>OX438891.1:17737599-19029899 GCA_949316265.1 Diarsia mendica | reverse complement strand
ATTATAATTACCTACCTATTATCTCCGTAGTTCCGTTCGTACCTACCTACCTATGTCACGATCAATAAGTAATTTTCAAGATGATGGAATTTAGAATAATCTTAAACACCACATTAAAAAGCATCCTGTATCACTTTGTTACCCCTGCATACCATGAGGGTGTTAATTTTGCGACACTTCCTATTAAGGTAATGACGCCTACAAAATATCAAGTGATCAATTAAGTAGTTGAGCTAATAAGCACCGTAAACAAACTGATTTGACGAAAATTGGATTTGAATAAAATATTGACAAAGTAATTTATATAAATGCTACTTATGCGACATTTATTAGAAACGAGTAGCATGGCGCTTATTAGGTAAATATGGATAGGTAGAGTGTAGTAGAGTATGTATGGTATGCATAGGTAGGGGCAAGAAGGACCACTAAACAAAAAAAACTTTTTGATAAAAAATCCGACTTAAAAAAAAAACACTGAAGTTTACTTTCGGAAGTCTGTGACTTAATTGTTTCATTGAATTTTTGCTACCGACTTCCCAAAAGTAAGATTATTTTAGAAAGGACCCAGCAAAGCGCTTCGTTCGAATGTGTGGAATGTCGACTAGGTATCGGTGGTACCCTGCAGTACGTACGTCTAGTCTCCCGATGGAAGAAGGGAGATGGTGGGATCAGCTCGTGGAGCTCTTGCGCACGCTCTCCAAAGTACAGTTGTTCGGGCATAACTCCGTCACTTGCTAACCGATTTGAAAAATTCTTTCTTTGTTGGAAAGGGTATACTTTCGAAATGGTCCCATAATTTTTTTTTCGAAATCGTACAAGCGGTTTTTGAAAAATCAACAAAACTCAAAAAAAAACTACAATGTCCACATTGACCCATGAACATGTGAACGTGAACCACTAAAAAGTGAAAAATATTTTTTTTTTTTTACAAAAAATAAAACCGACTTTAAAAAAAAAAACAAAAATTGAAAAATAAAGTTTAGAAGAAAAACCAGTCTCTGAAGTCGGTGGCAAAAAATTAAATCAAACAAACAAAAACTTTTTAACAAAAAATAAAACCGACTTCAAAAAAAAAACAAAAAAGTGAAAAATAAACTTTAGAAGAAAAACCAGTCTCTGAAGTCGGTGGCAAAAAATTAAATCAAACAAACAAAAGTCACCGACTTCAGAGACTCGTTTTTCTTCTAAAGTTTATTTTTCACTTTTTTTTTTTTTTTTTGAAGTCGGTTTTATTTTTTGTTAAAAAGTTTTTATTTTTCACTTTTTATTGAGCATAATCGTTACGTGAGCAGCAGTGGTGGCCCCCGTGGGGGCTGTGGCTTGTCGAAAGGATAACGCGGCTCCGACACAAGGGCGAAGAAGGAACATGGGTTTGGTTTTTAGTCAGTAGAAGTCTGACACTCCCCTTCGCTCTGCCCAAGAGCGGGGGGGGTCATTCGATGATTTTCCACCCACCAAAAAAAAAAAAAAAAAAGGAGCAGTGGTGGCCTAGTGGTGGCGGCCCCGACTTACGAACAGTAGGACGTGGGTTCGAACCCAGGCGGGCACATTAATTTGTGTAATTTATTTCATCACCGCTGCTCTCAAAACGGTGAAAGAAAACATCGTGAGGAAACCGGCATGTCTGAGAACCAAAAAATTCGAAGACATGTGACATCTACCAATCCGCACTGGGCCCGCATGGTAGATTATAGCCCATTCCCTCTCAAAAGAGAGGAGGCCTAAGTCCCGGCAGTGGGAACATTAATAGGCTGTTGATGATGAATCGTTACGTCGTCGGCGAGTCGTACAGAGTCCATGGTATGACTGCTCCAATTAGTGCCACAAAAAATTGGCGAAGTAGTTATGCTCATTCAATCTTAGAAGATCCATTGGCCATATCCAAAATGGATTTAACGAAGATTCTTTTTCTCAAAGGATCCTGATTTCAAAATGTGGATCTACTGAACTGGCCGTCACTCACACACAGCCTTAACATGAATTTTTTGTTGGTTTATTTGGAGACCATCTGCGGCTCTGCGGGTGCCCCTTACTTAACTTAACAGGAAACAGGTGTTATAATAACAATGTGTGTTCTATTGTGAAATAGTTTATTTAAAAATCTATCAGAAAATAAACCACATCAGTTATTGTATTTGGTATTCAGCTCTGGCCGAACATGCTAAACCATTTGCGTTCGCATGCAACGATTGGAATGTGAGAACAGAAATTTTGAGCCGTTACATTAGCACATAATTTAATACTGCGGCCACTTTACTTTGTACTCAAATATTACTCAAATGCGTGTGCGGTCGCTATAATTATTAGAAATGGAACCTCCATTAGTAATAATCAACAATGTTGTAAAATGCTATATTAATTTAATCATAAATATTTCTACACATTATCTATTAGTTACATTTACATAAAAGATTTCTATTGAACCCAGAGCTTTTAGCGGATGTCGAACAAATGAACCATGTCCACATTTACATCACAAAGTTTATACATCGCGTCGTTATGAACATAAAGTATAGATATCACTCTATTAATATCTCGGGGCACTGTCTCTTAGGGGAAGTCTCGTCGTCTGCTGGTTCTTTTCGCTTCAGTGACTTGCTGTCCTTGTCTACCTTCATGCCATCTACGTTGGACTCGTGTTCCTCAGTCTTTTGTTCATTATCAGATTCTAGCCTTTCGTTATTGGCTAATTCGTTATCTGGGACGTCATCATCGAGTGGCAGATCAGCGGCGTCATCTTGTTCGTCGTCATCAACCTTCTCGAGGTAGTCCTCTTCGGCAGCGGCTGCCTCAAGCCTTTCAGCGGCCTGTTGCGAAGTGGCATTCTGCGCGCCAATGATTGAAGTCGCCGAACGTTTGCTCACGGAAATGCGAGCTGTCAAAGCCCTGTACAGTTGAACTATATCGCCTGGGGCACCCTGTAAACGAAAAAACAAAAACTTAGTAAAAACATTATTTTCGAAAATATTTATTGAACTTACTTTCAACACATGTGGTATGCTGTCCTGCAAGTATTCTTATGACAATACTTTACATGTCCTGTCTGTGCAAACACAACCTTGAAGATATGATAATACGCGACAACCTTCAAGATTGCCTGTAAAAAAGATTTACATGTTATCTTACTATACCTACTAGACTAGCCTTTCACTACATATTGTAGCTCGCTACAATGCTGCATGATTTCGCGTGTCTAAAAGTTAGCTCTTGACACCTTAGCAACAAGTATACTATACTAATCTGTATTTTGTAGTTTACAGTTGACTAGGTAACTAAGAGCTCTACTTTGCTACTCTATACTAACCATTATGAGGAACAATTTAATCTGCTGCTGGGAATCGACAGCTGTGATTCTGAGAGATTTGGTGCCAGCTCGCTCGACTACCATGTCGGGCCACAGCTTAGTGTTGAGCACGACTCTCAAGGAGCCCGAGACCCTGGCCACAAGCCGGGCGGCGCCGCCGCTGCCCGCCGGCGCGTCGTTCAGTCGCAACATGCCGCGACCCCGCTCGCGCCAGCTGCCTGCTTCCCACGCGAACAGGCGACACGATATCTGCGAAGGCGAACATAACAACGTTATTAAATTACTGATATCTGATTGATACTTTTTTATTAGATTGCAAACTACTTATGTGTATAATATGAATGTAGATGGTTATAAAAGAGTATAGTTATAGTTAGGTGCGATTCTGAAACACATTTTGCCTGTTAACAAGGTGGATATCCCGAGGCTGCGGGACTGTTCATGAGATACCGCGGCCCGGAACACAAAGGGCTAAGAAAGAAAATGGGGCGTTTTCAGTCAGTATAAGTTTAACTCTCCCTTCGGCTCCACCCAGAGCGAAACTGGTCATTTGATGATTACCCACCCCACACAAAAAAAAGTTCTTGTGAAATTGATTGCTATGACAGTTAGGAACACTATTAAAAATGGTTGTAGTGGTATGATATTACCTGCAGAACATTGATCTCGCCCTCCTCGCCAGTGATAGTGTTGACGTGCGCTGCGGGCGGCGGAGGTCGCGCATGGGAGCGCTCGTACTCGGCCGCCGCAGCCGCCAGTCCCTCGCCGCCGTTTGAGGAGTCGCCTTGATTGCTGTCCTCCTACCGAAACAATGGCGTATACTGTTACATCTAGTTTTCGAGCAGACTATGACATTGAGGGAAGAGAGAGTGCTCCTGTGAGTGCACATGTGCACATGTTAGTGACTGTTGGTTTTAGTATGATTTATATATTTTTCTTTTATCTTGTTCTTTTATTTATGAATGATTTATATATTAGTGTGCCTATTTATGTCTGATGTCCTCTTTTAACTGTGTGTCAATAAATTTATTTATTTTTATTTCCTGCATCAATGGCTAGCCTCCACTGAGACTAAGATTGGCCACATTAACCAAAAATGGACAAAACTACAATAGTTATTAGATTTCAAAAGGAAAATAAAATCAAACATTAAGCTTGAGACTTGGTCTAAAGAACCTGCATTCATAAATTGATTAATCATATCTTATACAAAAAAAATGCTTAGTTGATTCCAGGCTTTAACTATAAATGAACCTCCATATTCATCACAGGATGACAAATGGGCTATAATAATGACAACAATGCACAAAACCAACATGAACTCGGTCATCTGGCATTTATCTTATCAAGCTATAAGTTTTAAACAGCATCAAAGGTCAGTTTCGTATTGTTTACATTGGTTGGAAACAAGTTTACAAAAAGAGTACATATGTAGGTACTACAAGTAACAAAATGGTGCTCTTAACAACTGTAATCCCACAAAGGGCTAGGCAGAGGGGTACCTTCATCATATACCAACATGTTTTATGATTAAGTAAAAGAGAGATATAGACATGTATGAACAAAATATATGAGCATGTTTTACTGTTCAAATATTGTGTAAATTAAGACGAAATATGTAGTAATAATTGACAGAGTAATTAGTTAAAGCTTCAAACCACTTAGTAATCAACTAACCTGATTATCCTTGACAGTAGCTGCGGCACTCGTGAACAATAACTCTGATGTTCCATTAGATGAGCTGTGGTCTGCAGATGATGCTTCTCCATTATTAACAGTTTCCTTTATTACAACTCTCTCACTTAAATTTTGACCAAACACAAATCCTGAGGAGCCGGGGGCAGGCTGTCCCGCAGGGGGCACTGTGTTGTTGGTCCGTGGAGTGACAGTAGCACCTCCTAAAGGAACAAACTTGGGAGCCTCAGGTTCCGGTTTAGTTTCCTTCAGTCTGTCTTCTGTTTGTGTCTCTCCTTCCTTTTCCTTTGTGGCTTCAGAAGTGTCAACTGTTCCGGCAACTTTCAGAAATGGATTGTTACCAGGTTTCAGCTGGGAAGGTCGCAGAATGGAACCTAGACAGAAGTGGCAGGATTAGTAGAGGTTCTTTATTTATCTGTGAGACAAAGGATCAAAACTTAGGCCAACTTAGGGACCTACCAAATGGATTGAGGGTTTTATTGGAACTTGATGCAAAACTGGATGTGCCAAACCCGCCAAGTCGCGGCTTTGCCAGAACCACTCTTGATTGGGATGATCCACTAAAGAAATCTTCAATCGGTGATTTTCCTATAAAAAAATACAAAATAGTTTTACACATGATATGACTCATGCAATGCTTTACAATACCGTATAATGCATTTAAAGCCTTTTAACATTTATTAGGTTGAAATCTAATCGACAACGAAATCTGAACAAGTCTCTCTCAATGTGTCATAGAAATATTTAGAAATATATTTTGATCAACAATAATGCGTGTGACAACAATATGACAGTATTTGCGTAATAATAATACCAGCTTTCTAACCAACACAACAATAACAAAAGTAAACGGCATAGTTGCATGTTTACTCTGCAAAAAAAAAGCAGAAGGTATTTCATACAAAAGGAGCAGTATGGTGAATGTAACAACATCAAAGTGGTTTTATACATTTCTCATATAAAGAACGGCAAGTAAAACTGTAGTTTTATTAGTGTTAGCACATATGAATAACGCTCAATATCTTGATTTATCGCAGAGAACGAGTGAAATAGGTGTAAAATAGTCAAAAGAATCTCGTTGATGATACAGCATGGACAAAGCGAAATAAACCCGTATAACCATTTTAAATACTTAGCCAATTATGTGGATTGAAGTGCTTAAACGAAGTTTACAGAAAACACATGAAATAAGCAGTGTGAAGAATAGAAAATCACAAAAAATGCTAAATCTTACCTTGCTTTGCGTCTGCCATTGTCGAATTTGTAGATTTTTTTTCTGGTAGAGAGTCTAGAGAGTGACAAGGACTAAGGACATGTACACTAGTGGCATTCCTTTAGTAACTAAATCATCGATATATTTATTAGATTTATTTAATTAATTAATTTATAAACGTTTACTTTTAATTTATATCATAATTTAATGACTGCAAAAGATAGCGATAAATTAAAAAGACCACTGGATTCGACTATTTGCATTATATCGATACCGAGTTTGTAAGCTCTTTAAAAATTAAAAGAATTGCCAGTTTCAGAATTATACAAGATTGATGGGAGATATGATGGTACTATATGTAGTTACATGATTAAATTAAATTTTTATTTTAATAATTTCAAATGCCCGTGACTGTGACGGCTCGCACATTTTTATATAAATGACTGTCGAGTGCATGTCTTAGCGCCGCCTCCATAATCCGTGTAATTTTGTTTTTTTCAAAAAAAGAAAATGGAATATATTTTAGATGACTTTTCCCATTATTTGTCACGAAAATCTAGCATAATTATACGTTTAGTGAGATCATATTATTTACTTGGAAAAATGATAAGTGATAAGGTTTATGTTTGTTGTGGCAGCCCCTCAAAAGATGTCAATGTGACAATGTCATTTGTCAATCAGGAAAAGGAGCAAGTAGCAAAATGATTTTTGAGTGAACCAAAAGTAATTTTAATAAATTTTGTAATAAAAGATTAATCAAGACATTCCAGGAAAAGGATATACAATTCAGTGAATTTGTGACGTGGACTATTAAAGTATTGTGACAAAAGTATTTTTCGGAGTGAATTTACGATTTAATACTATGAATTCGATTACTTGGAATATATTTTTATAAACTGCTTGCATTGAGACCCTATACAAGTATTAAGGGTGCATTTACTACTGACATCACATCACATAAAATATAAACACAGCAGGTAAGCATTGTTTAGATGTATTTTTTGTTAAAACCAGTTTTCAAACAACTGTTCTGAATAATAAAGATGTAAGGATAACAATTTAAACATGAAGAAAGCTCTGGTTGATTGTCTTATAACTTGATTCTCGAACAAATACTAAAGTGATGAAGTAGAAGAATATAACCTAGGAAAATCCTGTAGGTATTTTTTTACATAGTTCTTCAACTGACAGCATTGCATTATTCAACTGTCCATTATAATGATAATTACTTTGAATTAACTCATTCTCATTGTTTATAAAATATGGTTGGAATTTATTACACATGAATCTACTACGTACCTACATTAATTTTTAATATCCTATGCAACTGATTATTATTTTCAATAAACATTATAAAGAGTTTATCTAGCTAAAAATGCAAGTCATTTAATAATGTTCTTTTATTCGTTCTCCCATGCTACTACAATGCTTTTATAATACTACTTCACATGCATCTTATAATTTTCTCTGTAGTAGAAATTAAGCAGGAAATTGTCAGATAACAACAGTCATGGCTTAATAACTGATTCAATCTATGAGCTTTAAAGAAATGGTAGATTTAATCATAACATTAACTCATCTTCTAAAACCAGACATGATTGCAACACAGTGTAAATCTATGAAATATTTATTATGAACATCAAGTATTTTTTTTTAAATTATCATTGTTACCCAATCAAAACGCAACAGTGATACATAATTTAGATAAGATTTATTACAAAATTTTATCTGTGTTTGCGAAATGAGTAACACTTTCTTTGCTTATCTAGGAAAACAAAACATTTCTAATTTAACATAATCCCACTGCTGCTGCTCCCACTGCTGGTGGACAAGATCTCCTCTCTGTTAGAGGAAATGGGCAATATAATATTGCACAGTAACCAAACTCAATATTTTTTTTTACTCTGCTCTGTCCCACTCCTCAAAGGCCTCCCTCCACTCTTTGCGACTTCTTACAAACCCGAAAACTAAAACTAACTCAAAATTAATGCCAAATACAGTAAAATACCTTTTTTTTTGTTTTTGGTGGGTGGAAAATCATCGAATGACCCCCCCCGCTCTTGGGCAGAGCGAAGGGGAGTGTCAGACTTCTACTGACTAAAAACCGAACCCATGTTCCTTCTTTGCCCTTGCGCCGAGGCCATAGTACAAAAATCCGCGGCCCCGACTGGACAGTAAAATACCTTAAACTACTTTTAAAAGCACAGCTATCCTCTTGTGAATCAAAAACTGACGATATGTTGCTAGAAAAGACCAATCCATTTTGTCTATTTCATTTCAGTCAACAAAAGATTTATTTATTTATTTTTCTGCAAAACCTTTGTGGTCTCACTAATTTTATGCAGGAGAATATCATAAAATAATAACAGGTTGAACAGGTTGATCTTCAAGGTTAAGCTGCTCTTGCCAGTGTTGCTCCATGGATGGGTTACCACTTACCATCCATTACATACCTAGTGTCCTCCATGCCTCAGAAAGCATGTTAAGCCATTGGTCTTGGCTGTCATAATATATTATGTAGCTCTTCTATATACATAGAGTAATTAAAAGTCTGACAAACAGTCTAAGGGGTGTCTTACATAATACCCAGTATATGGGTTGTGGATGTCCAATAGGCAGACGCTCCATGTAAAATATTCTTTCATCTTTATTGTGTGGTTATTGCCTAACCTGATGTTAGAGTTTTTATGACGCCATTGACCACTGACTTGGCTATACATGCTGTTCAAAAATATCTCTTAGGCATGCTTGTTTCCTCACAATATTTTTCTTCAACAAAGCAAGTATGCATAGCATGAAAAATATTGGTATTCAGTCGCATCTGGTTAGGTTGACTTCCCCAACATAGTTAGGGAAAGGCTACGGAACATGATGATTCAAATTGAACCAATATTCCTGATTCGTAAGTGGAAAGCTGGTACCCCTTTTTTTCAGAGCGAAGAGGAGTGTCAGACTTCTACTTACTAAAAACCAAACCCATGTTCCTTCTTCGCCCTTGTGTCGGAGCCGCGTTAACTTTTCGACAATCCACAGCCCCGACGGGCGTCGGCCCTTGCGGGCCCCTTCCATATTGCTGACATCTCTTTGAGGCGCGCGTGGAACACGTACGCGCCGCCGACACGGTCTGTTGCCGTCATGACGACGGCCGGACGGCGAGCTAGCCCGTTACTCACCGTCCACAGGCCCGCGTCTATATACGGTGGCCGGATGTCATCGCGTGACCCCCGACGCCCGGAGCGCCTTCCGCGGCGGCTGGGACGTTGAGAGGTTCTCTCCCTCTCTCGTTCCGCCACCTCCTTCGCTAGCATCACTGCTTCGCAGAAGGAGGCGACGGCGTCCCATTCCTCTTCGCCCCGGACCATGGGCCGGACGCGAGAGGTCGCCGCCGCCGATCGCCGCTACGAGAACACGGCGGGGCTCTGCCCAAGCAGGGCGCGCCTCCACAGTGTGCTCCACCGTGTCCTCCGGTCGATCCTCGCAGTGAAAGCATCCGGGCATTTCCTCCCGCCTGATTCGGTACAGGTACCTCCCGAAACACCCGTGTCCGGTGAGGACCTGCGTCAGGCGGTAGGTGAGGGCACCGTGGCGCCTCTCCAGCCACTCCTCAAAGAGGGGACTTACCTGCGCTGGGTTGCGACAGTCGCTGTCTCCATGCCGCCATGAGATCGCACCGGAGGTCCCTCCGCAGAGCGGCAATTTGCCGTGGCAACGGAGTGACCCCCCGGTGTAGCACCTCCACGCGCCATTCATGCAGGCGCGCTAGGACTATCGCCTCCAGATCGCCTCGGGATCCCATGGTGGCAATCCGGCAAGGAGGTTCGCCGCTTCGCGGGAGATCGTGCGGTACCCACGGACTAGCCTTACGGCCAGCACCTTTTGGGGCGCGTTCAGGTAGTGGGCGGCCCGCTTCGATAAAGCACGCGCCCACACCGGGGCCCCGTAAAGGGCCATGGACCGCACGATCCCGAAGCTGCTACCCCTGCTGTACATGTATACTATAACTATGCTTGAATGTCAATGTCAACACATTTGTTAAAGGATTGTCATTATTATTGTTCGCAAAAAAATACAACCGCAACATTCTGCAAGTCATTGTACAATTGTACAATAATAATAAATGCCCTCAATTTATCTTTATTGAATGGTTCTGAATAACATTGTGTATTTCATATTATATTGTGTAACTAAGTATAAAATCATGTATACGTAGAGCACTAGCTTTACCGTTTCCTTTTACGCAGGGTGCCATTTTCAACCAACTTCTAGAGCAGGAGGAAGTTATGTATGTAGAAGGTATATAATGCGTGAGACAGTGAGAGGTTGTTTGTACGCAAACGAATGTTCCCATTTATCTCCAGAACAGTTTGACCGATTTAAATGCGGCTGTATGCTAAGGATTTATCCTATTTTTACACGAATGCCCCAAAAAAAAGATTATGTTAAAGGTTATGTTTTTTAGTTGTGGACATGTCGAACTTCATTAGGCACGATCTACGTTGTGTACATGCTGATTGCAGTTAATTCAATTTGCCTACTGCACAATCATCAGTCTGGAAAGGTCGCTACGCAACTCCAGATCTGTCTATTTATTACGTGAACAAGAAAACAGATCTAGTCATCCGCGCTAATTTAAAAGGCAACCTAGGCTAGGATTTAGGGTCTTATTTGAGCCGGGGCTGCGGATTGTTCGAAAGAGATACCGAGGCCCCGGACACAAAAGGCTAAGAATGAACTCGGGTGGTTTTTAGTCAGTAGAAGTCTGTCACTCCCTTCTCCTCCGACCAGAGCGGCGAGGAGATATTTGATGATTTCCTAAAAAAAGGGTCTCATTTCAAGTGGAATTGTTAGGGGGTTAATTAGGAGTATTTTAATTTCAAATTCTCAAATCAGAAACCGCGTCAGACTTTAGTCGTAGGTACCTACCTAATGCAGTAAACGTTGCGATACATTGCTTACGCTTATACTGCACAAGTACTGACAAGTAGCTTGATGCAGGCGTATAATTTCACTCAATTTTTCATAAAAGAGCTAGTGAGTGCTAAATTTTATGAATCATGAATCTACTGAAAAGTTTTCGGGAAACTGAAGATTTAACCCCTTCCCCCCTTAACCTGTCTAAATCCTGGCTACGCTACGTACGGCCCTGTGTGACCCTCCCCAAAATCGTAGGCTGGGACCGCGCTTGGCTTGATGCGAAGTCGAAGTTCGTTCGAGAGATCTCAGCTATTCTAATAAGTAACTTTCGGCCCTAAAATGTGGGCTTTAGAGCCCGCGCTCTTAGTAGGACAACTGGACAAGCATGACCCGAGACGTCCATTGTTTGTATGCGACTGATTTAGAACACGTAGCTAGCTCTTGCAAGGCCAGCACCCCAACATTCAGTCAGCAGAACTCATGTAGGGCCAATTTTTAAACCAATAGGGACGTTATATATCGTACATATTCAGCCAAACCGAAACGAAAAAGTTTCTTAAACGAATTGAAAAAAAAACGCAGAATAAAGCTCAAGGAGAAGGTCTCCATTCGGATCGGAATCAATTAGTGTAAATCAGTGGAACATAATTAAATAACGGAAATACTGGTGAGTGCTGTAGGTAATTCGTAAAACCCATAAAATGCATTGCGTTGGTAATTATTCCCCAAACTCGAATAGTGAACTGAAAATTTTATTTAATTTACTTAGGCAAACATTAATATTATTTCAGTTTCGACCTTGACATAAAACAATAGGTACCTAGCTAATTACGTCAAAGTGAGGCGTATCTTTTCTTACGTTAAGCGTGAAATTCTTCTTATATTAAGAAATAATGTAGTAAATATTAAAGCTGTGACAACGAACAGGACGGAAATAAAGAACTCATTGTAGCATTTGTTATTTAATTGTGGATAAAAAAAAACAGACCTGCAAGCACAGATTATTGAAACATGAACGCTCATGCAGGAGGCTGTGTGCAGACTGAGAATTGCACAGAGAGATATGAAACGTTCCATGCTCAGCATACAGCTGGAAGATGGAGTTCTTAACGTCAAAATCCGAAGACGTACAAAGGCTTTCGAGAACAGGACACCTAACCGAGCAAGGCGCAGTGATAGGTGGTCTAAGGCTGTCACCGAATGGCGTCCAAGAACTGGCAAAAGAAATGTGGGCCGTCCGACGACGGCGAGATGGGCAGACGAAATAATTACCATCGAGGGCCAAACCTGGATGAGGTACGGGAAAGTGGAGATTGGCACAAGAAAAGGGAGGCCTATCAGCAATGATTGAATTCAGACTGTGGATGATGATGACCGTATAGGAAACCCACGAATTAATCTCAAATCCCAAAATACACACATCAAAAGTGTCTAGGGATCAACATATATTTTTGCAATAACTTTTCTCCTGATTGATATTAATTAAAATTTTCTTTATGGATTCATCAAATAAAGTGTTTTCGTTTGTCACATTAATAAAGAAATTTGCCATTTTCCTAATAAAGGGATTTTTGACATTTGAACCACTAACATTAAAGTTCGAAAAAAAGACAAATAACAGTTTTCTTTAAAATTTTATTGGGTAACTTAAACAATTAATAATCCGTGTTTCTACCGCGAACACTAACAACACAAGAACATCGGTTTGGCATACTCAAAATGAGTTCATCCAAATCACGCTGTGGAATGGCCGCCCATGTTCGTTGCAACAACAAAAAAAGGTCTTCTTGCGACTGGATACCCTCCATATTCGGCAGAGCTCTTCTCTGTAGCATATCCCATGCATGCTCAATCGGGTTCAAGTCTGGCGACTGAGCAGGCCAGGGCAGGACATTGATGTTAGCTGCGGCGAGGGTCTGTCTTGCGGAGTGCGGTCGTGCATTATCATGCATTAACTGAAATAAGGGACCGATTTGCACTTGTAGAGGAACGATGACGTCTGATACAATCGTCTCAGCATAAATTTGAGCGTTGAGGTTGCCTCTGATCCAAATCAACTCAGTTCTTCCGCCGATCCAAATACCCGCCCATACCATGATGGTTCCACCACTTTAAGGATGGACTTCCTGGCAGGATTTTAATCGCTGTTGGCGTCCAGGGGTTCTCCAGTGTCGTATACGTCTTGTATCCGGTCTCATACCAAAACGAGACTGTTGTGATTGTAATCTGAGTTTCTAAATAAATATTGTGGAAATAGCGAAAATGAAAAAAACACGTAGTACGATGGTTGCTATATTTGAACTGCGAAGATCTTTTTACTTGACATTATAAAAACATATTTAAAACCCAACAAAAAGGTTTCACAAATAAGTAGGTTTTACAACATCCGCCCTTAATGGAAATAAAAAGATAAAGTAGTAATGCTAAACATAATGAGATAAAAGAATAAAACATTACTACCAGACTAAACAGAAATACCAAACTTATACCGACGAAAAATAAATAAATAGAAAATTATTCTACCTATTTATCATTAAACCCATATTAACAACGCACCTAAGATGAGCTATGCGCCTTAAGGGCTTGGTTAAAACATCGGCTGTCATTTTATCCGTAGGTATAAACTTTATATCTATAAGACCCTCAGTAACCTTTTCACGAATAAAATGATATCTCGTATCAATGTGTTTGGTTCTATTGTGGTGGACTGGATTGAGCACAAGTTTCTGTGCACTTTGACTATCATTGTATAGCAACACCCTATCAGCAAAACCAGTAATGTCACACACTAACCGTCTGAGGAAAATAGCCTTCTTTGCAGCACTGGTCAAGGACATATACTCAGCTTCTGTAGACGATAAGGCTACCGTCGGCTGCTTCTTACACTCCCAGCTAATAGGTCCACCTGCTAGCGTGAAGTAGTAACCAGTGTACGACCGACGGTCATGTACACAGTTCGCCCAGTCAGCATCCGTGTATCCATACAGACGTCTACCCACTTTCCTGTAAGTAATACAGTAATTCATAGTACCTTTCAAATACTGTAACACCCTTTTAGCGGCCAACCAATGCGTCTTATCATAACAGTTATTAAACTGACTTAAATAGCTTGTGGCATAAGCTATATCGGGTCTTGTATTCACAGCTAGGTACATGAGACATCCTATCAAGTTTTGGTAAGGATATTCACCAAGAGATGTTGGATTACCTTTCTCCAACTTGTTATTCTCCAACGGCGTAGACATCTCCTTGCAATCTTGCATATTAAACCGCTCCAACACTGCCTGGATATAGGTCTTCTGACTGACCACGATTTTATTGTCAACACGGTTAATATTTAAGCCTAAACAATACGACAATGAACCCAAATCTTTAAGCGAGAAAAATTTTTTCAAGTCATTTTTGACAGCGTCAAACGAACTTTTTTCTTTGTAAAAGACAATTAGATCGTCAACATAGACTGCAAGTATTATCGTTTCATTACCAAACTTTTTCAAGTAAACAAATGATTCCGCAGGTGTTCTTGCAAAGCCAATTTTTGATAGAATTTGATGCAATTTGATATTCCAGGCTCGAGCTGCCTGTTTCAAACCATAAATGGATTTTCTGAGCAAACAGACTTTACCTTCTGCCCCATGCTCAGCAAATCCCTCAGGATGTTGCATGTACACCTCCTCCTCTAAGTCCCCATTGAGGAATGCGGTATCGACATCCATGTGTTGGATTTTTAAATCCATTTCTGCCGCCAACGCTATAAGGGTACGCAGAGATGAATTTCGAACCACAGGGGCAAAAGTCTCGTTATAGTCAGTCCCCCAAACTTGACTAAAACCTTTCGCAACTAGTCGCGCCTTATACTTGACTATTGTACCGTTCGCGTCCCTCTTAATCTTGAACACCCATTTACATGGAATAACCTTTTTATTTGGTTTATCCACTAATGTCCAAGTCTGCTTATTCAATAAGGCATTGTATTCATCCTTCATTGCGGAGATCCAGTTATCTTTATCATCGCTATTAATAGCTTCACGATAACTATTTGGATCATCACACAACAAGTCAACACCGTAAGTGCCGTATGAATAATAATCTGGAGGTTTACGTACTCTTTCAGGATACCTTCTCTCTGGACATATATCGTTGGGTTCATCTGAAGGAACCAGGGACAGATCACGTTGTTCACCCGAATGTAGAGACTCCGTGTCAACAATCCCACCAACTTCATCATTCGCGTCCACAAAACCCTCAACTTGCTCTACCTCCATGTCCACACCTTCTGAAGTAGGTGAAGAAGTAGAAGTAGATGAGATAGAAATCTCCTGTGGCGATGTGGTATCTGAAGAAGTTTGTGAAAAAAGATTAGAGACATTAGGGCTCACAACAATTTCAGGCTGAACAGATTTATCCTTCAATCCTGAAAAATTATTTTCAAAGAACGTAATATCCCTTGACTTAATCAACCTACGAGGGTTTTCCGCGCTACGGAAATAATAACTCCTTGGATCGTCTGAATATCCAACGAAGATATGTTCAGAAGCTTTCATATCTAGCTTAGTTCTCTGGCATGAAGGCACGTGAACTAAAGCTCGGCAACCAAACACCCTTAAATGAGACAGGTCGGGTTTGCTACCACACCACATTTCATATGGCGTTTTACCATCAAGTGCACGATGAGGTGACCTATTCTTTAAATAAACACTGGTCTCAACAGCATCCTGCCAAAAAGCTTTCGACAGAGAGCTCTGTGCCAGCAAGGAACGGGCCTTCTCCACAATACTACGATTGCAACGTTCACTTACCCCATTTTGTTGAGGGCTGTATGGTACAGACGTTTCATGTCGAATCCCTTGAGCCTGCAAATAGTCTGTCAGCTCCTTGTTGACATACTCAGTACCATTGTCTGACCGAAGGGTTCGAATCTTTGTGCCAGTCTGTCTCTCAACAAGTGCTTGGAAAGCACAAAAATACTTCTGAACTTCTGTCTTAGATGACATACAATAAAGTGATATAAAACGTGTATAGTCATCTACAAAAATAATAAAATATTTATTACCTTTAAAAGATTCAGTGGTCAGGGGACCACAAACGTCCGTATGGACCAATTCTAATGGTGACGAAGCCTTCTTATACTTTATCACTTTGAAAGGCTTCCGGGCCTGCTTACCCTCTACACAAGGTACGCATGGTTCTTTGTCAACCTCAGTATACTCCACACCAACAGCTAGCCCTTTTTTGAGTAGAGCCATACCAATACGGCAGAGATGTCCTAGACGCTTATGCCAAAGCTGAAACTGGGACAAATTAGTGTGAACATTATAAGCTGAAACACCTTGCGGTTTTACTGTACAATCCAAAGTGTACAGTCCACCACAAACAGAACCATGTAAAACAGGATCATTTCTATAGGAAACATCATTAGAATTATAAAAATTACAGCCATTCATATCAAAAACAATCGAGAAACCTTTCTCTACTGCCTTTTTTACTGAGAGTAAATTACAATCTAGGCCAGGAACATGTACAACATTAAAAATCTTCTTGAAATGGGTTTTTGTGTCAATGGCAACATCTCCTAAACCCACAGCCGGCAAACTTTTACCATTTGCAACAGTTATCTTCCCATCACAGGGTCGGTAACTATTGAAAAATTCAGCATGTGGAGTCATGTGAGTAGACGCACCAGAGTCGATAATCCACTTCTTAGACATCTGAACACTTGGTGCAGACAAAGCCAATTCCGTGACACCATCCAAAGCAAATTCCGTGATACATGCATCCATATTCCCTGAACTAAAAGTAGTCAGTCCCTTATCTTTGGAACAACCTTCTGTAGAACAACTCCCCTTTGCCTTTTTCTCCTTCTTTTTGAGAGGACAATTAGGACTCTTGTGCCCTGGCTTCTTACAACGAAAACAAATAACCTGCTTGTTAGTATGCAACGCAGCCACATCATCTTTAGTCTCCTTCGTCATTTCGCTCAACAACTTAGTCCTCACCAAATCTGTTGTGACTTCAACGCTCCCATTCTCAAGCGCCATTATCAAGGGCTCGTAGCGAGACGTTAGACCTCCCAATATAATAGCTGCTAAAGAACTATCTTCTATGGTTTTGCCAATATCGGCCAGGTCTAGTGCTGTTGTAGTTATTGCCGTTAAGTAAGCTTCTAAATCAGAAAAATCAGATAAGGAGTACCTGTACAACTTACGTTCCAACGACAGTTTACGACCCAAACTTCGATCCTCGTAGGATTTTATAAGAGCATCCCACGCTTCCTTTGCGGTCTTAGCTGGTCGAACAATCGAAATTGCAGCGCCATCCACAGTAAGGCATATTTTAGAAAGAGCCTTTTCATCCTTCCGTACATCGTCGGGCGTCTTTTTCCCTTCGACAACTACTGCGCTTACGGTTTCCCACAATCCTTCATGGATTAACAACATGCGCATTTTAAATTTCCACACAGTGTATCCTTCTCTATTACAAAGTATCGGAATACCATTTATTAGAGACATACCAGAAACTGCAGACAACATGTTAACGAGGTATCTAGGTATCTAAAAATTTCACCACCAATCTTCTTTTAAATTCGATCGTAGATAAAATATACAGAGCCTTCGTGCTGATAACGTGTTGTGATTGTAATCTGAGTTTCTAAATAAATATTGTGGAAATAGCGAAAATGAAAAAAACACGTAGTACGATGGTTGCTATATTTGAACTGCGAAGATCTTTTTACTTGACATTATAAAAACATATTTAAAACCCAACAAAAAGGTTTCACAAATAAGTAGGTTTTACAACAGAAAAGCACACGAAACGCCATTGTTCTTCTGCCCAATTTCTGTGTTCAAGAGCCCATTGATATCGAATCCTACGATTGTGCATTGCTATAGGTGGTACCCGTAGCGGTCTTCGGGAATGAAGGTTCACTTCATGCAAGCGGTTTCTGACTGTTTGGTCGCTAATTAAGTTCCCTGAAGAGTGATGAAGCCTCACGGCTAACATCATGGCGGTTATTGTTGGAGCTCTTCGAGTTAAGATTTGAATGTATCGGTCTTGTCTCCGTGTGGTGCTTGAACCCGATTGAGCATGCATGGGATATGCTACAGAGAAGAGCTCTGCCGAATATGGAGGGTATCCAGTCGCAAGAAGACCTTTTTTTGTTGTTGCAACGAACATGGGCGGCCATTCCACAGCGTGATTTGGATGAACTCATTTTGAGTATGCCAAACCGATGTTCTTGTGTTGTTAGTGTTCGCGGTAGAAACACGGATTATTAATTGTTTAAGTTACCCAATAAAATTTTAAAGAAAACTGTTATTTCAGTCTTTTTTTCGAACTTTAATGTTAGTGGTTCAAATGTCAAAAATCCCTTTATTAGGAAAATGGCAAGTTTCTTTATTAATGCAAAGGTGACTTGGTTTATCGTTACTGTGACAAACGAAAACACTTTATTTGATGAATCCTTAAAGAAAATTTTAATTAATATCAATCAGGAGAAAAGTTATTGCAAAAATATATGTTGATCCCTAGACACTTTTGATGTGTGTATATATATTTTTGGAACACGTCGTAGAATCCGTTCTCCCATATTGTTTTGATCCTGCTGGTATTCCCCGACACCAGTTTTATGTAATTACGAATTTACGACAAAGACAGACAAAACAAGACCTAGAAAAAACGCAAGCGACGTCAATGCCTGCCTTCGCTGCAATTCTGAAGTAGGTACTCTGAACATACACACATTACGAGTATTGTATGTGCTTTTGCTACATTGCATTGATATAAATGGGGAGCTCAGCTCAATGCTCCAGTCCTTACCAGCAATTGAGAAAGACCAAAACACCGTATGCAGTCTAGAAAGAGACTAACTGAGATGAAAGCTTTCATGCAAGGCATAAAGGAAAAAAAATGCTGCCGACCCATAATAAATTGGGATAAGGATTCTAGAATTAAATAGATAATTGACTAAACATCAAAAATATTAATCGTGGAAACAATTTTATTGCAATCAAATATCCAAGTCTAGCGAAGCGGCACGCTTCGGAAAAAATAAGCGACGGGAAGTTTGGCGTGCTCACGCTTTCCAATACGAGTTTTGCGACGTAAATATGGCCTGATTAGACATCCACACGCTTGTTAACAGGTACAAGTAATTTTAAAAGCGTTGCAGGCACTGATACAAACACACTAGACTAACCTTTCAATCGCGTATTTTTTTCATAGATGTGTTTCCTGGCACGCGGCCACGTGGCCGCGACTGGTTACCTAGTATTACAACAAAAAAGATAAATAAACTAAATTATCCTAGATGGGTTTGGTTACCCAACCAATAACACGAACGCGATGACTTTGAATTTTTGTATTATTCGGGGTTATTGAAAATGCGATAAAATATGGTTTATGCCGAGTCATGGTGACTCGAAGCGTATGCCTCGTTTGGTTCAGACTACCAAACTTTCAGTGTTCAAGGTGTATATTGTCCTGCCGCATGCCGTCAGTGAGCGCGCGACTCTTGCGGTTATTACAACACTTTCTCGGGTTGAAAACAACAAATGAGGAGTGGTGGGGGCCCAAATTAAATAATCCAAGTGAATTGTGAAATAGTGAAGTGTGTGCTGTGGATCCTCTAGTGAAGCCTAGTGTGGTGAATTTGATCTCAAATTGAAATTGTGATAATATAGTATTTTAGTCAATTATTTATTAAATATTTCCCATAAGTGATAGATATGAAACATGAAACAAATGTGTTCGGATCACAATGCAACCCGTCTTACATAGGTAATACTTTAAAAAAATTGTTTCTATGCGTATTTTATAAATCCATCAATCAGAAGACATGCTTCATGCATGCATTGAGATTATGCTTCTGTTCTGTGGCTCGATGAATGGGGAAGAAATGAGTTCTCTTTACTAAACACTTATTTAGTAAAGAGAAGTCATTTCTTCCCCATTCTCGAGTTTTCCAGTTCTCTTTACTAAACTCTTCTCTCTCTACTAAACACTTATAAAAATGTACAGTTAAATGTCAAATAGTCGAAAGTCTGCCCATAAAAGTTCTACATGCAACTCACCCGTGTATTTCTTCAAGCCTTTATTGAATCTAGCTCCGCCTGCTTTATCTAGAAAAGAAAAATGACTGTCTCGCACATAAACTTCATTTAAACTTGGACATTGAACTCCTATCGCTCTTTTCAGTACTCGTGGCAACGGGCTTGCAGTCGGCACACGTGCTAAAACTGTTCTGTTAAAATAAAAGCATACCTGCTATGCCTAGCTGTAGGTCTTCGGTCAGTAGAACACGCCAACAGTGAACTAAACCACTCCTCAGCCGATCTGTAAAATGGCAGTATCGATGCTTGATCCTCTATAGAACCGCCATTAGCAAGCGACTGGCCACATACAGCAAGTGCTGAACACGTTGAACCACCGTATCTCCTACAGCTCATAGGACCCTGGTATATAGATCTCTGTTTATCCATCAGGTATGGAGACAGACGAAGACATGGGCCGAGGCAACATGTTAGATAACATGCCGCCCATCAGCTGTGACGTGCTAGAAGGTGAAATGGGCACCGGTTCCAATGAAATTGGTGACCTGACGTTCTGCATGGGAAACTATATCAGTGACTTCATGAAGGTAAGCACGATTTTGTCGACCAAATCTTTGCTTTTCTTCTCCAACAGGTTTAGGCTCAATTAGTATATTAGTCTGAATCCAGTGCATTTACTAAAGACTGTTGCCTATCTGGCTTTGCCAGAGATGTCTTTTCTATTGCAAGTATCCATGGTCTAACTGCAGCTAGTTTATCCGAGATGGTGCTAGATTTTAGAGGTCGCTTCCCTCTCTTTTACTTCTTATTTTCACTCAGGTCTCAAACTTTTCTGCATAAGACCACAAGTAGCTACTTACCCATTATTTCTATAACTGAGTGGCCAAAAGAAAACCTAACTTATCCGAGGGAATAATGTTGAGCTTCCTCTTGCGTCCAACATGGAGAATGTTGGACGCAAGAGGAAGCGAAGCGAGGTTGTTTCCCTTTTGTGCGTTCCTGCACAGCAATAGTAGGACGCCATTCCTGTCTCTTTTTAAACGAAACATCTTCTAGCATTTGATTCACTAGATCAAATTGATCTAGCTGTTCTTAGTTGATCCATCAAAATTCTAACTTAAAGATCAATTCCCAACAGATTAATTTTAAAATAGACTAAACTAAACCTTGATGTGCCTCCTACTTATTAACTTTGAATTATTGAAATCTAACAAGTATCAGAACTAAACAAAATACATAGGTAATTACATACTAGGTAGCATGTAATTCGCTGTTTTTGTATTCAGGTTTAATTTTTTAGTTTCATATAATCGGTGTCAAAATTGCGGTCAGTAACATATAAAGCGACATCCCAAATCTTCTACATAGTTCAGTGACCTAGCGTCAGGATTTGATAGGTCAACGGACGTAGCAGTAATACTTTTTTGAGCCCAACCTGCAGACAGAATAGCATTATCATCATGATGACTCAGTGGTCTACTTTAATGATTTCCAAAGTAAATTTTGTACGAAGCGTCACACAGCTGCACAGAACTAAACATGACAAGAGAAATCCATAGTTTTAGATCATCAACCTCATCACCATATGCATATACCGAATTCGGTATTCAATCTATTATTATATTTGTCATATTGACCAACAGACGATGTAAGGTCAATATTTTAAATACTCATTCTGTTAATGTATACCGCTTTACAAATCACGTAGCTACTAATCGAATGTTTTTATATTATGTATCGCTATCAATCGCCAATTATCGCAACGTATTCAATAAGTATGCATGAACGATAAAGTAACTTATTATGTTACGTCGCGTTGGCTGACCGAAATAATTAATTTAATTTGTTAAAAAGTAGGTAGGTCAGCATTGTGTACTGGCAACTTAATTTTGTACGTTGATTTCATTGATTTGCGTAAATATTTGCCACCAACTGTTTTGCCAGTTCAAGTTCTCAGAGAAGGAATCCTTGGGACCCACAGCAAAATCTACATTTAACCATCGTAGACAGAGCGTTCAGAAATCAAACATCATTTTCCTGCCCTTATCCCATTCTATTTTTTGGGGTCGGCGCAACACCCTTTTCTTTTTCTATTCTTCCTTCCTTCCTCACACAATCCATCCATCTTTTCTTTGGCCTTCCTCTGCCTCTCCATCCATCAACATTTATATCCATCGCTTTTTTAGTCACATGCGTTTCGTCCCTCCTCGTTCAGAAATCAATGCAAGTGCTAATTTTGTATTGATTATGGTTGCATACGTGAGACGCTACGGATTTCGCCACCGCCACGGGCCACGGTAGATAACCGCGTCGTGAATCTGCAGTTTCTAAATGATGATTCCAAAGAGCACAAACATTGAAAATGATTTAAGCTCTGTTATTTGGTTTAACATGACTTAGCACATAATCTACAGAATCTTAATGATAACATTTTGGACTTTGTGCAAACATTTTGTACGTGTCCAAAGTATTTATATTCTTTTTATCATCTCGCAATGTGTTAAAGTCTAATGTTTTTACCTTGGCTATTACAAAGAGGGTTCAATCAACTTCAGTTTTTCTAGTGTCCTAATTAGTCTAGAATACTATTAGAAAAAACTCCACGTCAGCGATTTCCAACGGCCAGCATGCACTTATCCTAGATTATCAGTGTTGCATGCTCTGTCCTTTTTTTCTATCAGTAGTTATTATGTTTACTGCCTTCCCTAATTATAACACCTCCCATCCAATTCAGCCATGCTTTCAGAGCTGCTGCTTTTCTATTAACCACAGTTTTAATATAGCTTATTACTTATTTTCACACTCAGCCGTGCCTTGTTTGATATGAATAAATATTATAAGTTTTTCGCGTCGTGTTCATGCCAACTTCAAATCAAACACAAATCTACAAAAGTATTTACCTTGCCTTCGACGCGCCACTGATACGAAAGTGAAAGCTTCAAACAACCAGACACTTTCAGCTCAGCATCTTCAGGAAGTTCAAGGCATACTGTTGTACCTACCAAAACCAATGCACGAAACAACCAAATCAGTGAAATTCGTATCAAAATTGCTCTGTCTGCAATTCTGCATACGCACCAATCACATCTAACTGCTTTCCTTTTGCCAAGTTAATATAAGCTAATAAGTCGAATAAATACCAGGATGCTACCCATTCTTGCATTGCACATTGCAATACTATTATATTAGCACCGGTATCGGTAAAAGTAACACAGGCAAGTTACTTTTCAAATCTCTCCTTTAGAAAGATAATTTTATGTCTGCTGAATCAAAAGATCATCTCATCGCTAAGTTAGTAAAACTTCAAATTGATACTAGCTGAAGGTTAATGGTTAATAATGATAATCAGTATTACATTAAAAATCGAGCATTAGCGCCTAGTATAGCTATGTTATTATGTGACACAGTGATTGTCCAACGGCCGTGAACTCTTGTAGGCGCGACGTCATTTCTCGAGACCGCTTCGCAATCACCAACATGACTGGCAGGATTCGAGCCATGTTAAACACTTTTGACTAAATTAATTCCTGTTATGTATTTACTTAAATTATGTTCCTTGAGGCTAACCAGTCATCATTGAACATGTTCCTCCGATTTTCCGCGATAACATCCGGTTGCGTAGTAGTTTTCTAGTAATCGTCGAAAACGAGATGTTGTTTTTTTTTCTGCAGCCTTCAAAACAGACTGCAAAATAGCATGTTTGTCATGTATTGTTGTCAGATTAATATTTATTATTGTCACCATTGATGTAATCAATGTGAGGATTGTCACATGTTTTTTTGGTTGTCAATTTAAAATCATAATCCGAAAATGCAATAATTTACAAGCATCTTAAATACAACTCCATATTAATCAGCATAGAACACTTGAACTTAGTCGACCTTCATAAACCTATGTTGAAAAACAATCTCACTTGAAGTTGTTGACTCATCGGAAAACCACCAAAAAACTTTAGACAACACCTATTGAACATGCTGCAGTTTCGACGTTTCTCTGCAAAAGCCAAAACAAGACAGTGACGGAATAATAGAAATTCGTCTAGATAAACTAATTTGAAAGGTGAGACAGCTACACACACTTGGTGCGTTCGAGTAGCTCACTTTTAGCGCTATTTAGCGCTGTCGCCCGTTCGAGAAGCTACTGTTGCGCGCTATCAACACTGCCGTGACGTCACACATTACGTCATTACTTCACGCTACCAACACCGACAGCGTTAGCCTTGACACTGTCAACTTGACAGCGCTTCAGAAAGTGACGATGAATTTTAAATTCATCGTCACTTTCTGAAGACGAGGTATCTATTATTTCCTGCAGGACACTTGTCACAACTGCTATTATATTAAGTCTTTCAGTTTGCATCATATAAAATAAAATTAGTAGAAAGCAAGACGAAAACAAACAAAACAGTTGCTGTCAAGTGTCACTGCAGTTCACTGTAAAAGTCGTTCGGGGAACTTCTTTTCACTAACGCTGCTAAGGCTTCTCGAACGGGAGTTGACAGCGTTAGCGTTGATAGCGTTAATAGTGTCTACTCGAACGCACCATTGAATATTTTATACGTCATCTGTCTTTGCATTGTCAATATTTTATGTTGAAGCAAGAAATAGTGCATTGTCCTTTGCGGTGTAGTCTGCCTCTTTTATTCCTCTTGCATTGAAATTGGCAGTATCCCGGATGAGTGTCCTGCTCTTGAAACCGAATGGATAACTATCATGGAAAGGGCCCAGATCGGCCGTAGTATCAGGTTAATTCAGGTTATTGTTGCTTTGACTTGTTACTGCTTGAAGATTTGAGAAAGGTATTCCTTAAATTTTCGGTTGTTGGTACATTAGCATTTGGCGCTACAGTAGCTCTGTTAATAATAATGATCTCGGTCTTGTTTATGCCTTTTAGTTTTGGTGTACGTGACTAGAAATGCTTTGTCATGGTGATGGCTTAAATCCTACACCATTTGGAAACCTTAGTTCTCAATACATCTCCATATTAGTTATTTAGTCTATCTGTCATGTTTTCCAAACCTGGTAAGTAAGTAAGTAAGTCTTTATTTTTGGTGAAACTTGATTTAAGATATGTTATTTGGTTGGTCCATTTACATTTATTTCAATTAATCAATGATATGATTAGTTTTTTTTTTTTTTTTTATTATTGATAGGGTCGCGTTTGGGGTTTGGGGTTTAGGGTCGTGTAGTTTATACGGGTTTCGCACACCGCGAAACACGCCTATACTAACTATGTGGTTGGACGTATTATTTCTACCGTATAAAAGCGTTATGTTCGTTAGTCATCAATTATTTGACTTTTTCATCTCATGTTTAATTGCTTGAGCTTATCCGATATCCGACACTCGAGCTGTAATTGAAATGGAATCCTACACTACTAATTTCCTATCCTACGCCTGACGTCAGACTCGTGTCGTGCTCTTGCGAATCGTGAAAGCATCACCTATGGGCCTATGACGAACTACGTGTCAAAGATAACAATTTTATGCGGAAAAATCCGTTACTATCATTAGCAAATTCATGTTAAACTAGGTCTACCGTCAGTAAAAATCTTAAATGGTTAGTATTCAATCCGAGAATTCCACTAAGGTTGAACCTCATCTATCAGCACGGAATCGCATTTTCCATGCTCCTATCCTTTTCTGATGCTCAGAACTGTCATTTGCTAGAGCGAGAGCAAAACGTTCTGCAGAGCGCATGGTTGGTGATTCCGCATGCAATGGCTCTCCCGCTCTGTTTCTCGCTTTTTTTAGGTACATTTGCGATAATATTATCTTTATTAAACAATTTCCAATAAATAATCATTGCCTGACGTAAAACTTGTGTCAGAACAGTCCTAAAGAACCAGTTTTTATTAGGAAAATGCAAATTTGCCAATGAATATGATAAGTGTAAGTCATCATCATCATCAGCCTATAATGTTCCCACTGCAGGGACTCAGGCCTCCTCTCTAGGAGAGGGACCATCGAGGGATCATCGTACCTCGACAATATCTATAGGTACAAATTTCAAGGTCCTAGCATATCTAAATTGTTTGGTTAAGGTATTGTGTGTCAACATTATGAAAATCTTACCTTTTCTTGCTAAAGCACCTAAACAAAACTTTTGCTGCGAAATATAAATAATAAATCTAATTTAAAATGACTGGCTGAGTTTACAAGTTTTAGACCAAGAACAAGCGGGTAAACTTTACCTGCTTGTTCTTGGTCTAAAACTTTTACCAAATCCAATGACATGTCAAAGCTACTGTGCCTGATATTTTACGACCCCAAACGTGTTTTCGCCGTTACGCATTTGTGTGGATGCCAAAAACAAAAACGCATACAATGGTCTTATAATGGTAAGGAGGCGTAATTCATTGCAGCACCAATGGCTAATATTAAAATAACTATAATATTGAGAGTTTTAAGACACACAGATTTTGTCTCACTCAAACATAGCCGCGGATAACCATGTATAATTTAATTGTTCCACTTGACGGTATTATAGTCATGTGGATGAATGTAGACAAAGTGTGGATGAGGTCTCAAGCAAATATCTGGAGTTTGAGACTAGGCAAACAACATAAGAACGCGTTCAACACATCTAATAAATAAAGAGAGAAGTCCTGACTGACTGACTGACTGACTGACTCATCAACGCCCAGCCCAAACCCTTGGACCTAGAAAGCTGAAATTTTGCACAGATGTTCCCTTTATAATGTAGACAAGGAATAAGGGAGGATTTTTCGAAATTCAACCCCTAAGGGAGTTAAATAGGGGATGAAAGTTTGTATGGAAAATCGTAATTTTCACGCGGGCGAAGCCGCTGGCAAAAGCTAGTTCTTAATAATAGCCAATAAATAAACATTGTCAGTTGCCTACTTATCGCGGGTTCGCACCACGGTCTGCCATGACAAAGCATATTTTTATCAGCTACCTTTGCAGCTATAGGTACTTCATTTCTGTCGAGCTGTGTTTACATAAGTATCTAATATGTATGGAAATTATTGTATTTTTTCGGAACGGGTTTATTTCGAAACGCTAACATAAATTGATGTACTATTTTTGCTGAGTCACGCTCGTAAATTCTGTCTGCTATCGACGCTGCTGTCGGTTCAACTTGTTTTGCTGCACGAGTTGGAGATAGAAATCAGTTTTTTTTTAGTCGTTTGTTTAATGCTCGTGATAATTGTTAAAATAGTTTTAAAAGAGGTGTGTTGTCTTGTCTACCTACTGTATTTATGAGATAAATGGGACCTTGGAACGAGCAGTAATGGTTGCCATAAATTAAATTATCTCAGCCACATAGTTGCTATAACGATGACTGGGCGATATTTTTAGCACGTGTTCCTGAGGTTTGCTCTGAACTTTGGCCATAGGAATATTTTTGTTTATCTGTTATGTTATAAAGAAGTGTTAACAAAATTCCTACTAGGTACCTCATGGAAAGCTATGGCCACCGGTCTGTTAAACGGATTTCGGTGAAAGACATACAGCCATGACCTGGGTAACCTGGGTCAGGACGTAGGATGCTTTTTATCCCAATAGCTCGACCCGCGATAATAACCCAGTGTACTTAATTGTTATAAATATGTCATAACAATTACGATATCCGTGATAACGACACTTAGTAAAACGGGTCAATTACATAATTATTTAACTTCTATAAAGACCTTTTAACCTTATCATTAAAATTAAAACAGTAAGTTTGGTCGAAATAGCTGAGACTAATTACTAAGCACTCAGCAATTACTATTCTAAGCTACGGCTAGACCTAGACATTTATTCAAACAGACAGTAAAACCATAAAAAATTCTAGGATAGATGGAACTGGCCGGGGGAGCGTGACGAACTCCGTGAATACTATAGTGTCTCGGCCCATGGTTTTCGAAGAACACCGTATGGTTTTAGTCAGTACGCGTCGACCTGCCTGACAGACCCCTTCGCCTACTCAAGGGCGGAAGACATTCATGAGGATTTCCAAAAGCAAAAATCATCATAGATCTCCTTGCCTTTGTGGCTTTGTCCCATGTTGTTTAAATTTTCATAAGCAAAAATAAAGGATAAATAAGCAAAATATTTGATTAAATATAATTCCGTGCTGGGTATCAATTGTTTGAGAATTCTAGGGTTAATGAGACATAAAACCATCGACCCCGCTTGTTCAGTTGTGTTGTTTAAACAACTGCGTTTTACAACATGTTTGCCGAATATGACAATAGGTTATGTTTACAGATGATGTTCACGATGCGGTCACACCACATGCTGACTGACGTCGTGTTGGAAGTCGGCAATGAGCTGTTCCATGTTCACAAAGTCGTCTTAGCTGCGGGGAGTCCGTATTTCAAAGTAAGTACAGCCTTTTTAACCGACTTCAAAAAGGAGAAGGTTCTATGTTCGTGTGTGTGTATTTTTTTTTATTTTTATGTATGTTACGGATTACCTGATTTCTCCCCCATTTGTGGACCGATTCTCAAAATTCTAAAGAAAGAGTGTATACTCTTTCTTTAGAATTTTGAGAATCGGTCGGTCCTGAGGTGGTCCCATTTTAATTTGGTGAAGATCTGGTGCTGATCTTCGGAGATATACAATGGAACTCTTCAAAAATAGACGGTGAATCTGTCGTAATTGCTGGAATCGCTTGGATGTTTATTGAATATACATTATCATGACGTAACATCACGCCTGTATGCTCTGAGGGGGTAGGCAGATTGTGTACAATACACATTTTTTTTTATGTATGTTACCCAATTACCTCATTTTGTGTATCGCGATTCGCGAATAACTTCGTCGTTTATGAACCAATGTTGATGATTCTTTTTTATTGGAACGGAGATACTTCAAGGGCCACCATGATATGGAAACCAGGACCTGGTGATGGAATCCCAGAGAAATCGAGGGCAACCCTCAAATTTCATAGGCACGTATTACGTATTTCGTGCTTTTTCTGACGCTATACAAGTATTCGCATCTAGCAGTCATCACTTCATGTTGATGAGCTTATGATGGAAGGTACTACTCCTCAATGGTTAGGAGTTGAAAGGGTTAGTTGTCATAGTATTTTTATAAGATATTACAACTAAAAATGAAAAAATAAAAAACTTTTGCAAAAAAAAAACAACCGACTTCAAAAACACCAAAAAGTGAAAAATTAACTTCAGAAGAAAAATCAGCTTCTGAAGTCGGTGGCAAAAAAACCAGATTAAACAAAGAAATGTCACCGACTTCAGAAGCTGATTATTCTTCTGAAGTTTATTTTTCACTTTTTGGTGTTTTTGAAGTCGGTTGTTTTTTTTTTGTTGCAAAAAGTTTTTACAGATGGGTCGTAATGCTTATCAACCATAAATGTATGTAACCTTTTAAGGCCATTTATTCACCTGACTAGTTTATTTTTTCAAATAACCTCCTTTTCATTGGTGGTAGGGGTTCAAATTGAGAATCTACTGAAGCAGTGGAGCATTTGAGCCACAATTTGATCAGCCTTAGGCTTTAAAGTTGAGACCACTTGAAATAAGTTAGATTGTTATCGAATTATTGACATGACATACACGATAGATTACCAAGATAGTAGTAAGCCCACGTGGGCACTAAATAAATATGGAAAATATCTATCTATATTATATCTTCATAGAGATGATTTCTGTAAAATCTTCTCATCAATCAATTTAGACTGATAGGTTTCGTTCCTACATAAGACAGACAAGTGCTTATTTGATAATTGAGCTGTCAAAAGAATCATTAGCGTTTAAACTGAAGCTCATCGAACCATAATTTTAAAGTCGACGAAGCAACGTCACGTAATCATAACATAATGTTTATCACACGCTGCTAATTAAATGATTGCCAGTCATCCTGCAGAAATAAAATCATATTATATGTATATATATGTTAGTTATACACAGTACCTATACATATATATTTATGCGAGTAGGTATGTTTTATTATTCTTCTTCTTGTTCTATTATTCTAAGCATATCCTTTGAAGGTTAACCTATATAAATGTTTGGTACTTATATATTTAACGGACCGTCAAACTCTGGCTAGATAAAATAACAACAACAAACCTATCAAATCACTTACACATATTATATATTTTGCAACCTATTAGTTAAGTACTATCAGAAATTACTCAGACACAGAGTCTGGATTTGTAACCGTAAGATGCAATAGGCTCGCCCCCTAGTACATGGGATTTAACATAACTGATCAAATGTAGGTACACCTTTGGCTAACCCTTCAGTTATTACAGGCGTGATGTTGTTTGTGTTTGAATGGACCTAGCATATCAGATATTGGTTGTAAAGTACTTTTAAAAATCATGTATATTTCCTGTCATACCTAATTTATGACATTTTCATTTTTTTTTTGTATTCTGCGCTTCTATAGTAATGGCATCACCAATCTGTTGATTAAAAATGGTGATTAAAGCACTGCCCTTAGTCTTCCATTCATTATTAATCTATTGGCATTTTATATTTGCCAGATACTAATTAATACTCGTAATTACAAATACATAGACAGAGTTACTCATTCATTCATTCATTCTCATTCAATGACTCGGTATCTACTTGTAAAATTGTTCGATAAACAATGACTCTTTATCATAGGCGAGCCTCTGAGCTCAACAAATATTGTTAGTTTCCACCACAGGTTTCCACACAACGATTTTCCGAAGTGTTATTTAAAACATACGCGATGACTAGAATTTTTGTCTATGTCATCGCGAGTTTAGTAAACAAGGTTAATACCCGTAATCAGTAGATAGAAATGTTTTTTGTCCATCACTTTTTTTGCTATGTAATACACTCACCGGCACGGAAACTTGGCCACACGTAAATTTCATGATATTTCGCACTGAAATGTATTTTTGACACTGAAATAGGGGTAGATGCACTCCGTAAGTGTTTCTCAAGCTTTTAGAAATTGATTTTGAAAACGTCACAACTCCAATAAGTTTATTTTTTAAATTGGGCACTTTTGCAGAAACAAAGAATTTTACACTAGAAATTTTAAAACACTATAGAATAAAAAAAACCTTCATTTGGTTCATTGTCTGTACGTTTTAGTATCGGGTATTTCCTCCTCTAGCCCTAATAACGGCCTGCATTCGATCTGGCATGCTTTGAATGATGTTTCTGACATCAACTTGCGGTATGCTCTCCCAAGCAGTCAGTGCTGCATTTCGAAGTTGGTTAAGAGTTTCTGGCGGGTCGGAAGTGGACTTTATCTTTCTTTTGAGCATGTCCCAGATGTGCTCAATCGGGTTTAAGTCCGGACTACGAGCTGGCCACTGCAATTTTTGAATACCAACTTCTTGAAGGTATTCTTCAACGCAATGTGCAACGTGTGGGCGTGCATTATCGTGCATTAGGAGGAATCGGTCATGCCCAATGTATCCCGAATACACCAAAACATGTTCCTGGAGGACCTCCTCGATGTATCGGGCCGCAGTTAGCCGGTTATCGACGATAACCAACTCCGTACGACCATCGGAACTTATTCCTCCCCAAACCATTACAGAGCCTCCATTGAAACTCACAGTTTGTGTGGTGGTAATGGGTAGAAATCTCTCTCCTCTTCTTCTCCACACTCGCTCCCGACCGTCTGGGGCGCGCAAAGCTATTCGGCACTCATCTGTGAACAGCACTCGAGCCCATTGCTCGTGGGTCCAGCTAGCGTGTTCACGTGCGAATTGAAGTCGAGCTACTCGGTGATGTCTGAGGAGTTCTGGACCGCGTGCTGGTCTACGGGCTTTTAAATTCACTTCCTCCATTCGTCTTCTCACCGTGCGCTCACTAACATTCACGCCTCTTGCAATTTGGAGCCGCTGCCGTATCTCAACAGCGGTCAGGTAGCGGTTTCTTAAAATTTCCAGGACAATAAAACGGTCATCCCGGGCCGATGTGCATCTGACACCTCCACTGCCTGGTCTACGGGAATAGTGGCCTGTCTCCTGGTATCGTTTTAGGGCATACTGCATTGATGAACGTGGTACATTAAGCACCACGGCAACTTCACGCTGTGTCAACCCTTGGTCGATTAATGCTACAGCCTGTGCAACCTGCGCTGGTGTTAATGGCATTTTTATTGGTGTTAAAGCACCTTCAGTTAATCAATAAAAAGCACAAAAGCACAATAACTCAATAAGTTAACCGTAAACTTTTACAACACACAAATTTAAACTTGCAACTTAGTCGCTCAAGAGACACGATTCAACTAAAAATTAAAAGTTGCACCCTAGTGCACTCAAACATAATGAATTACCCTCTTGAACTAAGAGTAAACATTTTTGTAACCTAACCCCATAAGAAACAGTAATTGGAAACACTTAAAGTTTTTGTTATTGCGTGTATTTGCGAGATAAGCGCTTGGCCAAGATTCCGTGCCGGTGAGTGTATTTAGGTATAGTGTATTTTGATTTTATATAACATCTTACTTGTAATCCTCGAAGGGTAGGCAGAGATGTAGCTAATAGTACACCAAAAAATGTGAGCGAACCTATTGTTCATCAACCAGGTATAAATTCAGACTCTGTGGCTGCTACTGAGAAATTCGCTCGATGAGAAAACCCAAAAACATTTTGCCCGATCTTAGAACCCAGAACCTCATGTACAGCAGTAACAGCTGTAAATACAAGCAGCATCTCACAGTAATCTGGCCTACAAATAGTTGTTTCGGGTCTGGGTATTTGTGTATGTGAGTTTAAATGTTTGTGAACGCACCCACGATACAGGAGAAATTTCTAGTGTGGGGCAACCGGGCAACGCTTTGAAAAAAAAAAACAGTTCATCATCAACCACAGACCACAGCCTACATTCACCCACTGCTGGGATTCTCTTTTCTTGTGCCATTCTCCACGGTCCTGTGCCAGCCTCATCCAGGTTTTTCCCCCGATGGTAACTATGTCGTCTGTCCATCTCGTAGCAGTATATCATCATCAGCCTATTATAATGTTCCCACTGCAGGGACTCAGGCCTCCTCTCTAGGAAAGGGATGGGCTATAATCCACCACGCGTGCCCAGTGCGGGTTGGCCCAGTGTATAGCTTGTAGCAGTATATAGCTTCTCTTCCTAAACTATATCCTAGTTGGTACCACTGAGCCAAACTTAACGGTGATCTGATTCAGAATTCCGACCCAGATGAAACCAGTATTTTGTTATGATGATGCCGCAAAATGTACCATTTGATTCCATGACTCAAATAAAATATGAGTCACTTTCTGTAATAGATTCAGATTCAAGTAAAATCAATGATTGGTGATAATTATTGTGATAAACCCATGAGACTGACTTGATCATTATGTTCAATTAGATCCCGCTGATTGATATTTAGCGGCATTCAATCCGCCGCGGGACATTTCGTGTGCATTGAAGAATTTAAATTATCATCACCTGGCCGGCCTTTAACTCGTGTCTAGTCAGCTTCAAGTATTAAATAAATATACAACAGCGCTATTTAATGTATTACTCAAAGTAAAGATGCAGAGTGTCCATTACTGTAACTAAGTCTTGCTAAAACAAATCGTAAAAATATTACCAACCTCTTCTTTCTTCTTTTTAAAATAAATGTTGCCCCACTCTAGGATTTTTTCCTGCATCGTAGAAGCGTTTAGAAACATTTAAACTCATATACACCAACACCCAGACCGGGAACAACTATCTGTAGGCCATACAATTTTTTTGTTCAGTTCGGGTCTTCGGGAATCGAAACCTCGACACGCAGCGCAGAAGTCAATCGCTCAGCCACGACAACCACTGTGCCAACCATGACGTCACCTCGATTTATGTAATTCAATTTATTTTTGTTCTTCCACAGGCTATGTTCACAAGTGGTCTAAAAGAGTGTGAAATGTCTCGAGTGCGTCTACAAGGCGTTTGCCCTTCGGCCATCGCGTGGCTGGTCTACTTCTTGTACACCGGCAAGATTAGGATCACTGAGATCACCGTCTGCCAGCTACTGCCTGCCGCGACCATGTTCCAAGTAAGTTATACGTTATGTTATGATTCAACTTTATTTTGAACCTTATAACATGGGACTTGTTGATATTTTTGGCTTGATTGTTGGGGTGCACAACTTAAATAGATGGAGTAACGACTAACAACTAAGATAAAAAGACCTATTTCATATACAAAAATACGATGTTCGTGGCAACACGGAATTGTAACGAATGGAGTAAGAGAATTTGAAATGTTCAATGTATCCGCAATTATGTAGACTACAATTCATAGTTACAATACTATCCTAAAACGCCTATTAAACCACCTAGCCTACTCTTTCAGCACTGGCTCTTACTTCGATTTTAAAAATAAATACTTTGTGTCATTCAAAATTCGATTATTTCTGTCGGAAATATAAAAAGAAGGAAGGAAGGAATGCCTAATGCAGACACACCTACATACAGGCAAACCCAACATTAGTCAGTCGGTAAAACTCTTTTATCTGTGACCCAGTGTTTGCTCTTTAAACTTACAACGTCATCGTCATGACTGTCTTGGTAAAATGGAACCGGTTTGTCAACTGCGCAAAAAACACTGACTGGCAAAAAACAGTTTGATATTGAGTCAAAGGCTTGGGTTTTTGCTATAGAGTAGATGATTATTTCAAATTAAATCATTAGTCTATTAAACCTTTTCTACATAAACTATATAATAATATAATATAATATTCCACAACTATCACACAACGCCGTCTAGTCCCAAGCTAAGCAGAGCTTGTGTTATGGGTACTAGACAACTGATAAACATACTTATATATTTCTAAATACATACATAATATAGATAAATTACACCCAGACACAGAACAAATGATCGTGCTCATCACACAAACATTTGTCCTGGGTGGGAATCGAACCCACGACCTCCGGCATAGCAGTTAGGGTCACTAACCACTAGACCAACAGGCCAGTCAATAAACTATACATTTCAAATTGGTGTGCAATTTTGAATTTTCACTTTTAAACCTTCCTCATTATCTTGTCTAGTACCTACTCGTGATTGCGACGACTGAGCAAGATGCCCTGAGTTCTATAGGTAGGTACCCAACTCGGGCAAAGTGTTATTGGGTTATTCAGCAGCCCCGAAGTCTGGATTTGTGCCCGATTGACGCTAACCCTCTATAGTATGAGACTTAAACATAACGGGAAATGTAGGTGTGTTATTGTTAGGTATCTCTGCCTAATCCTTCAGATAAAAAAGGCTTGATGTTATTTAAGTTAGTACTTCAGTATTTTTCAACATCCTTTCAAATAAGGTGTTGGTAGTTAATCTTTTAGATCAGCATAGAATTAACTTATAATGATTAAGGCCCAGATTCAGAGACCACACTTTGACTTTACTACACATTTCTTTTGTAGGAAATTAGTTTAACACGAAGGACAACATTATTTAAACGCATAATAATGCAAAGTTTACTTTGAGGCCAAAGTCATGATTATCGACTACTTCGCCTTTACTAAGTAAAGAACAGCTTGAAGTAGATCTTTCCATCAAAGTAAAGTCAAAGTGTGGTCTCTGAATCTGGGCATAACATTCACTTGCATGCACAACGATTCTCGGTAACTTTAGCATAAATAAATACCTAAGCTTGTTTAGGTACATCGCCTTTCCTTTCTTTGTTTCGAAAGAATTCGAATGACACGACGCAAAATGTATACTGATAGTGTTACCATAATTATCGCGTTTTACTCTTTTTTGTCTGAGTAAAACCTGCCAATTTTAATAAACGTTTTTTACACACTGTTTGTAGGATGTGTTTAATTGTATCTGCCAGGGGAGGCCTATATAACATAATAGTACGCCTATAAAGACCCGAAGGTTTACAGGTTTCCCTGTAGAACAGCCACATTTTGATAGTTTCGCAAGTCCCATGTAATACCCCAGACTAGCCTAGTAATAAACCGCATACAAATTCAGACTCACAGACACAATTAACACTTATGCAAATTTAAATCTTAAAGTAATCAATTTAGATTTATATTTTAACTGTCTGGGGCAGTGTCACTAGTGATTCAATCGTGGGTGCTTTGTCTGTGTCTCCAAGGAGAGCCGATGTGAATTAGATATACCCTGTAAAGATAGTCGTAAGATGGAGAAAAAATATATATTCTGAATGCAAAAAGTCCCTTAAAAAATACATTTACGCATAAATGTGTAAACTTTAGCAATCTACACTTATTTTAGCTGTGTGCCGACAGATATCGAACGTGATCGACGCGTGCTGCGCCTTCTTAGAGCGGCAGTTAGACCCGTCCAACGCCATCGGCATCGCCAACTTCGCGGAGCAACACGGCTGCGTCGACCTTAAGAAGAAATCCCATCACTTCATTGAGAGGCATTTTACTCAGGTATGGAGGACATGTTTAGTTCTTAATGTTTGTATAGCGAGGGATGCTTAAAACGCACGGCGACCAAATAATTATCTATACGAAACTAATTTATGCGGATATCTATTTGTATGGGAAATCTATACAAAGCGAAGCCTCGCCATGTATAGATTTAGGGCTGTAAATTTCCAGTATAACATGGCTATGTTATGTATCCCCGTAAAATTAGATAGTACTTATTAGTTGAACAACGAAGCCGACCTGAAACATTAACCATACATATTCATAGTTTTTGCCTGCATAGTGCATACCCTCGCTTAGCCATGTTCGCCTTTTCTCTGAACTTTTTATTTACAATGCGTAAATTCGGTTTAGACACCCGGCTGTGCCGAATGAAGGCGACTCAAGCATATGTGTCCTAATCTATAAAATCGAATCAAATTATCTAGTAAAAAGTAATACGCACAGTGGGTTTTTTATAAACTTATCGTGAACTTCGACACTATTTATTGACAACATGGAGACGTTAGGATTCCCCGTTGATAAATTTAGTATTCAGAGGAAACAGAATCGTCATATATTTTCCCGGTTTTTCATGCATCAATAAACTAACACAATCAATACCATACAAATAACACGATAACGCAATACCAATTGCTTTCTAATATATCAAAATCATCATGAAAAATCTTTAAAAACGGGTAATAAAACCGTGCTTACGTCTAACATCGTAAGTCAGTGCTGCAGCGATGATAATCCAAGTAAATATAACACAACGTGACACTGATAACGTGACATGACACGTTAAAATAGTATCCCGGGATAAAAGCACTGTCACGCCGCAACGTGGGACTTACGTACCTACGTGACGTGCGTTGCTAACAATCATATCGCGAATTCGCTAGTAGATAAGGGACCATCGTGAATTAGTATCGCCTGACTTCTTGGCCGTCTAATGCGGATTGGTATCTCAGGAAATGTATTATAGGTTTACATTTGTGTTAGATGTCCAAAGTACAATGTGCCAAATAGATTTGCATGAAGAGATCGGTTATCATGGCAAGGCTTCTTGCATTGGCATCTTATCTACGCATGGATAAAAGCTAGTAAAGCATAACTGTTGATGCTTAATTACAACAAACATGATTCATGCTGAATATATAGGAGCACTAATATGTGTACTTATATGATTTTCTCATGAAATATCGGCTGAAACTTTGAGATCCTGTTTCGTAGTACCGAACCCGTACGGGTTCCAAAATACTGTATTTATAAAAACATAAAATTACAATTAATTGAGAAAGAGAAAATCACTTTTCAGTGTTGCTTATTCATGTAATATAATACTAGCTTTTGCCAGCGGCTTCGCCCGCGTGAAAATGACGAATTTCCAAACAAACTTTCATCCCCTATTTAACTACCTTAGGGGTTGAATTTCGAAAAATCCTTCCTTATTCCTTGTCTACATTATAAAGGAACCTCTGTGCAAAATTTCAGCTTTCTAGGTCCAAGGGTTTGGGCTGGGCGTTGTTGAGTCAGTCAGTCAGGACTTCTCTTTTTATTTATATAGATATCAGTGATCAGAACTTTAAAGGCATATAGCTTACAAGCTCACTTCTATATTTTTGATGTCTGCTCTCCCTATTATTAGTTTAATTGCAATTTAAAAACTCAAATAAACAAAAACCGTTTTTTTACAGGTGTGTCAAGAAGAAGAGTTCCTACAGTTAACGCCTCAAGAATTAATATGTATGATTCGCAAAGACGAGTTGAACGTCAGGGAAGAAAGGGAGGTCTACAATGCAGTGCTAAGCTGGGTAAGTTCATTAAATATAGATATTATTACGTATATAACAGTATAAACCGAGGCTCATGGCTAGCTAAGTAATAACAGGCGGATGGGTGGCCAATTGGCCATCTATTACATTTCGAGACCTCTTCTTGCAAAGTTAAGTTTTTTACTTTTTTTTAACCGTCTTTTGTAATAAATCTTTGGCAGTTGTTACTGAGAGAAAAAGACCAGAAAATTTAAGTATCAGACCAACCAAAGAGTAGAATATTGTCCTTCAGTAACTGGGTTATAGAGGTCAGTTATGTAGTCGCTCCATTTAAAATACTAGCATTCAGCTGCATCCAATTATACATCTCTGGGAAAAGGGTAGGTAATATATAGGTATGATGATGATGAACCGCGGTCCGTTCCTCCCTAATCTCGGAGACATCTTTGACACAGGAGGCTCGACTCCTCTCAGAGGAACATTAAATATTGTGTAAATTAAAATGATAAAACATGACCTTGTCTTACGTAAACATATATATAATTAAAAGCAATTCGTTACACAATGAAACAAAACTGTAGGAATGTCTTCTCTTATACATAATTCATTTTGTGCAAATTTTCAGTGAACATGTGAATATAATGTGTCACTGTAGCATTATTTAGTACCAGGGACAGAAAAGGTTACACGTATTTTTAATTTTTATAGCTAAAGTTGTTTTTTTTTTTTGGAACGGTTGAAAAACCCAGGTTTTTAATCGGGTTAATCAGGGTTTACCCGTATAATGGTTAATCAAAGACATGGGTTTATAGATCAAATCGGTTAGCCTTTTAACCTGAGTAATCGTCCCTATATAGCACTAAATCCATAAACTAAATCGCAGATACTACATGATTGGTCAATATTATGATCTGTTGCGAAAAAGGTCAAAAGGCGTGTCAAGATTTGATATCTTGATGTTTTTTTGGTTCACTTTCACCTTTCACCATTCACTTGATATCAGGTTTTTTTACTTCTAAACGAGTGTCAATGTAACAGAACGTTTAGGGACTGCAGTTCAGAAGCTAAGGGAGTACCCAAGTACAAGTAGGTACATCTTCTTAGCGTGTCGATGGCAAAAAAGTTCATAACTCAGCTACGCAAACTCGAAGTAAGTCGAGTTTTAGTTAAGCTAATAAAATTATGAACAGCCATACGGTTGCAGTAAACGAAAATAAGTAGGTACGTACCCAAAGTTTTGAGCCAATACCCCAAGAATGACATGTGAGGGTAACATGGGACTGCGGGATGTTCACAAGATACCGCGGCGTCGACATAAAGGGCTAAGAAGGAACATGGGTGGTTTTTAGTCAGTAGAAGTCTGACACTCCCTTTCGCTCTGCCCAACAGCGGGGGGGGGGGGGGGGGGGGTCATTTGATGATTTGCCACCCACCAGAAAAAAAAAGGTTACCATTGGACAAAGGATAAAATGGCGGGTAGAAAGCGTCGAAGGCGGAAGACGATGAATACCAAACTTCGTCCTTTTCCTTAGCTCGGTAATAATAACTGCCAAGGTACCTTCTGCTATCATGATAAGTAAATTCCGCCACATCCGTTAATATCGCAAACTAAATTGACAATTCACTTCTGTTATCGCGTGTTCAAACAATAATGATTCGCAGAATATTTAACAGCAGTTGCTCTTAGAAGCAGCGATTTTGTGCCAATAACCCGAGGTCATTACGTCACCATCACAGTAGCGAGTTATCTTGACTAATAGGCCACGTAGAGAGCAAATAATTATTATCAAATTAAATCATGTAAATCAGTTTATCGCGTTGCATGTTGAGATATTGGAGCAACGACCGACCGAATGCTAAACGTACCCCACTCGCTAATGTTACCATTCTTTGCCACAATCTTATCTCTCCAGATATCGTTGAACTCTTAAAAGGGCGATATTTTAAGTAAAGCGATGACTCTCAGTTTCTTTATCACTGAAAACAACGCTTGGCAATCAATTACTTTAACATGTTTTTATTTTAAAGCAGTTTTTAAAGTCTAGCCGTTCGATTAAAAACATTTTATTGATAAAACTGGATTTTTACTAATGACTGGTATGAAAAACGGAGCCAAATTAAGAGGCTTACTGGGGGTGCACTAATTGAATCGTAAATGAGACGTGAAACCGCAGAAGTGTGTAAACTAAACAAACATGATATAATCATCGATTTAACTACATAACACCAATGTGATCAAATAATACGAAAATATAGTGTCACGCCAAAAAAGGCTCAGTTGTCAATGATCGATCTTGCTTGAGTTTGAGGTAAACAGCGCAAATCACTTATCGTCTGGGCCGATATGTTTATCATCGTATGACGTGGGCAAGAATTTTGTAGCGTAATCAAATAATCACTTTATCGAGAAATGTATTCGTCATTATGAATTCCATAACATTTTTGTTTGTTCCCATGCAATTAGCAATATTTATTTAATTTTTTTTTGCAACGTACGGTGCCCAATCAAAAAATCTGTTTAATATTACATAATATTAAACAGATTTTTTGATTGGGCACCGTATGTATGTATGCAACTCTTATCTTGGTTAGGTGCTAATTAAAAGCTCATGTTTGGCATTTATTTAGTACTGATTATTGGTGCACCCAGTCTGATGTCAGCTTAGTATGAACACGTTGTAGGTGATAAAGGATGTCACATAATCATCATCATAAAGCTAGCTAATTTGCTGCACAAATAAGTCTGTTTTCACAGAGCACATATTATGACTAGAATAACGCATTGTTAGATTGTTAGTATTTAATACGAACAAGTAAATAAAGAATATGACAGTCATGCTCTCTTAATACCATTGAATACTGATATTCGTTGACATTCACATGACTGTATAACATTTAAATAAAATTATATATTTTACCAAATGAACAATTTCAATTTCTACTATGATATTTTCAACTGTTGCTAAAATGTTTTTTTTTTTAATCGAAATACACTTTTCTGTTATTTGATCGATTATATTTTCTGTATTTTAATGTATCTTCTGCTTTATAATCATGGAGCAAGTCACTAGTTCTCATATAAGATATCTTTCATAGACAAAATTAGAACTTCGTGATATTAAGGACCAAAGTGTAAAAAAATGAGTTTAAAACTTTTAACCTAATATTTAGAGTCAATTTAATTTGCAACTTTAACCATCCTGAGTTTTGCATTAGTAACAGTCATTTTGTTTTCAACTTTGTTTATATCAGCATTGAGTATATTTTTAGATAATTAGAAATGGTAAATGAATTGGAAACTGATTATAATGTAAGTAATATAAAAGTTTCATCATCATCATCATCATTTCAGCCAAAAGACGTCCACTGCTGAACATAGGCCTCCATATAAAAGTTTATTGACAAAAAAAAACACATTTCTGCGAAACATACCTAAAGCGGATATAAGTCTTGAAACAGATCCGGTTGCTCAAATAGTCATTTAGCAAATAAATTGATAAATATCAGGTTTCAGGACCGAGCCTTTTTATTTCCATTACTTTTTGTTGGTAAACGCAAGTTGTAGGCTGATTAAAAGTTTTTGTTGGTTTTATTTTTTATCTCTGAACTAAATTGCAATCGGCGCTACACTAGTACTTGACCTACCCTAACATCACTTACGTACTTGAGGATAATGATGTTGATTAATTTGAGTATCTCGTATTCTGAGTACTGCTGCAGTACTTGATACACTGAGTAAAATGTGAATTTCGATCTGCTCCTATTTGTAATTTTCTGATAGATTTTTTAAAAGCAGCTGAGTGCCTGCTTTAATACCCAGTTAATGGCAGGAGGCTAGCCGCTTATGAAATTACTCACTTTTTGCTTAATGGGCAAAACTTATATTCAGCAACTGTGTCTACTTTTTAGGAAAATACATTCCTTATTCATCATCTGCCTAGGCCTAGTGTGTATTTTCCCTACAAGACAGCTAAATACCAGTAAAACCAATAAAGTAGAAGTTTCGCTTAACCATAACTGGTAAAGTAAGAGGTACACCTCTGACTAACCCTCCGGGGATTACAGGTGTGATGTTTAGTTTTATGTTAACATACATAAACTCGCGCTCTTTTCTCATGGGAGTAGGCAGAAACGCCACCTGCTATGATCCTAACTTGCCTCGTCCACATTCATACATCTGGTCGACGCGCTTTGGACGTGGAGTTGCGGGCACTAGCCTGTTGTACTTATACTTATATACATCTGGTCGTACACGCATGCCGATTGCGAGTACATTATTAATACAATTGTTCCCTACAGGTGAAATACGACGAGGACAGACGGCACCCGCGCATGGAACACATCCTGCAGGCGGTGAGGTGTCAGTACCTCACGCCGAGCTTCCTCAAGGAGCAGATGAGCACGTGCACTGTGCTCAAGAAAGTGCCCGCATGTCGGGAGTACCTCGCTAAAATATTTAAGGTCAGTTTTGCATTTATTTGCGAACCTAGATAGGTATCCACCTTCTACATCATTTATGTAAAATTTGCAGAAATTAATGGCAGAATAAAAGATATTTATGATTTGTCTTAAAGATGCTGATTGTGTACCTTATTTACGCAAATAAATGATTTTGATATGTAAAGAGTTCTCGGAAAGCGCAATAAGGCGTTGGTTCTGGTTGATTATCATTCATCTTAGACAGTCGTTACGCTTACGGGTAGTCAGAACCCCGACAGTCTAACAACCAGTTATTTCAAAACACGGCACCCCTTGGTAAGGCACCAAGGAGGTTACCAGTAACTGGGTTCGATCATCTGTCATTTTATAATCATAAGTATTCTATTGCATTCAGTTAGACTGAGAGGCGACCTTACAAACACTAACTACCAATATCCTGTTCCTATCCGTGCACAAATAACGCGGCTTTACAATACTGATGCTGATACTGTTAGCCTGTATCATCCCACAGCAGGGCAAAGGCCCCATGACTTCCAGTTATTTCGATTTAAGGCCACTGTGGACCACTGGTCGCTGGTCTGGACCAGATCGTCTGGCCATCTTCTACAAGGTCTACAGCGGCGCCTTCTACAATACGTTAAACCTATCTTCATATTCCAGGATCTCACTCTACACAAGAAGCCCGTGGTGAAGGAGAGGCGACCAAACACACCTCGTATCATCTACGTTGCGGGAGGCTACTTCAGACACTCGATAGACCTGTTCGAGGCCTTCAACTTGGATGATAACTGTTGGTCCACGCTGCCCAGGCTCACGGTGCCACGGTCAGGGTTAGGAGCCGCGTTTCTTAAGGTAATCCATTGTAGATATCTTCACTATCACTATTTCTATACTAATATTATAAAGAGGTAAAGTTTCTGTTTGTATATTTGTTAAATTGTAAGGGGTAATCTCGGGATCTACTGAACCGATTTTAAAAATTCTTTCACCAATAGAAAGCCCCATTATTGCTGAGTGTCATAGGCTACTTTTTATCCCTGTATTCCCACGGGAACGGGATCTACGCGGGTGAAACAGCGGGACGTCCGCTAGTATATTATAAAACTAAGTGCTCCGCCGCGTGTCTGTCTGTTCGCGATAAACTCCAAAAATACTGCACCGATTTTCATGCTATTTTCACCAATGGATAGAGTGGTTCGCGGAGAAGGTTTTTGTATAAAATTTGTTAAGTGTTTACCCGGGCAAAACCGCGGACATTAGTAGTATTGTATACGTCAAGATGTCGATTGAGTTGTCTGAATTCTTCACCTTGAACTATAAGTGTTGGACCACGCTAGTCACAGCCCAGGTTTAACGGTACCACGGTCAGGGTTAGGAGCCGCGTTCTTAAGGTGAGCTACAAATGATAACATATCGTAAACGTCAGGCACTCGATTGAGTGGTTTGGAACCTTCAACTTGAACGATAATGTGTAGGTTTTCGAACAGTATTTGTGGTCGGCTGACTATTGACGTGACAACGTCTAATAAATCGATGAACGTCGGCTGCATGCACGGTAAAAGACGACTCATTGTCCCGTTACGCTCATTGTACGCTTGCGCCGCATCTATTTTCATCAATGTTTCGTTATGACGTTGTCACGTTAAACTATCGTCCGTAAACCGACTTTACAGACAACCAATTGCTTGCTTTCGATGATACGAAACTTAAATATTACTAATTAAACTATGAGTTCACCTTTACCTACCTTTTCAGTGAATACAAAACTCTCAAGAAACTTAAAACTTATATCATTACTAAAGTCAAGTGTTGCCAATCTGCATAAAGATAAGAATTTAAAAAAATACCAATCCCACCAATGAGGCAATAAAAACTTAGGTAAATGACGAAGTAGTTTCGTGTTCTATTGAAAAACCTATACAACGTGAGTGTAAAATAATATTTAACGATAATAGTCAACGTAATGTATAGGTCACACGTTCGCACTGCGCAGTACCAAAAGCCTAAATGTTTCCGAGTCAGGATGACGGCGACTAAATGATGTAACGTTACAAACGTCATCGTTAAATAATATTTATTGTTTATATTTATCAGTCACACACACCACTATCATTTTGTTATATAATGGTGTATGTTTTAAAATTTTTGATTATTTTGGTAGGTTGAAAAAAATTTAGTACCTACATGTAAGAATATAATATTATTATGCATTGTGCGGAAAAAGTCCGGACGCTTTAGTTTCTTACCTCTCTTCTAACAGTAACTAGCTCTGGGGTGTGGCTTCGCCCATGGCTATAAACTAGCATATAGTTCATCCAGATTAATATGCCTTTCGAATGGTGAAATAATTTGACAAATAGATGCCGTGGTTACGGCGATTAATTACACTCCGTCCGCATACATATACAAACTCACAAAAATCGCACTACTTATGTCTTTTTTTTTGTTAGCCTGCACTGTCCCACTGCTGGGCAAAGGTCTCCCCAATTGCTGCCTAGATCTCTTTTCCTGTCACTTTATAATGCATAGATTATATTTGCATACTTTTTACTCCGGTTCTACGTTCCCACGAGAAACAATTTCCGCCCTCCACGAAATTTAAGCGTAAAAAAAAACTAGATTATCTTTAATTCCAATATTAATTGTTCATAGCAATTTAACACTTGTTTCTTCTTGTACAGGGTCTATTCTACGCCGTCGGAGGTCGCAACACGTCGCCGGGCTCTTCGTACGACAGCGACTGGGTAGACGTGTACAATCCCGCGACGGAGCACTGGAGGCCTTGCAGTCCTATGTCCACGCCTAGACACAGGGTATGTACGACACTACTACTATAGTACCACTAGCAGACCCGCGCAACTTCGTCTGCGTCACATAAATATAGCTATAACCTTTCTCGATATATCGACTATCCGACATTAATTAATTAAGCTAAATCGTAACACACAAAAAATCATAATTATTTTTCCTCTTTATTACAATAGTTTAGATGGTTTAGATTAGCTTAGATTATATTAAAGTGTGAATTACTATAAAATCTATCTCTTACTGTTAAATACACTATAACACTCTGTACTTGTAAACATTATGATGCAGTAAATATTTTGAATTTGAATTTCCCGGAGGCCACCCAGAATCCCCCGTACCTACATTGCGACGCAACCCGCGTAATTATTTTTCCGCGCGGGGATTTTTACTTTGCGATATCTTCTAAGATATTCGTTTAAACTGTATAGAGTAAAGAGCACAAATATTCTATATTAAATTTCCGTTCTAAGGAACACATTTATTTAGATATAGATTAATACCATATGGGTTAAATAAGCTTCGCAAAAAATAATTATTTTCAACCTAACATTTTAATAATAAAAAATGGTTACAGTGATTCAATCTTAAAAGATAGATAGATGCTGTCGCGGACTTTTTTTTATAACTTTTAAAGACGGATAATTACTTCATCTATACTAATATTATAAAGCTGAAGAGTTTGTTTGTTTGTTTGTTTGTTTGTTTGTTTGAACGCGGTAAACTCAGGAACTGCTGGTTGGATTTGGAAAATTCTTTTTGTGTTGGATAGTTCATTTATCGAGGAAGGCTTTAGGCTATATAACATCACGCTACGGCTAATAGGAGCGAAGCATAAATGAAAAATGTTACAAAAACGGGAAAAGGTATTTCCTTTTTGAGAGCTTCCGCTGCGTGCGCTGCGAAAACGGTTTAAGTTACGCAAATATCATGTATGAAGAAATTGTTCCTCTTTAAAAGTTCTAAAAGAAAGTCCGCGACAGCATATATCTTTTTTTTTAGATTGACTCACTGCATGTAACCCTTTTTTACTCTTAAACTGTTAGGTTAAAAATAATTATTTTTTGCGTAGCTTCTTTAACCCATATGGTATTAATCTATATCTAAATAAATGTGTTTGTTAGAAGGGAAATTTAATATAGAATATTTGTGCCCTTTACTCTATACAGTTTAAACAAAAATCTTAGAAGATATCGCAATGTAAAAATATCGGCGCGGCAAAATAATTCGCGCGTCGCAATGTAGGGAGATTCTTTCCGGGAAATCAAATTCAAAATATTTACTGCATCATAATGTTTACAAGTACAGAGTGTTATCGTATATTTAACAGTAAGAGACCTATAGTAATTCACACTTTAATATAATCTTAGCTAATCTAAACCATCTAAACTATTATATTAAAGAGGAAAGAAAAGATTTTTTGTTTGTTACGATTTAGCTTAATTTATATGTCGGATAGTCGATATATCGAGAAAGGTTAGAAGCTATATTTATGTGACGCAGACGAAGTTGCGTGGGTCAGCTAGTACATGATATTCTCGTAACTTAAACCGTTTTCGCAGCGCACGCAACGGAAGCTCTGAGAGCTTCCGTTGCGTGCGCTGCGAAAAGGAATTTTCTTTTCCCGTTTTTGCAACATTTCTCATTTATGCTCCGCTCCTATTGGTAGTAGCGTGATGTTATATAGCCTATAACCTTCCTCGATAAATGAACTATCCAACACAAAAAGAATTTTTCAAATCCAACCAGTAGTTCCAGAGTTTATCGCGTTCAAACAAACAAACAAACAAACTCTTCAGCTTTATAATATTAGTATAGATTATGGAGGCTTATGCGAGCTGCGAGACTGTTCAAAAGAGATACCGCGGCCCCGGAAGACAAGAGCTAAGAAGGAACATCATCATCCACTGCCCGAACTCACCCACTGCTGGGCATAGGCCTCTCTTTTCTTGTGCCATTCTCCACGGTCCTGTGCTAGCCTCATCCAGGTTTTGCCCCCGATGGTAACTATGTCGTCTGCCCATCTCACCTCCGGACGACCCACATTTCTTTTGCCAGTTCTTGGACGCCACTCGGTGACAGCCTTAGACCACCTGTCATCACTGCGCTTTGCTAGGTGTCCTGCCCAACTACATTTGAGTTCCGTAACGCGATTCCCAATATCGAAAACCTTTGTACGTCTTCGGAAGAAGGAACATGGGTGGGTTTTATTCAATAGAAGTCTGACACTCCCTTTCACTCCGCCCAGAGCGGGAGGCGTCATTTGATTTGTATTTGATAATTTCCCATCCACAAAAAATAAAGAAGGGTTACACGCATAGATCAGCATTTTCTTGCTTCATTTTCCTTTCTAACACTTAGAATTGCAACTCAGTAAAGTGAGAGGTACAATCGCACCTTACCGTGATTCCGATGCGAATGAATGCAGATTAAGACTTGACTTCTCGCTTCAATAAATTACGCCTTAACGTGACAGAAAGGGATAGAGATACTCAACAATGCTAATCGTACGTGTAAATGTGATTTCACCCTTATCATCATCTTGTTGCACTTGTCGCACTCGACGAGCTCGTGGCTCGTACTAATCACTAGTCACAGCCGATCGAAGGTTAATCTACCTTCCGAGTTCAGGGGGTCTAAAACGGCCACTTTGGCAGATCATAATATGAATTGCGTTCATAATATGAACTCAGAGAGCTGAAATTTGGTACAGAGTTAGGGTTTAATGGCCACATAAAGGGAAAACTATAAAAAGTAGGAAAATCGAAAAAAAAAACTACAAAAAAAAATTTGTTTTAAATAAGAAAATCTATTAAAATAAATCAATATGCCGTTTTTACAAAAAGAAGTGAAATCCCAACAAAAACAATCTGTAAAAAAAAATTAAGTTCAAAAACCTAAAACCCGACTACTAACAAAATCGCGGTCTTAAAAGTAGAAAACAAGAAAATAATTCTTGTCTGATATTCTTCGTAGTCGCATGCCACTGATACCTGATGCTCTTTCATGGCGTTCTCATTGATACAAGGTGGCATGCGACTACGAAGAATATCAGACAAGAATTATTTTCTTGTTTTCTACTTTTAAGACCGCGATTTTGTTAGTAGTCGGGTTTTAGGTTTTTGAACTTAATTTTTTTATTTGAATTTTATTTTTGTGTGTACTTAAACTTTAATATAATACATATTTTTAATGTGCTCGCCAAGACCTTTCATTTGATACCAAACTTGCTATGGTTATCTCAATTTAATATTTTTTGAGGTAAGTTTTTGACATTTAAATTCCGTCATAAAAAGAATTTATAAAATTTATATAGCCTATGTCACCCGGGCTATTCTTACGAATCTATTGACACCTAATTTATTAAAATCCGTTCAGTAGATTAGGCGCTACGGTGGAACATACATACATACATACATACATACATACATAGACTGCCAAAATCATTACCCTTCCTTTTGGCTTCGCCGTAGTCGGGTAAAAACTAGCCAAGTCTCGATGGAGCTGCTTGTTTGTCTCTAAAAAGTAATGAAATCTAGACAAAGTCGTGCCAAGTCTAAGGTTCCTTATTGCGATTTCTTTATTATTATAGTTATTGTTGTGTGTCTTGGCCGTTGAACATTCTTTATACGTTAGTGGGTACAAGTCAATTTAGTTTATGACGTAATGTTATATCTGTTGTAACTACCTAACCTATGATTGTTAAGCGAGATAATAACCCATACTGGTATTGGTAATAGGGGATCGGACTGGGTCAAAATAATAGGATTCTGTTTAGTCCGTAAGTTAGATTATCGAAAAATATTGAATACGTGTTTTTTGTTTTATCAAATCAATAAAAAATGACGAAGATAAAACGCGTCAAAGATCTTGGAGTGGGGCTTGAAACGTCACTTGTGTCGTCAAAATGTACTATCATATGACGTCAAACGAGTTTTGGAAGCACTGTATCGTCTTCATTTTAAGTTTACGTGAAAAAAGAAAAAATACGTGTCCAATAGTTTTTGGAAATCTATCTGACGGACTAATTAGTTTTTTTTTGTCCGATCCCCTATTGGACGCCAAGAAGAAAAATGACCGAACTAAACGGAACGAACAACGGCCAAGTCACACAACATTAACTATAATAATAAAGAAATCGCAATAAGGAACCTTAGACTTGGCACGACTTTGTCTAGATTTCATTACTTTTTAGAGACAAACAAGCAGCTCCATCGAGACTTGGCTAGTTTTTTACAGATTGTTTTTGTTGGGATTTCACTTCTTTTTGTAAAAACGGCATATTGATTTATTTTAATAGATTTTCTTATTTAAAACAAATTTTTTTTTGTAGTTTTTTTTTTCGATTTTCCTACTTTTTATAGTTTTCCCTTTATGTGGCCATTAAACCCTAACTCTGTACCAAATTTCATCTCTCTGAGTTTATGGGAAGTACTAGTTCTATTTTGATGATCATGAGTGAGTGAGTGAGTGAGTTTCATAAATGCGAAACTTTGCTTTCGCTTAACTTCGGAACTAAATGACCTACAGACTTGAAACTTTTTATTTTAAGTGTGATTGTATAGCTTACTGGATGACGAAAATTTCAGCGTTCTGGTCTTATCCAGAGGTTCTCAAATAGGGGCCTGAAAATGCGGCGAAATGGTTCCAGTAAAGGATGGTACGGCAGTGTTTGCTTCGCGCTCGACTCGGCGGGGGCACTGCCGTGCCCCCAGATTTCACCCTTATCATCATCTTGTTGCACTTGTCGCACTCGACGAGCTCGTGGCTCGTACTAATCACTAGTCACAGCCGATCGAAGGTTAATCTACCTTCCGAGTTCAGGGGGTCTAAAACGGCCACTTTGGCAGATCATAATATGAATTGCGTTAAAAAGCGTAAAATGGACCTTTCATTATAATAACTGCGTCTGTAAAAATTTAGTAAAATACATCATAATAGGAAAATAATATGAATTGCGTTAACATTCGTAAAATAGTCACAGACGCAGTTTCTATTATGAAAGGTCCATTTTACGCTTTTAAACGCAATTCACATTATGATCTGCAAAAGTGGCCATTTTAGACCCCCAGGTCGTGCATTGTTGACGCACAACACAGATGGAGCTCCTTCATGCCTAAGATAGCAAGTTAATCCGTTGATTTTTACAGAGTTGAGACTCCTTCTCTATCTCTCTATTCTTGAATGAAAATTATAATAATTAATATTGGAATAGTACAAAGAAATGAGAAGTTTAGTGTGATAACAATGATAGCTTTATCTACCGTATTGTATTACATTATCATGAATTAGAAAGAACTATCTGAAGCGTTATAGAAAAACAATAATAGAGATTAAAATACTTTTCAACACACTTGCTCATAAAGTGGCTATAATTTCACCGCAATTAGGCACGTAATGACACCTATAATCAAACTGTGACTTTTTCATTACTATTATTCACTAGTGAGTTATAGGGTTTTTTTTTTAAATTTTATTGGTTGAGTTGTACGTTCATAAAAAAGTTTCGATACAAAAAGATCGTGTTCAATAGTAAAAATTAATTAATGTACTTAGTGCTTGCTCGTTTCATGCTTTGAATTTAAATAGATAATTTCAACTTATACGTTTTTAATAAATTAATCTTTCACTCAAATAATATAACTTTTGTTTTCTCTGTAATAAAGAAAAAAAATCCCCATTTGGTCCGTGACTAAAACTCTATCCGCGAAAAGTCAAAAATAAAGAATTCTTTTAGTCTATGGCCGATCGTCATTGTTACAGTAGTGGCGCCACTGGTCAAGAAAAAATGCATCGCTACGTCAAACTTAGTACATTTATTTTAGTTCCGTGTTTTCCCGCCTGCATAGATAATTTGGTAGAACTGTAGATGCGCGCGCATTAATTTTTCCCGCTATAGTGAAAAAAAAAATAGAACTTGTTTTATCTGTTGAAGTTGGTAGAACTGTAGATGGGCGCGCATTAATTTTTCCCGCTATTGTGAAAAAAAAAACAGAACTTGTTTAACTGTTGAAGATGACTTTTTAGTATTATTTTCTTCACAAGTGTGTTGAAAAACGTCGTATGATACACGTGTGTATTGATGATTACCGTCCTCGGCTTTCTTAAGACCCTCACCTGACGGCTCGGGTCTCAATGGCGCCTCTGCGGTAATCACCAACGTTACACACTTGTACCATAATGTACTATTAATTATTGATATCTCCTGAATCTTTGAAAAAACCTAAAAAACTGTAAGAAGCTCGACATAATACAAATATTATTGTTTTATTACAGGTAGGAGTAGCAGTAATGGATGGATTATTATACGCAGTCGGCGGTTCCGCGGGCTCAGAATATCACAAATCTGTTGAATGGTAAGCATCAAACATCTTTTGTGCATAGGTACACAAATGTACGTGCTAATAGATTTTGAACTGTAGGCACTGAGACGAAAGTTGCAATTTTGCGTTCCAGGCATACGGCTTTGCCCGTCGGGGCCGCGGATTTTAGTAGGTACTAGATGACGTGGCCTCGGCGCGGCGCAAGGGCAAAGAAGGAACATGGGTTCGGTTTTTAGTCAGTAGAAGTCTGACACTCCCCTTCGCTCTGCCCAAGAGCAGGGGGGGGGGGGGGGTAAATATGATGATTTTCCAACTTTGGTCAACAATCAATATTTTCAATATTCTAGCTTCAAAGTCATATTTTTTTTCTACGAAATTATAGTAGGCATACTTTAGACTGATAAAGAATGCCGAATGATTCGGCAAAACCTGCCTTATAATTAATAATTCAAATTCGTAGCGTCGTCGGGTTTTTCCTCTTTGATAAAACACCTAACAATAACATAGACTCTGTTAACTACAATATACCGAACAAAGGATTTTAGATATGAAAAACCAGTAAGCATGATATGAATATTTGGTTCACTGTGACAAGTCACTAACAATAGGTTTAATTTTTTTGCGGCGTGTACGTTACTTGCGATAAAAAATCTACCTACATATTTACAATATCTATTAAGTTTAACTTTGTAGGTATGTGTAGAATATGCTACGTTGTACCTACTCAGCAGGAGTCACGTAGATCTGTTTTAGTATGGCTATACTTTATGAAGTACTAGCTTTTGCCCGCGACTTCGTTCGCGTGGAATAGTGACTTCCGGAAGATTTTTGGTTATCTAGCGAAAAAAAAAAAAAAAAAACTATCCTATGTCCTTTCTCAAGTTCCAAACTATGTCTGTACCAAATTTCATCAAAATCCGTTCAGCCGTTTAGGCGTGAAAGAGTAACAGACAGACATACAGAGTTACTTTCGCATTTATAATATTATAGTATGGATTTTGTTACACCCTGTAATGCCCTGAATACAGTATCGCTAATAGTACAAATCTAATTTTCTTAGGTCAGTCTACGCGTTTAGTGCTTCTAAACTAGACAGTGACTTTTAACGTACGTTTCACCAACATATTATTATGTTATTTTAAAGAAATCATTCCGAAAGATATAATTATGCGTGAAGACCAAACAACAGAGACATCCTGAATACCTGCTATCAATTCATTCCTTGATTAAAGCAATAATTTCATTTTATCTATCATAAAAAGTGAATATCGCGACTCTTCCCTGACCCTAAACATTATAAGCCCTACTACGACCCTTCACCCACTTTGTCTACAGCTACGACCCCGAACGCGACACGTGGACATCAGTAGCGTCGATGGGTTGCGCGCGGCTGGGTGTGGGCGTGTCCGTCGTCAACCGACTCTTGTACGCAGTCGGCGGGTTCGACGGCGCGCGACGAATCGCCTCCGTCGAGTGTTACCACCCTGAGAACAATATCTGGACCGAAGTGGCGCCCATGCATGTAGCTAGAAGTGGAGCCGGTAAGTTAACAGGGGCCGTAATTTTGAATCAATCGAATTCCAAATCGTGTACGAAATCGCAGAATTCATCACGTCATTTCCGTCATTTCTACTGGTAGAATATCGGAAACGAGTGGGTCGGACCACTCGTTGCAAAATTCACGGGTATGAATATTCAAAAATAGCGATTTCGTACGGATTCGCATACGAATTCTGCGATTTCGTACACGATTTGGAATTCTATTGATTCAAAAATAAGGCCCCAGACATGATATCAATTCTATTGCGTTTGAGTCGTTCTTTCGTGTAGATTGGACTGACTCTTTAGTCTAGTGGTAGCGCGTCTGCTGAGCATAAGTTCCTTGGTTTGATTCCCGGGTTAGACAGTGTTATTGGGTTTTTCCCTCACGAATTTCTCAGTAGCAGCGGCGGAGTCTGGATTTGTGCCCGAAAGATGGCAGTAGACTCGCTCCTTTTACATGGGACGAAAACATAAATGGCGAAATGTACGTGTACCTACTCTTAGGTACACCTCTGCCTAACGCTTTGGGGATCACTGGCGTGATGTTTAATTATATTATGTTAATTTTTCAATAATAATTGCAGGTGTAGCAGCAATGAGCCAGTACATCTACGTAGTGGGCGGTTACGACGGGTCGCAGCAGTTAGCGTCGGTGGAGCGGTACGACACCGAGCGAGACACGTGGGAGCTCGTCGCGCCAGTTCACATCGCTCGCTCAGCTCTCTCGCTTACTGTGCTCGACAACAAACTATATGCGCTTGGTGAGTACCTGGAATGCTTTGTGGATACTCTCGTATCAGTGCGTCATGGTTCTTTTAGCCCGTGGTTATGTCGGAATTCAATACGATATCTACAGACAATTTCTTATATTTTTACGGTTATCGCCCTGATAATCTCATTACCAAAAGAACCGTGTATGCAATCTTATGCTTGGTGAGGATTGCTCATACCAACGACATTAGATATTAACCATAGACGGGATAAAGTCTCATAAAGTGTACAGTATCGTATTTAATTGCAGTATGCAACTGTTTGTGGTCGGCAAATCTGTTCTGTCAAATTATATCTACGACACAAAGCTCATGTTTCAATGCTTTACGTTAAGTTGAGCGGCCATACCCATTGTATGTTACACCAGACAATTATGTTACATCGTGAACATATTTTTCCCCCATATCCCCCCCGAACGTGTCCCTTACGGCATTTCATTTTTTACCGTCGATAAGACAATGCTAGCTTTCGCATAGACAGCATTTTAAATAATCCTAATTTACTGTTCTAGGTGGTTACGACGGCACATCGTTCCTCGACATAGTGGAGGTGTACGACCCGGCCAGCAACGCGTGGAGCGCAGGCACAGCACTGACGTCCGTCCGCTCGGGGCACGCGGCCGCCGTGTGCTACCAGCACGTCGCGCCGCACAACGACGTCGCCGAACAGATCCCCACCGTCATCAAGAAGCTCGGCAAGCGACCCTCGGCGTCCGGATCCTCTATCTCAGGAACCTCGTCCGGCTCCGCCATGTCCAGGAACGACGACATACCCACTGCCAACAACATCATAGGAACCCTATCCAATCCCAGAACGCCCAGCGACTACATGTAGTGAACGCTCCCGATCATCGTCATCGGTGATTATTTGCCCGCGAACTCGTTCGTGCGTTTAGCTTAGCTCGCAAGCAACCATACTTGCCGTAATCTCAATGATATCCGGTTCCAATTCCATACTACAAAGCGCGACCCGAGAATGGAAGTTTAATTTATACAACAGATCCTGACGCTTTTACAATAATAAACTAATAATTTTAAAACAAGTTCAACGCGCTATTATCTGAAAATTGTTTACACCGGCTGATATCAAAATTGTGCGTCACAAAGTCATGGTTGATTGTTAAACTGTCAACTCATCTGTTATAATCGATTATCACCAACTGATTAGAGTTCTGAGTAATCAGATAAGAAGTCCAAATAATATGGGAAATATTATTTGTAGCGAGTTTGTAAATAACAAGGAAAAATAATCTTCCAAAATTGTAACTGGGAGAAGAACGGCTGCATAATAGTTATGTCCGAATTTGTCCTAAATTAATTTGTTGAGGCTCCTTTTTATGATGTCACAGCAAAGTTGTTTTTCAAGCAGTAAATTAATACAAGCAATATTATTAGAAAAAGACTTCCTGGTAAATGTAAATATTTTTTTAAGTTGATATGGAAATTAAATGTATCTTTAATTAAATAAGTTATAATTATGTACAAATTCCTATAAGCATAGACGTTAATCATTCTTTCCAATGTATCATATAGATAATTGAAAATGTAAATATAATTTACAGTAATTTTTAAGGAAAATAAAGACTGTTATGGGAATATAGTAAGTATTTTTATTTACTACACGAGTACAATAAGCACAGTAGCATATAAAGTGCTCAGTCCATATAAACTTACACAGTAAAACTAGTACTCCTTTTTTTTTTTCAGTGCGGGACATATTGCCCCCGCGCATGCTCTACATGAGTTCTACGACGACACTCGCATTGCACACAGTACAACTTTACGTACAGTTATGAAACTACAACTATTGCACTGATTAATACAATCTCAGACAAAGCCTTGCTCCATCGGCCATCTCCGCGTCTAGCCAGATGTCCTGCCCACTTGAGAAATTGAGACGCAACATCCAGATTAGGTCCATAACACAATAATGATAAATATAAAACACTAGTTTGTATTGATGAATAAATTCATAGACACCAAGAGATCTTATCTCAAATACTTCATCGTAATTTTCATACGAACAACCTGATCATCCCGTCCACACCCGATTTCATTGCAATACATTAGGAAATCCACTCATCATTCCATACTTATCTAATTTCTATATCTACTACGTCATTGGTGGTCGTTTTACGGCTTTTCTGCGCCTCTTCACAAATATTCTCACATCAGGTGCGTCATTTATATCGGATGTATTTGTCTCAGTTTGGTTTACTATTTGTGATGCATTTGTGATTGTCGAAACGGCTTGGCTTACACATGGATCACAAATAATATCAGTTTTTGCAGCATCGGGTAAAAGTGGATTCAAAGCAGAAAATTCTTTATGCGGTGTTGAGGTAGCTAAAGCTTTCAATAAATCAATTTTATATTCTTTTGTAGGCGGAAAGAGATCTGTAGTGTTCTCTATTGAATTAACTTCGACAGGTTTTGTTACCTCTACTTTATTTTCATTGGCGATTTCAGCCTGTCTTCCTGTTGAAATTATTACTGTTTTGACAACATTAGGATCATTTAAGTCACTTCCAGGGTTCAAGTTTTCATAGACGATAGGGGATGGAAGTTGACTCGGTTCTACTAAGTTTTCTTCTTTCTTTTTGGAAGATTTCTTTATCACTTCTGTAACGACTTCTTTACCATCTACATCCGATTTTTGTAAAACAGCATTAGGGATGCCGTCATGTGCATTTGTTTCTTGTATTTTATTAACTTCAACTCTGTTTTGTGTCTGTATATCCCTAGGAACATCATATTTATCAATTAGCGGGTTAGCATCAATTATTTGGTTTATTTTCATGTCAACGGCGTTTTGTGTATCTTCAGAAATAGGTAAATATGAAGGTATTCCTAAATCCTCTGGAGTCATTAAACTACAACTATCGCCGAAGAGTTCAGTAAACTTCTCTTTTGTTTCATGACGTGTACTCTCCTTTTCTTTTTTAGACCTTGGTATCTTTTCCGGATCATGGATGTCATCAGCTGTACTTTCTACTAAATCTTTAGATATCACCTTTGCTTTATATTTTTTCTTTCTGCTTTTTTGTTTCTTTGCACCATCCGATTCTTTAAAGTTTTCTTCTTCAGTGCCATCTTTTATTTCGGCAGTGTCGACTGTCCTTTCTATTTCAGTATTACGAGAACTAGTAATTGTTTTGTCATCTGTATTATTTACAGAGCCATCAGTTTCTGCTGATGCTATCGTTGTCTCGCAATTTTTCTTTAACTTTGCTGGAGTTACTCTTTTGTATGTGTCCATATGATCACTATTGTCATCGCTTAGTTCTAAATCGTCAGCCACGATAGCTATTTTGTTGAGTGTTGCCTGATGTTGATTCTCACTTCTTTCTTTTGATCTTGATTTTTTATTAACTTCTATTTTACTGTTGTGTTTATTTTTAGAAAAAGAATCTTCTATGTGTGCACGTTCGTCATGCTGATCTTGCTGTGTTGTTAATTTACTTTTGAAACTATTTTCTCTTTCTCTGGATCTTGATTTTTTATGACCTTTTATTTGACTGTATTTTTTATTATCAGGAAGGGTAATTTTCACCTTCACCTGTTCTTCTGGTTCATTGTATTGCTGTTTGTTAGTTGATAATATTTTTCGAGAACTATTTTCTCTCTCTCTGGATCTTGATTTTCTATTACCTTCTATTTTATTGTCTTTTCTATTATTAGGAAAAGAATCTATCACGTTCACATGTTCTTCACGCTCATCATATTGCTCTATGTGGGTTGATGATTCTTTACGAATACTATCTAATCTGTCGCTGGATCTAGATTTTCTATTATCTTCTATTTTATTGTCTTTTCCATTATTAGGAAGAGAATCGATCACGTTCACAATTTTTTCACGCTCATCATATTGCTGTGTGTGCGTTGATGATTCTTTACGAATACTATCTAATCTCTCCCTGGATCTCGATTTTCTATTACTTTCTGTTTTATTGTATTTTTGAACATTAGGAAGAGAATCTTTCACGTTCACATTTTTTTCACGCTCATAATGTCGATGTGTGTGCATTGATAATTCTTTTTGCAAATGATATTCTGGTTCTTTGGATTTTGTTTTTTGAATATGTTCTATTTGACTATATTTTTTATTATTAGTAGAATCTGCTATGTTCGTACGTTCCTCATTATATTGCTGTTTATGAGTTAATAATTCTTTTGGAGAACTATCTTCTGCAGTTTTTCTATAAACATGCTTATGGTGTGATACATTCTCGCCTAGGTCAATGATAGGAACATCCATCTTGCTATCAGTATTTATTTTATTTAGCCCTTTTTTCGGAATACGATAATTAGCCATATTTGTTATTGGAATTTTTAATACATCTGGAGCTGGCTTCGATATATCTTTTGTTACATGCTTGTTTAGTTTAAAATCTTGAGTATTATTTTGGAGTTCTTTTGGTTTGCTACGATTTTCACGCATCTCCTCATCAGTCTCACGAACCTCGCCCGATTCTAGAGAAAAATCTAGATTTGTCTCTGAATTACCAATGTCCATATAAATATCCTTTACAAGTTGATCACTGCATTGTGACGGCCGACGCACTAAAGCTACAGGGATATCTACGGGTTTAATATTCCATACAGCTTTGTTAACTGGTCTAATATCAATATCCATGCCTACCGCTGTAGATAATCTCTCGTTGCCATTTTCTTTCCAAATGACATATTTTTTGCTTGTTACTCGCGGATCTTCCAGAGGTGTAGCAGCAGTAGCTAAAATTTCTGCAAAAGTTTAAAGATTATTGGGATTATCTTTTACACAAGCTTAAAGCTATTGGGAGTTCGTGGAATACCACTGGCAATTTTAAAGGATTATTATTTTTCTGGTAAACACAAAAAGTGAAACTTAACCAAATTGTTGGTGAGGACGCGGATGTATCGTACGGCGTACCACAAGGAAGTTTACTAGGACCTACGCTATTTTTAATTCATTTAAATTACTTCTGCAATATGAGGATTAATAATGCCAAAGTATTCTCATACGCCGATGTGATACAGCTGCCGTCTTCTCAGGGAAAACTTAGGAGGAGGTTGAAAATAGTGCAGAAGGGCTAGCTCATGTGCAACAAGTTATACAAACAAAATATCTGGGAGTGATTATTGACCAGTGTCTTTCCTAGTATCCTCAACTGGAACTAGTCATGAGTAGAGTATGAAAACTTATCTGAACTTTCAAAGAGCTGATAATAATATATTGCACCAAGGAGAATAAAAAATAATCAAAGAAATATTGTATATTTGGTCCAGTCTGTTTTAGTATATTACATTACTGCATGGGGTGGCAACTAAATCTAGTTCACTAGAGTTTGAACGCGCTCAAAGAGCGAAACTTATGTTGATATACTTAAAAAAAAAAACCCCACTGAAAAGCTTTACAAATTACGTAATCTGCTGTTAGTGAGAACATTGTATATCCTTCTTAATCATCATCATCATTTCAGCCAAAAGACGTCCATTGCTGGATATAGGCCTCCCCAGGTGTCGCCACATCGACCGGTCCCGTACGTCTCGCATCCAGCGGGTCCCCGTAACCATCACCAGGTAATCGCTCGACCTAATGGGAGTCCTTTCAACGCAACGTCTTCCGGTTCGCGGTCGCCACTCAAGACCTTTCCTATCATCCTATATCCTTCTTATCATACTCAAAATGCACAAAGAGATAGCATATGATCCTAAAATAATAAACTTATTTTATTTTTATTATTTATTGGACATAATCTAGTTTTTTGTTGGCTGAACTGCTTCCACTGTATAAATCTCCATCAAAATCAAAAACAAACAAATCAGAAAAGGTGGGTGAAAAAGTGGCTCGCAGCTAGTGGTAAATTATTCGTTTTTTTTATTACCTTTAATGGGATGTGCAAGATTTGCATCAGTGTCAGTATACTGTGTGTAATCAGGAGACTGGCAGGAAGAACGAAGCATATCATCATAAGGTGAGAAACGTGGTTCAGGCTGCCCATCCACAGGCTCGCTCTCATGGTACCGCCTCTTGTCTTCCTTAGCTTCAGGGTTACCATTTGATTCTGTCCTCGGTCTTTTAGCATGAGGTTCATCATCTTTTAATCTATATTTGGATGATGAATATTTGTCGTATTTTTTTTCGTGATCACGCGAATATCTGTCATATTCAGGACGGTGGTCTGATTTCCGCTGCTGATAACGGTTGTAAGATTCACGAGGGGGACTTTCCAGGTGTCTTCCTTTATATCTTTCACGTTCATATCTGTGATTGTCGTCATGATGTTCCCTATATTGTCTCTTCTGTCCTCTCTCTGGACTGTATGGCTTCCTGTTTTTCAATGAAACATCGTACTTATCCCGACCCCTCTGTGAGTTACTGTCAGGGTATCTGCTTGATTTACCTTTGTAGTAATCCCTTGAAGTGGAATCATGGTTGTTATGCACTCTGTCATCCACACTACTGGATGTTTCAGAAATTTGGTTATTATATCTGTCAATAGGCATTTTGTTTGTGTTCCTCCTTTCATTATCACTTTGGATATGGTCAGTTCTTGTATCTTTGGCTTGGAAGTTTCGATCTACTTCGTCATCAGTACTAAATGTGTCGACAGGCAGGCTGTAATTTTAATAATTTATATGGTAACATATGTATGATATGGGTTTTTATGGAATGCTATTATTATTATTAACCATTTATTTCGGACAGAATCCATATTATATGGATTCTGTATCATATGGACCATATAAGTGTTAGTAACAATTTTCTTAAGATCTATGTTAGTAGGTACTTATTAATATAAGTGTTAGTAACAATTTTCTTACGATCTATGTTAGTAGTTAAAAAAGTTCATCACAACTTTCCCGTGACTATTCCCACCCAGTGAGCCTGTATGGGACAGTCGTAGCGGGATGCAATCATTTGCAAAATGCTGTTGGTGCTACCGCGTAGTCTTTGCAATAACGACGCCGCTTTCTTACGCATTATAGCGTGGAAACCGTCAACGCGCGCGTCTGCGAACATTTGCGATGCACTACAGTAGCGCGGCAACCCCAACAGCATTCTGAAAGCATTATTATACTGAACGCGTAGGACGTTGTAGGCTCGTTGCGTATACCGAACCCACAGGCTGCTCGAGTAAAAGGATTGGCAATATGCCCTAAAAAGTGTTATTTTCACTTCCCTTGTACATCGAGCGAACCTGCGGGCCACCATATTGCTCCTTACCGCCAGCGCCCTACGCTCTCTTTCAATATCCGGGTCATCCTTTAAGTCCTCCGTGACAAGTTGACCGAGATATTTAAAACTGTTAACAATTTTTAAGGCCGTTCCACCGACCATGATCGGAGGCACAGTACTAGGTCTCTGTTTGCCGGCTCTAAATATCAGGACCTCACTTTTTTGTGTGTTGTACCTGAGACCATGCTCGGTAGCGTAGCGCTCACAAATATTCACCAACGTCCTCAGGGCGTTGACCGAGTGGGGCCAGCAGAACCATATCATCAGCATAGCTTATGTTGTTGACACTGGTTTTGTCAATGTAGCATCCGACAGGTGTACTGCTGAGCTCCTCGATCAACTGGTTCACATACAGGCTAAAAAGGCCAGTCGACGTGAGGCCGCCCTGCCTCACACCACATTCCAACCTGTATTCGTCAGATAGTGTATCCACCCATCTCACCTGGTTAGTCTGGTTTTTATACCAGAATTGAAGAATTCTGAATTCTATAGTAACATAAATAAAATATATTACCTCACAGCTGGCATTGATTTCCTCCTATCCCTAATGCTGCTAGCAGATGTCCTGGGAGGCTCATTGAGATCAGTCTTACGATGTGCAATGTTTTCATTAACACTGCTTTTTCTAGTGCTGGGTGGTTCTGCCTTGATGCCAGCATTGTCAGACTTATTTCTATTGCAAGTAACAGGCTCAGGGACCACAATTTTTGGCGGTTTAACAGGGGCTTCGCATCTAAAATAACAGAAATAAATTCAGATAAGTACAGTGCGATCAAATTATATTGGCAGGTCTGAACATAGGCTCTGCGAACTTTTACGCATGTAAACTTGTGAAGAAAACTGTTATTGCCAGATAAACCAATACTTAAACGATCAGAAAATAACTAATTTAAACTGTGAGAAATACAAATAAAATAAATATCATAACACTTTTATACATTAGTTGTAACAAAATGACCTGCACGAAGTTCGGACCTGCCAAGATAATTTGATCGCATTGTACCAATAGTGAAGGTTTCCTTTTTACCATAAAATATAGGATCCAAAAGAACAAGTTGATTTAGTGGCTACTCTTAAGAAAAAAGCTAGGTTGGCACAAATTATGTAGTCTGAATCTGTTTCTTTTTTCTCTGAAGACATGGTTTCTTAAGTTTAACTCTTTGGCGAATGTTTAGAAATTAAAATCCACCAAACCACTGTTAAAGTCAGGTCAGACAACTGACAAAGGCCATCAATACTTAGGGAGCAATGCCAACATGACAATATTATTAAACTTGTATTTCCAATAGTAAATACTGCATTCAACAAAGGCAACATTAAATAGAAATACAATATCTTTATTTAGTAGGTACTCATTAGCTGAGTCAGATATCAAGTAACCTGAACAAGATACAAATAATAACCTTAAAATTACCTCATCATGTAACTTTTCTAATACGAACAGGAAAATTATTGTATATTACATTCAATGTGCTAGAGTTCTATACCAATGGGAATCTAATGTAGACTAGTTCACTTACAATCTTTCAATGACAAAATTAAGTATTGAAATAATGAATAATGCAAAGACTTTCAAAAAAAGAAATATGTTTTAATATTTTTCTTTATAACCTTATTGGAAACTGAATGAAAAGCAGAAACAATAGTGCATTATAAAAGAAGAAATAGGGATAATAATAATCCTATACCCTACCTAACCCAGCTCATTTTACATAAGAAAGAACTCGGAAATAAAACTAAACATGGTAAATATCCCGTTTTCAATATTAATAATAACATTTTACTTATGTCCAATATTTTAATGGATCAAGGTAACAGTTACTTTTACATTTATAATATTAGTATGAATAGATAAGGACTGCAAACTATGTTCTTATCCTAAGTAAAGTAACAGTGTTTAATATCTTACCTCTCTTTTTTGATATCAACATTCTTCTGTTTAACATTCTCTTCTTTGTTTTTATTATTTCCTTTTCCTCCTAACTCATACTTTGTTTGACCACCGCTGAAGTTTCTTCTAATTCTCTTCCCACTCTTCAAGGCATCCAGCACCATCAAGTCTTTTCTAAAAAGAAAGATTTTAATGAGGATGATAATTATGTGAAAGATGCTTTGTTTGTAAGAACTTGCAATAATATCTGTATAGTAAAATTATACTAATAATGCTAAGAAATAATCATAATTAAATTAAAACAATATTTATTCAATGATTCAGTTTTATCCATACAAACACATACATGTTTCACACACATGTTATTGTTGTTGTGTGTTGTCACATACATGTTTGTTTCATATAAGATTGTACTTAAAACCTTTGTATACCATGTTTTACGCAAATAAATTATTATTATTATCAAAGACCTGCCTTTTTATTGTACAAAAGAATACTAACTCTGTATTAAGCTGGTTAATCCTTTCAGTCTTCCTCTTTATCTCCGACCGGGCAGTCATCAGCAGAGAAGAGTAGTTATGCTGTAATTTCTTGAACTCTACCTCAAGAAAGTCAAAATCCTGTAATATTTCCTACAATTTCAATGTGTTATCCATTCATGTTACTTTTTCTTAAGCTGGCAAAATGCATTGTGTTATATAGAGCCTTTATGAAGTTCACCATCACCAAGCAGTTTGTATGTTTTGAGTTTATGACTTTACAGGTTTGATAGAATGAGAATAATTTGAAGTTAGGTAATAGAAATCCAACTGAATATGTGTTAATCATGTTGATGTAAGTACAAGTAGTTATAGCAGCCAAAATGACAGAATGAAGTGCAAAGCTCAGTTATTAAACTTTATCAAAATATCTATAACCTCCCGTCCACTAATAAATCTCCAGGAGACTTATAACAATGGCTTTTTAATTGTTGTGTCTATAAAAAGGCGTATGAGCTCGTAATAAACAAAAAAGATAGTTCATTACAAAAGTTACAATACTTTATTCTTATTGTTGTCGGGAAGAGAGAGGGTCGTTCATCTTAGGGGCTTTGTAAATAAAAAAACTGCAAAGAAAAAAGACTAAGCTAGACACTTACTTTTTGAAGTTTTTCCAAGGAAGCCGAACGTTTTTCAAGCATTTCTTTTAGTCCTTTGTTTTCAGTACGTAGCTACAAAAATACAAACGGAAAATTATTTTTTCTGGGAAAAATCATTTGTAATATTTTCTTACGAAGCAGTGAGATGTATATTAGTACGTTTTTTCTAAATATAGTGTTGTTTTAATAATTTTGTCCAGTTAAAATATATGACAGAAAGTTTTGGCGCTAAACCACATTACCTCCTCAAGAGCGTTCACGTCTTCATAGTTAGTTAAATCGTCGTACAGGTCATCCATTGCGAAAGGACGTATAGAAAGATGTATCTACAATTTAGAAATCGTTGTTTTTCACTTATTCAATGGAAATAAACACATTTAAACTGTAAAGATCAACCTCCGCTACTTCCCATTCGCAACAAAAAGTTGACAACTTGACACTTGACGTTGACATTGACACTATCGACGCAATAGAGCGGGGAGCGAACTCGGATCGTTTTTTTTTTTCATTTACTAAGTCGATTTTAATTTAGGTTCACAAAGGCCTATTCCAAAGCAACTATTGTAATTCTTGATTGTGTGATGCAGGGATTATTCGGGTATAGAGGCAGGCAGGATGTTGACAGTATGTGTGGGAAAATGGAAAAATATTGACACTTGTTCCCCAAAGGTTTTAGGAAAAGTGTACTTCGTGGGTCTTGAAGTACGTATGTACAGTAATAAAGAAAAGCTTGGGGTTAGTTCCAATACTTTATCCTAACAGCTAAAATCACACTAGAGTCTGTCAAGCGAGTCTAGTCCCATGGAAAAGGCGGCAAATTCAAAAATCACTGATATAAAACACTGATATAGCACGCTGAAAACTTATTGATAGAAGTCTGTCAAGCGAGTCGAGTCCACAACCCTTTTACTTTAAAATTGAAGTATCAATAAGTTTTCAGCGTGCTATATCAGTGTTTTATATCAGTGATTTTTGAATTTGCCGCTTTTTTCATGGGACTAGACTCGCTTGACAGACTCTAGGAAGTAGAAGAGCGTTTTGAGGCCTTGTCCTTTAAAATATTCTGCAGCATGAATTGTAGAAAAATATTTCTTGTTTCTAGCAAATGATTAGTAACTTTTCACTCAAGTCGACTAAGTTGGCTGCGATTGTATCCGAGATCCGATATTCATTGAACATGGCTGAGTTTCCGACCGTTGCCGATTCGCGCCGAACGAAGCTAGGCCCGGCCGTTGCTCATTGCTCACATTACAGCCATGAAGAAATAGATAAATATGGAGGCCACACTTAGAACAAAAGTTTGAGTCAAATACCTACGATTCTCTATCTCACTCTCTGTGGGCTTACCTCTCTTTCTAAGGTGGACGATAGTATTGCTATCTCGTTATTAAAATCTCCTTATTCATTTTTAAAAAGAGTCACCACACAAATGTAATCAGAAGTTAAATACTGTCAAATAATGTGCTAATAAATAAAAAGCTAAACTAAGATTACTGAAATTAAAATTCCAAAATAGTATGTCACGAATGCTTGACAAGGTTGGCGAATCAGTGAATTATTTTCCCATTTCCTAAGGATGTGGTAATGTGGCAACATTGGCCCCACATGTCAACATAAATCGTACCAATATGGCGGTTGTTTACTTTGCGGTTCACAGTTTCGTTTGAGATATTTGCCTGTAATCAAAGTTATAATTGAGAAAATGGTGCAAACTTGTGTAGTGCGTGGTTGTGGTAGTACGTGGTGTCCAGGAGGTGATAAAAGATTTCACGCGTAAGTGTTTAAATCGGGATTTTTGACACTGAATAATTGTAAACATATTTCTGCATATTTCTTTGTATTTTCAATTAATTACTTCATAAAAGCTTGACCTATGATTTAGTCAATGATAACTTAGATAACTATGTAAAGACCAAACAGTTTTACATTGAATTTCATGGACTTTCTGCAATTTTATTTGTTTTTGTTTTTAAGGAGTCATACTGAAGTAGTGTGACCATATTGGGGATATATCTGGGACTTTCCGTGGGACCTTCATTAATTATATAGTCATTATCATACTCGCTTTATTACATTTTATTACTTTTTTCACACACCGTGTTATTTCTGTTAGTTCTTTGGAATAACATAACATTTTCGTGATTTTTTTACAGTAGTCAAATAGCCAATTACTATTTAATTAATACAGTAAATGTAATGAATAATAAAAAATTATGTTCTGATTTCACACTCTTCTGGTTTTAGGTCAACAGCGAAGCCCAGGTCTCTACGAAGATTGATAGGGGCGTACAGGTGTAAATAAAATCAACTGAAGAAAAAATACTGCAGAAGAAATCTAAGATTCTTAAGCAAAGAGTTTTACGACAGACTAAAAAAATCAGGACATGTCTTCGTAATATAATAAAATGATTTTAATTTAGAAAGTGTTTTTGTTTCTTTTTGAGGTTTTATACAAAGCCCCGTATTTAGATGAAAATACATAATATTAAAAATTCCACAGTGGTAAAAAACCTCAACACTGACTTACCCAGAAATCTTTAAAAAAAATCATCTTAGATGTATCATTTTCAGTAGTCTACAAAATAAAAGAAACATCTAATTTCTTTTTTGTGATTTCATGATTTTCATGATTTTTCATGATTTAGAGTTGTACTGGGCAAAAATCTCTCCCAAATCCTTCCAGATTCATTATCTTGAGCCACCCCACCAGCCCTTGCGGTAGGCAACCACCGTGGTCTTGTCACCACCTCTTCTGTCATTATGATTTACTAGCTTTTGCCAGCGGCTTCGCCCACGTGAAAATGGCGATTTTCCATACAAACTTTCATCCCCTATTTAACTCCCTTAGGGGTTGAATTTCAAAAAATCCTTCCTTATTCCTTGTCTAGATTATAAAGGGAACGTCTGTGCAAAATTTCAGCTTTCTAGGTCCAAGGGTTTGGGCTGGGCGTTGATGAGTCAGTCTGTCAGGACTTCTCTTTTTATTTATATAGATAGATAGAAGATCATTAATTTCGTATTGCTACAGGAACTAAAGTTTTATACTGGCCATGGTCTATATTCTATTTCTGTGCGAAATAACGTAAGACTTTTTTGCGTGATTGAAAATGACAAACTGCCAAAAAAAATCAGGAACTTTCACACTGTAAGCAAACAGCTTCTTTCGTAATTTATCATTGGCATCTTTCATCAATCTAGAAGTGAACAGAGATGTGGATATATTAATTTAATCAAACACAAGTTATGAAAAGGAACTACGTAATGTCCTAGGTAAAATAAAATAAAGGTTACCCTACTTAGAAAGAGAGGGTCAGCCCACAGAGAGCGAGATAGCGATGCATAAGTTTTGCTTCAAGTAGGTATTCGAAGTGTGGTCTCCATATTTATCTATAACTTCATGATTACAGCACGGCCCACCTTGCCCCTCAACCCCTTCACACCCTCCTCGCCTCCTCGGAGCCCATGTCGGATGAAATCGTTCGTTCGCGGAATCGCGGTTCGGTGAAGTTCGGTCGTTGTTGCGTTTTGCTTCGCCGTCTGGCGCCTGGCTCGCTCGCGGTGAACGTTAATAATTACTGTTGTGTTTATTCTAAATGGCTTTCTTCAGTTTTTATTAGATTTAGTTTGGTTCGGATTTGCTAATAGCTAGTGTTAATAAGAATGACGGTGTTTATGAACTCATTTTATAAGATTTACATGTATTAGTGCAACAGGCGATCATAAGTCGCAAAGGGCTCGTGTAAACATAAGAGAACGTTGTAAATTACAACATGCCTACGGATTCTGAATGCGAGTGCGACCTGGTGTCGAAGGAGTGGTTGTTGGCGAAGTTGCGCTCCGACGAGAGGGACACTGTGCTGATAGACTGTCGCGGTTCCAACGAGTACTCGATAGCTCACATCCGTTCCGCAGTGAACTTTTCTATACCGAGCATAATGCTGCGGCGATTGGCAGCGGGCAAGATCGAGCTCGTGTCGACAGTGCAGTGCAAGGAGCTGAAGGCGAGGATCTCGCACTGCCGCACGCGGGGCATCTTCGTGCTGTACGGGGACGGAGTTCCGCGGGACCCGGACTCGGTGCACGGGATCCTGCTGCGGAGACTAAAGCAAGATGGCGTGCAGGTCGTCTGCCTTGAAGGTACGAGTCATAACATGTATTACCTAACGTTAGTTGGCCGAGTCTCCTGCGCGCAGTAGATGCAGCCTTCAGCCATGTATTGCACCACTGAGTATAGTACTATAACCCAGGGCCAGCATGTATTGGGTTCTTGACCATGGTAGACTGCCATCCCAGGGTAAACATAATATGATAACATGACAATGGGCATGTAATTATTTACTGGATGAACTTGTTTACATTTTAAACTGCTTCCAAAACAACAACTATTGCACTATTTCAGATGCTAATGAACTAAGTATTCTGGCAATTCACCCTACATGACGATAAAATTAATTTGCTAATGCACTTTGTGTAAAAAAGAGTCATGTCTATTTTCAATTGACAATGGTATCTGCTTCAAAACAAAAACTTAATGGGTAGTACCTTTTACTGGAGGGCAAAATTCTTCATAATCATCAAATGCGGAGCCTTTCCATACTATGTTCCATTTGCAGTCTAGCTAAGTGCAGCTGTATACCAGTATTTTGCATGAAGTGACTGCCTATCTGACTTCCACAACCTATGTAATACTATACTGCTAGGAAGGACTGGTTGCCAGATTTTCAGGCTTACTATTTTGCTTTACAATCTACACTTGTCTTATTGTAATAATTTCATATCAGTCAGGCATGATGATTATTTATAGAATATTGTTGTGTATTCAATCTGCCATTTCAATAGATGATTCTTGCAATTTCCCATGTCCCCGCACAAAATGGGTAAGACAGAAATAACTTTTATATGAAATGAATGTTACAATAACATTATTAACATTGTTTACCAAAGGAAAAAATGCTGCTTAAGAATAATTTTGTAAATAACTTTCCTAGAAAAAGTCTCTAAAATGAAATTACAGTATAATAAATTTCATTTTGATAGAGAAAGATAAAATCTATAATCAGTATACCTAGTATGTTCTGAACTTAGTTGATAATATTTTTATTGATTAAAAGAAAGTACTAACATAATATCATAAATAACTTTTATCACCTTATCTTACCAAAAACCAGCTAAGTGTTTTATGGAGCAGGAAAAGAAGAGAGAGTTCTTAGGAGAGAAAAAATTAAGGGAGTTGTGTGGGGAATCAGGTAGGTAGTAAGTAGGAAAAAGGCCTTGCAATGCATTACAATACACAGCTATACAGCTTTATTAAGCTGTAGAGCTCTTACAAGGAGAGGGCTAATTGTAAGTAACTGCTTCAGTTAATAGGTTAGTATACAACCAAGTGACAAACAAACCAAAGAGGCTTTGTAATTATAGAGTTACACTTCAAGCGAGGATTTCCAGTATAGTCTGCGCTTCTGAAAAACACAGCCCCCTGTCAAAACCACTTGATTTGATTGATTTGGTCATTTGAGACGAAATCTAAATGAGTGGTAGTGTTACGAACCGAACTTATTTAACATCACCTTTTCGGAACATTTAATTGTTTTCTAAATTCTAATTTGACTGACAGATAGCTAGGCTTGTGACTTTTGGTTTTGCTTGATTTTGTGATGTTTGTAAAATAAACTGTGGTTTCTTATACCAGCGCGTTTTCTTCAGTAGCTACGATCAGTAACATTTTGGTCCTTCTCCCACGTGAAAAGGAGCCATGGTTTATAATACCCGATCTAAACATCAAAATAGTGAACCACCACAAGGAGCTTCAAACGGAGTCGCCACCCCAAGCGGAAATGACAATGGATGCACAGCCCACCCGTCGGAGGCCCACCAAGCGCCGCCCGTCAATATTAATAGCAGCGCGCCCCCGATAGCTGATGAACCAAACTCAAAGTCTGTATACTTTCCCCACCTATTAAAGGCCCACCAAGCACCGCATGTCCATGACGACAGCAGTGTGCCCTCAGGTAGCCGTGACTCCCCTCCACAACACACACACAACACACCTAAGTCGGTCACCACACGATCGCTAGGGTCTACCCGATCCTCGAACACTATAAAAGCAAAAAAACTCGCCGCTGAAGCATTACATGCACGTCAGCTCTGTGAAATCACAGCCCGACAAACCAAACGGCTCTGTGACATCACAGCCCAACAAACCGAACTCGAACGTAAAGCGGCTGACCTACATCTTGAGGCCGAACTGGCCGCTATCGACGTAGAAAGCGTAAGAGGCAGTTTAAGAGACAATGATCATGGTAGCCATTGCACTAGTGCGAAAGCAGACAACATCAATCGATGGCTTAACGATGTACAACCAAACATCATCCCAGGAGGTAAAATACCTCTCGCTGCAACAGTACACACAACGGCATACAACGAAATGCTCAATGTTCCTTCTGGTTCAGGCCCAGGTCGAAATGTACACTCAGCAATATTGAATTCTACACACCGTCAGACCTACGCGCCTAACCAAAATCCAAGTAACGTTTTCTCAACTAAAATTCATAATAATTTACAGCCACCCGATGGAGCTGCCGTCAGCTGCGGACATAACGATCGTATCTGCATTTTTAATGCACTATCTAATAAACTCAAGAAGTCGGACATCAAACTGCCAGTGTTTGACGGAAAATCTGCTACGGATTGGCTTGGTTTCAAGCGTATTTTTATCGATACACAGGCATCATTTACTACAGTAGAAAACTTAGCCCGCATCAGTTCATCCTTACGTGGCGCCGCTCGTGAAGCCGTTTACATTCTACTGGTATCTGCGAACGACCCTATGGAGGTCATAGACGCCCTCGAGTTGCGTTTTGGTCGTCCAGAAAAAATTGTGATGCAGGAAATCAACGCTGTGCGTGCTTTATCTAAAGTTGGCGCAGAAGGTAAAGATTTAGTTAATTTTACTTGTCGTGTCAAAAACTGCATTGGCATAATAAAACTATTGGATCAGTTTGACTATCTGCATTCTCCCGAAATTTTCAATTCATTAATGACCAAACTATCCCCAATCACTCGCGTAAAGTGGTACGAGTTTGCGGCTAGTCATACTGGCGAACGCATGAGCAAGTTGGAGATGCTTTCTGATTTCCTATCTCGTGAGAGTGAACTTCAAACTAAGTTTGGAATTCAAGATTTCTATTCCTCGATGGCTTCAGTTCAACTACCTATCGAAAGGGGCACGCATTTTGATCAAAGCCTACCCGACGAAAAACCTTCCAATTCTGTTATAAATAAAACTGGAAATAAATGTATTTTTTGTTCGAAATTGCATAACGTCAACAAATGTGACAAATTTTTGGCATTGTCAGTGAATGAAAGATGGCAATTTATAAAAAAGAATAAAGTATGTCATAGATGTTTGGAAAATAGGTCGCATAGGTTTAACCTTTGTAAAGTAAAATCTCCATGCAGTGTTGGGGGCTGTACTTACAAACATCATAGCCTACTACATAACTTAGATAATGATCAGAATATGCTAGCTCACGCCGATCTAGAGGACACCTCAGACTCTGAACTTGAGGCAGCGCCAAAGCCATCTACTGATATCGAAGAAGGGAAATCTGAACCAGACAACTGTGATATCGAAGTATCGGCTCATGTTACGGCTATTCGCCCTTCGTCGAGCGTAAGTAGACCTAAATCTCGACCACTTCTTAAAGTTGTCGCAGTTCAAGTAACTGGTCCCCGGGGGACTGTGGAGACTCACGCACTTTTAGATGATGGCTGTACAACTACTTTCATAGACTCTGAGATTACAAAGCATGTAGGTATCGAAGGCCCGAGTAAACGAGTACGAATAGATTGTGTAGGAGGCTTGTCACGTGATTGCGATATTCAGTACGTTGATTTTACAATTAAAGGGCGTAACTGTACCGACTCTTACCAGATACATAATGCTCGCTCGGTCAAAAATTTAGGTATAAATTATCGAGCTTCTGTAAATAGGGAAGATATTTGTGAATATTCGTATTTATCTGATTTAGGAGATATTTTATGTTGTGATGAAGTACAACCTATGCTAATTATTGGTGTAGATAACTGGAAGTTGACCGTGGCAGATTCTATTCGTGCAGGCAAGGACCACCAACCAGTTGCAATCCACACTGCTCTTGGTTGGGTTTTATATGGCTTCGTGTCAAGTAGAACATCCAAGGTTAACTTTCTTCATCATGCCAACATATCCGAAACGCCAGACAGTAATTTTTCTATTGAAACCGCAATCAAAGACTACTACAAATTAGACGCTATTGGCATAATAAAGAAAGACCACCGCGGCATTTCTGATCAACACGCATTAAAAACTTTGCACGAGACTGTACATAGACTATCTGATGGTCATTTTGAAGCCGGTCTTCTCTGGCGACCCGATATTGAAGATGTACCGAACAATTTTAAATTAGCCCTTTCTAGATTTTTATCTCTCGAAAAGAAAATGCAGTCAGATGTGCAATATGCCAACATGTATAGGCAAAACATTAAAGCAATTTTAGATAAGAAATACGCTGAAGAATGCATGGCCCCCCCAATTGGTATCACTTGGTATCTCCCACATTTTGGCGTTACTCATGCCCATAAACCTGGTAAGTTGAGAGTCGTACACGACGCAGCCGCGAAGTTTAAAGGAATCAGTCTTAATTCTCTCCTCTTGCCAGGTCCTGACTTATTACAGCCATTACTTGCGATCTTGATGAGGTTTAGGGAAAACGCTATAGCACTTACGGCGGACATACGCGAAATGTTCCCACAGGTTCGAATCCGTCCAGCAGATCGCGATGCGCAGCGCTTTCTGTGGCGCGATGACCCCACACACAAATTAAAGCTGTATCGTATGTCATCAATGATGTTTGGTGCGTGCTCGAGTCCGTGTACCGCCCTATATATAAAGAACCTTAATGCGAAAGAATGCAAACTTGAGTACCCTGATGCTGCGCATGCAACTATACATGATGTATACATGGACGACTATATTGGCTCACTACAGAGTGTAGACCAAGCTGCGCGCCTGGCCCGTGACATTGTACATCTCAACCGTCAGGCGGGTTTTGAGATGCGCGACTGGGTCTCGAACGACCCAAGAGCTCTTTCTTTATTAGTACCTGAATCGATATCTCAGAAATTTAACGATGTAGTGCTAGGTAACGATGACAACGTTTCTAGGGTGCTCGGTCTGAATTGGCAACCTAGGAACGACGTCATAGGTTTCAGTCTCAACTTGGATTCTAAACCGCCAGCTAGGCTAAGTAAACGTGATGCGTTGTCCACCTTAATGCGAATTTATGATCCCTTGGGTATTCTAGGCCCACTTGTTTCTAGAGGACGCATCATGTTCCAGTCAATTTGGCGAAAAGGTCTAACTTGGGACGATGAACTTGATCAAGGAGATCAAAAATTTTGGATTGAATGGCTTCGAGATGTACAACTTGCTTCTCAATTGCAACTGCCGCGATATTATGGTCTTAGATCATCATCTAATATCATTCACCGCGAACTTCATCTGTTTTGCGATGCCAGTGAGTTAGCGTACACTGCAGTGGCGTACTGGCGATATATCTATGCAGATGGAACAGTGAAGCTCGCTCTTATCGGTAGCAAAAGTAGAGTCACACCATTGAAACCCGCCTCCATCCCACGCCTCGAGTTGCAGGCAGCTTTAGTAGCCGCTCGGTTTGCATCATTCATTCATGAATCGCATCAGCATAAACCAAGTAAGCGTATATTTTGGTGCGATTCGCTTAACGTTTTGAGTTGGTTGCGTAGCGATGCGCGATCATTCAAACCATTTGTAGCACATCGAATCGGCGAGATTCTCGAAACTACAGCTGTAACGGAATGGAGATGGATTCCGACCGCGGAAAATGTGGCAGACGATGCGACACGCCATAAGCGCGCAGTATTCAATCAAGAATCTCGCTGGATTACAGGTCCAACATTTTTACTCGAATCAGAACAACAATGGCCAACATCACCATACATAGACACGGCCAGTAGTTTAGAAAAAAAACCATCCGGTATGAATCATTGTCATCTCATTTCCTCTCATAATTTCCCGACACCATTGACTGTTGACCCAGAAAGACTGAGCTCATGGGGAAGGCTATTGAGAGCTACGGCGAGAGCCCATAAATTTTTGCACCTATTAAAAAACAAAGGCAGTCCTAAAGAAATAACCGCCGAAGATCTGCGCGTGGCTGAATCACATATTCTGAAGAAAAGCCAACTCGACTCCTTCCCAGATGAAATCGTCTACCTCTCTGAGAAAAGGCCATTACATCGAAAAAGTCGATTATTCAATCTATCCCCCTACATAGATAAAGATAATTTACTGAGATTGGGCGGAAGAATCAACCGAATGCAAGATATTGGCGATGGCGTGAAAAATCCTATAATTTTAGATCCCAAACACCCTGCTGTCCAGCTTTTGATTGCCCATCATCACGTGAAGTCTGCCCATGCTAATTCCGAGACAGTAGTTAACGAAATGCGGCAAACCTATTGGATAATCAATTTGCGAAGTGCTGTTCGAAAAGTCGCCCATGGTTGTCAACTGTGCCGGCTGAAGCGCGCTCAACCCTTCGCACCGTCCACCGGAGACCTCCCACCAGCCCGCCTAGCGCATCATCGTAGACCGTTCACTTTCGTTGGCTTGGACTACTTCGGCCCAGTTCAGGTCACAGTTGGGAGAAGGAAAGAGAAACGCTATGTAGCACTGTATACCTGCCTTGTTATACGAGCAGTTCATCTGGAGGTTGTACATAGTTTGTCAACCGACGCGGCGATCATGAGTTTGCGCCGTTTCATTGCGCGCCGTGGAACGCCGAGTGAGATATGGTCCGATAACGGAACAGCTTTTGTGGGAGCCAACAGAACGCTAAGAGAGCTGTACGGAGCGGAAATTAACCGATTTGTAGCAGATGAGAAGATCTCATGGCGATTCATTCCCCCTTCAGCCCCATTCATGGGTGGAGCGTGGGAGCGGATGGTAAGATCAATCAAAACAGCACTCAAGACCACCCTAAGAGAACGCTCCCCCTCAGATGAAGTTCTGCAGACCTTTCTACTAGAGTCAGAGAATTTAGTGAATACACGTCCTCTGACACACGTTCCAGTTGATCCAGACTGTGAGGAAGCCTTGACACCAATGCATTTTATACTAGGATCGTCTTCAGGGAAACCTATCCCAGCTACGTTGACAGATCGGGATATCATCGGACGAGACGGTTGGCGCAGAGCCGTAAGACTCACGGATCATTTCTGGTCTCGATGGATTCGGGAATATCTTCCGACTTTGGTACCTCGACGCGGCGGTGGATCATCCCCAAATATAAAGGAGGGTGACTTGGTTATTGTGGCAGATGGACAGTTACCCAGAGGAACTTGGCCGAGAGGTAGAGTGACTAAGATATACACAGGCCCAGACGGAGTAGCAAGAGTGGCGGACATACTAACAGGTGCTGGCCCTCTCAGGAGACCGCTTAAGAAGTTAGTGCCCCAGGAGCTCTAGGCTAGACTTAATAAAAATGTGGAGTATGTTACGAACCGAACTTATTTAACATCACCTTTTCGGAACATTTAATTGTTTTCTAAATTCTAATTTGACTGACAGATAGCTAGGCTTGTGACTTTTGGTTTTGCTTGATTTTGTGATGTTTGTAAAATAAACTGTGGTTTCTTATACCAGCGCGTTTTCTTCAGTAGCTACGATCAGTAACAGGTAGAATGACTAGAATGATTAGTAATGTAGCACTGCAACCAAAACGAAAAAAATATATTTACCCAACTGTGTAAAAGGTTAGGCTTGTCATATTATTATTAGGAACAATGCTAAAATCACTAATATGAGTGTGCAAAAAGCTTTATTTTGGGTCTGTGTGATGAACTAATCCTTAACTTACCACTTTAAAGCACCTGATTATAATTACTTATGTCATATTAATTATTCAGATATCTAGTTTCTACTAACATTCATACACTATTATCTTATTAATTAAAGTTCAGCTCACCATATTTATTACATATTAAAAGTTTTTACCAGATACAAAATAAACTATGAATTCAGTTTGGTTTTAGTGCCATTTAAACAATTAAAATGCTGCAATACCTACTACATGAAATGTCCATGCCATACAAGTTTAGAAAAGTACAGGATAATAAATAATTTGACTTCAAATTATCCAAATTACTGTTTTTAGGGTTCCGTAGTCAACTAGGAACCCTTATAGTTTCCATGTCTGTCTGTCCGTCCGTCCTCGCTTAATCTCTGTGACCGTTAGCACTAGAAAGCTGAAATTTGGTACCAATATTGTATCAATCACGCCGACAAAGTGGTAAAATAAAAATTGGAAAAAATGTTTTATTAGGGTAGCCCCCCTATAAATGTAAAGTGGGAAGTGATTTTTTTTTTAATTTCAGCCCTAACGTGTGATTATTGTTGGAAAGGTATTTAAAAATGAATAGGGGTTTACTAAAATCATTTTTTGATAATGTCAATAATTTCGGAAATAATCACTCCAAAAGTAAAAAAAACAATGTGGGGGACAAATTGTTTTTTACTTTTGGAGTGATTATTTCAAAAACAATGTGTCCCCCCCCCCCCCCCCTCTAACTTTTGAACCATAACTTTAGAAAATATGAAAAAAATCTGAAAAGTAGAATTTTTTAAGGTCTTTCTAGGAAAATCATTTTGAAAGTGGGAACACTTATTGTGACGGACGGGAAACTACGGAACCCTTCACTGAGCGTGGCCCGACACGCTCTTGTTTCTTGCTGTGTCTCACTGATCTTTAGCAAAATCATCTAGGGACAAAATCATTTCATTTTCTCTGTTACCTGAATACCTGATCAAAGTTCTTAATGCTAGAGTGTCTGTGTCAATGCATATAAAATATCTATTGATTCCACTAAGTATCCAAATTATTGTATCAAAACTTATTAAAAAGTTTCACTTACAATGCTCCACAATCCAATGTTCTGGAGCAGGGCTGTCCAAACAAAGGCCCGCGGGCCGCATGCGGCCCGCGGCTTGTTTTCAGGCGGCCCGCGACACACATTACAATAAGTAATTAGCAGCAGTTTTTAAAAAAAACCTTAACTAACTGCATTATGTCTACGAAGAAGCGAAAATTAAGTGATGAACATCGAGTATCTAATGAGAGGTGGGAACTTGACTATTTTATATGCAACAACAATAATAAAATTCAGTGTATGATTTGTATGCTTGACAACTGAAAATATTTTTCTGGCCCTCCAGCTTTTGTATGAAATTTAATTAGCCCGCGAAGGTGTATAGTTTGGACAGCCCTGTTCTGGAGCATTGGAACAGATATCCTGTTTTCAAATTTTACGTAGCAGTTTTTAGTATGTTACAGTACAAATGGATACCAAATAAGTAGCTACCTATTATTCTCACGACGGCATTCATTCAGTAAATTATTACCTAACTTAGTGGCAACACGTAATACCGGTTGCCACGCCAAGGAACTGTTTCATAACATTCATTGACAAAAACTTCTCGATACTTATCTATCTTTGAATTTGAAAGCGACGTAGGTAGGTACACGAATGATGAAATACTCATCACGCAAAACCATTAAATATTCGTTGACGTCCAAAATGTAGAAAACTTCTAGGCCTGTAGTTTCACTGGCCAGTTCTTCAATAAAAAATGCGAGGAATTAAGCTCTATTGGTATAATCTGGATTTTGCAAACCGGAAACAAACCGGCAGTCTTCCGCACTAATTAAGATCGATTGTATCGATTTATTTTGCAACAGTAAAGTATAGGAAAAGTGCTGGTCACTTATTGTAAGTCAGACTGCATAACCGGTAGTTATTTATTACTACTATCAGATGGGACGAAACGTCTTCGATTCAATCTGTTTTAGTTTAAAATGTGTGAGGGGCGTCAGAGGCATGCCGGAGGTCGCAAGTCGAGGCATCCGCTCCTCCAAACGTGGGAGAGGAAGTCGACTACTTATTGTGCTCCTCAATGCGAGACGTTAGATTATAATCACCGCAGTCTCGAATGCGCTTGTTTGTTCCGACGCTATACGTATTTTCTGGACTGGTAAATGAACACAATTTAGTGGTCCATTTATTGCTGTGTAATATAATGTACAATGGAAATAACGATGACTTGCTTGGTTGAAATTTATGTAATGTTTGATCACAAGCTTGACAGGATGAGCACATATAGTGTTTAAATCATAAATAATAACCGCCCCATTATTCATTATTTTCCCCATCTAATCTTGCGTGGTAGACAAATCCCTCTTGAATCTTTAGGGAATTCATGTTACCTCAAACACCGACTCAATGCCATACAAATAGATCCTACAAATGTGTCCACATCCACACTACATTGAGGACAATTATTGCGATAGCTTTACGATCGTTCTACTCGGTTTGATGACTCAATCATCAAATATTTCTTAGTTTCAACATCTACATTAGTAAGAAACTTGAGAGGATCGTAATAATTTATCAGATATTATAGACTGGATGATCAAACGGGCCGGATGTGTGGAGCTACTGCTTCGGTCTTCGGCCGACGCCGACGGAAGAGCGCCGCAATTTTATTAATAAGTTCCCGTTTCACTCACGTCCTGTCAATTTCAACTTTGCGTGTAAACTACGTATAAAATGTGAGTGTTAAATATATTAAATGATAAAATACATGTTTTCTCAACTGAGAGTAGCCACTGTAGCCAGTTTCCGTACTATATATTTCTAGAATACAGGTGTTATGTTACTACTGATAGGTCTTCGGGAATGGACAATTTTGATGTAACATCATTCGGTAATGCTCAAATAGTTAATAGTAATGTAAATTTAATCATCAAAACACCGAAAACAAATTACTTAATAAATTCAGCGATGAAATTAATTATAACAAATAGATATTCCATTGATCTATATTAGACAGTGAATTGCCCATTTGAAGTGTCTGAGTACGGAGCAGCTCGATCGTAAAATAAATGGCACGTGCTTGCGAACAACAGGATGTTGTGAGCTCCGCTTTGAATGTAAACTCTTTGGGGCTTAAGAGGAAACGCGAGTGGTCTTTTCTCCATACAAACGCTCTCGCCTGTTTTCTTTTTGGTTAATGACCCTAGAGCAATGGTTTTTTACAGAATAATAAATATTAACTATTTCTATGCCCCTATGTTTTCCTTTTTGGTGATAAATTATTTTTATAAGCACTAGAACCCTCAAAAAATGCTCAAAATTGCTTGTTTAGATCGCTGTTAACAGAGTCCTAGTGTACAAATTTGACAACTATTAACGAAAAAAGAAAAACATAGCGGCGTAGTATATAACCTCCTTATTCATTGTCTAAAATATCTTTTAAATTGGTTCAATATTGGAGGAGAAAATAGGCGAGAGCCAAACCTCGAATTCTAACTTTTTTCTACAGTTGTCCTTATCGCACGAATTTGAGGGCAGGAGGACGGAGAGAGACAGCGATAGTAGAAAGAGACAGCACTCGCATTTCCTCTTAACATTTATAATCGCAGAGGAAATCGTGTGCATCTGGCCGGAGTGGATGGGTCACGCGAATATTATTATATGATAATGTGGCATCATAGAGGAAAAGCAAATGGGAAAGGGAAGCGGGATCACATAAACGAGTATCGCGTTGGAATTAACTCAACCGCATGGAAACAATTACGTACCTATGCGTTGAGCTCCTTTAGCAAATGGATTTCCTATAAGCTTATTATTAAAACAGTATCCTAGTCTAAAAGCACACCCGCCGCGATAAAAAACGACAATGTTAATCAATTTTGTATCATTGATAAATGTAAAGCGTAAAACTTTGAATGGAGCTCAATGTGTATAAACAAGTAGGTAGGTACATCGGAAGGCGTAACATTGGCATTGACAGTTTTTATGTGCTGATGTAATGTCCAATCCGCGGATTACTATTTTGTGCTGCGTATTGTATTCTGATTTTATTTATGTCTGGTTCAGCTACAGTGACTCTGAATGAAAAAAAAAATAGGTAACTTGTTACGCCGTAAAAGCACGTAAAGGTCACCAATTTGTTAACGCTGTGTACATTGAATATGGTTCATAAATTAGATATCAGCGTACAAGAGTACATTGTTATAATTGTGGATAAATGGATAATGTAACATGTGATGTGAGGTCGGGGCTCGGGGTGCAGCGATGTAGCTCTGTTAACTACTGATACGATTATCAGGAGCACTATCAGCCGGCAGCCGACGACGGCGCCACACTCATTATCGGCTTGAAATCGAGCCGACACTCAATTAGCACAACATGTCCTGACCATTTATAATTGAATACACTGGCAAATAAACCTACCTACCTTAGTTAATGAACAGGAAATTAAACATTTTGCGGTGCTTAACTAGGGACTAGTTGACTAACCGCAAACGTGGAATTTCTTATTATTTGACGAGACATCATCTAAAATATAACATGATTAATGAAATAATAATGTAAGTATTACAACTTAACCTTTGCTTGCTTGTGTCCGTCATGTTATTGAGTGGACTTTGTCTTCAGCTTGAGGATAAATTAGATCATGGAATTGTACTGTTTCAATACTCTAACGTTGACTGTAACCCTGGACCTGTAGACCAATTGGCGCTAAATCCCTACAGATGACTCATTGTTACAAAAAATAGGCTGGTTTTACTTTTGCTTCCAAATCCTAACATAGACATCGGCTCCTAAACGCGTGGGCTACTTTGTGAAGTTTATAATACAGATACACTTTTCTAAGTACAAGCAGAATATCTATTTTCGTGATATCGCCTTGAAATCCAAAACTCCCATTCCGTCGATTCTAAGAACCTGAATCAAATCGTTAGCAGTGACGTCAATCTGTTACATTCGCAGAATCTGATCGAACGTTATTATTTATTTATTAGTCTTATTTCTCTATTGTTTTCTTAACACAGAATTCTAAATTTAACTGTTAATAGGAATAGCTTGAACAGGTAACAAGAACGTGATTCCCAGAAAGTGCTGCAACTTTATTTAGGCTGTATTCGTTGACTGTTGGCTGCGATGCCAGAAGGTTAAAATGTTTATTAAATGTCATTCATTTAACAAGACTTGTTTGTCACGATCACTGTGAATGGATTTAATTGACCCAACTCGAAGAACAGTCAATAGAGGCCGATGGGCAATCATATCTATAAGTCGCCCACCAACCTTAGTAAATTGGTTTAAATTGTTCCAACAGGCTTGATTAAAGTCTATTTAAAGATGCCACATATTATCAATGGCATACGCTTTCGCTTCAACCTATTTACTTAACTACATTTCGCTGCAGTCTCATGATGCATCAGACAATTTAGACAAGAACCTGATTATTATATCCACGAGATTGTAGATTCTGGATAACCTTTTGTGTGACGGTCGCGGCCGACCTTATTAAAATTGCATGAGAAGGAGTTGCAAACTGAAAGAAAAGTTTTCTTAATTGAGTAGGATTGGCAGACGACAGTCCTATCTGTTACTCAATTATCTTGTGTTCTGAACGTAGAGATCTAGTTCAGCTGGTATTATCTATCTATGCGTATAACGCCTATTATGCACTGCGCCCGAGCTACACCAAACAGCAAGAGAGTTGAATGAATCAAATACTTTTGGCTGTAATTTTTCGTTTCAATATCAGGGATGGTAGAGAGCCAATATTCATAAACACAAACAAGTCTCCAACTAGTAATCTGCAATGCAAAAAGGTGCCAATAGATTACTGCAGAAATCATACAGAGGACTTATAGAACAGAAAGATAGTCGCTCAAGTACCTACTTAATCTAGAAGAAAATTGTATGTGGAATTGTGGAATAGTTCACAGGTCTGCATAATGATGTATTAGGTGGTTAAAATCGCACAAGGTTGTTGATAAACGTGGCTGGAAGGACGCGGGCCGCCGCCGGGCCAAGGCCTCCCCGCAGTCCGCACCTGCCTCCACCCACGCCAGCGCCTCCCTGCGAGCCACCACCACCGAGCATGTCCTGCCTTGTGTGATTGTGTGCCATGACTGCCATGCCATGCCATGCGTATTTCCACATCTTGTTTCATACTTTACCGCATTTGCATAATTTTTTTATCCTGTTCAAGGTCGCCCGCTGTGCCCCAAACCTTGTCAACTTATAATCAGTTCGAATTACATCAAAGCTACATTTTAGGTAGACTGTTTATTGTATGGCGATCTGTGGGCGGCCAGGAGTGGGTGCTAAATGTGTGCGAAGCGATCACGTTTATATTGTGTGGGTGTAGCAGGCAGCCTGAAGGATTGGGCTTGCGCGGTGAGGGGCGGCTTTTGTGGAGTCCTTGCTACCGAGGACGAGCGTGGAAAGTGGGGGGGAGGGGTGTCAGAGACGTGAAGGAGGGTACGACGGGTTCATTGAGTGCGGCGGATGAATGGGCCGCGATGAGTCATCGGATCGATGCCGAGCCGCCGCGCGCCGCCTGCCCTCTCCCCTCGCCGCGCGTCTGCGTGATGCCTGCCTGCCTGCTAGGCTTGCAGCTCACCCAATGGCCCATATTTAATGTGAAAGTGGCAAATCGGCACACTTATCTTGCTATCTGATTATTCATCGTCATTACGGTAGCCGACATGTTTTTAATTCGGGTGAGCTTTGTCGGACAATGTTATGAAACTTGCTGTTTGTCTGTGGTATGCCTAAGACATTAATGATAACTTCACAATAAATAATCCAAGGGCAATACACGGGAATGTATGCTAATTCAATCAGTTAAGCAACAAAAGGCCCCTGGTTCATCATCTGTATTTAGTTTCCTGTCCTCAACATGTTTGCACATAATCACCATCATCGCTAAGACACATCTTTAGTAAAGACTGGTAGATAATTATAATCTGGGCAAATGCTAATCGAAGCAAATTGTAGAGCTGTATTGTATGTGGTTAGTTTATACTGGCCTAACATAGCAGCAAATACTGTTTGAGAAAATCATGAACTGAAGGAATGATGTCTTTTTCTGGAATGCCATTTCTGCTATATTCCAATAAACGTCGATTAACTGTTCAGTCACAAATGATATCGTATGCGAAGGATATTGAATGGGCGTCAATAATGGGCTGTCGAGCTCGTGACAATTGGATAGACCTCTTATAGCTCTTTGATGGACATAATGGGAGCGTTATTAGCATCACAATCGTGGGCTGAGCAGCGGGCGACAGGAAGCGGCCGGACGCGACGGAAACGCTGCGTGTCGTCCAGTTACCGCACCTGTCGTCTACACCGTGTTAGGATTAGGAACTATACAATATAATGTGTATCTAAAAACCTATTAACAATCTTTTGTTCTATTCTATTTTTGCCGTCACAACTGCCTCGATTCCTCCCAGCTGTCTCCATTCTCACTGAAAGGGTAACTTCGGTTGCGGGCATTAAAGGTGTGGGTTGAGAAACATTTCAACTCCGACAAATAAAAGCATGACCTTTACCATAAAATATTCTGAAGATTTTCTAAAAGTCAAGAGGTCTGTGTTGTTCGGAAAACACGTCATAAAGAAATATTCAACAACTGAGGTTCGCTCATAAAAATTATCCTCCCCATTACTCTTCCTTTCTACCCTCATTTAAAAGATATTTACAGGCTTGATAGTAAATGTCAGACGTGCATCGTTATGAATGGAAGTATATTAATGAACTGAAAAATGAATGATAGAAATAAACTTAGAATTGAATGAACTATCGCCTACACAGATTTGCGTCAGTAGTTAACGCGCACGCAGCTAGTAATTGCAGCTAACAATAATTAGCTGTTGTAGTAATGGGATTAGAATGTCGAACACGAACAGAACACAACGTGAATATGGATCAATGTGAAGCCTTTACAAAAGTCCCTTCAGCGCGGTCTGTGCCGGGGCACCCAGGACTTTACTTCATGGCAGATGGAACAGCTTTAAAATTTCGTTGGAATCTGGTGGTTGTTGGTTTTGAAAGCTTTTTAGGACAATGCAAAAAGATGTTCGGAAGGGTCCCTCCGTACCGCGTTCATTCCATTAAATAAATCTGCCTGCCTTTATGAGGAAATGTCGTGCATACTTGGGCATCTGAAGCAAAGCATCCATACATAGTTTATCCTGTAGTCATACTCGGAAGTTATTGAAATTATTATTGAATGACGTGTCATATAAATTAAATTTTCGACCGCATACAAAGTACAATAACTGCAACATTAGATCAGCGAAATGAGAAGTTTGTCTAAATGTTTTGTAAGTAAATGCAATACGGGAGCGAAAATCGTTTCTAAACATAGGCTAGCATAAGAAAGATTTAAAGTACAGACGTTCATTCCCTTAGCTTCCACGTTAACATGACTAATCACTTAATCCTAATTAGACCACAGGTGGTCGTACACGTCATCTTATCCCGCAGATGCATCTGTAGAGAGTGGCGCGTGGCCTGTATAGTGTATATTCCAGAAACCGTACATTAATAATTAATTCTGAGCTAAAATAGCTGCAAGAAGCTTCTTAGTCAACCAGAGAATTTAATTTAGGTCTTAGGCGCCATTATGCATTACATAACTTAGCATAACTTTAAATTAAGTGTGCATACTTACGTATCTATTCCGGTTATAAAACCTTATTTCTGGTTGGTAGCATCAAGAGAGGCAAGTATTTTAATGACTTGCCTTGATGAGTGAACATTTTCATCAAAATCAAATACAACCTATAAAGTTGTGTTGTCCAAGTCCCAAATATTACTCTCTTCCTTAATACTCGTATATTAAAGCTTTGCTAAGGTGTTAATAATTGTGTTGTTTGTCAACAGGAGACTTCAATGAGTTCCGGCGCGCCTACCCTGAGTGGTGCAGCGAAGCTGGGGCTCAGCATGTACCGCATCTACCCCTCATGGGTCTACGGTCAGTACCTTGTTTTTAACCGTACAAATTCGTGGCGTTTAGCTGACCATGCATGACCAATTTAGTAAGGGAGAATCGCCAAGCCCTTGGCTCGTTCGCTCAGCTTTTAAAGCAAGAGTTGATATGCATCTCCTGGTCACTCTCGTTCTAATGACTTCATCCACCGTTTTCCATCCGGCGAGATCGTGTCCAAGATTAGGCCCATCCGCTTATAATAATAAAAGAAAACCCCTGGTTACGGTTTGATTGGCCCAAGTCTCTTAGGCTGAGGCTACATTAGGCCGCGACGCGACCTGCGACACATGAGCGATTAAAACAAGTAAATGAATGCTCACGTATATGGCTACACCGTACATCAATTCAATTCAGTTCAAAAAATTTCGCTCTTCCAGTCGCATCGCAAATCGCTGCCTACTGTAGCCTCAGCCTTAGGTACATTGCCTGCATCTTACATTTTAGACAAACTTGAAAGATTTTCTACATCTGCTATTCTTTAATTCTATACAATTTCAGAATGTTTTCCGTAATAAATCTCCGCTTCAATAGTTTAATTTTCACAATCTAGTTTACGTCAAAAATTCAATTATAATTTTACAAGGTTCCATTTACGGCAATCTGGCGTTTTGGTTGTTAAAGTGCCAGATAGAAAGAAGGCACATCAATCGCGACTCGTGGGTATACATGGGTCTGTAATGGAGTTTTCGTGTTATGTTCAGGTACGGCGAGAAGTCGAGAGGGCTTATTCTCATAGGGACGGTTTGGGAGTAGCGGCGTACGTCGCGTACGTGTAAAATTTATAATACTGTTACGACGGTCATCTAGAATCTTCGAGAAACCGCGCTAATAACTGTGTAGTACCTAGAAAATACGAGTTCATTCTTTTAGGTACCTATTTCCGTAGTAGGTATAGTTACATTGTATTTCAAGGTCAGCCTACGCGCGACGCCAGCGGCAATTGACATTGTAATTTCGACCGTATGCCGAGGGCGTAAAGTAACTTCTTCCTTGTCGGTTCTTTTATCTTTAAGTTTATTTTTTGTTAAAGATTTTTTGTTGATGCTTTCTTGAATAATAGAGAATTATCTCGAATATCCTTTGTTTGCGTGGGTATAAAAGGACCGATTGAGGACGAAGTGGGTCAGTTCACTTTTAAGCGAGACAACGAAAGGTTCGAAGAGTTATCTAGTGCGACAAAGTGTTCAGTAGTGTATTGCGATTGTTTATAATTGTTTTGCGAGTAATAAAGTTAATTCGTGTGTTTAATTGGTAGTGATTTTATTTATCCCATACCCAGCTCGTAACAATTTGGTGTCAGAAGCGGGGATAAATAATGCCGATTCTACCGAAGGACGACACGGATAGTATCCGTACGAGGAGTCAGCGGCAGCAAGGTATGGACCAAAGGCGATTTGGGGACTCCCCGACACAGACACCGGGCGGTGCCCAGCCGACGTCAGAGCCAGTCGCTGGCCCATCTGGAGCTACTCCAGCGGCGCCTACTACATCAGCGGCGCCTGACTTGTCTGCCTTAATGGCACTACTGCAAGACCAGGCACGTCGTCAGGAGGAGCAGGCTCGTCGTCAAGAGGAGCAGGCTCGCCGTCAAGAAGAGCAGGCCCGTCGGTTGGAGGAGCAATTGCAACGGGACAAGGAGGAACAGGCTCGCCGCCAAGAGGAACAGATGCTCCTGATAAAGGATCTTCACGCATCAGTTGGGAAAGAGCTGAGCGTGATGAAGGAGCAGGTACAGCAGCACGACAACCGTATCGCAAAGGCCGAAATCCAGATCGCCGACGTGAAGAAGGCCCTGAGCGAAATTAAGGTTGGAAACGGGGCTGTGGCTTCGGTGATTGCTGCACCTTCAGTACGCGGGTTTAAAGTGCCGCCATTCGACGGAACATCTTCGTGGTCGGCCTATAAAATCCAATTCGAGGCCGTTATGAAAGTGAATGGATGGACCAAAGCGCAAGCCATGACCGCGCTCACCTTGGGTCTCCGAGACCAGGCCCTTAACATTCTTGAGGCCCTCGGCAAGGATGTGACCTACGAACAGCTGCTGGAGGCATTAGAGTCCAGATACGGCGACGCGCACCTGGAGCATGTTTTTCGTGCCAAGTTAAGGGATCGCGTTCAACGTAGTGCCGAGAATTTACAGCAGTGGGCCCTGGAAGTTGAAAAGCTGGTTCGGAAAGCATACCAGTCCGCCCCTGCACTTATTGATGGACGGAATATGTGACTTGGAAGTGAGAGCCGCTGTGAGACTCGGACATCATAAGACGCTGAAGAACGCCTTAGCACATGCTCTGGAAGTAGAAGCAGTGAGACAAGACCATCGAACACACTACGTCAGAGAAGTTGTAGCAACACCTGTACATGAGCGTCCGCGAAAGTACAGCCCTAGGTGCTACGCTTGTGGAGAAAGTGGTCACCTACGGCCAAATTGTAAAAAGCGACGCACACCGAGGGAAGACCAATCACAGCGGGAAAAGGCGACTGATATGACTGCCCAGCAACAGTGGAGAACTCGCGGTAACAATGATGAACTTTCAAGACCTTGGCGTGAAGACTGTATGCAGAGTTCCAGACAAGAAACTAAGGAAGTTGTGTCTGTGAGGAGGCTAAGAACAGATCTCAGCGACGAATGGAAGGAAACCATACAACAGGCTCAGCAAAGTGACTTGGATATCAAACCGATCTTCGAGTGGATTAAAGCTGGTGGTCCGAAGCCCAAGTGGAGTGATGTGGCTGCGATGAGTTCCATCACGAAGAGTTATTGGGCGCAATGGAACAGCTTGGTGATCCAGGATGGAGTCTTGTGCCGTAAATGGGAAAACGCTCGTGGGGACAGCTGTCATCTACAAATGGTTGTCCCTAAAGCTAAGGTACCGGATGTTTTACGGCTCTACCATGATGGATGCTCAGGAGGACATATGGGGGTGAAAAGGACTCTACTGAAGATCAGAGAGCGCTTTTACTGGATCCACTGTCGAGATGATGTGGAGGACTGGTGTCGCAAATGTACCAGCTGTGCGGCTGTGAAAGGACCTCACACGCGAAGCAGAGGTGCATTAAAAGTGTACAACGTGGGAGCCCCCTGGGAGCGGATAGCACTGGACGTTGCGGGACCATTTCCAGAAAGCGATAGCGGAAACAAGTACTTCATGGTTGTCATGGACTACTTCACAAAGTGGCCAGAAGTCTTCGCCATTCCTAACCAAGAAGCAACAACAGTCGCGGATAAATTGGTTCAGGAAGTCTTCTGTCGTTTTGGAGTACCCTTAGAAATACACAGCGATCAAGGGAGGAATTTTGAATCGCAAGTTTTTCAGGAGACTTGTCGATTGATGGGTACACACAAAACCAGAACCACATCTTACCACCCACAATCTGATGGAATGGTAGAACGATTCAACCAGACGTTGGAGAGATATCTGGCAAAAGTTGTGGAAAACAGGCAAAGGGATTGGGACAAGCACATACAGCCGTTTCTTCTGTCCTATCGGAGTGCAGTTCACGAAAGTACGACTGTAACTCCAGCCTTCGCGAACTTTGGAAGGGAATTACGGTTGCCTGCAGATTTAATTACTGGAACTCCCCCTGATGTCCCACGCAGTGTAACGGATTACGCGAATGACCTGCGTAACAAGTTAAATGATGTGTATGAGCATATCAGGCAATCCGGGCAACAGATGTCTGAGAAGATGAAGACTCGTTATGACCGGAAGGCAAACAGTTGTGGTTTCGACGAAAGTTCGCTGGTGTGGTTGCATAACCCAGTGCGGAGCAAGGGAAAGTCTCCAAAATTGCAAGCAAAATGGGATGGACCATACAGAGTTGTGACCAGGATCAACGATGTCACCTACCGAATACAGAAGGGTCCGCGAGGTGCGCCTAAGGTTGTGCATGTGGACCGACTGGCGCGATATTACGGGACTAATGATGCTCGGGACGAGCATGTCTAAGGAGGGGGCAGTGTTACGACGGTCATCTAGAATCTTCGAGAAACCGCGCTAATAACTGTGTAGTACCTAGAAAATACGAGTTCATTCTTTTAGGTACCTATTTCCGTAGTAGGTATAGTTACATTGTATTTCAAGGTCAGCCTACGCGCGACGCCAGCGGCAATTGACATTGTAATTTCGACCGTATGCCGAGGGCGTAAAGTAACTTCTTCCTTGTCGGTTCTTTTATCTTTAAGTTTATTTTTTGTTAAAGATTTTTTGTTGATGCTTTCTTGAATAATAGAGAATTATCTCGAATATCCTTTGTTTGCGTGGGTATAAAAGGACCGATTGAGGACGAAGTGAGTCAGTTCACTTTTAAGCGAGACAACGAAGGTTCGAAGAGTTATCTAGTGCGGCAAAGTGTTCAGTACTGTTTTGCGATTGTGTATATAAGTGTTTTGTGAGTAGTAAAGTTAATTCGTGTGTTTAATTGGTAGTGTTTTTATTTATCCCATACCCAGCTCGTAACAATACTCTCTCGCCACCGGGAGTGATCTAGGAAAAGTTTAATAATTCCTAGTATACTTTTCTGCGCTCGCATTCGGGTTACATGTTGCTTTTATTACTTAACTAACACTGAATCCATGTCGAAATGACCAAGGTTATTAAGATCACATCACAGTTAAAATTAAACTGGATTGTATAACACAAGTACCTATATCGAGGAAATCATTAGAATTGTAATTCTGAACGGGCTGCCTCGCTCGATTGAGAGAACGAGGAAACTCACGCGTGGGAACGAGATTTGCGCGTGAGAAGGTTTTTCACTTCGACGGAAAAAGTGTCCGAACCGATTCCGGCGAGACTGGATGCGAGCCGGCGGACTTTCTCAATATGATGTTGTTGATGAGCTGATCCGTGAGAAGTAATAATTGTACGTTCGATTATATTTTATTACAACACGGTATTTATCGCATAAGAAAGTATAGTACTGTTTTATTGTAGGTATACGATAATATAATAATTATCTATATCAATGCCTGCGACATGTGGAAATTAGTGGGCTGATAAGGTAAAAAAGTGTGTAAAGTTTTGATCAAATCAATTTTTCGTGTGTTGTACAGCTAGCGATGTTGAATACCACTCATGTACCTACTTTATTTCACCTTCACCTGAGTTTGTTTAACGCGTGGGTCGCATATGCAAGCAGATCGAATCATAAAACCAAATTCTCAGTATCGGTGACGATGACAGAGGATGTTAGTCATAAAGTGCAAACGCTGGTTCCTTCCTACCCTTTGTTACTCAGCCAATATGTGATAATGTTCATAAATAATATAATGTTAATAGGCTCCTATCTCACGTAGGCGCGACTGATTGAGTTCTGCACGTGCGAACACACGTCAATGTCAAATATTCCATTCATAAGAATGAGTGATTTGTTCTGCTGGAATAGTATCGTTTAGTACTACAATGCTAATCAAATAACATATGGGAGCTAAGGTTTAGAATTAGCCCTCGTTTAGTACTGTGTTAGAACAAGGCTTACTGTTTGCAGAAACATCGCCTTCTCGCGTTACGAAATAGAGCTCATTTGGTAAAGCGACGTATTGTGTAGCGCCTGAAATATGATCCTAATATTAAGTTCAGGACCCTGAATATTTTATACAAAATCAACACGTCTCCTTTTTCAAAACTTATTTTTACCCGACTGCGGCGAAGCCCAAAAGGAGGGTTATTTATTACCAAATCGATCGACGAACGGACCGTCGCGTTGCAAAAACACAGCGCATTGCAGACGACCAAAAAAAAGAGTTGCTTAATAAACTCATTCAACATTGTGAATGGTGACGAGCTCCGTGTACACCGGCTGTAAGTGTGCAGTTACCTAAACGTAATTGGCGTATTGCATTAGAAGCGGTGAAACGGAGCCTTGCGCAGTTGCGCTCAATGAAGTGCGCTCCATTCATGCCGGCGCATGCGGTCGCCTCGTTCACTGCTCAGTCACCAGTGCTCACTCAGTCGTGGCTCAGTTTTCCCTGCGCTAATCACTGTAGCTGTTCGGTACATGATGTTAAGAGGGTATGCTACCTCAGATTTGCAACCCTATTTGTGGTGGTTCAAACTTCGCTTGTAATACTGTTAGAATAAAGTTCTAATCAGCTTGCACTACAAAGCGGTTGTTACGTCTTTCGCTGCGGCCGAATAGTGCGAAATTAGTGGTATTTTGCGATTTACAAAAAAACTATTGATTGGACTAAAAAAGTAAAACACTATGACTTTAGTTTGTTGCTTGTAGAATTATTTGGCAAAAAAATCAGAACGATGACATGTATTTTAGTATGGTTTTTACTCGTTAAAAGAAATTTTTAGAGGTATCTTCGCGTTTTTTTTCTATCGAGCAAAGTTAGTTGTATTATGTTTTCACAACACTATGGCACTAGCATATATCCTGAAGAATATCATATATTTTTCTGATGTTGATTACTGCAGTGAATCATATACTTTTACGCATTATAAAACTCGCGTTTGAGGTACCATACGCTCTTAATGAACCGACGATGTGGAGTGCCGACTTGTGTAACGTGACATCACCATACATACTGTATTGATACAACGCTACTCAACCAACCTATTATGTATTTTTTATTATTCATCATTAGATGAAGATCATGCAGAGAAATAATCGTAGTATAAAATAGCTCTAGATACATCTGCCGAACATTTGTAGTGTTGCGCGCAAATCGATGAGTTTCCTTCTAAATCTGAGCGTATAAATACACATTATAAAGAGGATGTAAAACATATTTCGAGCTTCCCGAATTATTTTCCATCGACTGTGATGTGATTTGCAAGCATCCGCTTGTGATCGCGTGGGTTGCATGACTGCTACCTTTCACGATATAATACCCGAGCGAACTATAAATAGGAACATTCAAATTAATGGTGTAAATGTAACGACTCCCACACTGCCGCGGCGCCTCCGGCACTCGGCTCCCGGCCCCGGTGGCGCTCCGGCCGGACGAACAGAACGCACACGGCCCACCACCAGGCCCTTGGCCCATATACCTGCTCTTCTAACTTATAACAATGGTCTATTTTAAAAAATAACATTGAACGATCTTCTGAACAACAACAGGACGAAATATAATTACGATCCCGCCTACACACGTTATATAAATAGAATATTTAGAAATGCCTTGCTTCTTTAATTAAATCTTCAAACAATGTTTTGTTATAGTTTTCAAATACAAGATGACGTACCTACTCTGCTTTATTATCTCGAAGGCTGATGACGTCATCATCCCTTGATAATTTGATATCTAATCCTCATCCATGATAGATAATCTTCTTTTGCCGTATAAACTTCTCCTAGCCTCCTACTGAAATAAAATTATCCAGTTCTGGAAGTGTGTGTAGATTTTAAACTTTAAATTAAACGACTAGCACTTTACCTGCGACTTTGTCCACAAAAATTGTGATAACTCGACTAATATGCATGATCTAAATAATCAAGACCGATGGGCCAGAGTCGTCACGCAGTTGATGCCAGAAGACGGGCGTCGTCGCCGAGGGAGGCCTAGAAAACGCTGGCGTAAGAAAACCGCACAGAGGGATGAGTGGAAGGCTATGGGGGAGGCTTTTGCCCAGCAGTGGGACAATATAGGCTAAAAAAAATAATCATATAATGTATAGCCTATAGCACCTACGAATAATGAAGCTTTCTGCCAGTGAAATATTTTTTAGAATCAATTATTAGCAGGGTTGGAAAAAAAACAGTTTTTTTTACATTTTATAAAACAAACAGTTTAAAATGTTTTAAACAGGTGTTTTTTTTGTTTTTTTTTCCTAAGTTAGTTAACATTCATTTTTATTAAATTAAGCTTGACATAATTCACTTTTATACTATTTTAAATTAAAAACTGCATGACAAAAATGGATCTTTTGTATGTTCCGACATTCATTTTTAGTAGGGAAATCTCCTAAACTTCTCTTAAAATAAGGGGAATACCCAAAACATATTTATACGTTGACGAATTACGGAAGTTCTGGGAATTCCCCGGGGGACTTTACCGATGGAGTGTAGGTAGGTATAAATAGAGCGGACTTTCTTTCTGATTTTTCAATATTTGGATTTATTCATTCCGATGTACGAAACTAACTTGGTAACGAGAAAGCTGCAAAACTTGTCACAGTTTTTAAATACCTTAATAAAAAATAACAAATTTTGTCTAATCAGCTTATTAACGAACAAATATGATTGTAAGTACGTCGTCGTTTTTAAACGGTTTTTATAATAAAAAAATTAACTATTGCTTGAATAAGGATTTTAAATATTATAGGTACATGTTTAAATGTCAAGTTAAAAAGCCACTTTAATCCATCTCCATTTATCTTCTTCTTCTATCTTCTATAATAATATATATAAAAATGTTATGTTGGTTTGTGTATGCTTCAAAAACTTAAAAAGTTCTGCACCGATCGAGCTGAAATTTTAGAATGATATATAATCCGCATTAAGGATTGTTTTTACAGTATCCACGCGGGCGAAGCCGCGGGCACCAGCTAGTTATTTTACAAAAATTGCTTAAAGTTGATTCAAAAAAGAAATAAAGAAAAAAATAACTAGTATTCATTTATTTTTGCAATTAAAATTTGTTTTAAACTCTGTTTTTTTTAAAACGTTTTAAACCTTGTTTAAAACATGTTTTAAACAATGTTTTCAAACACTTAATAAAAAACGATGTTTTATTTTAAACTGTTTTAAACACTGTTTAAAACACAGGTTTTAAACAACTTGTTTTAAACATGCCAACCCTGATTATTAGGTCCGGAGATTCAAACTTACAAAGAAATGATTTATTTATTTATTTTATTTATTACATTTAGTACAGCAAAAGCCATTATCACTAAATTAACTAAACCTTTTATTCGGTCTTCTCGCAAAACTACAAGCAATCTAACATTATCGTCTTCCATTCATCAGCAAACAAATCCAATTCAGGGTTGGTCTTCACGAGCGCGTTGAGCATCGTTAGCATACGCGGTATAAGGGAGGTGGACCGAGCTACAGGCCTACAGTGCGACAAAATGGGACATTAAATAATTTATGCTTTCTAGAACGATTATAATTATTTGGAACAAATAATTGACACAGCTCCTCATGTAAGTCTGAGACGTCGGTGTGACCATGTATGATTTTATACGCTGTTGTTATTTGGTCAACAGCCCGCCTAACTTTAAGGGAATTAAAATTTAAACATCCTAAAAGGAATTTAGTGGGATACATATTATAGGGATAGTATCCAAAGACTCGTTTGTAGAGGTACCTGAGAAAAGCTTTTTGCACCTTTTCCAGCATGAGCATATAGGTAACCTCGTGAGGATTCCACACACAAGCGCTGGTTTCAAGCTTGCACCGAACTAATGCGTTAAACAAACGCCTAATAACTGCCTGGTTATTAAAACCTTGACAGTTACGCAAAACAAAACCTAAGCGTCGGAAAGATTCCCTATAGCCAAACCTATAATGTGTGTATGGAACGAGCCAAATGATGAGCCTCTGCCTCCTATGAGTCACGATTGTCCTGAGAAATGTTAATTGCCATTAGTTGTGTGATGCCAGTGTGCAGTGTGCTCAATCATGGCACCCGTAGATCCTGGTTGACGCGACCGCGGCGCGCGGCAGGTTATCGCTGACGTGACGTCATACCTAGTTGTTGACGTCAAGGCAATCCTCGCTCCGCGTGAGTTCATTCACGAAATAATTCGTACACGGTCACGGTCGGTGACGGCTTCATTTTATTTTAATATTGAGGGTTTTAATCAAGCTCATTGGTATTTAAAGAATTTATCTCCAGTAAGAACAGAACATACAGTGAATTATCAACTTTGTTTATCAATATCAGCTTCAGCTGCTGGCAGCTTCTGAGATTCAAGATCCAGATAATTATAGATCTTATAATTTAACTTGACTACAGTAACAGCTGTCAGGATGTACATAATTAAGCCATTAGCCTGTTTTATTTAATTGACCCAAATACTAATACATAGTCATATTTAAGTACATAGCGTAAAATACCAACTGCATAAATATTAAATACGTATTATTTTGTCATTATTTATTCCCTTTAGTTTGTCAGCTGTCATATTTTAATCATGTTAAATGGTATGCTTACAATAATTATCTACACGTAGGGTCATGCGTTTTCTGTTATCTCCGTACCTACAATAGTTTGATAAACTTCAATTAAAGTTTTAAATACTTTACAAGGAAAGAAAACAAACTGCGATTACTTTAATCAACGATATTGAATCGATACAAATAAAAATGAATTTTGGACAAACCTTATCATTGTGTGTGATTAATTTGCCATTATCTACCGTCTGTTCAAGATAATTTAAATATCGCATTTGACACAGGTACAAACAAGATTGATTATTCATTTCATTATTTAATCATTTAATAACGTAAATGTAATTAAAAGCCATATTAAGGTATCAATGGCAGCAACTGCTTGCCACAATTTACGCCTTATTTTATGACTAGTATAGTATGACTTTTAGTCATAAGTTTATAACTAATAATCTTTACATTCAACTAGGTATGCTATAATACCTCTTACCATACTAGTATAACACCTTATTAGCTATAATATTTATGTTCAGTAAGCATGCAGTATAGCGGCTACAGTCTCCCTATAAAGGCTTGTTTTATATCAGACTAGCTGATGCCCGCGGCTTCACCCGCGTGGATGTCGTTCAAATTATATACTAAAACCTTCCTCTTGAATCACTCTATCTATTAAAAAATACCGCATCAAAATCCGTTGCGTAGTTTTAAAGATTTAAGCATACAAACAAACAAACAGACAAAAAAGCGACTTTGTTTTATACTATGTAAGGATGTTTTGGCTGTTTTACTGCCATTTAGAAGCTCCTCAAGCCATTTTATTTTTCTCACAAAAGGATAAACCATAAAACCTTGCATGTATTAACCTGGCTGCAATCCAGCATCTAGAAGCAAATGCTGCAGGTGCAGACTTATTATACCTTCTTATTAATAAAAATAGTTAAACCTGGTTTCACTTACGCTTGGTTTATCTCGCATGCCGTCACTTTCTTTTGAATATTTTTGAAGTGAGACGGCATCGGCATGCGAGATAAACCAAGCGTAAGTTAAACCAGGTTTAGGCGGCTAGTGTTTAGGAAAATGTTTTGCTTGCTAAGCTAACCAATCCTTGTTGTTGTTAAAGTTTGTTGTTGTTATCCTTGTTGTTGTTAAAGTTTATGAAGCTATCATTTAGTCTTGCGATACCTTAGTACTAAAATTATTAAATGCTTGTATTTACTATTAAGTTTAACTGTTTATCTCTTACATTAAATTCGATGGAACCTACTATCTCAGAAGTTGAATAAATTGAACATTGTGTTAATTTTACTCGACATCTCACTTTAGTGTGGTGTAGCCTTGTAGGTGCTAGCTAGAGTGGCCTGCGACCTCGACACACTTGCTAAAATACAATACCAAACAAACACGCGTCCACACTTACATACATATTGAATGAACATCCTACATACAAACAGGCCAAGCATAACTTATTTTAGCCCGTCATATATAAAACGGACGATCGGCTTTGTCCGGACAACTCCGATCGTTAAAACGGCTGCCAGGATGGGAACTAGCGAGTCCGCCATTAAAAAAGCGTCCCTTGCAGGCGGTCATTGGCAGCGGGTGGGTCGAGCCGCATTCCTGTGCGCCGGCGCAGCGCACGCACTGCTACGCCCACACGCACCGGCTCTCCAGTGTGCACACAGTTAGCCGACCGACTCGCGGAGCCCGTCCGCCACATCCCGTGCCCACGAGTTGAGCCGTGCTCGTAATTCGGCCGGCTCGCGGAGGCACCGGCCGTCCATACGTATCGGAGTCGTTCATTAATAACACGGCCGACCGTGTCACGGCTTCCGGCCTCCGCCTCGCACACGCCGCCGCCGCCATTCAAATACGAATTGTATTCGCATGGAGCCGCCACCGACGCCGTCACTTACACAATGCACTACTACTAGTAGCTAGTACCTATGTGCGCATTTAAATGAGCAGCTCAGATTCATTGTTTTAGCGGAGTGACATTCTCCGCAGCCTTGTTACACCTGTGTATCGGGAATATTGAGTTTACAATCGGCACTTGCGTAACCGGGCTCCGTTCACCCACATCACTCACGTGTACGTAAAACACGTAAGTATATCGTTAACTTGATGGAATCGGACGGAATGGCGTCGGCTGCGTGGGCGAGCAGCTCCCCTGAATGGACGTGTCGGCAGCGCGCGCCTACGCGCGGCCCACGCTCCGCACTACCTACTATGAGCCTACTAATGCCGAGTACATGCTGCCCACAGTGCCCAGTGTGCCCACTGGCTGCCGACTGTTCATAATTATCTTGATGACCACTCAAGCGACACTGATCCAATTTGAATCAACCGCCTGTTTGACGCACGCTCTCTATCGAAGACAAAAACATTGATATTTTTTATGAAATTCGTGGTACTTAGTAATTCAATTAAAACGAACTCGGTTTGGCTTTATAATAGCTACTTATTTTTTTGTTAGATTGGTTAATCTGTTTACGTTCTTTTCGACTAAAGCAAGGCTTTGACTGCAGTAATGCTTTGGCTCAAGCAACTTCAGAGTGCGTTATAAGAAGGAACGGCTTTCTCTTACAATTTTATTAAAACCGCTACGTACCTAGATAGATCTCCACAAAACTGTAAAATTATTAAATATGACAAAAAAGAAAAAAAACCGGCCAAGTGCGAGTCGGACTCGCGCACCGAGGGTTCCGTAAAAAAAATATATTATGTGATGTAACTAAAAATTTATAGTTTTCGTAATTATTCCTTTATCTATGCTATAAGACGTTGCTTCGTACCAAATTTCAAGATTCTGAGTTCACGGGAAGTACCCTGTAGGTTTTGATTCCCTTGCGAGTGTCGAAAATTTGCGGCATAAACGGGAGTATCTTGATGTAACTAAAAATTTATGGTTTTCGTAATTATTCCTTTATCTATGCTATAAGACGTTGCTTCGTACCAAATTTCAAGATTCTGAGTTCACGGGAAGTACCCTGTAGGTTTTGATTCCCTTGCGAGTGTCGAAAATTTGCGGCATAAACGGGAGTATCTTTTGATCGCGTTGACTTAGAAGTTTGATTTTTTCACAGCTCCAAGAGACCATAGACTTGAGTATTTGATATGAATTTCAGCTTGATACCTCCACGCGTTCCTGAGAAAAAAGGTCTTGACAGACAGACAGACGGACAACAAAGTGATCCTATAAGGGTTCCGTTTTTTCCTTTTGAGGTACGGAACCCTAAAAATATCGTTATGTCAAATCCTCCCAAGAAAAAAAGAAAGACGGCGCGGGGCGCCGCGAACACCAACAGTGAAGCCACAAAACCACACGCCTATAGCAAGTAAACATACAAGCTCACGCACACACCTACACTAAAACCACACGCATTTCTCCCAGTACGTCACGACTTCACGAGACATTGTCTACACACATAGATAAAAAGTTGGCTTCACTTTTGATGTTCGTAGCGCGTCGTCTTCCTTTTTTTGTTGGTCTGAGGTCAAATCTAAAACATATAAAAGTCAAACAAAATCGGGATCACTATTTTGTATGGAGAGAATCAATAAACATTCATCACTCATCATCATATTATCTGGATTTTCCTCTTTTCTATATTGATTGAAAAGGGATAACTTAACGAAAATTCAGTCAACTGGATCTCACGAAATGATGTTTTCATTTCACAGCAAATGCAAAGGTTGAGGTCTGACATCAACTGACTAAACTAAAGTTCCTTTATAGTTATAGCAGATATTATAAACCTGAAAAAAGAAACATGCCAACTAGACTTACCTATTAGTTTCTTCCAAGTTTATATTAGATTTCATTTAGTGTTGATTAGCCATACCATAATATCTCCTACTTGTTACTGTAGTATGCGATCAGTATTGTTCAAGCAAGTAGTAAACTAATCACTCGTTGAGGGGACGAGACAACCACAAAGCTTCGGCATTTGGTAAAAAAAGAGGTTGCTGGTTGCTTGCTGGGCCCGCATTCCACAAACGAGGTTCAAACGTAAAAACACAGCATTGTTTTGGCGACTGGAAGCCAAACATTCTTTATGAATTAGACCACAAAAATTCAGGTCGGCCGTTTGTTTTTTACAATTTTATTAAGTAATACGGATCGACAGAGTTACTGTTAGGCTTTCATAGAATGAGTTCAAAGTTATGATTACCATTATCTTTCCATAACTTGATAACTAAAGCAAAATAAATTATTTTGTTAAGTTTTGCTTTATTTATTATACATAGATTTATGTTGACCTTCAGATGTGAAGTAAATATTAGAATAGGCGCACGTAACTACGATTTGGAGGACAAGAGTTTCTTGATATGGCAATATAAGCGCAGATCTTCCGCGAATCTGGCGTTGTGGCGTAGGAGGCAGGCTATCAACAGTCGGTGTATGAGGCTGCGAGGGCGCGCATTCGCCTAATTTGATTGCTTTCAAAACAGCAAACTGAATGGCGGCGAGACGATTCAGAGGGCGAATTTGGAAAAGTGTCGCGTGGGAGGAGACGCGTTGGAGCCGCAGGCGAGGGGTGCGGGCGGCGAGGTGTGCCGGTGGGGGCGAGGGTGTGAGAGTAAGGACGCGGCTGCGTGGGCGGCCATTGAGCCGCGGGGGCAGGTGAATGGAGAACCCCCGAAGCCTCCTCCCCCATTGAGCAGCCCGCGATCGATACCGCCTCGCGCCCGGCGCCCCGAGCCCGGGCCCACACATACCGCCAACACTCGCTCGGATGCGCCACCAGCCTGCCAGCCACCACGCTCTAACAACACTATGCTTATGTCGCACTCTTGAAGGTCGATACCAGTTTTGCTGAAGATTAATGACACTTGAACGTCACTCACGCTCACGCTATTCTTTTGTCCTATTCTACCGGTGCCGGTGTGGGGTTTTCCACGAAAATGATTACTAATTACTGGCACCAAAGTCCTATTTATACATGTCGAACAGGAAATCTTGTCATTTGATAGGTTCAGGTCTTAATTAGAAAGGAAGGCACTTGCTTATAAATAAAAAAGGTTTGTTTACTGGAAAACGACGACGTCAAGATTGTTGTCCCTAATTATAGGGTTAACGGTTGGTTGGATGCAGGATATAATTAAGTTACGGGGATGAGGGCTGGCTACCCTTGTTTTCAAAAATGTTTGGCCTTATTTTTAGCCTTTCATTTATTAAGCAATTAAGTCATAACACACACCGCTACACAAACTATGTGAGGAAGTGCGTAACATCCTGGACATCTAACTTTTATTTATAAACAACTAGCTGATGCCCGCGGCTTCACCCGCGTGGATGTCGATCAAATTATATACTAAAACCTTCCTCTTGAATCACTCTATCTATTAAAAAAAAACCGCATCAAAATCCGTTGCGTAGTTTTAAAGATTTAAGCATACAGACAAACAAACAAATAAACAAACAAACAGACGCGACTTTGTTTTATACTATGTAAGGATGGTAACCTTATGTATGAAAGAAACGACGAATGGACTGTATGGTCAGAAAGGAGGTGTCTCATGAGATGACGAAAAATAGAGAGGTACGGAAGAGGAAGACATGCTGCGCCGACCCTAAATGGATTGGGATAAGGACAAGAGAATGCTGATGATGTATGAAAAGAGTAAATATTGATCATTATTGCAAGAAGATTACAACAAAAGCTGGGCCCCGAGTCTGCTATTCAATAGTGTCAGAATGGTCGATCATTGATCTCATAATGGTATATTTACGACAAGCCAAAAAGTACCTTAAGTCGACAGGTATAAGGTACTTTTTGGCTTGTCATCAATCAACCATTATGAGATCAATGATCGACCATTCTGACACTATTGAATAGCAGACTTGGGGCCCTGGTCAGGTATTCAGAATACTTTGTAACAAAAGTAATAGTTACTTACACGAAATTGTCAACGAAGAAACGCAATCTAAAATAAGTATGAAGTTTTTAACAAAATAAGCGAATAATGGCATTAAGTCCGCCTTTGTACCACTCTTGTGCATGAAGTTTAAATAAATAATGTCTGTAATTTCTCCGTTTGCTAAATAGTTATATTGTGGCCGCATGGAAGTCCGTGAACTGTTTAGTTTGCAGACAACGATGTTGATACCAACAGAATAGAATCCCATTAGCTCGCAAGTCACACAATCAATCAATCAAACTCCGCGGGCTGCACAACATGTCGCCAACACAAACTGCATTATTACCGTAATAACTGATTTGAAATTGTTGACTTGAAATTGTTCACTGCAGGAACTGATGGACGCTACCGAAAGCGCAAAACTAGTAGCCCAATTCTGGGCCGACACAATTTAGATTGCCATCGACACGCTAAGAAGAAGAAGAAAACCGTAATAACGAGAATACTGCCTCGTGACTGCACAACGTTAGGTCCTGACTTCGAACACCTTTCATGAAAATTTTGAGTTATCCGTTAACCCAGCCTAGGTTACGCCATAGATTCCTGTAGTATGGGGATGCGATGTTACTAGTTCAGTTAGAATCAGTGAAGGATGCGCGCATTGGAAATTCTTGCTAATTTTTATCTAGAATAATATAATAAGACTAACTGTCGCACTCAGAGACATTTAATGATTATACGTCTCTGAGTGCGGCAGTATGAGTCAATTTCACCATTGACGCAGAACGTTATCGATTATCCGATCTAAACCGCGTTTAGGTACTACAAATTTCCGTAGCTTTAGAATGCAGTTTAAAAGTACTGGTCTGGTCGGGTACAAATCAGCTGAAACTCTTCCTTAGAATCACACATTGATGTTACCTGTTGTGATATATACATACATATATACATAAACTCACGCCTTTTCCCACTGGGGGTAGGCAGAAACCAAGGAACGCCACCTGCTACGATTTTTGTATACTCCTTTTACTCATACGACCGTGACATCAAGTTTATACAACATAAAAACTTGATCACTAGGTACACTCACTTATTTATTTACTTAATCAGTACACCAACTCACTCGCCTTTTTTATGTAACACAAATATTGTCCATGTTCCAGGTCGCTCCGAATCTCGGGCTCCGGTTGCGAGGAGGCGCTGTCCTCGGGCTCCTCGTCCGAGTGCGAGGACACGCACGGCCACGTGCCGCAGGACTTTCCCATCGAGATCCTGCCCAACCTGTACCTCGGGAACTCCACCAACAGTGAGGACTGTGACGCGCTCGCTAGGCATAATATAAAGGTAACACTCAAACTAAAACATTTACTACCTTACTCAAAGAAAGATGTTTAATGATTACTTAAACCGTCACTTAGTAAAGGATGTGTATGTCAAATCTTTACTAAGTGACGGCTTATGTAATCATTACATATCTCTGAGTGCGATTTTTTATACTGTTTATTTTACAAAATTTCTACACAATGTATTATTGTTTCGAAATAGCGGCAGTAAGTTATAGTCCAGTTAAGCAGAAACCAGCTTCATAGGTTGACCTGCGAGATGCCACGAGAATAAAATACATTATCATCTACCTAGCTTTTTCCCAACGTTATTGGGATCGGCTTCCAGTCTTACCGGATGCAGCTGAAAACCAAAACATTTATTTCAACTGACACTAATTTTGAGTGTTAAAGAGTTGGTCAGTTATGTCAGGCAGTTGAAGGTTCGAAAATGTAGATCTCCATATAGAAGAACGGGTGAAAAACTATACATACACTTGTAACTTTTCACTATTTCTACTACTTAGTCAGATATTAAAAAGCAGTAAATACAACCAAACAGATTTGGAATGAAATAACAGATTTGGAAAGTATTCCAGAATGATATTGACGACTTTTTTGGCATTGCTGTAAAAGTATGAGGCTTTTACCACAATTATATTTTGGACCAGTAATAGCTAGTAAATTCTGTTTAAATTTCGATACGATACAATTTTATTATGCTAACGACCATATACCTAGTAATGCTATTGCTTGTGTTTACAGTATGTGCTGAACGTGACGCCCGACCTGCCCAACACTTTCGAAGCGGAGGGCTGCGGCATCAACTACTTGAAGATACCCATCGCTGACCACTGGAGTCAAAACCTCTCCGTACACTTCCCACAAGCCATAAGATTTATCGGTAACTAAACTACGATTCAAGTGACATGTCCAACACTTTTTTTAATTAAAAGAGAAGTTTTCCCAAGGCCCAAGATTCGTGGCAGGTGGCGATTGGAACGCCAAACACACCTATTGGGGCTCCCGCTGTACCAGTACCAGGGGCCGGGAACTGAAAAAATGTGTTGACATCAATCACCTCAAACCGATTTCGACAGGTGAGCCTACTTATTGGCCCAGCGATCCGCGTAAATTGCCGGATCTTCTAGACTTTTTTATTACTAAGGGCATGAGCTTCTTACATGCTACTGTGGAATCGAGTTTGGATGGATCTTCGGACCACACACCAGCCATCTTAATACTTAGTATTAGTGCACTGTCTCGAGGCAAGACTGAAACCTTGACAAGTCGAAGGACGGATTGGGAGGGATTCCGAAGTTTCCTAGAGGACAATATGAACTTGGCTGTACCTCTAAAAACATCCGAGGACATAGATCACGCCTGCAAAGATTTGACTAACCTTATCCAGGTAGCGGCGTGGACTAACACTCCGTCACAAGACAGAATAATTGGTATTCCCTCAAACCCTTTAGATATAAAGGAAAAGATTCTGGACAAACGTAAATTACGGAGGATCTGGCACCTATCGCGTTGTCCCTTGGACAAAAGCAGGTTGAATAAAGCAGCGAAAGAACTTAAGGCTACTATTAAAAAGTCAGTCAATGATATGGTTCAAACTAAACTCCAACTGCTGTCTCCAAGTTGCACGGATGAATATTCTCTCTGGAAAGCTACACAAGGCCTCAATAAACCTCAACAATCATTTCCTCCAATCAGAACACAAAACTCATGGGCCAGGACTGATGAGGAAAAGGCAGAAGTTTTTGCGAAGCACCTATCTGATGTCTTTAAGCCTAATCAGAGCTCAGATGATGATTCAGACCTAAATGATATACTCGCACAAGACTATCAAATGAGCCTACCAATCAAGCCTACCTCACCAAGAGAAATTGCGAAGGAAATAAAACTAATGGAAGCAGGAAAAGCGCCAGGATTTGACTTGATTACCCCCGCAATCTTAAAGAATCTGCCGCGGAAGTGCATCACCTTCTTAGCCAGTCTTTTTAATGCTATCTTCAGGGTCTCTCACTTCCCAGCACTCTGGAAAGTGTCTCAAGTGGTCATGGTCCACAAACCGGGTAAACCTGAACACGAAGCTTGCTACTATAGACCCATTAGCCTTACGCCCGCCCTCTCCAAATTGTGGGAAAGAATTTTTCTAACCAGAGTGCAATCGGCCATGGATAACTCAGCTATCTTACCATCTCATCAGTTTGGGTTCCGTAAGTCTCACTCCACCATTGAGCAAGTCCACAGAGTATACCATACTGTGAGACAATGCTTCGAGCGAAAAGAATACTGCTCGGCGGCTTTCCTTGATGTGCAGCAAGCCTTTGATCGCGTCTGGCACAAAGGACTGCTGGTAAAAGTCAAAGAAAGACTACCACATTCGATGTTTCCCCTTATCGAATCTTATCTTTCTGGAAGATCATTCCAAGTTAAACAAGGAGAAGCACGATCAAATTTCTACGGAGTTCAGGCTGGAGTACCCCAAGGTTCAGTTCTTGGCCCAGTGCTGTATAACATCTTCACCTCGGATTTACCTGTATGTGACAGCATCACTATTGCAACCTACGCTGATGATATAGCATATCTATCGGTCGAAGATAATCCAGCAATCGCTAGCAGCAAACTTCAACGTCAGTTAGACGATACGCAAAAATGGCTCAATAGGTGGCGAATACGTGTTAGCCCAGCCAAATCACATCACATAACCTTTGCTCTGAGGAATGGAAACTGCCCCTCCGTTAAACTAGGGAATGATGCCCTCCCACATTGCGACTGTGTGAAGTACCTTGGCTTTCATCTTGACAGGCGTCTCACTTGGAAGCACCACATCAAGCAAAAAAGAGAACAGCTCAACCACAAGTTTCGCTCTCTGTACTGGCTGATGGGGAGGAACTCAGTTCTGTCTGTGGACAACAAACTCTTGCTATACAACTCAGTTCTGAAACCAATCTGGACGTATGGAATCCAGATCTGGGGAGTTGCAAGTAAAAGCAACATACTCTGCTTACAGAGGGCGCAAAATAGCATTCTAAGGGCAATCAGTAATGCTCCTTGGTTCACCAAAAATGATGAGGTGCACGACCATCTCAAAATCTCAACAGTTGCATCAGAAATTGACAAGCATAAGAAACTGCACAAAGAGCGTCTATCTCATCATCCAAACCCACTCATCGCTGAGTTGCTGAATACGTCATCTGTGGTCAGAAGGTTGAAAAGAGACCACATACTCTGATTGGGAGGTGCAGCGCTGGTTGCTCCACCATAAAGCCTTACACTCTCGCAACTAACTTGCTTATGGTCTGGCGACCGATCGCAAATGGAGAAGAAAGGAAAAAAAAAAAAAAAAAAAAAAAGAGAAGTTTATTCTCGAGCAGTTGTAGTCGTAAGCCTCCATCTAGTTCGTTATTCAGTTTGCATTCATCTGTTTCCATATTTCCACTATTGATCATTTCATCTGATCTTTATTTTGATTTCTACCTTCACCCTCCTTTTAATTTGGTTTGTTGCTTCCGCCCCGTTATTGCCTCCACACAGTTCTTTATTTTGAGGTTTGCTTCCATACTGTTTTTAACCGAGTGTATGTGTGTGTGCTACAGAGGAGGCGATGTCAGCGCGATGCGGAGTGCTGGTACACTGTGTGGCAGGCGTGTCGCGCTCCGTGACAGTGACGCTGGCCTACCTCATGCAGCGCCACCGCCTGTGTCTGCGCGACGCCTTCGAGCTGGTGCGCTCGCGCAAGACCGACATCGCGCCCAACTTCCACTTCATGCGGCAGCTGCACTCGTTCGAGCGCGACCTGGGCCTGCACGAGCACAGCGCCAGTCTGAGTAAGGTCCGCACCGCTTCACCCCGCCCTGTGGTACCGCAGCACAGCGAGGAGGTAGCTAACTGTACGTCTGTGCAGGTGCTGGAGCAGCTGGGCGTGCGTGAGGCCGAGCCCGGCGCGGCGGGCGCCTGCGACTGCGCGGCGCCGTCGGGCGTGTCGCCGGACTCGGGCATCGAGTTCGACCGCTGGAGCGCCGCGCGGGACACGCCGCAATGACAGTTCTTCACGCCGGCGCAGACGCAGCCGCCCAACTGAGCGCCGCGTCGCCACGTAGTTGGATGCGCGTCGCCACGTAGTTGGATGCGCGTCGCCACGTAGTTGGATGCGCGTCGCCACGTAGTTGGATGCGCGTTGCCACGTAGTTCGATGCACGTCGCCACATGTATAGTCGTTCCGCACGCAGCGAACTCTCACGTCGTAGCGACTCCGCGGCCTGCGACACGCGACACGCGACACTAGCGACAGACGTAGTACGGTAGAGCGCGGGTGTGGTTTTATCTGTTAGTCTTAAGTGAGTCGGATTAGTGTAAAATATATACTTTATACATATTTTTTAAGTCAATTTTATAAGTTCGACATATACCTGGATGTACGACTTGAGATGCATTCCCGAGTAATCTTCCATTATGCTACGCATTTGATGTCAGTTTGAGTGTATTGTAAAAGTAGTGCGCGCATTCAACTGTATTGTTAATTTGTTCTGTAAACGTTGGACCGTCGCGTTGTGTTGTCCGTTATGTGTAACCTCTGTGAGGGTGACGCGCCGTGTAGGGTGACTACACGTCACTAGTGCCACAGCATTCAATCCAAAAACATAATACAAGGTATTATTTGTTAAGATTGGATTTATGATTGTTCTATTCATATTTTTTACATTAAATTAAGTCCATTTTTTCGTAGAAAATTTTAATGACACGGGGCTTCTGAAAACTCTTCCATTGTTGTTGATATATGTATATTGTATTAGTATGAAAGTGAGTGCGCGAACGTGCGTGTGATATTATTATATAGTCGTAACTATTGGTCGTATGGATATATTTACAATTTTTGAACGCCACACTGACCACAGCCGCTGGCCCGAACTGGCCCGAGCCGTGCCGCGTGCCTCGACTGCCGAGCGACGGCCATGGGACTTCCGCAATTAAAAATTAACAAATATTTTATACGTAAAGAAATATATAGGATGAATGACTACTTCAATTTATTTTTATATTAGTTTACTACAATCTGTCTTAGTATCGAATAGCAGCAGAACAAGAGAGTAATAAATGTTGGACATTAGTGGTCAGTCACAATTAGTGTGGGGATCTATTTATAATTCACACCTACTACGTAACAGTTCGATTGATAAATCTTGATATGACTATTTTTATATGGATTATAATACACAGTGTATGTACTCTAGCTATATAGATGCATATAGAATATGCCATAACTTACATTATCATTGCAGTTCAAACCCGAACTCGTTACTATTATATTTTTCTTATTCAACTTATAATTATACTAGTTTCATTTACGATACCAAACTGTCAAGTTTTTGGTGTAAGGAGTTAGAAAATCATATTTAGTCCTAAGATGAAGTACAAATAGAGCAAACACGCAAAGTGTTTGGCTAATCAACATAGGCTTTTGACTTCCATCACCGTACGGCTTTCCATTTAGGACGGCTCACGGCGTATAGCTTTAAAAAAGTCTGTTGAGATCAAGACGCTTCAAGGTACAAATTGCAGTGGAGAAAGTGGAATAAATAGTCTAAGTCCTAGGAGCTCCTTCTAAAATTAGCTAAAGTGAACTATTTTCGTAAGTTCATAGTTATTGTCCAAATCACCAAACAGTGGTATGTGCCAATCCATCGCCTAATATTGTTAGTACAAGTTTAATTTATAGCGTCGGTTTCCGCGGCTAATGTGTAGGTACCTAATGGTTTATCTTTACACAAACAGATTAGCATGAGTAGGCAATCGATATTAGATAGCGTTAATTGAAGTTTTGCGACGGAAAGGCAACGAACATTACGCAGTAACTACAACAGTTGCTATCGTAAGAATTAGTTTGATAAATAAATGTATGGAATAGCTGTGAGCGAGTTCGGGGTTCAGCCGCAATGTACAAATCCTCCGCCTCGCTGGCACTCCGGCAGGCAAAGACAGTGAATACGTGATATTTTTGTTTTGTGTATATTGACGTCTCCATTGGCATTTATCATTTACTGACTTGAACATAACTATATATTTTTCTATAGGTTGCGTAGTTTCATGAGTTTTAACATTTAGTATGTAAATAAAAGGCAAGCTTTAATATTAAGTATGTTAATTATGATTATGAGAATGTAGAAAAATTGTTACAATGTAAATTTGTTATAGACTAAGACTTAATTGAGATTCAGCTTCCTTAACATTGAATGCCAATTTATTACGTAGGTTTGGACTACAGTCCAAATGATTAGCTTACATTTCTGTTACTTACTTTTGTAACAAAAGTGTTGAGATCCTTTATTTTTAGATACGATATCTTCCACATTAAAATAATATTATAGAACACTACAAGTTTTAGCGGAGTTGTAATTATAAGTCACGTTTCCAAATTAGTAAGGTGGAAGATTATGCCAAAGTTCACTGTCATTTAAAATTACGTCACAGAAAATAATAAGTATCCACCGTTACGAACTAAAAACTTTGTTATTTTAGTTACAATATAATTTTAGTTGTTTGGTACAAACCGCCTTTACATTCTGAATGTTTCTAATTGCACTATATATTGTAAAGTTTTATATTTCTAGATATAACGTAATATTATAATTGTAGTGCACAAACTAATGTCTGGTCCTGTATCGACGCCATGGTGCCGGTCGCTCTGGATGAAACAAAACAAATGTATATAGTATTGTATCATTTCTGTTATGATATGAAACTCATGTTAACTGGTGATGATGTTGATAATGTTTTAGAAAATCTTTTAGTGCTTTTTCCTAAAGGTACCTAAAGCCACATGGCACACGTAATATTAACCTCAAAACAAATATAAACACTGTTAATCTATTAATTGTTTTTTTATTTATTTTGCTTTTAGTTTCCTTTACTGATATCATAAACAACGATGAGTAGTAGGAAAGCAGATATAGGTCGGTTGATCAATATATTTATGTATTTAATTCCGAACGTCAAATACGTGCTTCCATGTACGTAGATTACCTGATATTAGACAGTATTCTTCCAAGTATAATACTTGTAATCAGTTTTATTATTTGTACAAACTTTTATTTAACTTGCAATCAAATCGGTCTTGCGGTCAAATCTTGCAACTGATAATAAAATATAAAACAGCTATCCCTAGCCTATACACATGGAGCAAAATAACCAGGTTATTGTGCTCCATGCCTATACAGCAGGCTATAGGTCGCCAGTCGCCTATATAAAGCCTTCGATTCGATCGAGACTTCAGCTGTACTGCAGTCTCTCCAACGATGCCAAATCGAATACCAGTACATCGAGGTGTTGGAGATGTTTGTACAAAAACGCCACCATGTCAGTCCGACTAATGGACCAGACCTCGGAACCTATCCTGCAGCGCGGTGTGAGACAGGGAGACGTCATATCTCCGAAACTGTTCACCGCTGCACTGCACTGGAGGAGTACAATGCTCGATGACCTCAGTGGAGCTTCCGAAAGAGTGGGTCTTAAAATGAACATGAACAAAACCAAGGTTATGTTGAGTCTCCGATCTTGATCGGTGTTATGTAACACCTCGGATCGGAGACTACACTCGAAGTTGTGGACGATTATGTCTAGCTGGGGCAAACGATCCAGTTGGGTAGGTCTAACTTCGAGAAAGAGGTCAATCGTCGAATCTGTCTGGGCTGGGCAGCGTTCGGGAAGCTGCGCGGTATCTTCTCGTCCAACTTACCACAATGTCTCAGACAAAAGTCTATGACGTACCAGTGTGTGTGCCAGTGATTACATACGAAACCAAAACGTGGTCGCTCACAAATAAATACTCACAATGAGCCACATCAGAAAGCTCAAAGTCACCAAAAGAGCAAAAATTGGCATCAGGAATGAAGACATCCGCAAGAGGACCAAGTTTACCGACATAGCCCGAAGAATTGCCAAACTTAAGTGACCGTAGTCCGTAGGCAGGGCACATTGCTCGCAGAACAGAAGACGTTGCGTTGGAAGAAGGCCTCCCTCTAGGTGGACCGATGACCTGGTGTAGGTTGCGGAGGTCCGCTGGATGAGAGACCGGTCGATGTGGCGACACCTGCGGGAGGCCTATATGTCCAGTAGTGGACGTGTTTTGGGTGAAATTATGGGTTTGGTGAGTAAATACCCTACAATGAAAAGAATACATTAATAGCCGTGTTGACCCGATAGTTTTCAATAGTCAGCCTTTTTTTTTTGTTAGCCTATATTGTCCCACTGCTGGGCAAAGGCCTCCCCCATAGTCTTCCACTCTTCTCTCTGTGCGGCTTTCTCCGGCCAATCTTTTGCAAAAGCTAAGTCGTCACGCCAGCGTTTTCTAGGCCTCCCTCGGCGACGACACCCGTCCTCTGGCACCCAATGCGTGACGACCCTAGCCCATCGGTCCTGATGCATTCTGCAGACATGGCCCGCCCAATCCCACTTTAACCAAGCAGTCTTGTTTGTCAGCCTTACACCTCTTTTTTTGGGGGGTGGGGAAATCATCAAATAACACCCCTCTCGCTCTTGGGCTTGAGCTTGAGCGAAAGGGAGTGTCAGACTTCTACTGACTAAAAACCACCCATGTTCCTTCCTAGCCCTTTATTCAAATTCAAATTCAAACTCTTTATTTCAGACAAGTGTCCATAGTGTTAGTAACAAAATAACTTAATGGCTAGTGTTAGTAATACGGCAAAAGGAAAAACACATAAAAAAAGTCAGATGGAATGGATCCTTACCCAATGACGCAGCAGAGGGGAGTCCCACCGATCTGAGAACACGCTCAGAAGACCGTTGGTGGCGGTGCGTAGCCGACCCAACATGGAGGCGGTCCTTTTTCTTATTATCGCGTAAAAATCATCTGTGTGCGCCTCCGCAAACATAGTGGACGCACTACAACGCCACGACAGCCCCAACAGTATTCTAAACGCGTTATTATATTGGACACGCAGGTCGCTGTATGTCCTCTGCGTAAAACTGGTCCAAAGGCTGCACGTGTAGAATGACTGGCAGAAAGCTTTGAAAAGAGTCACCTTTACTTGATTTGTACAACGCGCAAACCTTCGAACCAGCATGTTACATCGAACAGCCAACGACCTGCGCTCCCTCTCAATGTCCATGTTGTCCCTTAGATCATCAGTGACCCAATGACCTAAGTACTTAAACTTAGTCACCCATGCTAAAGGAGAGCCACAGAGCGAGATACCAGGAATATCCGAGTAGTTTATGGCACTTGCTTTAAACATCATAAGTTCGCTCTTTTTACCATTGTACCTGAGCCCATGGGACACTGCGTAGGACTCACAAATAGCAACCAGTTTCCTCAAAGCGCCTATCGATGGGCTCAGCAGCACCATGTCATCCGCATAACTAATATTATTTAAGCATACGCCGTCAATATGACATCCAACTTTGGTGCTGCTAAGCTCACCGACTAGCCGGTTGACGTACAAATTGAAGAGGCGTGGTGAACTTAACCCCCCCTGCCTCACCCCACATTCCAACTCATACATCTCCGACTGTGCCTCCGCCCATCTAACACTATTGCTCTGGTTGTAATACCAGTAGCGAAACAAGGATGTGATTTCATTCGGTAGTGTTGTATCACTCCGCAACTTATCCCAAAGTACCTCGTACGAGACTAGGTCGAACGCTTTTGACAGGTCCAAAAAACAAGCAAAAACTGGCGTCTTTCGAGAAGTGTAATATTGAACAGTTTGCTTGAGGCACAGAATGGCACTTTCCGTTGATAGACCAGATTTAAAGCCAAATTGCGCGTCATGGAGTTCAACATGTTTAGCCAACTGTTGATCAAGCAAACTGTCCAAGACCTTGGCGACTATAGTGGCCAACGAAATTGGCCTGTAATTGGACACGTCAGAAGCGTCCCCTGTCCTATCCTTAATAATAGGAACCACCACTGTGCGCATAAGGTCCTGCGGCAAATATCGGTGACTGATACATAAATTAAACAGAAGCGCAAGAACCCTATACAGGTGTGGCCCCGCATACTTCAGGTGCTCGACGCTAAGGCCGTCGTGGCCGGGCGATTTACCTCTTGTCATCTTCTTAATAACAGTGGCAACCTGTTTAGCTGTGAACATTACGGTAAACTCACCAGACCCCGACAATTCCCCCTCATCGAACACCCGCCGGTCCATTTGCAAGAGGGACTTAGGTTTAAAATGACTTTGAAAAAGGTTGGCAATATCTTTTGGTTCACTCAGACCCCCGACACTTGCAGGGAGACTCGGTTTGGCATTTAATTTATTTGTTGATTTCCAAAACTTACTAAACTCTTTTTTCGAGTGACATTTTGCCAGAATATCTAGCTTAATTTGTTGTTGATTATTTTGGATAAATTTCAATTTAGATTTAAATGTCCTTCGTGTTTCGCACATTTTTTCATACATAGCCCCCTGAGTGGGTGCACCATGCATCAACCAAGTTTGGTAATAAGAACGAGCCTCCCTGTGAGCGTCGCTGACATATTTGTTCCAGCCTGTGACATATTTTTGTCTCTTGGTGCGATCACTGCCGACATATGTACACTGGGCACCCTCTTGGAGTGTTGAAACTATTTCCAAATACAGATTATTTATTAATAAATTATGATCCATATTGTTACACATTTTATGAGAACACGAGATACATTGGTCGGGAAAATCTATTAATTTTAATTTATTGTTGCAGTACTTATAATAATTATTAATTTGCTCACTATTTCTTTCACCCCAGCGCACTTTATTACTTAAAAAATTCTGAGCTGGCAATTTCTGATTAATTTTAGTTAAATTACATTCAAACAAAACAGGATAATGATCAGACTGGTACACCCCATATGAGACTGCTGCTTTAGTAATTAAGTTTTTGGCTGCACTTGTTATCAAACAATGGTCTAACCACCGTCGTGAGCCACTCGCTTGACAAATAAACGTATGTGTATCTTTCGGCAGGAGCTCATAGTCCGCGCAAAACCAAGTCTGCTCATTACAAGCTGAAATAAGCTCATTAAAAAACCGTGAGCCCGGGTTAGCATTAAAATCCCCCAGTATAATAACACACTCAATACAACTACTTTCAATTATAGCTACAATCTCACTTAAAGTTTCTGTAAACAAAGTCAAATTGTCACTCTTACCATTATCGTAGGGCATGTACACTGAAAATATCAACATGGGACGGCTTTCGTATTCGACTTTTATCGCAACTAATCTATCACTGAAACACTTCACTGTTGACACAGATGGAAACACAGATTTTTTCCACAGCAGTGCCACTCCACCGTATGGTCTTCCCGTGATCACTTTGACGGATGTGTCAATGGCTGACTTGCCGCTGTACGCGAAGTTGTCGTCTAGGGTTCCTAGAAATCCTATATCGTGTGGCCAAATCCAGGTCTCCTGGACAAATTGGATTCAATAGAGACAATAATGAACTAGAAGTAGAGAGAAGAATCAAACATACATGGAACAAGTATTGGAGTTATAAGGAGATATTTAAAAGTGAAATGCCTATCAAGCTAAAGAAAAGAGTCATGGACTCTTGTCTCATTCCTTGTCTAACGTATGCATGTCAAACATGGAAGTTTACCAACAAAATAAAAAATAAAATAAACACATGTCAGCGAGCAATGGAGCGCAGCATGTTAAATATTAGGAAGATACAAAAAATTAAACACACTAAAATTAGATCTAAAACAAAAGCAATCGACGCTCTCAGCTATAGCCAAAAGTTAAAGTGGAAATGGGCTGGCCATATAGCACGTCTTAAAGATCGTAGATGGACCAAAACAGTTACGTCTTGGAAAGGCCCATTGGGCAAACGTTACAGAGGAAGACCGTTCACTAGATGGGACGAAGACATCAAAAAGATTGCTGGTCCACAATGGCAACAAATAGCCCAAGACCGAGAAAAATGGAAAGCTTTGGAGGAGGCCTTTACCTGAGGGGGGTTCCAGTGCAATAATGTACTACGCCTACCTACTTAAAATATGTTTTAATATTAGTTGTAATTTAGGTATATTAAGATAGTAAATTAGGTTACATAGATATTAAGATTTCTATTTATTTTGTTAACTAAGTATAAAGGTAGATTTAACATTCTTTAAGTTAATTTGTTAAACTGGAAATATAAGGCTTTTTTATTTTTATTTTATTTATTTATTTATCAATTATCATGAATCAGGGCCATGGAGCAAAATAACCAAATAAATGGTTATGTCTAGGCCGCGGTATCTCTTGCGAACAACCCGCAGCCCCGACGGGACAGCCTTACACCTGGTTCCTAAATTGAGTTTCATTGTAACCCTAAACAAGTAAACCGTTTCTAACGTTTTTGGAATAATCAAGTAAAATCTAAATTAAAGTTTCACAAGTTCTCAATTTTGTCGGTCAGCCCTGATCATGGAGCACAATAACCATTTATTTGGTTATTTTGCTCCATGGCCCTGATTCATGATAATTGATAAATAAATAAATAAAATAAAAATAAAAAAGCCTTATATTTCCAGTTTAACAAATTAACTTAAAGAATGTTAAATCTACCTTTATACTTAGTTAACAAAATAAATAGAAATCTTAATATCTATGTAACCTAATTTACTATCTTAATATACCTATATTACAACTAATATTAAAACATATTTTAAGTAGGTAGGCGTAGTACATTATTGCACTGGAACCCCCCTCAGGTAAAGGCCTCCTCCAAAGCTTTCCATTTTTCTCGGTCTTGGGCTATTTGTTGCCATTGTGGACCAGCAATCTTTTTGATGTCTTCGTCCCATCTAGTGAACGGTCTTCCTCTGTAACGTTTGCCCAATGGGCCTTTCCAAGACGTAACTGTTTTGGTCCATCTACGATCTTTAAGACGTGCTATATGGCCAGCCCATTTCCACTTTAACTTTTGGCTATAGCTGAGAGCGTCGATTGCTTTTGTTTTAGATCTAATTTTAGTGTGTTTAATTTTTTGTATCTTCCTAATATTTAACATGCTGCGCTCCATTGCTCGCTGACATGTGTTTATTTTATTTTTTATTTTGTTGGTAAACTTCCATGTTTGACATGCATACGTTAGACAAGGAATGAGACAAGAGTCCATGACTCTTTTCTTTAGCTTGATAGGCATTTCACTTTTAAATATCTCCTTATAACTCCAATACTTGTTCCATGTATGTTTGATTCTTCTCTCTACTTCTAGTTCATTATTGTCTCTATTGAATCCAATTTGTTTTCCCAAATAGACATATTGATCCACATAATCTAATGGGTCACCTTCGATGAATACTTTTGATTTTTTGTAGTTGGTCATGAGTTTGGTCTTTGTGATATTCATTTCTAATCCCACTTGTCTGCTTGTTTTATGTAGAGTGTCTAACATATATTGTAGTTGAAAGCTCGATTCTGATAGTAAAACCAAGTCGTCCGCAAATCGTAAATGGTTTAGGTATTTACCATTGATGTATAAACCACAATTTTTCCAATCTAATTTGCTTATGATAGCTTCTAATACCGCAATAAAAATTTTTGGGGATAAGGGGTCTCCTTGTCTGACTCCTCTCCTCACTGGAAAGTTTGGGCCAATGGTTTCCAGTTTGACTCTACTTGAGCTATTACTGTATAGGTTTTTGAGTATTGTTATGTATTTGTGTTCTATATTTTGGTCTTTTAGGGTGTTCCATATACTTTCGTGTGATATTGTATCAAAAGCTTTTTGATAATCGATGAATGTGACATACAGAGGCCTCTGTTGTTCTTGGTACTTTTCAATAATCAGTTCCAATGTGTGGATGTGGTCTATAGTAGAAAAATTCTTCCTAAATCCCGCTTGTTCAATAGGTTGGCTCTTCTCCAATGTTGATAACGGGCTGGATTTCTAAAGGCTAGCCGTTTTATTATTTCAAGATATAGATATGGGGGAGTAGTGACAATAAATTATTGTTTCTACTCCTCAGCTATTCTTTTCTGATTAATTTTGTTGCAGAATTCAAGACAGTTAAATCGTTTCTTTGGGACTTCGTTGAGCTTCATTGCCATGGCTGGCGCTTTTAAGGTGGTCGCCAGTGTTGATTCTGACTTTCAGGAGTTACAGTGGTTTGGGAATAGTGTGGCGGGCTTGTCCCAATAAAAGAGTAGGTACTAATTATTTATTTATAAAAACTTTATGCACCAGTAAAAATAACCGTACGGCGGACTTACCACCGTACCCGTAGTATTGACTTGTGCCGATCAGAAAGAGCTGTTAAACTTAGACATATAGCAGCAGTACCAACCGAGCCTATTCCTCGTCACACTCCCGTACAACTACCTTTATGTAAGGATAAACGATACATGATAAATAAAATACAATAAACTTGGTGAGGTGTAAGAAATCATCTTTACAAAGTCCAGGCATCTGACTTGGCATGATAACCGATTAAGAGATGTAAAGGTTACAATACTGATATTCAGCAGTATCCGGTAAGACAGGAAACCAACCACAACATGGATGAGCACGCTCCTTATTCACAAACACTTCGATTCGGAAAGTCGTATGCACAGGTCGCGTATGTCTATCTCGCTCACTTTTGTTTTGCCAAAAAAACAAAATAGACATGTGCATTCGATTTGATTTCGATTCGTCTGTTTGAGAAAAGCTATGCTGTAAAAGTGTAAAGGTTACATAAAAGAAGGAAGTTGCGTAAATAAAACATCTGAATAATGTTACTTTATTTATTTTCAAAAGAAAGGAAGTACAATAGCTACCGTTAATAACAAGTATAATAATTAGTTTGCATTATAATAATTATTCGAAATATGTTACTTAAATATTCATAACGATACTATTTTGACGTTTTCAAGCGTAATTATATACAGTATAGCTATTGATATAATTAAAACTCCTTTCTAAAATTAATCTCAATCTTTCTCTAATTGACTATCGTTGGGTGAATACTGGGAATCTACGGAAGCGAATCCCCAGGAACTAAACTAAGTCTACCCTCACTTAGGCCTTCCGTCGCTAGGACTCGTCATCAAACAGTTGCCATCGTTCTATCCTCGAATAAACATTTACATTATACAAACAGGTGTACAAAAACCTTAATATAATCACAAGGATTCCACTACCTACATTATATACAGTAAATTGGTGCTATAAAACGTTAACCATAATAATGTTATGAGTAGCAACCTAGTATTCTGACAGCTAATTCATTACTTCAGAGTTTTAAAACTAATTGTGTATGCATGCTGACTGATGTCTTGTGACCAAAGAAGTGGGGCATTTGACTATGTAGTATTATAAGGGATGTTTGGTGTTTATTGTTTATAAGACTACATAGGGTATTACTAAGTAACGTGAACTATTTAATACTGATGGTCTAGATGGATATCGTATAGAGGGAAAGTAATTAGAGGAACACCAATAATAGTACATTGTAATACAAGGGCCTAAAATGACCCATTATATACGAGGTAGTTTTACTACCGAGCTTTAGCGAGGTAGTAAATAGGAACCGAGTTATAATGGGATTTTAGCGCCGTGTGTTACACTGTACTTTTCACTACGATTGCGAGAAAACAAAATAACCATGTTCAATATGAGTTTATTTTATTAAAAATTAAATTCAATTTAATAAAATAAAAAAAGGCATTGGCGTGAAATTTTTGGAATTGTACCAAAAATTTCACGCCAATGCCTTTTTTTATTTCTTCTGTAGCTGCAATGCAACGCACACATTCTACCAAAGAGTTCGGCATTCAGCGCGTTTAGTTCCATTTAAAAAAATAAAACATTTTTTTTACTTGAAACTAAATCACGCACCAGCCGGCTGAACAAGTTGTCGTAAGAGATTTACTTTTAGCCCTAGGGCAATATATGCAATTTTACGCCCGCTCTGGTATGCTATTATGACGTTCTTTTTGAGCAAGAGGAGTGAAAAGCTTATTACACGTTCGCTGTCTCGACATTCGTACATCTCTTTATTCATATAAAACATTCTGAGTAAAGTAACACCCTATTCTCTTAACAATTTAGAGGAAGTAGTCTAATACCCATTCATAATAATATTGGTTGCTACTAAATAAAACAATTTTGCCATTCCATGTAGGTTTGCCACAATGGAAATAATTTTTGGCACAAACACGTGCTTAATTAGACTATAAACTTTATTAATTGTATTTACAACAAAGTCTTCACAATATCTTATTGCTTTTTGTTAAAATTCGAATTGTAATAACAGGTCAATCTTTGAAATAATATTGTAAAGATAACAACCGCTATAGCGGTACACACATAATACATTCATGTTTCATAGGAATGCTTTATAACATACACATATAAAATAGAAGAAAAAGAAACGTAATGTTCTTTGGAATGTTACGAAGTTACAACAAAATATTTGTTTATGGATGACTATGCATATACTTTTTATGGTTTGAAAATATGATGGATATGTAAATTTACTTTTAAGGTACACGTAAAGGCACCCTCTGATGTCGATTACTATATTGGTCCTCCCAGAGAATAAACTTTTATCATTATATAAACGGTAAAAACCCATTATACAATATACTAACACAATGGCACAATAGTTCCGACTTTAATTCATAAATAGGATGTGCCCGTTGGTAATATGTATGACAAATACCGAAAATATGAATACGATATAAATTTAAATATTAAGATATGGTCTGATAAATTGTAATGTATAATTATAATAATATCATTGCACTAGCTGCTAAAGCGACATCTTGTAAACATCATTCAAAATTTGCATAATCATAAAAATATACCTATTTGGGAAAGAAAACTCGCTTACATTCTATGAATGACATACAAAATTGGTGCTACGTTTCGTCACAAGGCAATTCATGGACCTCAGTCACCACAGTATAACTGGTTCTTTCGGAATTACTTTACTTTCAAAGGTTTTCCTACATTTATATCATGTGTGAAAGCGAAAATACTGCCTTTGATAATATTCGTTAGTATATAAGGTACTTTTTGGTTATACTTTTTCATGTGTATAAAATAGCTGCCGAAAAGCTGAAAACGGTTTGTTCGAATGATCAAAAAAACAATATTTTCGCTTACACCGTGAAGTACTTAGAACGGAATATAAATATGTTATTATAATACTGTAACGCAAACTGTAACGTATCGTTACAACTTTGCTATATTACTATAAAATCATTAAAAGAGTTAAGATATTCCTCTATACGTACAAATTATGTACACGTAAAATGTATGTATTCATAACGCATTACAAGTATAATTTAATAGTCATCATTAGATTAATGTACCGCATCGATGTCTCGCTGCGCGCGTGATATTTTCACCTGCAAATAACATTGACTGGTTTAAACCGGGTGTGTGTTTTACCCATGCAATGAATTGAGTGATTTTGTCCAATATAAGAGGGAAGGCATCTTCAAAGTAGCGCATAATTTGAAGGTGCATAAAGACTATACGGATGAGGTACACTATGTAGTTGCATTAAGACTAGTGTTAGAGACATGCAGAGGTGTCGAACTGTCGAGGAGACATGGCGGCAGAGTGGCACAGAGTCAGTGTCTCGCGGTTACCTTGTCCTTGGGCGTGGAGGCCTCGCCGGACTCCAGCGCGAACATCTTCATCTTCTCCTTGAACGACAGCTGCTCGGGTACCGGCGCACTCGGCGCTCGTGCCTGCTGCTCCGCTAGGCGACGCGTGCGTGGGTCTCTATCCAAGTAACAACATTCATACTGATACTACTTATTGGCCATTACAAACATTTATTAAAGTTAACCTCTTAAGACCGGAGTGACTTCACACTGGATCAAATATTCGATGCCCCCTCTCCTTCTCTTAAGTCAGGATGTTAATCAAAAAGGCAAAGCCATACAGCTGCTATAATTATTATGGTGCAATATGCAATATGCTGTCTCCGAGTGTATTTTTTTACAAATAGTCGAGTTTTGCCAGGGATTCTGCAATCTTAATTGCGAAGGTGATGTCCAGGATGTTCTTTTATTAGAACCGTCCGCTGTAAAGGTTCTTTAAATAAAACTTTTCTGTACCATATGCACAAATATTATGCAGTCTAACTTAAAAGTGATGTAGAAAATGTTTATAGTCAGTCGTACCTGTAGACCTCCTGTGCGCCGATGACGCCGGGCGTGTGTTGGGGAAAGTTGGGAGCGTTGGACGTCTGTGGCGACACCGGGCCTGCTAGCATACTCTCCGCTTCCTCTATGAACCGCTGTAATTAACAGTTCACATTATATCTCACGATTACAGAGTCAATGCTATCAGAACTTATTACTGGTACAAGACCCGTCAGTGTAAATATTCTGTTTTAAGTATGACATTGACAGTTCTTAATCGCTCTCGGTTGGCTGGGATATACTTCAATGATGATTATAGTGTGTGTTGTTTCCAGAGTTAGGCTAAACAACTTTGAAATAAACTTTCCGCTGGGATATATTTTTGTTGCTTTAGTCAAAATTAAAACATTTATTTCAAGTAGGTTAGTTACAAGCACTTTTGAGTTGGCGAAACAAATCGTTACTTTAATATTATAAATGCGAAAGTAACTCTATCTGTCTGTTGCGCTTTCACGCCATAACTTCTAAACCGATGTAATGTTTTTTTTTAAAGATTACTTTTGGTCGCGATAATCGAAGACCACGCGGACGTAGCCGCGGGCATCAGCTAGTACAAAATAAAAAGAAACCACTCCCAGTCACAAGGCATAATAACTGTGCAAGTACTGAAGTTGCCTATTCCATAGTGTCGATCTGTATGGAAAAGAACGGGCGACAAGTACTACACGTAAACACATGCAAAAACAAATACATTATTTAAATTGGAGTGAAATGTTTAGTTAAAGACTCAATTCATGTCAAATAATAAATGTCAGCAAGTTAATACAATGTCAGCAAATGAATACAATCAAATGATTGCTCCAGCTCTGGGCAGAGCGGAAGGGACACTTCTACTGACTAAAAACCACCCATGTTCCTTCTTCGCCCTTGTGCCGAGGCCGCGGTATCTCTTTCGACAATCCGCAGCCCCGACGGGATTAGGTACACCTCTGAGTATCCCTTCGGACATTAGAGTCGTGATGTTATGTTGATGAGGTACGTACATCGGGATCCTCTCGTGCGGGCGGCTCGTGCAGTGGTGGCGGGGAGCTGGCGGGCGGCGCGGGCGGCGCGCACGCGTGGAACGAGACGCGCTTGTCGCGGGTGCTGCCTACTGGGGACCTAAGGGGGAATGGGATTTTAGTTCACTGCTACTTCGGCATAGGTTGGACGGTCTGTTTGCATTAACACTTATCAGTCTGTATTAGATTTAAATGTTTTTTTTTTTAAATATTAGAAACAAACGTTATAAGAAGTGATAAAAACTTTTTAAGAAAAAATAAAAACGACCCAAGAAAAATCTGTTTCTGAAGTCGGTGACAAAAATATGAAATCAAACAAACAAAAGTCACCGACTTCAGAAACTGATTTTTCTTCTAAAGTTTATTTTTCACTTTTTCGTGTTTTTTTTTTGTTTTTATTTTTAACTTTTTAGTGGTTCACATGTAAGTTCACATGTTCATGAGTCATAATGTGGACAATGTAGTTTTTTTTTGAGTTTTGTTGATTTTTCAAAAACCGCTTGTCCGATTTCGATAAAAAAAATATGGGACCATTTCGGAAGTACACTCTTTCCAACAAAAAAAGAATTTTTCAAATCGGTTAGCAAGTGACGGAGTTATGCCCGAACAAACACAAAAAAGACGGGTTGCACTCCGGGAGTGCCGGCAGAAGTGAAAACTTGATTATTAACGTTGAGCATGTTTGATATTTTGGAATGGTTAGGGAATAATTTTGCACCAATTGCTTTAACAGTATAAAAGTACTATCATTTATGTGGTAGAATACAATATTGATTTATTGCGCTATCGTACACAAACATGACAATTTATATTACATTAAAAATTTAACACTTTAAAACTATTACAATTATTTTACATTAAAAAGTTTATCTCTCCGAAAAATCAACTTTCATCCATAATTTCAACGACTTTTTCACCATCATCATTACCAGAACTATCATCGCCAATCTCTAAAACTGATACGATAGGTTTATGGTAGCTGAAGTAAGAAACGAACAGTTTTGATTCGAACCTATTTAAATGTCTAATAAAGACCGCATCAATAGTAGTTTTGTATTTCGTTGTGCTAAGATTGCGATCATTCGACATAGTTAAACCAAATTCATTATTTAAAAATTCAATTATTCCGCCATAACTATGCTAACCCATTTATTTTGTCTTTCCCTGTCCTCCGATCGGAACTCCGATTGGTAGGAGGAGCGGGAATATTTTTTCCCATGCCTCCGATTAAGCATCATAAAAACATTGTACAGTCTAGTTCAAAATAAATTATTTTTGTATTTTATTGACTGTACAGTCGACATCGTTAACGTTCAGGGTCAAAATGTCCAACTCCCACACGACTAGTCTAAGATCGATAGTTTCCGAGATATAGCCGTTTCAATTTTGACAGCTGTCATCCGAAATGTAGATCTCATTGAGATCTATCACTTGTCCCTACACACAACTAGTCTAAGGTCGATAGTTTCCGAGATATAGCTGTTTCAATTTTGACAGCTGTCATCATTATTATTATTAATTATTATTATTAATTATTATTATTAATTATATTATTATTATTAATAATTTTATTATTATTAATTATATTATTATTAATAATAATTATTATTATTATTAAGCGCCCTGCGCTGCCTAAACGAAACAGTAGGCCCAGGCATACATTTTCGCCGCGCCGTAGAGAGGGGATAGCTGTCTACTCTCCATCCGTCTTACGCTTTTTCGATCAGGGTCACGTGGTCACGTGTCCTGACGCGAGTTTAAGATTATATACCCATCACAGAACAATTTCCCAAAGTGCTCAACGCCGCTAAAGAAGTTTTCACTTCAAAAAAAAAAACAAACATTCGAATTGAGAATCTCCTTCTTTTTTTAGAAGTCGGTTAAAAATTGAGAATATTTGTATCAGCTATGTAAGAGTTGCGAGTTGCGAGAGTAGTCTCGTTTCAAGTGAGAAACTCACTCAAACTCATCAAACAGTTTTATACTTTTTTCTTAGTCCTAAACTGTTATTCCTAGTCGTGGACTGAACTTAAGTCGGACTTGAGACGCCTACATTCCACTTATTTAAACATATTTCATATTGCTATGACATCTTTATCATTGATTGCAGCAGAATGCAACTATGGGTTGGACAAGGATGGCTGGTGTAGGAGGCAACATTACATTTATGGAGAAAGTACCTTATTCGATGTTCCACCAATTGCGGCCAAGAAAGTCTAGAAACGATTTGGTGGGTGATTTTCACTAGTTTTCATGACAACGAAAACCGTTCCAAGTTCAAAAATAGATTTGAGTTGGTTTCTAAATTATGGGCAATCAAGTAATAAAAAGTTGCTACGTACTGCGGCTGCGCGTTGTGTGTGTTATGCGCGTTCTGGTCGTGTCGTGGCGGGGACAGCGTACGCGCGCGCTCGGCCATCACTGCGAAGGACGAGCCGCGCGCGGGTGGGGGGGGCGCGTTGGGGCCCGTAGGGGGCGCGTGGGGGCCCGTGGGGGGCGCGTTGGGGCCCGTGGGGGGTGCGTTGGGGCCCGTGGTCACTGTGTGCGCGTGCACGCTGGACGACACGCTCAGCGCACTCACCGCTGAACTTACTTCGGCTACTCTACTTTCTTCGTAAGTCACCTGCGAAAAAAGATAATGTCAGATTTATTAGTATTAAACGATTACGAGGGGGTGTGTGGCTGTGGATGATGAAGCCGTAAACAAAACAGTTACCTGTCAGAACTGCTATATCAAAATTAGTGCATACCTGTTCCGTAGCGTATCCATTGGTGATCTCAGTCCTTGTGTTAGTCTTGAGTATGGACTTGGGTGGCTGCGGCTGTGTGTGTGTGTGCGACATAGGAGCGGGCGCGGGCGACGCTGCGGGCGGGGAGCGCGGCATGTCGTCCAGCTGCTCTTCCGTGTCTTCGGAACCTTCGGCCGCGTTGCCTTCCTCCTGAGAATAACAACAATTTTCAAAAACATTCCAGAGATATTTTTTTTAAACTAATCAGCTCAGGATATCTATGGGCAAGATAGTTTTCATGTTCTCACAAAAATGGTGTTCGAGTCCAACCAAAGTAATCACTACACATATTCGGATGTCATTCGGCTCGTGCCGATCGACGAATTCCGATAAAATCTATACATATGCGATTTTCCGACTCGACTCTGGTGAGTCCTACCGACCCGAATATGTGTGATAGCAAGGATTTAGTCTTTAAGTAATTTTCCCAAGATGTTTTAATCGTTCTTATTTTTAAAAGAAACATGCGGTAACCAGTATGTCCTAAAAAATCGAAGCCGTATGACATCTACCAACCCGCATTAGGTCCACGTGGAGAATTCCGCGAAATTCAAATTTTCTTACGTTTTTAGCGATTTGCAGGCCAGTGCTAGGTTGTATGTTAGTGAAAATATGATTCGCGGCTGTAAGACGTATGCAGTTACAGAATTATAATCATCAAAATCATCATTAAAACCCTCCAAGTACATGTAACTCTCAAGAATGACCTTTTGATGAAATACTCATTCTTGACAGTTCGCGGGCTACCCTGGAACATCAACCTTAACACTCATAGAGAGGAGGCCTGTGTCCAAGCAGAGGGTACATTATAGGCTGATGATTAGTGATGTTGCTTATATATGCTTTACCTGGTCGTGTTGCGTGGCTCGCAGTTCGAAGTCTCTCTCCAGCTGTAGCGCACGCAGTTGTTGGTTCTGTACAGGTGTGCGCGCCGCGCCTAATGATAGTAACTGACCGATCGTTGCGTCCCTGAAAATGTCATTGTTTGTTTAGGGATAAAAACTAAAATAACCGCTACTTGTGAAATTAGAGGATTTCTAGTCAGCAAGAGAGTCAGTTATCCTACAGCAGTAACATGTAAGTAATTAAATATAATTCGGAGTGGGTAAAGAGTGGAGTCCACTAGTTCTATCGTAGAACTGTGCAGTAGAACTAGTGGGAATAGTGGGAATGATCCAAAATTTCATCAAAAAATTATGAACATCTGTTTCGTTCAACTACATGGTAGAGGCCTCTTTCTCTCTTTTACACAGAATTATGTTTTTTCCCCAGTCCTTTACATATCCTAGCAAAGCTTGTATAGTGTGTGGTTACCTGCGCGCGCGTGCCTGTGCGCGTCGTGCCTCGTGTTGCCGCTCGCGCTCCTCGCGCTGCCACGGCCCGGCCGGGTACTGCGACACCGCCGGCTCCACGTACCGCTCTGTACAACATATCGTAGTATAGTGTGTGGTTACCTGCGCGCGCGTGCCTGTGCGCGTCGTGCCTCGTGTTGCCGCTCGCGCTCCTCGCGCTGCCACGGCCCGGCCGGGTACTGCGACACCGCCGGCTCCACGTACCGCTCTGTACAACATATCGTAGTATAGTGTGTGGTTACCTGCGCGCGCGTGCCTGTGCGCGTCGTGCCTCGTGTTGCCGCTCGCGCTCCTCGCGCTGCCACGGCCCGGCCGGGTACTGCGACACCGCCGGCTCCACGTACCGCTCTGTACAACATATCGTAGTATAGTGTGTGGTTACCTGCGCGCGCGTGCCTGTGCGCGTCGTGCCTCGTGTTGCCGCTCGCGCTCCTCGCGCTGCCACGGCCCGGCCGGGTACTGCGACACCGCCGGCTCCACGTACCGCTCTGTACAACATATCGTAGTATAGTGTGTGGTTACCTGCGCGCGCGTGCCTGTGCGCGTCGTGCCTCGTGTTGCCGCTCGCGCTCCTCGCGCTGCCACGGCCCGGCCGGGTACTGCGACACCGCCGGCTCCACGTACCGCTCTGTACAACATATCGTAGTATAGTGTGTGGTTACCTGCGCGCGCGTGCCTGTGCGCGTCGTGCCTCGTGTTGCCGCTCGCGCTCCTCGCGCTGCCACGGCCCGGCCGGGTACTGCGACACCGCCGGCTCCACGTACCGCTCTGTACAACATATCGTAGTATAGTGTGTGGTTACCTGCGCGCGCGTGCCTGTGCGCGTCGTGCCTCGTGTTGCCGCTCGCGCTCCTCGCGCTGCCACGGCCCGGCCGGGTACTGCGACACCGCCGGCTCCACGTACCGCTCTGTACAACATATCGTAGTATAGTGTGTGGTTACCTGCGCGCGCGTGCCTGTGCGCGTCGTGCCTCGTGTTGCCGCTCGCGCTCCTCGCGCTGCCACGGCCCGGCCGGGTACTGCGACACCGCCGGCTCCACGTACCGCTCTGTACAACATATCGTAGTATAGTGTGTGGTTACCTGCGCGCGCGTGCCTGTGCGCGTCGTGCCTCGTGTTGCCGCTCGCGCTCCTCGCGCTGCCACGGCCCGGCCGGGTACTGCGACACCGCCGGCTCCACGTACCGCTCTGTACAACATATCGTAGTATAGTGTGTGGTTACCTGCGCGCGCGTGCCTGTGCGCGTCGTGCCTCGTGTTGCCGCTCGCGCTCCTCGCGCTGCCACGGCCCGGCCGGGTACTGCGACACCGCCGGCTCCACGTACCGCTCTGTACAACATATCGTAGTATAGTGTGTGGTTACCTGCGCGCGCGTGCCTGTGCGCGTCGTGCCTCGTGTTGCCGCTCGCGCTCCTCGCGCTGCCACGGCCCGGCCGGGTACTGCGACACCGCCGGCTCCACGTACCGCTCTGTACAACATATCGTAGTATAGTGTGTGGTTACCTGCGCGCGCGTGCCTGTGCGCGTCGTGCCTCGTGTTGCCGCTCGCGCTCCTCGCGCTGCCACGGCCCGGCCGGGTACTGCGACACCGCCGGCTCCACGTACCGCTCTGTACAACATATCGTAGTATAGTGTGTGGTTACCTGCGCGCGCGTGCCTGTGCGCGTCGTGCCTCGTGTTGCCGCTCGCGCTCCTCGCGCTGCCACGGCCCGGCCGGGTACTGCGACACCGCCGGCTCCACGTACCGCTCTGTACAACAACAAAGTAACAACTATTTTATTATCTCTCATTTAAATGTGATCTATTCAATCTATTTTGCATAAATTACTGAAAAAGCTTTTCTTGTACCTCATTCTAATTTAATTTAATTCGAGGAACTAAGTTGGATACCGAGAGCAGCGAAGTATTCTGGAGTAGAAATCCGAGCATTGCAAAGGATTCTAGTCTATAATAGGCGATAAAAAAAAAACCTAATTAGTCCGTCAGATAGATTTCAAAAAAATATTAACCACGTATTTTTTCTTTTTTCACGTAAATAAAAAATGAAGACGATACAGTGCTTCGAAAACTCGAGTGACGTCATATGATAGTACATTTTGTACCTTCAATTGACGTTTCAAGCCCCACTCCATGATCTTTGACGCGCTTTATCTTCGTCAATCGTTTATTAGCTGTAAGTCCTCCAGGTACTAAATAAATAAATAATTTTTTATTGTTTTGATAAAACAAAAAACACGTATCCAATATTTTTCGATAATCTAACTGACGGACTAAACAGAATCATATTTTTTTGAGTCCGTCCGATCCCCTATTCTGGTTACGAGGAACAAGATTAATTTTTTTGTACAAGTTGTGAACTTTTTACTATTGATTCCAAGTCGAACATAAATAAGAAATGTAAACATTCGTACCGTCTTCTGACTGAACACTGTTGGGTGGTAGCTGCTGTAGCTGCTGATGTGACTGTTGGTGTTGCGACTGCGGGTGTTGAGACTGTTGGTGTTGCGACTGTTGGTGTTGAGACTGTTGGTGTTGCGACTGTTGGTGTTGAGACTGTTGGTGTTGAGACTGTTGGTGTTGCGACTGTTGGTGTTGCGACTGTTGGTGTTGCGACTGTTGGTGTTGCGACTGTTGGTGTTGCGACTGTTGGTGTTGCGACTGCGGGTGCTGAGACTGGGCGTGCTGATGCGACTGCTCGTCCATTTCCATGTCCGTTCGCCGAGCTCCCTGACATCAAACATTTCATTTAGTCACTCAGTACATTTTATAATGTGTAAATGCGAAACGAACAAATATTGACCTAGCGTTTCATGATATAAATTCGAAAATCTACCATAAAAACCTGAGATATCAAGTTACTAAGTTAGTTTATTTATTATTAATTTTGTTATATTTAGTGCTTTTGTTTGATAGAGTCCAAGTTAGTAGAGTGTTATACCTGAGGTTTCGGGGCAACCGGCGGCTGTGATCTATGAGGTGATGGCGGGCCGGGCGGCATCCATTCATATCTGTCAAAAAAATGTTATGATTTTAGATTGTTTGAGTTTAGGTCTCGTTTTTATTGAGAAACACAGTTGCGCCGCATAGATCGTTTAACTTGCTTTTGTGATGCGGGAAACATATTGCTAGAAACACAGAATTTTGTATTGTACGAATGCAAGGTCTTCGTGGTTATCAAGAGACAATTTGGCAGCAGTAAAATAAAATATTGGTAGCTTGACATAAGACTGGGCATCATTATTGTTTAAAATTTGGTCTTCCTCTATTGTTAAACCCCTTTTTTTTTTGGTGGGTGGAAGATCATCAAATGACACCCCCCCCCCGCTCTTGGGCAGAGCGAGGGGGAGTGTCAGACTTCTACTGACTAAAAACCGAACCCTTCCTTCTTTGCCCTTGTGCCGAGGTCACATCTCGTACTAAAATCCGCGGCCCCGACGGGAGTCTTAAACCCCTCATACTCAAACTTTATTCACGACACTTTCCAGATCGTATGAATGACTGAAGGTTGATGTTCTGTAAAGTAGTGGGTGTGGGAACTGACCTCTGCGGCGGATGGTGTTGGTTGTGGTAGAGCTGGTGCGGGCTGTGCGCGTGTACGTGCAGCATGGGCTGCGACTGGTGCTGTGGCTGCGGGGACAACGGGTGGCCGCCTGCGGGCTGGCCTGTTCCTGCGGAATGACATAGTGTTAGAGATAACACGTTGATCGGCGCGTCCTTGGTATACAGCATGTATGGGACAGCTCTCCGGAAAATGAGAGGGTGCATTAAGTTCCTTATTCTAAATCAAATTCCACCGGAATTATTCTCTTCATTTCCTAATTTTTTTTTATTGTAAAGTTACATATTCTGTACGCAGCACTCCATTTATGTAAATAATACTGCTAACATCAAATAACAATTAATGTTAATTAAAATATTCTAACAAAGGACGTTCGTCGCGTTTGCCGTTCGTTAAAATCTTCTAAATAATACATTGCGTATCAGACAATAAAACAAATCAAATATAATGAATTCTCATAATGTCCCTGAAATAATTTCTTGTACCAGTCATCCCCATCAGTCTGCGGTGGGCTGTCAGTCACAACCTGTCCCTTAATAAATGATATTGCAGTAGTTACCCATAAGATGATGATGTTGCGGCTGTGCATGCTGTGCGTGTTGCGCGTGGTACGCCAGCTGACGTCGCGACACCTCCTCAGACATCTCCGCCAACTTGGCCGCGCGTGTACTCGCCGAGCTCTACAACAACAACTCATTCAGCCTAATTTGCCTGAGACGCGGCACTTTCTTAACCCAAATAAGCCTGAAACTATATTTTCTAGAAACTTGCAAAGAACAAAAAAAAAAAAAATTATAGACCATTGTTGGTTAATCTGCAATAGATAGTGGAGATTTGAAATAACATAAGAGACATGAGCGTGCTGTGCATTTTTTTTACTTTCGGCGCTGCGCTGATGCGAGTGGTGCAAATCGAAAGCTCATGTCTTTTACGTTATTTCAAATTCAACGATTGATAAGAAAGTTTTAAAAACGGCCTTTTAATTATGTTTGGGTCGGCATCCAGTCTAGCTGAATGCAGTTAAATACCAGTATTTTTTATCACGTCGTCGTTTGACATTTGACCGATAAACCTCCTTATCCTAGTAAAATTGAGTGTGATTTTCTGGTTTCAAACGACAGGAAGCGATATACCCATATCATATCATATCAGACACACAGTTTGACACAATCTATGTCTACCTACGAGTACATCATCTTCCCGCCTTTGTCCCATATTACTAGGGATAGACGCAACATGTATTTTATCTTCCATTGCTGACAGCATTGAATAGCAGTTTTTTGATGCCCTTTTAAAGTTTCTTGTTTGTTTTTTAAAAGATATAATGTATATAATTAGTTTAAGACATACTCTGATCTTATTGGTGCCGTTCTTCAGAAAGGACTGGTGCGTAATAGTATGAATGTGGACGAGTCAAAAGGAGTATGTAAAGATCGTAGCACGTTCTGTGGTTTCTGCCTACCCCTATGAGAAAAGGGCGTGAGTTCATGTATGTGTATGTATGAAGTTTACGCTATATATTACCTGGTGATGTAATGGTGAGTCTGGCGCCTCGGCTTGACCTCCCTCCATGAAGTGCGCCGATTGTGGCCGGTTGCTGCCCGTCGAACTGGGTAACGATGACCATCTGCGGTGAGGGGAATAGTAGATTAGTAGCCAAGGGCTGTAACGCATCAATTGCAGCCCGAGATATTTAGGCGCACGAGCGCAGCGAGGGCGCCAATAGTTCGAGGGTGCAATTGATGCTTACACCCGAGCTAACTACTCTGCTTTACATCTCGATTATGAGGTAAGAAGAAAAAAACCGGCATTACAAGAATAAAGTTTTCAAATATCTCTCTTTAGAACTTTGAGGCAAGATATTGTTAATTGCTGCTTCAGCTTCCATTTTCATTGAATCGGGAGTGCAGCTTATATCTTAATCACTTGCAGAACTCATGTTTTTTTCTTAATTAGCACGTAATTATAAAAAAAAATCCAAAAACAAACATTATTGAAAGTAAAGTTTTCTATTACCGCCTTTTTCATCTCTTTTTTTTTTTTTTTTTTCAAGAACGAAATTGAGCTTCGCCGTTCGATATTTAAAAAATTGATGACTATTAAGCCTCCCCCACACAGGCGTTATACTCATACGAAGACAAGGCTGAATAGTAAAGCGACCTCTTTTGTCATTGGGCTGAATGCATGATGTCTATTGCCAGTATGATGGTTAGATGTACGCGAACTTTTTGAAAGAGTGAAGTGTTTTTTTTTTAATTACTTACCGCCCTAGGGCTTTTCTTGCGACATTAATACCCTAGAGCGCTAATTGGTCACCTACAAGCCCCATTTGGGGGTAATAAGGACCTACTTACCGAATATGAGAGGTGTAAAGGTACATTATTGTTGATACATTACAAGATACGTACACGACAGAAAGATATTAATATGTAAATGTATATTTCAATAACAGAAATGGCTGATTAAGTCTGTCTATTTAATTGAGAGTGCCTTGCATTAAGTGTTTTAAGTTAAAAAGCATTCATACAAGTTATCGGGGACAAAAGAAATAAAAAATTATTAACATAAGGCACTGTACAAAATGAGGGTAACATCATAGGAAATTAAAAATACTTACAAGTGCCGCGCATGTAAGCAAGTAATAATTTCCGAACATGGTTAAAATAGCGCTATTAAAAGTTACTGTCGGAGTGTATAACACAAACAAAAAGAACATAAACAGTTAAGTTGTAATGTGTATACCTGTCTTGTAAAGCATGTTGCTGCGACTGCACGGTGGAGAGGTTCTGGTAGAAGCCGTCGTGCTGCGCGGGCGCCGACAGGTTGTGGCTGCTGCGGGACTTGCTGGGCCAAGCGCTCGGTGACCCGTGAGTCGCCGGCGGACTTACGGGCACGCTGCAACACGATTTAACTTACAACTTGTACTACCGTTGAGTATCTTTGGTTAGGGGAAAAAAATGCTGTTGGAATTTGAAATTGTCCGTTAATGGTAAACTGCGTTGTGTTGACGATGCAGACGTTTTTGTCTCTGCTACTTTGAGTAACAGATAATGCGAGATGAGTACAGTCACAAGAGAGGCTCTGTCGCTAGCCGCGATTCTCTCGCTCGGGAAGACGATCCCTAAGAGTGTTTAGAAATATGTGGCATGACGATAATATTGCCATGATTCTCTCGTTCGTGGATACGGCCCCATAGATTTGTCTTAGGTTGTTGTAACGATATATTGACACCACCGATTCAACTTCGCTTCATTACCAGTACACATAACATAAGTAGGTATAAATACCGGCACGGTTCTTTAGCGCTCGGCGGAAGAGTGGGGATCGCTGTGCGCATCGTACACTTTATGACAAATAAAACGCACACCCGTTTATTATTTATTGGTCGTGAGGTAAGTGCAGCAGGAGTAAAGAACAAATCCCTTGTGACGGCTATGACGCGATGCGCTACGGGCCAATCACTGCACTTTCCCCGCCCCGCGTCTCACTTCATACCACCAAAGGGACCCAATAACTCACTTTTGCGCCAGCGCTCAAGAATCGTGCGGATGATAATAGTACGTACTTGACAGGAGTGTGATGTTGGGGCGGCGCCGGGTCGGGCGCGTGGTGCAGCGCCGGCGTGCTCTTGCTGGGCTTCACGCCCGGCTCGGCCGCCAGTCGCGCGGGAAGGTCGCGCTCGGACGCACGCCGCGCCGCGCCCGCTCCCGCCGCACCCACAGCGCCAGCCGCGCCCGCTACAACGTCATGATACTATTATAATACCTCTGTAAAACATGATCTTCAGTAAGCTATTCAAATAAAAATATCTATACCAATCTATAAAAAAAACAAATAAAACAACCTATTCAGAATAAAATATAACGAGTGCGAGTGACAGAAACGTACGGTAAAGAACAGAAAAGGAGAAACGATTTTTATACGACAAAACAATAATACAAGTAACGACATCCATGCATTTGACACAAATTACGTTAGGATTAAATAATAGACTTCCTCCACTGTGCGACACAGGAAAAGATAGTTCCCTTGAAATGCTTATTTTCTCCTAGATGAATAATACATGAGGAATTATGTGAACATTTTGTGCATCGACGACCAATGTAGGAAGTATAGTATCTGTATCACGTAATCTATGTAGTAACCAAATAAAATATGTAGTGGAGTAACGAAATGAAAGTTGTGCGTCCAGCTATAACACACCTATCGTCATGCGTGTGTGGGAGCCTTACACGAGGTGTGTGCGGCGCTGATGTCGGGGCAGGACGCCGCCAACAGCTGAGCCTGGGGAACCATCGCCACCACCCGCGGCAACCGATCTGCTGACCCCTTCTCCGAACTCCCACCACTCACAGTCACCGACTCTTTACTCTGTTTTGCCTGATCCGAGTTCATACTCGACTGATTTGACTTTAGTCTAATGTTATCCAAAGTGATTCGTCTCGGCTTTTTGTCAATAATCTCGTTGAATACGTAACCATTGGTTTCCGTGTGTTCTTCGGAAGGCAAGTTCGGGATTTCAAATTCATTGCCATGTGCTAGCGTGTCCTCGCTGCCGCGTGATCCGTATTTGGACCAGTCTTCCAACTGGATAAGTATGCTTTTCACTTCATCGTCAGATAATTTCTCACATTTAGTGTCGTCCGTATCCGTTTTATTGCACTCGTATTGTATATCAGCTAGACTCGCACTGACAGGAACGTTTTCAATGACCTTGGTAGTTTTGTCGCGAACGCTGAGGTTCGGACTCGACTGGCAATTTCGTTTGTAAATCTTAACACAATACTTCAGATTGATGTTGTTGAAATGTTTCGTCAATTCTTTGACTTTGCCGAAGGAAGGTCTATATTCATCAGGGGATTTCCATGACTTTCGATCGACACTATCTAATATTTGTTTAGCACCAGGTTCTGCGGGAGTTTGAGCTTTAATGGTGCCGACATCATATTTAATTTCATTATTCGTCTCATCAAAAGAATCAGACGTCGAATAAGTGGACGGAATTTCGGTATCTTCAGATTTACCCGAATTAGATGTCGACATACTAAATATAGCTCTCTTGAGCCTGCACTGAATATTATCCATTTGGTCGTAGTCCTTTTTAATATCAAGGTTGAGCTCGAGTTTCCTTTTAGGAGTCGATATTACACTTTTTACTTCCATCGGAGAAGAAGGCGTTTGACAAACTGCGTCCGCAGTTTCAGGTTTCTTCTCTGAATCCGAGTGATCAAGTGATAAAGAAGGTAATATTCGTCTTATTTTCGGTGTGGCAACCTTGTCAGGGGGGCCCTCGTTTTCAAATATTAACGGTTCTGAGTTTGGTTCGTCAATGTAAGGGATCTGTTGAGTCTCAGGTTGCGGCGTGCGACAACACTCGCACGCGCTCACACATTCGTCAATACCGGTACAGCGACGTCTATAGAACTCGTTCTCTCGACTGCGAGCATTGATGAAGTCGAGGGTGAGTTTGGTGTCTATTGGTTCCATCTGTGGTGGTAAACAGATGGAGTCTCCGTTATCGCTGGACTGGTCGTAGTTGGCGGGAGGTTCGGGTATAGGGGGTGGTTCTTCAGGGGGGGTATCGAACCGGGGCGGGCGCTGCGGAGACTCCTCAGCCTGCGTGGTGGTAGTGGATTCGGCGCTGGGTTGCAGCTCGTCGAAGTCTTCGCACGTGAAGGTGAACACTGGTATAGGTCGCGGTGGCGGCGCGTCGCTCCGCAACTCCAGCGGACAGCCCGGCGTGTCGGGGGACAGGTCGTCCTGTAACTGGTTGTTCTCCCTGTCCAGTGTCACTATCAACCTAGGTATAGAGCCGAGGTAGTGGGGATGACTGGGGGGAGTGTACTCCTCACTCTCCTCTTCCGTGCTAGATTCCGTAGACTCATCTCTTATCATATGACATCGACTCTGACACGGCCGACGGCTATAGCCTGAAATAGATACTTACATGAACTTCAATTCGGTATTTGAACTTGTATTGCTAACGAAGCGAGAAATAATAGAAACAAAAAAAAACGCAAAGAATTAATCTGCAAAATAACTGGTAATCAGCGACACAGCCGATGACTGCAAAATCAAAAACTTCTGACAGCGCAAAAGTAAAAAGCCATATAACATAAAAATAAAGACGACTGAAATAAAAACTGCATTACTGTGATGCCACACGAGGCCTTGGTGGTAAGTTGTGATGACTGAGCGGTGACGCTGTGTCGTTCTACATATAAATCAGAAAGACATCCTACATGGTGTAGACACCGCTCTTGCGATACTCGTGTGGCATTCAGTGAGTTGCGATGATGGGTGGTAATCAGCGACACAGCCGCTGACAGTATGAAGCCGGCTAAACAAATAAAAAATAAACTGTTTTTTTTGCGTCAGCAGACTGTAAAAAAGCAGCGATAAGGTTCCGTGTTACCGGGCGTGCGGTAGGTGTGGTAGGTGTGGTAGGTGGGGTAGGTGGGAGGATAGTCATGCCTGCGGTGGCGAGCTCGGTGCGCGGCGAGGTGGGCCGCAGCAGCGCGGGGTGCGGGTTCGTGAACGTGCCCGAGTTGCGGCGCGACGGGTCTTCGTACTGCACCTCCTCCACTGTACCCACCATACATATTACAACTCTACTTCATCTTTGGAATAAATCTATACTACACACCCTACTACATCATACATCTTGCTAGCTGACTATACATCTGTAACTTAAAATCATTATCATGAAGAAAACAGAGGTTTGCCCTAATTACGTAGAGTTCATCGAACTCGTTGTCGCGCTTGCCGTTCGCTACGTGGTTTTTGCCACTCCCGTGGCATACGATACATTGCGTATGAGGAAATAACACAATTTTTTATTGGATTCCCATAACTTTCATGAAATAATATCTTGTATCAGTCCTATTAGTATGAAACACTCAATTTTCCCCATCAGCCGTATGAACAACTTTGAACCCTTTACTTAAATCTGCATTGAGTGTAAAAATTAGTAGGGTTAGCATTAGTTAATTAAGTGGTAGTAGTAAACATACCTTGTCGTTGATTGTAGGCAGGTTGGTGCAGCAATGTCGCGAGGCCGTGCAGCATGGCACCTTGCTTCGCCACCTCCAAGGTCACGGTAGGTCCGGTGCGCACTAAGTACTCTGCCGCCTATGAATATTGACAAGCGTTACAAATATATTTATATTTTTTTAACCGACTTCGGTATCTCTATTTTTACCGGTAATTGTAAAGGTCATAGATATAGTTGTGTAAATTATTGTAATTAACGATATAGATACGAGATAGACCAAAATTCTACGTTATTAATTAGATTGAACCTATTTGTCGCTTCTTGAGTTTGTTGTCCTACTGAGAAGAAAGTATTAGATTCAAGCAAAATAAAAAAGACGTAAATAACAATTGATATATTTAACCGTGTCGTAGTTTGGCTATTTAAGGACGCATTTACGATTGATAAGTCAAATCATTACTTTTTTAAACAAAAGTATGTTTATTAAATACAATGCTTTGTATTTTTAAAATGTTTTTGCTACTTATTGTAGGTAGATGTGCAAGGTACAATTCTTAACTATAAATATAATTTTAGATATGTCCAGTTTCTCAATAAATGTACCGAAGTAAAAAATTTTAAAAATACAAAGCATTGTATTTAATAAACATACTTTTGTTTAAAAAAGTAATGATTTGACTTATCAATCGTAAATGCGTCCTTAATAAGCAGCTAATTAACATGGTTACCAAATTCCTGGTTATCTCATATCCAAACTGAACCACTAACACTTAAATTGTCTTCTAAATAGATTACGATAAGTTTCCACATACCTTCTCCTGAGTGATCCCGACGAGCGACTGTCCATCCACGGACAGCAGCTGGTCCCCGGCCGCCAGTCGCCCGTCCGCGGCTGCGGCACCGCCCGGTACTACGGACTTTATGTAGATGCCAAGCTTCGTTTGACCCGCGCCCTGGACAATCGATAGTGCAACGTAAGTATTACTGTTTCTAGGGAACTGATATTATCAGTTATGAAGATGACATTTTTTACCACGCGATTTTACTATAAATACGGTCGGGTCGGGCTGTCGGCGCGTGGCGTGCGACTGCGGCGCGTGCCCGCACATGTACACGGTCCACACGCCCAGTGCCAGCGGCTGGTGCGATGTCATAGCTAACCTTAGCAGCAACAATGCTGAGTCCCATCCCGTTGGAGTTCTTGTGCAGCTGTATGATGTGCACGCGCGGGTCGGGCTGGCGGCGCGTGGCGTGCGACTGCGGCGCGTGCCCGCACATGTACACGGTCCACACGCCCAGTGCCAGCGGCTGGTGCGATGTCATAGCTAACCTTAGCAGCAACAATGCTGAGTCCCATCCCGTTGGAGTTCTTGTGCAGCTGTATGATGTGCACGCGCGGGTCGGGCTGGCGGCGCGTGGCGTGCGACTGCGGCGCGTGCCCGCACATGTACACGGTCCACACGCCCAGTGCCAGCGGCTGGTGCGATGTCATAGCTAACCTTAGCAGCAACAATGCTGAGTCCCATCCCGTTGGAGTTCTTGTGCAGCTGTATGATGTGCACGCGCGGGTCGGGCTGGCGGCGCGTGGCGTGCGACTGCGGCGCGTGCCCGCACATGTACACGGTCCACACGCCCAGTGCCAGCGGCTGGTGCGATGTCATAGCTAACCTTAGCAGCAACAATGCTGAGTCCCATCCCGTTGGAGTTCTTGTGCAGCTGTATGATGTGCACGCGCGGGTCGGGCTGGCGGCGCGTGGCGTGCGACTGCGGCGCGTGCCCGCACATGTACACGGTCCACACGCCCAGTGCCAGCGGCTGGTGCGATGTCATAGCTAACCTTAGCAGCAACAATGCTGAGTCCCATCCCGTTGGAGTTCTTGTGCAGCTGTATGATGTGCACGCGCGGGTCGGGCTGGCGGCGCGTGGCGTGCGACTGCGGCGCGTGCCCGCACATGTACACGGTCCACACGCCCAGTGCCAGCGGCTGGTGCGATGTCATAGCTAACCTTAGCAGCAACAATGCTGAGTCCCATCCCGTTGGAGTTCTTGTGCAGCTGTATGATGTGCACGCGCGGGTCGGGCTGGCGGCGCGTGGCGTGCGACTGCGGCGCGTGCCCGCACATGTACACGGTCCACACGCCCAGTGCCAGCGGCTGGTGCGATGTCATAGCTAACCTTAGCAGCAACAATGCTGAGTCCCATCCCGTTGGAGTTCTTGTGCAGCTGTATGATGTGCACGCGCGGGTCGGGCTGGCGGCGCGTGGCGTGCGACTGCGGCGCGTGCCCGCACATGTACACGGTCCACACGCCCAGTGCCAGCGGCTGGTGCGATGTCATAGCTAACCTTAGCAGCAACAATGCTGAGTCCCATCCCGTTGGAGTTCTTGTGCAGCTGTATGATGTGCACGCGCGGGTCGGGCTGGCGGCGCGTGGCGTGCGACTGCGGCGCGTGCCCGCACATGTACACGGTCCACACGCCCAGTGCCAGCGGCTGGTGCGATGTCATAGCTAACCTTAGCAGCAACAATGCTGAGTCCCATCCCGTTGGAGTTCTTGTGCAGCTGTATGATGTGCACGCGCGGGTCGGGCTGGCGGCGCGTGGCGTGCGACTGCGGCGCGTGCCCGCACATGTACACGGTCCACACGCCCAGTGCCAGCGGCTGGTGCGATGTCATAGCTAACCTTAGCAGCAACAATGCTGAGTCCCATCCCGTTGGAGTTCTTGTGCAGCTGTATGATGTGCACGCGCGGGTCGGGCTGGCGGCGCGTGGCGTGCGACTGCGGCGCGTGCCCGCACATGTACACGGTCCACACGCCCAGTGCCAGCGGCTGGTGCGATGTCATAGCTAACCTTAGCAGCAACAATGCTGAGTCCCATCCCGTTGGAGTTCTTGTGCAGCTGTATGATGTGCACGCGCGGGTCGGGCTGGCGGCGCGTGGCGTGCGACTGCGGCGCGTGCCCGCACATGTACACGGTCCACACGCCCAGTGCCAGCGGCTGGTGCGATGTCATAGCTAACCTTAGCAGCAACAATGCTGAGTCCCATCCCGTTGGAGTTCTTGTGCAGCTGTATGATGTGCACGCGCGGGTCGGGCTGGCGGCGCGTGGCGTGCGACTGCGGCGCGTGCCCGCACATGTACACGGTCCACACGCCTAGTGCCAGCGGCTGGTGCGATGTCATAGCTAACCTTAGCAGCAACAATGCTGAGTCCCATCCCGTTGGAGTTCTTGTGCAGCTGTATGATGTGCACGCGCGGGTCGGGCTGGCGGCGCGTGGCGTGCGACTGCGGCGCGTGCCCGCACATGTACACGGTCCACACGCCCAGTGCCAGCGGCTGGTGCGATGTCATAGCTAACCTTAGCAGCAACAATGCTGAGTCCCATCCCGTTGGAGTTCTTGTGCAGCTGTATGATGTGCACGCGCGGGTCGGGCTGGCGGCGCGTGGCGTGCGACTGCGGCGCGTGCCCGCACATGTACACGGTCCACACGCCCAGTGCCAGCGGCTGGTGCGATGTCATAGCTAACCTTAGCAGCAACAATGCTGAGTCCCATCCCGTTGGAGTTCTTGTGCAGCTGTATGATGTGCACGCGCGGGTCGGGCTGGCGGCGCGTGGCGTGCGACTGCGGCGCGTGCCCGCACATGTACACGGTCCACACGCCCAGTGCCAGCGGCTGGTGCGATGTCATAGCTAACCTTAGCAGCAACAATGCTGAGTCCCATCCCGTTGGAGTTCTTGTGCAGCTGTATGATGTGCACGCGCGGGTCGGGCTGGCGGCGCGTGGCGTGCGACTGCGGCGCGTGCCCGCACATGTACACGGTCCACACGCCCAGTGCCAGCGGCTGGTGCGATGTCATAGCTAACCTTAGCAGCAACAATGCTGAGTCCCATCCCGTTGGAGTTCTTGTGCAGCTGTATGATGTGCACGCGCGGGTCGGGCTGGCGGCGCGTGGCGTGCGACTGCGGCGCGTGCCCGCACATGTACACGGTCCACACGCCCAGTGCCAGCGGCTGGTGCGATGTCATAGCTAACCTTAGCAGCAACAATGCTGAGTCCCATCCCGTTGGAGTTCTTGTGCAGCTGTATGATGTGCACGCGCGGGTCGGGCTGGCGGCGCGTGGCGTGCGACTGCGGCGCGTGCCCGCACATGTACACGGTCCACACGCCCAGTGCCAGCGGCTGGTGCGATGTCATAGCTAACCTTAGCAGCAACAATGCTGAGTCCCATCCCGTTGGAGTTCTTGTGCAGCTGTATGATGTGCACGCGCGGGTCGGGCTGGCGGCGCGTGGCGTGCGACTGCGGCGCGTGCCCGCACATGTACACGGTCCACACGCCTAGTGCCAGCGGCTGGTGCGATGTCATAGCTAACCTTAGCAGCAACAATGCTGAGTCCCATCCCGTTGGAGTTCTTGTGCAGCTGTATGATGTGCACGCGCGGGTCGGGCTGGCGGCGCGTGGCGTGCGACTGCGGCGCGTGCCCGCACATGTACACGGTCCACACGCCCAGTGCCAGCGGCTGGTGCGATGTCATAGCTAACCTTAGCAGCAACAATGCTGAGTCCCATCCCGTTGGAGTTCTTGTGCAGCTGTATGATGTGCACGCGCGGGTCGGGCTGGCGGCGCGTGGCGTGCGACTGCGGCGCGTGCCCGCACATGTACACGGTCCACACGCCCAGTGCCAGCGGCTGGTGCGATGTCATAGCTAACCTTAGCAGCAACAATGCTGAGTCCCATCCCGTTGGAGTTCTTGTGCAGCTGTATGATGTGCACGCGCGGGTCGGGCTGGCGGCGCGTGGCGTGCGACTGCGGCGCGTGCCCGCACATGTACACGGTCCACACGCCCAGTGCCAGCGGCTGGTGCGATGTCATAGCTAACCTTAGCAGCAACAATGCTGAGTCCCATCCCGTTGGAGTTCTTGTGCAGCTGTATGATGTGCACGCGCGGGTCGGGCTGGCGGCGCGTGGCGTGCGACTGCGGCGCGTGCCCGCACATGTACACGGTCCACACGCCCAGTGCCAGCGGCTGGTGCGATGTCATAGCTAACCTTAGCAGCAACAATGCTGAGTCCCATCCCGTTGGAGTTCTTGTGCAGCTGTATGATGTGCACGCGCGGGTCGGGCTGGCGGCGCGTGGCGTGCGACTGCGGCGCGTGCCCGCACATGTACACGGTCCACACGCCCAGTGCCAGCGGCTGGTGCGATGTCATAGCTAACCTTAGCAGCAACAATGCTGAGTCCCATCCCGTTGGAGTTCTTGTGCAGCTGTATGATGTGCACGCGCGGGTCGGGCTGGCGGCGCGTGGCGTGCGACTGCGGCGCGTGCCCGCACATGTACACGGTCCACACGCCCAGTGCCAGCGGCTGGTGCGATGTCATAGCTAACCTTAGCAGCAACAATGCTGAGTCCCATCCCGTTGGAGTTCTTGTGCAGCTGTATGATGTGCACGCGCGGGTCGGGCTGGCGGCGCGTGGCGTGCGACTGCGGCGCGTGCCCGCACATGTACACGGTCCACACGCCCAGTGCCAGCGGCTGGTGCGATGTCATAGCTAACCTTAGCAGCAACAATGCTGAGTCCCATCCCGTTGGAGTTCTTGTGCAGCTGTATGATGTGCACGCGCGGGTCGGGCTGGCGGCGCGTGGCGTGCGACTGCGGCGCGTGCCCGCACATGTACACGGTCCACACGCCCAGTGCCAGCGGCTGGTGCGATGTCATAGCTAACCTTAGCAGCAACAATGCTGAGTCCCATCCCGTTGGAGTTCTTGTGCAGCTGTATGATGTGCACGCGCGGGTCGGGCTGGCGGCGCGTGGCGTGCGACTGCGGCGCGTGCCCGCACATGTACACGGTCCACACGCCCAGTGCCAGCGGCTGGTGCGATGTCATAGCTAACCTTAGCAGCAACAATGCTGAGTCCCATCCCGTTGGAGTTCTTGTGCAGCTGTATGATGTGCACGCGCGGGTCGGGCTGGCGGCGCGTGGCGTGCGACTGCGGCGCGTGCCCGCACATGTACACGGTCCACACGCCTAGTGCCAGCGGCTGGTGCGATGTCATAGCTAACCTTAGCAGCAACAATGCTGAGTCCCATCCCGTTGGAGTTCTTGTGCAGCTGTATGATGTGCACGCGCGGGTCGGGCTGGCGGCGCGTGGCGTGCGACTGCGGCGCGTGCCCGCACATGTACACGGTCCACACGCCCAGTGCCAGCGGCTGGTGCGCCAGGCGACACAGCCCACCGCGCTGTAGGGGAGCCACAAACTCTGCAAGGCCGGGAGGCACGCCGCATACCACCTGGAAATAATTATTTCATTATCATCCTCAGCCAGAAAAGTTCCACTGCTAGACAAAGGCCTTCCCCATAGAACTTCATAGCAAACAGTGTTATGAAGTCGTCTTCATAACTGTCAGTCACATCAGTCAACGTCTCAACAGTGTTGAGACGTTCCGCTGAACACCGCCACGCGCTTGCGACAGCGACAGTGTACGAGGGACGCGGGGAAGCGGGTGACAGCCTGGCGCCGCACGACGAGCACGGCCTTGCGCGGGTGCCCGCACCTCGGCAGTCAGCTGTTGCACGCCTCCACGCACGCACGCGCTCTAGCATTTTATTAACCTGCCGCTTACATCCACCGTTTGTCCACAACTCTCAACGGTGTCGTCAGTCCACCTGGTGGGAGGCCTAACAACGCTGTTGACATTTGTCATTCGAAACTAATTCTGCTCAAATCCTAAAAGTGCTGCACTGGCTATAGAGGGCAATCGCTCAGTGTAAAATACTGTTCTGCTGCTGCAACTCGAAGCCGACGTCAAAATGTATGGAAAAGAGTGGGCTGTCGGGGTTGTGGGATGTTTGAAAGAAAAACCCTCCGGAACACTAAGAGCTAAGAAGGAACACGGGTGGTTATTAGTCAGTAGAAGTCTGACACTCCCTTCCGCTCCGCCCAGACCGAGAGGAGTGGTTTGATGATTTTCTACCCAACAAAAAAAAAGAATTAATACTACTGTCAAGAAACAAACCTCAGCACTAAATCCATCGCTCGGTATCAGCAAGCCGGCTCCCAACCACGAGCTCTCCTCTAACCGTATCTCCCGTCCGTCCGCGCGGTACAGTTCGTCCGTATGCGTGCGCACGTAGGCCACGCCCGCTTCCACCACGTCGGGCGGGGCTAGCGGTGTGAGTAGCGCTCGTGTTTGTACTGAGTTCAGCTTGAAGCACGCTTTTAGGGCTGCTACTGCTTCGTCCGCGGTGCGGTATTCGCCTTGGATTAGGCGGGCTGGAAATAAGGGTTGAGGTTAGATTATTATGATAATGATAATAGAGTCAGGATTTTCTTGCCTCCATTGAGATCTACGGGCAACAATGGGCAACCAGTACTTTCACAAATTATTATGCCTTGTGTGACTTAGCTTAGCTTTCTTTGTTTTTCTGACATTCAAAGGTGCCTGTAACGGTCCAATTGAATTTAATGTTTTGAGTTAGACATACCAGCTTGGTTCATCCTTGCGAAGTGGCACTCGGCGGCCAGCTCGAGTCCCTGTCGCTCAGCCCAGGCCGCCAGCACCTTGAGCCGCGCCGCCAGGGCTCCGCCCCAGCGCGCACTCACCATGCCGCCCGAGCTTACCAGCTGTGGGGGAGGAAGTGGTGCATTATATCTGTTTGTACACAACATAGTGTTGCATGCTTTTTTGGCGTTTCAATGACATTAATAGGAGGTCGTTTATAACACACAGCCAGTGTGGAACTCTTTGTCGTCTATGCTCCGTCCCAGATTTAACTCGTCTGCCTTCAAAGCAAAAGTGAGCAGGTTCGCTCGTACCATCATAAGGCGTGGTCGAGGCCTAGAGCTGGCGCATTTTGGAAAAAAAGAGAACACTGAAAGTAAACATTTCCGAAATTGTATTTTATTTTTCAATCAAGAACCATGCCATCTTCATCTTGTTTCCTGCTTGAATATCACGTTGAACTTGGCTATTCATATAAAGATGTAGATTTACATCCTAGTTTGATTGTAAGTATAGGACCCAACTTTTTTTAATATTAAATGGGCCCACTCTTGACCTCAATCTCAACTTATTGTTACTAACCTTATTAAAACAAACAGCATTGATATAGTGGAACAGATGCGAGAACAGCTGTATGGTGAGCGCGGCGTTGACACGACACCTGCGCAGGAGTACGATGGCGGCCGCTAGTGCTTGCAGCGTGGGCGCGGTCGCTTCGTTCGCGTCGCCCACCGCCGCGCTTGTCAGCGTGGCCAGACCGCGGGACAGCTCCTCTTGGAAACATGTTACTAGGTTGCTGGGGGCAAAAAAACGTAAGTCATCATCAAAAATCAATAGTACATTGTAATACAAGGGCCTAAAATGACCCATTATATACGAGGTAGTAAATAGGAACCGAGTTATAATGGGATTTTAGCGCCGTGTGTTACACTGTACTTGTCACTACGATTGCGAGAAAATAAAATAACCATGTTCAATATGAGTTTATTTTATTAAAAATTCAATTCAATTTATTTATTTATTAAAACTTTATGCACAACAAAACGTACAAAGGCGGACTTAATGCCTTGGGCATTTTCTACCAGTCTACCTAATTTAATATTACAATTCCAAAAATTTCGCGCCAATGCCTTTTTTTTATTTCTTCTGTAGCTGCAATGCAACGCACACATTCTACCAAAGAGTTTTAAAAATAAAACATTTTTCAACACACTTGCTCATAAAGTGGCTATAATTTCACCGCAATTAGGCCCGTAATGACACCTATAATCAAACTGTGAATTTTCCATTGCTATTATTCACTAGTGAGTTATAGGTTTTTTTTTAAATATTGGTTGAGTTGCTATGTTCATAAAAAAGTTTCTATACAAAAAAGATCGTGTTCAATAGTAAAAATAAATTAATGTACCTAGTGCTTCCCCATTTCATGCAACTTTGAATTTAAATAGATAATTTCAATTTATACGTTTTTAATAAATGAATCTTTCACTCAAATAATATAACTTTTGTTTTCTCTGTAATAAAGAAAAACACCATTTTGTCCGTGGCTAAAACTCTATCCGCGAAAAGTTAAAAATAAAGAAACCACATTCTTTTAGTCTATGGCCGATCGTCATTGTTACAGTAGTGGCGCCACTGGTCAAGAAAAAATGCATCGACTACGTCAAACTTAGTACATTTATTTTAGTTCCGTGTTTTCCCGCCTGCATAGATATCTAAAAAAAAACAGAACTTGTTTTAACTGCTGAAGTTGGTAGAACTGTAGATGCGCGCTCATTAATTTTTCCCGCTATTGTGAAAAACAAAACAGAACTTGTTTTAACTGCTGAAGATGACTTTTTAGTATTATTTTCTTCACAAGTGTGTTGAAAAACGTCGTATGATACACGTGTGTATTGATGATTACCGTCCTCGGCTTTCTTAAGACCCTCACCTGACGGCTCGGGTCTCAATGGCGCCTCAGCGGTAATCACCAACGTTACACACTTGTACCATAATGTACTATTATTTCACATACTACATGGGCACTTATAAAACGTCCACAAAGAGGTGCACGGTTCGGTTTGTTTCTTAGCGAGAAAACCGGCAAGAAACTCTATGGTTACTCTTCAACCATCCAGAAGGTATCTCGGCATACTTCGTAGAAGATGACGGAACGATCTGGAGAAGACTAGCGACCAATGGTCCACGTTGACCTTGGATCGAAATAACTTGAAGTCATGGGGAGAGATCTTTGCCCACCTGTGAGGTGATACAGACTAACAGAATGTTATCTAAGGGGCGGCAGAGGTGTAAATTCCATACATACCCCCTAAGCGGAAGTCGGAGCGTGAGAATAGAAGCAAATTTTTAGTGGTTGTCATTTGCTATGAGGTATTTAGTACAGAACCAGTGATTGTTTTTTTTTTTTTTAACTAATTATTGATTCGATCAAGATTCAATAATTCTATAGTAGACAGTTGTAGAGAATAGGGGATCGGACTGGGTCAAAATAATATGATTCTGTTTAGTCCGTAAGTTAGATTATCGAAAAATATTGAATACGTGTTTTTTGTTTTATCAAATCAATAAAATATGACGAAGATAAAACGCGTCAAAGATCTTGGAGTGGGGCTTGAAACGTCACTTGTCTCGTCTAAATGTACTATCATATAACGTCACACGAGTTTTCTAAGCACTGTATCGTCTTCATTTTAAGTTTACGTGAAAAAAGAAAAAAATACGTGTCCAATAATTTTTGGAAATCTATCTGACGGACTAATTAGTTTTTTTTTTGTCCGATCCCCTATTGCAAGCCTTTTCTATGTATATGAATTTTCAACAAAAAATTAATCATACTCATACGTGTATTTTATGTCGTCGTTAAACATTTACTATTCTTCAATAATTGTATTCACATCACTAGAAAACCTTTAGCTGGTTTAATGGCAGCCCCCGACGGATATTTCACCTTCAAACGACCTAAGAACGTTTTAAATTACTTAGGCAGAAATAATCCGAGAAACCCATTCTACTCCCGACCATTATACAGCAAGTTTTAGAAACAATTTAAATAATGAATAATTGAAAATACCTGAAAGCATTCTGCACAGTTAACGAGAGTACTTCTTGCGCTTGAGTTGAGAACGATGATATGTGTCGGTCGTATTTCAAGAAGTGGAGCAGTTCACTCGCGTTCGTCATCCAGAAGGCTTGTGCCGCTGAATCTGTGCAACGCTCCTGTAAAATTAAATATAAGGTTTATTATAGGCCTGCGTGGTGGAATATAGACCATACCTCACTGCATGGACTTTGGCCTCCTCTGGTCTGAGTCCCTGCAGTAAGAACATAGGGATGTTTCTTGACTAAAAAATACATAATTCTGTTTAGTCCATCTGTTAGATTATCGAGAAATATTGGATACGTGTTTTTTGTTTTATCAAATTAATGAAAATTTACGAAGGTAAGAGTCAACGATCAGAAGTGGAGGCTTTTGACGTCACTACGTGGTAAAAATGTAGAGCGATGTGACGTCACATGAGTTTTCGAAGCACTGTATCGTCTTAAATTTTTTGTTTACGTGAATTTATGTGTCCAATATTTTTTGGAAATCTATCTGACGGACTAACAAGTTTTTTTTTTGTTTACTACCCTATTATAGACTGATGATGATGATATTGATTTAGCCCTGGATTTTACCCAGTCGTTAGATGATGCAAACTAACAGTTGTTTTTGTTTTAGACAATCCCAGACACTAAGAAAAGCGCCGAGATATGAAAAACTACGAAGTCCCAGAGAAACAATTTAACTGTCTTGGATCCCGCAACGTAATTTATCAGAAAAGAATAGCGTAGGAGTAGGAAAAACAATCTTTCCATTTCAGCAGTTGGGTATTAGACAATGGACAAAACGTATATTGTCAGAAATTCTTAAAGGCTGAGTTATTTGTACATAGTTCGTTGATTTTGATAATAAGTCCTATATAAATAGAATTGAATCTATTTTTACTTCTATTCATACATGAAATCGATACGGAGAAAAGTTTTTGACTTAGTCCTAGTTTTAGAAACTGAGCTAAAACAAGAGTTCATAACGCGATGAAGTAGTAAATCAAACGCTAGACGGTTCAACCCAAAAAATAAGTGCGAAAACATTAATAAACATGAACACGTCTCACGAACTTAAAGTTATAATACTCGTATGTACAATAAAAAGTCGCCATTTCAGCAATCTTGTGACCACAATCTCGAGCACAAATATGTATACACTTACCAACGCTTAGAGGCAATTTTCGTTTCATCAAATGACAGGAGTCATTTTCAGGAGCCCGCTCTGGACGGAGCAGAAGAGAGTGTCAGACTCGTTACTGACTAAAATCTATCCGTGTTCCTTCTTATGCCTTTTGCGAACCAGAGTCGCGGTAACTCTTTCGAATAAATTCCGCAACCCTGACAGGCAATTTTGGCCTACTGATTACATTTTCATAATACGTAACGAAACTAATATTTTGGAACCCATATTATCATAAAGTAGGTCGAATCATAAAGTTGCAATACTTATTCACGACAAAATTCGCGTTTAAACTTTGCCAAATAAATACATATTATATGGCTCGTGACAGTATATCGTTTAATAGAACCTTATCTCGTAAACGGCTAAAGGTATAATGAGCGTGATAATTACCTGTACGGTGGCGTGTATGAGCGTGGCCACATGGTGGAGGAAGGCCGTCAATTTGTGAGCGCGCTCCGTCGGCGTCAACTCCGGGCGGTAATGCGTTGATGCTCGGTACCTGTGCACACGTAATTATACATAACATTATGACTGTGATTCCAGAAAGGTTAGGAAGAAATAAACTTTATACTACACCTGCTTGGAAAGTACCTTGATACTTTATCAAATTTACGGTAGAAAGTACGTCATTGCATATCGAACAAATATGCGGGGAGAAAACGCATCTGAGCGGGAGAGAATGGATTTTCATACACTTTTCTCTCCCGCTCAGATTACAATTTGAAAAAAGAACATGTGACAATTGCAGACGCCATTGGCGCCATTTTGAATTTAGTTTTTACCCGACTACGGCAAAGCCAAAAGGAAGGGTAATGATTTTGGCAGTCTATGTATGTATGTATGTATGTATGTATGTTCCACCGTAGCGCCTAAACTACCAAACGGATTTTAATAAATGAGGTGTCTATAGATTCGTAAGAATAGCCCGGGTGTCATAGGCTATATAAATTTTATCAAATATTATTATGACGGAAGTTAAATGTCAGATTATAACATCGAAAAAAATTAAATTGAGATAATCATAACATGTTTGGTATCAAATGAAAGGTCTTGACGAGCACATTACAAATATGTATATTATACGATAGTTTTAGTCCGCCGTTTGTAGTCGGGTTTTAGTTTTTAGACTTGTTTATTTTCTTCGTAGGGGTAGTATAAAGCACTATGTATCACTCGAGAGTAAGTGCGATTCCCGATCTCGGGTGTTTTAAAGCCCTTGCCTACGGCTTCGGGCTTTAAACGACACCCTCGACGCTAATCGGTCACTTTCTTCTCTCGGTGAACAATGTACTATTTCATTTCTCATACTCGGAAAGTAGTGTTGGTTTGATCCGAGTAGCGGGTGGCAAATGCTACTTCCCACCTTAGGGCGGGAAAGACTCATAGTAATTGCTTCCCTCCCTAGGGAGGGAAGCAATTTTAAAAATAGAACTAAAGGAGGACGGGCATCTTGGTCTACAGTCCAATAAGAATGAGTAGCACATTTTCAGATTGGGATAAAATAATACATTAATATTCACTATGGGAAGTTTCCCCAAATCTGTGTCCGTTTGGAGATACAGCTATGCGAAAATGAGTACTTTTTATTTCAAACAACATTTCCATGAATGTCATTGTTATTAAAAATAACGCTTTAGCGATGACTAGGCTACTATACAATGCAGTAGCAAGAACGGGACGGGGCAGGGGCGAGATATATACCTATTGATATACCTATTGACTATTGTTTTGATTTTGACAATGTTCAATGTTTGGCACTAAAAATACTATCAGATTCAATGTAGTAGAACTCAGATCCGACAATACTTAGAGACATGCGACCTAGTATACATGCAAATACATAGAATAAACCTACTATTAACTTAAGACTTATTCTTATTACAAGGTAGACCAGCTTCCATATATTTTTGATTGTTTTGATTTTGACAATGTTCAATGTTTCGCACTAAAAATACTATCAGATTCAATGTAGTAGAACTCAGATCCGACAATACTTAGAGACATGCGACCTAGTATATATGCAAATACATAGAATAAACCTACTATTAACTTAAAGACTTATTCTTATGGCAAGGTAGACCAGCTTCCATATATTTTTGATTGTTTTGATTTTGACAATGTTCAATGTTTGGCACTAAAAATACTATCAGATTCAATGTAGTAGAACTCAGATCCGACAATACTTAGAGACATGCGACCTAGTATATATGCAAATACATAGAATAAACCTACTATTAACTTAAAGACTTATTCTTATGGCAAGGTAGACCAGCTTCCATATATTTTTGATTGTTTTGATTTTGACAATGTTCAATGTTTGGCACTAAAAATACTATCAGATTCAATGTAGTAGAACTCAGATCCGACAATACTTAGAGACATGCGACCTAGTATATATGCAAATACATAGAATAAACCTACTATTAACTTAAAGACTTATTCTTATGGCAAGGTAGACCAGCTTCCATATATTTTTGATTGTTTTGATTTTGACAATGTTCAATGTTTGGCACTAAAAATACTATCAGATTCAATGTAGTAGAACTCAGATCCGACAATACTTAGAGACATGCGACCTAGTATATATGCAAATACATAGAATAAACCTACTATTAACTTAAAGACTTATTCTTATGGCAAGGTAGACCAGCTTCCATATATTTTTGATTGTTTGGATTTTGACAATGTTCAATGTTTGGCACTAAAAATACTATCAGATTCAATGTAGTAGAACTCAGATCCGACAATACTTAGAGACATGCGACCTAGTATATATGCAAATACATAGAATAAACCTACTATTAACTTAAAGACTTATTCTTATGGCAAGGTAGACCAGCTTCCATATATTTTTGATTGTTTTGATTTTGACAATGTTCAATGTTTGGCACTAAAAATACTATCAGATTCAATGTAGTAGAACTCAGATCCGACAATACTTAGAGACATGCGACCTAGTATATATGCAAATACATAGAATAAACCTACTATTAACTTAAAGACTTATTCTTATGGCAAGGTAGACCAGCTTCCATATATTTTTGATTGTTTGGATTTTGACAATGTTCAATGTTTGGCACTAAAAATACTATCAGATTCAATGTAGTAGAACTCAGATCCGACAATACTTAGAGACATGCGACCTAGTATACATGCAAATACATAGAATAAACCTACTATTAACATAAGACTTATTCTTATTGCAAGGTAGACCAGCTTCCATACATTTTTGCCCATCCTCCTTTGGTGCAGCGGTCGGCCGCAAAAAAATGCTGCGGTGTTGTGAGTGTATAAACAGCCAGTATGAATTAAAAAAAAAAAAAACTAAGCGGGTCCGCCCGCGGCAGGGACGCGGTGTGTTCCATATTTAAAATTTTAAATAGACTATATAATTTGGCGGGATACTAATTCTTTAAGCGTTATCGAAATCTCGGTAATAGAACAGAGTACGTAGTTATTAATAGCTTATTAAAAATGAGTTCAAGTGATTCTGAAATGTTGACCCCAGATTCTGTTAGAGACGAAGCCAATACAGTTATCGAAAATCTTTTGCCAGAAATTTCAAAGGAAAGATACTTAAATACATACAATGACTTTATGAAGTGGCGAGCAGATTCCGAAAGTGTATTTGTTACATACTTCAATGGACTGTCTGGAAAAATAAAGCCTTCTACGCTATGGAGCAGGTATTCAATGCTCAAGAGTACACTAAAAGTAAAACACAATGTCGATTTGAAAAGATTCTTTAAGACAGTCTCAGGGGTTCAAGACCAAAAAATCTAAGGTTTTCACCTCTTACGAAGTGGAAACATTTTTAAATGAAGCCCCTGACGAGATATATTTGGCAGTGAAGGTAAGTTATAAACGTTTATCTAGGTTGGAGGTCTTTTACTCTAAAATCAAATGTCGATCCCAACGACTTGACTCTGTTAAGATACCTACTTAGATAGGATAGGTTTGCATAAAAAGAGGCAATCATATTATCAATGAAACACACTGACCCAGATTGCCGTACATTTCTGGAGTAAAAGATCTCTGCTTGTTATTTTATTTACATAGTTAGATACCTAAAAGATTAATAGGTATTAATTAAGAAATTATATTTTTCACAGGTGGTATTAATACTTGGTATAAGCGGCGCCTGCAGGAGCAGTGAACTCACTAATTTAACAATTAACGACTTTGAAAATCACAGCCAGTTATTACTCGTAAAATTAACTAAAACAAAAACAAATATTGAGCGTACGTTTGTTGTACGAGAAGAGTTTACACAAATAGTAAAGAAATATCAAAAAATCAGACCTAATGACATAAAAACGGATCGCTTTTTTCTCAACTACCAAAAGGGAAAATGCTATAAACAAGTGATCGGTAAAAATAAAATCTCAGGTATGCCGAAGCAAATAGCAACATATTTGAATTTGCCAAACTGTGAATAGTATACCGGGCATTGCTACAGAAGAACGTCAGCGACACTATTAGCCGATTCTGGGGCGAACTTGACAATGTTAAAAAGACATGGAGGATGGAAATCCAGCACAGTCGCGGAAGGCTACATTGAGGATTCTGTCCAAAATAAAACTAAAACTTCAAACAAATTAACTGAGACTATAAATTTACGCCCCACTTCGCCTCAACCAACTACTTCAAGGGAGTCTGCGCCATGGATTCCACCGTCTAATCAAATAATGGAGTCTCCTACTTTTACAGAAATTCAGCACAGCCAAACACATAACATATCAAACAGCGTAAATATTCCAAACGAAAATGTAACTTTAAATTTCACAAATTGTTCAAATTTCTCAATTAATTTTAAATAGGTACCATGTTATTATTTTCAATAAAATTTTTAGAAAAACTACAATTTTTTATTTTCCTTATATTCGAAATGAAAAGTAGAGTGCTTAACACGGGTGAAAGACATCAATTCCTACACGGACTATAGCCGCCCTCGCTTCGCTCGGGCGTCTAAATGCCTCGTATGGGAATTGATTCCTTTCGACCCTAGTATAACAATCTACTATTTTCTGGTACTCGCAGTATAGAACACACAGCGATACTGCAAGAAATACATTTCCCGTTTAACATGGCCTGTGTTTGTATAGATTTCCTGTACAATTAGAGATCCGCTTGAACTGGTACTGGTTAGTATAGTTTGATTGGTGGTCATACGTTCACCCACATTATACCAGTGATGTATAAGACCCGTGTAATAGGAGGCAAGCCTATGTTCACACGTAATCAGTATAAATTACCTTCCCCACAAATTGGATTTATCTAAAATGTTATAAATGGGCCAGTCAGCAAACATATATTATTTAGATGTAATGTATCTTTGTTCCTCTCATTATATAACCACCCTTAGGCGAACGTGCGGAACTGGTGAAAAGTGGGTTTACTGTTACAACACACCTTTATGTATGTACAGTTTGCTAGTTTTGTTTGAGTAGTGTAATAAAGGACCAGCCTAAGGGAATTCCTAAAAGAGAAATTCAATAACAATATAATATCCGACATGGTGATGAAACACCAAGGCCCAATATTCAACAGTAGAGTTTCCTCGGCATTTTTGACTAGCGAGGGAGACAAGCGTTTAATACTAAATCACACTGTAATGCTCCGATTTGATGGTATGAAAATTGGGACAACTTAAATACCAGCGCTGCGACATCTATTGATTAAAAAACGTTGTTGCTGATATATATAACGGCATTTATTTTGGCCTCGTATAGGATCTATAAATTAGTCCAATATTATATTTAGTTTTGTTTAATATTGTGAAGGAAAACATCGGGAGGAGACTAACATGTCCTAGAACTAAAATTACTAAGACCAACCAACCAGCACTGGGTCCGCATGGTGGATTATACCCCATTTTCTCTCATAAAGAGGAGGCCTGTGTCCCATGTTTGTCATATTCGAGTCTGCTATCACCCAGTTACGAAGACAATTCATCTTTTATGGATCAAGGATTCGCTTTCCTTTTATGCGTAATTCGAGTACGTTATAAAGTCGTCGTGAGGGTTTTATGTATGTGTCGTAGCGCTACGATTTATTGCTCGACTTGCCCGTATCGTGTGCATATATTATTAAGTAAACATGACACATCAAGTTTATTTTTTCAAGTTAAATGTATGAATAATTGGCTTTAAAGCTAGACAATCAGCAGTAAAAAGTAATTAAAGTAGGGTGCATAAAACGTGCATAGTTAAAATACTGAGGTTGACAACATTAAAAATTATTAATAGTATAGTTTAGCGCTCCCTGATGGGCACTCAAATTTTAGCCAGTCATAAAGATACGCAGTAGGTATACAATTTCGAAATTCTAAAAGTCCTGACTTAACGGAAAAATACTAATGACCTAACTAGAAAAGTGTAGATAAATGACAAAGCCAGAAAAACTCCCGGCTGATCCAATAGCTGACTTTAAACTAACCGCGGAATATTCGATAATTCGGGAAAAATCTCACCTGGCACATAGATAAAGGGTGTAGACGGGTGCTAGCTTGAAGGCAGGCGCGTGCGGGTCGAGCCGCGTTATCACAGCAGCCAAGAACTGCGCCTGTCCTGCCTCAGGGAACTCCAGTACAGCCGGCAGGATCGCCTCCTGACGACCGCTGCTGATGCCCGCGCTCATCCTGTATCGTTATATCGCATTTAAAGATATGTGATGATAGGAAATGTTCTGTTGGGGGTCTTGTTTTACCACTTGTTGTTAAGTGCAGTTTAGTTACAGCAGTACGTTATTAACGTTCCGCAAAAAGGTTTGTTTAAGTTGTCGAGCTTCTGAACGTGTGAATTGAACTTACTTAGAATATCGTGATGATAGTTTTATATCTAGAACAATGATGTTCAGTAAAGTGGTAAAACCAGTCGGAAGATACTCAACATAATAGAAGCAGATCTGTCATAGTAATCAAGCGAAAACTTCACATAAAACATTAATAAGCATTAAGCAGGATTTATTCATCAGACGTTTACGCTAAACACAAAGTTGAACAGTACAGACACTTCAGAAACGATGTACATAAATTGTTCAGTTATTCAACATCAAAGGAGACGTAAATTAATTATTAAAACCTGTGCCCTAACAAGTTTCTCCATAATTTATAAAGTCAAGAGTAAGGTCAGTTCCACAGCAATCCGTTAGGGTGGTTGTATCAATTATAACTAAATACCTGTTGTCATGTCCAGAGCCCCCACTTTTCGCACTGCAGATACTCTTTGTCTCGACGTTGCCATCCAAGTCGAACGTAGTTTCATAATTGTCTTTGTACTGTTGCACAGAGTTGGACGTGCGGTTCACATTGGAGCTCTGATCTTGATCGTTGTACACTGAGCTCGTGTGATCGTCCTTCACGTAGTCGTCTTTTGTGTCATTGAGGTGTTGCGACATTATGAGCGACTCGTTATCGAGTTTCAACGTATTGTTGTTGTAGGGCGGTATGGTATCGTTGGCGTCCCTGTAGTAGGTGTCGTGCGACACGGGACTCATGGTCCTCTGGTACTCTGTGTCGTTGGTGGTGTTCGCGTTGGAGTCGAGCGGGTCGGGCTGGTGGGACGACATCGACGTCGGCGACATCGCACCGCTATTCTCGCCGGGCGAAGTCGGCGATCTAACGTAAGGGTAACGTACACAAGCGGATATTCGTGAGCCAGTGACAGAAACATGCAAAAGAAAACAAACAATGACAGATGAACAAAACATAAAATACACAGCTTTGAAAGTGATTAGATAAGCGACGGGACTGATCGTGTTTACTTACATTTACAGATAGAATTAGTACAAATTAAAAGTAATAACAAAATGTTGCAATTGTGCGATGATGTTTTGATTACTAATCGACCAAATTAATGTTCGGGTCGGTCTAGGTTCAACTATAGGGCCCAACTATACACAACATAAAGAATCGAGCTACAGCGTGTGTGCAATGTTCTCACCTGTCGTATATTGAGCCGGAGCCGAAGTGTTGTGATTGCGCGAGGTTCCTGTTAATAAGGTTCTCCTGTGCCGGGTCTACGAAGCGGAACGTCGAAACACGACCGAATTTAAGTAGGCAACCGTGCTGCGACAAAATAATTTACATTAAATGACACAAATCTCAGTTTAAAAGCTCTTAAATTCACTGAGTATCACTTTCAAATTGTCTTTCAGCATTACCTACATTTTAAACGAACACCTTAAGGACCTCTTTAAATATTTAAGAGTCCTGCGACTTTGCGGTTGTTTGAAAGTGGTCTGCTTTTCGGACAATATTGATTTTGAATTGTATCCACACGATTCTTGGTGGACACGAATATGTAATGTTTGAACTAGATAAAAACACTAGGAAAGCTACGGAACGTTGTTAAGCGAGGCTGATTTACACAAGAATGTCCATTCTAGTAATTGGAGAATGTAGATATCGCGGTGAAGTACGTGGGCGTTCTGATGAATGTATTACAAATAAAACTCGACCGTAACCTATTTAGTAAACCTAGGGGCAAGTGACTGACCTTGATCTACAAGTTCGACGCGTTCCTGGAATATTTTATCAGAGCCGTATTCAGGTTACCATAACAAATACTCAATACTTGTCATCGTATCTATACAATCGTTAGGGAAAATGTTTTCTTAATTGATTTCTTTTTCTTGGCTTCTGATTGATTGATGGTTGCGGTCAAATTGGATCGCATTAATAAGTTTTTGATTAGATATTAGTTTAGTTAGTATTACCATGACAGGGCTTCTATATAAATATGTATAAAGATATTTTAAACATAAAACCAGAACTCAATAGGAACGCGTTCATTTACACAAGCGTTGGCTTCATTAAGCAATGCAAACAATGTGTTCGTTCGTGTATTATGGGGCGCTACGTTTTGGTTCGACTTCGAATATATTTTCAGCAGCAAACAGGGTTGGCAGAACACGGCACATTTAGCGAGATAGTCCGCCATTTATGCCCGTCTTTCAGAAACGATCGTCTTTATGTTAAGTGCACAGTTAAAAGTCAATAAAGAATACATAAAAATAGATATGCTTTCAGCTGTATTTCCGTTATAAAGTTCAGGATTTACGTCACAGCATTGTTTCCGAGAGTCGAAGGATTTGTTCAAGGATTACGTGTCAATAAGGCTTTACACAGTACCTAAATCTGGGTATAGGGAAAACGTCACATTGACGTATCATTGGAGGGAATTGGACTTTGAGATTAACGTGGGGGATCGTCAAGTTCCGGTTAAAACAGAACTTTCGGATGAAAATCCGTAATATACTAAAAAGCTTCGTATTTATAGAATAATTTAAACGCAGCTTACAGCTTTTTTGTTGAAGGTTGAACGCCTTCGTCAATAGAACACAAAGGGGGCTTGGTAGTGGACCTTAATTAATGTAGTTAGTCCCTTAAACGGTGCCTATATCATTATTCTATTCAATTGTACTCTTGGGCCAGAAATTGCAGAGAACAATATTATAGCCTGAGGCCCACCGTAGGTAATTAGACACGGCCTTCTATGTTTTTGAGATCTTCAAAAAATAACACACTATACAACATTTCAGGGATCCGTAGATACTTGTAAAATTGCACAAAACTTACTTGTAACCGCTGCGAGTGCATGATCCTGCGCCCGTTGACGTACACGTGTGCATCCGCATGTAGCGGCGTCACATTGTACCCGCCCCCCTCTGCTGGAGCGACCACGCAGTGCCGAGCCTGGATCGACGGGCCGTACAGCTGGAGAGTCGTGCCGTTGCCTGAACCCACCTGCAGAAGGATATTAGCATAGTAATAGTAACGGGCTAGTTTTTAATTAAATATAGAGCATCTTATCTTCAGTGGTGCCTGTCTCATTGTCGATGGGAAAGCGACTTGTTGTCGATTATTCTCTCACTTAAAGAATATTTATTATAGCTAGTCCGTATTGTCCCACTGCTGGACAAAGGCATAGTGCCGAGCCTGGATCGACGGCCCGTACAGCTGCTGGAGAGTTGTGCCATTGCCTGAACTCACCTGCCGGAGGATATTAGCATAGCAACGGCCTAGTTTTTAGCTAGTTTAATTAAATGTAGAGCATCTTGTCTGGAGTAGAGCCTGTCTCATTGTCGATGAGGAAGCGACATGCTGTCGGTTATTCTCTCACTTAAAGAATATATTATTATAGCTAGCCCATATTGTTCCACTGTTGGACAAAGGCCTCGATCACGCTGAGCTTGGATGGACGGCCCGTACAGCTGCAGTAGTGCCTGTCACGTTGTCGACGAGAAAGCAACTTGCTGTCGACTATTTTCTCACTCAAGAAACATTTAAAAGATGTAGGCAGTAAAAGAGAAATAACATCACGGCTTTTATCCCCAAAGGGTTAGCCAGAGGTATAGTAAACTCACATTTTGCCGGTTTTTTTAAATCCTATATTTGTATAATAAGGGTCGAGCCAATTGCCATCAATCGAGTACTACTGAGAAATTCCTGATGAAAGAACCCCATACCACTCTGTCCGACCTAGGAATAGAACCCATGGCATGATCATCATTCGCGCTTGCGACCACTAGACCAATGCGGCATTCAAAGAGACATCTAATCATAGTATGATTGCTGACCCAATCACACTAGCTGACTTGTTTTTTCTAATAGGTTCTCGCTAATCGCCAGCTGCGGCATGTGCCTTAGGGATACCTAAATGGCGCGGTTTTGTTATACACTCATATACCAATGAAGGCTATACTATGCTGGTTTTATGTAGTAAGCCTAAAACAATGGAGAGCGAGAATATCGTCATTTGCCAAAACTCATTTGTGATTTCAATAACAATACCTTCGAAATACACACATCAACACGGTCTAGGGATATTTTTAATAAAGCGAATTACTATCAATGTGTTAATTATTTATATGACATGTATATATTTAAAATATACGTTATTTAATATTCTACCATTTTTTAATAATGGTTATGGTACTGATTAAAATTTCAGGATTTTATGGAAAAAAAAATTAAGCATAGACGGAAACCGTATATGAATTAACTTTTAATTTGTGAGTAAAAACTGAAAAAAATAGAAAAATCATTTAATTTGTGTTTATAAACTTGAAGTTAGTAGTCTGAGAAAGCGCCCATGATGTTCATAACACATCTGCAACGATTCGGCATGCTCAGAACAAGGTTGTCAATGTCTTGCTGCGGAATATTGTCCCATGTCCTTCTGAGGTGCGCAAAAAGTTGATCTTCTGTAGCCAAATTTTCAGGAACTGACTTCAGAGCTCTTCTTTGCAGCATATCCCACGCATGCTCAATGGGATTTAGATCTGGCGATTGAGCAGGCCAGTCTAAGGCCCTAACATTATGTGTATGTAACCAAGCTGCTACCGTTCTCGCCGTGTGTGCCCGGGCATTGTCGTGCATGAGCAGGAAATCTTGCCCCATTTGTGTTCTGTGGGGCAAGATTATGGGCCCCAGCACCTGTTGGACGTATCGTTCTGCCGTCATATTGCCCCGCACCCAAACGAGATCCGTCCGTCCTCCAAGACGAATTCCTGCCCAAACCATAATTGTTCCTCCTTGGTATAGGTGAACTTCCTGAGGGTTCTGGAGACGGCTACATCGTCCAGGAACTCGCCAAACACGCGTCCTTCGTGAATCTGGATGGAAGCCGAACCTGGATTCATCCGTGAACAGCACATTGGACCATTGCTCACGGCCCCAGTCCACGTGGTTCCGAACCCATTCTAATCGTCGTCCACGATTGCCTCTCCGTAAAGGTGGGACCCGGAGTGGTCTACGAGAGCGTAGATTGCTTTCATGCAGTCGCCTTCTTACAGTTTGGTCACTCACAAGCACTTGGTATTCCACTCGCAGCCTTTGGACCAATTGAGTCGCCGTTGCATTTGGTTGAGCTCGCGCAGTAATTTGCAAAAATCGGTCTTGTCTGGGGGTAGTGATGCGACTTGGCCCCCGGTGCCTCTCCGCTACTTCACCTGTGGCACGATAGCGTGTCCACAATCTTGAAATTACATTTTGATGGGTCCCTATGGCCTCAGCAACATTACGCTGAACAGATCCAGCTTCCAGCATTCCCACAGCTCGTAACATCTCCGCCCTCGTCAAATGTCGGCGTTGCATGGCTACAATACCTCAATTTTAACTTTATCTTTCGTTTAAAAATGAAAAAAAACTGTAACTAAACGTAATTCGTATTGTTTTTTAAATTTCGCACAAATGAAAATTCCCTCTCCTGTACATCAAGACATTTTTATGCCACCGAAACAAAAGAATTTTCAAAAATTTGAATTTGGAATTAGTCTGAGATAAATTACAAACAAATCGGTGTATTAAAGATTCCAATGCGGCCAGTACTTTTCGAGTTATTTAATTGAGTATGAAATATCCCTAGACCGTGTTGAGGTGTGTATAACCTGAATCTCGTATTCCGTAGCTGTGTTTAAATTAATCATTTAAGTTGTAAATCTACTAGTAAGGGTAAGTTTACATTGAGTTGAACAGATTTCAAACTTTTATTTCTAACTCGGAGCGAAGAGAGCAGAAGATTGATAGTAGACATTAAAGTTGTTCTAAAATCCGCCGTACGACCCTAGGATTTGGAACTTGGGTAACTCCTTTTTCATCAAAAATTGCTACAGTAGAACAACATACATTCATAACATATCGCGTTTATTCTCCGAAGCGGTAAGTAATAAATACTACCAACGCACATATCGCAAGTTATTTTTAAATAGAATTTCAATATTCACAGAAGTTGTTTACAGTAAAATTCTTTGAAAATCTAACCTAGCACCAAACATTTCAATTTAATAAATATTTTCTTGAAAGCTATAAGTTAACGCAAATTGGGCTAATGTCGTAATTTAAATATGCCAGGCAACTCAGCATATTTGTACGAATTTGACTTTGACGGTGTTTATTAAATTCATAAAGCTCGAGACTCGGAGCAGCGTTAACTGCGTAATTGAATTATTCTAGTAGAGAAAACTGTTCGTTGGTATTATTGCTTAAAATTCTCGGGGCACAGATTTTAAGCCCAGCTTTGCGGCTTTACTCGAATGGTGTGTGGTTACCAAATACGGAATACTCAATAATGTAATTAAAACCGTCCAGAACTTATCTGTGCAGCGGCCATTTGCGGAAGTAATGTTTTTTTATAGAATAGAGTGAAATCTTTATACGGCAGGCGACATCCGTCATTTGAATATTTGCGGTACTGTAAGTTGATTGATAAAATCTTTGGACAGTTGCCACAGACCGTTCTGCTGCATGGAAGCAGGTTTGTCACAGACTGTTTTAAAACTATTATAAAAATAAATAAAATAAAACAACAAATACCATAAGTACACCCATATACTAATTACTATATATAAGACTAATTGTGTCAGTTTTGTTCATCAAAAAATAGTAAATTTGTAGGTATAATGATTACTTTTAATTGGCACATAAAATATTAGTTTCGTAGCCAATTAAACAATTTTTCTGTCTCGTAGTTGAGTAATGCCTTTTTAAGTGTATGTTGTCAGAATTGAATATAAAAATATGATGTGTTTGACCGAACGACATGCGACATTGATATCTTTCATCGATCGACAGCACACCTGACTGTTCCCTCGCGAAACTACGACTCGAACAAGAAACTACTCTAACTAGTTCATTGTAGGCATTTGTCAGTTCATCGGTTGAATGCTTGTGAATTATCTATTCTTATATTGTATGGAATCTATGAATGAAATCACTACGAGGTTATATCCCGTATATTGTGTATGGAAAAATAGTTATATGGTATATGCCAACTGTACAGTGGCTACTTACATGGTCCATTCAAAAAAATGCTAGCGACACGAAAACACGAAGAGAAACTGTACTATGCAATAATTCAATTCTCAATTCTTTATTGCGTACCATAATGTATACAGTTGGTGGGAAAACAGTTACATCAGTCTCAATTATGGACCCTGTCGGGCACAGCATAGATAAAAGTAGGAGAGAGGAGGTAGAACGCTTGGCGTTTAATAAGTCAAACTATGAGTTTATACATGTATTTATTAAAAATATGAGTAATGTTGAAAAATATTAATTATTGTTTTAAATACTAGTTTATTATTAATTTTATTTATTATGTCAGTAATTTATTAATTATTAGTTTTATCAATTATTTAAGGTATTTAGTTATTATTATTTTTATTTACTACGTAAATAATTCATTATACTATTTTATTATATTTAAAGTAACTTTAATTATTATTATCCTACAGGGGTAGGTCATTTATTTCATATTTATAATTTATCATCTAAGTATTCGCTTAGACTATAGTAGCATTTACTTTCAAGGAAGATTTTTAATTTATTAATAAATATATTATAATTATCTAAATTCTTAATTATTGCGGGTAACTTATTATAAATTTTTATGGACATGACAAACGTACTATCGGAGTGCATTTTTAATCGCGATAGTGGTAAGTTTAGTCTGTTTTTGTGCCTTAGAGCAATTTTCTTTTGAATGTCCTCTCTTTTTGTAAAGAAATCTGGGTATTTACGTACGAACTTACAAACTTCAAATATATACAAGCATGGTAGGGACAAGATCTTTAGTTCCCGAAAGTGTGGTTTACAGCTATCAGTGACTTCAATATTTACTAAGATCCGATATGTATGCATAAAACATTTCTTGCGGTTCTGTAGGCTCCCAAAAGGGAGGCATATTTTTATACACTCAATATCGCTTGTGACATTGCTGGGAAAATATTTACGTTATTATTTATAGGCACATTAAAACCCCCGCACTGAAAAATTTTCATCGGTAATTAAAACAAATTGTCCCATATTTTACGTGTACGAATACTTGGTAGGTACCTAAGCGTCGATTTTCATTCCACCCTGGGTTTTAATTTCAATCAAAATTCTTAGATTGTCAAGCTAGTTAAATCATTTTGTTCAATCTTATCTATATTATCTGTCCATCGACAGTATAGAATTTACTTTTAAATTCACACGAGATTTCTCAAAACTGCAGCTTTAACAAATGGGACAGGTTCACAGGTCCTAAAAGTATCTTCCTTTCAAAATAAATCCAGTCCTAAATAAGATTTAGTATAATTTGGTCGGGTCGACGTCTATCCGCTTGTCTATTACAAGTCTCTCTCGCCATAAATTGGATGGTAGATAATTGAAGGGATATAACCTCGATGTCTTCCCTCTGCGATCATCCTGGGATTTAGCGTTGTGATTTGTATTTAACCACCAGAATGATAAAGGATTGAAGGACTGGTTAAGGGATTATAAAGGATGGATGTGTGGCAGCTATCAAAAGCCGCTGGAATTTAATATAAAGCTAGACAGACAGTCGCCATGTTTGCGTGTGGCACACCGACTTGGCAATGACTTTCAATTCAGTTTTGGCAAGCGATGAAAGAAATAAACCCTATTTTTACCCGACTGCGGCGAAGCCCAAAAGGAGGGTTATTTTACTTGATGAAGTTCAGTCAGGACTTTCTCAGTAGCAGCCACGGAGACTGGATTGGTGCCCGGTTAATGCCAATAGATTCACCCCCTGTTATATGTGACTTAGAAATTGTGGGTGTACTATTTAGATACACCTCTGACTAACCCTTCAGGGATTTCAGGCGTCATGTTATGTGTTAAGTTACCCCCGAACTTAGCTACATACACACACACACTACTACTTAAATTTGACTTTCTTAACTGCAGTGTATGCAAAATAGGGACATTTCAGCAATCTGTTTTTCGGTGTATGGGTATGGACATAAGACCTATTTTCAAGCGTTTATCTGGAAAAAGACGGCGATACCATTCATCATCAGCCTAAAATGTTCCCAGTGCATGGTCTTAGGCCGCCTCTCTAGGAGAGAGATGGGCTATAATCCACCACGCGGCCCCAGTGCGAGTTGGTAGATGTCACGTGTCTTCGATTTTTTTTTTGTTCTCACGATGTTTTCCTTGACCGTTTTGAGAGCAGTGGTGATGAAATAAATTACACAAAGTAATACGTTTGCCTAGATTCAAACCCCATGACTTACTATTAGTAAGTCGGGGCCGACAACTCGTGATGACAACTATTTGTATAACAAACCTCGACAACATCTGCAACTCGGAGTCGTCGTCCGTTCTCTAGCACGGTGGCGTCGGGTGACATCTCTACCAGCATGGGCTCGTTTCCGGGCCGTCCGCCGGCTGTGCCAGTGCCGGATCCGACTTTCTTCTTGCGCCGCCGCGGCTGCACCTCCGCTGGCCGCCGCCGCACATGGAACATGATGGAGCCTACGACAAACACATGGGGATTATGTCAATGTTACAATTGCAAATGAAATTGACGTTAATATAAAACTCACACTTCACAGCACTGCAATCAAACACACACAGTAACACACGTTCCAGAAGAAAAGACAGATCAAAAAAAGTTAATTCAAAACATATTTCTGTGCCTCTAATGAATAAGGATATATGTCCGATTTCACAAGTCTAACTTCTGATTTTTAGAGTGTGAGGTACAGTGCCTCCGCGCGCCATTAGTGCAGGCGCGCGAGGACTTTCAGAAAAATGATTAGGGCTCCGTTCTTAAAAACTGGAATCCTTGAAATTGTTATCATAATTTGATTCATATAGGAAAAGTTATTCACTAGAGGCACAATTTTCCATAGACACGCTTAAAAGATACCTTACTTCAGTAAATATTAAGACCGTGAAACGATTGGTTTCACGGCACAAAAAAATATGTCGTTCACTGGTGAAGAAAGCAGCTACATAAACTTGAATAGACGTCCACTTTTCCCAAGTAAAGCGACCCTTCTTGATAGGTAGGTAAATATTCAGTAGCTCCACAGTTCCATGGAAGTTGTTACAAAAATAGTGGTGCTTTTTAAACTGCATAATTTATATAAAACAACCGAGGAAAGTGGGGCTGAGCGATGGTTAGGGTGGTGGGTGTTTGTCGACGGGTGAATGCCTACTGTAAACCTATAAGCATTATTCTACGCTATATGTATAAAATAATTGATGAAGTGCGGTTGCTCGTTATTTGCATATTGTGTGTATATCTACTAATATTATAAAGTGCTATTTGATTGTAAGTTTATATGTAGGGGGAATCTCCAGAACTAATGACACAAATATTTTAAAAACATGTTAGAAAAATACATTATTTTGGCTCCTTTATGATACAAATTATAAATATACCATGCATATTAACCTGGCCTACTGCTAGCTTTTGATATACCTAGTGATTAGCCGTGCACAAAGAGCTAGCCTGCGGTACGATATTTAATCTCGGATTTAATTTCCGCTTAATTTTAACTAGTCTCTTCTCCTGCCAATCAATCACCGTGCTTCAGTAGACGCTTTCATAAATAAATAACCTTGTAAAGATATTTACTAAATTCTTAAATAATATTATGGAAAAGAAAAAGTTCCTACGTGTTATTTCAGTCTGATAGTAAGGTATATGTACAATTGTTATGGTTTTATTTGGGTCGACGCCTTAACGGCAGGTCAGGCGTATTGACAATTATGCTTAATTGATGATCGTATGTGTCGACAGGAACTATTCACTGTTTATGACTATTTTGATAATAAATCGGCCTGTAAAGCAACAGGGGAAATAGTTTCTTGTAAATACATTCGTGCTACAAGAGAAGCTGAAAACTCAATGTTTTATTTTTCAGTGTAAGTAAATAATTTCATTGTTTTATTTAATCCTTTTTTTTAATGATTTGTTATTTGGTTAAATGTATTTTTATTTCAATTAATGTAATAATAACAAGTGAATATGCACCTATCCATTTTTTTTAATAGTTATAGTTGAATTTTATTCATTCATTTTGAATGTTTGTATTTTTACGAATATTAATAAGAAATTATAACTAGTAAGTATATTTGTAGTTTTGTACACCGTTGACGGCAAGACACAGCATTAATTTTACTTATAATCAGTACTTTTTGTTTACATATGTAAGTACAACAAATAAAAATATTTGTATGTGAGCGTTTTCGTAGATAATTGAGGAAAAGGTAACATAATTGTATATCATTGCTGAGGCGAAGCGACCTCTGACCTAGACATCTAAGCACCGGGTCAACCGGGTGTATTGTGCCCGCCGCTCGTCGTTTCGGCTCCGATTTCCCCACATTCATTTCCCAACCGGAATCGGAACTCCTTTCTATATTCCCCGTTCTATGATGAGGCAGTTCACAAGTTGCTAACGTCACCCATCTACTTTACCTTCGTCTTATTGCTTTTCAGGACAATACCGAGTCCAAAGTTTTCACATTTGAACAAATGGGTATTGCTCAAGGTTGGCCGCAATATTGTTCTTTGTGTAATCTCATAGTGCTCATAGTTCTGTTCGGCAAGTTTAACTACACTCCAGGGAAAGGTCTGAATGATAATCCTTGTTCTTAGTCGGGAATTTGTACAGTCAAGCCCAAGAGACCTATGAGATAAATGCGGCCTACAAAATATTTATACAAAAGATACTTTTCTTTTGCTCGCACATGTAAATAAGTAACTACATTTCTACACAAGGATTCTTTATATATCCCTACAGTCAGAACACTCATATTTTACTTTTACGACCAAATAAAATAGATTGGGGGTTTAATAAATAAGGAGCAAGCGTTATTATTGGTCACAATAAACCTCATTTTAAGGTTTTATTTCGTTTAAAAGCATATTCATGAAATGGCAACAAAAACCTAACATGGGTTTCAATTTGTATTGTTACAGGATAATAAAACAAACACGTTTTGTATTACAAAGGAACTCTATTACGAATAATTGTAAAATTTAAACGAGTTCATAATGGATTAGCTATTGCTGAAAACTCGTTGCAAAATGTTCACCGCCGTCGAGCTAAACGAAATTCATTCTGAAAACCATTTTTGTCATTTTGGACTTTATCGTAATCGTTTTTGCGACGTTCGTTTTAAATCCGAGATAGAGCTTGGGCCAACGACCATACAGCCACTAGACGCCTAATACTTGATCTAACGCACGAAACAAATTCTGTCAACTCGCTGAGGTGCGGGGGAACGGGGTACTGCATTCTGATTGGCCCTTTCAAGGTCATTGCATTTCATAGGGATGAGACAGGTTTAAATCAAACAAGAACGTATCGATATTTTTTAATTGTATTTAATAAAATATGTATTTACATTTTACATAAATATCTTGCATTTAAGTACCTTCTTTATTCTGAATATGATTGAATCATGTAAGAACATTCAAAAATCGCTTGGTTGCAATTGCCCATTTTTTTTTAAATCTGGATCGTGTGGGTATCTAAAATTAATCGTTAAAGTTTCACAATTTGTTAGCTGTATCCTGTTGTAATTTTTAATTACTAACAATATATTTTTTACTTAAATAGTTAGGTTTTTTTGCTTTATCGATAACAGGGGTGGTCATGCGATTTGGAGCATCACTAATTATTTTTACTTAAAATCGAGGAAAAGAGATGGCAAAAAAAATACTCTCAAAAGAAAGAGATGCAATCATAAAAGACATCAACGCGCGCTCCAAGAATGTGCACTGCATACAAGTATGACCAGTATAAGATGAACTCCGAAAAATAATGTAAGAAAATTAATTTTATTTAGATTAAGGAACCATTAACTTACCGATGAAATGTGATACCGTCTTTCAGGAAACTTGAAGTCCGGCTTTCTTTATCACACCAACGTACACGGGGCCATATTTTGTTTATTTTCTCGAATTTTCAAAGGTGTAGTGCGGAAGTGTTTACGGCTCACAGGTGTGGTCGAAACTAATGCGAACTTTGTGACTGACGACGGCTATAAGATTTATAGCCCTAATGTGTTGACAGACATTTGTCGCCTGTTATTAGGCGTCTAGTGGCTGTATGGTCGTTGGCTTGGGCGCAGGTGAATTTTCGTTTTTTTTTTTAAATATTTTAAGCCTGCCTAGTCTTTGAGCAACCACGAGCGTTAAATCGTGTCCTAGGTTTTTTAGAACCGCCTAATAAAAATGTCTAGGTTGACCAAGTTCTAACACAAGCCATTGATTAGTACACCTAACGCGGTCGTTGGCAATAGTAATTACCTACGTGCTGAATACATTGCTGTATTCCTTTCAACTACATACCTACTTAATTAACTTGACCACATACCTATTCGTGGTCGAAAGTTAATTTATGTATGGCTGTACAAACACAAATGGCGGTACCGCCGTACCACAATGGATCCTGAGGGACATTACCTTAATGACCACACTTGCCAGTTTGGCAGAAGTAATATAGTGGTCGTATTGTATGGTGTTATTAAATATTAAGGTTGACATTGGTGCCGATTCTCTTGTACACCGAACTAACCTAAACTAAAACTAAAATTTCTTATTTTTAGTTAGTTGGTTTCGGTAAGTTATTCTGAAAACAAGATTCTCTAAATTTAAATATAGTTTTGACACACCTAAAATCGAGTTTGACATTCGTTAAGTTGAGTAGAGCATAGACCAAGATTGCAGTAGACCATAGACAAAAGCTGAATGAAAGTGAACGAAATGATCTGAATTGCAAAAAAAAACCTGAGGTAAATCAAATATTTATTTAAAATTGTTTATCAGTAATCATTAATGAAGTACAGTCTGTCTGTATAGTCAAGAAATTAATGTTTGAGGAACTAAGATTATTTATATTATTATACCATGGATTATTCAAAAGTAGGGTAACACTAAATCATAGTACATCAAAAATGTCATCGGCTGTCTGTCATCAACTTGTTAATAATCTATCTTGTTATCTTTTGCATTTTTAAATGTTTTTCAAATCTACGTCGACAAAACTTCGAAGAAACGTGTTAAATATGAGGAAAACAAATAGGAGTGGAGCTCGGGAAATTATTTCAAAGTATATCAGCGATGTTTGTTAGAACACCAAGCTGGACAAATTTTATCAAATTTGGATATTTATACTCGAACAGCAGCTATGACAGGTATGTAATCGTGTTATTGTTTGTTTTTTATCTACCAGAAGTCACAAATTTACTAATTAAACGATTTTATGACTAAAATAAGCATTGTTTACATTGCGCATTTATAGGTTAGATTGCAAATGTAATTAGCTAACTTTTGATACTTTTGGGTAATCAAATTTACCGGTGATTTTAAATAAGTTTTAACATGTTTGAAATAAAAATAGTGCTATCTATTTTCCATTTGTTATTACATCTTTTTTTTAATCTTTCTTTCAGGAAAATCTGAGAGTACAGTGAGGCGTATTGTAGATGAAGGCAAACACAGATCAGGCCGTCCTAAGAAAGAAATGGATGACTTCAACATAAATAAGTGCAATTCGACAAAAAATTCAATTCTTTTACTCGGTACCACACTAATACAGATCTGGATTTTAATTGTAGCCTAGAAGTCCTGCGTAAAATTTTGAAATCGATTGGATTTTCTTATAAGAAGTGTCAAAATAACAGAAAGGCTCTATCGAACAACATATTGCAGCAAAACGGGCAAGAGAAAATGGGCATACAGTGGTACAAAAGTCAAAACATAACATTAATAAAAAATATGTACGAACATTTTTCTTTTATTTACTCATTTTTATTTCAATGAAGGTCGGAAGGAAAACATCGTGAGGAAATCTGGACTATAATTATTATAATATACCTAATAAGTCTGAAATTGCCAACCCGTCTTGAGCATGCGTGGTGATCAGTGCTCGTGCCTTCTCTGTAGAGAAGAGGCAAATATTTGGCATATTTTGTTGATTATTGTATTTTGTTAATTATTTTTTTATACAAATCATGAACTGAATATGCGGTTTCAATTTGTGATAGAAACCTAATCACCACTCTTATTTGTTTAGGTTAAGGATAGGTTAATTAATAAATAAGGTGATAAGAAAATTAAAATTTTAATAATAAAGAAATAAAATGTTTAATTTAATTAAAATTATTGACAAGTAATTGCCGAATTTCCCTTGCTTCAGCAAGGAAGTCTGCGCCAGGATCCTCTACAATAGCATCCTGCTCCTCCACAATAGCATTCTGCTCGTTATCCTCGTTGCCATCGATATCTTCTTCGTCTGCAAAGATACACTTATTTAGATTTCAGAAGAATTAAGTTGTCTTGTAAGTTGTTGTCAAGTAAGTTGTCTTGCCCAACAGCTGTTTGATAACTGCCTTGAGCAAACAGATTTAGTTCAGCTAGAATCTGCAAATGAGTTCTATTATCATACAGGTAGGTGGTAGGTAGAAATTTTTCATTCTAAAAATGCATGTTGCGCCACTGCTTGTTGCATACACTTTTCGGTCAGTGGGTCGTTCAAATGTTTGTAAAGAAATTTTAGTGGAGGGGCGTGCGGTTTTTGACTGAAAGATCTCAATTATGTAATGACTAGGTTTAGATCACCCATAAATATAATAAAAGTGAGATACCACTCGACTAAACTATAAATTCTTAAAAACTTGTTTATGCAAGTGAATTACTGCACAAAACTGTTCTAACCTTTCGGTGTTTGGGGATAAATCCTTCATCTAACCGAGGATTCCTTAGCATATCCACCAAATAAAGTGCTTCCGCTCTAGGGAGTCTAAAGAGTTTTTTAAATTTCTCCTCTGCCATTTGGAATGGGTTGGATTGGTCTCGCAATCTTTCCAAATGAATTCTTTCTTGAAAGTGTCTATTAGATAATACTCAGAGCCTGGAAGTGGCTATGATTATGAGAAGTGCATTTATCCACTTCTTTTCCAACTAATAATGTAGCAAGTACATTAGATGTTCAGTACAAATCCTTTGTAAGTTTTCACGAATGCATTTTGTATTGTATCTTAATAAAATAACACTAAACTTACCTTTCTGCCGCATCGCCAACAGCTGCAATCACCTAAGCTTCCATAATTAACTCAAAGTCATCCAAACTTTCGAAAAATAATAGAGAAATATGCTTTGTAAATTTTAATAAATGTCAACTAATTTTATTCCACACCTTTTTATTCGCGATTAAAAATGGTCTGATTTAGTTTGACAATCATAATTTTAGGTGAAAAACGTCAATTTCAGAATAGCAAAATTGGCATTTTCACTAAATTGAATAACTTAGTGCTGTCAGACTATAATCTATTTAAGTTATGTCACTTTAGTCAATTTCAGAATGGAAAACTTCGTTTGACAGGATTAAACTAAATTTTAATGATTTTTAGTCTAGTTTAGAGAAATTTGTGACAAGAGAATCGGCACCATTGCTGGTTTTTGCTTTATTATGTCTAGGACGGATAATCAGATTTGGTAGAATGTAGAATAGAAACAGTAAGAACAAAACGCCACGAACGATAAAATGTTAATTTGTTATTATTTAGCTGGACGTTCCTGTTACAAGCGATAAACAGAACGCTGACCTACAAGACAAAAAACACATTAGCTAATTGAATAAAGAAATAATTAACCCAACTGGGACAGTGAGATGGACTTGTTACGAGGGTAAGTAAACATAATTAAAGTATAACAACGAAGAGGAAACTTTGTGGAATGACACCGAATTCACCTTTATATCAGGTAGGTACAAGTAGTTTCAAGCATGAAGAATAAAGTGCTCTATACTACATTCTTCTCAGAAGCCTAGCACTTACATGTACTTAATCTCACTTTACAAACAGGATCACATGGCTTAACACAATTTGAGGATATTTCAGAAGTGCTACATTTAGTGGCATCGTGTTTAGGTAAGTGCACTCGAAAGCGTGTTACGTTGTGCTCAGCGAAGGGGGCTGGTGGAGGAAGGGGGGACGTGCTACGAGTGAGACAAGCCCGCCTCTAGTGTCAACATCATTAGTGTCTACATTGTCCCGTTGCTCTACTGGAGCTACGAGAGTTGCTACGAGCTACAACTTTCGTAGGCCGCTGCATAAGATTGGATTCGCTTACGAGAAAACCTCTGTGGTCAGAAACCTAGTGCAATCATTACCGTTACAAGTTAATTGGACAAAAGGTACATACCAACTAATTAACTTTAATTGGAGTACTAAAACAGCAATCTTAACTAAATAATTAAGTCTGGTAAGTGATAGCAGTTACAAACTAAGTAATCGAAATTTCACGGGTGACGAGCAAACTTCGTTACCATCAGTCATTCGCAATACATACAATATTAAACAGTATCAATCATACTGTGGACGTCTTCGAAGTAATGATCGATGGAAACAAAGAAATAATTCGTGATTAATCGAAGGTGCTATACTCTGCCGATATTGGGAAGGAAAAATCAAGCTTAACTTTCGAACTTTGTCAAAAGTTTACCAAGAAACTTATAATTTGGAAGTTGTGTCCACATCCAGAATACGACCTAATATATTAGTGATACTACAAAACGCATAACAAACAACTTACGTACCTGCTTTACATGGATATCTGAATCGGAAACCGGGTCAATCTCAACAGTCACAAAATTGGCGAGGTAAGCCTGTTGGAGCTCAAATATACAATGGATTTGGTGCCGTTTTTGGAATATAATACACATACATAAACAATGCACTCGAACTCAGCGAAATGGCAAAATCAATAGTTAAACCGAACAAGCAATGGAATATAAATATTTGATGAGTTATAAATTCATAGTAAGGGTTGTTCAGTTTAGTACTGTCCGTCCGCATCGAGACGTCAATTGCCGCATCTTCCCCAAAATTGAAATCCGCCGGGAACTTGCCCACATGCTCTAAAGCTCTTACATACGTGTTTTATTACTGGCTATGAAACTTAACACGAAATTGATGTCCCGTACGCTAGACAGGGAATTGAAAAATAATTTGAACATCTGATATTCCATTGCATCTTGGCAAAATTTTATAGATCAAAAATTCGATATTGTGGTCACTAGCACAAAAAAAACACTGAACACACCACATTAACACTTTATACAGACGTGAGTACGAACACTGTAAGCCTGAAGAACGATTACCTAGCACGACTTCCTTTTTATCATTTCGCAAACGAGAACTAAAGGATCTACTGAAAAGCATAATTGCGAGCGCGATTAGAATATTCTTTAGCCATAGCCGGCCGAATACTATGAAAGCGTAGCGCGTAGTAAGTTCAAACCGACCGGCGGTCTAATTGTAACTGGACTGAGTGCCACACCACCACTACGTCATACACGACGTACCACCACCGCGGCACCGGTCAGCCAGCCGCCAGCCGCCCGCCACTTAACTCATAATGCAATACAGGTTAAGGACTACTTTATTGCTTTTGTCTTTTTCAGTCACCACTACACGTCTATACTCAGAATAACACACGTCACATTTTACATAATATAATATGCAATGTGCGATACATAGACCGGTTAGTCATCTACAAGTCTACCGCACATGGCGCAACGTCGATATCTATAAATTGGTCATGTCAGTAATTAATTAATCGATGACTCGAGCCAAGCAACATTGAATTTGAAGAAAACTTTAAAGGGGTGCAAGCAATAAGCGGCATGAGAAGTTCCAAAATATGAAAAGTGAAATGATTCAATATGTGAAAGTAAATATAGAAGGTTGGGATTGAAAACGAGCCCTTGGTAAGAATAACACAACATCGTGTAACACTCATATAACTCATGCATGGTAGTAAGGTAATCAGAACACACATTTTGGAAACGGTGATGCAAATTGCCAAAACCGATATTTCAGGATGACAAGATGTGGCGTGTTATTGAGAGATGACCCATTTTTCCCAAAACTAATTAACAAGAGATGGCACACGATGACGAAGGTGAGCCTCAGAAACGACAGGACATGGCAGTCTGTAGATTGGGCGCGGCAGAGGCCGTCAACTTGCGGCCTGGCGGGTCGTCGGCGTCACGTCGCGTCGGAGTATACGTTGCGTGCCTGCGTGAATTTGTGTAATCACCTCACCTGTTGCTAGTCCACAAATAATAATAGTCAACAAATCGACACAACTTACTCCGATACGATCCTATTCCTTATACTCCACGCACGTGTCAGGTTGAATTATTAAAACATTTAGTGCGCTGACATTTAGTTCCGACATGAAATGCTGTTTTCAGTTTAGAATTACTCTTTCAGTTAAGTATTGATTGAATTGATACTGAACATAATACTGAACCAGTTACAGTTGAACCAGTTCATCCATTGTGCTGCCGTCTAAGTTGTATTTATCGGGCGCACAACAATGGGCATTTCCGTTTGGAGATGTATGATGTACACTCGGTATTATACCCAGATGTGGGTACAATACAGATTTTAAAGCACTTGGCATGCTACTGTCGTGAAGGACCGATAGCAATCGCTCCGACAAAACGCCACTCAACATTAAACACTAAATGATATGGGACCGTCGGGTTCATATAGGAGAAAACCTCATTTTCTAAAAGGTCACGAATATACTTGTCTATAGCATAATCCACTCCACACCCTTTACCTTTCATTGGCGCAAATGACTCTCAAATTACACTTTATTTTGAGGAACGTTTTGCGATTTGCTTTATTCGGGACGGTAATAAGCTTTCAGAGCCTTTTACAGGAGTACATTGTAACATTATATTATGTCTAACAATTTCTTTGTGTTCCTTGCAAGCTGGGTACTATTTGAGAAAGTATCACATTTATTCACACGATTAAATTTCGGCACCAATGTCATGACGGACTAGACATAATTACTCGTATGGAACACACGACGCACGTACGGTCAAGGATATACGGTGCCGAAATGTGGATACTGGTCAGTTGGCTCCAAATTAGAGGCTGCTCAGCAAACTATAGAGTTAGTTATAATATTTCTGATATCTGTTGGTGCAGACGATTCCAGGAGCGGAGACCGGGTATGTGAGCAATAAGCATGGCATGCGATGGTCTCCAGCTAGATGGACCGGTGATCTACGTGATGGGACACACTAGATGATGAGAGTATCGCAAAAAAAACTTCAATTTAGCTGGATGGATGTTACATCTTATTGAATAAACATTAGAAAAAATCAGCGAACAGAACGTTATTGCATGCAAATATTTTCTCATGCGTATACATTATACATGGAAAAATTTGCTTTATTCAAGTCTGAACAATACGCGGTACCACATGTTCTTATAATATGAGTACGCGTGTGTATAAATGTCACGATAACATCAACGGAAGGTGGGTGCAGCGATATATGACATGCTGCCGACGAGGCGACGACCGATGTCGCCGGCTCGCAATGTCGCCGTGTCGGACCTTGCGTAAACATAACAATGAATGTATGGCAGGGCAGGGCGGACATGTGCGCCTGTGTCCCCGGGACCTACAATGCCGGGACAACAATACATCTAAGGAGACTTGTACAATTACCTAGCAAAATACGAGTCACACGCCTGTTTGAACATCTCGCTAACAATAAATATCATTCGACGACGATATCAGCTTCATTTAGGTAATATATAAGGATACCGTGTATTATTCTTGTGTGTTATTCTTATCTGTCGCTGCCCAAGAGAAAATATAATAACATTTTTCAGGGGCTCTTCAACTAGTTTCAAACAAGAAAATTCAATGGGCATTGCACGCTCTATCAGGAAATGTTGGTAGAGAATCTTCAATTCTTCCAAGAAGACAATGAAGGAAATGGGCCTTGTCCTAGTTTTGATGCAGTGGAAACAAAAGATTTATTCAGCGGAAGTTGAAAATCTGAACTTGTGCACAATTAGCACTCTTTAAAATCCCTTTGACATTTAGAACTACTGTGTTTGTTCCACTTACTTTTTGAAAGCTGGAAATAAAGAATGGAGGTGGCATTCACATGAGATATTCCTTTTATTTGAAAACTTATACCAACATTTATATTCTACATGCACCAATAAATGTTACATTCCAAACACATTGACAGTATCAAATCATTAAAAGCTGAACCTAATTGGAAACAATACAAAATTCATGAAAGTATGCAAGCGGGAACGCTGAAACATTTTCATAAATTTGCAACAGAAACTGTAAACCTTTGATTTTCCAGATCATCATAGGTTATTTTCCTTTGAAGCGAATGTCGTGAAAATAAAAATTTGAATGGAGGATTGTTCAGGAGAGGTACTTTGTGTGAATAAAAAGTCGCCTTATGACGTTGCTCTCAACACAGCTCGACAAGTATCACGTCCCTTTTTGTGACTGTTTTAGCATAATTATTTTGTCATTCTACGCGCCTTTTCCGAGTCAATAAATTTTCAAAAAGATTGTAGCAAGATTAATTTATTTTCTTTCGGAGATTTTTTCCTTTTAATCGTTGCGAAGACGTGCATAGATTAATAAAACGCCCCTTTTAACTCAAAGGAGTGGACAAAAACATCAAGAAATAAAAGAAAGCCAAGATAACAGCGTGCAGCGGTATATCGTGAAGATAGCATCGTCAATGCTTATCGAATCCAAGTATCGATTGAGGGTAGTATAGTGTAGTTGTTTGTGGGTTATATCAACCTCCTAGAGAGCATTAAAACTGAAGCAAGAAAATAAAGACATTTCTATATTTCATGAACAATTTATCAAGAAGTTATGTCACATACTCGCTTCTTAGTGAATAAAAAGATCAGCCATAGCGTGCCCTGGGTGCCATAGCTATCCGCTGACAGATTATGTGATAAGGATAGATGATAAGAGCCATGTACACCTTCATACATTACATATATATTGCGGTCTCATTTGTCGTCAAGCGTGGCGATCAAGACAGACTTCCCGCATCTATTGTCACGGCTCAAGGTCAAGGCGGTGGCTTGAACTAAACATATAGCTAGGAACTAACCATGTCTAATGTGGGACACTTCCGCCTGATGTAGGTGTTAATATAACTCTTGATATACGCTCGCCAGTTAGGCGTATTTCTATACTAGAAGAACATGCCTATATGAAGACTCACAGTAAAACCCGAGAGAATTCATACCGTCTAAGGCAAACCGTACGTGTACTTTTCACCTATTTATAATTCTTTAGGCAGCTCTAGCGTAAAAGTTATTATGAAGAAAACGTTGGCCCTAAGAACGTCAACGAAATGTTCTTATAATCTGGAATTTAGTAGTAGTATTAATTGCTCCAAGATCATTTTGATTGATTATAGGAATATGAAAAATTCCTATCACGAAGTTATGTAGAGCGTCGTCATATTAAAGGTCCCTTGTCAAATCAAAGATGATGCGAAAATATTATGTGACGCGACAAGTGAACGAAGGAAATTACTTTTGGTTCATGTAACGAGCCGTGAAGTGCTCTTATAAATACGGGAAACCACGGAACGGTGTTGTGAGTATGGCCCAGCAATTACGTTCCCGACACAATAATCAGGCGACGAAAAACGATATTTGGAAATGAAAAAACTTCAGCGGTGGTAGGCCTGTTGACTTCATTATGCATGAAAGTACACGAAACTTGTAAACTGAGATTCACGACGAGAGCGGATTTATAATTAATAGCTTAGCTTCTGACTTCTAAACTTCTTCAGAATACTTTGCTGAAACCACTGAATTGCAAATAATACTCAACAAGCTTGCGGCATAAATATTGAGCATATTCTCGAAAGTTCTTGCACGATCGATGTTAGAAGTTAGAACCACAGCGTGATATAGGAATATCATGAAGATTTAATTTTTACTCACTTTGCATAAATTTTCTTTTGTAAAGACATCATGCTTTTCCTATTTGATGACTGTTTTATAAATAAAAATAGGCATTTTTCAAAATTGTTACTATGCTTTGAATACGCTTGATAAATTCTAGATAGATAAGTAACATCTAATCTTTACTTCTTCAACAGTTCGCTTGTTCTGACTTGTTCCTTTGATGCCTGATAATAAATCAGCATCTTCTAAATTATTTGAATTTTAAATATAGTATCTGAACCATTTTGTATAGGCACTTGCGAGAAAGATCGAAATGGCCTGGGTAAACCCCCGAGGGAACCGTCTAGCCGCCGAAGACCTCTTTAGAATAAAAGCTATATTTACAAGTTTTAGTCTTTTCTTTTGGGAAAACCTTTGATCCTATTCATCTATAGATTTTGTAAACACCGAATAATTTCCCGCTGTCTTTTCTTTTCTAGACACAACAAAGGCACGTAACGCATATTTTCATCTGAAAATGCATTATTACGTTATATAGTTAGGACGTTGATTCTTGCAGAAAATAATACCACTCCGCCGTCCGCAAACTCAGAACAATGAGAAGTTCGTAAACAGACTTGGCTTTAAATACGGCATCCTAATTAGTCTGGGCTGCGGGTATTAGTAGCTAGTTTCCTGCCACGTCAATCACCGGCCCTACAGACTTCAACTTCAGTTAGTCTAATAATACTTTCGGGTTTCCCTATTTTCGGTTTCAACGTGTAACGCCGCACTAACAACGCGCTAAAGCGTGAATGTCCGAATGTCAGTAAAGATGTCTGAAAACATAATTAAATGTTTAAGAGAAAACTTGATACCTGATAAAGCTTTTCGTAAATTAAAACTTTATAACGAACTTTGAGTTTGGCAAAAGTATAAATACTTTATCATTGTTCTGTTAAGAGTTCACGCGGTAAATTATAAAGATATCAGCGCTGACAATATCATGTTAGCAGATAAAATCAGCAATCAAGAAACAGAAGAATGGCGACAGTTAGCTTGCGCAGTTTAATATTAAGTTAAGTATTAAGTGAGAGAGTACAATAATTGTACATGTGCATGGTATTTTATGGCAGGCAGGATATAGCCAAGATAAGTATGCAAGCACGCGCGGCCGCGAAGGGTCAACAAATACATTACCCGCCAGTTTGTTCCCGAGCTAGCCACACAAGCTATTCGTCTTCCACGCAGTTTCTATTGGGTTAATAGAGCAGGTGTAGAATAAGTGCCTCTTACCTTGACATTTACTACTTGATGTCGCAAATAAAGTAAAAAACAAAGTGTTATGGGTTAGACGGTGTCACACCCAGTAATAGGTTCTGCACGAAGATATTGGATGCCATTATTCGTGACCCAATTCACCATGATACGCCAAAGGTAGTGATAGTACTCTAATGCGCTTTGTATTCTATTCCATCGAGCAGAAAACCTGATCTGGTTAAATATTATGAGCATGTATGAAAACGATATTGTTCCAGAGAATTTCTTTTTAATATACTGTTTCGAAGTGCTTTTGTGTTATATATCGAATACTCGATATATTGGGTACAGTTGCAAATTCAGAATCGTTTTCCATTTCCACTGTAGTGAACACAGTTCTCGTTATTTAAATATGAACAGTTTTAAGCACACACTACCGTTTATAAAAAAATATTTTATAAAGAGAAACAAATTCAAAAACGTACTGAAAAAAGTTTGATGCTTGTTTGCCTATCACGGTTTCACGGTGAACTGATTTGATGCAGATTTGAGCACAAAGGTAGGCTATGATACTTACACCCGTATTTATAAGCAAGTCATTACTATTACTTGAGTTAAATGTCATTGTTTAAGATACGATTTTTTCTCTGTAGTTTAGTAATTCCTTAATGTTAGAACTATCAAACGTTAGAATTCTTAGTTTTGCTTTCATTGACGGTTCTAACTTCGTTTAAATTCTTGCCCATTGCATAAAATATTTGCATAAGTAATTACTTAAGTCCATTTAGTTACTTTGACTTGACTATAAATACGGGGGTTATTTACGTAGAAAAATAGGTGCTGGGTGTTTTGAAATTTCGAGACAATAATAGTACATTGTAATACAAGGGCCTAAAATGACCCATTATATACGAGGTAGTTTTACTACCGAGCTTTAGCGAGGTAGTAAATAGGAACCGAGTTATAATGGGATTTTAGCGCCGTGTGTTACACTGTACTTTTCACTACGATTGCGAGAAAATAAAATAACCATGTTCAATATGAGTTTATTTTATTAAAAATTAAATTCAATTTATTATTACAATTCCAAAAATTTCGCGCCGATGCCTTTTTTTTATTTCTTCTGTAGCTGCAATGCAACGCACACATTCTACCAAAGAGTTCGGCATTCAGCGCGTTTAGTTCCATTTTTAAAAATAAAACATTTTTTTTTACTTGAAATTAAGTCACGCACCAGCTGGCTGAACAAGTTGTCGTACGAGATTTACTTTTAGCCCTAGGGCAATATATGCAATTTTAGGCCCGCTCTGATATGCTATTATGACGTTCTTTTTGAGCAAGAGGAGTGAAAAGTTAATTCCGGGTGAATTAAATCCGGATCAGGGCCAAAACTGAAGACAGATCGTATACCACCTAACTTTATATTCTTTATCGGATCAGTAAAAGACTTTCAGTCTAACCAGACCCGGATTTAATATTTAATACAATACTTTACCTCCACGGAGTGACTGTCTTTTGGCCACCACAACCCAATTATTGCTATCTACCGAAATACTGATAACTTACTATAATAATGGTTAATGTTTGCTATGTCTTTCTTATTATATTGCGATTTCTGGAGCCCAGTAAGTAGCCCTTCCTCATGTGCCATAAATTCATGCAAGATACCCCAGCGTCATAAGTCAGCCATTTCTCTCGGCACGTCGCCGCAATCGTTTATCTTCACTAACAACTCGCCTTAGGGATCACTCTCAATAACAAATAATGCTAAAGGTCAAATGGTAACTGGCAGAAAGAAAGACACCACTTTATGGCCAGACTATAAAAAGTGCTCTCAGTGCTCTTTATCGCGACATTCTCGGCGAAATAAAACTGGTTTAAGCCAAGACAAAAGAAACACTAGCAAGCTTTGATCGGTGACGACACATAATCATTTAGAAAGTTTGGTACTTCCGCATCACACGGCAACTTTGCGAGTACTACTACATAATGACAAAACAAGTTTGCAACTTACAGTCGTGCACCGGAATATATGTTAGACATCGATTGTTGGGTTCTTGAGAAACTATAACTCTATTTAACTCTTGCAAAAGTTGAGACTTTCAAGGACGATATTATGCATATCGATTCCGCGAAGGAACGGACATCGAACCGCGAAACGAGTTAAAAATACCGGCGGCCGGTCGACCGGCATCTGTGGGCACACCGGTCCGACTACTCTGTCGGCCACATGCGTTTGTTTACTATCTGCTTCGATCGCGGCTGCGGCGCCGGCGGTGGCCGCGGAGGGCCTAGCCGGCGATCACATTGCAATTTTTGAACAAAAAGTTTTTTCGTGCGAACTTACGGCGGAGGCCCCAATCCATGTCGAGGCGCGCGGTAAGAGGCGCGTGGCGCGGCGTCTGCGAGGCGACTGCCGCGTCCTGCGCCCGCACGTTCCCTCTCATGTATTCCCATTGTAAGTCGCGGCGAGCATTGTCCGACCCAAGAGGAACCTTCTCGCGGAAATACTGGACACGCAGTGCAACTATCAACTACACTAACTTAACACCACGTAAAATCTCCTCAAGATAGGATTCAAAGCTAAAAGCTTTTCTTATAAAGTGTGAACGCTCTTTAAAATAGTTTTGGATTGCATGCAGAATTTATTTTTAGTTGAATGACACAGGTCCAAAACGTGTGGGGTGTCAGTTCCACTACCAGTGCGCACGCGAGTCGCGACTGTGGATTGGTGATTGTTCCGCGTATCGTTGATGAAACCGACATAGGCTACCGACTTGTTCTTTAGAAAGCACAGAAATAGGTAGGTATTTGGAGAATTTCTTCCAAAATAATTGACTTCGTCCGTGCTTTGTTTAATTTAACATAATTTTAACAAAATTATGAGAAGACCTCCGAGCATCTTTTAGTATTCGGAGCAAATTTTATGAAGTTTTGAAGTGAGGTCTTAAGCAAAAGCCTCCTTACCCTACATAATTAAATTTAGTTCTGTTCCTCCCTTCAGGAACCGACCTTCATCTCTGTCTATACATACTTACCTCAACTTCAGTTTGGACCAAAGAATTTGTAGGTCGGGTTTATTGATGAAAAAGCGTTATCGGACAATTCGCTACGGCCTACTCACTCATTTCCCGTTGGAGATTCGATTCCGTTTTATATGTCCATCAAATGTTCTATATTAGATCATTGTTCGCCAACACTTTTGTCAAAGTTCGATAAAGTAGAGAATCAAGATTGTATCTATTATAACCAACTGACGCAGAAGGGGGTTATGTTTTTTTTTTACTTTACATAAAGATTTATTTTTACCCGACTGCGGCGAAGCCCAAAAGGAGGGTTATGTGTTTGACGTGTATGTATGTATGTATGTATGTATGTAAGTATGAATGTATGTCCGTTTCTTTGTTCCCTCATAACTCATAATTCTTGAGTAGTTTAGTTAGAATTTGTAGATTCGTAACATTCGGCTGAACTTCGAAATTCCGACAGTTCACAGTGCCCATTACGTGTCTTCTAGTGTTATAGTGCGCGCGGAACTAGTTGGCCGCGCCTTAGGCATGTTTTTGTTTTTTATTTATGCATTCTTTTCAATAATTTGAACAATTATTGTTCACGATATCTCGAGATTGGTCATCACTGTCTAATTATAGTCTCCTGTGCATTGCAAGCTGTAGGCAACCCGCCCCCTCACCCCTGTCGCCACCTAAGGCGCGGCCAACTAGTTCCGCGCGCACTATAGTGAAAAGAGCAGTAGTGTCTCAGTTTACAGTGTCAGTATTTGCAAGGGACCTAGCTAGCGCAACAAAGTTTTAAATTGTAACGCAACTTTGAAGTTAACGTCCAGCTCTGGACTACGAAACTGTTAGGTATGTGATTGCAGCATGACTTCGTCCTCATAAACGTACATTAAACTATATTTCAAGCCGAATCCTTATGCTTATCGATACATATTGAATTCAAGATTATCTTATTTCGTAAAGGGTAACTTCCTCATATTCAGCTTCCTTCCTACTATTAATTTTAAAGAAAATCGACAGGGTCAAAATACAATAATCAAGGTTTAACTTAATAAAAACACATCAGTATCTGTACAAATCCTTTGGTGATTATTGTAATTTTAATACCCGATATCCTAATAGTTTTCCCTTGCCGAATATAAAAACTGACCTGTATCGAAGAAATTGTTACCCCATGTCAATTAAACTTTTTAACAAATTACCCACTGAACTAAAAGACCTAAGACGAGAAGAAAAAGACCTTTATTCCGAAAAAAATTATACGCCTGGTTAGTAAATAAATGTTTCTACACGACCCAGGAATACCTTAGTTATAAGAATAGAAAATTAGTGTAGCGCCTTACTATGTCCCTATCAGTGCAATATAACTAGTTTAATTTAAGCTAGTATGTAATTCCAAAATATTCCAAATACCTTGTGTACCATGTAGGTGCCTAATTCATTTTTTTCATAAACTTGTATCCTTAAGTTTTAAGTTTTTGCATACCAGAAATGGTTAATATGAGGATCGTTTTTTTTGTATTATGTAATGCATTATGTACCATCTATTTTACCCATATTATGCAAATAAATTATTTGAATTTGAACGCACTACTTCGCGTATTGTGTCTGGGACCATGAAAGTAGACTACTTTTTTTCTACGACATTCTGAAATTCATAATTGTTCAGTTTCAGGTCTGAGTCGCCACACTCGCCACATGAGCTACGTTTATATTGTTACACCTTGTATTTGACCATGTTATTGTACTTAGTAACGATAGCTAGCACCTGTCAGTTTTCTCGGGTGAATAAATAATAACACTAATAGGGAATATTATGTACTTGTCCTTGATTACTAAATAATTGTACATTTGTTTATTTGTAGATTTGTAGTTTTCTCTCATTATTTACTTAATTTAGAGGGGTTTAGAAAGATAAATCATCATCATCAGCCTGTAATGTCCCCACTGCAGGGACTCAGGTCTCCTCTCTAGGAGAGGGATGGGCTATAATCCACCTCGCGGGCTATTTTTATTACGTGGTACTCTAGATTACTGACGAAACTACCGGAAACAACTCCTAGTATATGAGCTTTGCCGCAATGCATCAATTTTGGCTAAACTAGGCTCGAATATATCCGATAGAGCGAGTATAACCCGAATCAACACAGGGGACAAATTTCATCCCGAATTCGAACATCGAACGCGATTCAATTTCGATATTTGCCGAGAGACAAAAGTTCACTAAGTAATGAACTAACTTTGGCTCTCTCTGTTAGATAGATTGTCCGATAGTTTGGACTTTTTGTGGTCACTGTGATTTCGTATACCGCAGATCAATTAAGATAGGTGTTGTTATTAATTGATCTAACTAATTGGTACCTGCGATTTTTTTAAGACAGCTATTTTAGAGAAAAATGGACCATAAAAAATAAAACATGAATAACGGCGTTATTCGCATTAAAAGCTGTGGAAAATTTGCACGCTCAAAGGCTTAGCCTGATGATTTACATGAAAAATGAAAAAATATTACCATACAGATGAACGTTCTATGGGGAAATAAACGCAAAAGGTATTCGCACGCGCGTGAACCTTGAATATAATGCTTTACTGGAATCGTAAATTGCTAAACGTAGGTTACGTACTAGTATTGATCTTCCACATTATTATTAATAATAAACTTTTTCTTAGAATGCTATTAAATTAACGAGTGTATTATTTTCTTTGCATGAGTAACTAATGAACATTATTTACGAGTTTTCTCAGCCAAATGGTCGCGTTAAGACTCCTAACCAAAATGTGAAGTGTGTGGCACACTGGAAGATGTTATACATTTATTGACAGAGTAATAATATGTCAGATTTCAGTCTGCAAGAGAGCAGCTACTTATAGAGCTGGAGATTAATATGTATGATGTTTGCATGTTCCATCATATTTTGCCGACACCTAGCCTCCGAACTTGCTTATAATTTAATTAAGCTTTAAGCTTGTGTTGCTATGTTTACATAATAAGCTACGATGGGACTGGCTGATGAACATAATAAAATAAATAAAGAGAAAAAAAGACCTAGTACCGTTCTTACCACAAAATGTAAAACACCCACAGTCCCACAACGAGGATGGCTGATGACGTTATAAAGTTGCGGTTGCGAGCACCCAACTACCTACCTCACCTTACCTTTCCTTTACGTTACCTTTTGTAAAATAATTACTAATCTTAAAAGCTTATTAAGGTCCCCATGTGTATAATTTCGGGCCGCCTTTGAAGTTTGAAAGGGGTGAAAGCACTTATGATTATAAATGAACTCTACATTAAGCCTCTGATTCATACATTTTGATTTGACTTGAGGTTATTTCATTTTTAATGAAACAGCAAATAAACTGGAAGGATGCCAATGAATTCAAAGATAGAAGAAGCCGTTATAGCTGCACTACTATGAGAACGAAAATAAAAAGAAGCAGTAACTTCAATTACTGTTAGGTAGCTGAAGTGTTACTTTGTAATATCTCAAAGGATATCAAATCCCAAATATCGCAAGCACGTAGGTATCTATCACATCCAAATTCATATTACATGAGACTGCTACAGTAAACACAAGATTTGTATGCACAAGTTGGTCTTAGAGCGAAAACTGAGCGAGTTTGCTCTGATTCTATTCAGTCAGAGTAAACCATTTTATCGCCGCGGACACGTACGGCGATTGAAATGTCGTCGGAACCAACGACGAGATTGGATGTCGCGAAAACAATTTTTATGAAGTTATTCTTTCTGTTCTTGTCTCTGGTATTTGTTAACAAAAAGGTTTCAGCTGAAATCTACTTTGTACAGTTTGTACCGTCTACGTCTGTGTGATTTATAGCTTGAGATAAATTAGACCCATATTAAGAAGAAAACGTTGATAAACTGTTTGCTGGAGGCAAACATTATTTTGTTGCCTGGTTATTTTTATTTCCGCACAGCATGTTGCTTTTATTAACGTCCAATTTTTAAGATGAAGTGACTCTAGTTGAAAAAAATGTTAAAAAGGTATTCCATTTCAGCTTTGGTGGACCACTAGTGTAATACTAATACATCGATCGACCGATGATTCTGAAACACAGTCAACCTTTAAGTGTAGCTATTTCCAATTCCGGTTCAAGAGAGTCAAGGGGTAAAAACTTTCGTAGGTTGCTAGCGAAGATTTTTTTTTGCACTCGTTTAAAAAAAATATTCGGCAACCTACCTAAAGATTAGAGTTTAACCAATATTGTACCTAATAGTAAAATTTTACCAAGATTATGTAATCTTTTAGTTGAACCCATACCGGGTTCAGGTAGCGAAACAACCATCTTCAAGCTCTACAGATAATCTTTCGACGTCCTCTTTTTTTTTCACGATTACGATGCCTAACATCCCGAATGCTCTTGATATCGGAGACTCCTTCAAAGTTCGATATTATTAGGATGATACTATAAAACAGAAACGTGTTCCGATCCAATATTACTTCAGTTATGAGATTGCCTACAGGATGTTTTTTTCATACGAGTACCTCTAACTCTTTGTGCAATGAAGAACCCTTCATGAAAATGTCGATAAGTGGGGGCAAAGCTAATTTTAGCTTCAGGTTTAGACTTAGTAAATACCTCCATTATCTTTTGGGCTTTCGGGATTAACAAGACCTGGTTTTGTGGTGAACTATGTATTCATGAACGAAACAATATTTGTCTTTGACACGCGGCTTTATCAAGTTTGTTAATACTATTTCTTGTAATGAACACGATTTAACTGATAATATTACTTAAAGGACTAGCGGTCTTATCGATTACAGTCAAGCATAAATCTAAACGCTTCATTAAAAGGTTACTTTCGCCGTGAAATACCGCATAAACGTTTGAGATTAGACCCCATCCTTAGACCTTTTTTGTATTACAATCAAAGTTTTTGGAAAATAACGTACTGGTCGGACAAAACTTGAGTCATTAATTCGAAAAGAAGAAGGAGAAAAAAGCTTTTGCATGTGACTGTACAGTCACGAGTACTAATATGAATAAACGCAGCAACTTTTAACAGTTTATCCTACTGTATTGAGTGTTGTCTTATGATGTTACGGTCATAGCATTTTCTAATAACATAATTTCACGCCTGTAATCCCCGAAGGGTCAGGCAGGGGTTTACCTAATGTTACACCCACATTTCGCCAGTTATGTTTAAGTGCCATTTAATAGGGGGCAAGCCTATTGCCATGTTTGCCATCAACCGGGCACAAATCCAGACTCCGTTCTTCGTGGCTGCTACTGAGAAATTCCTGATGAAAAAACCCAATAACACTGCCCGATCCGGGAATCGAACCCAGGACCTTATGCTCAGCAGTCGCGCTTGTGACCAACTAGACCAACGAGGCAGTTAAACTCACATCTTTACGAAAAAGGTCTTATCTTAAAGAAGAAACTGTTATTTCACGAGGAAATTCGGGTTTGAATTTTATTGCTTGTGGAGATGAACATAAATTATTTCATCATCGTTACTCTAATGTCTGCATGTTTTAGAATCATGAAATTCGAAGACATGTGACATCTCTGCCAACCCGCACTGGGCCCGCATGCTGGACTATAGCCCATCCCTCTCCTAGAGAGGAGGCCTGAGTCCCTGCAGTGGGAACATTATAGGCTGATGATGAATTAGCCAACACATCCAATAATTCCAAACTGTCTAAACAAAAGCCTGAGAAGTACGTTACACTACTAACCAATACCCTAACTAAACAAAACACGGACAGTAGTATATCCCCATAGTATTTTTCTAGAATACCCGTATAGTGTTTGTACTCGACCAGCATGCAGCATGTGGGTCAAGTGGCTCATGCGCTGTCATCTCATTTTCACTTTACACGAAAACTAAACAACCCTGCTCTCTGCAGCTTGAAGCTTGCTAACACTTCTTGGGAGTGTAGTGGTGCAGCTTACGTAGCCAACTTTTCCTTGTTTTAGAAAAATAGTTTTAGAAAATATGATGATGAGAAAATATAAGAATGCTTTCGGACAAGCGAAGTAGAGCTAAATGTTGATGATGAATTACTTCTGGGAACTTACACTTGACTTATACGCATGTTCATACTGAAGCTACAACAAGCAAGTTACTCGGATCCTGACATAGTTATTTTACTTTTTCATAACCACTGATATCGGGATATTTACTAAACATGTTTACTGAAGTTATTGCGGGTCAGTTTTGTCTTCTTCTTCAGTTTATCCTAGATCATGGTCCTTTCAACAACGCTGATATATCGAGAACTTAAAACAAACAATAAATACGGTAGATATTCCGTTTTCAGTGTTAATGATAATGTTAGTGACCATGTTGGTTTATGGTACAAGTGTGTAACGTTGGTGATTACCGCTTAGGCGCCATTGAGACCCGAGCCGTCAGGCGAGGGTCTTAAGAAAGCCGAGGACGGTAATCATCAATACACACGTGTATCATACGACGTTTTTCAACACACTTGTGAAGAATATAATACTAAAAAGTCATCTTCAACAGTTAAAACGAGTTCTGATTTTTTTTTCACAATAGCGGGAAAAAATAATCGGTTTTCCTATGCGCGCGCATCTACAGTTCGACCAACTTATCTGTGCATGCGGGAAAACACGGAACTAAAATAAATGTACTAAGTTTGACGTAGCGATGCATTTTTTCCTGACCAGTGGCGCCACCGTGAAATCCACACTTAAAATGGTCATACTGTAACAATGGCAATCGGCCATAGACTAAATGAATGAGCGCGATAGAGTTTTAGCCACGTATAAAACGAGGAAAAAGTTTTCTTTATTACAGAGAAAATAAAAGTTGTATTATTTGAGTGAAAGTTTCATTTAATAAAAACGTACAAGTTGAAATTATCTATTTAAATTCAAATTTGCATGAAATGAGCAAGCACTAATTTATTTTTACTACCTATTGAACACGATCTTTTTTGTATCGAAACTTTTTTATGAACGTAGCAACTCTACCAATAAAATTTAAAAAAAAACCTATAACTCACTAGTGAATAATAGCAATGAAAAAGTCACAGTTTGATTATAGGTGTCATTATGTGCCTAATTGCGGTGAAATTATAGCCACTTTATGAGCAAGTGTGTTGAAAAATATATATTACTTTGTCCACGTTCATACATCTGGTACGTGCGTGTATATGAGGACATTGCATGGTTAATAATGAATTTATTTCCAACAACCACTAAGGGCTTATCATCATTGCCCATTTTATACCTTTTCAAACTTCTTAAGTATATTAGTCTGCTAATTGCGGAAGACAGAGTTGATTGATTTATTGAATCCTCTAGCGTTTTACTTTTTACTTTATGTCGTAAATTCTAACGACGACGGTCGAGCTCCGCTACCGTATCGGCAAGTAACCGAGCTAGTAAGTTCGCGCCAGTGCGCTAACCCTAGGCTACTACATTATGCGACGGAGGCAACGAGCCGTAAGAACCAGCCAGCCACTAAAACCCATTAAACAAATTTTCTCAGTTCATAAAAAAGGCAATTTCACCTAATCGGTAGTGAATGCTGTCATCATTTATAGGCACAATATAATCCGGCACGCCACTGCGAATACTTTGCAAACATTGAAACGGTAGTATGATCTACTTATACACGAACTTGCACTTAACCTTCAGAAAATGCAATCCAGAGATATCATTTGGAAACTCTTTTTGAAAATGTTTTCTAAATATGTATCAGCTGCCCCATACACTTAAGTTGAGAAGGTGTTTAAATATTGTACGGCACAGGACAGCTGTATATTTTTCGTGATTATGAGTATAGTTCCATGGAAAAAGTATTGACGATAAGTACATACGGTGAAACATCAATCTTTACATAATATGTAAAGCTTATTATAATATTATCCAGTGTAATCTGACCTGGCAATGTATGAGTTTCGCGTACAATAAGAGATAAGGTTAATTTGGTTTAGCATACCTTGATTATTCAACGCGTTTCAATATATGCTGTATTCTGAACAAAACACAAATATAAACAGATGATTTTGTGGAAATCGAAAGGAGCAATAAATAACCGCAACGCAAACTGTTTACCAGCTTATTTAATTACCAGTTCGTCCGTCAGGCAATCAAAACAACTTAAACGTCACAGATTCACTTTGTGGTCTCTTAGCACGGTAATAATGATAATATTACCGTGCTCTTAGCTTGATATTGATTTAAGTTTTGTCGTAATCATGGTTTGTACCTTCATAGGTAATTAAAATGATGTCTTCTTCAAAGTTGATTTCAAGTCGAAAATGTAATAAATAATTCTTAATTGAAACTTCTTATTAAATGTTCATCTAAAAACCCACTTACAGTCCATAACAATAAGATTCTAAATTAAATGAGAAGCATGCGGTACTTACTTCGTGTCATATTCATCAGCGCAAGCGGGCACTCGTCGTCTTCCAAGATGTACTCCGAATTGTCAGTTTTGTCTTCCTAAAAACCGAAAACATGTTTAGTAGAATCGTGTTGTTTTTGTATTTGCACACAGTTTTGGAACTATGCGAATCGATACGATGGAATTTGGCGGAAGTGAATTAATAACCAAAGGAGGAAGAAGCTATAATAAATTTTGCGTCCCATTGCGGGGTAATAGCCTGTATTCAGTCACGACATCCATACCCTTAGTAGTTAATAGGTTACATTAATATCAATTTTAATCTCTAAGGGGCTGTTTCACATTGCTTCTGGATCAACAATACTTCCAAAAAAACTATACCGGGCAAAAATAATAGTTTTAGGGTCGAAATATTAAAAATGGTACAGAATTATTTCGTAAAGGCTCCGATTACTTAACCGATAGGTACTTGTCAAGTAGTGGTGTATATTGGGCCACAAATGAGATGAATGAAAGGCATTTGCATGTGGCTTCGGGGGGATGTGTGGTGTTACGCGAATGGAATAAACAAATGAGTACCTACATAAGAGGATGTTTGAAAGTAGCACGGGTGACTAGATGTGTGCTAACCGTCGTTGTCGTGGTAAGGGCATGTGATGTGGAGGTATTAGAAAAAAGTCGTGAGAAAGGTTTTGACTATATGTAAGGATGGGTATAAAGTAAAAGAAGACCAAAGAAACGAAGGATTGTTAAGAATGAGATGGCAAGAAAGGCGGTGTCTCACGAGATGATGAGTAACAGAGAAATATGGAAGAAGAAATGCTACGCCGACCCCAAATGAATTGGGATAAGGGCAAGAGACTGACGATGACTTGTCAGCTAGGTGGTAGAAAAGGCCATTAAAAAAGAACTTTGAAAAGGTTACCATTGAATTAATTGGCACCTTGCTCTGATTACGTCACGAGCCGTCATCACCTACTGCAGTGCAGACAAAAATTGACGGGGTGATCACTGGGCCAACTAGACGAACCGAATTCTCAATGAATAAGTAAGGAGTAATTTTGATTTTATTTGAATTTTTTATGATTTAATTTTATTTTCAACTTTATTTTGATTTTGTTTTTATATTAATTTGACATAGGCCTATGTCCAGCAGTGGACGTCTTTTGGCTGAAATGATGATGATGATTAATTTGACTGTATGTTGTAATTAATTGTGCAAACTGAATTTTTGTGGTATGTCATTGTGTGTTTTATGAATAAATCTGAAATAAACAAATTAATAATAACAGTACCCTTACCTGCACAATACAAAACTGCAGCGGATCTTGATACGACATGCCGTACTTGTCGAGCGTCTCCCGCAGGACCGTGGCGGCGGAGTCGTTTACTGACAGCAGTAACGTGACGTATGACACGTCAGGCCGGAGGATGGAGCCGTATACCCTGAGGGTACCACCTAAATGTACGTACGAAGTTATTAGAAATTAAAAATAAACTCAAAAACTGTTTTCACCAATGGATAAAGTAGTTCTCGAGGAAGGTTTTAGTACCTATATAAATATTTTCGAAATTCAACCCCTAAGGGAGTAAAATAGGGGATGAAAGTTTGATGGGATATTTTTCGACACCCACGCGGGCGAAGCCGTGGGCAAAAGCTCGTTACTATAAAAACAATAACAACAAAATTGCCAATCTGTCGTGAACAAGTGTTGTAATTGACGCTCATGCTTTCTTTGTATGAAAAGAAGCCTTTGCTTTGCCGTAGAACAGTTACTGGTTTGTAATATTATTTTTCTACACTAATATTATAAAGAGGAAAACTTTGTTTGTTTGGTTGTAATGAATAGGCTTAAAAACTACTGGACCGTTTTTTAAAATTCTTTCACCATTCGAAAGCTACATTATCCACAAAACACATAGGCTAAATTTTATTTTGGAAAAAAATAGGGTTCCGTAAGATATTTGGGTTTTTAGGTCAAAAATCAACCAGAAAAGTTACTTATTTTGCGTACGCTGCCTAAACTATAAAAGATAGAACCATAAAATGTTCTAATTAATTGTAGATCTTATAAATATCTACAAAAGAGTCCGCGAAACACTATATCTATCTATGTCGAGTGAGCCACAACAACCATTTTTTTAACTAAAAATCTTGACTTTTTTTTGGACTATATTTAAACGCATTTATTTTACTTATGCTATTAATCCTTATCAAAATAAATTATTTCATCACTAAGTACAGTTTATGTAGATAATATTTGGTCTTTGAATGGTTAAAATTAGACGTTTGGTTTTGAAGTTTTGGCGAAATTAAAATATTACGATTTCTGCTGGAAGTGGGCGTCACCAAGGTGAAGGATTAATTGAAATAGAAAACAAACTTCTAGAATTATACGACAAAAATTTAAGTGATTTTTTTTTGGACGCACCAGGAGGCACACCGGAAAGACTTTTCTTGCAAATTTGATACTTGCTAAGATACGGCAATCAGGGAAGAAAGCGATTGCAGTTGCTTCGTTAGGAATTGCTGCAACTCTCTTGAACGGAGGAAAAACTGCTCACTCTACGTTTAAACTCCCGCTAACCGTATCTTTAGATCAACGGTCTACGTGCTCTATTCGGAAAAATGGGCCTCTTGGTAAGTTGTAAATCTGTAGGTATGTGTACTAATATTACAAAGAGAGACAATTTGATTTTTTTAATGTTTGTTTACACACGTAATCGATAGACCATGGAAAAGGCGATAACTAAGCGAAAAACCCAAATTCTGCCGGAAGTCATTATTCCACGCGGACGAAGTCGCGGGCAAAAGCTAGTAATTAATAAAAATTGTCGTTGGAAGACCACATCTACCTCAAAGTTTTTGCTAAACGCGATAGTCTTTTTTAAAGGTTTTCGTACCTCAAGGTTGTTGTATTGTTTGGAGGTATTTCTTTGTAAGACAAGCTTCTTAGAGCTCTATCACTTGTTAACTAAACTCCCAGTCTGCTGATAATAACAAACTGACATTACCATGGTGATCACTGTCTTTCAATTTCGCTTTTTATTGAGCTTTTGTTGATTTTACAGAAAGCATTTCTACCCAACAATAAGCTAAACCCAATACTAGGTTAAGCATACGTAAGCTTTAATATTGAAATTTCAATGTATATTTATTTCCAGTTAAGATTAAGAATTTATAGATATTTCAGGATTATTTACTAGCGAAAAAAGAGACAATCAACTTTAGATTTCAAGTGTTCTAAGAGAGGATCGAAAAGTCCGTACAGGAATTTCAATCAGGTTAGCCCGCACTCGGTGCTTTGTCTCTTTCATTTTGGTTAATCAGCAATATTTAAATGATTAACCCTTATATTATATTGAATGATAAATAAAGATTTATGAAAGTGGACGAGTCAAAAGGGGTATGTAAGTATAGCAGCAGGTGGGGTTTGCGGTTTCTGCCTACCCCCATGTTAAAAGGGCGTGTGTATGTATGTATGTGTATGTAACCCAAAAAAATATTTATAAAGGTATGGTTAATCAACGGTAAGGGTTATAGTTCTAACCGGCTAATCTTTTAACCCCGACTGATCGGACCCTGGCTCTAAGGGTTAAAAAGTCGTAGTCCTGCGAAGGTCAAGAGAGACAAAGTCCAACGGAAGTGGTATAGTTCACAAATTAATGTAACATGCGTGAGCCATCTATTACACACAAGTCGCGTGTCTCCTCCGGCGCGGGCGGTGACTCATCGAACAATTGTTACTATTAACTACTCACTACTGTGTGCTATTAACCATGAGGCAGATGTTTGGAAATACTCAAAGTGACACGCTACAAGTTCAAATGTCAAGTTCACACTTACGTTATAGGTACTGTAGAACTTTCCTTTTTACATAATATTACATCACGCCTCTTTGGCCTTCCTCAACATTAATATCCGTCACTTTTGAAACAAACAATACATAACATCATGTAATCCCCGAAGGGTAAGGCAGAGGTGTATGGTTTTAAACCCACATCGACAGTTATGTTTAAGACCCATGTAATATGGGGCGAGCCTATTATGCAATGAGCAAGCATGTAAATTCCACTTACAACTTTAAAAAAAAAAAATATAAAAAAAAATATTCAGAACGAGAATAGAATATTCTTTATTAGGCAAGCTCGACTAACACTGTTTTGAATGTACAGTTAGGGAATTATTAGCATTTGCGGCAAACTATTCTTAACTCACCGTTATATTATATTTCTTGCGCCTGTAAAAGGGCAACAGAAAGTAGATGGTTTTACGGATATGATACAGTCTTCTCGCAATTACTGGACTTCAGATTTTGTAATCTAACTTCTGATTTAGCAAATGACGGTTCTGAGCGACAGAAAAGGATAGAATATGGAAAAAATATATTCCACTCTGATAATGTGATTCAACCCTTATTCTAGCTTCAATAAGGTTGCCGTGTTACTTATCAAATATCTGTAAAAGAATCATACTGATCTTCTTCTTATTGTGTGGGCAGTAAGGTCAAACGACCCCACACACCCTTTTTTTTATTTTTTTGGTGGATGGAAAATCATCGAATAACCCCCCCCCCCCCCCCCCCCCGCTCTTGGGCAGAGCGAAGGGGAGTGTCAGGCTTCTACTGACTAAAAACCAACCCATGTTCCCTCTTCTTCGCCCTTGTGTCGGAGCCGCGGTAACCTTTCGATATCCACAGCCCCGCCCTTGCGGGCCCCTCCTTGCTGACATCTCTTTGAGGCGCGCGTGGAACACGTACGCGCCGCCGACACGGTCTGTTGCCGTCATGACGACGGCCGGACGGCGAGCTAGCCCGTTACTCACCGTCCACAGGCCCGCGTCTACGGTGGCCGGAGGTCATCGCGTGACCCCCGACGCCCGGAGCGCCTTCCGCGGCGGCTGGGACGTTGAGAGGTTCTCTCCCTCTCTCGTTCCGCCACCTCCTTCGCTAGCATCACTGCTTCGCAGAAGGAGGCGACGGCGTCCCATTCCTCTTCGCCCCGGACCATGGCTTGCACCAGGGCCGGACGCGAGAGGTCGCCGCCGCCGATCGCCGCTACGAGAACACGGCGGGGCTCTGCCCAAGCAGGGCACGCCTCCGCAGTGTGCTCCACCGTGTCCTCCGGTCGATCCTCGCAGACCCCACACACCCTAGTGTCAGTTTCTTAACCGCCTCTAGGGTCTCTGACATCCCGTCAGGGCTGCGGGTTGTTCACAAGATACCGCAGCCTCGACATAAAGGGCTCAGAAGGAACATGGGTGGTTTTTAGTCAGTAGAAGTCTGACACTCCCCTTCGCTCTGCCCAAGAGCGGGAGGGGTTATTTGATGATTTCCCAACCCAAAAAAATTAGAGATGAAACGGATATCCGGTAACTATCCGGTATCCGGCCTTGTTTTCACTATCCGGCCGGATACCGGAGAGTAAAATTAAAAAAAAAAATTGCCATAATCAAAATATTGCCCTTCGTGTTTTTGATGATGACATTTCTTGTTAATCTATCAGAATTCAAACATTAAATCACGACGACAAGTGATAAACAATGAAATAAATAACAAACGAACTGAGAAACAAACACAAACTGGCACGCGCGATAACACTCGAACGCCCCCGAGTCGATCGATCTCCGCTTACGTGCGACCCGAATGCGCCTGAATATTTCCGATCTCGTTCACCGCGCCAATATTCAAATCAAACTGATCGCGTCAACGCAATAAAGGGCCGAATATCCGGCGCTCCGGCCTAGTAGCTTGCCGAATATCCGGTATCCGGCCAAACTACTATCCGTTTCATCTCTAAAAAAAATAAAAAAATAAGGGCTCTGACATGGTTTGACGACCGTCATTCGGAGGCCGGGACCATCAGCTTACACGTGCCTCTCGAAGCACGGAATCATCTTCTTATCGGCCAATCAGGTGATTCAAGCCTGCAATGTCTTAACCAAACCGAATCGTACCCTCGCCCACCAGCTCATAAGGCAAACGCCTAAACGTCTCGACCACTGATACTGCTGGGCAAAGAACTCTTCCCATTTCTTCCAGTTGTTTCGATCTAAAGCTACTGATCGTCAAAAGAATCGTGTACAATAATTTTCCCCGAATTATAGTACATTACTGCAGCGGCCAGCAACAGAGGCATTGATGGACGAACGTGTAAATGTGGGCCGAGGCGAAGCCGAGGCACACATACGTAAGTCCATCAATGCCTAGTTGTGGCCAAGGCTTGTATAGTACTTTTCTCAAATAATGCGAGGAAATTAAATACAATTTACTTTTCAAAATCACATAAACAACAATAATTTTTCACGCGTTGAAGAGTTCAGCCAATTCGAAATTTAAATAAAACCTTTAATAAGTCACCTCCTTGGTTGCTATGGTTCAGAGTAAAAGATCGTTCCATTTTTAAATAACACGACAGATATGAGTTTAGTATGTAATTTATTTGGCCGCTAAACACGACAGATATGGATTTTCATACATCTTTTGCCGGCCGCTGGTCGCATGTTAAGCAATTAACTAATAAATTAAAATCAAAGAAAACCTTGCAAATTAAACGAATAATTAAATATTACCTCACTGTGGATCAATACAAAGTTCCTCCAGATCTTTCACAAATGAATAAATAATGTAATGTTATGTAAAAATAAATTTTAATGTAAACAAGCGAGACGCCTCACTCGCACATAATCTTTCAGATTTAAGATTAAGCGATGTGTGTATAATCAAAATTTATGAAGTGTTTTGGAAATAAAAAGTTTTAAATTTTTTTAAATTTTTTTTTTTTTTATGTATCTGGCCAGTACAGCAATTTCGATTTATCTCGAAGAAGGTTGTCAAAATAATGCTCAAATTTCCAAGCATGTTTGAGAAAAGTTAGTTACCTGTGTCAGGTCCCCCGTCTTTAGACTTGAACTGCTGAAGCTTGCGGCCGAGCTTCTGTTGGCGCCGGCGACGCATCACCGCCTCCGGGTTACTGATGCTGCGCATGAACGACGTCTCCGGTAGCTCTGTGTACAAGAGGTAAGTCTTAATTACATTTATGGAGATCCTAACCTACAGTGCTCAAACTTGGTCCCTGACCGAGTCATAAAAGTCCAAACTCAAGGTTTGTCAAAGGGCGATGGAACGAAGCGTTTTTGCGTATGAAGCGTTTTGGGTTTAAAGCTCAACGACAGAATACGCAATACCACAATACGCTCAAAAACTGGAATTGCTGATGTGGGAAACAAGACTGCTGGCTGGAAGTGGGGATCAGGCCATGTCTGTAGGATAGGATGGATCAGGATCGATGGGCCAGAGTCGTCACGCAATGGGCGCCAGAAGAGAAAAACCGTAACTCGGGTCGATCTTTTGGTGAAGACGCGCGAGTTAAGGAACCCCAATCTACCAATATTAGCTTTGTCAGCCAATAAGTATTTATTAGATGTATTATTTCCAAATATTCCATTGCTTTGTCAGCACTCGTAATTATCTAGGACATGCGTCATATCTGATCACGTCGTGGATGTACTACGTTAGCAATAAAGTTAGTATATAAGATCAAGATTTTGTTATAATAATTAATTACTGTTACGCTGTAACTCTGTCGGAATAAAGTTATTTTTTTAAATACTTCCGTTGTCGCTTACTTAATTGGCGCAGCCGGTAGGATCTCTGTAGTCAGTCTGCCGTGTATACAATTCTACGTGGAGCAGCCGACGTCCGTGTCTACGGTTTAGCAGAGATCGCCGAACAAATAAATTCATTGAGAAGCCACTTCGAGTTACGGAAGAGGACCAGCCACAGCAGTAATTCAGGGAGCATGAAGCAAGCTGCGGAATTGTGAGTAAATCTTTTTCACCTTCCTCTCAGCTCTTCCATTTATATCCCAACCTTGTAATAAGTCTATGTGTGTGTGTTATTAGGGATTGGACAACGCCGTAATAATATTTGCATAGATTTTTAATTGTATTAATATTTTAGAGTAGTTTTAGTAACACTTTAGTGTGTTTTTTTTTTTTTCCGTTGCCTTTATTATTTTAATAACTTTTTCACAATGGAAAACGTGACCCGTGTCCCACAGGAGTTGGTTAACATCATACCAATATTCAGTGGCGACGCTAGAACGTTACCTTTATATATTAAAAAATGTGAATACATTTTGACTACGTTCCAAGGAACCGTAGCCCAAAATGAATATTTATTTCATGTGGTAACAAGTAGGTTATCAGGCGAAGCAGCCAGTTTGGTAGGCGAAAGAGACTCTATACATACGTGGGATGAGCTGAAGAAATTGTTAAACCAACACTTCGGTGACCCACGCACAGAGGATTGTTTAGCAATGGAGTTAGAATCTTGTAGAATAAATAGGGGCGAAAGTTATTTAGATTTTTGCCATAGAATACAGCGGATGAGAAGTGTTTTATTCGCTAAAATATCAGAAACTGCCATTGATGACTCTCTACGTAGTGCAAAGCAAATAATTTATAGTAACAGAGCGATGAATGTTTTCTTGTTTAACTTACCGCCATTCCTAGTTAGATTAGTTCGTTTGCGTGACATTACAACGTTAGAGGACGCGTTAAAAATAGTCTTAGAAGAACAAAACTTCCAGGCAGTCTATGATTCTAAAACAAACGATAGGCGTAATTTTAGTAGAACTAACAGACCCAATTTGCCTAATTACCAAAATGCATCTGAATCTAATAGTCAAACGAAAGATTCGCAAAACGTATCGAGTACACATGTACCGAATAATGCTACAAACAGCACATCTACACCTAACAATTCGCATCAGTCCAGGCATTATAACCAGCGTAATAATATTCAAAAAAATCAAAATAGTTTTAATCGTACAAACAACAATAATTCGTCACCGCCGTTAAGTAGGTCATCTTTTCCGGTTGCACAACAGAGCCAACAGTCCGCGGCACATGCACCGGGCACGTCGAATTTTGCAGCGCAAGCATCTACGTCGGGTACGAATACTGACGTTACCATGCGTACTGCGAGTTCGCGACGTGTTAATTACATAAATAATTCTAGTAATGATGAACAGAGTTCAAGTAATTTGTATAACGAGTGTCAGGAATTTTCTCTTGAAGATCCCGGGGCGGGAAATTTTTGCATAATGGCCTCTACTCGAGAGAACGAATAAAAATTAATTGCAATAAACGCTTAAATTTACCACACATAGTTATACCCGAATTAAAAGCAGTCTTTATGATAGATACGGGAAGTGTTAGGTCATTTATAAGCCCTTATATAGCGAATAAATATTTTAAAGATTATTTACAGCATGAACCCTTCGAAGTTGTTAGCACTCACGCTTCGAGCGTTCATAGTGAAACAGCAATTATTCCATTACCGGTTACGTTTGGAAATAAAGAGTTCCATAAGTTTTATGTCTATAGTGTTGACGATAGGTACGACGGATTAATAGGTAGCAATTTGCTGAAGCAATTACAGGCAAAGATTAATATGGAGAGTCAGATATTACATTTAAAAAATACTGACATCCCCATCGTATATTCACCACCTATGAGAGAGGTATATAATCTACCATCTCGTAGTGAACTTAGAGTAAGACTCCCGGTCAACTTATTGGACGGGGAAGCTGTGTTAGATTTTAAACAGTTTACGGAAGGGATTCGAATGCCCGCCGCATTAGTTACGTGTGTCAAAGGTTATGCAACAACTGTTATTCAGAATTATAGTTATCAAAATAGAACTTTAGTAGTTACAGGACCTTTCCAAGTAGAACCATACATACAGAACCCATCTGTTAATGTTAATTTCATGGATAATAATATTGAAGTAGACAGATTGCTAACAATGAATTTAGAAAAATTACAGTTAGATCACATGAACTCAGAAGAACGTACGGTTATTGAGGGAATTTGTAGAGAATACAAAGATATATTTTATTGTGAAAATATTCCATTAACCTTCACAAATCAGGTTAAACATAGAATAAGAACAAAAAATGAAGACCCAATAAACATTAAGGCACATAGGTTACCACCGGTTCAAACTAGAGAAATTAAGAGCCAAGTTGAAAAGATGTTAAGGGATAACATTATCCAGGAATCACATTCTCCCTGGAGTGCTCCCGTACATTTGGTGCCAAAAAAGTTAGACGCATCAGGCCAACAAAAATGGAGGATGGTAGTTGACTATAGACGGCTCAATGAAATTACAATTGATGATAAATACCCCTTGCCCCACATTAACGATTTATTCGACATGCTAGGTAATAGTACCTACTTTACAACCCTCGATTTAGCTAGCGGGTACCATCAATTAGAGGTCCAGGAGCAGGATAGAGCTAAAACCGCATTTAACACACCTTCAGGGCATTACGAATTTAACAGAATGCCGTTTGGGTTAAAGACAGCACCCGCAACCTTTCAGCGAGCGATGGATAACGTCTTACGAGGCCTTCAAGGCTTACATTGCCTAGTATACCTCGATGACGTCATCATTTTTTCAAAAAGTTTGCCTGAACATGTAGAAAAACTTAGAGCAGTTTTTGACCGCTTCCGTCAAACAAACTTAAAAGTTCAATTAGATAAGTCGCATTTTCTTAGAAAGGAAGTACTCTACTTAGGGCATACTATTACAAATGAGGGTTTGAAACCAAATAATGATAAAATAGATGCTATTCTTAGGTACCCTATACCAGAAACGGTTACACAAATTAAAAGCTTTTTAGGACTTATCGGATATTATAGGAAATTCATAAAAGATTTTGCTAAAATAACTAGACCATTAACAGCTTGTTTAAAGAAAGGTCGCAAAATTGTTATTAATGATGAATATAAAGAATGCTTTGAGACATGTAAAAAGCTTTTAACAAATGCACCCTTGTTACAGTTCCCTGACTTTAATAAAACTTTTATCTTAACCACTGATGCATCCAATTTTGCAATCGGGGCTGTATTGTCACAAGGAACAATAGGTTCAGATAAGCCTGTAGCATATGCTAGTAGAACTTTGAGTGACACAGAAGTAAGATATAGCACTATCGAGAAAGAACTATTAGCCATAATATGGGCAGTTAAGCACTTTCGACCGTATTTGTATGGTAATAAGTTTACCATATTTACGGATCATAGACCATTAGCATGGCTATATTCATTGAAAGAGCCCAATAGTAAACTCACGCGATGGCGATTAAGGCTAGAAGAATACGACTTCGAAATAAAATATAAGAAAGGCCCTCAGAATACGAACGCAGATGCTTTATCTAGGATTAAGATTAATGCAATTGACGACGATTTAGATTCAATATTTGTAAATGTAGGAGATAGGCAAGAACGAATACAAAAAATTATAGAAAACGAATTGAAAGACCTCGAAACTCCAATAGAAACGATAGAACTTTCGGATTCTGATGACGGGGTCACTGCCAATTCAGTTTCAAATAGAGAAAACGAAGGCATTCCTATTTTAAACGAAGCTATCGATACTAAACCAAAACAGATTTTAGTTCATTCATGGTTTAAAAATGAATTAGTCGTAAAAGATATTTCTAATAATAAACAAAAAATTCTTGAAGTTCACTTACCGACAAATAACGATAAATTAGCTAAAGACTTTTTGAAAGAGTATATAGACCCAAAACATAAGTACTTTATATACTTTGAGCATCCATCTTTTAGAAAAACTTTTTCAAACATGGAAATTAAGTTATTTAAAAAGGATTCAATTAAGTTAACAGAATGTACAGAGAGAGTTATTAATTTGACAGAATCTGAAGAAGATCAAAAAGAAGTTATTTTGAAATACCATGAAGGGAAAACGTGTCATAGAGGTATTAAAGAAACTTTAACCAAACTTAAAAGACATTATTGGTGGGCAAATATGAAAGAGACGGTAACGGCAATCATAAACGCTTGCGAAACATGTAAACGCATGAAATATGACAGAAAGCCGATCAAACCTCACATTCAGCTAACACAAACGCAAGATAGCCCTTTTCAGGAAGCTTTTATGGATTTATTATATATAGAGGGGAAATATTATTTAACTATAGTAGATGCATTTAGTAAGTTAGCACAAGCTATAGAGGTGCCAAATAGGAGTACACCGGAGATAGTTAGGGCATTGATTAAGTATTTTAGCATGTATGGTCTGCCTAGGAAAATTAGTTGTGATTCCGGTACAGAATTCAATAATGCTTTGATTAAAGAAATGTTAAGTTTGTACAAAATTGAACTCCATATTGGGACCCCAAACAATCCCAGTTCAATGGCAATAGTAGAAAGATTTCATTCTACCATTATTGAGATTTACCGTTTAGCAAAATACGATAAAAGCGATTTAGATGCAGCATCTGTTATGACATATGCCATCATGGCTTATAACAACACCATTCATTCAGCGACAGATTTTACGCCTTTTGAATTAGTATTTGGTCACACTTATTCAGATAATGCATTTAACGTGGATAGAGAAAAGAATTTAACTCAGAAACTATTGTTAGATCATAGAAAACGTCTTAAAATACTTTATGAATTCATAACAGAAAAAATAGAAACAGACAAAATTAAAGTGATGAATAAAAAAGGTGGTGAAACGACACCGGTACTTGAGCCAGACGATAATATTTATATGAAAGATACTAGGATTAGAAAAGCTAAAGAAAAACCGCGATACGAAAAAGCGAAAGTAATTGGGGAAGTTGAAAGAAATATAGTGCCGGTAGAAGTAAAGAAAAGGAAAACTAGAGTAGCGTTAAAAAATGTAAAACGTCCTCCACAGATCGTGCCTGGTACTTCTGGTACTAGCGGTGTCAACGTTCGCGCTGGACCTTCAAAACCTCGGTCAGAATCCGGGGATAGCAGCTATAAAGCGGGGAGTAGCAGTGAAGAGGAATAGTTACTGGACAATATATAAAACTGTAGACTTAGAATCATTAGGCTTACAAATAGATAATAACATTCGGGATTTTAGTAATTTAAAAATAAAAATTAAGGAAAGTAGAGTTAGTAACGAAACAATAGGAATAGAAAGTCAAGTAGAATATCTAATGAAACTAACTAAGGATAGATATTTTCAAATCTTACCTTTTCATTATAGAAATAAACGAGCTTTGTTCAATCCATTAGGCTCACTGGTCAAAGCTATTTCTGGAAATCTAGATGAAGATGATGCAATTAAATATGATAGAGAAATTCAAATAATTCAGAACAAAGAGCATGTAATCGAACGTAAAGTATCATCAATGCAAAAGGCTTTTGATAAATTAGTTAATAACTCCGAAATAATAAATTCAAATATTAAAAACTTGGGTTTACATACCAATGAAATGGGAAAATTAGTTGAACAGGAGTTCAGGTTTAACCAACTTTTCCAAATATTGAATACTATGTACCAAATTTTAAATAACTTTCGAACTTGTTACGAGAACATACAAGAGATTGAGACGGCAATAGCCTTTAGCAAATTAAATACATTGCACCAATCCATAATAAATAGTACAGAATTATATAATACGTTAGAAGTCATTACTAAACATGCTAGAACAATATACCCAGTTAGCAAACGTAATTTAATTAAATTAGAACGTAATATCATACTTAAATCATATATAAATAACAACATGTTAGTTTTTGTTTTAGAAGTCCCCCTAATAGATAATGAAACATATAATTATTACAAGGTCATACCCATCCCTATATTCCATTCTCCAAATACTTTTACTATTATACCCAAATACCCTTACCTGATGGTGAATAGATTGAAATACAGGCCCGTGGTAAGCTCATGTGCTGAAATTGAAAATGACAAATTTCTTTGCGCTGAAACTAATTTAGCCCAGTATCCCACTGAGACCTGCATTGAACAAATAATGTTGATGAAGAACAACTACAGAAGCTGCATACAGAACCATATTGAAATAGAAAAAACTAAGATACAAAAAGTAACCGACAACCAATGGTTGGTTTACTCAGAAGAAAATCTCATCATCACCGAGAATTGCAATACAGAAATCAGGAAATACACTGTTCTTGGGACCTACATCGTGTCACCTGGCCAACAATGCGAGACACAAATAGGCGAAGTCACCGTTGCCGCTACCACAAACACTACAGTTTCTAGTCTCCAGCTGCCACTGATCCAAATGCCAGAGCTACAACAGGACATCCAAAGAAGATCAAAGAAAGTGGATCTAAGAAATGTGGACTTTAGTGATGTGAAGGAAGTGTTACAAAGTGCAAAATTTAGTGAAATAGACGATGCGACCCAAACAGTGACAATAGAAATCAGTATATGGACTATCTTCGAGTATGCAATCATTGTAATAGCAATAGTTATCTTTATTATGTATAAATTTCAGTTTATAAACTTTTGTCGAAATTCTCCGAAACCGTCTGCGACACCTTCGGATAATTTCTCTCTTGGGGAGGGAGGAGTTAAGGAACCCCAATCTACCAATATTAGCTTTGTCAGCCAATAAGTATTTATTAGATGTATTATTTCCAAATATTCCATTGCTTTGTCAGCACTCGTAATTATCTAGGACATGCGTCATATCTGATCACGTCGTGGATGTACTACGTTAGCAATAAAGTTAGTATATAAGATCAAGATTTTGTTATAATAATTAATTACTGTTACGCTGTAACTCTGTCGGAATAAAGTTATTTTTTTAAATACTTCCGTTGTCGCTTACTTAATACTAGGTTGGTCCGTGTATGGGTGAACAACGCCCATTACATACTAAGTTTTCTACGTGTCTCGGAAAGCGTGTTGAGCCGTTGGTCCCGGCTTGTGGTATACAGTGATGTTATGCGGTTTAGCATATTATATGTAAATTAAACTCCTAAGCTGGCATTAGGTATTCACATTTGTATACAAACAATGTTAGTAACGTATTGTCCTTGCAGGACAAAAGAAACTACACGTTATCTTCCCACTTACTTAACAAACATGTGAATCACAAATTGATTTTTACAAAACAATTAGGTACCTATTTATTTGTTCGCTTATCGATTCAACAATCATGTTTGCTGAAATCTTACATTTTATTTGGTTGTTTACTCAAGAAACCAGAGTAGCCCAATTTCAGTCAGTTGTACAAAAGTAGATTTATATTTTACAATACTTTTAGGTAAATTTTAGAAGGATACCAGTACCATTAGATGTCTTGTATTTATTAGCATAACAACAATGGTCATTCCCTCTTCCCTAAAAGCTCTTTGAACGAACCAAAACAATGAAAACGTTACAATGATTTCGATGCATGTCGATTTAAGGCGTTAAAAGGTTTAGTCTCCGTTTTTTTTCATGAAGAACTTCAATAGGTGGGTCAATGACTGCTATTACCATGCTAACCTAACCAAACCCATATGATCTAAAAGCTACGAGACAAGACTCAGGATACTGCCCTTTGAGTTCTTCAGCAATATGAACTGCCGACTGACATTAGGCGACATTTCTCAAGCCAAAAATATGTCAATAAATCACCTGTATAAAGTTTTTCAGCGACTGGTCTATTTTCATCGTTGGTGTCGGATTTAAGTCTCGATAATTTTTCTTTTTTCTTCAGTTCTTTCTTCTCTCGTTTCGATAGTTTTCGTTTGAAGTTTTGATCCCCTTTGTCGTTCACCGCCGACAATGGGACCTGTGAACAATAGAGGTTTTTGAAAATATGCTCTGAAGCAAGCCATAGAATAAAGGAATAAACTGATAATAATCAAATAAACAAATGATAAACAGCTTATCATAATCCACTTTCATCAGTGTGTTGATGAAAGAACTTCAAAACATTAAGCCAAGTTAACAAATATCATTATCAACTCAAACTCAAATATTTTATTTCAATTAAGCCATTACAGGCACTTTTGAATGTCAGAAGGACGGAAGAAGAACGAAACTACGAGTGCAATACGTCATTCCGAAAGTCACCACGCCGAACCACACGCCACCGAATGCCCGCAACAACGAACACTGCGAGCACAAAAGCACGCAGCGACGCAAACCGCAACAACGAATGCTCGAGACCCCGAATCACGGAACAACGAATGCACGCCGCAACGTGCAACCGCCGCCCCGCGACCCGGAGCCCCGCACACCCGCGGCCACGGCACACGCCGCCGCGCGCCCCCGCACCCACAGCACTCGCCGCCGGTAACATCCGGCGTCGCGCAGCCCGACGCAGCAACTCCCGAAACGACGTATTGCACTCCTACTCTACAGTCACAATCACAAGGCATAATAACTTGTGAAAGTACTGCAGTTGCCAGTTCCCTAACGTAGATCTCATGAAGAAGAACGGGCAAGAAACTCCATGGACACTCTTTTAAATCAGAATTTGTTACAAAATCTTGGTACATTATATCATTCATGTTGAGATGGTATATTATGTACAACTGCATTGCTAGTCTATAAGACACACGTGCTACTCCTAGTCCTGACCATGATATCTTGGGTTCTATTACCAAGTCGGGTAAATCATTATTGGGTTTTTACATCATGAATTTTTCAGCATAGTTATTTTGGAGTCCCCTTGGTCGGGTAGCAACATAGAACCAAAAGTACAACATCAACATAGAACTAACTACAGCGCCATCTGTGACTTACAGGAAGAACTACCATCGAAATTCTGTAGCTCTACCATGAGTTTACACAGCAAAAACTCGCTAGCGTCTCCGTAAATTAGTTGTATGAAATATTGTACAGCGCCCCTAGCGGTCACAGAAAGAATTAAAATTCATACCATGAGCACTATAGAATACGACAGGTTAAACACCTAGCGTAATCTATTCGACAGTCAGTAGTCACTAACGTTCTTCAGCTGTCACCATACAAAACGGTACCATGAGTCACTAATTTCACTGAACCTATCGAGTAAGACGCTTACTTTAGTAGTTACGTAGCTCACTAGCATTTTGGCGTGTGAAACATATGTTTACATTAAAAGTATATACGTTTTTGAGTCTAATATAGTCAAAATAATGTCTGCAAGTGGTTATTTAGCATGGAATAAGACCAACGACTTGAATAACATGAATTTCAAGCCAAAAAGTTAGATACCAATTGGAAAATATAATTTTGAGGAAAGTTCAATCTTACCTTTCTATAAACTCTACTAACAATGGGAACTGTGTGACACTGGTCCTCTTTGTATTAAATAATCTGTTTGAATCTATAGTAAACTTTTAAACTACACAACGCAGCTCTGTCACTCAAGGTCAACTATCACAATTACAAATTGAATACACGACAGTAACATATTATAAGGAATAAAAATTCAAAAACCACTTAACACTATGTGTAGTCTACTATCTGCCAACTTTTCAATTTCGTCAGTTTATTTGTGTAGATATCGTTCTCTCTTCATAATAGTGGGAAAGAAAGAAACAAAACATGAGTAGAGTGAAGTTAGCTAGACGACACAATCTATCGAGCTTACCTTAGCGCCTGCGTAAGACTCCGTAAATCTCATGGTGCAAACATAATCAAAATCTATTTGATCCACGTTAGCACGCTAGCGAGTACAACGCTAGAGATTAAGTTTTCGATTACAACTCATGGTAGAGCTACTGAATTGCGCGCGACAACAACAGTAACTGTCGAGCAGCCCACTTTTCAATTGGTAACAAAGAACTTTGCACTCTGTTGTTCAAATTCCTTAAGTCCGAAAGGTATTGTATCCCTAACACAATTATTATTATCTGTGACATTTTCACAAATGTTAACAAACAGCACCCTTCTAGAAATGTCATTCTAACACGAAAACAACTATGCTGCACTAAAGTGCATTACACCACTGTTGATTACCTCATTCCCACTAAGGCACTTAAGTAGAAACCGTCCCTCTCGATCATCGGCATGCCAGTTGAGCTGCACCAGTAAGGGCTTCTCATGGGGCTCCAGCTTGCGCTCGTCGTCCGGCCCGTGCGTCTCCCACAGAGAGTACGAGCCGAGGGAAAGCATGCGCATGTCCGGACGGAACTTCTCGATTAGTGTTTCTGTTGGAGAAAATGGAGATTAGTAACATGCTTTTCGTTTCGTTTCTTACTTATTAAATTGTGGTGAGATTTTTCATCAGGAATATCTCAGTAGCATCCACGGAGTCCGGATATTTGTGCCCGGTTGATGGCAATAGGCTCCCCCTTTTACCTGGCGAAATGTAGGTGTATGGTCAGCATCAGCAGTATATTAACATTACTCAAAGTTACGAAGCTGTTTTTTTAATAAAATCTTGTTAGATATTACTCGTTACTACATGTTATTGGAGTGTAAGGACTATTTTAACGAATAATCTTCTGAAACATTAAAAATAATATCTAGAGTCCTGTACAAAAAAACCGGCCAAGTGCGAGTCGGACTCGCGCACCGAGGGTTCCGTAAAAAAAATATATTATGTGATGTAACTAAAAATTTATGGTTTTCGTAATTATTCCTTTATCTATGCTATAAGACGTTGCTTCGTACCAAATTTCAAGATTCTGAGTTCACGGGAAGTACCCTGTAGGTTTTGATTCCCTTGCGAGTGTCGAAAATTTGCGGCATAAACGGGAGTATCTTGATGTAACTAAAAATTTATGGTTTTCGTAATTATTCCTTTATCTATGCTATAAGACGTTGCTTCGTACCAAATTTCAAGATTCTGAGTTCACGGGAAGTACCCTGTAGGTTTTGATTCCCTTGCGAGTGTCGAAAATTTGCGGCATAAACGGGAGTATCTTTTGATCGCGTTGACTTAGAAGTTTGATTTTTTCACAGCTCCAAGAGACCATAGACTTGAGTATTTGATATGAATTTCAGCTTGATACCTCCACGCGTTCCTGAGAAAAAAGGTCTTGACAGACAGACAGACAGACGGACAACAAAGTGATCCTATAAGGGTTCCGTTTTTTCCTTTTGAGGTACGGAACCCTAAAAAGAAATAAAATTCCGAAATGTTCAGCTACTTCTGATGCTGACCGTACTATTATTCAAGAGTAACTGTCCTCTGCCTAACTCTTCGGGAATAACAGACGCGATGTTATGTTATATAAATGTTTGTGTTTGTGGCACCAGGTTGATTGCGGTATTAGTGGTTTTATTTAAGTCTTTAAAAGAACAAGTACCACACTCTCACTATGGCTTGGATAGGAACATGAATAGGAATCCGTATGTCATCAAATATTATTAATTTAGTGAACTAAAAGTGGCAGCTGTTTATGAAACGTAATGAGATTACTATGAGAAGCACAAAAATACTTAGTAAAGGAAGTTTCCTCCTTTACCAAAAGTTAAATTGAAGTCAGCAGAAATCAATCATACATCGGCCTAGTACTATAAACAATCTAGGTTCTTCCTGAACGAAAGTAGAATATGCTTGATAACATAGGTCATAATTGATCTCCAAAACATCATTTCGATCCATATTAACAATTGAGAAGTAGTGTGTGCGGAAACTGAACATTCCACAGAAGTGGGTTAGTAACATACTCCCAAGTTGTTTATATTTTGTAAATAGCTAGTTATCAAGTCCGTTATCCGGTGGTACAGACTCGTTAATTATCTAGTATGTCGGTATGCAAGGTGGTGACCAGTCGCCTGCACTACATCATAATAACTGCCTTCTGATGACTTATATTATATTCAACCAGCTTTAATTGTTTCTACATTCCTCAGGCGAGAAGATAATTATGATTGTATCACTTATATTCATGCTAGATGGGTTTAATTCATTTTCTAATAAACAGAACCTTTATTGTTTTTTACAGGTTTTTTTTTTCATCTAAATGTCTGTAAATCACTGCGAAGTACCGGTTTTTCTTGCGCTCGCCACAAGAAAATATAAAATATCACACATGTAATAGCCTCGAGATAAGAACAGTCTATAGGAAAGCAAAAGTAAACGTTATTTCTGTTTATTTATTCTAGCAAGATTGAATGGAGATCGATACTGATAAAATATACGGTAGGTACCTACTTTAATCAATACAACATGTTTGAAACTAATCGTAAAGCTTACGTCTTTTACGAAAGCAGCAGCAAGAAGATCAAAATTAATGAAAAATGTTTCCAAAAGTAATGTAAAACTTTCAGTAGTTAACTATTACAGTTTAACTATGTATATTAGAAGTTTAGAAAATCTTGTAATTCAACAAGCCTGTAGTTTGATCCTCTTTCGAGAGATTAATCTTTGGGCGTAAGATAACAAACAAACTTTCATAATTAAAAAAGTTTAGACAACCTAAAACATTGTCCGCAAAGAAAACATGAAAGAAAAATTAAACTTACATACTTCAAAGAACAGTAACTTAGTCGCGAGAGTAAAATCGTGTTTACGACGTAAAAGTACGAGTATACATTAGATATTAGGTACAAAGTAAATAAGTAGTGAGGTCTCACCTATGACATCGCTCACAGTAGCATCAGAGGCGACTCGAATACATTTTGTTGCTATCTTCTGACCTGAATCTTGGAAATAGAACCGCATCACACCGTGGAACTCCAGATTCTGAAAAGACGGAGATTATAGAGAATTAGTTTCATAATACTTACAGTACAGTCTACACTCTACACATTAGAGAAATTGGTTATATTCTTCAGATACTCGCAACTGGGCTGCGGGTTGTTCGAAGGAACATGAGTGGTTTCTAGTCAGTAAAAGTCTGACACTCCCTTCCGCTCCTCCCAGTGCGGAGTCATTTGATATTTTACCGCCCTCCAAAAAAAAAAAGCAACTGGCGTGTGTATGGATGTCGACGAAGCAAAAACGGCGTGTATAAAAATCAAATGGTTAATTGGCGGTGGCCTGTACTTTCTGCCTACCTCCCATGAGGAAAAAGCATGAGTCTATGTATGTTTGTACCTACTAGAGAAATTCTCCAGTAATCGTGAAGCGTAACACACATTTTCACATGCAAGAACACCTAGCCCCGGAAGTCGGAGCAACTCAGTAGGTTAAACAAATATTTATACTTTGCGGGAATCGAACCCGCGATTATTTCCATTGGTACCTACAATCAATTTATAAAAATAATGAAATGGAAACGAAATTATCTCATTAGGTTCTTTGAACGATAAAATTGTTACACAGCGCTCGTTTTATCTCCGCAAAATATTTATCAGACATATTATTTGCATGACACACGCTTTACAAAGATAGAAACAAAGGCAATTTCAGCTTTGTTTTGTTAACTTTGTTCTGTATTCTCTAATCTGGTTAGTGGTTAGCCAGATTATAACTAATTTAATCCTTTAGTCCTATAAAGGATTAAATTAGTTTACAGGTAGAGATACTGCCCAATGTAATGTATTTACGTCCTCGTTAGCTTTAATAATTGAAAATTTCTTCCAATTTATTAAAACATCACTAAGGTTGTAACTATCTAATGACCCCATAGACATTAGAACGAACAAGTGAGAATAAACCTAAGATGCATACGCAATTGTGAATTCGACAATACACAGACAGACACCTATTGTGCTGTCGGGGTTTGCAAACGCCAGTCTAAACAATTCCTTACCAATGCAGTAATTAATCATGTACTAAAATCCCTTTTAAAAACTCGAGACTTGGCAGTGGGCCAAGAAAACTAGGTTAAAAAGAAATTCAGATTTGAAGAAATATGCAAAGTAGACACAGAAAAGAAATACTCTAGACCAGCCTTTCCCAAAGTGGGCGATAGCGCCCCCTTGTGGGCGTTGGAGATGTAGAGGGGGGCATTAAGGGCCCCAGAAAAAATCTTACTCAAAAAGAATATCGGCAGGTTCCATTATTTTCTCAATTTATCAGTGTCCTGCGCTGCAACAACGACGACTTACTTGTATACTGCCAACATTTGGAAAATCTCCACAGTGATTTCATTGAAAGATTCCAGGACATTTTGAAATTGGAAATACCAGACTGGGTGTTTGGCCTTTTTCAAATGTCAATACCCCAACTGGAAGAAGAACATAGAACAGACAACGAACGAGGAAATAAAAATACTTGTGGTTTTTAAGTTTTAGAACTTATAAACCACACACAAAAATTTGACTGGCCTGTTGGTCTAGTGGTTAGTGACCCTAACTGCTATGCCGGAGGTCGTGGGTTCGATTCCCACCCAGGACAAATGTTTGTGTGATGAGCACGATCATTTGTTCTGTGTCTGGGTGTAATTTATCTATAATATGTATGTATTTAGAAATATATAAGTATGTTTATCAGTTGTCTAGTACCCATAACACAAGCTCTGCTTAGCTTGGCACTAATTAGGTATATTTTGACATTATTATTTTGCAATGACTAAATCGGTCTGTTTTAACATTCTCTAAGTGACATATATATATATTATTCTGTAACATTAGTATTTTATTTGACATTATTTCTACATTTGACATTATTTTGTAATAGTTGAATCTTAATTTATTCATTAATGATGTATTTTGGTTACTGTTCTACAAATGATTTCAATAGTAATGCATTGTTTTATAATTTTGTGTAACATTTTCGATACAATAATACACACATCAACACGGTCTAGGGATATTTTTAAAAAAGCGAATTACTATCAATGTGTTAATTATTTATATGACATGTATATATTTAAAATATACGTTATTTAATATTCTACCATTTTTTAATAATGGTTAAGGTACTGATTAAAATTTCAGGATTTTATGGAAAAAAAATGAAGCCGGAAACCGTTTATGAATTGACTTTTAATTTGTGAGTAAAAACTGAAAAAAATGGAAAAATCATTTAATTTGTGTTTATAAACTTGAAGTTAGTAGTCTGAGAAAGCGCCCATGATGTTCATAACACATCGGCAACGATTCGGCATGCTCAGAACAAGGTTGTCAATGTCTTGCTGCGGAATATTGTCCCATGTCCTTCTGAGGTGCGCAAAAAGTTGAGCTTCTGTAGCCAAATTTTCAGGAACTTCCTTCAGAGCTCTTCTTTGCAGCATATCCCACGCATGCTCAATGGGATTTAGATCTGGCGATTGAGCAGGCCAGTCTAAGGCAATAACATTATGTGTATGTAACCAAGCTGCTACCGTTCTCGCCGTGTGTGCCCGGGCATTGTCGTGCATGAGCAGGAAATCTTGCCCCATTTGTGTTCTGTGGAGCAAGATTACGAGCCCCAGCACCTGTTGGACGTATCGTTCTGCCGTCATATTGCCCCGCACCCAAACGTGATCCGTCCGTCCTCCAAGACGAATTCCTGCCCAAACCATAATTGTTCCTCCTTGGTATGGGTGAACTTCCTGAGGGTTCTGGAGACGGCTCCATCGTCCAGGAACTCGCCAAACACGCGTCCTTCGTGAATCTGGATGGAAGCCGAACCTGGATTCATCCGTGAACAGCACATTGGACCATTGCTCACGGCCCCAGTCCACGTGGTTCCGAACCCATTCTAATCGTCGTCCACGATTGCCTCTCCGTAAAGGTGGGACCCGGAGTGGTCTACGAGAGCGTAGATTGCTTTCATGCAGTCGCCTTCTTACAGTTTGGTCACTCACAAGCACTTGGTGTTCCACTCGCAGCCTTTGGACCAATTGAGTCGCCGTTGCATTTGGTTGAGCTCGCGCAGTAATTTGCAAAAATCGGTCTTGTCTGGGGGTAGTGATGCGACTTGGCCCCCGGTGCCTCTCCGCTACTTCACCTGTGGCACGATAGCGTGTCCACAATCTTGAAATTACATTTTGATGGGTCCCTATGGCCTCAGCAACATTACGCTGAACAGATCCAGCTTCCAGCATTCCCACAGCTCGTAGCATCTCCGCCCTCGTCAAAAGTCGGCGTTGCATGGCTACAATACCTCAATGTTAACTTTATCTTTCGTTTAAAAATGAAAAAAAACTGTAACTAAACGTAATTCGTATTGTTTTTTAAATTTCGCACAAATGAAAATTCCCTCTCCTATACATCAAGACATTTTTATGCCACCGAAACAAAAGAATTTTCAAAAATTTGAATTTGGAATTAGTCTGAGATAAATTACAAACAAATCGGTGTATTAAAGATTCCAATGCGGCCAGTACTTTTCGAGTTATTTAATTGAGTATGAAATATCCCTAGACCGTGTTGATGTGTGTACATTCGTAATAATGGAATCTTAAGTTATTTGTTTCTATATTTTTTGCTATTTAACATATTATATAATGTGCTATTGAAATGTTTAACTTTTTATTAATAATTTTTGGTACTGTTATACTTAATAATTAATTTATATTTGTGATTCTATAATTTTATATTTGTGATCCTATGGTTTATATTTGTGATTCTATGATTTTATATTTTAGTGTGAAATTTCGATACAATGTAAAAATTGTTACTGAAATAAATGAAATGAAATGAAAAAATGACTAGATGGCGTTGTGTGATAGTTGTGGAATATTAGAAGTGTATAAAAAATAGGGGGCGCTGAAAAAGAATTGTTTTTCAAAGGGGGCGGTAAAAAAATAAGTTTGGTAATCTCTGCTCTAGACTTTCATTGGTCAAGTGGTCGCAACAAGATGTACTCTGAGCCGTGGAGTCATGGATTTGATTACCTCTCGTGGAGTCATGGATTAGTCTAAAATGGCCACATTGGCAGATCATAATATAAAAAGCGTAAAATGGACCTTTCATAATAGTAACTGCGTCTGTGACGATGAAGTGGCCATTTTAGAACCCCCTGGTTACCAGCAAATTGAAATAGGGAGCTTTCTATCAGAAATTTTTTCAGTCTGGAGTTTGGATTTAAGTTCGCTTGATGGCAAATTGGCAACAGATTCGTAATAGAACGAAGTGTTCTATATGTAAAACTCTACGTAACCCTTTGAGGATTACAGGCAGGATGTCATAAGCAAAATCTTCATTATCATTGCAAGCTGATGGTAATAGTATATTATGCAACTAATGAATAAAGGACGGATTTAAAGCGAGGGCCGTAGATGAGTCTCGAGCAAGTGAAGGATTCTAATGATTGAATCACGAACGCAGCGAGTGATTCAACTGTTAGAATCCTGAACGACGCGAGTGATTCATGGCCCTCGATATAAATTCGTACTTTATTCAAGAGTTGCATACTATACTTTATACCATGACTACGAGAAAAGACATAATTCACTAAACTTTGTGTCCGTACAATAGGGGATCGGACTGGGTCAAAATAATATGATTCTGTTTAGTCCGTAAGTTAGATTATCGAAAAATAGTGAAAACTTTTTTTTTGTTTTATCAAATCAATAAAAAATTACGAAGATAAAACGCGTCAAAGATCTTGGAGTGGGGCTTGAAACGTCACTTGTGTCGTCAAAATGTACTATCATAATTATATGACGTCACACGAGTTTTCGAAGCACTGTATCGTCTTCATTTTAAGTTTACGTGAAAAAAGAAAAAATACGTGTCCAATAATTTTTGGAAATCTATCTGACGGACTAATTAGTTGTTTTTTGTCCGATCCCCTAATGGCGCCAATTCACTATTTTTTTTTCTTTAAAGGCAGCAAAGAACACAAAACAGTTTTTAATCTAATGACAAACTCCTTGTCGCAAATATCGACCAATCAAATCTCGAGAATTTATTTGCACCAAAGAGTTTTGAATGTCGAATCTTAGCGCAAGGAGTTTGTGTAAGCATTGAAATAGAGACCGGATATATTTTTGTGTTCCAAATTCAAACACCAAAATAGTGAATAAAAACAAAACAGTGATTAAAAGGCCTTTTTATTCACTGTTTTGCGAGAATAAAATAAGCTTTTTAGAGTAGGTATGGTATAAATTACATTATAAATATACTACATTGAAAAGTAAATGAGCTGTGTGTTGTGAAGGCCTATTATTGCTTTCCGTGATGTCGATAAGTATTAGATTCCTTCCGGGATTAGCGAGGATCAATTGTGTATAGAATGACGTCACAAATACGATTACTTATATCCTTATCCTATCCTGTCCGTGACACTTTGTTGATCAATAGCATTTTAGATAATACGTATTTTACAATTCTACAAGTTTATGTTACCGTACCGTAGGTGTTTTATCTAGAATGCTTGATTGAGTCATATCAATCGTTTAGCACAATAAAGATATCACTATAATTATCTATCGCTAGCTAACTTGTAATGTAATCATCATTCATGATAGTGACTGACGACTTTAAAAGGTAGCTGGGTCAGACTGGATGCCAAAGGCGGAATACCAGATCTTATGGGGCAGTTCGGGACATTTCTATATCCAGCAGTGGACTATTGATTCCTTCGATGGTAGTGAATTACTACATGCCAATATCTCTGATCAGTGATCATTCAGAATCAGAGTGTAGTTATAATAACCCTGGGAATCGAACGCAGGACCTCATGCTAGTGTGTAGAGACACGGTGTGTGTCATATTATAGCTATTATGACAATCCTATTAATATAATCATACCCGCTCTTATGAGTAGTACTAGTTGGACCACTACCAATTGAAAAACAAGGCTATGAGCAGAAATAAAAATAACTATCATTGTTGATTAATAATATTGACGTTAAAATAGTGGCCGTTAGATTAACAAGTCGTAAGGTCAGCACGCTAAACAAGCGGCAATAAAGACTTTATCTGCAGGTGATAAGGTGTAAAATGTGTGGTTACCTCATTGGGTTCACTGAGCGCGAACAGATCAAGGCGATTGGCGTTCCACTGCTGGATCATGTTGCGGAGCGCCTCCCGCTCCAGCATTCGCTTGTCCGCCGCGTCCATTGTGTCACCGCATCAGTCAGCCTGGAATGTCAGAAATAAACACGTTATATCGTTACTACAATGACAAAAAACCGGCCAAGAGCGTGTCGGGCCACGCTCAGTGTAGGGTTCCGTAATAATTCTTTTTAACACGCTTTTATTAGGTTGACCTGTATGTATGTAAGATGTAACTATGTTAACAAATCTAAGAAAACTAATTCTAAAGGTCGTAGCGTTATGAAAATTGGCAGTTGTATGTGATTTTGATGACAATACAATAACATGGCATGGTACTGTCGAGCTGATCTGATGATGGAGCCGGAAGATATGAACTGGAACTTCATGATGGATGATCGTATCATAGCCGTGTTTGGACTTGTGAGAAAGGTCTTGTAATGAACGTTGACCATGATTAGATTTCAAGGTCTGAATAATTATTTGATTCAATGAGTTAGGTTAAGTTTCATTCCATTTCATTTCATTATTAAATTTCATTTTCATTTCATATCAATAAAAAAAATCTACTGGAGACTTGACTGTATGGGCATAGTTCCCTTTGCCTATCCAGAATGGGTGAAGAAAACAAAAAAAAATCTCTGCCTAAATTCTTTTACGGTTAGCGCCATTTTCCAAAAATGTTCTTTATTAAATTGCTTTATTTTTTCGCAACTGTATTAAAAATAGTTGTTCAGTACACGTGCGAAACCGTCATTGCAACTTGTTCCGACTGTCAACCCTCACCTTCGGCTGCGCCTCGGCTCGGGTAGACATTTGTCGGAACTCTTGGCAATGACAGGCTTTTCGCACTAATAATGAAATATACTATTAATGTAACTAAACCTTACAGAACTATTTTCCTAATGTGATGATATTAACAGCGGCCGATAAAAGAATACAAATTGTTTACAAGAAAATGTCATGTCAATCATACACGTGTAGTAGCTATAAGTTTGCGGCTCATAATAAAATACATACTTTATTGAATACAATAAATTCTCACTGTAGCAACGTATAATTAATTAGCCCGACACAAACAATCAAGTGAACTACATCACGTTAATATTATATCGCTCATTATGCGACCTAATGTCACCGTAATTTTTAATTACGTACTCAAAGTTTATCACTCTGACCACAGTAACGATTTCATTATTAGGTTACCTACATTAAAACCAGCTATCTTAATTACAGTCTGAATTTAAGCTAAACCATGTCAACAAAATATTATTTTTTGAAAAATGTTTATAAAAATGCCGTTTGGTTTATTATGTCACCACAAAAAGCAATGTCAACAATTAGCCGCACGCACCCAAACAAGTCGTTATCAATGTTCCAATAGCGATAATTGTCAAATAAATATGGCACCTTTTGAGATATTGAACACTCGTGTAAGAAGACCCAGTCACAACCGCGAAAACTCAACAGTTAGGCTATACGATTTCTGAAAAGCACTACGATTCAGGTAACATTGAGCTCCGATCAAGCGTCATACTTATTGCGCTGATTTGATTGATGTAACGCTAATGTAATAATCTTACGTACGTCTACGTACACAATGCCTGAGGACTGGTTCAGTAACGCATTTCGTTTATGTATAGTAAACATTAGTATTGAATCAAACAAACACAGTGACTATGGTAACCACTCAATGGTGATCATGATCATGAATCTAGGTCATGCGGCTAAGGTTGTCAGGTAACTTTCTATTACGAAAAGATATCGCATTAATTGGCGATTAATTGATAATTTTTTATTGCATCTCTGTCTAGCCAAAATCTGATACCTAATGCATTTATTATTGTTTAGTTTCAATGAAAAATGTAGTCGTTGTGGGCGGTTTCTGGCATTCATCATGTGCCCGGTACGCGCACGCATCACTGTAGGTATTTATATCGTAAACATATGGCCCCAGCGGTCATGAAACGACCGACCACCAATGCCCGTAAATTTCCTCTCGCCTAAAAAGGTAAGCAAACGTGTGATTTTTAACAAACAACCAAACGATTTTCAGCCACGTTCCATTCATTCTTGGGCAGAGCTCCGCTTCATCTTTCTGTGGAAATAATTTGTTATAAAGTCAAATAAAAAGGGGTTACTGAGATTGACATGTAATTTAATATTAATTATGAAAAAAAACCGGCCAAGAGCGTGTCGGGCCATGCTCAGTGTAGGGTTCCGTAGTTTCCCGTCCGTCACAATAAGTGTTCCCACTTATGAGTTTAAAGGTGGTTTTTTTTTTAATTTTTTTTTTCAAAATTATTTTCCTAGAAAGTCCTTATGAAGTTCTACTTTTCAGATTTTTTTCATATTTTTTAAACTTATGGTTCAAAAGTTAGAAGGGGGGGGACACATTGTTTTTTACTTTTGGAGCGATTATTTCCGAAATTATTGACATTATCAAAAAATGATTTCAGTAAACCCCTATTCATTTTTAAATACCTTTCCAACAATATATCACACGTTAGGGTTGAAATTAAAAAAAAAAATCACTTCCCACTTTACTTAAAGGGGGGCTCTACCCTAATAAAACATTTTTTTTCATATTTTTATTTTACCACTTTGATGGCGTGATTGATACACATATTGGTACAAAATTTCAGCTTTGTAGTGCTAACGGTCACAGAGATTAAACCTAAATTCTAATGTTATTGTGTTTTGTCTTATTTTTCTAATATTTTTAATGAATGTACCTACCTAATTGCTAATTATTATGATCACTTGTGATTGAAATAAATGAATTATTATTATTAAGCGAGGACGGACAGACGGACGGACAGACAGACATGGCGAAACTATAATGAGGACGGACAGACGGACGGACAGACAGACATGGCGAAACTATAATAAGGTTCCTAGTTGACTACGGAACCCTAAAAACCTAAAAAAAGGCCCTATTTCTAAAGTATATAAACTCGAATTGATACGCTTGGCTTTCTTTCTACCTAGGCATAAAATTATTTTTAAGAGGAATTCATAGGGCTGGCAAATTTCTAAAATTATCGTTTTAAATAGTAGCAAGAATTATGGAAATATTAGACTTGGGTTAAACAAGGTAGATTCTTAAGCAATGTGCGATAGGCACGCCCTGCACTATCGGTAACACTTGACCCTATATACTGCCATGAAAAGGTCAGAAACATAATTTCGTTTGTAAACTACTACTTAAACTACTACTATGTAGGTATTAGAAATACTTACTGAGGTATTAACTAAAACACAGTTCCGTAGAATAAATATCGTGCATCGGCTAATATTGGAAACAATCGTGACGGAGGCATATTACAAAACGAAGAACAAAAGTAATTTGGTCCTAAAACACCTGCAATTTCAACTTTATCGCAAACAAATAAATGTCAATGTAATTAATTTCCAATATGCGTGTGCATGTGTTATTGTGTTGTTATTTCATGGCACGTCATGCCCAATATCTATTTACTATGCTTGTATTTCAAATAGGTAATTACGCAGCCCTACAAAGTAACTAACAACATAACCGGTGTTCTCTTAAGTTTAGAATTACACAGAAACATGTTCCTATTTCATCTCAGTTTTCATCTGAACCAGTTTATTAGTGTTAACTGTCAGAAACCGAAACAGCCGTCAACGTTGTTATGGTTCGGCTCGTTTCCGCTTTGGCTGAATGCAACGTACGGTAAGAGGTAGGTACGTAGGTACTACACTTGGCCAGACCGAGGAACTGCGAGCCATTCAAAACAGATCGTTGACTTGAAAAAAAATAAACACGCATCGACAACTGTTACTTAGGCAACGTAATACTTTCCAATAGTTATTTATAACCTGGCTGAACCAATGATATTATAAATAAAATCATTGGGCTGAACGACCAAAATAAACATTTGCATGCTTACTAAGGTAATACTTAGTAACTTAGTTGTATAATTTTTTATTATAGTTTTATTTACAACGAAGTTATAGATAGGGGGTCGAAAATGGCCTGAACTGTTTCGAGAAAAGGATGGTACGACTTGGCGGGGGCACTGCCGTTCCCCCAGATGTTGATTTCTCTAATTTGACATTGCACGGAATTGCACCTAAACGTCTCTGCATCTGCATCACCCAAACGTTGATAGGCAAAGAATGGAGAAAGTATAAAGCCTGGGACCAAAGACTCTAAAATAAATAAACTTCCAAGTTTAGATGTTACGCGCAAAGAAGCCCCAAACGACAATGGTGTTTGTTACTTTGTTTAGCTTAGTACGAAATTGATTGCCATAAACACAAAGTAGTTGTCTATGGTGCCGAAACTTCACGCTTGGACGCCGACCTTGCCTCTTCCTGCGGCTCACCAGGAGGTGATCTGCCAAATTGTCCGTCATAGACAAAGTACAAGGGTTATTGACATGGAACGATTCTATCGATGTTAAACAAATATTTGCCGACTTGAAATAGTTTTAGGCTCAGGTTTTAGGTGTTTGGATGTTTGGGAATAACTAGGTAACTGTAATTTAGCACTGAACTAAATCCATAAATAATAATACTAAACATTAATTCCCGGAAGTTATAAGCGCCTAACAATGTGGTATGAGAATCTGCAAGAAGCAGTACAGCAGCGTAATTTATGAGTAAACATAAACATTCTAGTTTTCATTGAACAGGTTAATTCTGTTTAAGTGCAGCGTGGGAACGCATGGAGTTTAAATAATAAAGCGGGTGCAAAAACCATGGGCATATCGACCCCCGCGGCAAGTGCATAGGGGCGGAACAAGTGGACCTATCCGCGACGCGACAACACGTATTTGTTAAGCACCGTTGTGCACTTGCCTGCCCTAACGGTGCTCAAATATTTTGGTATTATTTTTGATAATGTATAGGGTTAAATAGGTTATCTGTCGCTTTTTAAAAGCCAGTATTAAACATAAGATCTCAATGGCTGTGATGAAGAAGAAAAACCATCGATAATTTGTCAGGTATTCGGAAACGCATTAACACTTTCTGTTTCACTAAGCGTTTAAATCATTACCTAACAATTACCAGCGTCATCAGCAGCGCTATCTAAAATAAAGGCCGTAACAATCGCCATTAATCTTATGATGCATGTTTTCTCTAGCGGTAAAGACAGCATTTGACAAAATGAGGATGCGCTATCAGTATAATTGCGTGCGCAGAGTAACTCCGATTACGGGAATCGTGAAACTCGAGTGTCTGCGAGTCGCTGATGATCGCTACGTTGTGCGGGCCTGAGAACTTGGCCCGCTTATGTGAATGCTCCCATGTCTGTTATGTAATGCGACAGTACTGTTAGCCTGTCACGCAACAATACTAATTGACGGCGATTTAAGTTCATCTTCACAATTCACATAGTGGCATTTGCTCGCTTCGGTGTGCCCGACGTCACTCGACATCGTCGCTCCTTATCTTGAGCACGGCAAAACATTCAAAACCGGCTTTTGTATCATCGCTGCCCTCGTTGCCAATGGACAACGAGTTTTTAGATCAACGAAGAGTGACTGATGTCAAGCCGCTAGTTTAGCTTACTAAGTTCTACTAAATAGCACCAGTGTATACCTAGGTTAATTAAAATCGTTTCGGATAATTTTGGAAGCTTTTTTTATAAGTCTTCTGTCACCTCACCCGCTTTCCTTAATTGGAAAAACCCTTTTATGACTAAGAAACAAATAAACGTTCCGCTTCATACAGCATCATGACATGATATTCATGATTCATTAAAGCAATTTAAGAAACGACCTGTCTGATCCTGACAAATTCTCATTAGTAGTAATACTAAAGATAATGATTTGGAAAACAAATAAATGCTCACTTAAATTATAGTGAGCATTTAATTTGATAACTACTTACCTAAGTAAACCTTAATTAAAAACCTCTTCTAAAGAAGTATCAAGAAATAAAAAAAACTCCAATAATGACTGCATGTTATTGTATTAAACAAACGGAATGCGAAAGCACCAAGCTAAGGCTAAGGCATTGCTATGACTCACATAGAAGGCACGCGAGACTCGTCAAGTACCGGCGAATAGAGCCGCTAAGCTCTACCCCGAAGACCTTCTAACCAAAAGGGCTACTTAATATAAAAAAAAACTTAAAGAAACTGTCGCTTAAATATAAAAAAAAAAAAAAAAAATACGACCCGTACTTAATTGACGGCCAGAAAATGTTGATTATGGAATAGAGTTCGTGAGGTTAAAGCTCTTGTGCAATAACATTGGGCATCGACTGGCGCTGCGCTGAGCGTATGTACTCAACTACTCACACCTGCTCCATACACGAACATTCCTTAATAACGCGACGTGACTTAATTCTAGAATCGAGTTACAGGCAGTTAGGTGGGTTATCGCACTATATTTTATAGTATTTATGTTTGTTATAGAACAAAAAAATAGTTAAAAAACTAAAAAACCCGATTGAAAAAACTGAAAAGCAAAAAACAAGCACATTTTAAATTAAACAAAACTTGGAAGCAGGCGGGGTTCTATTTTATTAGTTCTATTTTTTACCAGACTGCGGCGTAGCCCAAAAGGAGGGTTATGTGTTTGACGTGTATGTATGTATGTAAGTATGTATGTATGTCCGTTTCTTTGTTCCCTCATAACTCCTAAACGGATGAAGGGATTTGAATGAAATATACATCGTTAGATTCGTCTTGATGGCGCGAGTGTTATAGGCTACATTAAAATTAAAAAACAAAGAAAAATTGCGGATTTTGGGGGCCAAATCGCGGAGTTCAAAAAAAAAAAAATTCCTATACCATCGAGTAGGGTATCAAAATAAAGTGTTTTAAAGGGAGATTACAAAAATATATATCACTTATATGTTTAAAAGAAATTTTAAGTGACATATCCTATAAACAAGCACAAAAGTTAAATCATTTGCGAAGAATTTTACACGACCAACGAAAGAACAAACACAAAAGAACTAAAAAGTTGGAAATAAAAAAAGTAGTTAAAAAACTAAAAAACCCGACTGAAAAAACTGAAAAGCAAAAAACAAGCACATTTTAAATTAAACATAACTTGGAACCAGGCGGGGTTCATTTAAATATTAAATTATGAAATGAAAAACATATACCTAAAATAGAACCACGCCTGGTTCCAAGTTATGTTTAATTTAAAATGTGCTTGTTTTTTGCTTTTCAGTTTTTTCAGTCGGGTTTTTTAGTTTTTTAACTACTTTTTTTTTTTCATTTCATAATTTAATATTCAAATGAACCCCGCCTGCTTTCAAGTTTTGTTTAATTTAAAATGTGCTTGTTTTTTGCTTTTCAGTTTTTTTAGTCGGGTTTTTTAGTTTTTAACTACTTTTTTAATTTCCAACTTTTTAGTTCTTTTGTGTTTGTTCTTTCGTTGGTCGCGTAAAATTCTTCGCAGATGATTTAATTTTTGTGCTTGTTTATAGGATTTGTCACTTTGAATTTCTTTTAAACATTTAAGTGTTACCTATATATTTTTGTAATCTCCTTTTAAAACCCTTTATTTTGATACCCTTCTCGATGGTACTGAAAAAAAAAAAATTTTACTCCGCGATTTGGCCCCCAAAATCCGCATTTTTTCTTTGTTTTTAATTTTAATATTTTTAATGTAGCCTATAACACTCGCGCCATCAAGACGAATCTAAGGACGTATATTTCATTCAAATCCCTTCATCCGTTTAGGAGTTATGAGGGAACAAAGAAACGGACATACATAATACATACATACTTACATACATACAGCATACACGTCAAACACATAACCCTCCTTTTGGGCTTCGCCGCAGTCGGGTAAAAAGGTGCCACGCATAAATAACGCGGACAAGACACACTGTCAACTGTAGCCCAAAAATACTATAAACTGTACGTTTTCCAACATCGAGGGCACATGTCACCGTTTCGTACGGTAATTTTCATTGACAATGTGAGCGGGAAAGTAGGTAATCATTACATTATGAACTAGAAAAAAAAATCTAGAGGTGCCTAATATTTTCTTTCCTAATCCTATGAAAAATTATTGTGTTCTATAAAGGGCTACACTTCTTACTATTATAGCTAAATTGAATTTAGTAGTTTGTAATAGATATTATTCTAACTTGCTCTTTTCTGATAATCTTCGGCAATTACCACCATAACTAGAAACATATTTGTCAAAGAAAGCAAGTAAAACTTTATGTAACAGTAACTAATCGAAGTAATTGAGAATGTAGTCATGGTAAAAAAAAACACAAAAAATATAGAGAAAGAAGTATCAAATAACGAAGTGTTGTGTGTCGTTCATTGGCGAAGTGATAGTAGGGCAATACTACGGAGAGTGCGAGAGAGAGGACTCGTCAGCAATGCTGGCATGCAACCAGCCGGTCTCGGTCGCCACGTTCTCGCCAGCCATCATCGAGGAGAAAGAAAAGTGTGACGCCACGGACTTATCGGCATTCGCGCTCCAACAAATGACCGTGACCGGACGACGCGTTCACTCTCAACGAAAACGGGATCGCAGAGCAAGCGATTGTAAGTTAACGATGTTTAGTAAAACGTCACCGTAACTAGTTGTTCGCTGAATGTCTGTTCCGGTATACGATACCAGTTGACATAATATATCTAGTTAGCTATATCGACCACCGGTACGTAGTACGTACGTGGAGTCGGTGGAGCCTGGCACCGAGTGTGCAAAGGGAACCGATTCACCTCACGCAGGTTCTCGCAATAGCGAACCTGACACGAAAAATGTCATGTAGCCCCAATTTCATATCCACCGCTCTACCTACTTTAAGTACCTATATAAATCGAACGACGAAGTTATTTTTCTTGAATCCAATTGCAGTTGCAGGTACTTAAGGCGACATTAACTGCCCGCGCCCTTGAGCGAGTGGGAGGAGACAGCGATATAGGCCGATAGCGGAGCTGAGGGAGTCAGCGATACACTGCCGCCCGTCGCCCGCCACAGCCCCGCTTCAACGCGCACCAAGATTTAATTTATTAAAAAAAAAATACGCAGTAATGTTAAAATATTTTTACGTAAGTCTTTAGTTGGTTAAATTTCCTATCTGATAGTAAAAAAAAAAATAACAGTTATCGCTCAAAATATTGAGCATTTCGAGACGAAAAAGTTTTTTCGTGTTGTTTCTAGTGATTTTTTTTTCGAGGTTCTTGATTAATTTTAGAAAATATTTTTGCATAAGTCTTTTACCTATACATTTGACTATAGACTGTAATTTTTTTGGAATTGTAATATGTACCAATACGGCTAACTCTGCAACGAAAAACAGGTCGTTTTTACGGTGTCCCTCTGTGACAGCGCCTTAATTATGATTTCATAACAGACGAAAAGGTAAACCGATTTAAAAGATAATCTCAAACAATACTACAGTTGCGCCATTGATGTTCAGACAAAGCGAGATGCCATTACAAGCTATTGTTTACTAAATCAGTTTTGCAAGTCAATAGTACCGATTCAGTGTTAAATGTACCTATAATTTGGGTATTTGTAACGTTAAAACATCTCTTTTGCAGCACAACACAGACATAACTTTTGTTACAGTGGTGAAATGTTGAAATGTGTGCTAAATTAAGAACGGCTGCGATAAAACCCAAGGATCGATACGATATCATCCACGTTCATTAAATAACTGAATATTTTTTTATTCATAATGGGAATTCTTGGGCTCCCTCCATGAAAGTGAAAGGTCAAATAAGTAATATTTGCGACGCAGTGTGGAATTTTTGCTTGTAAAAATATTTGAGCCTTTTAAAGGGATAATACGATCATTTTCTCAATGACAACGACAAACGCCAAAAATATGTAAGCAAACAAAAACGGATGTTAGAACTTTTCTTCATTTTCACGCTAAAATTGAAAAAAAAAACATCTGTTTTCTAATTCTACGAGTTTATCGAATCAAATATTTGTTATGTAAAGCAGCGGCAGTGAGAGTGTGTAAAGCGGTCAGGCTGCGTGAGCCAGGCGCGTTCCACTTGCAACCTAATTAAATTAGAAGCAATCGGCTCTGCTGCTGACGCGGTGCTGCGCCAATCCTAGTGCGGAGCCGCCCCCCTTGTTCGTGCGCCCTAAGGTCATTGTTCCTCCCACACGACGCACCAATATGTAATTAACTAACGTGCAAGACAATCGGACGCATATTTTCAATTCAAACTCTACGTGCCTCATACATTCTAGCGACCGCGTCGATATAGAGTCTATCTCCGGCAACAACAATGATTGTTTATGGTGGGGTATTCTATTCGTATTGGAAACTCCTCATGTTCCTGTATATCAAGTACGTCCTTTGTCGCGAAATGGTAACCGCAAACGGGTGCAGGGAACACAAACATCCGTAGTCTTCGCCGGTCACTATCCGGCGGCTGCGGCGTCATACCTCAGTCAGAGCGTAACCTCTGCAGCACAGAATGCAACATGATCCGAAGGAACAAACGAAAGCCTCGATGGCGCACGTTGAAAAAAAACTGGTTGTAAGTAGTTAAATGGCATTTATTGCGAGAAGTAGACGTGAAAGTTTGAACCGAGCTTAGAAAACTGGCTACTTCATTGCTGACCAACATTAGATCTCATAGATTGGCAGTTGCGCTGTTTTCTATCACTCACCGTGATCGGACCATAGAATTAACGCAGGACTTGTTCCAACTATTCAAAGGACTCCAATATTCTCGATTATGACTTGAAAATTGGCAATCGTTTGAACATTTCTGTGCCATACTAACTAATTTTATCTTGCTTTCGAGAAAGAAGAAATATATTAATTTCGGACCGGATGCAATGAAAGCAGTAAACAAACCGAACCTAAAATATATTCACCAACTGGAGCAAACGTATGCATTACAGTATACTTTGTTTACACGTTACATACTGTATACTGTAGATCTCAGTAAGTTATGAAGGGTCTATTACTCAGTGTCGAAATTAGCGGAAACTCGTAAATTTAGAGAGTGAAAACACACAGAACCTATTGTACAGGTATTTTTGCATCAATGAAACTACTTGTCATTATTGAACAACCAACTGTTATGGTATGAAATGGTATGAAATATGATTTAATTCTAAAACTTGACGCACCTATCATTTTTGTGAGCATTCGGCACATTATACGAGTTCAAGCACTGAGATGTGTGAGCAAGGAGTTTAGTTTCGCTAGCACAGCACGGTTCAAATGTTATAGACGAGACTGCAAGGCTCCGGGGCGGGCTCAACGGCGCATTTACTACGTTGATACAGCGGCTCTTGTGGTGAAAACCGCCAGGAGAGCGTATAAAGACGCAATCACCGAGAGAAAAGCGCACACAAACTGAGACGGAGGCGCAAGCACCGCCTTAATGGAATACTTAAAAATTCAGGACGTCGACCATAGCTGTGACCTACTGACGAACGCAATGGTATTTAACATAGCTGGTTAACGCTCTCTATCTACAGAATGCAGTACAAGCAATATGTGGCTAAGACCACATAGTGAAACAGGTGAAACTTACTTCGATACAATGCACTCGTTAGACGATTGGCTGGACAGCAAGCTGGCTCGAATAATCTACGTCATGCTATCTGAAACAAAAGAGCCATTTGAAAATTGTGTTTCATTTGACAAAATGATACAAGTGCAACGAGGCCAGCCATCCATCAGCACAGTTACGGTATCAATTGCCACAATTGTCAAGCGAAACCAAAATAATAGCGTGACACTCACGATATGATGATAGAACGACATGACGACAACTCATAATTACAAACCATTGCGCAAATAAAAATGCGAATTTGGTTTCTACAGTGTGATATTAGCGTAGTTTATATCGTCGCTGTACCATAAAGACAATTTAATATTTCCAACGTTGTGGCAGACATAGCAAGTAGGAAAATTGTCGAATCATTACAGGGTCTGCAGGGTGTTTATTGGGTCCTTGCGGTCGACCAATTTTCACCCTTATGTTCTGTCGCCCTAAGGTCGAGACGTAGACCTATCAGGACTATTTTCTTTACATGGCAATTCAATTGTTCAATTTACTGAAATATGTATTTGCTCTTCAAGACAAACTTAAACTTTGTGACCGTCTTCATATTAGTAATCGTTTTTTTTAAAAACAACCGACTTCAAAAACACCAAAAAGAGAAAAATAAACTTCAGAAGAAAAATCAGCTTCTGAAGTCGGTGACATTGTTTGTTTGATTTTATTTTTTTGCCACCGACTTCAGAAGCTGATTTTTCTTCTGAAGTTTATTTTTCTCTTTTTGGTGTTTTTGAAGTCGGTTGTTTTTTGCAAAAATTTTTTTTTTATTTTTTCATTTTTAGTTGTAAGTACCTATAATATCCTATACAAATATTTACTATGCATTTAACATTCAACCAAGAAACCTAACCCTTAACCTTCAAGATTCCCCTATTTTTGCTTTCAATTCTTAACCGTTGAGGAGTAGTACCTTCCATTATCAGCTCATCAACATGAAGACAAGTGATGACTGCTAGATGCGAATACTTGAATAGCGTCAGAAAAAGCACGAAACACGTAATACGTGTCTATGAAATTCACATATAACAACTAAAAAAATGTGTATTGTACACATCTGCATACCTCCTCAGAGCATACAGGCGTGATGTTACGTCATGATAATGTATATTCAATAAACATCCAAGCGATTCCAGCAATTACGACAGATTTGCCGTCTATTTTTGAAGAGTTCCATTGTATATCTCCGAAGATCAGCACCAGATCTTCACCAAATTAAAATGGGACCACCTCAGGAGTATACTCTTTCAAATAAAAAAATAATTTTGGGAATCGGTCCACAAATGGGGGAGAAATCAGGTAACATACATATAAAAAAAAAAAAAAAAAAAAAAATACATACACACGAACATAGTAACCTCCTTTTTTGAAGTCGGTTAAAAATTAGTTTTTCGGGGTTCAGAACAGGGATGTTGCGGATGCCGATTTTTTGACATCCGCGGAGGCGGATGCGGATGCGGAGTTTTGAAGGCTCACATCCGCGGATGCGGATGCGGATGCGAATGTTTAAGATATTATATAAATGAAGTAAAAAAAAATTATATAAGTAAAATAAAAATGAAGTTCCTAGTTAAATTAATGAAGAATTATTAAAACATTCTTTAGATTAGGTACTTTGTAACGGTGGTGACATTGTTAATTAACTAGACGCTGAAAAATAAAGAATTTTGTTATAATAATAATAAACTTTACCTACAATAAAACGTATTACCGGTGTAACATAATGGAATTGACCTGACGATTGAAATAAGCTGAGCTAGGACTAAAGTAGTCTTAGATTAGTGTAACTAATATAAAGTTTTCCCATAAACAATTATTTACTTACACACAATGATCACAATCACAACTCACGACAACACTCGAAATAGCAATCTATACGATAAGTAATCAACAGTGCAAACAAACACGTAATGATTTATTTACAAGAAACAAAAGATGCACCATAACAAACGCGTCGGATCTTGTCACCAATTTCTTCGCTCCCATTGGTCATTGTCATTTGTCACAAGGGAAACGGCACGCGCCATTCGCCGGCCGGCCTCGCCCAATTTCTTTCTTGCCGCAACTTGTATGATATTCGCATCCGCATGAATATCCGCATTGATTATTGCGGATGCGGATGCGGATGTTCGAATCTATGCGGATGCTCCGCATTTGCGGATGCGGATTCGAATATTCGCAACATCCCTGGTTCAGAATGGCGTTCAGTTGAAAAATCCTTAGAGGATTAACATTGGGTTACTACAAGTGTAATAAAAAAAAACCGGCCAAGTGCGAGTCGGACTCGCGCACCGAGGGTTCCGTAAAAAAAAAATTTTTTGTGATGTAACTAAAAATTTATGGTTTTCGTAATTTTTCCTTTATCTATGCTATAAGACGTTGCTTCGTACCAAATTTCAAGATTCTGAGTTCACGGGAAGTACCCTGTAGGTTTTGATTCCCTTGCGAGTGTCGAAAATTTGCGGCATAAACGGGAGTATCTTTTGATCGCGTTGACTTAGAAGTTTGATTTTTTCACAGCTCCAAGAGACCATAGACTTGAGTATTTGATATGAATTTCAGCTTGATACCTCCACGCGTTCCTGAGAAAAAAGGTCTTGACAGACAGACAGACAGACAGACAGACGGACAACAAAGTGATCCTATAAGGGTTCCGTTTTTACCTTTTGAGGTACGGAACCCTAAAAAGTACCGGAGGCCGAGATAGTAACTCAACGCTAGCGCTCGATTGAGAAATCCTATTTAGCTTTAGGGACAAATGACAGAATTATGAATCAGACTCGATTTATATCAGGATTGCTGAAATTATACATCTAAATGAGACTGCAGTTATAAAGTATAAAGGGCAAATACAAAAAATGCGGTATCGTAATTCGTACCTGAATTCGTTCGCAATGATGGTATTCAAGTCGGAGCTACTCAGCGCGTGCATCAGTGAGTCATTGAGGCAACGACCGGGTGGTAGACGTACAGAATTGTTCATCCATTCTTCACTAACCAAATATTTAGGTAGATAAGATTCGATCTCCAAGATGATTGTTATGATTAATAGATAAAACTACTACACTAATGATAAAATTGTAAAAATCTTTTCTCTGACAAGAATCGTGGTTGATATAGGAGTATAGAATAGACTATAATTTATATTCATGTTTATTAGCCGAGCTATCAAAATTTTACCACGAAGTGGCGGTCGAAGTGCATCATAAAAAAAATTGCGTCTTATTTGTGCGGATATAAAAGATTATTTCGAAATTATTGGAACCGAACGGGAAGGTGACATGCGCCCGCTACCCATACAATCGATTACATTTCAAGAAGGAATTTCCAGAACCGATATGTTAATCGTAAAGATGAAGTACGGTACCTATGTCGCCATTTATTAAAATACTAACGTGATGATGGCATTAAATTATGACGAAGGTTGTGTCACACTCACAAGTACATACCGACCGCATAAACCCATACAAAGCTAATTAGAATGGAAGTCTCGTATGCAAAGCATTATAGTCAATAGGTACTCGACACTCGTGGTCGACTATGGTAAATGCAGCATAGGCCTGCGTACGATCAAAGCACGTGTCACGATTGTTCACCAGCAACCGTCATCGTATTGGGAATCATCAAATCTCTAAGGAAATATTGTTAAGTATATAAGGTCCCATTAAAATAGGTGGACAAATTTTAACACAGCGTTCAGTAGGTCTAACCAAACATATCTGAACAAAAAAAACATTAAATAAACAGATTTTTTTTAACTTAAAATAATAAATTGCCGGCACTCTAGAACAAACTCATCCTCTATGAGTATTGAGTAGGTACTTAAATGCGTTTTTCTTATTTTTTTTTACCAAATAAGGCAGATGCCTTATTTTGGTGGTTTGAATGATTTCTGAAATTTTGTCCACCTATTTTAATGGGGCCTTATATTGTAATTGTTATATTGTAATTATTGTATATTGTATTTTAGTACAGGTTTTGTTTGTGACGTATACTAAACCGTACCTTCAAACAATAATTGTTTTATTTTGTTTTATACTATGTAGTGATAAGCCAAAAAATAAGTTTCCAGTAGTCGCTTCAGTCTACTGAAAAGTGATTTTTTAAACCGACTTCACCTACTGTGGAGTATACATACGCCTCTCTACTTGTGCCAAGCTCCACATTCTTCTGCCAGCCTAATCTAGGATATACCCAGGATGGCAACAATGGTGGTTGCCCAACCCACCGCCGATGTTTTATAGATCGGTGATTGTTACAAATTCTTCAATTTAAGGAAGTCGAAACAAGTGGATCTTTTTTTTTTTTTATTATTATCAATGGGCTTGCTCTTGACTTCAATCTTGCCCTAAGGGCAGAGATGATGTCGACGATGGAACGAGCTTACCCAGTAGAAGAATGTTTACTCGCGACTTAAACAGATTAGGGTTATATGAACTCGGAAAAACCGACACAGGCAGGGAATTCCACTCCTTGGCTGTGCGCATAATAAATGACCCAGCAAAGCGCTTTGTTCGAATGTGCGGAATGTCGACTAGGTATTGGTGATACCCTGCAGTACGTCTAGTCTCCCGATGGAAGAAGGGAGATGGTGGGATCAGCTCGTGGAGCTCTTGCGCACACTCTCCGAAGTACAGTCTGTAGAAGACCGACAGACATGCGACTTTGCGACGGTGGGCCAGGCTATGTAGCTTGTTAACCAGCTTATCGTCACCAATTAGCCTCCTGGCTCTGCGCTCTACAGAGTCAAGTGTGGCAAGTTGGTATTTGGCTGAGCCATCCCAAAGGTGACAGCAATACTCCATGCCAGACCGGACTTGAGCTTTATATAATACTGAAAGCTGTCCAGGCTTGAAGTACCGCTTAACCTTGTTTAGGATGCCCAGCTTTTTCGCCGCAGTTTGAGCTTTCGACTCGATGTAGGCGCCGAAGTTCAGATTCGCGCTCAACTTCGTGCCAAGAAGCTCGAGACTGTCAGTAACTTGTACAGACGCACCTCGGAAAGTAGGGGCCAGATTAAACGGACTCCTTTTGGCGGTGAACAGACACACTTGCGTTTTGGTGGCGTTGAAATCTACCAGATTCTCGTCACCCCACTCGGAGACAAGTCTTAAGGCTGAATTCGTTCGCTCTACCATGGCCTCTCTTAATGAACGTACTTCCTCACCACTGGCTTTTGCGCTGGATGTATAACTCTCCATGACAGTGCTGTCATCTGCGTACCCAACAATACCAGGAACAAGGAGGTCATTGATGTGCAGCAGGAAAAGTGTCGCGGAGAGAACAGACCCCTGAGAAACTCCGGCATCGATAGCCATAAGGTCAGAGGAGCAGCCATCAATGACCACTCGGATCGACCGTTCACTCAGGAAGTCAGATATCCAGCAGCAAAAGTCAGCGGGAATGCCGTATGCCGGAAGTTTGCTCAACAAACTTGCGTGCCAAACCCTGTCGAAAGCCTTCGAGATGTCCAGCGACACGGCAAGGGCCTCGCCGTGTTTCTCGATGGCCTCGCCCCAGCAGTGCGTAGCTAACACCAGAAGATCCCCAGTTGACCGTCCCCGGCGAAAACCATACTGACGGTCGCTGAGTAGGTCGTTCGCTTCAAGGTGCGCCAGCAGCTTACCGTTGAGTACCCTTTCCATTACTTTACACAGTATGGAGGTGATGGCGATTGGTCGATAATTACAGGGGTCGGCACGACTACCCTTCTTGGGCACTGGTTGTACATTAGCAACCTTCCAGGAGTTCGGCACCGTTCTGGTTTTGAGAGAGAGGCGGTACAAGCGTGTCAACACTATTATCACAAACATGCTCAGACTGAGAGCCGTACAAGTTACGGTAAACGACACTACTATAGCCATAGTGGCCAAGGGCTGCCCCCAAGGAGGTGTCCTCTCGCCACTACTGTGGAACCTCGTAGTAGACAGCCTCATTAAACGTCTAAATAGCGGAGGCTACTACACGGTGGGTTATGCGGACGATCTGACCATAATATTAAACGGCACACACGAAAACACACTATGCAACCTTATGCGCCAAGCACTAAGAATAGTTGAGGACTGGTGCAAGGAATACAAACTAGCTGTGAACCCTACCAAAACGGAACTCGTCCTCTTCACAAAGAAAAGGAAGCTGGCAACGTTACAATTGCCAAGCTTCTTTGGGACAACCCTAAGCCTATCGACTGAAACCAAATACCTGGGCATCTTTTTGGACAAACAGCTGAACTGGGCAAAGCACACTGATTACACCATCACAAAAGCCAGTATAGCTCTATGGCAATGTAAGAGACTCCTGGGAAGAAATTGGGGCTTAAGCCCCAAAATAACCTACGGGCTGTACACCACAGTTATCCGACCAATCATCACATACGGCTCTTTAGTTTGGTGGCCTAGGACCAACCTAAGTACAACCCAAAAGGATCTCGAGAAACTACAAAGATTGGCCTGCGTAGCAATCACCGGCAGCATGAGAACTTCCCCCACTGCTGCCTTACAGGTGATGCTGGGGCTACCTCCCCTGCACCTCGTCATAAGAGAGGAGGCGGCCCTAGCGACTTTCAGACTCGAAGTATCCGGTATCCTAAGAAATGATTCGAGAATTAAACACACACGCATCAGAGAAGATGCAATCAAAGAACAGCCAATGATGACATCACCCATCGACAGAACCCTGAAGACCCATTGCTTCCAAAAACATTACAACATAGAGCTCATAGAGAAGTGGTGTGACTACTCAGGTACAAATGAGCTTAGGATTTACACCGATGGATCAAAAACCGACTATGGGACAGGCGTCGGGGTGTTCTCCGACGACCTAAACATCAAGATATCCAAACCACTTGGAAAACTTAACTCTGTTTACCAAGCAGAGTGTGTAGGTATCATCCAAGCGGCACACGGTATAGAGGCCAGGGAGGTTACGGATACTAATATTCGGATACTCTCCGACAGTGCCACAGTCCTTCAATCCCTGAAGAGTAATCAGATCACGTCGAGCTGATCACGTCACGTCTGACCAGGCGCCTTCTGCGCCTGGACAGAGATAGCCTGCGCCTGGTGGCGGGGACCATCACCGGACATTGTTCACTGAATAAACACTTCCACACCCTAGGAATCACTGATAGTCCCCTGTGCAGGGCATGCATGGAGGCGGAGGAAACTGTGGCGCATGTGCTGCTTGAGTGCACAGGTGTTACCGAGATTCGTGAGGAGACCCTGGGAACACCACGATCCCTTGCGGATGCCCTGAGGAGACCGGGAAGTCTGATCTGCTTCTGGAGGGAGGTGGGCTGGTTGGAGTAATCGGCCGCCACGGCTCACGCACAATGGTCCTTAAGGACTAAGTGCGGAAACCAAAAACCCCATAAAGAAGAAGAAGCGTGTCAACACAGGAGACAACTCAGGCGCACAGTTCCTTAAGACCCTTGCTGGTATGCCGTCCGGACCGCTAGCCTTATTCACGTCTAGGCTCTGAAGTATTCTACGAACCTCTTTCAAGTGTATTGTGATCTCCGGCATCGAAGAATCACAGCGAGGAATCGTTGGTGGCTGTTTAGACCCAGTATCTAGACGCGAATTGCTCGCAAACAGCGATGCAAATAAATTTGCCTTCTCGGTAGCGGAGTGAGCCAGCGACCCATCCGGTTTTTGCAGGGGGGGTTGTGAGGACAGGCAGAAATTAGATTCGACCGATTTTGATAGGGACCAAAACTGTTTACTGGATCGATGGGTTTGAAAACAGATTAGTTGAACATTACCATGTTTTGTGATCCTCTCTGCTTTTCTTTACTTTAATGGAAATGCAAACTGACTCAGTATTTTTCTTTTGCGGTTTGCAAGGGTACCTAGAAAAATTGGCATGTCTTTGATGCCTAGCTGATACCATTTTGGTTGGCGGTTTTGGTTATGTATACTGGTGTTTTGGCATTGTCAGATGTCAAGATTTTTTCACAATGTAAGTGTGATTGGAAAGCCAAATATTGGGTTAAAATCAATGCAAAATAGGGATTTTAGTACCTTTAATTAGGTGTTTCTTTTTTCAGAAGTACACTACATGCATTGGAGTGTATTCTCTGAGTTTGGTTGAGTTACGTTGACTGGTAGAAAATGCCTATTGTGTTAAGTTCAACTTAGTAAAAGTAAAGTAGTGTGTAGGAGGTAAATAACAAGTGATTCTGGTACTTCAAAGAGATTGTGATAACAAAACAAGTGAGTGCAAGGCTATGAAAAGTAATGATTTATGTTTAATGTTTATGTTTATGTTACATTGTATATTTAATAAAATTTTATAGCAGTATTACTTATCCTGGTTCCGTACATGGTTTCAATCATTTATTTTCAATACCTGCCTAATCTTTTCCCATCATTGCAGTTTGCTTCAGTCCAGTCAGATAGCTTATTACAGTAAAGAATTTATTTTTTTAAGTGGAGTAAATACTAATACAATCTACTTTATAAAGCTGAAGAGTTTGAGTCAGAATACAATTTATTTCTTTGTAATTTTACCCAATTGTTATTGTCTTAAAAGCCGAGAAAAAAGAGAAATGGAGGGTAAAACCATGGGCCTCGACATAAAGGGCTAAGAAGGAACATGGGTGGTTTTTAGTCAAGTTGAGCGATTGGACTGCTGCGCCGCGTGTCGCGGGTTCGATCCCCGCACGGAACAAATATTTGCATGACCTACAGATAGTTGTTTCGGGTCTGGGTATTTGTGTAATTCCTAGTGTGGGGCAAAGTAACAGTCTGACACTCCCTTTCGCTATGCCAAAGAGCGGGAGGGGTTATTTGATGATTTTCCATCAAAGCCAAAAAAAAAATGGTAAAACCTAACTTCATCCCCTATTTAACCCACTTAGCGGTTGAATTTGTTTTATAATATGTAGTGATTTGTGTAGATCTATTTTTAACAAAACCCTCTGAATGACATACTTTCAGGCTATACAGTTTAACAACTTTTTGTATAACCAAATATCATTCATATTAGACTTCCGTGTGAGACACAACAACAATTTCAACAAGTTTTTAAGTGCAGCATTCAAGTGGTTAAACCTAATAAATCTCAACAATTACTATTTTGTTTTGAACACAGCAAAAAGATATAGAATCTTTTTGCTTATAGGGAATATTGAATAAATAACTTTCTTAGTAACTTTAATATGTTATTTAAAAGACAACAATAATTTGGTAAATAAATATTACTAAAACAGAACTTTTCTTGAGTAAACAAAGTTCTGCCAAACTTTACAGAGTACCTAGTTGAAGTTTGATAGCTATAAAACTTTTAAAAGTTCACTACACTCAAAATTCAATACCGGTACCAATTTATTTTAACTAATTATATAATAATAAGGTGTACAGTCACATCAATGTTCGGGCCCTACTGATGTGTAATGTAATCACACAGATAACGTTACGTGATTAACCTACCTGTGTCACGGCATTCCGCGCAGACCGCTCTCAAACTTTTAATTACAAATATTTTACCAAACTAACCTGAAGTAATGCTTTAGTTTTGATTCAACAGCAACCACACATAACAACAAAACAACGATCATCAATTTACACAAAAACAATCACTCTTGAGAACTTTTAGTCAACAACTTTTCAATGTACTGCGCGACACGGTTTTCATACGAGTTAGCACACTTTAAAAGTTCAAAAAAGTAGTCAAAAGTTGTAGATAAGTACCAAAAACACACATTAATTTCAAATAGTAATCTTCAGTTCACGTTTCGTGCACGATCGCGTACCTATACGTTGGAAGTACTCCTAAAATATTTCTCAACGTACTTATGAACACCCCGAGAATGACGACCAAAGAGTATATTCACGACGCTGTCGCTGACAGTCGGAGTCAGCAACCGTCTCCACAACAACTCCACAACACAAAAAAAAACACTTTTTTTGCCACAGACTATAAAATATATCATAGAAGATGCAAGAAATCCGTACCCAAATAAATAAATAAATATATTTTCATGTTTACTTTACTTATTCAAGCAAAAGTTAAACCATATCTCTACAGATTAAACTAATCCAATTAAGCAACCCTAACGTTGCATCTAATGCGCAGCAACTATTTTGTTAGTTGTAGTTCTCCGTGTAGTAGTTGGTACGCATCAAAAAGGCCTAGGCACTTTATTTATACACATTTGCTGTAAAGATCAGACTACCGACTACCGCGGCGAGCGGATTATAGTATCTAAAGATTTTTTGTGAGATATTCGTAAAAGCAATACCTATTGGCTTTTTTTGATGCAACGATACTGTTCACGATGCAAACCCGACCCTACTCTCTATAATGCGTGGTTTACACTCTCGCGCGAGTGACGAGACGAGCCGCGAGGCGAGGCACGAGGCGAGTGTGTGAACGGTGTGTTTGTGACTCGCCTCGCAACTCGTCTCGTCACTCGCAGCGCTCGCGTCGGGGCGGCTTTTTAGGCACGAGTCAAAGGGCCTCGCGCTCACTCGCGCCCGCCGCGAGCGTCGTGTTTACACTCGCGCTGTTACTTCAGTGGGTAAGAGAGAGAAAGAAGTTAGTTAGTTCGCGAGACTCCGCGAGAGTGTGAACAGACACACCTGTAGCCCATTTACACTCTCGCGCGAGTGACGAGCTGCGAGGCGAGGTGCGAGACGAGCCACGAGGCGAGAGTGTAAACCACGCATTAGTCTGTGACCCGACCTTTGTTGCATTCTAAAGGGAACTGTACAGGTCACTATTAGGTTGTTAGGTACGTAGGGAATTTAGTAAAACAACACAGTTTGGTTTGAACGCGCACGACTTACTCGCCCGGCCGATCAGTAGAGAGTGTGCGGTCCGTGCAACGACTCACTCGACCGCACCCCACCACTGCCCGCCCCACCAGTAAGGCGTGTCGGTATTTATTGATACACTACATCTACCTTTTACAAAATTGGAAAAATAGCATTATTTCGTATAAGTACTATCCAATACAAAACAGTTTATAACGGAACAATCATCAAATATTTTTAATAATGATCTGTAAAACAATTAACTTATTAATTTTCGTCACACACTTTGTTATCGAAAGTGTCATTATTTCCTGAAGATTTATCATCCTCATTTGTGCAAACTTTCCACTTTGCTTCAACCCTCTCCAAATGTACTTCTAAATGTTATAAGTAACTGTTGTCCACTATCACCATTTACCATTTCGACATCTCTCTTTTATTTATTAATCACTGTATGTGTCGCATCCTTGAATGAGGTGGACAACTTGTTTTCCTTGTTTATTGTATTTTTAACATATTATACTTTTCCACCAATTTCTCTACTAGATTCCTTTGCTCTTCCAATTTTACTAACTTTGTCTCTAGGTCCATCTGTAAGTACCTAGATGTAAGACTATGTAAGAGTACATGTATACGTATCAATATCCAACAATTAATTAACTTTGAGTGTCAGGATGATTACTGGTTATTACTGTGTTCATGAAGTAAAAGCACAAAAGACAAGACTATTCATTTTATTTCTTTTGGTCTTGTCAAGTACATCAAACTCGATTCCATTCGCTAGGTCCCTAGTCTTCGTGGAGAAGAATGGACAAGAAACTCCACGGGAACACATTTTAAAGTATTATGCAAAGACAACCTGACATTAAAATCCAGCTACAATAAAAGCCAGCTTATCTCTAAACTGGAGTCTGGAACCAGAGTGCAACCGTTACACGCTCTTACATAATGTTCAGCATCTCTGTTCATTTTGGGCCACTACACTTTGGAACGTAGTCTCATTTTACTCTTATTTATATATTTAAATTTTATTTTATTTTACCTTTTTCATAATGTTTTATGTGATTTGTAAAATTTTTATTCTATCTCTAATTGAAAATGTAATTGATTTAATTTATTCGCAATTTACTTTATTTGCAGTTAGACCTTTTGTAATTTGATTTATTTGTAATTTAATTTATATTTACTTAATTAAATTCATTTGTATTTACTTATTTGAATTGTTTATACTCATTTAATTTTGTTCATTTAATTATAATTATTATGTCTTATGAGAAATGTCCGACGGAGGGTTAGCCTGGTGATCTGTAATACAGGTTCTACCTAAAACAGACACCAGTCTCTATGTAGATATTTGACATTGTATGATTATTGTGTATAAATGAGAAAAAATAAATTTATTATTATTATTTCCATGACTACTATGCTCGAGTGACCTTCTGAGCAGCTGCTAAAATATTTGACCTCGCTTTATGATCCTATTTTATTTTCGCGCAACAGTAAATTGTCCTTAAACAAAGATAAGTGATGAACTGATGACCGAGAAACCAATTTGATGAACTCTAATGCACATTTTGCATCATTTTATTAGAACATTGTTATCTTTTCACATTTGCTATTTGTACCTTCATAATGGTAAATCTGCTTTTCAAACAGGTACCAATGGAGGGATCCAGTCAGATGGGCCTATACTGGGCATATAATTATAGTGTCAAACTCAACAAACTCTTGGTCTTTTTATTTTTATTAATTTTATACTCTAACGCTGTCCCGTTAGGGTATACTCTTCGATAAAGCTGAGCAACTGGTTGAATTAATTTATCTATAAGAATATGAATTAGATCATCTTTAATTTTAGGGAACACAACATAGACTGCATTGGCACTTGGCGGTGTCTTTCCCTAGCAAATTTCTAGTCCCATTTTTACAAAATAAAATTTGGCTTTGGCTCTACCAATTGTTTAGAGTCAATAGACCCTAGAACGGTTAAGGTATTAAGACTACGTAGGCCATAAATCTCCTTTTTTTAGATATTACTTGATTTTCAGCAAGGACACCATTGTCTTTGAGAATGACGTTACATCTCAATTTCAACACAGCGCCTTAGTCTTACACTGTTTTGAAAATATTCAAAAATCCCACACTTGAGACAATTCTTAACTCGGGCTGGACAACTTTAGTATCAGTTGAATGACTGCCACCACAACGCACACATGAATTTACTTTTAAGCTCAGATGTCCAAGTCTGACCAGAAACTTGTAAATTTTCTCACACTTTATTATTTGATGAGCCTCAACAAGTGACGCTTATAAACACGACTTTGTTTAGGGGGCAAATATTCATCGAGCTTGTTGATAGCAACAGTAAATACATAATTGTTACCACTAGTAGTTTCTACCAGTCATCATCTGCCTAGCATTTTCCCAACTATGTTGGGGTCGGCTTCCAGTCTAACCGGATGCAGCTGAATACCAGTATTTTACATAGACTGCTTATTTGATCTCCACAAGACAGCTAATACTAGGTAATACGGTGCCCTCCGGTAAGACTGGTTGTCAGACTTTCAGGTCACTGACCACCCGTAATGACTGCCAAAGATCTAAATGGCAGTCGGAACCAACAGCTTAACGTGCTTTCCGAGGCACGGAGGAAACGATATGTAATGGGCGATCAACCCATTCACAGACCAATCAAGGCAAGCGTGGCTTAACCTAAAGATCGACCTGAGTGGCAGATATTATTAAGCCACAAGGTCCTCTTAGTAGTTTCTACATGTGCATCAGGAATATTTTTTTGAGGTTGTGTACTTATTAGGAGAATCTCTGAAAGATTGTTAATAAGTTTGTTAATTGGACTGATGATAAAAAAGCAAATAATTATAACATACCAAATTATTTGATATTTCTGGAAGGGTTAACCGACCCATGAGTAAGAGTAAAGCTCTATTGCCCTAAGGCCACCTGAGTGTGGTAACTTGGTAGCCGTCAGGTCTGACTCTGGTGCACGTTTTTTCCCAACGTAAACCAACTGAAACTAGGTCACCGACACAGTCCAACGACTGTTGAGGTCGTATGTGCGACATACTTGTGGTCTACCTGGATGGAAGGGGTAATTTCCTTCTTTAGGTACCGTTTCGAGTTAATCGAAATAACTCTTGATCTTAATGTATTTTATCCCAGTATTTATACAAGCTCATTTAGGTACCGTTTGATAACAAACTACCTCTGACGATGTAACTTTCGTCTTTAGGTACCGTTCCAAATTAATAGAACTAACTCTTTAGTTATCGTTCCAAATTAATAGAACTACTTCTTTAGGTACCGTTCCAAATTAATGGAAGTACCTCTTTAGGTAACTTTCCAAATTAATGAAACTACCTTTTAATTTTATTGTATTTCATCCAATCCATTTGGACTGTTATTTATACAAGATCATTTAGGTACCGTTCCAAATTACTGAAACTACCTTTTAATTTTAGGTAGGTATTGTATTTCATCTCAATCCATTTGGACTGTTATTTATACAAGACCATGTAGGTACTGTTCCAAATTAATGAATCCAGACCATTTAGGTACCGTTCCAAATTAATGAAACTACCTTTCAATTTTATTGTATTTCATCCCAATCCATTTGGACTTTTGGACTGATTTTGGTACTGTTCCAAATTAATGAATCCAGACCATTTAGGTACCGTTCCAAATTATTGAAACTACCTTTAAATTTTATTGTATTTCATCCCAATCCATTTGGACTTTTGGACTGATTTTGGTACTGTTCCAAATTAATGAATCCAGACCATTTAGGTACCGTTCCAAATTATTGAAACTACCTCTTGATCTGATTGTATTTCATCCCAGTCCATTTGGACCGAAATTTATACCTACGAGATCTTTAGGTACCGTCTGCATAAGCAAACTACCTCTAACAACAATGTTAACTTTGATTATTGACAGATTAAAAGTGTTAATTTGGATAAACAGCATGTCTATCACTGGTATCCAAGATTACTCAAGAACGCAAATATAATTGTCAACCATAAAGAGCCTCACCGTATAATAAGAATCATGGTCTAACTTCGTTACAATCATAATTAAATAACAGCCGCCTTCAATTTGAACCCCAAAATATCGTTATAATGTGCAAAATGCATAACTTAGTATTACTAACAACCATTGATATAAAAACTAAAGATACGGTCGTCCGAACATTTTGCTCGATGCGATCCCCATACAGAGAAACACTAACGCCATCCTTAAGAACTAATCAGGCTGCTCGTAAACGTAACCTTGTATAAGCGGCGTGGCGTGGTATTATCGAGGTATAAAGAAATTAAATAAAGCTTTCATTAAAATGTTAATAACAAAAATGTTAAATTTTAATTTTTCATTTTCATTTTCTTTTAAACTTCGGTTTAGTCAAGACCTATTTGGGACCAAGTTCAAGGCGTCATTTTATCACGCGGTCCGCCCAGTCAATAAATCAATGCTAACAACACTCCAATTTGTTTCTGCCAATAATCAAAGCATTCGTCATTGACGTTTGTTGTAAGTATTAGTACACGAATGTTTAGGTACCAATCAATGTAACTAAATCAGTTCCGTTTTGAAGTAACGACTACGTTCAACATATTAATAGCAGTCTACAATCAATTATAATCTTTTTTTTCAAGGACTGCCTTAATGCAATTTAAGGTTAAATTTAAAACTAAATAATTATTTATAAAACATGAATATACATTGAAACTGATTTGCTACCGATTTACCTCTTGGTTACTTTATTAACACTCAGTGTTATTTAAATTCGGCACGTACCTTATTTATTTTGTATCCTGGCAAGGTCGCCACTTGTACAGGTCACTATTAGGTTGTTAGGTACGTAGGGAATTTAGTAAAACAACACAGTTTGGTTTGAACGCGCACGACTTACTCGCCCGGCCGATCAGTAGAGAGTGTGCGGTCCGTGCAACGACTCACTCGACCGCACCCCACCACTGCCCGCCCCACCAGTAAGGCGTGTCGGTATTTATTGATACACTACAGGAACCGTAGACGAGTTATATGTCATCTCATCTTTTCTCAGAAGTTCATTTCATCAACATAATCTGCAAAGAGCTTTGAAGAACCTTTACGATTTAAAAAATTAAATATTAATCCAAATCAAAAGTAATAGGTAGCAAGGAACAGGAATAAAATTAAAAATGTGGATAAGTTACAGCTAACAAAAAAATACTTCCTCCTTTTTAAAAGTCGGTTAAAATGGAGATCATGATTAATCACAATGATTAATCATGACTCACAGAGAAGCAAACATAGTTACAATCTCAATGTGTTCTGTGGTTACAATGACCAATTTAGACAATGTAGTAAAGACAAGCTATGTGCCAATCCCAAAATGACGAAAAGAATGAAGCCGCGTGGAGAATTTGCGTCAATCAATCATTAGTATTACCCTTTGGTATTACCTATATAATAGACGATGATGATGCCAGATTGTGGTAGTACAAATTGGCTATAATTTGCTTGATCAAAGTATGGGTCCAGTAAAATGCACCAATATTGATTGATCAACATTGACAACCTACTCTGAATTTCAGAGTAGGTTAATTGTAGAAAAAGTAAAGGTACCCATAAAATAACGGCGCTTTGCGAAGTTTCGTTATATAGGTACCTAATTTAGTTATATGAAGGCAAAAAAAACCACCCCGACGACCCGTGGTACAACTGCGATGTCCAACTGGTTGTACTACGGGGAAGTAAATTTACCCATGGTTCAACTCTTTTTTCTGATATTTATGATCTTGCTACTTATTAGTAATCTGTGTTTATGATTATGACCCGTGGTACAACTGTGGAATTATGTCCAACTGGTTGGACCACGGGGATAGGATGATCGTGTAAAACAAATGAACGTCTAAAACAAATGACTATCGTTAAGTGATCTGACAACGATTGCTATTGTAATAACCTCCTTCTTTTTTAAGTCGGTTAAAAAATGGGTGCAAGTGATTGGTGCAATAAAGATGTGAAATAATAATAATAATGACGTCACTCATACATGCAACGCATGTTGTACTCCATGACGCGCGCTCGCTTCGCTCGCATATTACATAACACTATTGTCATCAGCCCCCGAAGTGCCGGGCCTCCGCCGGCCTCCTTCGTCGGCCTACGGCCCGGTGCCGGTGCCCATGCCGCCCTTATAGGATACTGTCGCGAGACGGTCGTATTATAATTTTGGTTAAAAGAGGAGGTAGTAATTGCATTGCACTTCAGCATTAATAGATAACCTTTTCCTGTTTATTACCAGTAGTTGTTCCATAGATCATACATTCAATTCCCAGAAGTACAACTAGTTGGACCAAGGAAAGAACAACTCACTGTAATTGAACCATTGGTAAAGATATTTCCCCATAGAACAACCAGTTGAACCATGGGTAAATTTACTTCTCCGTAGTACAACCAGTTGGACATCGCAGTTGTACCACGGGTCGGTCACTAAAAAAAACCGTTAACTGATGGTCTATTGGTGTCTGTGCGATGGGGCTAGGCTGGTACATGGGATGACAAGCTGAGAAGTATGGATGAAGAAAACCTGCGCAGAATCCAAAATACATAATTCCACAACCTGGGAGTTCACCGATTTTTTCTATCAAACTGTTCCACACATTTTGGACTACATTGTATTTGCACTTTGTCGGAAACAGCTTTTTTTCTCCAAATTCACTGGCCTCCTCAACTGGTGCTAACAGTTGATTAGATCACTCTCCAAATGCGATACAGAACTAGATTCTAATAGATTCGCTCGACTAGGTACTATTGGGAGTTTTAATTTGCAGTCATCTGATTTAGGTAATTTAAAAATGTTAAATGTGGTGGTGTATGTTTGTAGAGAAAAGTCAGCATGGATTTGATAGATTTATATTTTGTTCTAAACTTGTACATTCACGCACATACACACAATAAATGTCAATTGAAACAAGTTCAGTCAGCCCAAATATAAAAAAAAGGTTGATACATGGCACTACCCATACCACTACATGATACTAGATTGTGGAACAGCAATATACCAAGTGATTTATCAATCAAGAACACATACGGATATAATATAACACCGTTCACAAATGTCACCGTGTATCTATTAATATACATTATGGGAAAAATAAGATTATTCGAAAAGTGAACATAATATTTATTTATTGTTATTATATAAAATAATACTTGACTTTAAAGTCAAATTAATAAATCTACAAAGTTGTATGAATTACAAATCAAGAGATTACAAAATACCTATTTGAATAAACTCTACAAAAAAAGGATCTTACAAATTAAATCTTATTAAGTTGTACGTTTCTAGGGAGATCTAAATCATCCCAAATTTATTCAAGTGAGATGTATTTTTTTTTGCTTATTATTTCAAGTAAATGCATTGTAATCACACAATCTCCTTAGCAGCTATTACGTTTGAAGTCATCTTTAATTTCTCACATGAGTAAAATTTGGGTAGACAATCTCAGATGAGAATTTTGTACTGTCATGATAACCCCATGTGCAATATTATCCAAAAGGTATTTACCGATATATGCAATCATGTAAAGATCTACAACAAAATGAGTAAATTGCAGCAACACACAAAAAGAGTTATCGTGACAAACAAATTACACTAGTGAGTGTTGAGTCAGAAAACAGAACACTTAAATTACTGCTCTTCAGAGCCTTCATCCTCATAATCGTCATCTTGTTCCTCTTCAGTGGAGGCGGCGTCTTTTTGAGGTGGGGGGTCCTTGCGTGGTCGTCCACGGCCCCTTCCTTCAACAGGTGCACTCTAAGAGCAAGAAAAGTATTACACAAATTAAAAAATACAATTTTAACTTTCTATGCAAACCGAAATACTTCAGAAAACGTACCTTTCCCTTGCCCTTTTTTTTCTTGATAGACCCCTTAGGCCTGCCTCGACCTCGTTTCGCTACTGGAGCTTGTTCTTCATCCGATGACTTTGTGGATTCCTTCGTCCTGGTAGCTGCTGCGGGTCTTCCCCTTTTCTTGGTATCACTCTTAGGCTCCTGAGAAACCAAATTATTACACTTAAATAAAGTAATCTAGTAGTGAAATTAATTAAACGCATTTCAATAAAACAACAAACAAATAAAAAAACACTGACCGGCTGTGTTCCATTAGCTTTAGGTCTACCGCGTCCTTTCTTCTCTACGACCGTCGATCCGTCATCAGACATAGTCGGTTATTTTTATACTGCTAGGTCGGGAAAAATCTGAAACAGAAATAAATAACCAGATAGAAGATTATTCCACTCACAAAAAATAGACACCAACTCCATTTCGTACTCCATTATTGTTTGTGACGCCACCACGCAAATCGAGTTTTCATCTCTACAGCATAGAATATTATAGATTGAAATCAAGTACCAAAAATAAGTTAATCTTGGGCATGAAATAAAACTTATTTTGAAAATGTCAACAAAATACGATCGTTTATCTACACGTAAGATAATAGCAGCAATCGAATTAATTATTTATCCACTACTCTAGAGAAAGTCTGTGAACAGACAGTTACCTTTAGAAAATAACTAACGTCGACAAATTTTACAAAATAATATTGGAATAAAACGTATTTCAAGAGAAAATCTGTACTAAAAACAACACAGTAAAATGAAGGAACGCCAAGCGACTTAATAATGGAGTCTGCTTACATTAACTATACACTGGTGAATTTCAGTATATTCAACGAAACGATTCAATAAATTATTATATACATACGTACAAAAAATAGGCTTTTTTATTACAATAAAAAATCTAAGTTTTGTACAATATTACAATAAAATACTCACATAATTGTTTACGGCAAACGTTAACGCAAAGGGTCAAAGAGAATTATGGCGGGCAGCGAACCGGTGTTTGTCTGGCGTCTGTGCAGAGGGCGCTGGAGTCTTTGTTAGCAAAAAATAAAAACAAATAGAATAAGCATTATCCTATACATTTACATTGAACAGATACCAAAAAAAAAAAAATGAGATAATTTATTATTGGGAGCTTAGTAACGATTTATGCAATAATAAATATAAAGTAAATATATTTTTCTTAAAATTCGCGCGAACAGGAAGCTATCAATAAACAAACAAGAAATGCTGATTGCTGACTTTAAAAGATAGAGAGGCAACTTAGTAAATCGCCTAAAAATGAAACTGAATATCCTTATTGTATCGTAGTTTATTTCCGCTATTAAAATGTAGTATAAAGAGAATAATCGGGATTCAGGAGCATTCGCTTATATTTTTCTATTAATAATAGTCGTCTCGTGAGCAGGGTCATACAAATGCTCTGCTGCAATGATTTTTTACAGAATAATAAATATTAACTATTTCTATGCCCCTATGTTTTCCTTTTTGGTGATAAATTATTTTTCTATGCACTAGAACCCTCAAAAAATGCTCAAAATTGCTTGTATAAATCGTTGTTAACAGAGGCCTAGTGTACAAATTTGACAACTATTAACGAAAAAAGAAAAACATAGCGGCGTAGTATATATCTTCCATATTCATTGTCTAACATATAATCTTTTAAATTGGTTCAATATTGGAGGAGCAAATAGGCGAGAGCCAAACCTTTTTAGTTACTATTTACTAGAGTCTGTCAAGCGAGTCTAGTCCCATGAAAAAGGCGGCAAATTCAAAAATCACTGATATAAAACACTGATATAGCACGCTGAAAACTTATTGATAGAAGTCTGTCAAGCGAGTCGAGTCCACAACCCTTTTACTTTAAAATTCAAGTATCAATAAGTTTTCAGCGAAAACGTCACTGTTGCGTGTCTTCGCGTTTAATAGTAGATTATTGCATCGAGCACAAAGTAATTTATTACCGCACCGAGTGCCTGATTTAGAGCCCGAGCGTCAGCTATCGAAAAGACCATGTAACGTTGTACTGGGATCAGTCTATCATCACTGACAGACAGGACTATTGTTGCCAATAAGCCTGATATAGTGGTGATAGACCGTTACCATTCCGCATTACGAGAACCTCGTGAAAGCTGAGAAAGAGAAACAAATAAAATATCTGGACTTAGCACACGAGGTTGTCGATATGAGGCATGTGTGATATGAACTCGGCTATCATAGTGCCGACAGTCGTAACGGCCAATGGCCTGATAGCCAAAAGCATGGATCAACATCTGTCTAAGCTTTCGCTTGGCGGTTAGTTCAAGGGCCTGATTCAAAAGGCAGTACTTCTCGATACGGCCCGTATTGTGAGGGAGGAGGTCCCTGTCTCTGGAGCCCTAACCACCGGTAGCTTGGACCCTGCTTCCGACACCGGCGGACTACTATTTTATTTTTATTTTTAAATGTTTTTTGATATCTTTTTTTAAGAAATAGGTATTTAAAATCTAATTTAGTATGTAAAAAAAAAATTATATAAAGAGAATAAAAAATAACAAAAGTTCTTCAGTTACATAATCCGAAGTCGAACCGAGAGCCAACACATAATCTGGCTATGAGTTAACTCATTACAAAGATTTTATTTAGTAACATATTGTGTCAGTATTTGTAGGTAGTCATTCCGAAAACCGCGAATTTTACGAAACGGAATTATTATTGTATGCGATGTTTCGTTTTGGTGGATTCGATTTCGGAATCTAGCAATTTAGGCATTCCGGAATTCCGGATGTATGGCAATCAATGACAGACTGACGAGTAACTGTCACTGGCAGTTTGATAAGTGTAGTGTCATCACTGTCATCAGACATCAGTGAAGTGACAGTGTCAATCAAAGACCCAGAATCTCCCGTAATTACTATTAATAAACTCTTTGCCTAGCCTAGAATAATATTACGGATCAAGTTAAACATTTATTATAAACAAAATTCTGAATATTCTATTATATGGCTAATGAGTTCATTCATTTAAAAAAAAAACAAAAAACATTAACGCCCGAATACTCGAACGTCACTCAATTATAAGTAGCCCTCAAAACTCGTGCTATCTCTGTCACTCTGCGTTAAAGTAACAAAGACAGCACGAGATTTAAGTGCAACTTAAAATTGAGTGACGTTCGAGTATTCGGGCGTAAGTCTGTCTCGTGCCGCTTTCACTTGTTAGTGATTATCAGGCTTATTACAAAACGCACTTTAATTCCACTGATAAATAGCTTGGGTATAGCCCCACACTGTGATTTCAAGAAGTTATTTCTATGCTAACTCGGGAATACTTCGTGTCTTTTGTGGTCATCAATGGAAAAGCCGATTGAACCAGATAAGGAAGACTGTTGTAATAGTGGCTGTACCCCTTGTATATTTGATATATATGAGAGGCAGTTGCTGCTGTATAAAAAATACTTGGAGAGTGGGCAAAGTGTATATGATAATGATATTATTTCCCAGAATAATGGTAGGTATATCGCAATTGAATTACACTGTATTTATTGTTGTTAAGAACTTGCCAGTATGTCATTTACACAATTGTATAACATTTAAAAAAGCATCTGTAAGTAGTAATAAAGTTAGGTGGCAACCTGGTGACCACTTTCTCTTCAAATTTAATGAAAATAAAAATGCATGTACAAGAGCATATACTCCTTTAAAAACTGGGGAAGGTGATTTCTCAATAATTGTTAAGAAATATGACCAAGGCCTGGTATCTACTCACTTGTGTAATTTAAATGAAAGGGATGCAACATTTTGGAGAGGTCCTTACGGAAATTACAAATTGGAACCCAATAAATTTAATAGAATTATAATGATTGCTCAAGGAACAGGGATAGCTCCATTTTTTACAATCATAGATGAAATTTTAAATAATGAAGATGATATGACCAAAATAATATTGTTCTACTGTTGTAAATGTGAAAATTCTGTACTATTTAGGGATGAACTTTATGCTTTCAAATCATATTGGAATTTTAAGTATAATATTTATTTAAGCAGCTCAAGCACAAACAATTTTAAATGTAGATATCAAGAACCAATAAACAAACATAGGCTAAGCAATGAATATTTATCCAATTTAAAACCTTTTCGAAACAGTGACCAGATTCTTTTATGCGGAGCTCCAATGTTCAATGAGGCTTACAGAACTTATTTAAATACACAATTTCCTGAATTAGAAAATATAATTATATTTTGATAATCCCTTCTTTTATTGAATATCAAGTATGCTCCTGCAAATACACTTAGGCAAAATGAGGAAAAATTTTCTGACACTCAGACACTCCTGTGAAGGCAGTGCTCTCGACCAGACCATGACCCACTTGCTGGAGTGTCCTATGTGTTGCTACACCTTAGAGAAGTTGAATAATGCTACAGGTACCTACTGTGATTAGCAGGACCACCAATTGGAAATTAATACGAAAGAAGAAGAAGACCTTATTCTATCATCTATCTATACTAATATTATAAAGCTGAACCGCCTTATTACAAAACGTAGTTAAACCTGGTTTAACTTAGACTTGGTTTATCTCGCATGACGTCTCACTTCAATAATATTCAAAAGAAAGTGACAGCATGCGAGATAAACCAAGTCTAAGTTAAACCAGGTTTAACTACGTTTTGTAATAAGGCGGGAAGAGTTTGTTTGTTTGTTTGAACGCGATAAACTCAGGGACTACTGGTTGGAATTGAAAAAATCTTTTTGTGTTGGATAGTCCATTTATCGAGGAAGGCTTTAGGCTATATAACATCACGCTACAACCAATAGGAACGGAGCATAAATGAAAAATGTTGCAAAAACGGGAAAAGATATTCCTTTTTGAGAGCTTCCGTTGCGTGCGCTGCGAAAATGGTTCAAGTTAGGCAAATATTATGTATGAAGGAATTGTTCCTCTTTAAAGGTTCTAAAAAAAAGTCCGAGCATAATTACTTATGTCTATCTTTTAAGATTGACTGACTGTAACCATTTTTTACTATTAAAATGTTATGTTAAAAATAATTATTTTTTGCGAAGCTTTTTGAATAATATGAGAACAAAGGCTTTTTTAACCTATATCGTATTAATCTATTTCTAAATATATGTGTTTATTAGAATGGAAATTTAATATATAATATTTGTTCCCTTTACTGTATACAGTTTAAACAAATATCTTAGAAGATATCGAAATGTAAAAATATCCGCGCGGCGAAATAATTACGGCCGGACGACGCCCGACGCGGCGACGAGGGATTCTGCCTGGGCTCCGGGAAATGCAAATTCAAAATATTTACTGCACCACAACTACAGGGTGTTATCGTATATTTAACAGTAAGAGATACCTATAGTAATTCTCACTTTTAATATGATCTAAGCCAATCAGGGCCAATCTAAACTAATATGTTAATGAAGAGGAAAGATAAGATTTTTTGTTTGTTGCGATTTCACTTTTTTTTTGGATAGTCGGTTTATCGAGAAAGGTTTTAAGCTATAATTTATGTGAAGCAGATGAAGTTGCGTGGGTCAGCTAGTAATTAATAAACTGTACAACTACCTACATAATTATTAAAACTACTTAAGGTGAATCCTTCAACCAGCCCGCGAAATTCAAATTTTCTTAAGTTTTTTGCAATTTGCAGGCCAGTGATAGGTTGTATGTTGATGAACATTTGATTCGCGGCTGTAAGACATATGTGGTTACAGAATTATAATCATCAAAAGCATTAATACAACCCTCCGAGCTCATGTAACTCCCAAGAATGATTATTTCATCAAAAGGTCATTCTTGAGAGTTACATGAACTTGGAGGGTTGTAATGATGATTTTGATGATTATAATTCTGTAACTGCATACGTCTTACACCCGCGAATCGTATTTTCACTAACATACAACCTAGCACTGGCCTGCAAATCGATAAAAACGTAAGAAAATTTGAATTTTCGCGCCCTACCGTGAACATCAACCTTAAATAAACTAACTGAAATAAAAAAACAAAGCACATTTGGAAGCAGGTAAGACTCCAATGAGTCTCGTCTACTCCAATTCTATGTTTTAATAATTTTATATTTCAATAAATATTAAGTATTGTTTTTTTGTTTACTTCGTTTTTAGCTATTCAGTTTATTAATGTGAAAGAATTCACAGATGTTTAAACTTCCTGATTTTTTCACTTTTATTTTACTTCGAATATCTGCCAAGCCTTTTCCCAACTATATTGGGGTCGGCTTCCAGTCTAACCTGATGCAGCTGAATACCAGTATTTTACATGGAGCGACTGCCATCTGACCTCCACAACCCAGTTATTTTACTTCGAATAACTAACTTTAAATTGTAACAAATCTTTTTTTTTTTTTTTTGGTGGGTTGAAAATCATCGAATGACCCCCCCCCCGCTCTTGGGCAGAGCGAAGGGGAGTGTCAGACTTCTACTGACTAAAAACCGAACCCATGTTCCTTCTTTGCCCTTGCGCCGAGGCCACGTAATCTAGTACAAAATACCGCGGCCCCGACAAATCTTAAGGACATTCGCCAGTAATCTCCGCCCGTCAGGCAATATGAATAAATACATTACAACGATATAATTACTTACAGAGACAAACTCACGTCTGTTATCCTCGAAGGGTTAGGCAAAGGTGTACCCTTTAGTACACCCACATTTCGTCAGTTATGTTTGTCTCATGTAATAGGGGGCAAGTCTATTGCCATCAACCGAGCACAAATTCAGGCACTGTGGCTGCTACTGAGAAATTCCTGGTGTAAAAAACCAATATCAATTTGCCCGACCCGGGAATCGAACCCGGTCACAAGCGCGACTGCTGTTAGTCGCGCTTGTGACCACTAGACCAACGAGGTAAATGGGCGTTCGAAATGAAAAAGTGATACCTATCAGAAACTTTAAATGATTTTCAAATACCTTTAATTCAATGATACCCCCCACCCCACATAATATAACATAGGTCGCGTAAGCCCTGCCTTGCAAAGGATAGTAGTGCTGCATTGGTTTTTACGCGCGTGGCCATATTTGGAACTAACGCCGCTTTTTGGGATTCCTACAAAAGACTGGCCAAGTGCAAGTCGGACTTGCACATGAAGGGTTCCGTACCATGACTTCCTATAGGTTTTCCTGTAATCTATACGTGCTGAGTATTTCAAAAGGTCATTCTTGACAGTTACATGAACTTGGAGGGTTAAATTGTAATGATGATTTTGATGATTATAATTCTGTAACTGCATATTGTACGTCTTACAGACGCGAATCATATTTTCACTAACATACAACCTAGCAGAAGTTCATGTAACTCTCAAGAATGATTATTTCATCAAAAGGTCATTCTTGAGAGTTACATGAACTTGGAGGGTTGTAATGATGATTTTGATGATTACAATTCTGTAACTGCATACGTCTTACAGCCGCGAATCATATTTTCACTAACATACCCTAGCGCTGGCCTGCAAATCGCTAAAAATGTAAGAAAATTTGAATTTCGCGGGCTTCCCTGGAACATCCACCATAGCAGGGTTCGATCGTCCCATGGCATGGGCGAATAGTTCGAACCCTAGCGGCAAGAACAATCTCAACCTACAAGGCAAGATATTGCTAGTAGGCACGAGATGGCGCCATGTTAAGATTTAATTTTATTCACACTAATTATATTACATTATATTGGTATGACGTACACAAATTATTAATTTTTATCATACATTTGCAAGCGAATATTTCGCACACATACCTACGTAAATATGAATACTAATTACTAATTAATTCAAAGGTGTTGGCTGGGCGAGGCTGCATGTAATTTTTTCTATTCTGGCAATAGTTAGTGATGTAAGCTTTGGTATGGATTTTTTCGCGCCGGCGCGAAACGTGTTTGCTTCTAACTTCCTTGTATTTTTCACGTATTGACTATTTCAATGAAATAATGCTTTTAACCTGAATCAGTTGAGTCGTAACGAAATAAGCCTAGTAATTTGTTAGAGGTAAAATTATGTCGGTTATATAATTACATAAGTGAGAAAAATAGAATGCAATAAGTCATATTTTTTAAAGAATGATAGTGGTCTAAAATCAGTGCTAAAATATTGTTGAAGTGTGTTTGACAAAAATGGGTTCTATCGTGTTGAGAAGTTTATCTATCCTTCTAGGGGTGTTTTTTGTATTCGTTGGAATAACAAAGTTAACCCCATTTATTTCAAAGGAACTGCATAAAGATTTGGTAAGCATTTTTATCAGTTGTCTAGCAAACAGATTATAAGGTCGCTAGGTGCATTTAGATTTTTGTAGCAGAGCGAGTGGCTTGCTATTTTGGTATTTGGCCTGCCGCCTAATACCAGCACGGAGTCGTCTCGTTGCGACAGCCCACGGCGTGACTCGATCGCGAGCAGCGGATCCCCCCTGCGCGGTGCGCCGATTCTTAATCATCTGTAATTTATTTGTTGGCGCATGTTGTTTATTTGAACAGGTACATTTTAATCGATCCTTCTACAACAATGTTGGCAACCAATAAAATATTTGTTAGTAGGTGTGATTGACACGGGTGGCACTGCTGCGGTTCTACGAATAATAATAAGTACTTAGAGATATCTAGGTACTAGGTGCATGATGAAGAAAAGGTAGCATGAAGTCAAAATCGATTATAGCCTATAATTATTTGACGAGAGAATGAGACTTAGTCCTATTTAAGCGATCGTTATTCGGTCGTTTAGCAACTTGTTGAGAGTAGAAAAGCAATTAATTAGTCTATAATGTCGTGTACCTAAGTACATAATCTTTACAACACTTATGAAAACGACACGTGGTAGGTAGGTAGCACAGGTAACTCATTACCTAGTTATGTAGGCCCTTTTTTTTTTTTTTTTGGTGGGTGGAAAATCATCGAATGACCCCCCCCGCTCTTGGGCAGAGCGAAGGGGAGTGTCAGACTTCTACTGACTAAAAACCGAACCCATGTTCCTTCTTTGCCCTTGCGCCGAAGCCACCGTAGCCCTTGATTACAAAAAATTGAGCTGTCATCATTACATTAAACCTCAATGGCTGTCATATACAAAACTTGAAAGTCATCATAGGGTGATACCTACCTATTGAAGGAAGTCAGCTCGATTCTGTGGATTTTAATATTAGGTCTTTACCTATGAAATTGGAGATTTGTATGAGAATTTTAAAATACCTAAAAAAAATTTGTTAAATCTCGCTGTTGGTCGCATAGTTCGCGTGGCACGCACTTATCTAGCTTTTTTATCTTTCCAATTTGACGCAAGTGCCTCAATGTTGTTTTGACACTAACTCCAAGGCCTGCAGTAAGCTCAGCTTTAGATTGAGTTGGATCCGCTTCCACTATCGCCTTCAATTCGTCGTTGTCGACAATGTTTACCGGCCAACCGCGAGGCTCGTTCTTCGACTCAAAATTTCCAGATTGAAAACGATTGAACCAGTAATGGACCGTGTTTATGCAAGCAGTGTTAGTTAAGCCCGTACACGTCGTTCATGTTTCGTGTTGTTTGCGCAGCGGTATTTCCACGTATGATATCATATTCAAAAATTGTACGAATTTGCAGTTTATCCATGGCGCCCTCAGACCAACAAAAAAAGGATGGCGCCAAAAACTACCACAATGTCACAAAAACAAAAAACTATCAAAAAACAAATGACTGAATTTGAAATTAAATTAACACGTCTTTCGAATAAAACTTACTTGAATTTCGAATTACACGCCAATCCACAGATAATTAAATCTGAAAATGACGGTTATAGAATCTCCAATTATTGTACCTACCTACGTAAAGATCTATTATATGATCCGGGTGCGCCAAAGTTCACCTAAAATTTCAACTCCGATAATTGGAAATCCGAAAATGTTCTTCCTAACATTTTTCATCCTAACAATCGCAATTCCTAACTACTCTGCCATGTCTCTAATGTTTTAATTCCGAAGCATTCAACTTCATAATGTCAGTAGCAATAAACATCTATTACACTATTATTTGTTTTCCTATATTTTCTCAACATAACCATCTTTTACACTATTATTCAAAGTCATATCTTTTTTGTTTATATTACTTTTTATTCATAATAATCAGTATTATAAAAGGTCCCATTAAAATAGGTGGACAAAATTATAGAAATCATTCAGACCGCTAAAATAAGGACAATAGTAAAAAAAAATATAAGAAAAAGACATTAAAATACCTACTTTTATAGGATGAGTTTGTTCTAGAGTGCCGGCAATTTATTATTTTAAGTCAAAATAAAATAGAATAGAATAGAATATGTATTTATTCGCTAATGGACAGCAGCAACACAAAAGAGCAGCACATACATAAACAAATAACAACAAACAGCTTAACAATTAATTATACAGCTCAATTGCGCTGAGCATGCCCATAACGAAAGGGTAACCAACTCAGCATTATTATGCTGGGTGTAAAACACTCAGCGCTGGTTTTCAGTAGGCCCCCCGCAGTGACACACGGATGAGGGTAGTAGGTAGTAAATAAATAATTTTATTCTATTAAATGGGCATTTCTAAGTGTGTAATAAATAAATAATATAAAATAAATATTTTCTCACAGAGGTTAACATAGCTATATTAGTAGTAATAGAACACGAAGATACCTGCTAAATAAATAAGTACTTATCCGAAAACGAAACACAGTTTATTCCTTATTGGCATGACGATGACGCACTTCGGGCCGGCCACTCCCGCACTTCGGCGGGAATCACTTTATATAGTCTTTTTTTTTTATGTCTTTAGTTAGGCTTACTAAACGCTGTGTTAAAATTTGACCACCTATTTTAATGGCACCTTATATACTATGCAAAGATATCCATAGGTTAGGTTAGGTTAGAACTGTGACCAACTACGCGCGAGCCGAGCGAGCGAAGCGAGCTGTGCCGCGGCAGCGGCCGGCGAGCGCTACCTCGAAATTGGTCGCGAAATTTTTCTAAGTATTTTTTTCATAGTGCCCCCAAGACGACACTCTGGCCTGAATTTCATTCATTTATTTCATTTCAAGACAAAAATCAGTGAAACGATCATTCTAAACAGTTGTATGAGTGAAAATATTATGGTAATTATGTTTAGGAATAAAAGCGTTAGGATAAAAAACAGTAGGAGTTTAAATATATTTACACTAATGATATTATGAATTACAATTTTCGGAAACATGAGTGTTATGAACATCGTCGGTAGCACTACAAATAGTATGAATGAAAACTTTAGGATGAAAAATTTTAGGAAGAGTGATCATTCGGATTACAAATCGTTAGGAAGAACAATTTCGGGTAAAGAACTTTAGGTGAGCCAATATGGACCTGATCCACTATAATAGCTTTTGCCCGCGACTTCGTCCGCGTTATACTAAAAATGTTATCTTTGGTAAGTAGATCTATCATTGATTTTAATTTTAAATGAAAAACTCTTGCGATAATAATATAATTATCATGGCGGTCATGCGGTGCTTGACCCTCAAGAAGCTCCCGAGTGATTTCATCCCACTTGGGCTTGGTAGTTACAGTAATAAATAAGTCGGGACGTCCATATTTTCTTACGTAACAAAAAGCGTCTTGAGTACGTAATTCCTTTATTTATGAATAGAAAGCAAACTGCATTCAAAAATTTTCGAAAATTCTGAAAAAAATATACCCTGTATTTTTATTGCATCAATGGTTAGGGTCAATTATAAGGATGAAATCTCTCTAACAAACATGATAAATTAAATGAAAAGAAAACCAGAAAATCTTAAATTAATTTAATTATCTATTTACAAAAAATGGTAAACTAACTAATTAGTTGCTCGAAATGGGCTCCATTCTCTTGGATACACAAATTTATTCTTTTAACGAATTTATTTCTAGTAACCTTTAATAAAGTGTTGTGGTGAATATTATAAATCGTATTCTGAACATCAACTCTCAACTCGTTGTCATTCGCAAAGATTTCATGTAAATTTGATTTTTTACATATCCCCACAAAAAAAATCTAATGGGGTGAGATCTGGCGATCTCGCAGGCAGGTTTTACTTTCATTTAATTTATCATGTTTGTTAGAGAGATTTCATCCTTATAATTGACCCTTATAACGATCGATGCAATAAAAGTACAGGCTATAACTTTTTCAGATTTTAGCCGGTTCGATTCCCTGGTGTGGTTTGTTAGAGAGATTTCATCCTTATAATTGACCCTAACGATCGATGCAATAAAAGTACAGGATATAATTTTTTCAGATTTTAGCCGGTTCGATTCCCGGGTGTGGGAGAAGAGAAATTTCGAAAATCTTTGAATGCAGTTTGCTTTCTATTCAAAAATAAACGAATGTTTCCTTTGAGTAAAATTTTCTATCTGCAGTATTATGAGTACTTTCCCTCTAGGTGGCATTACAAAATTCCACCCTGTATAATCAGAAAGCTCCGAATTGCTAAGCTATCGGGAGTTACACGTGTTATTGTGAGTCAACCATAAAAGATAGACATATGCTGTTGTAGGATATTTTTTAGATAATTTTATGTAGAACATTTCCGTCATAAATGATTTCTATGTAGCTTTAACCATTAAGGCTGCACACGTGACGGAAGCTTAAAAAATGGAGCAACTTCTCCCGTTTTCCCAACATTTCCCTTCACTGCTCTGCTCCTATTGATTGTAGCGTGATGAAAAGTATACTATAACCTCCCCAGGAGTATGAAGAATAATTGTACCAAGTTTCGTTAAAATCCGTCAAGTAGTTTTTGTTTCTATAAGGAACATACAGACAGGAAGACACGACAGACAGACAAAAATTTTACTGATTGCATTTTTGGCATCAGTATCGATCACTAATTACCCCCTGATAGTTATTTTGAAAATATATATCATGTACAGAATTGACCTCTCTACAGATTTATTTTATGTATATAGAATAGATAAGGTTTGGATAGCTGAGAATGAACCCGATAAAAAAGGAAAACCGCTGGCGGCCAGCAGTACCTACTGCACAACTAGAGTTTACATTACACAGAAATTGCCTAACTACAATAATTAGGTACGAAAGGAAAAAACGTCTCTATTCATCTTTGCCCTACGAACCTTAAAAGTCATCAAATAACGTGTGGTGAACTGTGGTGGTGATCGGATTGTGTTTGCAGTCAGGGTATCCAAAAATGTATTTTATCCAATCAAATAAAAGTAATCAATTTTTTTTTTTCTAACAGTCAATCATGTCCGTGACAGTTTTGTTCAAGCTGTAAATGATAGAACTTGTTCAATAAATCGTAACCAAACAACAGTAAAAGTATCATCGGAATTCATGCAGCCATTTTAGCGTAAAGAGCAAACAAACGGACAGATGGGTGACAGATATACGTAAATCATAATAATATTGATTGGTGTTTCGTTGTTTGAAGCAGCTGCGACTAACGCGACTCACATGACCTTTATGATTTTAAACAGATGATGACAATAACTGTATGTTACCATAGTAATTTTAACTGTCCTTGTCGCTTACCTTACCCCACGTAACTGATGAGAACAAAAGCTAGAACAGGAAAAAAATATCCAAGTTCCGGTCGAACTAGTGGGAACATTGTAGGCTGAATTCAATTTTATACGTATCAAAAATACCTCCTTCAGTACTTCAGTAGGTTTTTTGGTGCAGCAGTGCCATAGCACAGAAAAGTTAACTCCATCTGTGCGTTCGTTTGTGGATGTGGCCACTTTTAACCCCTGATCCTAAACAAACAAGTGTGAGGATTGTACTCTATTATGTTATACAAAAACATAAGCTAATGCTTTTTCCATGGGGGTAGACAGAAACCATAGAACGCCACCACGCGGGGTCATATGCACGCCGGTTGTACTAAGCTCCTTTATGAAGAACCTCAACAATAAGGTCCTTTTATATCTTTCTAGGGCTAGCACGCCATTTTGCCATGGGGCATGTGGCAGAAACCACGGAACGCCAACTATAAATACTTATCTTTCATACGTATCTACTCCTTTTGCCTCGTCCACAATCCACATGACATCTGCCTTGTAAATAATTTGTTAGTTTATATGTTATCTTAGTGGCAAAACGTTCGTCAAATTCCGAATTTGTTATACTTATCTCTGGGTACTTATGTTTAATATTGTAAATGTAAACAAACTACGAATAGATATCATCGTTCGTAACAATACGTAAGTATTACACTAGCGTCTTCCAATGATAATAATACAAATCAGATCTCGAGTCTGGAACTGGACCCAACGAGCCCATTCAACATTACGTATTTTAAGCAATTTGTTATAGGGTAAACATACCGGTTTACCAGCCACTACCCCTTTTCGGCCACTTCGCACGTTATTTTGAATAATAGACAGTGTTATAGACCGATCCTTTCTAATTTCGCGCTACCTATTCGATCGGGACGAACTTCACGGTTCATAATCCAAAGGCATGACCTCGAAATTTGCGAACTGACCCCTCAGTCGCCATTTCAAAATTCAGTGTGTGGACGCGTGTCAAAATTAAGAAAAAAAATAGCACGTGGATTGATTTTCAAAGGTAAGTTTTTAAGTGTTACTGTTGGTTTATTTGTGATTGATTTGGTTTGTGTGTATTTAGCATGTTTAATTTCATTATTTATGTGCCCAAACTCATCAAACTTGTCATAATTTGTGATATTTTTGGTGGTCGGATAATACGTCAACGATAAATTTCAAAATCTAGTTTCCGACCGGGTGGTCGCAAAACCGGTGTATTCACGTCATTTCTCGTTGCCTTTATTGCGGAAACCTTAATAAATTCACCAACATAGATTCCATAATATTTGTGAACAGCTACAATTTTGTGAATTTAAAGCTAGATTTCGGCCGCCAGTATACCTCATATTTCCAAAGATATAACCTTCTAAAATATGTAAAGTTTAGCGGCCGGATAACCAGTAAAAATAAACCTATTTCCGGCCGTTTGACGGCCGATAACCAGTAAAATCAAAACCTGTCTCCGGCCGTTTGAAATAAAGGTGGCCGATAAGTGGTAATAATGTAACCTATTTCTGGCCGTTATATTTGATTTTGACTTTGTTTCTTACCCCTTTAAGCTGCAACGGCTAGATGGGTTAAAATTAAATTTGGCATAGAGATAGCCTTACTCTGAATGAATATGCCTACTTTTCAACCGCGGGGGCGTAGCTAGTTTACTAATAATTGCCACTTATTCAAGCTTATTTACCGGTAATATGTGATAATAGCTACATTTTGGTTGGTGTGCTTGGTGTAGGAATAACACTTTTATTTGCAGATGGCACCCGTCAGTTATGGAAAGAAAAAGTAAAAAAATGAAGAGCCTTTCCGAAGAGTTGCTTATAGTGAAGAGGCACTGACAAGTGCGCTTTCAGATATACGCAGCAACATTCGCGGCATAAGAGAAGCATGCCGCGGCAGTACGGAGTTCCAAGATCCACTATGCAGGACAGACTTTCCGGTCGTGTTGCTGATCAAAGGAGAAAAGTTGGCCCAGACCCTATATTTGGTTTTGATGGAGAAAAGAAAATCGTTGATTGGATAATTGAGTTGGCGAAAGCTGGAATTCCAATAAACAAATATGACCTTCTGGATACGGTGGCTGAGCTTGCAATATACCTGGGCATAGACCACAGAACATAAAAAAACAGTAGAAATCGCATAGCGCTTTATTAGTATCGGAACCAGCGTACCCAAACTAACACATAAACAGGTTAATTGTATTTCGTAACACTAAGAAAACCGTGGTGTGATTGGTAATTTAATATTGAATGAAAGTAAGTAATATATTAGTCTTCGTTTATTTGAAAATAAACCATAATCATATGCCGATAGAGTTTTTTATTATCTAGTCTGTTTACGTATTAGCTCATACGGAATAGTTTCACGACCAAGTTCTGCTACTCGCCGCTAGATGTCACTACATTAAATGCATTTAATAAACCATTATGTCATTTAAAATAAGATTGATATTTCCGTAACGAGCTCATTACTATTTGTGTGCTATTCGTCCTTTTCTAGGGTTGTACCACTGCCGTTGCCATATTTATCGACATTGCGTTTTATTTTCAAATAAACTAAAAGAGTCGATAAATATTTTTAAATTTCATTTATCAAGTATGTAATTACTTAAGTTTGAAATCAAGTGTTATAAATTTATAATAATGCTTATGATTTTTAGAAAGAATAATTAAGAATTTATTGTTATGTTAAAATTGTCATGATAAACTACTGATTGATGTCGAAAATTAAACTACTTGATAGAAATATTCATAATTATCATAGCTAAACTACACGATTTGTTACTACGGGTACCTAGTATCTACTTTCTATTGACATGGGAACCCTGCGATTTCGCCGGCAGCTACACTCGTTTTAACTCGAACAACTCCTTAGCGAACTTTGATAAAATTTCAGACTAACACGTAGGCCACTTACTAAACGGGCCTGGTCCCTATCGGACGGCGAGCCACCCATCCAGCCATCGCTCGCCGTCGGGAGGCCCGCGCCTACGGTGGCCGCAAATCGCCCTGCGACTCCCGACGCTCGGGGCGTCGCCTTTTGTTAGGAGGCCTGCACGCCTAGGACCTCCTTTTGATGTTGAAAAACGATCAAAGCTTTTATCGCACACAGGGTTAATTTTTCGCCAATATATCATAGAACATTGTAATTTTAAAATATCGATAATGAGTTATCGATAACGTCAATCTCTAATTGAGTAGCGAACTGTGACATGTGCTTATTTGGAATCTTCCAGAATAATATGTATAAGTTTAAAAGAAAGTAGACCCTATAGAATAAACAATAAAGTCTATTTGTACTTGTCTTGTTTAATAAAATAATGTTTTTCAAATTTTAATCGAAATATAGTAAATTAAGACTTACCGATGGTATGATATACCACCATTTGAAACATTTTTGGTTCTGCTATCGTTTTTACACTCTAGAACAGCACAATAAGGCATTTTAGTATTTTTTTCTAAGTTATTGTCACTGTGACGCTTCGATCTAGACTGATGTGCGTGGCGTGTGTGTGGGAGAAACAAATTGCGGAACAGCGCAAAGCTCGGGGTACGCGCGCCCCGCCCACATGCTACTTCTACTGTATTTTATGTTCTGTGGCATAGACCATCGCTTTCCAGGAGGTAAACCTGGAATACGATGGTATATCAGCTTTCTCAAACGCCATCCAAACATAAGCATCCGAGAGCCAAAAGCTATTAATAAGGCGCGAGAAGCCATTAAAGAACGTTCAATTCGAAAATGGTTTGCAGATTTACACACTTTCTTGGATGAACGAAATGCATTAGATATATTAGATGATCCGAGTCGTATTCTTAACGCTGATGAAACTGGAGTTTCATACTCGAGGGGAAAATGCCACAGGCTTGGTGCAGGGGTGTGGTGGTGCTCTTCTTCAAAAAGGGTGACAATGCTCGGTTGAAGAACTATAGGCCCATCTCACTTCTAAGCCATGTCTACAAGTTGTTTTCAAGAGTCATCACGAATCGTCTCGCACGCAGGTTTGACGATTTCCAGCCTCCCGAACAAGCCGGATTTCGAAAAGGCTTCAGTACCGTAGACCACATACATACGCTGCGGCAGGTTATACAGAAGACCGAAGAGTATAACCTGCCTCTCTGTTTAGCGTTTGTGGACTACGAGAAAGCCTTCGATTCGATCGAGACTTGGGCTGTGCTGCAGTCTCTCCAACGGTGCCAAATCGACTACCGGTACATCGAGGTGTTGAAGTGTTTGTACAAAAACGCCACCATGTCAGTCCGACTTCAGGACCAGACCTCGGAACCTATCCTTCTGCAGCGCGGTGTGAGACAGGGACACGTCATATCTCCGAAACTGTTTACCGCTGCATTGGAGGATATCTTCAAGGTTCTGGTTGGAGAGGACTTGGCATCAACGTCAACGGCAAGTGCATCACTCACCTTCGGTTTGGCGACGATATAGTGGTCATGGCTGAGACCATGGAAGACCTCAGTACAATGCTCGATGACCTCAGTAGAGCTTCCGAAAGAGTGAATCTTAAAATGAACATGGGCAAAACCAAGGTTATGTTGAATGTTCATGAAACACCCACTCCTATCAAGATCGGAGACTCTACGCTCGAAGTTGTGGACGATTATGTCTACCTGGGACAAACGGTCCAGTTGGGTAGATCTAACTTCGAGAAAGAGGTCAATCGTCGAATCCGACTCGGCTGGGCAGCGTTCGGGAAGTTGCGCGGTATCTTCTCGTCCAACGGGGTAAGTTGGACGAGAAGATACCGCGCAACTTCCAAGTGTCTCAAGACGAAAGTCTATGACCAGTGTGTGTAGCCAGTGATTACATACGGGACCGAAACGTGGTCGCTCACAATGGGCTTCATCAGAAAGCTCAAAGTCACCCAAAGGGCAATGGAGAGGGCTATGCTCGGAGTTTCCTTGCGTGATCGAATCAGAAATGAGGACATCCCCTTGAGAACCAAGGTTACCGACGTAGCCCGAAGAATCGCCAGACTTAAGTGGCAATGGGCAGGGCACTTTGCTCGCAGAACGGATGGCTGATGGGGCCGAAAAGTTCTGGAATGGCGACCGCGAACCGGAAGACGTTGCGTTGGAAGGCCTCCCACTAGGTGGACCGATGACCTGGTCAAGGTTGCAGGAAACCGCTGGATGAGAGACGCACGGGACCGGTCAGTGTGGCGACGCCTGGGGAAGGCCTATGTCCAGCAGTGGACGTATTTTGACTGAAATGATGAAAGCCAAAAGTAGCTATTTGTTTGATTTGATATTTTAATCTGTTACTTAATTGTATTTTTAAGTCTTAGAAGAGAGTAAAAATATACCGCTTTTTGTGAATTGAAAATTTTTTACTTTCATACTATTATAAACCTTATGACCTATTGAATATGAGTCGTTTTTCTACCGTAAATTAGATGGCCGATAACCAGTGCACTGGTGGACGGTCGATAACTGAGTGAAAAGGCCGATAGCCGGTATATTTGTTATTTTGACGAATAATATTTTTTTTTAAATTATGTATTACTGATACGTATTTAAACGTTAGGTTTTATGAAACTAGACTATTGTACAATGAAATGAAAAAAAAAACGAAAAGTCTGAGAGTGCAGCTTAATGCTAGAAATCAACTCTGAAGTCAGCAAGCCGCTTAAACGGCCGATAACCGGTATGTTTACCCTATCGGGGATATCTATAATAAAGACTGCCTTGAAATAGTTTTCGCCTTGGTGATCATGTAAACATTAACGATCCAATGTAATAGACTGATTACATCTTACATAATTATTATTATTGCAAAAGTTTATGCGAGTGGCATAAGAACTTGTCGCATCATTTTTGAGATTGTGAATTATTGAACACTGTGCCTACTTATATATTTTCGGCATGTTGGTAATTTCTGGATGGAACATTTATTTATTAGTCTCAGGTGTATGTCAGGCGCAGAGGCTTGTTTACGCGATGGCCTGGGAATTGAACCTAGACCTCTGAGTCAACTCTCTTCTTCCAATGTTGAACTATTTATAGCTTCCATATTAGAGCTTCTCGTCTGTTCTCCTAACTTGATTATTTGTCAAAGAAAGGACAGATGATAATTATACCTTTTGTTCCTACCAATCCTGCACCCTGCTGCGAATATCGGTAAAATGTTAGTTTTCTTAAAATCAAAGTTTTTTTTTTTTCAGAGAAAGGAATATGTGAGATACGCAAAAGTGTTTCCTCTAACGGAAACACTAGATTTCAAGTTACCGTCGAAATGGTACAGAAGGGCTGTAGGCGGTCTCGAAATATTGTTTGGACTGGCCTTGGCAACAATACCTAGTCGTAAGTGAATGCTTTGTTTTTTTTTCTGAATCTACAATTATTAGGTAAGTACTGGGTTCCTGGAATGAAAACCAACGTATCAAAATTTAATGTCTGTCAAGTGATTCAATTGGCTGTTGCTATTGAGTTTTTTTGTGCATGTTTTCGTGCTAGAATTCTGGTTCTAACCTTGCCTACCTACAGTATGTTCCTAGATTACAGTTTCGTCAATTAACGCAAGTTCTTTTGAGTTTGGGTTTGCCCTATTACAAATCACGCAACCTTGCTCCACTTTCCTCTCTGCTCCAATTTCTCGGATATTTTTTATGTATTCTTAATCTTAAACCTGGATGCTCTGGTTGGTATGAGAATAGATAATTTATTCATAAATTTACGAGCCTTCCTGTTGAAAATGTTGCGTGATTCTGAAAATATGAAAACTGGCAAACCATTGGTATGCATCGTACCGGAAACAAGTGATGTCATCATTGTTTGACGCTACATGAATATTTAAATAGATCTACATAGATAATGGGTAAACAATATCATTGAAGGCCACCCTTAGTCAACAAATATTTATAGGCTGCCATATGACAGCTAAAAAAAGGTCGACGAATTATCTACTCTAAACAGGACGATGATCCCAGCCAGCATGCTGGTTTACCCCCATTAAAAGTCTTTTTACCCGACTGCGGCGAAGCCCAAAAGGAGGGTTATGTGTTTGACGTGTATGTATGTATGTCCGTTTCTTTGTTCCCTCATAACTCATAAACGGATGAACCGATTTGAATGAAATATACGTCGTTAGATTCGTCTTGATGGCGCGAGTGATATAGGCTACATTAAAATTAAAAAAACAAAGAAAAATTGCGGATTTTGGGGGCCAAATCGCGGAGTTCAAAAAATTATTTTTTTCCAATACCATCGAGTAGGGTATCAAAATAAAGGGTTTTGAAAGGAGACTACAAAAATATACAACACTTATATGTTTAAAAGAAATTCAAAGTGAGAAATCCTATAAACAAGCACAAAAGTTATATCATCTGCGAAGAATTTTACGCGACCAACGAATAAGAACAAACACGAAAGAACTAAAAAGTTGGAAATAAAAAAAAATAGTTAAAAAACTAAAAAACCCGACTGAAAAAACTGAAAAGCAAAAAAACAAGCACATTTAAAAGTAAACAAAACTTGGAAGCAGGCGGGGTTCATTTGAATATTAAATTATAAAAAGAAAAAATGAAAATAGAATGGACCCCGCCTGCTTCCAAGTTTTGTTTACTTTTAAATGTGCTTGTTTTTTTGCTTTTCAGTTTTTTGCACATTTAGGTTAGGCCTAGCCCGAGACACGTTAGGGACCCGATCACACGACAAATGGATCGACGGTGACCTTTGAGAAAGGAGAGGTGGTCTTTGCGCCTTTTGGTCTTTTAATATTATAAGCCTCAAGGAGTTAGGGTAAAGATCCATTTGCGTACCTATCCATTCGTTAAAATGTACAAAATGTATAGGTACCACATTTTGTACATTTTACATAGTGGCTTGACTTGTATAGCTGTGTATGTCTATTGTCTATATCTACACATATAGGTCGAATTTTATTTTCGGTACCTACCTATTCAAAGCGCTGTTTGTATATAATACGTCATTGTTTGTCACCGTCAGTTATTTATGCAGACGTAAAGTAGAAGCATAAAATTTAGAGTGTGTACTGGCAAGTGCGAGGTTAAATGCTAGTAAATAACAGTACTACAAATAAGTACTTAGTTGAAATGTTAAAACCCATGGTTGAGTTTCTACTTACTACTTACGTTTTATCTTACTAATAAGTATAATATTATTTAAATATGAATTTTGGGCTGGAGGGATGTTTGTTACTCAATCACGCCAGAACGGCTGCACCTGTATGAAAGGCACAGATATGATTATAGTTTGAAATAGCACATAGGCAATTTTTATTTTACTCACATTTACAGATCAAACAAAGAACGAAGTCGCGGGCAACAGCAGTTAATAAATAAATAAAGTAGGTCCTCAATATATTTTTTGTTTCAGATAAAATTAAGAATACAGCTAATATAGGGCTCGTCCTGTTGATGATATTAGCAGCATATTCGCACATAATGGTAGGCGATCCCTTTGATCGCTGCGCGCCGGCGCTGGTTTTCTTCTTCATGCTGAGCGGAAGACTTGTTGTTTGGTAATATGTTTATCATTTATTTTGCACGGTACCATTACAGTAGGTATAAACAAGAGTATCATTGAGAAAGAAGATTTAAAAAAACCTAATCACAATAATCCAGATTCGTTAATATAATTTGGCTGCAAGCTATGTATGCCCGTGGGCAGTAATTATTGACGTCAGAGCTGGTCAATTTTAGCCGAATATTTTTCGAATTCATGTCATCGCACTGTTGATATAAAACATTCATATAAATAACAAACAAACCTAGAAATAAAAAAAGAAATTGAGCTGAACTAAACTCAGTAATAAAAAAAGTAGTAAAACGCCAGAAAGTGTTTTACAGGCGCATATAACATGATAGGTAGATATTTTACCAAGCTTCGGATTAAGTCCCAAAAGCTTAAATATTATGACAAACAATATCATCAACTTTTACGGTGCCTGGGTGTCAAACTCACGGACCGCATCAGAAACACTATACTTCGCTCGAAAACCCAAATAGCCGATGCTAGCAATACAGCTGCTGGGTTGAAATGGAACTGGGCTGGTCACATCACATCTGCCGCATGTCGGAGGAGCAATGGGCAAAAATTACCACTCAGTGGACACCAACCAGCAAGAAACGACAACGCGGCAGGCCCAGAAGGAGATGGCGGGATGAGCTGGATTCCTTCACAAAGGATTGGCCTATCATCGCACTAGATCGCAAAAAGTGGAAGGAGGGAAGGGAGGCCTTTGCCCTGCAGTGGGACAGTACAGGCTAATAATAATAATACGGTGCCTATAAGGGTAGTGCACCTTGACCAATTTTTATGTGGCATAAACAAAAGTTACAAAATAAAATTACTGCTATCGCACACTAGGATCGTTTTGGCATTCGGCCAGGGAATCCGCGATGACGAACCACTGTGTCGCGCAAATAATACCTAGGTACACGTTCCAGTCGATCGGGTTATTGCAATTTACAAAACCGTAATTAGACATCAGTCCTGCTAATTAGCAAATTCAACTACAAATGCTTGGCAACCTCTCGCTTTCGTATTGAAGAGATATTATCTCAGATATTTAAAATTACCACCGTGCTAAAATCAACACTGTGAAAGCGAACTATTAATATCACGGCTTATTGTACTGAGCAGTGAGCTGGGCAAGGGCCATATTTTAGGTGTTCTACATTCGGTTGAATTTGGACTCGTTAATGGCTTCGATAAATACTCAATCCACCTACATTTCTTTGAGTCATTAATTCATCATTCGGTTGTCCTTATCCCAATTAATTTGGGGTCGGCGCAACTTTTTTGTAACATGTAATAAAATGTATCCATTTTAACAGGTATCAAATTAGCCGCCGCGAGGAAATGGAGAGAGCCACTGCTACGCAGAACGGGAATGGGCTCAAGCGAGAATAATTAAGTTTTAAGAATAATAATATGTTATACTTTGTAAGCAGTGACATACATGCAAAATCTTAGTCATATTTAAGAGCAAAATTTAAAAAAAATACTCAAAGAATATGACAAAGTTCTCTATGAATGTCTGAGTTTGTTTTGAGAAGACATTCATAGTTTTACTGGGAAACTTTTAATTATTAAAAAAAATATTGCTCGGTGGGTAATTAATTAATGAATCACGCTGTGATGATGCTAGTCAAAAGTTGCGATTATTTAATAACTTTGTTATATTCAGCTTTTTAGTTTAAAACCCTGATAGTGCAGATTATTGTGAAGAGTCAACCATTTGGTTAATTAAAATAGTACGTTCAAGTTAATTTCTAATTCTCTAGGCGGACGCGCCACGAGAGTAATTTGTACCTAAAAGTGATATTAATTTAAGCGATACGTGTTAGGTTCATTTTGTATGTGTGAGTGAGTTATACGTGTCACGTTTGTAGATTCATAACAATAACTGCCAATGCATATTGATAGGCTTAGTAAATATTTACTGCACTTATAAAAAGATCGTATAAAATTAACAGGGCACCTTTTTGATGTATACTTTTTATTATTTGCTCAATCACAGTCATTATTAATAATGCCAAAGCTTTTTAATATTAATAATATATTTGTTTTCAATCATTTATTTTGATGTACCTACCTATTTCTTAAACAAAAATAAAGCTTCTAAATATTAAGTTACATAAAAGGCAACTTTAATATTGTGTTAATAATATATATAACATGTAATATCAATGATTTTATCTTACTGTGTATTATGTGGTGTGTGGTGTAATTGAAGTAATGGTCAATGAATAAATGGGAAGTATTACTAATATGTTTTATTTGTATCTTTATGTTTAATAATAATTATAATAATTCGATAACAATAGGTTTTAGTGCTTACTACAATATCAATATTTTACACCAATAGCTCGCAAACAAATAGCTAAAAATCTCGTTACTTCATTTAAAGCTTAACTATCATTATGGTTTATATTACAGAAGATCACGGAAAGCGTCAAGTTATGCGTCCAAAAGATTTCTATGATTGGTTAATTTAATAAACACATACATATGAGAAAATAATGTAGCTTGCACACTCTGAGTACCTAGGATATATCCTAACATGTACCTTATTTTGAAAAAGAAGTTATGAGTTCGAAAAAAGGTGATTAAGATTATTTGCGGTTTTGGCCTATTAGCTTTGTGTGAAGAATGGACTAGGCATTGTTAGAGGTATGGTATTGTCAACTTAATTTACAGCCTTTTTAGAATTATTGCTACTAGAGAGAACATTTTAGCAAAACAGAGCTTTCAATCAGAATAGTTTATTTTACAGAGCGTGTCTTGGCAGCACGGGGCGTCGCCGTTAGACCCTGAGATTCCGAATTTCTGACTAGCTGACAGGGTATTAAAAAAACTTCGTAGTTTAAAGCTGCCTTATATTCAGGTATCATTGCGTGCAAGCCTACAAAATATAATGTGTATAATGTTAACGATAATAAGCATTTCAAATTGCCTTCAACATCATTTGATCAAACGAGCATTAAAAATAAACAATTTATACATACAGTAAATATCACATAAATGTACTGTGTACTTGTATAATTCAAGCAGGATCACGGCCTGTTTGGAGTAGTTCCAGAGCATTCTTAAGATTGCCAATGGCAGTTTTTATGTCCTCGTAGTTGAGAGCACTGCTAGCCCATTTACAATACTTCTGAGCTTTTGCAATTTGCTCTGGGTTCAGTTCCGCGACTCTATTATCACCATAGTAATTGGTCGAAGGTTCTGGTTGTTGCTGTTGCTGAGATGGATCATAAGGTACGAACCCACCAGGATTTGGATCCGGAGTGTATGGTACTGGAGGTAGTTGGGATGCCGCCTTCATTGCCGCATTAGGATCAGGCAGAAAACTGTTGAAGCTTGATGGAGCAACTGGTGGGGTTGCTGGAGCGATTGTTGTGAAACCCGGAACTGGAGGCATATCGGCAGGGCCAGGTGCTGGAGCTGACTGACCTTCACTACCCCCCGCATTTTCGTCAGCTTTCTAATATATAAAATTCTCGTGTCACAGTTTTCGATGCCAAACTCCTCCGAAACGGCTTGACCGATTTTGATGAAATTTTTTGTGCGTATCGGGTATCTATGAGAATCGGCCAACATCTATTTTTCATCTTTTTTTTTTTTCTGAAAATGGCAAAACAACGTTTGCCGGGAACAGCTAGTAATATATAATAATTATGTAATATCAATGATTTTATCTTACTGTGTATTATGTGGTGTGTGGTGTAATTGAAGTAATGGTCAATGAATAAATGGGAAGTATTACCAATATGTTTTATTTGTATCTTTATGTATAATAAGAATTATAATAATTCGATAACAATAGGTTTTAGTGCTTACTACAATATCAATATTTTACACCAATAGCTCGCAAACAAATAGTTAAAAATCTCGTTACTTAATTTATAGCTTAACTATTGTTTATATTACAGAAGATCACGGAAAGCGTCAAGTTATGCGTCCAAAAGATTTGTATGATTGGTTAATTTAATAAACACATACATATGAGAAAATAATGTAGCTTGCACACTCTGAGTACCATATATGAATTATATCCTAACATGTAGGTACCTTATTTTGAAAAAGAAGTTGTTATGAGTTCGAAAAAAGGTGATTAAGATTATTTGCGGTTTTGGCCTAGCTTTGTGTGAAGAATCGACTAGGCATTGTTAGAGGTATGGTATTGTCAAATTAATTTTTACAGCCTTTTTATAATTATTGCTATTAGAGAGAGAACATTTTAGCAAAACAGAGCTTTCAATCAGAATAGTTTATTTTACAGAGCGTGTCTTGGCAGCACGGGGCGTCGCCGTTAGACCCTGAGATTCCGAATTTCTGACTAGCTGACAGGGTATTAAAAAAACTTCGTAGTTTAAAGCTGCCTTATATTCAGGTATCATTGCGTGCAAGCCTACAAAATATAATGTGTATAATGTTAACGATAATAAGCATTTCAAATTGCCTTCAACATCATTTGATCAAACGAGCATTAAAAATAAACAATTTATACATACAGTAAATATCACATAAATGTACTGTGTACTTGTATAATTCAAGCAGGATCACGGCCTGTTTGGAGTAGTTCCAGAGCATTCTTAAGATTGCCAATGGCAGTTTTTATGTCCTCGTAGTTGAGAGCACTGCTAGCCCATTTACAATACTTCTGAGCTTTTGCAATTTGCTCTGGGTTCAGTTCCGCGACTCTATTATCACCATAGTAATTGGTCGAAGGTTCTGGTTGTTGCTGTTGCTGAGATGGATCATAAGGTACGAACCCACCAGGATTTGGATCCGGAGTGTATGGTACTGGAGGTAGTTGGGATGCCGCCTTCATTGCCGCATTAGGATCAGGCAGAAAACTGTTGAAGCTTGATGGAGCAACTGGTGGGGTTGCTGGAGCGATTGTTGTGAAACCCGGAACTGGAGGCATATCGGCAGGGCCAGGTGCTGGAGCTGACTGACCTTCACTACCCCCCGCATTTTCGTCAGCTTCCTCCGATTGCATTGGTCCTGAAATTTTCAAGTCAAGATTAAAATAAATGCTAACATACGAACTATCTACCTATAGCTTAAGAGTGCTTAAAAAAGTACCTACTTTCTGAAAAATGTGTTCAAGAAGCCAAACTAATTTTTGATGTGGCTCTGGTTGGCTGGGCAAAACTTCAAAACTGCTCGCATTTAACTAGGTCAATAGGGCACTTTATGTGACGGCTAAACACCCTTATTTCAGAATAGGTGACGCTATAGAATCTTAGATCGAAAGCGTGTCCAGCCAGCTTGAAAAACCACTTTTCGCTGGTCTCTCAATCTCGGTAACGGAAGTGATTTTGACGACTTTGTGCATATCAACGGGCGTCACATAAATATGTGACAGGCATCAAGCTAAAAGTTTTGTGATACGTACAGTGGTTTAGTAGAAAAATGCAGCAAACTGTGTCTAGCCATCTTGAATTTACGTAGAAAACTTTTGGCTGGCACTTCCGAATCCCACATAACGGGAGCGTTTTCGAATATGGTTCCTTTACTAATACTTGGTGACGCAATGTGTGACAGTAATAACGTTTGATTTATGCCGTCACATGCAAGGGTTTACGAGATATCAATGAAAACTTAATGTATACTTGTGTCCAGCCATCTTGAACACAGGCTGGCTGGACACGTGTATCTCCGCTGCCTGATGATCTATGACCTTTAAAATGTTATCAAAATGTTGTGACGGGGACGATAATGATAACCTGAATTTGTGACAGAGAAACTTTGCGTAGTTTCAAAGATATTGATCATTTAAATTTTCCCATACAAACACTGTAGTAGGGTTACCAATATTGTAGGTTTTATGTAGGACTAAGTATATAATTATTAAGGTGTTTTCTTTAATGGACGAAAATCCGCGTATTGGTGATACTAATACGAACAACTGCGGCCCTGGATGTCATACTAGGAATGATACCGCTTAGTCTACAAGTTAAGAAAAGAGCCTTGGAGCAGTGGTTCAAACTGAAAAGCTTGAACATCTGGAAAGGCAATTTTATGGACAAAGGTCACTCGGAGATAGCAAATCCGTACGAAGACAATCTATCAATGATTATGGCCAACAATGACTTAATCAAAAAAGAGAAGATCTTCGACAAAAAGTATAGAATACATATAGGCACAAGAGAAGAATGGACAATCTAGAGTGATCCATCTATGGCGGTCTGCTATACAGATGGATCAAGGAAAGAATCAACTAAGCTATCCGGCTCTGGGATACACATACCAAGACTGGAAATAAATAGATCATTCTCACTAGGAACAGGCGCAAGTGTGTTCCAGACAGAAATACATGCCATTATGGAATGTACCAGAATAATGGGAAACGCCCTTACAGGTGATCTTTCCAAAATAGTTATATACAGTGATAGTCAAGCAGCACTCAAAGCACTGAACAAAGTGGAAGTCACATCTGCACTGGTTAAAGAGTGTAAGGAAGCACTCAACCAGCTAGCGGAAAGAGCAGAAGTAACAGTCGCATGGGTCCCTGGTCATCAAGGACACGAAGGAAATGAGATAGCAGATGAATTAGCCAGAAAAGGAGCAGATGAAACCTTTGTGGGACCAGAGCCCAGGTTACCGATCCCACATAATATAACAAAAGGAATCATCCATAGAATAACCACAGGAGAGTCAAATAAAAGATGGAATGCAACAGAAGGTTGTCGACAATCGAAAATCTTCTTAAAGTCATACGATGAAAAGAAATCCCACAAACTACTCAAAATGAGCAGGGGAAACATAAGACTAGTAGTAGGCATCGCAACAGGACACTGTGGACTCAATAGACACCTGACGATTATGAAAGTAAAGGAAGATCCCATATGCCCAGCATGTGGAGAAGCAGAAGAAACAAGCTTCCACCTTGTGGCGGAATGCACAATGTATGAGCCACTCAGATGGGAAATCCTAGGAACAGATGAGATTAATGAAGAGAAGCTCGCAGAAATCTCTACCGAACAACTGGTGAGCTTCTGCAAGGCAACAGGAAGATTCGCGATGCCGACCACCAGTAACCCATGAAGGTGATCCACCAAAATGGGGAACTGGGCGAAATAATCCACAACGAAAGGACTGATCGCCCGTCTGGTGTCTGCCGGCGTCCCCGAAGATAAATAGAATAGAAATAGAAGCTGGCTGGACACGCTTTCGATCGATTATCTAAGATTCTATAGCGTCACCTATTCTGAAATAAGGGTGTTTAGCCGTCACATAAAGTGCCCTATTGACCTAGTTAAATGCGAGCAGTTTTGAAGTTTTGTCCAGCCAACCAGAGCCACATAATTTTTGGGCCAACATATTTGGACCTTCAGATAAACTGTAGCTAAATGAATTTTGTAAATTAGACTCAAGTTTAGAAACCAAACTTAAAAATTACTTTACCTGGGACTGGTGTCTCTCCATTCTTAAGACAGTTGTGAATGTAAGCAGCCTTCCACTTGGCATACTTTCTGTTTTGGGCTGCTTCATCAGTCAGTTCACCAAATGTAGTGAGAACATCATAAATCATACCAGCTGTGTAGAATGCCTTCACAATGTTTCTGAAACAAAACATAATCTCGTGAGCTTTACTAGCTTTTTTGCCTGACTGAGAAGGTTATTGTCATAACCAAAAGCACAAACAGTTTTGTGGTCCTTTTATTGTTCAAACAGACAAGTTTAAAGAAAATACTTAAAATGTATTACAGTAATTAAAAAAAAACCCATCCAAGTGCGAGCTGTACCGTAGCCCGCACATAAAAAGTAGTGGTTAAAATTTCCATTAAGAACGGTCGCTTTTTAAGGCGGGGATTGGGGGGGTGGGAGGGGGGGAAGAGGGCTACCCCCTAGTACCACCCCCAAATCCCGGAGCCCCATGGTTATGGAGATATCCATGGTTAAAGTTTTGAGGTTAGAACAGCGCTAAAACGCGAAAAAGGTCAAAATTTTGCACCTTTTGACAGGGGAAAGGTGAGGGGGGGTGCCCACTGTGCTCTGGCACCACTCCCATGTAAAGGCGACGCACCATTCTTGAGAAAAATTCATTTTTTGGAACCCAGTCGACGGAGCCCCGCTTCGCGGGGCTCCTACTTCTGGGTGGTTTTTAAAAAAAATAACCACGAAGGGGATGGCGGGGTCTATTCGCTCGCTTCGCTCGCTCATTCGACCCCGCCATCCCCTTCTAACCTAACCTGTCCGTGTCGGGGTGCCCCAAGTCCCGAGCTCGCTTCGCTCGCTCTTGCATCCAAGTTTTCCTAGTTACGTGTTCGGTACCCTACAAACCTAACCGCCCCGCTGTTTTTGGTATTATAATACAGCAACAATTATTATGCACACTCTTAATACATCCAAAAATACAAAAAAAAAAAAAAAAAAAACTGTTACTTGACAATTTCCAAAAAGCTTTCTAATAATGAGTACTATCTACAAAAAAAAAATGAACTTCCTAATCAGCCGTTCTTAATGGAAAGTCTATCCAAAGTAGTAGGTACCACAAAATAATATTTTTAACACTTCATTACTTATCATCATCAGCCTAGACTTTTCCCAAGTATGTCGTGGTCAGCTGTCTAGTCTAACCAGATGCAGCTGTATATCAGTATTTTACATGGAGCCACTGCCTATCTATTTTTAATGCTTATTCAATTTTAAATAATTAGGCAAATGCTTAATTAGACGCTTTGTCAATTTATTTGAATTGCAAAACTATTTTGTTTTAATAGTTTTTTGATGAATACATGTTGTGCCAACCTCAAATAGAAAGCGACAAAGAAAGGACCGCAGGATGATGATGAGTATTTTAGTGAAAACAAAGTTACAGTATTATGCTGTTTTACAAAAAAATATCATATCTCGAAACCTTGTTTTTTTTCGGAATTTTCTTCACCTCAGAAGAGGGGGTTCAAATTAGAGGAAAATTCAATTTTTATGGCTATAGAAGCAAATATCTCAACATTGTCTTATAAATAAAAAAAATAAGGAACATTGTCATTATTTTCCAAGAGCTGATTGAGACTATTTGAGACCCCACACAATTATAAAGGATTTACTTTTTCAGGATCCACACCGAAAAAAAAAACCTGTTTCCTCATGCCTAATCAAGTAATCACCATCTAGGATTCTAGGTCATTCATATTTTTTCTTAATTTCCTGTCACTTTTGAGTAAATAGCAGTTCATAGAAGACACCTACTCTCCAATTCCAACTAAAAACAGCCAACAGTCTCATAGTAAAATAGCTGTGACATACCGCTGGATAAACAGACTATAGCGCAACCGGAATCATAGGACCGGAAAATGGCAGTTATGTGTAAGTCCTATGTAATAGAGGTCGAGTCTATAGTCATCAGACATAAATCAAGGCTTCAGGCAAGTACTGAGAAATTCCTAATAAAATATTCAATTACACTGTTCAACTAGAATCAAGCAGACAGGAATCATTCCAGGACATCAAGCTCAGTAGTACTTGTGGCTAGAAAAAAGGCTGTTACTAAAAAGATAGTAAAATTAGTATTATGTTTAACATTGCATAAAACATTATACTCAGCCGAGAGAAGCAGCATGCATTGTTTTTAATAGAATTTGAACTTTATTACTAAAAGCTATGATTAAGATTAGTTATTCATAGCTTTGTATACCTAGTGAATGGAACCCATTCATCCTCAATGAAAAACTAAATTACCTATTAAAACAAATTACAGATACGATCAGGAAAACAAACTCAAATTAGTAGAACAGGAAAAGTATATTATTATTTAACAACTTACTTTCCGTAATTTTGTTCCCTATCCTGTTTGTCAGCATACAGAAATAGCTTCAGAGCATAGTTTTCCAGATGAGCTTGGGCAGCCAGCTCATTAATGACTGCTTCATTGTCTTTGTTGACTAGTTTGGATTCTTCTAACCAGTCCATCAGAGCTGCAATGATTACACATTGTCATCTTTTAGTACAAAATAGATGAAAAATAAAAAATCTAGTTTTAGGATGTAGTTAAACTAACACAAAGTATATTCACTGTATGTGTTAGTATAACTAATCGCTCCGTAAGTATTTAATAATAATGTCATACACATTAGCAGCTTTGTTTCTTCTTGCGTCTTCTTAGTAGCAATTTTTAAGCCCACTTGTAAGGCATGAAGTCTACACCAATAGGCCACAACTGGATCCCTAGTATCATGTTCAGCAGCAGTTTTCAGGTAATGCTGAATTGACTTCAGGCTCGGCGGGCACTCAGGAATAATCACAGACATTTTTAATTAAGCTGTAAAACATTGAACATTGATTACACCAACAAATTATACAAGTAGGGATGAATCAGAACAAAATCATTATCAGTGACAAACAGAACAAGATTTCAGAATAGCATTTAAGTTCTACCTTCATCAACTGCTTAATAATATAAAAAAAATCGGTCAGTGGGTCGTCTTGATCAATTTTTTATAATACACGCCCTTGTTTGTTAAAAATTCTAATCATTAAAAACGGAATACACGAATCACGAAAACTTAGCCATAGACAGGACAGGATTAAAAATAACAATGACATCAAATGACAGTAACATGTCAAATAAAATTGTCAAAATTAGAGTTGCACCCAAGGAAGGAAAGGACCCTTTTCACCTTCCCTCAAAAGTGAAGGGGTCTATCAGGAGTATTAGGAGTTGATAATTATGGTGTTGATCTTTAATTGATTTTATTTACGATCGTTATTATCTTCTTAGTGGCCAGCTTGACTGGCTTTATCAAGAAAATTTAAGTTCCGCAGGTTTCCTTACCACTTTCACTTTAAAAATAAGGTGACTTGTAAGGGGGACCTTAGACCGTCCTCAAAGTCAAACAAGACATACAAGCTGTGTTTTTTTTTTATTTGCTCCAGAGACGAATTCTGTTTTGTTGATCTTAAAAAATATGTAACATTGATTCAATAATAACAAAATAAAATGATCTTATTGATTTTATTTAATAAATAATTTTAAATGTTTGTAATCAAGAACAAACCGGATCAACGAAACGTCAAAGTCAAATGCAAACCAAAACCAAATACGACGTTTGTCAAACAAGCGAAAAGTGCTGGAGAATTATGAATTTGGTTGAACTTGTGTTTTTACATTAAACAGTTTGAGTACAACTATTTTAAACGTTCTAGTTCCTCCTCATATAGTTTTTCAAAATGCCATCAAAGCAAAGGAAGATTGCTATGATGGGATACCGTTCCGTGGGTAATGTTATCGTTTCAAAGTCTTGTGCGTCTTATTTAATGTGAATTTGTATTAATAAAAAAACGTTTTCAGGTAAATCATCTTTAATTATACAGTTCGTAGAAGGTCAGTTCGTTGATTCTTATGATCCTACAATTGAAAACAGTAAGTAAATTTTATAGTGAATATTATTGGTAACATGTTTTTGTCACGCCACGGTCACTGTACGATCAATCTTTGTGTACTGTACGATACCTCACATCATCACATGTTCGCGAACTGCATTTATCTTTTCAGAACCATTTCTCGTACGCTAAGACGCATTAATTTATTATTTTTTATTAATTTCAATATTATCATGTAGGTTAGAACACCTTTATCTCACCAAATTCAATGAAACAGACTAAAGTTTTTTGTTATTAATTTTAACAGAAGGTCAGTGAAGTGCAAATACTATGTTACTTAACTGGCTCTTTGATCTTATCAATAGTCATACATTTTTTTGCACTGATTTATAAAAAAAAAATTGCCGGTTAAAATTTCCATTAAGAACGGTCGCTTTTTAAGGCGGGGATTGGGGGGGTGGGAGGGGGGGAAGAGGGCTACCCCCTAGTACCACCCCCAAATCCCGGAGCCCCATGGTTATGGAGATATCCATGGTTAAAGTTTTGAGGTTAGAACAGCGCTAAAACGCGAAACAGGTCAAAATTTTGCATCTTTTGACAGGGGAAAGGTGAGGGGGGGTGCCCACTGTGCTCTGGCACCACTCCCATGTAAAGGCGACGCACCATTCTTGAGAAAAATTCATTTTTTGGAACCCAGTCGACGGAGCCCCGCTTCGCGGGGCTCCTACTTCTGGGTGGTTTTTAAAAAAAATAACCACGAAGGGGATGGCGGGGTCTATTCGCTCGCTTCGCTCGCTCATTCGACCCCGCCATCCCCTTCTAACCTAACCTGTCCGTGTTGGGGTGCCCCAAGTCCCGAGCTCGCTTCGCTCGCTCTTGCATCCAAGTTTTCCTAGTTACGTGTTCGGTACCCTACAAACCTAACCGCCCCGCTGTTTTTGATATTATAATACAGCAACAATTATTATGCACACTCTTAATACATCCAAAAATACAACAACAAAAAAAAATAAAAAAAACTGTTACTTGACAATTTGCAAAAAGCTTTCTAATAATGAGTACTATCTACAAAAAAAAAATGAACTTCCTAATCAGCCGTTCTTAATGGAAAGTCTATCCAAATTGCCTTAAAATAAATTATGTGATGTTATTTTGTACATGACATTCTAATCCTTTTTTGGTAAGAATGCTATGTAGATGAAGATTTTGTTGCCATACCTTATTATTTATTTTATTTAGATGTTCCATGTTTACTGTGAAAATAGATAATTTATTACTATGCTTGCTTTACCATTAAATAAATTATCACTACAATAAATTATTGTTTTGAGCTTCATGTTAAATGACTAAGTTTTATATTTAATTCCTTAGCATTCACAAAATTCATCCGGCTGAACTCAACTGAGTATGAAGTAAAGCTGGTAGACACAGCTGGCCAAGATGAGTACAGCATATTCCCGCTCCAATACAGTATGGACTTCCATGGCTATGTACTAGTTTATTCCATCAATTCCAGTAAAAGCTTTCAAATAGTACAAATTATTTATGACAAACTTCTGGACATGGTTGGAAAAATACAGTGAGTACATAATAGTAATATTTTTTTTTATCAATTTCATTTCTGACATTGAACTAATTTGAATTGAAATAACTCGTGGCTTAATAAGAAGTGCCACTCGGGTTGATTTTAAGGTTAAGCTGAGCTTGCCTAGCTTGCCGCCCATTACATACCGAGTTTGTGCCTGGGAAAGTATGTTCAGCTGTTGGTCCCAGCTGCCATATATGGCAGCTGACAACCAGTCTTACCAAAGTGTATTACCCAGTATTAACTGAGTTGTGGAGGCCAGATAGGCAGTCGCTCCATGTAAAATACTGGTATTCAGCTGCATCTGGGTAGACTGGAAGCCAACCCCAACATAGTTGGGAAAAGGCTAGGCAGATGATGATTTATACTGAGACAATTTTTATTTATCATTTCAGTGTGCCCATAGTATTAGTTGGTAATAAAACTGATCTTCATCTAGAAAGAAAAATTAGTACAGAGGAAGGCAAAAGACTTGCAGAGAAATGGAAGGCTGCATTTGTAGAGACCAGCGCTAAAAGAAATGAGGTGAGTACTGGCAAGAGATTAGGCGAAGAAAATATTTTTCTTTAATTTTATGTGTTGGTCTACCATCGCACTGAATCGCGAAAAGTGGAAAGAGGGAAGGGAAACCTTTGCCCTGCAGTGGGACAACATGGGCTCATAATAAACTATAGTCCCTATTGTATTATCAACAACAGGTGTTATACCTAAACAGCTCCACCAGTCTTTAAAAACACTTGATTTACCACCATACACTTATCAAAGCCTTCAGAAGGCCGCAATCCTTAATACCTGCAGGATTGTGAGAAATTTTTTACATAATGAAAATGAGACAGTAATCTCCACCTCACGTACTCAACCCTCAATCACCACACAGACACAGTTTAATGCTCACTCATCATCACACAACCCGACTATATCATCATCTCATTCCATCACCACTCTCCAGGAATAGTACTTGGCTCTGGCACGTATCTATAATTCTGGTAATAAAGCCGAGATACGTAAAAGTATAAAAACAAATAATAATAATAATTTATGTGTTGATTTAGAAATGATGTAGCATAATGAATATATCAGCATCTTAAACCAGCCTACAGTTGATTATGGCTTATTTCATTTGTATCTTCACTTCGGTAACATTTTTGAATTAATGATATAAGTAACAATAGGAAAATGAACTATTACTATCAAGTCTGATCTCTATCAGAGATGGGCCAACAATTTAGCTAACTAGTTAGCCAAGTTCCAGTGGAGTTCAGGGATTATCGGCATTGACCATGTAGTTTCTGTAGTTAGATACGCAGCTGAGTCTCTTGCATTGGGTACATTATACAATGCACTCGCTCCCACCGTTGCAGTTGATGGTCCAGTAACATAAATTCTAAATGTATTTTATTTTCTGCTACAAATGAAATTATATTTTTCTTGATCTTAGTTTCATTTCTAATACCTAAGAAATACTGTAAAGGGACACCGGTCAGTACACTCAGTACATAGTTTTAAACCCACATAGATTTTTTGATGGTCCAAATGTATGAATAATCTTTTTTTTTAATTATCTTTGTAATATTTTTATTTAGATGGGTACGGGTAGAATGGTATACTGAATTTAACTGTTTAAGTGTTTCAGTATTGTCTCTCTCTATTCCTGTAATTCATTCAGAGGGTGTTTGAAAAATCACTCAAGCTGATTAGTTGGCCTTTTTTGCTGACTACAAATACATATGGCCGGATAGTTGGCATTCCCAACTAGTCGAACCGAATTATTGTAATAACAAGTTCATGTTTGTAGTAAAATAATGTTCTTTTACCATTCCAGTCCGTGACCGACATGTTCCATGCTATATTATTAGAGATCGAGCGATCAGACGGACATATACCAGACAAGAATGGCTGCGTGGTTTCTTAATGATAGTTTATGTTTAATGAACAAAGTGCTTTTTACTTAAGCTAAAGTGATTTATATGTAGTGTTTGTATGTGCACAGCAAGCTAAATGTTGCGACCAATGCGATTTATGGTAATTATGTTAATATATTTCTGGATGCTCAGAAAATGTAAAGTATATGAGCTGCTTAGGACAAAAGTATATTTCTGTTTAAGATGTGTCTTTAATTAGCTTTATTTATAAATGTCATATTTATAAAGCTAAAATTTTAAATAATACATGTAATGTAAACAATTTTATATTCACATTTACCCATTTACCACATGGGGACAATATTGTCTCCTCAGTTTGTTTAATTACTTTAATTTACAACTATCATAGTAACAGTACAAAAACTACAAAATCTTGTTTTACAAATTAGTATAATTTTATAATTTTTTCTTATTGTTTTAATTCTGTAGTGAAACAGTGTTCAAAATAAATGATAACACATTCAAATATTGAAAAATTATAATAAGAGAGGTATCTACATTGACTTAAATTATATTATTTGTTGCCTATTTAATGTTGCTTATTTTAAAAGCATTTTAAAATACTTGCATAGTACCAAAATATTTATTATTTTACTAATAAACCAGAAATAAATTAATTATCCAACTGTTGTGCTAACAATGTTGATATATTACGTTAGAAACCAAAGGTTCCTTGTTATATTTTTCCCTTCAATTATATTGTGGTAGGTATTTGTATAAATTATAAATAACTATAAATATGTAGGCTTATAATACTTTATTATTTTACAATTAGTTTATAAAGTTCGTTAAGTACATAAAATATAGATTATAATATTTTTTGTATAGGGATTAAATTATGATGTTTATAATCTTACTTAAAATTATAACCATACTTAGGAGATGACTTTTCAATGCACATGTTTAAGCACTGCACAGGTTTAGCAACCCCTCAACTTGAGCAGTACAGGAACAGTGTTGCTGCAACTCAAGATCAGTTAGTTATCAGCAGTCACTGAGCTATAGTCATTAGTTCATGTTATGCCATTCGGTGCAGAGCTTATATGTGTTCGATCACCTCTATGCTAGGCCGAAGCAGAGAAGAGGCGCATATTTACGTACAAGAAATCTATGTTCTTAGGTACATAATTGTGCATAGCATAGCGTATAATTTATATCAATACGGCTCATAGTGGTTCGGCCTAAGCATTGAAGAAAAATATTTTTATTAACGGAAATTGGGAATAAGTTCTCGAACAAAAGACATGCAAATAGGTTTCTGTTTTAATGCATCCTGATTAACCTCTCGTATGCCGTGTAATTAGACACAATTAAAACGCCATTGTGTCTCGCGTAGATCTACGCTACGGCATACGAAGGGTTAAGGGAGTGCATTCTGAAAATTGGAAAATATTAAATATCTGTTAGAATTCGGTGGTTATATTATTGTTTTTGTCAATATAAGGTATGGAAATACGAAATATCGTTCTACATAATATAGTTCAGGAACATATTTAGTATGGATTGCAATAATAACACTGAAATAGATGTTGTAACACACAAGCCTCATCCTTAGTTACAAGAGCTTTTCACGTTGTTACATTTCGTTGAGCTATTTGTAATTTCTATGTTCGGCTATAGGCACTGCGTCACTTCACACGTCACCAGTCAAAACTAAAACTATGTACATTTTCATAGCTAGCTTTTAGCAATACTTAATATTTTAGATTAAAAATATTTTTTGTAAAAACCTCAAAAGCATTGAACCATTTTGTAATAATTGTAAGTATGAACATTATAATTGTAATTACAATTATAATGTTCCGAGTGGTTATAATTTATGTGTGGGATTGCATTTAGAATTTTGTCACTGTTATTTTAGAGGTTCAAGTTATAAGCGGTAGATTAACTCGAGTGTAAAATATTGTAATAATTATAATCTTTTGATGTGCCTGTTTGTTATAAGTAGCGAGGTTCATGCATAGTCATCAGCACTTATATGTTATGCACCTATACTTAGAGGGTGGAATCCATCGACGCACAAACTCTTACCACTTTTATCGTAAGCAATTACAAAAAAAAATACTGTTGTTCGTGCGTTAATTTCCCTTCCACCCTTTATGTAGGTATACCTACATAACTAACTTCAAAAGAGTTTTTCTCTTATTAGTAGTAACTTTGAAATCTTATATACGATTTCATAATGTTCGGAATGTGCTATGTCAGTAACATCATAATATCACATCACTATGAGAACATCATTTAAAAATTTGCTAAGAGTGTACATCATCAGCAGTAGCTGAGATACGATAGATAACCGTAAAAGATCGCGGTTCCTCCCCGCTTCACCGCACTCGGCTGCGGTCGCCTGATATTGTGATATGGGTGACTGCCTCAACGTGTGAGGTGAACCCACAGATGACAGAAACAACAGGAGATATGCCCTTTAGCCGAAAATGTATGGGGACCTGTGTCGTCAGTTCACACAAGCAGAGCAGTAAAAACAATAGATATACGCATTCGCAAAAACATCCGCATTTCTTAAAACATTACGTACTACACAATCAATTATAAACCTTATCCCTTCAGTCACAGCGTGTATTTACCATGCACCGCACAATTTACTTACTACATTTTGTTTTACTTCGACGCTAGTGATTGGCTAAATCGAAAAGTTATCGATTCTTCTATTTATTATATTGTAATAAAGTTCTTTTGGGGTCCTGAAAATAATATATTATAAATAAAAAACAATATGTCCAGAAATCATTTAAAATAAAAAAAGTCATTTATTCAAAACAGGTTGATTAAAAAAATATATAATTATTGATTTATGTCTGTAGTAAATCGTAATATTAACTTAAACCACAGATGTGTTGCAACAGATTTTGACGTTCGAAAAGTGCTGATTATAAGCAGCACTTTTGTCTGTCTGTTAGTTTAGATGAACCAGACTCAATACAATAAGTAAGTTAATATTACGTTTTTTTTTTTTTTTTTTTTTATTATAAATGGGCTTGCTCTTGACTTCAATCTTGCCCTAAGGGCAGAGATGATGTCGACGATGGAACGAGCTTACCCAGTAGAAGCCTGTTTACTCGCGACTTAAACAGATTAGGGTTATACGAACTCGGAAAAACCGACGCAGGCAGGGAATTCCACCCCTTGGCTGTGCGCATAATAAAGGACCCAGCAAAGCGCTTCGTTCGAATGTGTGGAATGTCGACTAGGTATCGGTGGTACCCTGCAGTACGTCTAGTCTCCCGATGGAAGAAGGGAGATGGTGGGATCAGCTCGTGGAGCTCTTGCGCACACTCTCCGAAGTACAGTCTGTAGAAGACCGACAGACATGCAACTTTGCGACGGTGGGCCAGGCTATGTAGCTTGATTTACTACAGACACAGTTCGTCGGCTCTTCGAATGGTCGGTCCCAACATTGAATGTTGGGACAGACCATTCGAAGAGCCGACGAACTTTCTATAATTATTAAAAACACTTTGGCTCAAAGTGAGACGAGCATATTGTGTTATTTTTTGTTGGAAACCAGTTTGGATCCTTGCCTGTCGCATTTATCCATTTTTCTTTTATTTTTGGATCCTTCGGATAGCTAAAAATTAATAGTAAAAGCAAGATGCAATGAAAGAAGAATCATGCACGAGTACACACGGCTACGCATCAAGCTATGGGAACATTTTCAGTTTACAGTGACCACGCATTGTACGACGAAAATCCTATACAACGCGAGATCAGCATATACTTTTATATTTTATATTTTATTAGTAAATACATAGTACAGAATATTGGTTTTTCTTATCTCCATTTACGGCAACGCTCAGTAACGCCATAAAATACGCCTTATACTGCAGTAACAATTGTGTAGAGTAATTAATTGTATATTGCATAATATATAATCATTCGTACGTATACGCAGAATCATCGTATAAAATATCGACAACTCAAACATCACAATTTAGACATCTCTAGCTCACAAAGACTGACAGCAGCAGCTTTTCGAAAATATTGTGTGAGTGAGAGCATCAGTAAAACACCTATCCATTGCGCTATTAGATCAGCCGATTCACTGGTCGATTTGTACTAAACAAGCAATGGTTTTTGTTCCTAATGAAAACAATTGATTTGGTTTTTCATCATGTTTCTCGTACCACGAAGTAATGTTTTAATGAATTTAATATGAAAAACATTATTTTTGTAGTACTTACGTGTGAAATGAGATACTATCTTTCGTGTAATTCACAATACAGCTATTATTTTTACAAACATTCACTGAACAACGCGGCATTTTGTAAAAAATCACGAGCAGTGAAGACGTCGCAAGTTGACATTCGACTTATTATTGAAAGTGGCATAAGGCCCCGTCGTGGCCACATGAGTTCGCATGTACCACGCCTCCTTGCCATATCTCCTGTTGTTTCTGTCATCTGTGGGTGAACCGATAAAGACGAGCTAGTACAGACAGTGCCCAGCGTTAACTGGCCTCTCGTGTAAAGAAGAAGAGGGGTCAGGTAAAGCTGGGCACTGACTAAACGGTGTGAACAAGACTCATGATTATATAACATACAACTAAGTAAGGATTGATATCCCCCTTTATGAGGTTTTTACGGGTTCTGCATCATTGACCTGTATTGATCATGCACTTGACCAACATTGATTTCGAGATATATTTTGAAAAATGTTAAGACACTACCATCCCGTTTTTATGGGTAAATCCTGGTTTCTGACAAAAAAGTCAATATAAGCTAGTTAGCTAGCTCTCTAAAAGTCACTCTTTTTCTAACTTAATATTTTGTACCACGCTAAAAGTCGATGATATGTTAATTTTAAAATATGTGCTTCATTATACTTTATTAGCATAATTTTCTTGCGACCGGAATCTGGAACGAAAACAGCTATGATCAATCAAATTAAACGCAAATTAAGTGAAGCAACCGCATCATTTTACTTTCTTGTAATTTTGCCACCAGGGTTGGTCTATTACCTATGTACAAAATTGTGATGTTATTAGTAATGGAGCATTCTTTCAACAGTGTTTATGGAAGTAATCTCCATCCCGTGGAAAGCATTTCGCTTTGTCATTTTTGTCACCAATAATAATTATATAGAGAGCGTTTCTGGCACATGTTGTAATAATATACTTTCTAGTAGCTTCTACGTATGGGTACGTAAAAGAAAGAAAGAACTGTAGCAAATACATCTGAACAACTAGCTCTCAAAAAGTTGAATTGTCGTCGATAACTTGACACGGCATAATTTCTGTTAAGAAATTGTAACAGCGCCATGTGAGCGTATTTGGAACTAAATAATAAGTATGAACGTGACTTTTAGTAGTAAGGGAAAAATGGGAATGAGGAGCTAGAAATGTTATGATACGTATCCATTTAAGATTCTACTGTACCTAATAATATCATTGTTGCCTGTATAAGATTATAATTATTCTTATGTGTAGGTATCTTTTCTACTAGTTTGTTATGTTGTCTAAACGTACTCGGAAGGATGCGTTTTCAATAGGCAGAAAATTAAGCGCTCGTGTATCTTCGTGCACGCTCGAGGAGACGCTTTCTCTGCGTCGAATTTATACCAATACTGTCCTTTATTTAGTGACATATAAAAAGTACACGAGGATATTGCCGCTTTGTGAAAACGGAGCATTTAAACTGGTGAAACATTCACATAAAACATGTTGAAATCTCTATTCCTCTCTTTTTATCTCTTCTTCTAGATTAAATTCTTTATCGCTTTCAACATGTTTTTAAATGAAGCTTTTCGCGAGTTAACGCACAGTATCTATGTATGTGTGATATTGTTGCGTGTACGCAACACAACACCCATATTTGCGGTATTGCCATACGCAATTTTGTGGCACTTAATCAAACAATAGTCCCATTTAGGACATATTCTTATCTTATTTTTGCATGGGTACATATTTAGTTGGACAATCCTAGTTCCAAATTAAATGACATTTTCATATTAGAGCAGGTATGTTTCTACCAAGTAATAAATCTTGGTATATTTTTCTTATTGCAGTTCAATACAATGGCAACACTTCTAGACTAAATAAAATATAAAATAAAAGACAATGAAGCTTTCTGTAAGGAACTACCGGGATTTGTTTTTTCGTGATTAATGATTATAATTATGTAATGTATCTACAACATGATTATTTTGAATGGATACTGGTGTAATTTGTAATAAATGTACATATTTAAATTATAATTGTTTGGGTTCGGTAGCCAAATGACATCGGTAAACAAGATTATAATTATTTTATTGTCTACTTTAGGGGTATAGCTTTGTTGACGAAATATAAGCTTTAAAGTTTGCAAAGCTTAAGTCGGGCGCTAAATAGTAATTAAGTAAAAATACTGCCGATGTTACATGACGTAGGTAACTAAGCAGTAAAATATAGTAAAAGTAAACAAAAACTCATGTCATAGGCTACGGAACCTAAGCTTTTGTTAGTTTTATATAAATATAATATTATTTTGTAAACGAGTATCAAGTGTAAATATGTAGGTATGTGAGTTTTATATGTTTACGGATTTCCACATAAGGGTACCTACATGATGTACGTACGAAAATAGCTCATAGGCTACATTTTTTTTACTATTCTTTCAACAGTCGTTGAAGACTGTCTGAAGGCGAAAGACATCCTTTCTTCGTTCTATTAATATTTCTAATTTCCTATTTGTTTGCAAGGGTGTACCGTGTGATTTTTTTAATGGTGATTGATTATAATTATATTGGACTTGTTTATTCTCACACGAGGATTTCATTAAACGAGATTTGAATTGTAGTGTTTCCCGTCACCATGCAACCTGTATGTGGAAATCACAGTATATTTGTACCTACTTACCACTACATCATTTCTGAAACCAAATATGGCTAGCTGACTAAAGCTCTTTCGGCGTTCTTATTGTTACAAATAATCCTTTGCTTGTATATATTTTTACTTTCGGGCCTCTGGGCCGGTTTTTTCTACTTACCACTACACTACTTGGCAATATTCGTTTCCCATTGCATGGCGTAGCTATGTAGTGTAATTATTATAGTAAATTTATGAAGCTTAGTGATTTAGCTACTCAGAAATGTGCGAAAAAGATATCTGTGGCGCAATATTGTAGGTACGCTCTTATTTGTAAATAACTACAATTTAAAATAAACAACTGCCACTGCAAGGATTTGTTTTATTTGAAATAAAAACCTGCTTCAAAACTGCTCATTAGTATCGCTGATACAGGTGCACGTGCACTCTGTTTCTTTACTCTCACAGTCCGTTTGGGACGTCAATCCGACACGACCAGAGTGATCAGACGCAGATCCAGCGGCTTTCTGAGGCAATCATACCTCCAACTTCTAAATTCTGAGCAACTCCTTAGAAAATAACGAAAAAAACCAATAGCACTTTTTTCTCGAACCGGGCATCGAACCCCGGAGCTCACGGGTGGCTCAGCAGACGACTTTGCGACCACGAGACCAACGGGAAGTATACCGCATAGACGAAGAACTTTTTTGAAATATAAGAAAAGCTTTTTTGTGAATACAAGCTTTATTAGAATCACCAGTCTATATTGCTCCCACTACAGGGATTTAGGCAAAGAGTAGGTACATTTACTATGGCAAGACTCAGGCCTCCTATTTAGGAGAAGGATGGGGCCGTATAATCCAGCACGCGGGCCCAGTGCGGGTTGGGTAGATGTCGCTTCATGTCTTTAAATTTTTGGTTGGTAGTTGCCGGTTTCCTCACGATATTTTACTTCATCCAAAGAGTATATAATTTTCCTTCATCGTTAGTAGAATGCACTGAAAAAACAATCATGTCATTCTGTTTAAGTATCAAAATCTCTTTCTGTTCCGTGATCAAAATTGATTGCACACTGCTAGTTGGGTTGTACCTCCGCCTCCGTCATGTAAAACTAACATTATGTCTGAACAATTTCTCAATTTTCTATCACCCTCTGAAGAGTAGTCTGTGCGTAATGTGCGTATCATTAGCGTATTGAGGAACTTCTGTTTAGAAAGAGACGGTTAGACTTGCGAGCATGTATACCTTTAAGCTAACGGCATATTTAGACGGAATATTTTGTACAAAACTTATTTTTCTTATCAGACCCCATTGATTACAAGATTAGCAAGTAAAATGTGTGACCTAAATAAATCACAGATTTTTTTCACGCAGGATTTATTTCTGAACGATTGGCTTGGGCAAATGTCAAGTTGACAGTAAATTGTCAACAAATTATTGTGAAAATGGCGACTACCGGAGTAGGTTTTCGATGGTTAGATTTATTAGAAAAGGAATTCGACAAAGCATGTGTCGAATTAGACACCTCTATCAGTAAGTAAAACTTGTTTATCACAGTTTTAAATGTTTTAAAGCAATAGTACCCCTCGTCTTTGTGAGGTTTCAATCGGAATCATACTGCTTTTAGTCCAGGGGTTTTTGGTGAAGATTTAATGCGTTTTGCTGTAATGTTGTGATTGTAGCATTAAATCAATATCATTGACCTACTACTTGATTCAAGATTTGTCTGGAGTAACGATGTTTAAACTCATCAAACTCTGTGCTACTGGATCTTTCCATTCAGAACATAGCTATGTCATTGTCTGAGTTCATTACTATAAGTTTTGTTGTTATTATAAGAAAGTAATGAGTGTTGAATTTCTGTGTTATTCAAGACTATTTAAACTTTTTTAAGACATTTTGTTTCTTTTCCAATATGTCTACAAACCCTTGTGTTGTTGATGTGGTCTATTATAACCATTGCCTGTAACTGGGTTATTTTGAGTTTATGATATCAATTTGTTTTAGGTATTCTGTAGTACTACAAGTAAATTATGATTTCTATTAAGTTGATAGTCTGAGGGTCATATTCTTAGTCCTCTCAAGCTTAGTTTTGTTAAAAGAAGCTTAGTTGTGGAAAGGATGTTGTGAAGTTGACAACTGAACATTCTTAATAATTGCCAGCATCCGCACTTGCGGAATTTCTGATTTGCATGCATACTAAATTTCAATACTGGTCAACTATCTGTAAACGAGCTGTAAGTTTATTTTAAAAATTGAATAATAAAAAATAATGTTTATAAATTACAGCCGAGTTGGAGACGGAGGAGCCAGAGGTGGTGTTTGCTTCTCGTCAGAGGATCGCCACACTCAGCTCATGCTTTTCTCAACTCACGCACAAGGCACTCACAATATTTCAGAACAGTGCCAAAATAGAGGTATGTAATTTTTCTATGAATTTTATGTAAAATACAAGGTGTAAATGGGCCCCTATATGAAGCCATTTATCAAGTATTCTGTACTTTATTATAAATATTTAAATGGTCCCTCTCTTGACCTCAATGTGGTCCTGAAGACAGAGATGAGGTTGACATGAAACTAATTATCCTTATGCAAATATTATTGCTGGGAAATGACTTTTTATTTGGGGTGAAAAATTCTGTGTTAAAATGCAATGTAAGTGTAACCCACATAGAACATAATGTTGATGGGTGTAAGTATTGTATTGCGGATTCAGCACATAGAACTTAATAGAAATGTAATCAGAATGGCATTTCCAAAAATAGAGCTTGCTGCCCGCTGATGGGTGCAGTAAAATGCAACTTCTAAACGCATTTGGGGCAAGTGTGTGTGTGTAATGTCAGGGTGTTTCATTTGTGTGTGTGGATTTATATCTGGAAAATAAAGATATAATTTCAAAACAACATATTACCCTGCCATTTATCCATACTTCTAGTTCTACATTTTAGCAGTGGATTTAAATAGAATGAAATAAGGTTTTTTAAAAAGTTAAAGCATTTTTAAAAAACCTTATTTACTTAATTCTATTTAAATCCTTCAATCTTTAGTGCTTGAAGTGAATCCAAATATATGTTATGTTATTTTGGTTTTGTGTGCTCAATTGGAGAATAAAATGAGCATTACTTTCTGTTATTTCAAGAGTGAAATACTTTTTGCATGAAACATGAAGTAGTAACTGGTTTAGCAATACTTCATAGATATAAACCTGAACTAAAGTTGAATTGAAAATAATACGAGTATTTTATTCTGTTTATAGATAAAGTTTAAATAATCAGCTTGTAAATGTTCCATAAACATTGTGTTGTTATTTTAACAGAACAAAAAACATTATAAGTAAATGCACACTAATATTATAAATGTGAAAATTTGGATGGATGGATATTTTTTACTCAATCACATCTAAATGGAAATTATTCCATTTAGAAACTACTATTTCAATTAGAAAATTATTCCATTAATAAATATTAATTATTCCATTTAGAATTTACTGATCCATTAGGATCAGTATAAAACTTGACACAGAGATAGAATAAAGTCTGAAATAGCACATAGCATACTTTTTTGTCATACTCACATATCAAAATATCTAAATGAACGAGGTTGCGGGCAACATTTTTTTTTTTTTTAAGGTGATATTTAAACAATACATCATATCTATGTTTTTTTTTCTGAATTGAATAGGTTATCTATTGAATCATTTCCTCAGTATGCAAAGAGAGATTGTGTATACAAGTGTGGAACATGACATGTCCTGTGTTATGAATGTGAATCTATTTGGTCAACTATCGGAGACCACATGTTGTCCATAGCTTGAACGTATGTAGTGCAGTTACAAAACAATTCGGGTTTGGGTTCATTATAACATAATATCACACCTATAATCCTGAAAGGGTAAGGAGTTGTACCCTGTGGGGCACCCAAATTTTGAGAGTGATGTTTAAATCCTATGTGAGTGGAGGCGATATTATTGCCATCAACCAGGCATCTAGACTGCGGACTGCTACTGTACTGAGAACTGGTTTATGAACAATCAACAAGCCTATCATACATAGGCCTATCCCAATCTGCGCTGTAAAACCCTGTTTTCAGTTTTTCGCACCTATTCTGACCAAGCAAACTGTTTTCGCCGGTCCATCTTGTTACTGACATACAAATAAAACACGAATCTAGTATCTCACAGTATTTATATAACAAACTTAATACGACGGTTTGGGGTAGTTAATGTTAGGGCCGCGGTCGTAAGGGTGTTTGTGAAGATGTCGCCGATGCGGCGGCCTCACGGTCGTGGTCTTTGTTCTGCGAGACGTACTGGCGGTTAGAATGTCCTTGTCTATGCCCATGATGTCACCACCTCCGCCGTCGTCGAAGTAACCGGCCTCGTCGTCTTCCCAGTCGAACTCTTCGTCGGATTCTTCACTGCTGTAATGGCAAATGTTTAATTGAGAGCATGATATGTCTTATAAGTGGTCACGATGTGTCTCAAGGGCACTGTGCAAACGATGGTCTGTTTGTCTGCCCAGCAACCAATGGATGAATAAACAACTCGGCAGCCAGGTACTGGGTTCATTTCATCACCTCCATGGTTTAAAATCTAGAGATCTTCAGGAGTCTTGAAACCATTTTTAGGATCATAAAATAAGCAAGACATCGTAAACTCTCGGTCTACCGTCAGTTCTTACTACCACTTTACGAAAAATTATGTTTTATTTTAAGGCATAATTAGTAAACGCGGGTTGGTATCAGAATGACTGGATCGCAAATAGACCACGTCGCTCATAGTCCAAATCTCAAAATGTCTAAATCTCAAAATACCTAAGTCGCAAAATGACTACATCGCTTTTAGTCCACATCTCGTAACGTCTAAATCTCAAAATACCAAAGTAGCAAAATGACTACATCGCAAAAAGTCCGAACAGTTGTGTAGGTACCTGTACATTAATCTCTTTGGTTCTTAATGTTGGATGATTTCATGCCTGGCCACTTGGTAATATCCATGATAGGAAATAAAACAATTGAAGTATGTGTCATGAATGTCATGATCATAATAACGTAGGTACTTACCTAGTTTTTACAAACACAATGAAATTATATTTTCAAACAACAAAAATATACCGACTATTTTATGCAACCATATGCAACGGTTACCGGTATAATAATATTATTGTTAATCCTTATGAAATAAGAAGAATATGGAATTATTTTATTGGGATATTAATTTTTATTTTTTTTCTCTCGGTAATATAGGTAATTAAAATAAAATAAATGTTTAATGCCGTAAATGTCTTACTTCCCTAGCCTATTGCTTCCGCAAGATTCACTCTACCTTTACACCAAACTTGAACCAAATCGATCCATTTTGATGCTTGAACAAACAGACAAACCAAACAAACAAAAATTTAAAAATCACCTATTTTGGGTCTAGATAGATAGACTTAATCTGATACCAACCCATACTTTGTCAAACAAAATGTATCCAGTAATTCTGATATCAACCCTGTACTAAGAGATTAATGTACAGGTACCTACAAAACTGTTCGGACTTTTTGCGATGTAGTCATTTTGCGAATTAGGTATTTTGAGATTTAGACGTTACGAGATGTGGACTAAAAGCGATGTAGTCATTTTGCGACTTAGGTATTTTGAGATTTAGACATTTTGAGATTTGGACTATGAGCGACGTGGTCTATTTGCGATCCAGTCATTCTGATACCAACCCGTAAACGCCATCACTTACTTGATCCCCTCCAGTTTTTGCAGTAATCTGTCAGCTTCTGCAGTGACTTCAGATGCTTGTCCTGGGTCCTCGGAGTCGTCTTTCAAATGTGCTTCCAAGCGCTGTAACGCTGCGTCTGCTCGATCCGTCAGCGATACGAACTTCTCTGTCAGTTGACGTAATTCATTCTCTTTGAGAATCGTGTGGGATGTATTGCGAAAAGCGCCTTCTAAGCGTCGACAGGTCACGTCCGTCTGGAATTTAAAGAAAGAAAGAATAAATGGCCCCGATCTTAATAATTATCAAGTAAGAAAAGAAAACAAAAAAATGGGAAATTACAAGCGATGACTTCACGCAAAAATAACAAAACAAGGATAACTTTAGATTTCAAGATAATTATGAGGAAGTCATTAATATTAAATGAATAATACCTGCGGTACTCGCGTCGCATTCAGGATTTTTACGACTCTGTTGTCATACTTATTTATGTCGTCTTGAATCTTCTTAAGCTCATGGAATGTCGAAGATGTTCTGAAAACATATAGCACTGTTAGTCAAGTCCATAATGATGAAAAATACGTGACTCATATCTCACATGTGAAACCCTTCGCAGTATAAGTAAGTGTGCTTTCAAATCGCTATTCGCGTGTGCTATGATTGTCAAAAAATTCACATAAGATATTGAAATCTCTATTTCTCTTATTTTCTTCTCTTAGTGGAAATCTCATAATTATCAGTCATCATATGAACAATAACAACAACGTACTTATTCAAGTCTACTTGAAATACTTCAATTTAAAATGTCTATATGTCAAGTTAGAAATTAAATTAAATGACCTTCCCGAAAGCTGTATTGGTACTGTGTGTAATATCGTTTCTGCGTATTCACCAACGGAGTACAGTCTACCTCGGTCACTGCAATTTACATAAATTAGGACTCGTATGGGTAGAGAATAATTCATAGGCTACGTACAGTTTAATTAACGATTCGATGAGTTTATCCAGCACATCCGTCACGTGTTTCGGATCGTCTTGCTGAACTTGCTGGCACGAATCCACAAAGCGCTTTTGTGCATCTAAAAGTTCCTGCATCTGCAAAAAAAAGTTGTTGAATACAAGAAAATTCGCAACCTTGTAGAGATTTCCTTGAGCGAATATTCAATGAGCATATCGGTCAAGGATTGAATGCTTGATTGAATAACTTTTTGTTTTTATACATCGGCAAATACTTTGCCCAATTTATGTTATCCGCGTACCTTTAGATCAATTCTATAAGTGTTGTCCGATAGTCGTTTGGTAAAGGTTTGTTCCAAATCTACAGAATTAAGCCTCGCATCCCGTTGTCTCCTGGCCAAAGTCCTTAGTCCATCAGCTAGTTCCCGTCGCGTCACATTGACGAGGGAGAGGCCGTCCCTCATCAGGGACTCGAGTATTAAGCCACGGTGCCACGTGTCTGCGTACGCGCCGTGTACCTGGAATATAGAGGAAGATATTAAAAACACCTTTATCGTTATTTTACTTGATATGCTTAGGAACTTTCAGTAAAGTTATTTATGGCAACAGCCTCATTAACATTTATATCTATTTAAATAAAAAGAGAAGTCCTGACTGACTCATCAACGCCCAGCCCAAACCCTAGGACCTAGAAAGCTGAAATTTTGCACAGAGGTTCCCTTTATAGTGTAGACAAGGAATAAGGAAGGATTTTTCGAAATTCAACCCCTAAGGGAGTTAAATAGGGGATGAAAGTTTGTATGGAAAGTCGTCATTTTCACGCGGGCGAAGCCGCTAGCAAAAACTAGTTTTAAATAAGTTCTAAATTGATAATCTTGGGTATTTCCAGGAATATGCAATGCATACCACCATACCACTAACGGATCTAGATATGGTATTGATATCGCACCTTTTCGGCTTAATTAAAATTAAATGATTGTGTGACAACATGCCTTTGGGCTGTGCTTGTCGCTATAGTAACAACAGTTATGAAATAATACTTTTAAGGATAAATACATACCTTTTCTAATAAATGCTTGTGGTTTATAATATGAGTAGTTAGATTCCTAGCTAGTTCAGCTATCTTCATTTGACTACGTTCTATTTTATCACTGCTTTCTTTGATGGTGTCCTGGAATTATTAAAATTGAAATTGCTTAGTTTATTGTCATTTTCCACTTACGTAACACATACACTTGTGAAGTAAAACAAAGCTCACCTGCACATTAGTTTGCAGCATATGTAACCTGTGCTCAAGTCTTTCTGCTGTTAATTGAGCTCTTTCTAATTTTAAAGTCAATGTATTTTCGACGCGATCTGAAAGCAAATACATGAATATTAGCGGTATCCTATTCAGCGTGCGTACGTCGTCCATTTGCTAATTTATTCATACACTGCAGCCCAAAGCGGTGCCTTTAGCAGTTAATTGTACGTTGCTCTTGTTCATTCAATTGCGGGCGATGTACGCCAGCAGATATTGCAAAAGTTGACCCATAGTAAAATAGGATATGACACAATAAGACTACCGTAGTCCGTGTAAACGTGACTCATTAGTTTCCCGGAACAAAATACCCATGTATTGTTGTGATATGACTTTGTTCTAGTTCATGCAGTTCTGGCGTAGTCCGAGGAAAATTTGTTTAACAATGTCTTTGCTTCGAAGTTACAATTATTTCTTGAATATTTGAGTTGGTTGTTATCGATCCTAACCAGCTTGTTGTTAGAGAGCTTGTATAAGAGTGCGCTTGGTCGAATAATGTTGGAGCCTAGAAAATTTCTCCAGGGTTTAAAAGCTTTACCAAAACTTTGAAACTAAAAAGCGACGAAAAAGTGACAATGTTATTCCCAATTAAAAAAACAAATTCAAAGACACTCACCAAGCTTATCTTGAATGACATCTAGACGTCGTCCTTGTTTCGCCTGAACGGCACCAATTGTGTCTAAAACCCGAAGTCTTTCTTCAATGCTAGAAAGGATACTGTTCATGTCCTGCAAAGGCATAATAACAACGTTATTCTTAGCTACCGTTTTGTTCCTGACAAAGTGCTACCTACCAAAATAAATGTTAAGCTTCTAATAGGCATACATTTATTTATAAACTTAGTTTATCGAAAGTAATCTACGAGAACATCATGATATTTCCGGCAGTCTTCGCCATACGTTTTGATGTCTGTCGGAGAGCATATTATTATCATAGAATAAAATGTGTGTCTCGTTTATAGTCCATGTTTTATGAAATGTGACCTGCTTTGAAAAGGACTCTGGTTAGTTCCGTATCTTTCAATTTCGTCATCAGAATTCGATGCTGGACTTAAAGTTTGTTTGTCTGAGTTTTCTTTTTGTCCATTCTTATAGTTTGAGCTCTTGTTCTCTGACATACTTCAATGATCAACTAATTATAACCGACGCGTGCTGCGCCTCATTGTTTTTGTCCATTGCCTCGCCGTACTTTTATTTGAGGTGTTCGAATTTCAATGGAGTTAATTTTGTTTTCATGTGCTTTTGTAATCCAGTGCATGCCTTATTACCGCACAACTTTGCAATACCAGTGCCAAATTGCACCGAATATGTTGGTCCAGTTACCAGGCACGTAATATTGGTCTAGTGCTGTTTTGCGGAGATTTTGGATTGTATATTTGGTTAATTCGTTAAAGCTAAAGTTTAGCGTGTCAAGTAGCTTACTCAATTCCCATTGACTATTGCTTCTCGTAGGTACTTATTATTGCCTAACTAGTAACTACTAACAAGTTTTAAATTCATTCAGTCTAGTTTTCCAACTATTTATTGACAGCGGTAATTTATATGTTGGACAGAGCATACAACCGAAAATAAGGCTTTATTTAACTAGTGCTAGTGTCGGTGATATTATTCCATGTTCCGTTTGCTCTAATATTGTAAAGACATGTTTGGGAACGCGACAAGATTGTTCAACAATACATAGAGTGCAGAAAGTCCACTTTACACAAAACGCATAAATAGGCTCGGAATGAGACCGTGCCTCATGCGTTTACAGAAGTTTGGGTCTTTGCTTGTTTTTTGTTTCTCCTCTGTCATACATAAGCAGTACTGCGTGCGGGATTCCTTATCTCTCCTTCGAATGTCACTTCTGCTGGAAGCTTTTTTCTTTTATGCAGTATTTACAGGGTTGTATTTATATTTACCTTGGGGTTCTGTGTGCTCAGCGCGTACGCTCGCAAGCCGTGCTCGGGGGGCGAAGCGCGCGCCATGCATAGGCACGCCAGCGCCGCCACAGCCGCTCTTAACATCGCCCCGTCTGCGGAACACAATGGTCTTGCTTGAGGATGGTTGTCCATGTCAATATTTGGACTGACTGACTTGAGTGAGGGGAACCGTTAATGAAAAATATAGCTTTAGAACTTAACGTCACAAAAAATTGTGAAATCACTCTTTTTAGATTGTGGATAAATAAATTCACCTAGCCTTAAGTAGGCGAAATTATCGATTATATTCAAATTCATTTATTGTCTATTCTATTCTTATTCTTTATTGCACACATAAAATAACAAATATAAACATCAATTACAAAGCTTATTTATGCTTTGTGTGCTTGTGCTTGTCTATCTTGATTGCCTAAAATGTCCATCAAGTTTATTTCCAGAACTCTTTCTGTCATAGTCCTAAATAGAGCAAGATTCTGTTCAAGTGCACGAAGTTCTCTTTGAAAAACACAAATTACCACGGATGCTCATTAATTCAAATAATATATACTTATATATATTCGTAAGTGTATAAAAGAATCTGTTTCAGCGGTCTTTCAAGAAGCGGCTGAGTGAGATTTATTATCAGGTCCGGTTGCATCTTTTTGATCAATCGTAAAATGCTGTCATTTTGGAAGATCTCCCATTTCGGCCATATCGATAAGATAAAGCGATTTTAGCGGTACTTTCACTAAGCACAAAGTCTATTAACTAACTATTACTAACCGGGACTAATTGATATCTAAACAGTGGTAAAGATTATTACTATTGTCCCAAAAGTGTTCTTACTTTTATTTCAAACTATAAACACGGCTATAATAGACTCTATAATTGATTTCTCTCAATCATAGACCATATAAAAGATAAAACATCACACTAATTCCAAAAACGTCTATTGTTAAGTCCAGTCCAGTCCGTGATACCATCTCATAAACCAGTCATTAGGTTTTGACAAATGAGTTGATAATCCATTAATATGGCTCCCAAAATGTATCACGAGCTATATCAATAATCTAATGTTGCGTGGGCTCTTAGTTTTGAAACTTAGTTCATCACTTGTGGGATTTCATTTATTGTGAAAAATTGTTGCGTAAAAATTATACGAATGATTTCGTAACAGTTTAATGCGAAAACAAAAATATTTGTATGATTTACGATTTAACACCTGCTTATGGTTGTCTCGTTAAGATGCCGCGAACGGCTATCGTGAAGGCTTTGTATGAAAATGTTCTGTAATGCTAAGCAAACAGTACGGCTCGCGTGGCGGGGTCATTGATATCAGTAAACTGTAAAGCGGTTCTTTATAAGCACACGACTTCGCTAAAGTAATTTCCTAAAGGTACGTTTATTTGCCTTTTATCTGCACACAAATCGATTAAAGCGGGTACTGTGATTGCTTTAAAACCTTTATCGAAGTACTTACAGACATCTATTATCCTTTAATTACACCGAGTACGTTATTGCTGGGAAGTGATTATCTTTTTATTATCTAGTTGTAACTGAATGCATAAAACGTAGATTTCTTAGAGCAATCTATTACACGTTTCAGACAAACATAGTAATCAAAACAAAAGTTCGTTGGGGAAAATTCAACAGCAAGTATTTTTTACTGCTGTAATTAAGCTTTCGACATGATAAACAATAAACAACCAAACACAAACTAAACTTCACAATAAATTTATTTTACAATCGGTGGTTTATAATTGGCGCTTTTCCGACAAGGCATTAGCGTCATAAAAATTGTTCCGCTGAAATAACAGATAATAGATATACGTTTTTGAAATATATTCTAATACCTAAGCACATGTTTGAGTCTCCACTCCAGATTATAGATTTAGACATGGTGGACATCAAATATGGCAAAAATCGACACAATTTTATTTGTGCTATTAGTGAAGTTCACTTGCAATTTGTGAGAACATGTTTATTTCATTACCTACCACTACCACTGTGCCACTACTCTCAAAACGGTGAAGGAAAACATCGTAAGGAATCCTGTGTTTGTGCTAGAGCCAAAAATTTGAAGACATGTGACATAAACCCGTAATGAGCCCGCGTGGTGGTTTAAACTCCATTCCCTCTCATGGAGAGGGGGCCTGTGTCCCAGCAGTGGGGAGATTTTAGGCTGATGCTTATGTTTATGAGAAGTGAAGCAAAAAAAAAGATGCACATCATTCGAATAATCTATTTAGATAAATAGTCTAGGCAACAAGTGCCTTTTTGATGAACTTTTTTCAGCAGTCTCCGAAAATTATGATTGAGGTGTCATTCGATTCGGAATGGCATCCCGATGATTTTTGAAAAAATTGAAGTTCCGCTTGCAAAAATTGCAAAAGTTATTAATAATTAACTAAAAAATTTAAAATGGGTTTAGTTTTTTGCAAATATCTCAAAACCTAATTAAATTTTTTCAAATTTGAAATAAGATTCAAAAAAGGGAGGAAATTTCCTAAAGAATGTTCTAACTTTCGGAATTGTAGGACCAATATTAATAACTTTCCGATCGGGTTGAAAATACGCCCGAAAACTGGTACTCCGTCTTGCGCAAGCTACGCTCCATTCGGACCTTTAATGAATAAATGTTATTTAAACTTATTAAATATGAAAATTAAAAATTGAAAAAATTCAGGCGCCTGCAGGATAGATATATACACAATAATCTGTGATCTAAAAATTTTTATCGCGAATTTTCAATAAGTTATCCATTAATTAATTAACAATTTTTTGTAGCACGAACACTGACATTGCAAGTGCGATAATTATAACACTATTCATCTGAGATTTTTTTCCTTTCGTGGAGCTATTTTTCAAAGGTCTTAGAATAGGCTCTCGTTGGAAAAAATAAAAAAATGTTAATTTTCGTTTTTTTATTAACAATTTACTGAAATGAAAAATTTCAAACCTTCATTAGACATTAAAAAAATCTTTTTTTTTATTATATTATTATTGAACCGTTTTTGTATGATCAGAAGCTACTTAAAAATGATTTTTTATATTTTTTATATCCTGTTTTTTAAAATATTTTTATAAACAAATGCGTTGTTTATGAGATAATTTAATGATTTTTTTTAATATCGTAATCTTTGATAATAATCATGATTTTTAAAAAAAAAACCGTTTTTAAAAAAAATGTTTTATTGCTTAAAAACGCATTTGTTGATTAACAATTATTTTCTCCCACTTCTAATTAATATTAAGGTATCATTTTTTTTAAATCTCCATTATTTGTTTTTTCTTTTCGATATATAAAAAAAAAAAATTGTTTTATTAAAACTTTCATTGTTTATGTAATAAACAATTTGTAAAAAACAAATAAATTTTTACTTTATATTTTTTTTCTTGTTTTACTTATTGTCACAAAAACAGATATGATTTCTTTTTTCGGTCCGAGCGTAGCTTGCGCAAGACGGAGTACCAGTTTTCGGGCGTATTTTCAACCCGATCGGAAAGTTATTAATATTGGTCCTACAATTCCGAAAGTTAAAACATTCTTTAGGAAATTTCCTCCCCTTTTTGAATCTTATTTCAAATTTGAAAAATTTTAATTAGGTTTTGAGATATTTGCAAAAAACTAAAACCATTTTAAATTTTTTAGTTAATTGTTAATAACTTTTGCAATTTTTGCAAGCGGAACTTCAATTTTTTCAAAAATCATCGGGATGCCATTCCGAATCGAATGACACCTCAATCATAATTTTCGGAGACTGCTGAAAAAAGTTGATCAAAAAAGCACTTGTTGACTAGACTAAAAAGGAGAACTGACTGACTGACATATCAACGTACAGCCGAAACTACTGGGGCTAGGAATGTGAAATTTTGCACACGGCTTCCTATTATAATGTAGGGGAGCACTAAGAACGGGTTTTTGGAAATTTAACCTATATGGGGGTGAAAAGGGGGATGAAAGTTTGTATGGAAAATCGTCACTTTTATAGTTGAACCGATATCCACGCGGGCGAAGCCGTGGGCAAAGTGCTAGTCTTACTTAATTACTAATTAATTACGGTTACACCAGTTTTTAGTCATCTTCTTGTTAAAACTGAAAGTGTCGTTTTACTTTCAGGTTTTAGTATTTGAAAATCAAATCAAATCAAAAATGTTTATTTGCAAGAATATGGTACAATAGGTGTTACATTATGGGTTCCAGCATATCCTGCCATTACATGGCGTACAAATATTTCTATATAATATGAAATGAAAAAAAATAAATAAATAATGAATGATATTAAATGAAGAATGTTGTCTACTTGTATGGTAGGCACAAATTCATTACCGCGTGTTATGTACGCATTGTTCATGACAAACACGCGTTTACCTAAATACGACCAAAACGTATTGTTGTGACAAGAGCATTTGCACAGTATTTTTATTGGCGTTTTGTTTCACCGCACTTGAGTTACTTCTAAACTCCAGGACACTTTCGTTTCCTATTGTTACAATAATTATAATTAGCCTCACTGCAGGGTAAATTCTTCCCTTTCCTCCTTCCACTTTTTGTGATCCAGTTTAATTACAGGCCAATCTTTTGAGACTCTTTCTTAAAAGATTGGCCTGTCCAGCTCGTCCAATAATATATTTTTTCTCAAACATGCTTGGAAATTTGAGCATTATTTTGACAACCTTCTTCGAGATAAATCGAAATTGCTGTACTGGCCAGATACAAGCGACCAGCGGCCGGCAAAAGTTGTATGAAAATCCATATCTGTCGTGTTTAGCGGCCAAATAAATTACATACTAAACTCATATCTGTCGTGTTATTTAAAAATGGAACGATCTTTTACTCTGAACCATAGCAACCAAGAAGGTGACTTATTAAAGGTTTTATTTAAATTTCGAATTGGCTGAACTCTTCAACGCGTGAAAAATTATTGTTGTTTGTGATTTTGAAAAGTAAATTGTATTTAATTTCCTCGCATTATTTGAGAAAAGTACTATACAAGCCTTAGACTTACGTATGTGTGCCTCGGCTTCGCCTCGGCCCACATTTACACGTTCGTCCATCAATGCCTCTGTTGCTGGCCGCTGCAGTAATGTACTAATAATTATGTTACAATAAACTTTTATATTTTTGCATTATTATAGAATTTTTCAAATTATTCATAACTAGCTGATGCCCGCGGCTTCGCCCGCGTGGAAGTCGGTTAAATTATATACTAAAAACCTTCCTCGAGAACTACTTTATCCATTGGTTAAAACAGCATGAAAATCGGTGAAGTAGTTTTTGAGTTTTTGAAGCGTACCTACACAAACCAACATAACATTTTTATATATATAGATGTATGGAAATGTATTAAACATGAGCTAGTGTTCGCTGATGGCAGTATAATGTTAGATCCCTGCTACCGTAGGTCGCGGCATGACGTGCATTGTTTATTTGCCGGATCAGCGACAGGTGTACGGGCCCGTCCTGTTCATGTGCATCTATTTATTTGCATTCCGGTATAGTTCGTGGACCTCGTCTGTCGGATTATCATTGTCTAGCTACGTTGCTACGCCCACGCTGCTAAGGTCAGCCTTTCATCAACCAGCCATCCTCCCGTATGCACCATGTGCTTACGTAATCATAATACGTCCGCTTTAGACGTCAGTCTTATGTGTTCTATTCTATCCGATTGTATCTTTTTAATATGTAGCGCTAAGAGGATGTTCCACTCACTTGAATGTGTCTAGTTTGAATGACTCCAAGATACATTGTGCGGATGCAACCCAGGATTACATATTATATAAATTAAAGGCTCTATCATTCATTTTTTCTATGTTTATTCTTTAATGTGACGATGTAATGATGTCAAATAGCGTCACGTTGTCGTCACCTACTAGTAGTCACGTAGTCAAGCTACTTTCGGTTACCGTCCAATTCGTTTCGGGTCGACATACAAAGAAATTAGATCAGTATCGTTATTAATTGACTTTAGATCAGATGTCGAAGCAATCGCATATAACGGCTATCATGATTTACTGGCGCATCGAGTACTCATATACTGACGCTGACGTGATCAATGACAGCTAAATCATGATGGAGTGAATGACGACACACCAATTTCTTTTAATGAACCTTTATGAAAGGGCGTCCCGCATGATTAAAAATCGATAAAGAAAGTACACGCTCCCGAACACAACACAATACTTGAACATGTCACGACAACTCGGAAAGGAATATTGTTGTATGAGATCAATTGACGAAACCCCGTCATTACATTTTTGTTCCTGTTACATACCTGGAGGCAATCAAAATTCAGAAAGGGAAAAGGAATGCACCTTTGTGGAGTGCGTCGACCTCGCACTACTTGAAAACATGCGACCTGGGAATGCAGAAACGTACCGAAAAGTACTTCGTCTAATTATGATGTAAAGCGCATTACTGATACCCTGTTGACGAAAAGCTGTCTGAAATCGTGCGACTCGTTTTATGAGATTTCCTGAAATGCATTTTGACGTCGGCAGAGTTTTGTATAGCGTATAAGTGCGGCAGACGGATGTGTTACAGCAATTTACCGCCGCAGCTAGTTGTCAAAGTTCAGTGGAACTGGAGGCGAGCCAACGCGGCTACAGCACGCACTTCCAGGTGCTCCGCGCTTTCATTGCTTTTATTGGTACGCATTAAGTCTAAATAAATTTCATTAATATCACCAGCTTTTTCAAATCTTACTACTCATTACGAATAATGAGATATTTACTAACGTTAAGTTCTTAAGTAAATACTGGTATGCATCAGACATAATTAGCTTTGTATGAAAAGGGATTAATAGAGATATATTTGTTTTTACAAAGTCATTGGCCTTCTCGTCCTTCTCTCGTCCTATTGTGGCCGGGCTTCCTGGTGAGATCACGTTTATTTTGTTGCAGCATTCTCTACTCTACCCCTTTTGTCTACATGGTTTAATCGCGGCGATGTTTTCCGAACAATTTATTTGTACGGATCGGCCGCGTCAGGCGGGACAACGGTGAAATTAATCTGATTCTTTTCTTGTCGAGTCACGCGGCTTCCGTTGTTAAATTAAAATGTAGGGAAAGGGGATGTCCTATTAGTTTTTATCTGGAACGCCGTGATACGTGAGCTGTTGTTGTGCGTCATAATGGAACCGTGGAGCCGTGGAGCCGTGGACCACCCGAGATTACTTGCTGTCTGTTCATTTTATTTTGGCTGTCCCTTTTGTGGTATGATTCTTAATAATTGCTCCTTTCAATTCTTGACTTTAAATCTTCATAAAGTATTTTGCCCAAACAACAGTTAGTACCAAATTAGCAGAGTTAAACGAAAACATAAGAAGTTATTGCTTTTTTATTTTACGCAAAGTTTATAGTCACTCTGCCAAAGATATGATCTACGAATGAATTGAAATCTGGGTTATTAGTTATGTAGAAACTAAATGCTCTATTTATAATACGGTTACGTCATGTGCGTAAATGTGCACTCAAACTCAAGTCCTCATTTACATCTCATAAATGTCGGTAAACTTAATCAAGATAAATAGCCGATAACTAGATGCAAACAAATCCTCTAGATTTATTGTTACCACAATAAAGAAGTTTTTGAATAAATATTATTAACCGCACTATTAAAGCAACAAAAACAAGGTTAGCCACACGATGCCTCCAGTTTAAATAGGAAATGGGCGTACCGATTAAGTAGCCAGAAAGAAGTGTCAATAAATTATAATATTTTCGTGGCAGCCGGTAAAGAACGTAGAAATTATAATCCATATAAATCATTTGGAGTTGTTAGCATTTACATGTAATAAATATTCAGTTAAATGAGTCTATCAATACGGTTTCATTATGAAAGTAGCTGTGTCTGCCTACTGGTTGCGCCCGCGCGGCTGGCTGTGCTCACATTGTTGGGCGCGGAGTCGCGGACTCGACTCTGCAAAGTTTACCTGTCTGCGACTACGCGGCCTTCGTGGAATGTCGTCGGGTAGCTCATTATAAATTTGCCTTTATGTTGCAATTTCATATATGAGTCACCATTTAAAATAAATAACCTCCGTGCTCAATTCATCAGAGATAAAGAACAAAACAAAGAAGCCTCAATGAGACCCGTTGCGGGTAGCGAGCGAGCGATGCGGCTTAAACTTCCCTCGTCATTCAATTTTTAACAACATAATGAGTACTTTGGGCCCTCTAAATTATGCTTGTCCCAATTATGTAGTTTCAATTAATTAACCAGATTGTTAAATGATAGTGTTACGTAGGAAATGGCCCTTCTGGGTGAGTGTCGTGACAGTTGTATTTGGATTTATTAGAGACTTGATTGCATCTATTTGTATTGTAATCAATTGCTCAATTTAATCTGAAATAACGTATGCATGACAGATATGTATTTACCATGAACGTTAACGAAGAGGTCGTCCCGCGGCGGTGCGTTGCCTGTGGCGTTGCCGTGGGCCCTGAGCAGTGTTTGTTCTGTTGCAGTAACAACAGCGAACTGTGTTAATGTACGTAGAGATAGCTACGAGTGCTCCTAGACCACGTTATCAGCTCGCGTTAGGTCGTTTCACTGTCCTCGATTCAGGAATCTTGTCGATAGTAGTAGTATAGTTGAATCATCTTCAAGAATGGGACACGCGTCGGTCTTCATAGTGTCGCCGCGTCATTTACAGTCACCATAACTAAACAGACAGTACCTATGTTGAAATGTTTTCGCTAACATTGGTTGCGGTTTGAAGATTATGACAAATGGCTGGCAGAGCCTCACAAAGAAAGTTGGAAAGTGTAGGATGTAGGTGTTCGTTTGTTGTGCGCATTAAGGCAAGTCCTTAAAGTGTGTCTACTGTGTCATCTGCTTCTGTTGTTCGTCTTCGTAAGTGGGTTAGTGACGCGGCAGACGGCGCGGCGGCTTCTCGCGCAAACCGGCTGCCAATTACTTGGTGGCAGATTCCACATTTTACGAACAACCTATCCGAAATTTTGATACAATTTATCTTTAATGTGCCCTCTTATCTTCGTCTTATTTTACACAGATACGTTTCGGAGTGGCGGCGCCGCTGTTAGATAATTTCATAATTATTCAAATTTTACCTGATGGTAAATTGAAAAACGATGTTGTTGCGTGACTGCTACCGTTTACTTGTTTTTTTTATGACGTTGTAAACGATATTATCATTGATGTTGAAATTGGTTTGTTCTAATATCATATTCTAATGAAAAGAATCATGGCATGGTAATAAAGTTCCGAAAGGGCTTGTCTCGTCTTACGTGCAAGTTTAGCTGCAGGGAAGTTATCTAACTTCACTTAAATTACTTCACTTAACATTCAGTTATTCTAATCTTAATTAAGTATTTACAAATACCACTTGACAACGAAATAGTAACTTTTACTTCACCTTTACAGGCAAACAATGTTCTGTGTTTGTGTTTTATCTCACAAAATAAATACAAGTGAAGTTAAATTATTTTAACTAAAGCAAGCGCAGACACATTTTATCTTCTTATCAAATGGTTTAATACCGCTAAATGTCCCGGGAGAGCTGCTTACAAATGCATTGTGTAATATTGGGACTGCATACTGCATATTTCAGCCGCTGTGCCCAGGCGCAAGCGCAGCTCGGCAACTGTGGGCCACGCCACGCCAACGAGTGGCCGTGGCTGACGCATGGCGGCGCGTGCCGCTCCCAGTCGTGATCCTAATCAGTTGCATCTGCCCAAGACAATACACATTGCCTAATAAGACCGTGACTTAAAGCAGAACCATTGATTTGTTATCTGATCCAATCTAGTTAAACAGGTCTTCAATTCCCTTTCCTTTATTGCTCCATCATGCATGATTTTATATGTATTGATTTGATTAGACTCTATTGTCATCCGGCTTCCAGTCTAACTGGGTGCAGCTGAGTACCAGTTATTTACATGAAGCGATTGACTATCTGACCTTTACAACCCAGTAACTGAGGAATACGAGACCCCTTAGTAAGTCTGGTTGTCAGAATTTCGGGTTCTGACTTCGGGACCAACGACATAACCTGATTTCTGAGGCACGGAGGAAACTCGGTATGTAACGAAAAATGATGGTCTCTCAGCCCAACCAAGGACTATAGACACTAGCATAAATAAAAATGAAGATAAAGGTCTTTGTCAAATTCAATGCTAAACAAACATGTTTAAAACTTTTCACGTTCTTGGAATAACACGACTATCATCGCTATGCAAAGCTAAGGAATTGTTTAGAAATGTTGAATCATAGTTTTGTTGTAGCGAGTATGTGTAACCGATGCACGATGTCAAGGAGGTCACCACTCAGGCAGGTTCAATGTCTTACGGAAAGGCTTCGGCTTTGTGGTGTGTGGTGAGGACACAACTCATAACAATGCCCCATAAAACTTTTGAAGAAACAAAAACTGATAATGTGCCCTAAATGTAAGTGCCTCCATCAGGATCGTTTTATGATAAATCGTATTGGAATGCGACGTTGACAGTAATACAATAATATCGAAGACTGGAATCTTTACAAAAAAAGCTAAAACGTTTTACAGAACATCGTAATTTTACTGTTATCTAAAAATCTTTAAATTACTTAATTTTAAACATTTTAGTATGTTTGTAAGATTTAATCTAATAAAAGCGTATAAACATGCGATAAAAATAATAATAACGGGTTTAATATCCCGTAAATTGAAATTAATGAGCTCATTACAAAAACCGAAGTGTTTGGTAGTAGCGCCCGTTTCAAAGGCATTGCAAACCGGCTTGGAGTGTTGGACGCGATACTATCTTAATTACTACATTAGCATGGTGATGATTCGCTTCGAATACACATTAGGCGGAATTATCTTCGACATTTTGCAAATAAAGGATGACGGAGCGTCGCACGGTCGCAACTCGCACCACGGGACCTCCCTCCCGACCGGTATTGATGATCAACATCTTCTTGACGATAAAATCGATTCAAGTAAAAATCGTAGGTGTTACAAATATACATATTATTGCTGTTACAAAGCTATTTTCCAAATTCTCATTTGATATCCATTCACAGTAAATGTTTTGCTATCAAGTGCTATGTTGATGTAAGCCAACACATGCACTCACGTAATATAATATCATTAAGTATCGCGCCTAAATTGCGTTAGCATTTTTATTGATGGCATGTATTGATATCTTTTATGGATATTTATGCTGTTGTTTAACAAAACAACACTTAGTTTTCGATTTTCTTACTTGTTTCAAAAGTTACGAAATGTACGTTGGTACTTTCTCTCTCGTCTCGCAACTGATACACGCTGGAAGTGCGGATGGAGGTTAAGAAAACAAAGTTTCGTCTTCACATAGATATAGGCTGCAAAACCGTACCTCTATCATGTCATCATCTATTTACGCGTTATATTACTAGTTTCCTTCGTCTAGGTTCAAATCTGATACCAAATTTAATCTTGAGGATTATCAGTTTTTTTTATTTAGATCACCTCTGTGTTCAACTGTTCAGGCAGTCTAAAATATCTTGGTGTCATATCGTAAAGTTGAGGTAACAAGTAGGCGTTTGTCCTTGTTTGTGTGATAATGTATCCCGCACTTGGGGACGTGCCGGGAGGTTTATTTGTGTAGAACAAATACAAGGTGCTCGTGTACCGGGAGGCCGGGAGCCGCGACTTGTCGTGTTTGCTTACGTTGATATGCATACCTCCCGATTTAATTGTACACCCTTAGAACGCGCTCTGCTGCCGTGCATTCATTAACAATAATAGCTGCCACTGAATACTAACGAACAGATTAGGATATGTTATGTTATTATGATATTCGTAATAACTGTTAAAGAGCAAAACTATAAATAGTATGCTTGCGCTAACATTGTCAACTCGAGCTACCGTTGCATCGGTAATACCATTTTTTTTTTGGATTATTAACTTATTAAAACAGTAACGGCAATAACCGTGGTTCTTCTCTAATTCTGATTAAGTTACGGTTGTTGTATTATTGTATAACAGGCTGGTATCCGAAACGGTAAGTCCAAAGCGTGTGTTTTACGGTAGTCGTTCTCTAATTTACGGTTAAACTTATTTGTCTTAGGTCAGTTTCAGTCAATTCATTTATAGAGTAATCATGTGGTATTTCATGCCTTATTGAATGATTCAGGAAAAACAGTGGCAAACGAATTTAATGAGCCCGACGATATTATTCGACTTAATTATTATCCTGAAAAGATAACATACAAAAGATAGCATTGAACTTGGGTATGAAATAGGCGATTAAAGTATTTTAATCCTGGTTTACCTTAATTAATAACATCTGAATCGAGTTTAAATATGTCTGAGGAAACTTAAAAAGCACACAAGGTAAAAAATATGGGTGAAGTTACTAATTATCAATCTGATACTTTCCCGTCTGCTGCGAATTTTGACTTTAATTAAATTCGAAAGTCAAACTCAAATATTTAACGCGTCCTTTTAAAACGATTTACGTATTGTTATTTACAAGCGAAAGTCCATTAAGTTCTCGACTCCTGCCCGACAGGAGTATGTATCGCGTATGAACATAATAATTTATAGCCCTTAATTATATTCGGTACACCGAACATATGAATTCGCTTACTTAAACAAGCTGAACATGAATTTCCTCTTTTTGAAAGGTTGCACCAATATTGTAAGCAAGCATGTGTCAGTGTTGGTAATTGATTAACAATTTCCGTTTCGGAGTATTATATCGTATAAGTAATTGAACATTTTACAAGAAAGCTTTTATATTTATTTGATTGATTTATCACTTCATCAGTAACTTATGAATATAACATTCACGAGAACGTTCCAGAGGTTATCAATCGACTTGGAATCGACGGCCTGCATCGAAAGCTCAATGCTTTATCATAGATGCGGTTATTTGATCGAGTAGTTCTAAATAGTAGCCAGTGATTATGCAGTTCGAAATAGTGAACAGATGAACGCATGCGCACACTCCCTCGGAAGGGCTTACCCAACAGACGCTCAAGGCGAGCCCTTGATGATCTCTTAATTGGCTGCAGGTACTCTTCGATTCGACATTTACCAGCGAATCGATAAGAATTAAAACAGTTATAAAGGTTAAGGCGAAACCCGTCTGTGAATACGATAAATCCAATTACCCTGACATTTCTAAATCATATGAATCCGCTCGCCAGACAGGACAACGTTTTAAGGGCCAGCTTCGCGGACGCGCCGCGCGAAGTTTAGGTTTTTAGCGCTACACTCACAACGATCGAGGCTCGCGCACCGCACACGCACACATGTACGTATGCACAGTGGGTCGCCACGTCAGACTTTGACTCGCCAACTAAATTGTAACTTTATTGTCACTGATTTTGATATGTGGTCAAATATGTGATTATTAGTGATTATTAGATTTATTAGCATAGCGAGATTAATAATGTACATATATTAAATTGTACTATAGAATTTTATTATTTTAGATGCACAATACAAAATGAAATTGTTATTCCCAATTACAAAAATAATATATTGTACTGAAAACCGTGATCACATAAATCTTGCAATTGCTTAAAAACAAAGTCAACGTCGACCAATCTGCGGCCAACAACCAGTTCATGTTCATCAGGCTGCAGCTCCGGTTCCATGATTAGTGCCGGATATTCTTGATTCTGCAATAAATATAACATATCAGATACCTAATGAAATAAAATGAAGACAGACAAGCACACACACACACACAATGTGCAGGGCTCCTCCACACGGCCGGACCTACAGGGCTACAACGATAAATGCCTACACTGTTATTCACAAATAAAATTTGATACGTTTAACCATAGTACCTATAAAAAAACCGGCCAAGAGCGTGTCGGGCCACGCTCAGTGTAGGGTTCCATAGTTTCCCGTCCGTCCGTCCGTAAAATATGTAAACGAAGTTAAAAAAAAATGCTTGCATATATACGATTATACTACAAACTTAGTCCAGAAATTATTTTGTGCAACTTTTTGTCTTTTTTGTACAAAAACTGTTGTTTCCATCCAAGTTCAAAATTATTTTCCTAGAAAGTCCTTATAAAGTTCTACTTTTCAGTTTTTTTTCATATTTTCTAAACGTATGGTTCAAAAGTTAGAGGGGGGGAGGGGGACACATTGTTTTTTACTTTTGGAGCGATTATTTCCGAAATTATTGACATTATCAAAAAATGATTTTAGTAAACCCCTATTCATTTTTAAATACCTTTCCAACGATATATCGCACGTTAAGGTTGCACAAGCAAGTCATTCTTCCATACAAACGTAGTATGGTGATTACTCCTCTGGTTGACGGTGTAGGTTTAAAATTAAAAATTGTATCAACTAGTCTTGTCATTATCTAGGTCTCTATGGAAGCAGAATTGGAAAAAAAATATTGGTTTGAAAGTTATGAGCGTCGAAACTTTCATATTTTAGCACTAATTTTAACCATCTTTGGACGTAAATAAGTAACGTATATAGTACGAAAATTAAAAAAGTAAAACCATACAGACATAGATTAGTTATTAAAGAATTCAAATAATTCTATTTTGAACAGATACATTCAATGGATTTTTCATGGTATCCATACTACCAAAGGTCTGCATAGAAACAATCGCGCGCCCGTTTTAGTTGTGTCTCTTTCGCTCTATGCATTTCGCTCGTGACGTCGGATGAAATAGCATGCATTTTAGCCCCGCCCACCAACTAGTTCGTACCGTTGGCTTGTACCCTTAAGGTTGAAATTAAAAAAAAAAACACTTCCCACTTTACATATAGGGGGGCTACCCTAATAAAACATTTTTTTCCAATTTTTATTTAACCGCTTTGTCGGCGTGATTGATACACATATTGGTACCAAATTTCAGCTTTCTAGTGTTAACGGTCACAGAGATTAAGCGAGGACGGACAGACGGACGGACAGACAGACATGGCGAAACTTTAAGGGTTCCTAGTTGACTACGGAACTCTAAAAAGGGGGAAGTACGGTATCTTCATACATACAAACGCACCGCGCGCGGCTTATATCTGTGCGCCATAGTAGGTATCTTTTTTGTTGGATAATTACGAGAGCAACTTGAAAATGAGATTTTTTGTTTGTTGAGATATCTTAACGACTTTTTGTCAAATGAAAATTCTATGTATAAAACCATTCTATCCGTTTGAATCATATAAATCGGTCCACGCGTTTATCAGATAATTAAGAATTAGTATAATGAAAATGTAAACAACCAGAATTTTTGATGTTTTTGTTCTACGAACGAAATGTAATGTCAAATCAGATGCACAAAAAAAAACACAAATACACAATAAGAAACACATACCTACCAGTACATTGTCTACTATCTAATTTACGAGTAATATAATGCAAATTCACAATAATATAAAAAGTATACTTACTCAATTTCAAAACTATTATGGTATCACAAAAGTTTGTCGCGAGACCACTGTGCACTGATTTTGTGTACGTACACGGTTCGACTGCGATCTGCCGATGCGGCGCAAACCGACGTGCTCTCACGTTGGAGGCGCGTGGCAGACTGAGCCACGAGTGGGTCCGTCGACGCTTGCTAAGAAAGCGCTCCGCTTCATAGTAATTTGTATGAAGATTTTGAGCGAAAAACATGGGCAAGTTTGTGATTTTTTTACACAAAATGAGAGTATGTTTATTAAAAAATGAAGCTTTCAGTGACTACTTTATACTTTTAACTTTATTATTTAATAAAATTCATTTAAAAATTCTCAATAATTACGACTCAGTTGTTACAATACGGGAGTGCGATTTACTCGTTTTTAGTGATTTTCTGATTTTTTTTTACACTTATCCATAAGCATTATCTTAAATTAGAAAGTTTCAATAACAAGTTACATTCATTGGCTAGCTGTGTGATTTATTTCAAGGTTGTGGAGCATCGTTTTCTATCTATTTCTATGACATTCCCAACCTTCGATTTCCGGAGCCGGCCCTTAATGAGAACTGTATATTTAGCTTGTAATTAGAGAAACACTCTCCTAATCTAGATTTATGGAAGATTAACGAACTATCACTTAAAACATTATAATGCAATCAGACACACGTCATAGAACCTGTAACATTTCTTCTAAAATGTTATGCAATTTAGTTACCTACATCACCTACATGTTTTAATTAATGCAAAAATATAATTTAGTAGGTTGCGGTTTTCCTTTAAGACTTTCCTTGACCGGTATGAAATCATCAGTGCAGTAACGAGTGTTTACTCTTCTATGCCCTTCACTTGATCGCTCTTCCCACGTCGTTATGCAATGCTAGCCTCGGGCCTCCGACTAGCTTTCTGGAGCCAGTGGCGACCGCGACGTCTCCCAGTAATTAACGTTAGTTATGACTGGCCGACGATTATGATATCCTAGTACTGCGCCTTGCCTGTTAACCACTGTCGAGGCGGTAATGCCTTGATTTATGCTGCCGTTCCTCCTCGAGGTTCGTTCACATTGCCTCACAAGGGAATAAACTACTCCAATAATCGCTCCTAGTCCCCCGAGGTCCTTTAAATGCTAATGCCACATAATAAGCTCAACGATTTACGTGATCAATCCTAACGATGTAGCAAGCGTGAAGTCATTTTAATCGCACCAAGTTTTACATTAAAAAGTTGTTAATGAAAAGAGTTGCTTCTTTGAATTTAATTTACAGGTTCGATAAGGTTCACGTGCACGTTCACTTTTATGTTCTGCTATGTAGGTCGATGTTTTGAATTGAAATTATATAAAATGGACAAAATGTGTTCGGCCGATGTTCGCAAACGGCATAGCTCCGTGTAGCGGTCGTAGGAACCAGTCCCGATGGCGATATTGTCGATAACACGCGTAATGCTACTCCGCGGATGTTTGGCAGACCTCCTAGGCCGCTAGGCTCCCACCGACCTATAACGTTCGTCTACTTGTCATCACCTAGCGTCCTATCACTCTTCTTATTGGTAAACACTAGTTTTATTTATTCACTGATGACATTTACATGCTCCAGATAATACATTTATTTATAGATGGAGACTTATGAATTGTAATTTGTTTGATTGCGATTATGCATATTTATTTAATATCTGCAACCGGTTTACTGATGATGACAGCTACAAGTTTTATTATTATCATTCCCAGCTAATCTAATACTCACCTAGATATTTGTATGAGTGAGGTGGAGTCCGATATAAAAATTAATTTCAAACAATGGTTTCGTTGAAATTATGTTGCATGCCATGAATTTATAAAAAGCGTGTTACTTGATCATTTTTATTTTCTCCAAATTATCAATAGGCAATAATATTATGGAAAGTCGTATCTAAACCTATTTTCTAATGAATAGATAATTTTATGTCATGGGTGTGTTGATCTTGATGCATATCAACATAAAGGTTATATTAATGAAAATAGTTTTAACATAAGTTGATCAAACACGCAACATTCCAATAGCGACAGATGTGTAGTTTATAATTAAAGGGATGCACTATAAAAGTAACACGAACAAGATATTCGCACAGCGGATGTTGCGTGTGCAATCAAAACATGCGATAATGTGATAAGAAAGATAAAACGTTGCGCTACCGACCTAGGGTTGCTCCAGATTGTAGATGGCTCCTCTAGGGGCTACTGCGTTACTGTGGGCACTGTCACTGAACTCTCACTGATACTCATGTCACAGGGCATTAAATCGCGGGGTGTATGTTATACACGTGTTTCGCGTGAGGACGGTGTCGCGGATCGTGCGACAGGTGCGCTTGCCGCAGCTTCCGCAGCGGCTCTGGCGGCCGCGGGCCGGCTCCCGCGCCGACCCGCCGAACACGCCTCGTGCGTACGCGCACCTTCTCCCCGCCCGCCCTCACACTGAAGCCTTCCATTACTACACTTTTCAGCGGCTTTTCATTAAGTGTTTCACATATTTTTCTTATACTGTTTAATGGTTTGTGATTAAACATTAATTAAAGTACCAGTGACGCCTTTCGGGTTTAATAATGCAGAAAACGTTTTAATGACTCTAGCAGCCTACTTATTTTATTATTATCTTAGTTTAACGATAAACCTACACAGAAATCAGTTTATGGAACCAGTGCAATTACGCTAGCATCATTAAACATGAGGTAGAACGCTGGTTGCAGCTGCTGTACAACTAGATGTTACAACCTACAAACATACATTAAACATACGTAGAAAAGAGCTTTCTAAGAATTAAGATGAAATGATTAGATGCCATAAAATAAGGTGCGCTGAATCTGGTCAGCAAACTGCGTGGGAAAGTTGGTCTCCCATAAATCTTGTATTAGATTCTTCTCAACGAAGCCCTTGATTAGATGTTAATTAAAAGAAGAAGACGTTCTTTATGTGCGGCGCTTTATAGAGGAATGATGTCGCATGTTGCAAGTAGCAGGGTACTTGTGTGTTTTAAACACTTGTCGACATTGCGTCACGTCCATGCTTGAAGAATCCAAATCTTCATCGATCATCTTAATCAATATTGGTTCGTTTAGTTACATAAATTGACTTTCCCTTCGATGGGTGTTGGACTGTCGAGTCGATTAATGTTTGCTATCAGCACAGCACAATAAGTCTGTGATAGCGAGGACAGTGTGTACGCACGCAGGGTGCCTTCGTTTTGATTGCACTGACGAGATTGCGTGTGATAAAATCTATTGAGCGTTGGCAGGCTCTTTGGCTGTAATAAAGAATCATTATTCATAAATACGGCTACTTCACGAATCGTATATCTAAAGGTGTTATAATGAGGTAAAATTTGTAGGTTTGGATGTAGGAGGGAATCTTTGAAATTACTCATCATCCTATTTCAAAAATTCTTTCACAGATGGAAAGCTATATAAGCTACACTATTGCCGCGTGCCATAGAATGTGATTTTGACGCGGGTAAAATCGCGAGTCGAAGCTAGTCATTAAAATTTCAATGAACCTCCTATTCGGTACTAGGTACTGGTTAGAATGAATTTATAGTCATCATCATTCTCCTGCCCTCATCCCAATCTATTTGGAGTTGGCGCTGCATATCTTCTTCCATACTTCTCGTTTCCTTGGTCTTGTTATTTCATTGGTTATTCTTTTTATATTTGGTCTCATACATAATCAAAATATTGTATGCGCATACCTATCTTTGTCAAAAGACTCAAGTGCTAAGAAATTATTTAACCAACTCCTCGTATCACAATAGTGTTGTACTTATTATGGCACAAGGCGTAAAATGAGTGCGGTTCGTGATAGCATTCGGATTTGTTTAGTCTGTGCAAACATAATTTAACCAATTTGTCGAGTGCCACCGCTTTCCTGTCACATTTGGAATATTGGTACAATGAATACCGATGAGCTACATAAACATGAGAGTTTATGAACATTGTGTAACTCTTTCTGATGTGAAAGCTGCTTTTGCTTGTCTTGCAATTCAAAATGATAGATCATCCTGCTATACTAAATTTTTTCGTTCATTCCCATTAGTTCGATTCATTAGTTCGATCGTCGAACTAGTGAGGAACTAGTGAAAGGATACTGTCGCGAAACGGTGATTCATCCGCTTAGCGGACGACTAGCAACAGCCTATAATTTTGCGTTTTTTATTTTATTACGAAATTAGTAAAACATTTAAATGTAGTAGAACTATTTTTAAATCTAATTAATTCGACGGTCGAACAAATGAGAAAAAAAGTTCTCACTAGTTCGACGGTCGAACAGATGAGAAAAAAAATTCTCACTAGTTTGACGGCACGGTTGGCGCAGTGGCTAAGCGATTGGACTGCTGCGTTGCGTGTCGCGGGTTCGATCCCCGCACGGAACAAATATTTGTATGACCTGCAGATAGTTGTTTCGGGTCTGGGTATTTGAGTATGTGAGTTTATATGTTTGTGAGCACCCACGATACAGGAGAAATTCCTAGTGTGGGGCAACGTTTTTTAAATATATAAAAAAAAAAGAACTAATGAATCGAACTAATGGGAATGAGCCAATTTCTTTTTAGGTTCGACGTAGTATATCATATACATCTCTATTCCTATAAGTAATTTTTAATTGATCTTCTTACTTAGCTTATCATCTTATAAAAGGTGTCCCTTAGCTAAGCCGAAAAGCATTTCGATTTTTTTTTATTCCTGGGAAGTTTCTAGTTACGGAGATATTGGGGGTCAAAGTTAAAACTTTTCCACAAGTTTCCTTTAAAAACCTCTACTACCCCAGTACTATTCAATCCCTCCATCAGCACAATGTTTTGATTACGTAACATTGAATCCTACCGTAAATGATAATTTGTAATCTCGTAAACAAGTTGTTTTCCAGCAATAATTGCAGCGTAGAATTACTTAGTTTGATGTACAGAATGCTTGGTTGACGGCTTTGTGAAGGGTCTATTAGGCCCAGATTCACAGACCACACTTTGACTTTACTAAGTAAAGTATGATTTTTGGAAAGTAAAGAACAGCTTGACTAAGAAATATATTTTTAAATATATTTTTGCGTGAAAGTAGATCTTTCTATCAAAGTAAAGTCAAAGTGTGGTCTGTGAATCTGGGCCTAAGAAATATATTTTTGCGTGAAAGTAGATCTTTCCATCAAAGTAAAGTCAAAGTGTGGTCTTTGAATCTGGGCCTTAGAGTAAGATCCCAGAGCAATCAGACATAACTTATTTTCACACGAATGAAACCTGAAGTTTTCAGTAGCGTCTCGTGTGCCTTGAATACCTACGCGCTTTGTAGAACTTGCCGAGTGACACCTGGGCAGGTACCAGGTGAGAAAGGTAACTAAAAATAAGAATTATTTAACTTAAATTCACATGGCTGATTTTTATATATGTCATGTAGAATATTATTATAAAGTAATATCATAAGTGTCAGACACTTTTGATGGACCAGAGCTTTTGACAGACGCTTTTAAGCTTGGATTTTGGAGCGCCTGACCAATATAGCATGGCAATATCCCGATCAATTAGCTTTAAGTATTAAATCATAAGGAGTTTAGTATTATTTAAAGCGTCTGTTAAGCAATACGACCGACGGAAAGTGTCTAGGAGTAGAAAATATACGTAAAAAACAGCTTGGAGTAAATACTTCACGTATTTTCTCCAAGCTGTTTTTTACGTATATTTTAGGAATTATCCTTAAAAATAAGTCGCAAATACAAGTTCCACAAAGCGCGTAGGTATTCAAGGCACACGAGACGCTACTGAAAACTTCAGGTTTCATCCGTGTGAAAATAAGTTATGTCTGATTGCTCTAGGATCTTGGACTATATGTATTAGATTTAAAAACCAATATCCATGCAATTTTTCTTAGGTCTGCCTGCCTCCTTTGATTTACCAACAACGGTGTATTTGCAGATTTCGAATATGCAACATGAAAAACTTAAAAAAAACTGTCTGTCGAGTCATTTTCAACCTCATTTTCGACTTTCTCACCACTTATCATCTGAATGTAATACATATTTTCATGCACTCAAAGCAGGCGCTACAAAACATGAAATTCCGATGTAATATTAGTATTCTCTTATTACCTGTCTCACTGAAATTCTGCAGGGAGCTTTTACTTCGTTTTGGATTATCGGGTCCTAAGCTAGCGGCACATGCCAACAGTATTTTCTATTGAAATTAGCATATTCATGAATACCAATAGTCTGACAAAATATTCTGGTAGGAAGCGGTCTTTTATAGAGATATTTAGCTTTTCATATTCATGTCCAACCCGCTGGAAGCATAGTGTCCATTCTGTTGCTATAATGTTGCTATTGCTAGGGGATATTTTGAACACTATCAGTTTTACTACCTAATATAGATAAACATAAATGCTTCATGAAAAATGTGCGTCATAGTACCGTTACATGGAAACCTTACTTTCCGCGCCGAACTTATCGCACCAGAAATCTACGTCTGTTTGCTTTCACGAAAAGCTGATAAGCAGTTTGCCATTCTTATATCATTTACACTAGGTTTTAAGTAACGCCTCGGTGGCGACATATAATTGCGTTTAAGTACATAAAAACACCTCGTAACAGAACACCCGTGGAGCCATATAAAGTCATTACATTGAATCAATATGCGATGCAAACGGGTTAGGTCTCAATAAATGATAACAAGCGGCGCCGGAGATCGAGTGCCGATGCACGATGGCGCGATTGTGCTCATACAGTAATTAAGCATTAATAATTTTCGATTACCGCGAAGCGTGTCCATCCACTGCTGACCACAGCCGGCTCGTGACAGGTTATGTGGGTTTTGAGCCGACTCCTCTCGGGAGGTAAGAGGGGGAAGCTACACGGGTGGTCAACTGTCCTTTACAGGCGATTGTACACATATCTTTATTCATTACTCATTATGTCTTTGAAATTGTAGAGACGCCCCTTAATTCACCGATTAATTTAAAGACTTTATAATGTGAAACAAGCAGGCTGTATCCAACTAAAAATTAAATTGAATTCCGTAGATAAAACTTTTACAAAACATCTCAAGTACGAGTAGAGTGCATACGTTTCAAACAAAGTGAATCATAAAGTTGTACAAGCACTTATTATTAGCAGTGGTTCTTGTTTTTGAAGCTAGATACTGCGCTGATAATAACGCTCATTCATATGTTCAATTAGTAGATTTGTGCAATCCTAAATTGCTACACTGTGAAATAACAACCGAGCTTAACGAGCCAATTAAACTGTACAGTCGAACAAGCTAATAAGTATACAGGGTAGAGATCTTTATAATTCTATAACACTGAAAATATTGATTGTAATTTTGTTTTATAAAGTGTTTTGCATTAAGCGACTGATGCCAAACGCTGTATCGTTTGACATCAGTCTCTAAATGTACCTGTATAATTTTAAAACTAATTACAAGTTAGCTGCCTGTATACTTATTAGTTTGTTCGACTGTACAAGAGTATTAGACTGTTTTTCGTTTTTGAAAATCGTATTCGCTTATACGACTTCACGGAATCGTTATATTTTTATACGTAGATGTTGGTGAGTGTACCAAATAAACCTGAAGCATATGATTTGATTCACTTTGATTCACTAGGTACGTAGAAACTGCGGTCATCGCCACTCCACTTACTCCTCATTGGCGAAATGTATTGGTTCCCTAGAGGTACCTAGCTTGCAGCGATTCTGTTTTGTAGATTTACAAGTCACGCTCTAGAAAGCTCGTGCTTTGCTTTACTACCCCGATCGGTAACGTTAACATGCGTAAATTATTGCTTGATCAGACCTGATCTCCTTTTTCGTAGCCGCTTATAAATCTTTTTGCTTGTAGGTACTTTGTAATAGGGTCACATTAAAGTCAAACAAGGTTCTTGTATAATGTTTTATGAAACAACAGTGCTTGCTGCACCGTCGCGTCGTTAACAAACACTACATAAGTTAACTATTCCAAAATGAGAATATGGTGTAGTAGGGCTTGTTGACTGCAAATAAATGGGACATGTTTAATGTTCCATAGTGAGCTCGCCATTTATTTCAATCAGCACTGATTTATCGGTTGTATCTTGACGTCGAATGTGATTTTACAAGATAATGCGTGTTTTCAATGCGTTGAACAAGTTAAGTTATGATGATTTTACGAATTGGATTCTGTGTAATGTCACAGAATACTGGGCTAATGTCTTGTTCAAAAGCTGGTGATGTCAGTCGATTTTAAACTCTACTAAGTTTATTATTTTATGAGGAGTCTGATGCCTTTCCTTTCCCTTCCTCTTCACCTTTCCCTTTTATCATTTAACTGTTTCTATGGCATTTTGGGCCATCCTTTTGAAAAGAGTCCATCTCGTCACGCCTTCTCCATCTAGGTCTACCGCGTCACCCGGTTCTGTTGTTCAGAACCCAATCTGAAGCCACTTAGGCCCAATTTCATATTTATTATCGAGTATCGACCAAGTTTATAATCGAGGTGAAATTGAAAAACTCACAACTAAGCTTTTCATTTATTTTCTAATTATTTGCATAGATCTTTCAGCCAAGCCTCTGCTATGAGACTTGAAGCGAAAGGATTTAACCGTGTTATTTGTTGATTGAAAATATAAATGAATAAATAATGAAATCTTGACATTTATTATCTCTGTTATTTATTACTTATTCGCAACACCTGTCCTTGTTATTTCCATGTCTATACTCATGAAGGCCCTAAGAAGACAATAGACATGACTAACACTATTTTAAAATCAAAAGAGCGGTATTTCTGGACAGTCTTTTCTTTTCATAAAAGTCGTCAAATCCTCCCTCCAATCGTTAATTTCGTTTGCCATTATAGAATGTAATTGTGAATTTGTGAATAGCAAAAGGTACATACATAAATGATTAGCAAAAGGTAAATGCAATTCCTATTGGAAGTTTATAGTTCTTTTAACAATTTAAATGCCATTAAAGTATATTGCAACTAGGGTCTAAACAATAAGTCATATTTTACCTTGTAATAACCATTACGTTTTAATAATACATCCTGGTGTATATCGTTCGTAATAAAACGCGATGAGATTTCCTGATCGATATTGCTCTCCAGTTTATTGATTCACGATAGTTACAATGTTATACACGACTTTCTCACAGGCGTTATCCTTTAGATAGCCGATATGAGGAAGCAACAGGCTTCTTATTAGGTGTTGATGTGAAGCACTGTATGTTCAAAGGAATCATCGTTTCACACGTCCAATACTAAGTATTTTATAGTCTCAATCATCTCTTATACCAACACAACGTAATGTGTACACCCTTTCAATTTTACTACAGAGTTGTTCGTACCTTGAAGACGATTTATGTTAATTAGTTGCAATTTATAATGTTGCATTAGAAAAACAAATATAGTTATTTGTTCACACTGAAGCGTTGACATCGGACATGAAGTAAGCTGGCCAAGGTCCGCCGTCACATAAAACAGCACTTTAACGCGTCGCAGTCGCGTACGACGTTTGCAGAAATGGTACTCCGTCACGCCTGTACACGATTTACCTTTAATATGATAATGCGACAGGTCTGCCTTTCTGCGGTTCGTGGGAATCGCTCGCCGCAGGCCGGAGAATAAGCTATAACCAACGTTTAATTAGGTTCCAATGCCTACTTACTACACACGTGCAGCGGGTTGACGAGTTCTAGTAACTCGCCGTAATAATTCTCGATCGAGTAATAACTATCGACGTTAAACTTAAATGCAAAATTTAACGACACCAAGCAATTACTAGTTCTACTCTCACAGATCGGCCCATCGTCCAACATTTGCGCAGTTGGCAATCTCGATTCCCCGAGATGGGGCATCCGGCTGTAAAAAGAAAATCTCCAAGCTTTCCTTTTGTTGGTCCGGTGACATCGTATGCGACTATCTCTTTGATTGACGTGTTTGTTCTACTTGATACATAATAAAATGTTTATTAGTTTTAAGTAACTTGTCGGGTGATTTATGTCGTAGTGTAAAATGTGGATATAAACTTTGAAGTATAAATTGTAGATAAAACATTTTATATTGATGATGCCTGTTCATTTATGTGCTTGTGTCGATATACGTATGGTTGATAGTTAAAGCTTAGTCAGGTCTTAGGGCCAAATTATGATTGTATGCGCTTAACAACAGCAAATGGCACACACAAACACGGGGCGGGCTGCGCGCATGTGTCAGCCTCTGTGCCCAGTGTACGCGCTTCCTCCACATCACTTTACATTAACTGTAATGGGCTTCATGCTCTTTTACTACCTCATAATGTTGAAAGCTCTGTCTCGCAAATTACCTAGTCGTTTCTGTAGATCTATTCGCGAGTCTCACTTTTCATTAAAAGCAGCCTTTGCTTCTAAGTTAGGGTCGTCATTAAGTGCATGCGCAGCAATTACCGTTTAATTATTATTGTTTAGTGTTTCCCTGTCTGCATCAAAACTCTATTATTTAACCTTTCAGCGAAGCTCGACTTCATGTTCATCTAAGGTTCTCTTGAGCAGATTTTGGAAAATATAGAAACATTATAATTTCTAGTCACTATCTAGTGAAAGTACGGGCCATGGATTTTGGTTTTAATGATAAACCATTAGTATTAATTACCGATTATTAGAAATAATTTAGTGGTAGGTTACTATTTTCTCTCATTTTCGTATTGAGGTACCATCACAGATTATTCAATCAATTGGATTCAATAAAGATAGCCTGTCATATTATTTTTAATAAGTGATTTCTTATGTTCATGAGAAACTTAACGCAATTAGCTTGGAGGACGTAAATGAGTAATGACTTCGCACAGTGCGTCCCACACAGGTCAATGGCAATCACTATTATTTTCACAATTACCTCACTCAGAGAAATGGCTGTTTGATTAGCGTGAAGCAATATTTCGTTTACCAGCAAATGAACTTTAAATAATTTGTTCCTTTCACACGTTATTGTAATACATGTGATATCGTTCCTATGCGTGCCACTTGTAAAACAACACATCACATTATACGAAAAGCAATACTTGCAGCAATAAAATAAATAATACGATAGAAAAACGATTCGTAATCTAAAGATAGATTCATTTAAATAAATGTCGTGACGGGGGCAGTAATTTATATGTGAGTTAGTTTATGCGTGGCTCTACGTACTAAACCGCATAAGATTTGCATTTTTGACTCTACGAAAAGATGTTTATTGTTATAATACGTAATTTGTAATCTGATGTCGCGTCGAACGTCATCGTGTGAAGTAGAATTATAATTACATGGGTCGTACAGTCTGCACAGCTATTAAGTATACATCACGCACACTAGCTAATGAGTTTACACTTTACATGTGTGAAATAGTTATGCCACACAAACACTGAGTAAAGCAAGCGAGCTCTGTCTTTATTAGTGTGCGTGCGGCACATCAATAATGCCATATACCAATATATAGTTATCATTCATTTGTCACTGAATCAGATTTAATATTTCGCTAATGCAACTATAGCAATCTTGGCACAATAGTTAACACCTTTGGTTAACGAACGAGGAGTCGTAAGATCAAACCACGGGTGCTGCTTTTCTTTTTGTAATCATTATTTTGTTAAAACATTATTTAAAGTAGAATCTTTAACGATTCAATCCCGTTCATGGGTGAGTTATGAAGTTTGCAACGTTTGAGAACTACGACACTCTCAGTCCATTTTATTTCGGCTGCTTATAAACTAACTACCGACAATTTAAAAATAAAATTGTTTTCAAACACCTTCATTTATAAAAAAATTGCAGTCTTAGTGGTCAATCTACGATTATTTGCATTACTTAGTTTATTGATAACACAGAATTACTCTAGATATATTCGTTTGTAATTTATTTCTGTGAATCCAAACATGCATCATTAAACAACGTTAAAAAGGCAGAAATCGTTCTTTTGCATGAGCAAACCTTATTTATTAGTGAAATTGCAAGGCGCTTAATGATATCGGTAAGTAACAGATACTATAACTTTTATGTTTACGTAGGAATTAATAAAATTAACGTAACTTTAGTGCATTAACATTGATAAAATAGCCCATTTTTGTTTGCTAATGTATATTTAAACCATATCTAAAAGTATTTGAACTTGTAGTGTATCTATGCATATGATTATTGAAATAAATAATATTAATTTGGTGTATATAGAAGTGTGTATGTATTATAGTTAATATATGGTATATATAGTTACATATAAACCAAATTAATATTATGTCATCATTTAATATATAGGTATACATTAAGTTAACTAAAGTGCATTAACCATTGTTATAATAGCCCATTTTGTTTGCTAATAGAGGTTTAAATACATAGTTTAAGGTATATAATAGGTATATATTTAAAAGTATTTTAGATAATTATTGTATAAAAATAACATTAATTATATATACCTATATGAAAGCATAATTTTATTTTTTAAGTATACATAAATATTACTATTTACTATAAAATAACTAATAACATAAGTATTTTAGTAGAAGTAGGTATTTTAAATACTGTTTTGTTTTATATTCACAGAGAAGAACCGAGCAATTATGGGTCCACCGATATGCAGATTCTGGAGACGTGGAAAATCTTCGACGTGGGCCAAAGTCAAAAGCGAATTCATCAGCTCGACACCATGCCATCGTGGCAAAGCACAAAGCTAGTTCATTCAGATTGCCAACACGCGTCACAGCTACAGCACACAATGTGTGCTTACAAACGGTGAGAAATCACCTGCATTCTGCTGGTTCACGTTGCAGCAAGCCAGCGCGGAAGATTTTACTGTCCACTGCGCATCGACGACGCCGACTACAGTTCACTATGTCATAATTATTTTAATTTTGATTGGAAGAACAATGTGGTGATTAGTAGCGACGAAAAAACTTTTAAGTTGAATAAGGATGGGCGTGAAATATTATGGAGAAAAGGTGGTGAAAGATAATTATAATGAACGTAATAACTAAATTAGTAGAATTTATTTTAAATATTAAACGATTGTGAACCTTATCGTTATTACATAATGTTCATGTTTGTGTGAACAAATGTAAAACTTAGCATTATTTTTATTTGTTATATATACAACTTGCTGTATTCCTCTGTTTTAAACAACAATTCGTATTGTTAAAAGTCTGGTGAAGTGATGTTATTGTTATGCAGATAGAAGTTGCCATAATTTCTTACTATCTAACATGTTGATTCACTTCCCAGCTAATTTTACTTTCGATTCAATTTAGATACCACCCTACTTCAATAAATTATTTACGTCCATCCTTAAGCAACAAATAAATTGTCTAACTAATAAATAAAAATAAAACAAATTATTTTATTGTTTTTATTTAATTACCTTTCTACTTTTTTGTTTAAGTGATTTTATTGGTCACAAACTTAATTTTATAAAACAAAAAGTAAAAAAAGGTAAAAAACAGTAAAACTGAATTCCTCAGTGGGGATCGAACTCACGACACCGAGCGTAGACTTATGTCAAGCGCTTACACCACTCTGCCACGGATGTTCTACTAGACATATCTAAAATATTGGGTCATATTCCTTCACTGTGAGCCCGTTTCTTGAATTTTACCCGTGTATGTTTAATACGTATACCCACACAATATTAATAAAAGTTACCGATGAGTGCGTGATGTAAAGTCGGCCTGCGGTAGGCCAGTTTTGACTTATACGCACATAACGCACACTATTAGAAACATAGTTCACTCGTTTTACTTAGTGTGTGCAAAATGTATACTTATTAACTGGTTCAACTGTACCATGGGTTTGCATTTCGCGGAAGAGCCGTGCAAAAAGTTGTGCATTGCCAGGATGTTACTTAACGTAATACTAGTAGTTTTCGCAAATTCAACGGTAGGTCGGGTATAATGTAACGTACGTGACTATAGCATCGCAAGCGTCCTCGGCAAAATTGTTCCCGGATGCTTATCTCGAAAGTGTCGCGTCACTCATGAATGCTATTGTGTTTCCCCTATTCAGGTCGTTATTCGATACGATGTGGTACAACTTAGGCGACTTTGGGATACCATGTTGTGTTTAGTGGGTGGTGCGGGCGATGATGGCGCGGGGCGGGATGCTCCTGCGGTCCACTTTGTGGTCCGCTCGAGCGTACCACCATCATCGGCGGACGTCGTGACCGCAAACACCGCGCCAAGCCCGCAAACCTGTTCCCTAGCCTTCAATAGACTCATTGAACATTACTCTCGTCGCCCTTGATGTGGTCGACTATTGCGCCGCGGAATTGCTTATGATGGGAAAATCATTCAAAAGTAATAATACGTAAAGGAATTCAGTTCAAGTCACAATAAATGCAAATAGACTATTGTAACGACAGTGGTAAAAAAATACAGGAACTGATTTATAACTTTATTCGGGCAGAGCTTCCCCTTACAACTATTACAATCGAGTGCGACAAGACCGCGAAAATGAGCTTGCAGGGCATTATAAAGCTTTATCCCCACCGGAGGCGTCCGGTAGTTATGGCTTGGCTCAGTGGTTGGCATGGCTGTCGTTGGCGAGGCTCGCTGTCAGGTGGCTGTCAGATGGCTGTCAGATGACTGTCAGTGGGCTGTTGTAACATTCGGCCGTCCTGAAACAATTGCTCCCGCAATGGGAACCAGAAAAACAACGATTACAAGTCAGCTCAAAAAACCAAGTTAAAATGGGGCAATGAACTTTGATCTCTCAAGAAGATTTATGAAATCTTTGGTGCTCAATTGTTCATCTACACTACTGGTGCTATCAGACATATAAGCATCGCTACGATATAATCATAAGGAATCAACGGATACTAAGCCTGTAAACCCGTTGTATCATAATTATTTTATGACCTTTTGTACTTCTTAGTTTATGTCAATCATTACCTAACTCCTCAATATCACTTAATGTGGGCCAGAATATAAATCCTCTAACATACAAGAATTAACTTGGCAACAGGCTCGCCCCCTATTGCATGGGACTTAAACTTTACTGTATACTACTATGTGTGTGTACTCATGGGTACACCTCTACCTAACCCTTCGGGCATTACAAGCGTGATGTTACCAGCATTGATCTTGTTGCTGCTGGTAGTCAGCGCCTGGCGCCAATGTGCGTAATCACTATTATCAGCTATTATTATTTTTCGCCTTGTATCTAATTAGTTACGTCTCATTTTCTTTCCAGCTTTTCTAATTCGAGTAGTAGATAACCCTATCGCTTCTAAATTGCACTGGATTAGAAACCCGGTCTAGGATAAATCGTAAGTCTCATAGGCTTATAGGTACCCTGTTGTATTATTAACAGTATTATTAAAACTCCAAATTATGTTTGGTAACCTATTGTCCCCATATTGAGATGCTTCCTTATGTTCCGTGAATTGTGCGATTAGTGCCTTCCACACTTCGACCTACTCATTAAACGTAGAATCAGAGACATTAAAAACATGAAACACTTTTCATCTATGAAAAGATTACTAAAAAAACTAAGTTTGCCAAACTATCGTATAAAGAAACTGAAGAAACAATTTAAGTTAACTATAAACCATACCAATATGACACACGCACACACACATGTAGGTACTAACACACATGCTTCTTAGCGTGTCGATGGCAAAACTTCATTACTTTTACACACAACACCATTTAACCCCATCTAGATAATGCTCAACTCATCAACGCTAAGATAATGCTACTCTGGCCCCCAAGATACCTACAGGCGTAGCCTAGTCTCGAGACCTCGGTTTTTTCACCATATTCAAATTAAAATTAAACTTGCTACCTACCTACATGTATTATTAGCGCTAAGTTATATTAACAAAAATGATTGTAAATAGACTTAATTAATATTATTCTTCTTAGCAAACCTAGGTAGGACACGCAATAGCTGTTAACAGTTAACGTATTTTTAAACTGCTGTTCCGTTACAAACTTCTTGAAATATCTACTCGTAAAGACCTTGCCATGGTCGGAAACAATGTGATCTGAATAAATAATTGCGATCTAAACTAATTGTCACCACAGAATTATTGACAGTACGCGTTGGTTCAGAAACAACGAATTTAGTGAAAGCATGTATCAATATAAACATGTACCCACTGGTACTCCTTTTTTGTTTAGCCAGAAGGGCTCAAACTATCGATATTTACCATTTTCATTGGTTCAGTAGATTTAGGAATTGAATGTCATTGGCCCTTTTTCCTACCGTATCCGCTTTCCCGTAAGCACAATGTAAACATGACGTCACATAATAATGTTTACGTATAAATCGGGTAATTTATATATGGAAACCAGAAATTTTGTTCTTATTTATAAGTTCAGAACTTCGTTCTTTACGAACTTTACGCCTTGGCCAACATCGTCATGATGCATTTTGTAATATTTTCCATCGCGCGAAGTTTGACACAACTAATCGGGTACCGTAATGGTTTGTTTACGTTACAGGCTACTATCAATACTACAATTATTCACTATAGCAAAACAATACAACTTTTTGGCTTTTCATCTTGTCATTGCACTGTACTGAACTAATCGTTAACCTCTAAATGGTACACATTAAACGGCATTCATCAAACGATCTACTTACATAAGGCTGAAGCAAAGGCAGGCATAGAATTTAACTTTAGCTTCGGTTTTGGCTTGCTGGATTTTGCTTGGCTTTTGTTTGTAATATCGAGCAATGCATAGCATAAGATCACGTTTAGTCATTATATCGCGCACTGCAGTACAGTCCGAAATTACATGGACATTTTTACATAACACATTTATACGATAATATCTTCGCAACAACTTCATTACTGCAAGGAATTAAAGCCCAAAATGATTAACACTCTTTCCGACTTGTAACGCGACTAAACTAAAGGACTGGGCGCAAACTACCGTCAATCTGCTTTTATAAAAGATACCTTGCTGCATACGTGTGAATTTCTGTTGGGAAACTAGGATCGTCCTTACATAGTATAAAACAAAGTCGTGTCTGTTTGTTTGTTTGTTTATTTGTTTGTTTGTCTGTATGCTTAAATCTTTAAAACTACGCAACGGATTTTGATGCGGTTTTTTTTTAATATATAGAGTGATTTAAGAGGAAGGTTTTAGTATATAATTTGAACGACATCCACGCGGGTGAAGCCGCGGGCATCAGCTAGTTTATTATAATAATCACATTTTTTTATGTCATACCCACATCGTATTATTTTTTGTTAGTTTGATAAACAATCGAGCTATTATTGCAAAGTTACTATTGAACTGTCGTAGGAGCCTATACTACCTCAAATTAGCAACACTATTTGTGGTCATTGTGGTGGTTCAAACTTCGATTGAAATAGTGTTAAAATAAAGTTCTAATCAGCTTGCACTACAAAGCGGTTGTTACGTCTTTCGCTGCGGCCGAATAGTGCGAAATTAGTGGTACCTATTTTGCGATTTACAACAAAACTATTGATTGGACTAAAAAAAAGTAAAACACTGATTTTGTTTACTGCAGTGAATCATATACTTTTACGCGTTATAAAACTCGCGTTTTACTCCTGTTGGCCTCATAAATAACTACATAGAACTAGATGGAATAAATTGACGCACTTCGTTTACCTTACTCGAGACGGGAAATTAAGACACATGTATCAACTTAAATTCAACCGGTTGAATGCCATCACATGCTTATTTTACCTATGAAATATGTAAACATTAACGGTTTCTCATATTTAATTTTAAGATCCTCGTTTGCAATTTGTCAAGAACTTTATGCAATAAGTTTATACCTGTTTGAATATCGACTGACGGTAGCAAGAGATTGCCTAGGAATGCTTTATACCACTGACAATAGTTTGATGAAATTATTGTAGTTATTTATATCTAAAGATTTACTTTCGAGTTGTTGGATAATCTAATGCGCACTTGAACTAAATAAAATATGTACATCTTAAGTTCTCAATTCCTTAGTACACAACTAGTAAAACCATTTTTGTACCGAGATAATATACTGATTAACTGACTATGATTAGATTTACTTATCGGGCCTACCAAATTACCTAATTTTGTCTACGATTGGCATAATTATTATCAACACATAGGGCACTTCATTGTAAAACACATTTGGCTAATATATTTGGCTAATGGCATTTGGCTAATATTTTGCAAATATCTGTTAACTGGCATGTTAACTGACCTTGTTATTTATGCATGGTTCCTGGCAGCTCTCAGCGTGAAGTAGGACGGTTCCTCCCTTCCATGTCCTTGGGCTCGCTGTTGACGACCTTGAGGTAGCCTTCATTTACCGTAGCAGCGTTACTGGCAGAGAAATGGATACTTCTTGTAACTCGAAGTGTCTCACAGGTGGTTACTGGCCGCAGTCTTCGTTTTCAGGGTCAAATTATGGAATCAATGATGCGGTACTGAGGGCAGGCGCTTCGTGTTCCATCCAGATCGTAGACTGCTTTTTCAATTTGTGCCTTGTGATTCTGGGATGGGCGACTCTTCAATATTTTCCTTGTAGGCGGTGTGCATCAACGTTCTTCGTTTGAATTTTCAGACCTCGTCCTTTGTACTTGGTGACCGTTGACTTTTAAATGTATCAGAGCGTCGTTTAATCGTAGGTTTATTGTTTTCGATTTTCGATACCACTTCTGAGTGTAACGACAGTGGTAAAAAAATACAGGAACTGATTTATAACTTTATTCGGGCAGAGCTTCCCCTTACAACTATTACAATCGAGTGCGACAAGACCGCGAAAATGAGCTTGCAGGGCATTATAAAGCTTTATCCCCACCGGAGGCGTCCGGTAGTTATGGCTTGGCTCAGTGGTTGGCATGGCTGTCGTTGGCGAGGCTCGCTGTCAGGTGGCTGTCAGATGGCTGTCAGATGACTGTCAGTGGGCTGTTGTAACACTATACATAAATAGCTGGCATACTAGATCGCTAGGCATTCGTCGAAGCGGAGCGGCGGATGATTCATGCCCTTTAGCTTACACCCCTCGTCGATGACTTGATGCCAATTTAACTGCTCAACGGAACACTCATAAACCACTGCATGCGTTTAAAGCTTAAAATCGCTTTTATTGTTTGTTGTTTTTATGAGTCTGAGAGCATTGTTTATTGACATAATAAATTTTATTAACAATCTACTGTACACTTGTCGGCTGTCGCCTCTTTCATAGAGCAGGAAAGAGCCCATTGCGATTATGAATCATCGACATTATTCTAGTTAATAGAAAAAGGTAGGAATATATGAAAGTCATTTCTTTTAATAGTTTGTTCAGTCAGGCTATTGATTTTTATTTGATATGTAAAATAAAATTTCTCTTCATAACAATCCAGGTAGCCGCTGGGTCTTTGTTCTCGCAGGCGTAATCTTTTATACTGGACATACCTACTGGACAGTTGTGTTCCAATCAGCTTTTAGATTTATGTTAATTTCCTTTGTTAAGTCACTGGGTTTATTCGATTTAAACATAACATAAAAGTTCAGTTCAGACTGTTTGAAGTTGTTTTTTTTTTGTCTCATCTATGACAAGTGCTTCCTCTTTATTTTACCGTCAGAATCTCCAGAATTTAAGCAATCCATTCAAATTCGTCCCATGGTCTGTTTCGAAGCTTGGCTTGCAATCTGATCAATTTGGTTTGTGCTGTGCCTTCAGTCCAAAAAAAAAGGCGTGAGTACCTACCTTTCAGTTGAATTTTCTTAACTCAATCAGCACATGAGACTTTCATTAGTGCACAGTTTAACATTCTTAATTTCTTCTATACTTTAATCGTTACAGTATTTTTTCTTTTCATTATTATCGTAGACAGCTCAATATTGCACTGCTCTACCAGAAATTTCCCGACCTTGCCACTGAAAAACTAATCAGTACAAAAATGTGTTTATGCAAATAATAAATGTTAAATTTTATCTTGGTCAAATATTTTACTCTAATAATAAACTTATCATTTTATCTCAATAGTTGCTGAATAATTAAACCGTTGCCTTAAAATATCTGTCCTTAGGTGTGTCTTATATCTTGAAATATGTCTTGCGGGAGACACGATATAAATTCATGTTTGCAACGTTTGAGCTCAAGTATTTCTTAAGAGTGTTATCGGTAAAAAGTGTCGATTTTCATAAAATCGGGGTTTTTTAAAGTTAAATTACTGGAAGTTGGCACGAAATTATTAAAAACTAATTTTAGTACCGCATTAAGCATATCTTTACATTGTATTTGTAAAGAATAAAAATTGAAAAACGTTATTAAATATCAAAATGAAAGCTTATTTTGAACTCATATTTCTGAGATTATACGGGAAGACTGAATTTCGGAATGAAATTATGAATCAACAATGAGTCGTAGAAGCCTGGAAAAAATACGTGAAAAAAGGAAAGATACCGTAATTGTTATTGTATAAAATAAAAAAGTAATTTTAATTCACTAAGTACCTAAAAAAAAAATATTTTCTTAACCTAAATTTTACAAAATAAAACATCATTTTTATTTAATATTAAGGCTGAAGTAACTTTTAAAAAATACACTGTTTGTAAGTGGAGTTCATGCAAAAAAAAAATCAGTAAAAAAAAAATTACATAAAGTTATTTTATCGACAATATAAAATTTCAAAGTTACTAATAAATTACGCAGCGCCGAGCTGTGTCGGCCAGTCGCGTACAAATACAATGTAAAGATATGCTTAATGCGGTACTAAAATTGGTTTTTAATGGTTTCGTGCCAGTTTCTAGTAATTTAACTTTAAAAAACCCCGATTTTATGAAAATTGACATTTTTTACCGATAACACTCTTAACTGAACTATTGAAATATACTCATGACTCATTCTATCAATATAACAAATTGCATTCAACGGATCAGATATTTAATACCTGCCTACGACACTCTCACATTTGTCATCGTGATTATCTCCTCAATCATTTTATTTTGTCTTAATCACCTGGGCTGTATATTATAATAATACGTACTCCACGCCTTTGATCCGACTCTTGATAACTGTTTTTATGTTATTAATACATTTGTATTAACATGAGCATACGACCGCTTTATGCAATAACTTGTTTTTCTGGGGTATTCAATTTCATGTGCTATTAGGCACGGTTACAACCATAAGATAAGAATATGCAGTTATATCACCTGTTAATCAATCACAACAGAGATTGTTAATTTTCTTTATGATTAATAACTCCGATGATTATTGTAATTGCATCGTTAGGCTGATTTGATTGTATCTATCGATGTCACACGAAGGCATTCGATGTAATAGTACACCGGACATTACAAGAACAGTGAGATTAGCATATCCTCATTGGGGTTGCAGCGCATGTGCTGCATTGATTCGTTTCTGAGAAACGTGTATCGCGAAATTGTCGTAGACAACACGACGCGACTGGCGCGCGGGAAACGAATGCCAGCGCCCGCGCACCGCGCTCGCCAGGTGCGATCACGATCCAATCACACGAATAAGCATGCATATTGCATTAATACATTTAACTTGTAACTTTAAATGCCTATGTGCTCCTGTTTAATTCTCTTGGAAATCTCTTAGCATGAGGCAGGTGGACTTCAAATCTCACTCACCTCTATATATATTCAGATAAGCACTGATGACTTTGTTGGTGTACATTTTGAATAAACACGGTCTTTCTGCGAAATGTGATCTTAGACAGCCAACCATTACTTGAAGCCAAGTTGTGACGATTTCAAAACACTTAGTTGTTGGATTCACCTTGGTCAACAAAATACCCAGTAGGCTGTTAAACGTAAACAAACAAAAACAATAGTTAGCTTGTCCGTTTAACCTACTTCAATAATTACGTACACCTTCGAACTATAATGTGAAATAAGATAAAATGGTTTGGACAGCCTCCAACAGCCGAGGCCAACACTTGTCACTGTGATTACACCGAGGATCATTTGTTAAGCGCTACGAACTGTTACTCCACTGTCTCCATTGTCATTACGCGTACGTTGATTTGTGACTCGCGTGTCTCAACAGACGATAGTAAATACTAGAATGCTTTCAGGATCGGACGATTGCCAATACCTGCCGTTTAAATGTTTGATGTCCTATAGGTCCGCTTTTCTTGGTTTACCTCATAATACTGATTCATATGTAAATTCAAATTCCCTTTTTTATTGTTTGTCGTTGAATAATGGATACCTTCAATAGGACGATGTGAAAAGCGGTAATAACTCTTTGCTGTAGATAGGGCAAATGGCTGGAACGAGCTCCCCGCCGCGCTCACTTCCACTACTCATGCTGCTCGATAACATCCATTTCCTGGGTGGCGATCCATCACCTTTGCACCTCGTACTCTCACCATTGTTCGAATGTTCACATCTGCTTGATCTTGTATCATTCATAAAACCTTCTAATCGATCGGTGCAAGCGATCAGTTTAAAATACATTTTATGGTAATGCACCCGTTGCTGCATTACGGATGTAAGTCTAATGTAAGTTTGGAGATCAGTTGCACAAGCGTCAAGTATCATTGCAGCGTAGGCGTGCATACCGCTATCTGGTGATCTTGTTCGCCACGCAGCCTGTGAACTATGCATTACATTTTAACAAATAATGACATTTTACCTGTTAGCGGTGTTTATACACTATCGATTCCTGTTTGTAAGTTTTACAATCGAACGGTAGTGAAAGAATTAGCATATTGACTGGCAATGAGTGAAAAGTTAGAGGACAGTTGCGTCCCCGGCGTGATGCGACTGCAAGCACGACCGGGACGCATGCAAATGAAGAGTTGCACACGGTGCAAGTATTTGTCAGAGGCATAAACAATGCATGTAGGGCGCTCAAGACAGACGAAACAATGACCTCATGTAGACTTACAGGAAAGAGCTATTGGTGCCGATTCTCTTGTACACCGAACTAACCTAAACTAAAACTAAAATTTCTTATTTTTAGTTAGTTGGTTTTGGTAAGTTATTCTGAAAACAAGATTCTCTAAATTTAAATATAGTTTTGACACACCTAAAATCGAGTTTGACATTCGCTAAGTTGAGTAGAGCATAGACCAAGATTGCAGTAGACCATAGACAAAAGCTGAATGAAAGTGAACGAAATGATCTGAATTGCAAAAAAAAACCTGAGGTAAATCAAATATTTATAATTGTATACCATTAATCATTAATGAAGTACAGTCTGTCTGTATAGTCAAGAAATTAATGTTTGAGGAACTAAGATTATTTATATTATTATACCATGGATTATTCAAAAGTAGGGTAACACTAAATCATAGTACATCAAATGTCATCGGCTGTCTGTCATCAACTTGTTAATATTCTATCTTGCTACCTTTTGCATTTTTAAATGTTTTTCAAATCTACGTCGACAAAACTTCGAAGAAACGTGTTAAATAGGTATGAGGAAAACAAATAGGAGTGGAGCTCGGGAAATTATTTCAAAGTATATCAGCGATGTTTGTTAGAACACCAAGCTGGACAAATTTTATCAAATTTGGATATTTATACTCGAACAGCAGTTAAGACAGGTATGTAATTGTGTTATTGTTTGTTTTTTATCTACCAGAAGTCACAAATTTACTAAATATACGATTTTATGACTAAAATAAGCATTGTTTACATTGCGCATTTATAGGTTAGATTGCAAATGTAATTACCTAACTTTTGATACTTTTGGGTAATCAAATTTACCGGTGATTTTAAATATGAATAAGTTTTAACATGTTTGAAATAAAAATAGTGCTATCTATTTTCCATTTGTTATTACATCTTTTTTTTAATCTTTCTTTCAGGAAAATCTGAGAGTACAGTGAGGCGTATTGTAGATGAAGGCAAACACAGATCAGGCTGTCCTAAGAAAGAAATGGATGACTTCAACATAAATAAGTGCAATTCGACAAAAAATTCAATTCTTTTACTCGGTACCACACTAAAACAGATCTGGATGTTAAATGTAGCCTAGAAGTCCTGCGTAAAATTTTGAAATCGATTGGATTTTCTTATAAGAAGTGTCAAAATAACAGAAAGGCTCTATCGAACAACATATTGCAGCAAAACGGGCAAGAGAAAATGGGCATACAATGGTACAAAAGTTAAAACATAACATTAATAAAAAATATGTACGAACATTTTTCTTTTATTTACTCATTTTTATTTCAATGAAGGTCGGAAGGAAAACACCGTGAGGAAATCTGGACTATAATTATTATAATATACCTAATAAGTCTGAAATCGCCAACCCGTCTTGAGCATGCGTGGTGATCAGTGCTCGTGCCTTCTCTATTTGGCATATTTTGTTGATTATTGTATTTTGTTAATTATTTTTTTATACAAAACATGAACTGAATATGCGGTTTCAATTTGTGATAGAAACCTAATCACCACTCTTATTTGTTTAGGTTAAGGATAGGTTAATTAATAAATAAGGTGATAAGAAAATTAAAATTTTAATAATAAAGAAATAAAATGTTTAATTTAATTAAAATTATTGACAAGTAATTGCCGAATTTCCCTTGCTTCAGCAAGGAAATTGCGCCAGGATCCTCCACAATAGCATCCTGTTCCTCCACAATAGAATTCTGCTCGTTATCCTCGTTGACATCGATATCTTCTTCGTCTGCAAAGATACACTTATTTAGATTTCAGAAGAATTAAGTTGTCTTGTAAGTTGTTGTCAAGTAAGTTGTCTTGCCCAACAGCTGTTTGATAACTGCCTTGAGCAAACAGATTTAGTGCAGCTAGAATCTGCAAATGAGTTCTATTATCATACAGGTAGGTAAGTAGAGATTTTTCATTCTAAAATGCATGTTGCGCCACTGCTTGTTGCATACACTTTTCGGTCAGTGGGTTGTTCAAATGTTTGTAAAGAAATTTTAGTGGAGGGGCGTGCAGTTTTTGACTGAAAGATCTCAATTATGTAATGACTAGGTTTAGATCACCCATAAATATAATAAAAGTGAGATACCACTCGACTAAACTATAAATACTTAAAAACTTGTTTATGCAAGTGAATTACTGCACATACAGGACACAAAACTGTTCTAACCTTTCGGTGTTTGGGGATAAATCCTTCATCTAACCGAGGATTCCTTAGCGTATCCACCAAATAAAGTGCTCCCGCTCTAGGGAGTCTAAAGAGTTTTTTAAATTTTTCCTCTGCCATTTGGAATGGGTTGGATTCGTCTCGCAATTTTTCCAAATGAATTCTTTCTTGAAAGTGTCTAAAAAATAGTTATAAATTCTTATTAGATAATACTCAGAGCCTGGAAGTGGCTATGATTATGAGAAGTGCATTTATCCACTTCTTTTCCAACTAATAATGTAGCAAGTGCATTAGATGTTCAGTACAAATCCCTTGTAAGTTTTTATGAATGCATTTTGTATTGTATCATAATAAAATAACACTAAACTTACCTTTCTGACGCATCGCCAACAGCTGCAATCACATAAGCTTCCATAATTAACTCAAAGTCATCCAAACTTTCGAAAAATAATAGAGCAATATGCTTTGTAATTTTTAGTTTATGTCAACTAATTTTATTCCACACCTTTTTATTCGCGATTAAAAATGGTCTGATTTAGTTTGACAATCATAATTTTAGGTGAAAAACGTCAATTTCAGAATAGCAAAATTGCCATTTTCATTAAATTGAATAACTTAGTGCTGTCAGACTATAATCTATTTAAGTTATGTCACTTTAGTCAATTTCAGAATGGATAACGTCGTTTGACAGGATTAAACTAAATTTTAATGATTTTTAGTCTAGTTTAGAGAAATTTGTGACAAGAGAATCGGCACCATTGTACAGTTCAAACGGGCTTATGTTCACATATTTCTATACCAGTCCGCTTTTTAGCCAAATTGTCAAACATTTATTTTGTTTCGAGCTACATAAACCAATCTAAAAAGACGTTTATTTTAAGACTGATGTACAAAAACCCATTTATATGCAATGTAGTCATGTAACGTTTAATGTTTAAATGAATTCTTAAAATGTAGTGGATTTGTATTGTGGGTTCTTTCTTATCAAGTTAAATCATCATTAACTCTACAATGTAGATCTTTTAAAAAATATATTTATTTTAGTATAAAATATATTTAATTCTCTCCAGAGTTGTAGAGCAGAAGTCTGATCTTTTTCTTACTTACCTGTAGAGAAAAACGGTACCGAAAGTGAATACTTACACAAACAAGCTCTCACGAGTGTTTCTCGAAAAACATACGTCTTCGTAATGTCGCGTCGTAAATAAAGCTGTTACCACTCATATTATGTTACTACCAATTCCACGTAAGTGTTTTCCAATATATCGTATGTAAATGGTAAAGCTCTGGCTTTGTGGCTTTAGATTTAAGGACATAGTTCATAATTTATACCGTTCAACAATAAAATGTTGTAACTGTCTTCCAGAAGCTTATTTCTGGCGTCTGCATCAGTTACTTCTTGTTTCATTCGTTCTAATTCTAATTGAATTTAAGTATCTGCCCATATGAATCGTACTAGAGCAAGACGCGAATGCATTGCGACGATGCTAATTCAATTAAAGTTGTATATCAACTCGTGTGGTCCCCTAAACATGTCAGACAAGACACGGGACGAGCTTTCATGTGAACTCTTACTACTAAAATGCGATGGCATGTGCTGTTATTCATGAGAGTCTGATTTCATCTCGGAAGACGTGTAAATGTGTCGACACACAGATTGGGAGATTTATTGTTGTTGCTTTGCATGAATTGTCAGATCTATGTGTGGCTCGGCGGCCGCGGCCTGGCCCGCGAGCACCGGCGGCGGCGCGTGCGCTCCGCGGTCAAATCTTTCGTGTATCTGAGATGCGAGCAATGATATCAAACAGCGGTGAATCAATCTTCCGATTGTTAGCCGTTATCTGAGATCGGCGCCCACACCGCGAAGCAAAGAGTCTACTCAAACAGCGTGAATCGCTTTACTTCCATTGCACCTTAAACTATCTGTTGTCGTGCAGCTCGCTACTCCGGTCGCTGGAGCCGCTTTATTGCCAGCGCCCAGACATATCGCAATAACTCGCAACTTAATTAGGGAAGAGATGAAAGTAGCTGGGCACGTTGTCGTCGAAGTTGGTATTTAAATTGCCGAGGGCCATCCGTTCTTAGATACTCGCGTTTTATTGCGGCCCTAATGAATCGTATTCATTGTCTCGCAATACAACTTAACTGTTCATTTATTATAATGGATTTTATACTGTATCTAATATTGTGATGTGTTAAAGACGTCAGAATTCTCATCGTTGTTATAATATTCACGATCGCTTTTAACAACACACGCCCACTCGGTGTTCAGGCGATAATGATCTTGAAATCAGCGTAGGTCGTGTTTATTGGTGTATGTACGAGACTCATCCCAAACAATGTTGGTTCAATATTGAGAGTGCAAGCCTGCATATTTTGTTGTGCGTTTATCCAGCGTGGCATTCACATAGGCATTCATGTAGGTTGTTTATGGTTTTTGCATACAAATATAGCGACGTCACAATATCTTTGTGTGCCAAGGATAATTGCAAAGGGTGTGGTGCTGAAAGTCTCGATGAGAAACCGGCGATAGGACACGTAAAAGTACGAAGTCTACGTGTCGTACTGAGAAATGTTGTGACAAACATGTTTCGAAATAATAGTTTTGCAAAGGTTGGGTCTAAAGTTTATAGTTATAATTAAGTCTGGGTATAATATGTAGGGAACATTCAGTCACGTTAATGGAACATTCCTTTTGTTCCACTTACACCATAAGTAATATCAAGAAGTTTCATTACATCTCGGCGCCTTTCGCTATCGTTACGCAGTTGATCTAAAACATATCTAAAAGCTTTGAATAATTCAACCTATTTACTTACTAATGAAATAAACATTTTGACAGTTTTACAGCATCTATTGCGTTGAACACGAATGTTAATAAATGCATTTATGATATTAAATTAAATTTTTAATTAACCTAGTAAAAGTCCAAAGTTGGTGTCAATAATTACGATCATTATGACGTGATCGATCATAAAATGGAATGCCAGCGTTCTGTTGTGGATTATCTTCGACTAATGACTGGCTTTGCTATTATTATTTTACAGGTGGGCTTTAAGTCCCGTTCGTGTAATAGTACCCTTTAGATAATGACTTGATAATAAATCAAGGTCCAGGATTTACAATTGACGTGATTTAAATTAGCCATTATCTTTGAAGCATGCTGCTCAGCAATCAACTCATAAATTAACAGTTCCAGTCCAGGCCAGGCCTAATTATTAACATTAGGAAAATGTTTTAGTTTTAAAAACTGCTTTCTAGCTACAACTACGTACTTGAGTAATTGCGCAGGATATTTTATAGAAGCTCTCTTAAACTGATCTTGATAACAATATTCATCATCTTCCTGCCCTTATCCCATGTCATTTGGGGTCGGCGCAACACGTTTTTTCCTTCCATTCTGCCCTGTTAGTCGTCACGTTATCACTTATTCCTTTTTCCTTCATATCACTCCTCACACACTCCATCTATCTTTTCTTTGGTCTTCCTCTACCTCTCCATCCAAATATTAATTTATTTAAAACGAATCATATTGTCCAAGCTTAGAATGCATCTGGATATAAATGCGTATTATGTATGTCTATTTGCACCACAATTCCACAAATCGGTGCGGCTTGCGCGCAGCTGCCCACAGCCCAGTGGCCTGCGCTTGCGCCGCGTGCCGTCCCGTAGAAACATCCACTCGAGATCATAGCCCTATTCTCCTGTACTTAAATAGTACATCTACATGCATTTCCGGCACACATTTACTGTTTCCAATCAGTATTCAGCACTACGGAGATAAAGAGTACAAGCTTTGTAATTCTAAAAGAAAACAGAACGACAATTCTTTGTTAATCTAGCTTAACTGCATTCCTTGGTTCAATTTACTTCTAAAATTAACTAGACTTATTTGTATGGATACAATTGAATAGGCTTGCATTAACATAAAATGATGTAGTTAAATAGATATTCCCTTGTAAGGGCCTTGTAACGTCGGGGCGGGTCTAATCAAGCTCCATTTGTAATCCCAGTGTAGGTTTTATTTCGCTGCTAACGGTTTAGCGGGGCTTGCATACCTTCTCACAATATCTATTTGATCCACACCTTTATGTACCTAAAAGAGTACAATAGGATATGGTCTGTGGTCAATCAAATAATTGAGTAGTAGAAGTATTTAATTCTTCGAATTAGGAGTGAGATCATAAACTGCAGCACGACCTAAATACTTAAACGATATGTTCAACTGTAGTAATAAAATAAATCATCATGGAATTGGCGGGGAGATGACATTTCAAATGTGGATGAGGATAGGCTGTGGGCTTGGGTGAGGTCGGCACGCGCACGCCCGGCCGCGCGCACGCACCGCGAGGGTGCAGGAGTCAAACGATTTATGTGCCCGTGTCGAGTCGAGGACATACACGACAACACGACCACTGGGTCCTTTAATTCGGATTTACGCCGCCATTGATTTTGGATCGAGATTAAATTCTATTGTGCTGAATCACTGCCATGACATTCGACACTACTTATTGTTGATATACGATGCCGTCCATTTGTTCGGGTGCTTTAACCGTCAGGGATTAAGGTTTTTTTCTCTCTGTTTGCAGGCTGAACTAGTGGATATGAGGGCCGAACTGGTGCAAGCACGAGCCGCGTCAGCTGGTAAGTTTTATTCTATTTTGAACTGATGTTTGAATCCATACTAATATTATAATGCGAAAGTAACTCTGTCTGTCTGTTACTCAATCACGCCTAAACTACTGAACCAATTTGCATGAAATTTGGTATGGAGATATTTTGATACCCGAGAAAGGACATAGGCTACTTTTTAATAATAATAATTAAAAAATAACTTTATTCAAGGGGTTGAAAGGGGGTTACGAAAATATTACTTTTGGTCGTGATAACCGGCATCGGTAGCGATAACCGACATCCGCGCGGTTGAAAGTGAAACCGCGGGCATCAGCTAGTTCAATATATTTTACAGTCCAAAGTTCAACTGCGCACCAGTTGAACTTACATAGAGTGATAAGCGGTAAAAGCAATATCGAGCACTTGCAGACATTGCTTAGTCAGTTAGTCTGGTTAGTCATGTAGAGATCGTCCTCAATTGAATACTAGGTACTGCCGAGCTTGCTTGATAAAACCCATGAAACTACTCTACTCTTACAACATCTGCGAGAAGACGTACTTTCTTATGAAGAATCGTGCCTATGCCTAATCCCCCTCAAAACATTCATGTCATGTCTCAAGTTTTGCTATAAAACTTAATGCCTCTATTATTGCTAATAATTGTTTTTCGCGTTTTGATGTGATGACTATAATCGAATATTTTCTCCTGTTTCTGTTTTCACCCATGTTGAGCGGAAGGTGATGTTGTATAGTACTTAGACACTCACATTTTAAAGTAAAGTGGTAGGAGTCAGGGAATGAACCCGCTTTACGCGCTGGACTAGGCTTTGTTTCAACTGAAGCAAAGACTTGCATGTTGTCTCTGCACCGCTCTCCTCGTCTTCAATTTGGTGGAAACCAGGCCTCAAAGGATTCTTAATACTTTAATAGGGGATTATGTAGGAAGCTCTTTATGAGAACCACTAAGTTTAAAGCAGTTAATTGTGCAGGAGGATGTCAGGAGAGCGGTGACGCGGCCGGCAACGTGACGGATGCGGCGCGGGCACGCTCTGAAGCCGCACAACTTGCGCGGGAGAATGCAGCGCTAAGGGAGACTGTGCTCGCGCTACATTCCGAACTATTTGGAGCTAGGTAAGCATTACCAAGTTCTGGAGTGGTGGCTGCGAACTGGGAGACGTTGCGTTGGAAGGTCTCCCGCTATATAGGTGAACCAATGACTTGGTGAAGGTTGCGGGGTCCCGCTGGATGCGAGACGCACGGGACTGTTCAAAGTCGTGACTCTTGGCGGAGGCTTAAATCAAATAAAATCAATGATGATAAGGCACTGCAATGAAATCACTCAAGTACTCATTGATGGAAATGTAGAGAAAAGCCCATTTTCTTAAATAGCCAACAATTGTTTCTCTACGTTTTAGAGAAATCGATTAAAATGGTTAGCAAGCGACACGTCACCTTCAGTTAAGTTAATAGTAGTTAAGTAATATGCACTGTTTGAATACGGCCGTAATAAATTTCCATATTCTAAAGCATGCCTGTCAATCATAAAATTTTGCATAAAACTGATTTATGTTAGATTTCATCGGTAAGTAAAGGTTATGTGAAACTACCTCAATGCATTTACTATTGAAAATATTACAAAAACGTACCTTCACCTTGAGAGAGGCCTATGTCCAGCAGTGGACGTCTTTCGGCTGAAATGATGATGCATGCCATTAAATAAAATAATCATTTCCAAAACCCAAATAAATAATAAGAAAACCGATATTGATTCAATTATGTCTGTTTCTCTTTTTTAACTTTGCTAAAATGATAAATTAATAATTCCAGATTGGCCACAAAGTACTTGGACAAAGAGCTGGCGGGTAGGATACAACAGTTGCAGCTCCTCGGCAGGGATATGCGAGCTGAACTACGAGATTCACTCTGGGCTCAGGTACAATGTTGTTTGTCATTCATTTTAGTTCCTAAGACACCTGGTGCCCTACAGCTACGGCACTAGACACCCTGTATAGTTCTGACGCTTGAAAAAAATATCGAAGTGTCTGTTTGTAATTTAAAAATACCAGAATTTTACTGATTGATAGCTTTCTGGCGATGATAGCTTATATCTCGGAAACGTGACACTTAAGAGGATTTTGTCTCATACAATTTATAGTTGTTTAAATAAGTTTACATAAGTTGTCGCTATTTTGAAAATAATATAAAATGACGGAAGTTAGGCAGGGCAAAGAATTTAAAATGTTGCTACACATCCCTGCGGTCGATATGATTTACGAAATTCCACGCAACTTTCACCGTGTATTTAACTTTAGGCGACGAGTTTTCAAAAAATATTTCTCAGTCGTTATACAAAATTTCAAGCTTCTAGACTTAGCAATTAAGACTGCGTAAGTGTGCATCAGTAAAATAATGTTTTTTTTTTTAAATAATGTTTGTAACCGTGACGACTTAAAATCGTTTGTGATAAATTGTGAATGTAGAAAGAAATAAGGAATGCATAGCAAGCCAATGGAATTGAATGGAATGACGTAAAGTTTAAATAATAAATAGCAGAATGCGGAAAACTAGGTAATAGAATCAGTAGACTTCCCATAACGTATATCACTGTAACTTAACAACAGCTTTAAATTCAGTAGTCACATAACAACGCATAGTGCACACGCCACAATTTAGAGTATTACGCAGCGAGCACACCTGCGACAAGAAAGCTGCGTTTGCGTCGCGCCGTACATATCGATAAAGTGTTTAGTAAGCTTATGTCTGCGCCTCGTCTGTACTGCGCTTGCAGATATTGCATACGCTCAGAGAACACCTGCGGAGGTGTGGCTATTTAAAGAACAATGATGACGATTTTTTATTCAATTCAATTCAATCATTTTATTTCAGGCTACAATGGCCCAGATATATATGTATACTTCCATACTAATATTATAAATGCGAAAGTAACTCTGTCTGTCTGTTACTCTTTCACGCCTAAACGGCTGAACGGATTTTGATGAAATTTGGTACAGACATAGTTTGGAACTTGAGAAAGGACATATGGTAGTTTTTTTTCCGGAAGTCACTATTCCACGCGAACGAAGTCGCGGGCAAAAGCTAGTACCTTATAAACTAACATATATAAAGTAAATACAATTTTTTGTTAACAAAAATACTTAAGACTATGTTAGTAGCACTTCACTTTTTAACACATCACTTGTGCTGGCTGTCCAGTGGAATTCAACATCATCATTAGCCTATACAGTCATGTTCCCACTGCTGGGACACATTCCTCTTCTCTGTGAGAGGGAATGGGCTATAGACGCTATAATCCACCACGCGGGCTCTGTGCGGGTTGGTAGATGTCACAAATGTCGTCGGTTTTTTGGTTCTAGGATATGCCGGTTTCCTCTTTGTGATGATGTTTTTCTTCACCGTTTTGAGAGCAGTGGCGATGAAATAAATTACACAAAGTAATTGCTGAAGTCGGGGCTGCCACCACTGGGCCACCGCTGCTCTCAATTGAATTTTAATTAATTAAATACTAATAAGTAATCTTAAATAAAAAACTCAACATCATGTCTTTGCTTCCTTGCAAGATGGCCCACCCTAAAGTACTGCTCCTTTAGGGTGGGACGCAAAATTGGGTAGATACTCCTGCGCCATCACATCTTCTAAGCTCATCGTTCTGTGCTGGCACTGCCGCTGCGGCTGCTGCAATAAGTGGCGGCCTTTGTAGAAAGAAACTATATTTTCGTGCCGTTTGGGGTTGCAACTCTGGGGCCGTTGGATCCGATATTAGTGCTCAGGACATAATCAAGTCCATCTATTTTGACAATTTATCTAAATCTATATTAATATTATAAAGAGGTAAAGTTTGTGTGTTTGTATATTTGTTAAATTGTAAGGGGTAATCTCGGGATCTACTGAACCGATTTTAAAAATTCTTTCACCAATAGAAAGCCACATTATTGCTGAGTGTCATAGGTTATATAAAAAACCGAAAAATAAAAAGGCTTTTACGTGGTAGTCCGTTTTGCAAAGTGAATCGGAGAAAAAATCAAAGCCGCGGAGGGCGCGGGATGGTTTCGGGTTTAATTCGGTTCGCGTTCGTGCTCGCTTCGGGAGAAAGGGGCGTGGCCTTTTACATCTGATCTGAGAGGTAGGTACCCGCGCGGCTCAGTCGCGTGGTCGGCTCCTTACGCAGCGGACGTCCCCGAAATTGAATTTTTCGAAACGTAATTAGCACACTTTCGACTAATTATGCCCAACGAAGTGGGCACGGGTCAGCTAGTATTAAATATTTTGCTCTATTTGTATATCGTTATTTCGCCAGCGTAAAGTCATAACTCATAAGTTGCTTAAATTAGTCTCAATGAGTGCACTTTGCATAAATTAATTCAACTAGCTGTTGGCCGCGACCTTCGTTGGCGTGAAATTATTATGAACTAAACGTGTAGGGACGTATCCCTATTAAAATTGAATTTCGATAACGATCAAGGGTTTAATTTTTTTGCACGGCAGCTTTTTACAACGGTGAATTTTTCTGAGATAAATGTAGCCCAAGTTACTCCTTTAAACTCAGCTAGCAAGCTTTTCGTATCAGCTATCTGCAAACAAGACTTAATTTTATTTATTTGTAATCTAAGATGTTTTGCATCTTTCTGACCACGTCGTCAGCGGAGCTCTTATTAGATGACAAGTTTCTATAAAAATTGGCAAAACATTTTTCGTTTCAAGTCCTCTTGAGTTAGATTAGAAATCAAAATGTAGGTTGAAATAACACCGTTATGATTCAACAACTCGTAGGATTCGAGGACGTACGCAAGCAATATCACAAGTGGACGCCTACCTATTTTTACAACAAAAAAAGTGAATCACCGTTTTACTATGAACTGCTGGCTACCTTTGTTTGAAGTAGAAAGTGTTTTGGTAGGCGAATATAAAACTAGTACACACAGTATAATATTATCGAAAATTAGCTCACCTTACAGGAACTGACAAAATATCTGAAATAATTAACACACCCTTTTTTTTTGGAGGGTGGAAAATCATCAAATGACTTCTCCAGCTCTGGGCAAAGTGGTAGGGAGTGTCAGACTTCTACTGATTAAAAACTACCAATGTTCCTTTTTAGCCCTTTGTGTCGAGACCGCGATATCTCTTTCGAACAACCCGCAGCCCCAAGGGGATTATCTGACCTCCCATAAAAAGATGAAGAGGGTATAGGTAATGCTGGGCACTGACTGAACATACGTAGTATGAATGAACTATTTAGTACCTATTTAGTTACCCCTGTCATACAGGCTGTCCTAGTTCAGATGTGGCTCTGGTCCGCTGGACAAAACTTCAAAACTGCTCGCATTTACAATAGGGCAATAGGGCACTTTATGTGACGGCTAAACACCCTTATTTCAGAATAGGTGACGCTACAGAATCTTAGATAATCGATCGAAAGCGTGTCCAGCCAGCTTGAAAAACCACTTTTCGCTGGTCTCTCAATCTCGGTAACGGAAGTGATTTTGACGACTTTTTGCATATCAACGGGCGTCACATAAATATGTGACAGGCATCAAGCTAAAAGTTTTGTGATACGTACAGTGGTTTAGTAGAAAAATGCAAAAAACTGTGTCCAGCCATCTTGAATTTACGTAAAAAAGTTTTGGCTGGCACTTCCGAATCCCACATAACGGGAGCGTTTTCGAATATGGTTCCTTTACTAATACTTGGTGACGCAATGTGTGACAGTAATAACGTTTGATTTATGGCGTCACATGTAAGGGTTTACGAGATATCAATGAAAACTTAATGTATATTTGTGTCCAGCCATCTTGAACTCAGGCTGGCTGGACACATGTATCTCCGCTGCCTGATGATCTACGACCTTCAAAATGTTATCAAAATGTTGTGACGGGGACGATAATGATAACCTGAATTTGTGACGGAGAAACTTTGGGTAGTTTCAAAGATATTGATCATTTAAATTTTCCCATACAAACACTGTAGTAGGGTTACCAATATTGTAGGTTTTATGTAGGACAAAGTATATTTTAAGGTGTTTTCTTTAATGGACGAAAATCCGCGTATTGGTGATACTAATACGAACAACTGTAGATATTTAAATCAATAGAAGACAAAAGTGTAGAAGGGGGTTTAATGTTATTGATTATTTACGTGCAGATACCTATCTACTCTTTTTAGTAGATAATTATTGGTGTTTTTTATGATAAGTACGTATGTAGATATTGTGTCAGGATAACAGACTAATGCTCTAAGGTATTTAAATGAAAAAATAATGTAATTCACGTTACTTACCAAGGACTTCGTTAAATGACAACGCGCTTAGCAAATATTGCACGTATTCCTTACAAATCGACGGAAGGCTCTAAATACCATTATGTATACTTTACTCTAAACGATTAAACGAAAACGGTTTACGCTGTCACAGCACTCACAGCCTCTGTGTACAAAACAAACTCAGTATCAGTGCATCAGTGTTGCCAACAAGACCGATATAGAATCTGCTAAAATTATGCCAATTGCTTTATAGAAATGCTAAAAAATCTGCTAACATTTTTCAGTGTCAAATGAAACTTAACATAGTTTTAACTTTTTTTATTATTTAACTAAATATACATACTGTTTTAATCGACTATGTTCTCAAATACTCTTTCCATTATCATCAGCATTAGCATCAGGAGCGCCAACAATATTATACTTAGTAAAGGGATTTTTTTTCTAAATGGAAATAATTGCTTACGCATTAATGTATTTTATTTTAAAATAATTTTATATGCTACATGCTAAACAACTAATAAGTTTGCTAAACAACATGAAAAAATGCTATTCTTATTCTTTATTGCACACATAAACAACAAATATAAACACAAATTACAATAATAAAGTTTATGCTAAAATTGGCATCACTGAGTGCAATGCACTTTGTTTTTTTTGTTAGTGTTTTTAATTATTATTTAGAATTAACACATACTTCCCCTTTTTCTGCAGGAAAACCTTTTATTCCCACGGAGAAATCAAATACAAAGCTGGCGTGGCTTGGCTGCTACCGGCCGATTAGTCGATTCAAAAGAAATCCTATAATTATGTAAAAAATATGGTCACCTCACAATATTAATGGATGTTTGTTTTGTATGGGAAAATTTAAATGATCAATATCTTTGAAACTACCCAAAGTTTCTCCGTCACTAATTCAGGTTATTATTATCGTCCCCGTCACAACATTTTGATAACATTTTGAAGGTCGTAGATCATCAGGCAGCGGAGATACACGTGTCCAGCCAGCCTGAGTTCAAGATGGCTGGACACAAGTATACATTAAGTTTTCATTGATATCTCGTTAACCCTTACATGTGACGCCATAAATCAAACGTCATTACTGTCACACATTGCGTCACCAAGTATTAGCAAAGGAACCATAATCGAAAACGCTCCCGTTATGTGGGATTCGGAAGTGCCAGCCAAAAGTTTTTTACGTAAATTCAAGATGGCTGGACACAGTTTTTTGCATTTTTCTACTAAACCACTGTACGTATCACAAAACTTTTAGCTTGATGCCTGTCACATATTTATGTGACGCCCGTTGATATGCAAAAAGTCGTCAAAATCACTTCCGTTACCGAGATTGAGAGACCAGCGAAAAGTGGTTTTTCAAGCTGGCTGGACACGCTTTCGATCGATTATCTATGATTCTGTAGCGTCACCTATTCTGAAATAGGGGTGTTTAGCCGTCACATAAAGTGCCCTATTGCCCTATTGTAAATGCGAGCAGTTTTGAAGTTTTGTCCAGCGGACCAGAGCCACATTAGTTCAGGGGTTGAGACTCATTGATGTAATGTATATTGAAGTGATAGAAATAATAGTAGATTAGTAGCCAAGGGCTGTAAGGCATCAATTGCAGCCCGAGATATTTAGGTTCGAGGGTGCAATTGATGCTTACACCCGAGCTAACTACTCTGCTTTACATCTCGATTATGAGGTAAGAAGAAAAAAAACCGGCATTACAAGAATAAAGTTTTCAAATATCTCTCTTTTGAACTTTCAGGCAAAATATTGTTAATTGCTGCTTCAGCTTCCATTTTCATTGAATCGGGAGTGCAGCTTATATCTTCATCACTTGCAGAACTTATGTTTTTTTCCTAATTAGCACGTAATTATAAAAAAATCCCAAAAACAAACAATATTTAAAGTAAAAGTTTTCTATTACCGCCTTTTTCATCTCTTCTTTTAATTTTTTTTTTAAGAACGAAATTGAGCTTCGCCGTTCCATATTCAAAATTGATGACTATTAAGCCTCCCCCACATTTGGTATTGGGACGCAGAAACGCAAAAACGCTCCTGTGTGGGGTAGGCGTTAAACTCATACGAAGACAAGGCTGAATAGCGAAGCGACCTCTTTTGTCATTGGGCTGAATGCATGATGTCTATTGCCAGTATGATGGTTAGATGTACGCGAACTTTTTGAAAGAGTCAAGTGTTTTTTTTTAATTACTTACCGCCCTAGGGCTTTTCTTGCTACATTAATACCCTAGAGCGCTAATTGGTCACCTACAAGCCCCATTTGGGGGTAATAAGGACCTACTTACCGAATATGAGAGATGTAAATTATCATTAGTGTATGTCAATCTCCACTCTATTTCCCCATGCAGGTGGAAGCCGAGATCCTAGTGCAGCGACACAAGACGCTGGTACGCGTGTGTCGCGGTGCGGGCGCGGGCGCGGGCCGCAGCATGGCGCGACCAGCACTGGAGCCCGCGCCGCCCGCACGAGCGCTGGCCCGCACCGTACGAGTGCGGCGCTCGCCACATCTGGGGCTTGGCATCTCTGTCACTGTGAGTATAGCATAGTGACGTCACATTCCTATACTCAATTTTATTAAAATAACAACAAATGGCTTTTAATTCTCAGTTTTTTTTTTTAATTTTTACCCCACACTTGGAATTTCTCTTGTATTGTGGGTGCGTGTGCGTGCACAAACATTTAAACTCACATACACAAAATAAATACCCACCCCGGAACAACTATCTGCATAGACCATACAAATATTTGATCCGTGCGAGGAACGAACCCGCGACAGGCAGCGCAGCAGTCCATTGCTTTAGCCACTGCGCCAACCGTGCCGTTAATCTTTGGCTGCTTTGTGTTGAGGTTATGCTTATGATGCAGGTGAGATGTTGTTATGGTGACGTTTTACGTTTTCATCTATCTGCATGAACATCTGAAAGCATAATATTAAAGTATTAGTCAATTGAGAGACTGGAGTATACAATTTCTCAGAGTTTCTTTCCTAATTCCTTTCTTAGAGAGACCTTTGTCCCTGCAGTGGAAACATTATAGACTGATGATCTGTGTGTGTATTTGTCTGTGTCTTCTGTGCCGCCTTGTTGTCGTCTGTTCTAAATAAATGCATTTTCTTACTTAGTTTACCGAAAAGTGCACTTATACTTAATAATGAATTGTATATTTGTTTAATCTTAGGGTGGTCGTGAACACGGCGTACCAATCCTGATCTCTGAGCTGGAAGCTGGCGGGCCGGCCGCGCTCACCGGCGAGCTGTATGTCGGTGATGCGATACTCGCCATCAACGACGTCGATCTCACACAGGTAATCATCTTCTGCCTAGGCCGGACTAGGCCCTAGCCCTTTCCTAGTTATGTTGGAGTCGAGTGTCAGTCTAAGATTGCGTTATGGCGTTTGGTTATGGTGTGATGATGAATAACGAGGGATGTGTATAAAATAATATTACGACGTTTACGCAGTTTGAGCTAACCTAGCTATATGTTATTGGTATAGTTATATGCACATCCCTCTCTGCTAATCTTTGCACATCTCCGCATAGCCTAACTTAAGTATTTTATATTTTACACTAGCTTTTGCCAGCGGCTTCGCCCGCGTGAAAATGACGATTTTCCATACAAACTTTCATCCCGTATTTAACTCCCTTAGGGGTTGAATTTCGAAAAATCCTTCCTTATTCCTTGTCTACATTATAAAGGGAACCTCTGTGCAAAATTTCAGCTTTCTAGGTCCAAGGGTTTGGGCTGGGCGTTGATGAGTCAGTCAGTCAGTCAGTCAGGACTTCTCTCTTTATTTATTAGATTGAGTGTTAGCCCACCTGAACATCACAATCTCTGGTTCATGGATTTTCAGTCTTCGGTCTACCCTTAACGGCTGTCAAACATCTAGAAATGATAGCTGCTTGTATACGAAAGGCATGTTTGCTACATCTTGCAAGCTAGGAACATGGTTCACCAGCTCTTGAGGTTTTCTTTCAATAAGAAATCTAATTTCAAAAGTATGAGTTACTAAATACAAGAAATTTCGTTACTTAGGCCAGGTTCACTAAAAACTCATAACTTCTAAGTGACCTCTATTGTGTGAGATGTTTAAAATATCTGAAAGCCACTAATCTTTTGATATTTGCAGGCTTGTCACAAAGAAGCGGTTCAAGCGCTGCAGAGTGTGAAGGGAGACTGCGCGCTGTGTGTGCAGTTTATAGCCACGGATGACGACGATAGACTTTCCGAAGATAATTATAGGTGAGATAAAGGAAGGATATAGTGCGGTCTGTCATTACATGTACAACGCCACACTACGAACCTTCGCATCATAGGTACCTGTCGTCATGCAAGCTTGCTTGCACATGCTTGCGATAACCGTACGGTTACCATATTGGACTGGCCTGTTAGTGGTTAGTGACCCTAACTGCTATGCCGGAGGTCGTGGGTTCGATTCCCACCCAGGACAAATGTTTGTGTGATGAGCACGATCATTTGTTCTGTGTCTGGGTGTAATTTATCTATAATATGTATGTATTTAGAAATATATAAGTATGTTTATCAGTTGTCTAGTACCCATAACACAAGCTCTGCTTAGCTTGGGACTAGATGGCGTTGTGTGATAGTTGTGGAATATTATTATTATTATTATTGGTCGCAAGCGCGACTACTGAGCATGAGGACCAGGTTTCGATTCCCGAGTTGGGCAAAGTGTTATTGGGTTTTTCCATCAGGAATTTCTCAGACTCAGTAGCAGCCCAAAGCCTGGATTTGTGTCCAGTTGACAACACGAGGCTTGCGCCCTATTACATTTTTTTTTTTTCTTCTATTCTTTATCTGCAATCAGTGCTTGACACTATAAGCAAATTTGGTGAGTGCGTTATGTCGGTTAGAGTGCGTCCTCCAGTGAGGGCGTCTCCTCATAGTACATTATTCATTCTATTATGTCCTTCCGCTTGAGGCGCTTTACGTAGCCACGTATCGTAAGCTGTGTTGCCAATGTATTGGGGTGTTTCACTAGCTTCTCCCGGTATTTTAAGGTGACTTTTTGGATTTCCTCCTTTATAGTGGGCATATTCAGATGGTCATGTATTTCTTGATTTGTGATGTGCCATGGTACGTTGCTAATTGTTCGCAGTATTATGTTTTGCATTCTCTGCAAGCATGAGATGTTTGAATTGCTGGCGCTACCCCAGAGTTGGACGCCGTACATCCATACCGGTTTCAAGATTACTTTATAGATAAGTAGCTTATTATCCATCGACAATTTGCTGTTACGACCCAGGAGCCAAAGTAGGTGCTTGAAGCGAATGTTAAGTTCATCTCTTTTTTTTTTTACATGTTGGTTCCATGTCAAGCGCCGATCGAGATGTAGTCCAAGATATCGGACACTGCTCTGGTGTGGTAGGGTGGTATCTTCCAGTTGGACAGGGGGGCAGTTGCCTTTTCGAAGAGAGAAGGTTACGTGGACAGACTTTGTAGCATTTGCTTTGATTCGCCAGTCCTGCAGCCACTTAGTTGTTTTATTCAGTGCATTCTGTAGGAACTTTGATGCCGTGCTCGGATCTTTGTCGCTAGCAAGTATGGCGGTATCGTCCGCAAACGTTGCAATTGTGGTATTATCTGCTTCAGGCAAGTCAGCTGTGTATATGGTATACAGCAGAGGTCCCAGAACCGATCCCTGAGGAACACCAGCGTGTATTTCTGAGAATTTCGACATTTTATCTCCTTCCTTAACCTGGAACAGTCGTTCAGTTAGATATGAAGCCAGAATTTGATGATAGCTGTGTGGGAGGTAATTTTTAATTTTGCAGAGGAGGCCTTCATGCCACACTCTGTCGAAAGCTTGCTGAATATCCAAGAATACAGCAGAGCAGTACTCTCTTTCTTCAAGAGTTTTTCTCACTCTTTCGTATACTCTGTGGACCTGCTCTACTGTGGAGTGCTGTTGCCTGAACCCAAACTGGTGAGCCGGTATGACGTGATTTTCTTCCAGGAAGGGGAGTATTCTGCGCAGTAACAACTTTTCAAAGATCTTTGATAGTATTGGGAGTAAGCTTATAGGCCTATATGAACTGACTTCATTGGGTGGTTTGCCATCTTTGTGTACCATAGTAATTTGCGACACTTTCCATAATTTTGGAAAGTATTGCACTCTCAGGATACCATTATATAGCATTGTCAGGAAGACGAATGCTTTCTTCGGTAGCTGTTTTATGATTTCCTTCGTGATTAAATCAAATCCTGGCGCTTTTTTATCTTTGAGTCCCACTGCCACTCTCCAGACCTCTCGTGCAGTTACGGGTTTCGGCGGTAGGGACATTTGGTAATCTTGTTTAAGGATTAGCTCCACTTTTTTATCGAACTCTTTGTCAGATGTGTCATTTGGGACGAATACTTTGGAGAGATGTTCTGAAAATGCGGTTGCTTTCTCTTGTGGTGTTCTTGCCCAGCCAGAATCATGCTTCAAAGGAGGCTTTGCAACTTGGGGTCTTCTGAAGGATTTGGTGAGCTTCCACAGGGAGTAATTCGTTGCCTCCGATGCAGACAATGATTCTAGTTGTATCTGCAATGTGCTATCACGCCATTCTTTTAATTTACCTTTCAGAACTTCCGCGGCTCTATTGAAATTAGCTTTATCTCTCCCTAGTCTAGTTAGATGCCACACTCTGCGTAGACGCCTCTTTTCTAACAGTGCAGATTTTATTTCTAACGGATAATTAGTGGTTTTGGTTTTGCATTGGTGGTTTTCCGGGGTACTAATCCAGCAAGCCTTCTGTATAAGCGTAGTTATATATTTTGCCGAGTCCTCCACATCATCACTAGTTTTAAGAGCTACCTTCAATTCTATATTTTTATCTATATACTCTCTGAAGTAGTTCCAGTCGGTATGTTTATTATGTAGCGTTTCTGGAGTTGTTATTTCAATGACCTTTGCGCTTATAGTTAGTATAACTGGCGTGTGGTCAGACGAGCCGTCATAACAGGATTCTGTTTTTAGGTAGCTGTTTGATACACCCTTGATTACAAAAAAGTCCAGGAGGTCAGGTATTTTATTGGTGTCACTTGGCCAATATGTTGGCTCGCAAGAGGAGATGTGTCCAAGGTTGTTCATATCGATGCTTAGTTTTAACTGTCGGCCTCTGGTTGTAGTGAGCCTTGATCCCCAGTAGGTATGCTTAGCGTTCCAGTCTCCTCCCGCAACATACCGATTGCCAAGTGTTTGTAAGAAGTGGGAAAACATAGCTTCTGTGATTTTATGCTTGGGTGGGCAATAAACTGCAGTCATGGTGAAGTATCCTGATTTGTCTTCTACGGCAATCGACGTCGCCTGAATATGTTCAGTTTTGTAATCTGGCATCTGGTGATGTTTGATGGTTTTCTTTATGACCACAGCAGTACCAGCGTGGCCTGTTCCGTCAGGATGGTGTGTGGCGTAACATTGGTAGTTGTCAAACTTTACAGATGTTTTAGCAGAGCAGTGTGCTTCGGATATAAGTAAGATGTCCAGATTTTGCGTCACCATTAGTAATTCCACTTCGTCTTTATTTGGGGCAAGCCCATTAACGTTCCAAGTTGCAATGCGTAGTGTGGTCATTTTGATAACTTGTCAACAAGTTTGGCTATGAGGCTCATCAGAGTACCCATTTGTTGTAGGATGATTTCGAATTTTTCATTTTGCTTTGACAATAATTGTTCTATGGTCTGGTCTCGTGTTGTGATTTCAATATTTGGATTATTTTTTTCTATTGGTGTGCGGTCTCGTCTCTGTCCTTGTAGGGTTTCAGCGTAGGATCTTTCGTCTCTGAGTTTGTTGTGTTTAGGCTCTTTATCTGGATGATTAAAACGAGGTGTGTTTAGGCGTGATTTGTTGTCTGTGAGATTTGTTCTCCTTCTAGTTAAGATCTCAGTATATACTTGGCATCCTTTGTAATTGGCTGGGTGTGGGCCATTACACAGTGCACATGTTGCCGGGTCTTTACGGTCTTGCTTCTGGCATTCTGATGTCTTGTGCGACAGTCCACATTTAACACATCTGTATGGCCGCATACAGTAGTTCTTAGTGTGTCCGTACTGCTGGCACCTATGACATTGGACTATTGTCTTCCTTTTTTTCGGGTCTTCTATGAGGACAGACTGGTGATAGATATATTTTAACTCTTTAATTGCTTTGTTGTTAGGACCTGCCTCTAGGTTGACGAAGAAGGTTGAGGTGGGCTTCTTTTCAGGGCCAAATCTTGCATTTACTATCTCACCCGTTACTATATTTCCTGTAGCCTCTATTTCTTCTTTGATGATGTTTAGGGGTGTAGATGGGTGTAGATTTTTAATAACTATTCTACACGTTCTATTATCTTTCCTGTTAAAGGTATGGCCAATAAGTCCATTCCTCCTAACAAGGCTAATTAAAGTTTTGTAGACCTCTGTGTCCGTACTAATTATTCGGAGCTGATTTTTACCGACAATTTTGTAGGTAAACTTGTCCTTTTCTACTGCTGTCTCTAAGAGCTCAGTTAATTTGTTAAGATCTTCAACTCCATATAACACAATAGGTGGTGGTTTGCTGGGTTTCAGAGGGATCTCATCTGTGATATCTATTGGTAATCCTGTGAAACGGTTTGAGGTTTTCGTTATTCCTACAGTTGGGCTAGTAGAAATTTTTCTCTTTTTATTCCTTTCAACAGGCACTCTTTGCCATGGAGGAGGTGGTGGTTGATGTTTGTCAGTTACAAAGCTGACTGTTGCTCCTTTGTTTGTATTATCTTCAGGGGGAGCTGAAGCCATGGTGCTGCTTCCCACTGAACTGGATCTCGGTCTTGCTATAAACAAGCTAGGGTGAAATGCTTGTTGTACAAATACTTTTGTTTTGCTGCCAGTAGTATTTACCAGCGCAGGGGCCTGGTCGCCTACCCCTGTGAGGTCTTCGGTAGTCAATTTCACACCCACAGGCCCGGGTACCTGTGAGCGCCGGGGTTCAGCCGGATCGCACGATATCATATTCTCTTTATTCGACATTTTCATATAAGGGGGTTGGGAGTGTAACCATGATGCTTTCCCAAGGCATCATGTCCACGCTTTCAGAGGGGATTTAATCCCTCTAGGCTAGTGGGAGCCTGGAGACAGGTTACTCAACCGCCGCCTGTTGCTCGGCGTTGTTGCTCATTTAGCACCACCCGGGGGGCACGTGTAGGGTGGGTCTTGCTAGGAGAAGATGGTAAATCCTACGGACGCGAGCAACTTAACCCCCCCATAAAGCCCTATTACATGGGACAAAAACATGTTACGAAATACCAATGCAATGGGTACACCCACATTCCCAACCCTACCCTTCGGGTATTTAAAACGTGATGTTATGTTTGTTTTCCCCCTGTCGTTAACAACATATGACACGTCCCCAAGTTATGCGGTCTTCCGTTGTGTGGACCGCTCTAATAGGGGATCGGACAAGGTCAAAATAATATGATTCTGTTTAGTCCGTAAGTTAGATTATCGAAAAATATTGAATACGTGTTTTTTGTTTTATCAAATCAATAAAAAATTACGAAGATAAAATGTGTCAAAGATCTTGGAGTGGGGTTTGAAACGTCACTTGTGTCGTCAAAATGTACTATCATATGACGTCACACGAGTTTTCGAAGCACTGTATCGTCTTCATTTTAAGTTTACGTGAAAAAAGAAAAAATACGTGTCCAATAATTTTTGGAAATCTATCTTACGGACTAATTAGTTTTTTTTTGTCCGATCCCCTATTGTGTTGTAAGATGCAAAACGCGTTTTTTTTTTTTAAATTTTTTATATATTTTTTTTTTATTTTTTTTTAAACTTTGCCCCACACTAGGAATTTCTCCTGTATCGTGGGTGCGTTCACAAACATTAAACTCACATACACAAGTACCCAGACCCGAAACAACTATCTGTAGGCCATACAAATATTTGTTCCGTGCGAATTGAATTATTATAATAACATAGTTAATGTGTTGTCAGGTTCCCGCTGTACCCAGAGGACGACGTGTTCTGCGCGGAGCCCGACGGCTCGGGCGCCACGCCTACCGCACCGCGCACGCCTGACTATAACAGGTAACTACACACATATACAGAGTGTGTAAACGAACCATTCACGAAGCCGTCCACCAAGTATCAGGTCTTTTTTTTTTGCAGTGAAAAATTTAATTTTTCGGAAAAACTCAATGTAGCACTCGCTACTGGATGCTTTGAATAGTAAACGGGTCATGGAGATAATTTAAGTTATAACCTGAAAAACAAGCATTATCGCAGTGACGGGGAAAACAAGTGCCCTTCGGCTTCGTCAAGGGTATTTTTACACCTTTTATACCTTGGAGCGCACTCCTTTTACCCCTGGTATTAGAAAACTTAATCATAATGAGAATAAAGATCAATACGAGTTTGGTCCGACTCGTCAGAGGTAGCAACCCAAAGCAAAACAAATCAAAATTAAAATCAAACTTACCGTGATTTTGTCACTGATTCAAATTCAGAGTTGAAATAACTGTAAATTCTGGAATTTAAAAAGACAGACGTTCTTTACATTTTGATCGTGTAGGGACTGCAAAGAGCAGTTCGATATGTGGTTGAACACTACACATCGAAGTGCTCTTTTAATTGTAATGTACTGAATATGTGGTAAACGTTTGTGCGTCGGTGTTCCTTCCACCTTTTATTATGACCGCAAAATTATGGCAGTCATAAAAACTATGATAATACGGTTAAGTTTACGATGTCAAGAAAAGATCTATATAATATGGTCGATCGATATTATGATGGGTGCAAAAAGAGACTTAACGAAGCCGAAAAGCACTTATTCTCCCCGTCGTTGCGGTCGTTATTTTTTTTCATATTTTGTTACCTTCTATTAAGGGGTTAAGAGATATGTTGGTCAAAGTTCCAAGTTTTTCAAAGAGCAGACGTGCGAGAATCGACATTAACTAGTAACTTTTGCACGTCTCCTCTCCTATCCACTCGGCGGCGCTTGGATAGAAACCAGGCCTTGCTGAATTCTACCGCATCTGCTGTCTACCCAGCGACATGCTCGCGGTATTCTCGGGAACAATCTAATAATGACGTGTTACTTATAATGTAATTTTTTTTCCGAGGTTGGGAAATCATCAAATGACTCCTTCCGCTCTGGGCAGAGCGGTAGGGAGTGTCAGAATTCTTCTGACTAAAAACCACCCATGTTCCTTCTTAGCCCTTTGTGCTGAGGCCGCGGTATCTCTTTCGATCAACCCGCAGCTTATAAAAGACACTTTGAACTTTACGTGTAGCTCGCTTGGTTACGTCGGGAATTTTAACTGAAATGCTTCCGTGATTCCATTGATCCCAAGTTCAAATGGTCAAAGTGGCCCGGCTTGTAAATTTTTGATTATTATGATAAGATAAGATATTTTTTTTGCGTTGTTTATTGAATCAGCAAGGTTAGTTTATAGTTCCATAAAAACCTTGCTGATTAGTTCGAAACCCTAACCAAACAGGGTTCTTGGAGGACACAGTACCATCCTTTACTTAAGCTGAATCCTCCAACCAGCCCGCGAAATTCAAATTTTCTCAAGTTTTTTGCAATTTGCAGGCAAGTGATAGGTGGTATGTTGATGAACATTTGATTCGCGGCTGTAAGACGTATGTAGTTACAGAATTATAATCATCAAAATCATTAATACAACCCTCCGAGCTCATAAAGGTTCCGGAATGGCTTTGACCTTGTAAAAAGTCATTTTTAAACCTTGTATTAATGATTTTGATGATTAAAATTCTGTAACTACATAAGAAAATTTGAATTTCGCGGGCTACCCTGGAACATCAACCTTAAATGTATTGATTGGGTTATGAAAATGTCGTTGATGATCCATGGAGTTATCTTTATGAATTAATCTGTGTTCTGCGTTTGCAACTGTCTGATTGTGTCCGTCTACTTGGCTGCGCTCTTCTCGTGAACTGCGCCACGAATTTTGATGCGATTGTCACCATCTGTTAGACAATCAGTTATATTAAACTTAAACATAATTAAGATTTCTCATTGTTATTGCCAAGCCGTAAAATCCTCGTGCCAAGCAGGGGTTCGGTTAGAAGTTAAATTAAATCAATTAGTAAAGCGATGAGACATTAAAATATAATTACTTCTTAACCCATTGACCGCCACGGTCAAGTAAGACGACAAGCCAAAAAGTACCTTAAGTCTGACAGACTTAGGGCACTTTTTTGCTTGTTCGGCTTGTCGTCTATACGTGACTGTGGCGCTAAAAAGGTTAAAATAAATGACGGAACACATCCAACATATTAGCGGGCGTTCATAATTGTATTTATTACAGCACTCGTTTTCATTCGCTACAGATTCATAAAATATCTCATTACCTTTGAAGTTTCTAAATATACCTACCTAATAGTAACAATTTAATTGCGACTTTGTAGTATGAAACAATTTGAAGGGAAAGCTAAAAATCAACAATTTTTCAGAGCTTTAGTGAACTGAAATTGTAGGTGATCATTACTAAAATAAATTTTGGAATCTGATCAGGGGAAAATATCACAGACGCAGTTAATATTATGAATAGGGGATCGGACAAAAAAAAAAACTAATTAGTCCGTCAGATAGATTTCCAAAAAATATTGACTACATATTTTTTCTTTTTTCACGTAAACAAAAAATTAAGACGATACAGTGCTTCGAATCTTTGTACCTTCAAGTGACGTTGAAAGCCCCACTCCATGATCTTTGACGCGATATAGCTTCGTCAATTTTTATTGATTTGATAAAACAAAAAATACGTATCCAATATTTTTCGATATAATCTAACTGACGGACTAAACAGAATCATATTTTTTTGAGTCAGTCCGATCCCCTATTGTAACGTAATTCTTATTAAGGCGACATTAGCTGCCCGCGACCTTGAGCGCGCGTTTAACTCATCGCCTAAACAAATAAGGTTGAAAATGGCGATGCGTTTGATGCTCGTGACTGCCAAAATGAACGATAGTTCGCAGATTTAATTTATTAAAAAAAAAATACGCGTTAATGTTAAAATATTTTTACATATGTCTTTAGTTGGTTAAATTTCCTTTCTGATAGTAAAAAAAAAAATAACAGTTGTCACTCAAAATATTGAGCATTTCGAGACGAAAAAGTTTTTTCGTGTGATTTTTTTGTGATTTTGTGATTTTTTTTTTCGAGGTTCTTGATTACTTTTAGAAAATATTTTTGCATAAGTCTTTTACCTATACATTTGACTATACACTGTATTTTTTTTGGAATTGTAATAAGTAGCAATACGGCTAACTCTGCGACGAAAAACAGGTCGTTTTTACGGTGCCCCTTTAACTGCGCCTTAATATCATCCTCTTATGACTTTGCTAAGCCCAGTAGATCTTTAGCTTGTTTTATATTAGTTCACACCGGTACTGCTCATACCCGAACATGGAAATCATACAGTAATTACATCACTCTATTGTACCATATTTAGAATACCTCCCGTTGTAAACTGTGCTACTTATACAAGACAATGGAACGTTCACATTCCAATCTATCTCATTTGTTTTAGTGTTTTATCAATACGTTTAATTTGCCCAAATTTTTATCAAGTTTTTGGATTTCAGGCCAAGATTCTTGTACGTCTTCTTTACTACTTGCTAACTTATCATCATAACAGTCTACTAGACATATTCATAGTCTCCCCCAGAATCATTACAACGCATATCGTCATGCGTTGCCCACATCGAAAAAATTCCCATGACCTTCAGGTCAGGATTCCAGGTCGCAAGTAAAGTTAAATAAAATGCTAATAACACAATTATCAAATTGATACAGAAATTCAAAATAGCGTGTCATCAGTCGATGAATAAATTGGATTGATATTGTGTCCAATTTAGATGACATAGAGGCGATAATTCACATGCTAATAAAATTTTATTGGGATACATGTTGTAATCTCTCGCCTACGCTACACTCAGAATGTTTTGTATACGTATTCAAAATCAGGCTGACAAGAGTGCGGTACATTCAGCGTTTAGTATTTTTCTACGTTATTGTTTCCTAATTTCTATGTTTACGACCCTTACTGGAGTTGTGGTAGTCATTGCCGCAGCGTTGACCGGGGAAGCTCGAATAGATATAAATTTTCATACAACAGTTTGGACGTGAGCGGTCGTGTGACCAGTTGGTAGTTGCGGTCATGTGTAACGCTGTAAAATATATATTATAGCGCAGTGTGATGTTAACGGTCACGTACAAAATGTATGACGAGCGATAAAATATTATATCTATATCTCAAGATCTAATATAATATATCCCATAGTCAAAAGCCGGTCATTAGATGGTGGTAGCCGTGTAGTGCGCTTGATCCAGTAGCTGATTCCCATTGCAGTGATAACTGGAGCTCCATTCTGTTTCCACTAGTCCATTCTGGCCCCTACTTTCCGGAGTGCGTCTGTACAAGTTACTGACAGTCTCGAGCTTCGTGGCACGAAGTTGAGCGCGAATCTGAACTTCGGCGCCTACATCGAGTCGAAAGCTCAAACTGCGGCGAAAAAGCTGGGCATCCTAAACAAGGTTAAGTGGTACTTCAAGCCTGGACAGCTTTCAGTATTATATAAAGCTCAAGTCCGGTCTGACATGGAGTATTGCTGTCACCTTTGGGATGGCTCAGCCAAATACCAACTTGCCACACTTGACTCTGTAGAGCGCAGAGCCAGGAGGCTAATTGGTGACGATAAGCTGGTTATCAAGCAACATAGCCTGGCCCACCGTCGCAAAGTCGCATGTCTGTCGGTCTTCTACAGAATGTACTTCGGAGAGTGTGCGCAAGAGCTCCACGAGCTGATCCCACCATCTCCCTTCTTCCATCGGGAGACTAGACGTACTGCAGGGTATCACCGATACCTAGTCGACATTCCACACATTCGAACGAAGCGCTTTGCTGGGTCCTTTATTATGCGCACAGCCAAGGAGTGGAATTCCCTGCCTGCGTCGGTTTTTTCCGAGTTCATATAACCCTAATCTGTTTAAGTCGCGAGTAAACAGGCTTCTACTGGGTAAGCTCGTTCCATCGTTGACATCATCTCTGCCCTTAGGGCAAGATTGAAGTCAAGAGCAAGCCCATTTATAATAATAAAAAATAAAAAACTAGATCTTCTTAATTGAAAACAATTAAGAAGTAGTAGTATTACACCGTTAAAATATATACAAAAATTAAACAGAACGACTAACCCTAGTCCCAGCGATTGTTATGTTATTCTCGTCCAAAGACAACATTCGATCGATTAGAACGTGAAACTTTAAAATACGTAATTCTTACAAGCGGTCCAAGCGCCTACTGATTATAATTATTTAGTAGGTATGCTCAACAGTTGTTTGTCGTTATTTTTGGCAACGTAACAACTTTGTCACGTCGGCTCCCGACAGCCGCGTCGATGACAACCCGTGTAACCAATGCGTGTAAGGCTGAGGCTACAGTAGGCAGCGATTTGCGATGCGACTGGAAGAGCGAAGAGAAAATAGAGAAAAAAGAGCGATGTACGGTGTAGCCATATACGTGAGCATTCATTTACTTGATTTAATCGCTCATGTGTCGCAGGTCGCGTCGCGGCCTAATGTAGCCTCAGCCTAACTGACACGTAACGCCATTCATGGAGACAAGTGACGTCAGGAAACATGCTTCTTTATTCCTTTTTTAATCAACTAAAAAGGAGAAAATATCTTCTAATTTCGGAAGTCGTTGGCAAAATGTAATGAAACAAAGTCACCGACTTCCGAAATTAAAGTTTTATTAACTTTTTTTTTGTTTTTGAAAGTTGGTAATTTTTTTGTTTTTATTTAATTTTGTCCCACCGCTGGCCAAAGATCTCCTCGATTATCTCCCAGCCCTCTTTATATTTCGCCTTGGCGGTCAGTCCTGTAAGAAAGAGTCAGCGTTTGCCAGGCTCGGTGACGTTGTCGTTGTTCATGCATCCCCACTGTGCCACGATCCTGGTCCTTCTGTCCTCTTGTATACTGTTGGGGGGGGGCGTCCTTGTCTAATAAATAATCATATGTAACGTACTCACTGTTGTGACGTCATGTCAATATATCTAGATTTTTGTGCTTTATCTAAGTCTAATAATATACAGTATTTTTGCACATATACCTTAAGGAGTAAATGATGTTGAAAATCAGTCATGGTTTAGTAATCTAATTTAAAGACCTCAGTGGTCACACAGACAGACTCAAAGAGCGACTTTATTTTGTACTTTCTATAGACATATATCCACACTAAGCTCAATGTATGTCATCGGTTAAATAACACGATAACACTGAAGTGTTCATCTGTATGACACTAATCTCATCACGTCCGAATGCTGGAAAATCCTGATCGAATTTGTCCCTTCCTTGAATTCTGATGCTAAACTCTTTATTGGCATTGTGCCTAAGTTACGCCCACCACATTAGACACCAATTTAATACCTTTATGACGGTTGAATGTATACTAATATCTTTGGATAATTTGAGACAGTAACATTATTATTTATAACATCAAAACAGAGTTATCGCTGTGTTTGTTACATGTGTCGAAACCTGTACATGAAAAGAGTCAGCGTATTCGTGCTAAATAAAATATAGATAAAACAGATAAGTGCGTAAATGGCTTTCTCTATTCTGTACCTCTCCAAGGAGAGGAGCAACGTACCTTTTTTTTTAAAAGACGTTAGTTTCCAACTATTTGGTTGGCAGATTATCGAGAGCGGTGATGGTTTAGTGGTAGCTAAGAGCTAACAACAGCTAACTACGGCGCTTTTATAAATTATTACTTTGTGTAAATTATTTCACCTATGTTACTACGTGTGTACCTAAATTGTTTCAATGCAACTGTAAGACTGGAGATGGCATGTCCTAGACCCAAATAATCGAAAACATGTAATATCCACTTGTCAGCACGTATTACGTTTCCTTTCCACATCTCTCTTTACAGGGTGTTGACCGTCAACTCCCTGTAAAGAGAGATGTGGAAAGTTTCCTTATGTTCCTAGAAAACTAAAAGACTTGAGTTTTCTATAGTTGCGCACCTAAAAAACATGTACTTACTGCCCTCGTGTACCCACAGACGCACGTCAGAGGCGGGGTCGCACAGCGAGTGCGAGTCGGAGCCCTACCGCGTGGCGCCGCCGCCCGCGCCCTACCCCGACTACAACAACATAAACAACAACCTCAACATACTCGACATGGACGACGACTCCATCAAGATTGAGGCCAGGCTTGAGGTACAATTACTTACACATTCTTTTTTAAAGTAACTTAGTTTACAGGGTACTCATATAAGATAGAAAGGTAGCCTCAAAGGCTTTTTTTATGTGTTCCGAGGTGGATAATCCTCATGGATTTCTTCCGTCGTCTGCCCGACTATAACTAACTAAAAACCTTCCTGGTGTTCCCTTCACACACTTGCACCGGGGAACATGGGAACTAGAGCACCTTCCACGATGCACGGTTAGTGCCGGCCCGCGTCTACGGCTTCTTCAAGTCCACGGACCTGGTAGCCGGTAGGGAGCTGGTAGCCTGATAAAAAGTCTACCAACTGGTATCTTGTTACCGAGCCTTTTCACTATACTGGGCGGCTTCCAGCTTAACCAGATGCAGCTGTAAACCTGTATTTTCAAGGAGCAGCACATACTGAGTAATGCGTTATACCTTGGTAGCTGATTGTCTATACTTCTATATCTATACTAATATTATAAAGCTGAAGAGTTTGTTTGTTTGTTTGTTTGTTTGTTTGTTTGTTTGAACGCGGTAAGCTCAGGAACTGCTGGTTGGAATTGAAAAATTCTTTTTGTGTTGGATAGTCCATTTATCGAGAAAGGTTATAGGCTATATAACATCACGCTACTACCAATAGGAGCGGAGCATAATTGAGAAATGTTGCAAAAACGGTAAAAGGTATTTCCTTTTTGAGAGCTTCCGCTGCGTGCGCTGCGAAAACGGTTTAAGTTACGCAAATATCATGTATGAAGGAATTGTTCCTCTTTAAAAGTTCAAAAAAAAAGTCCGCGACAGCATATATCTATCTTTTAAAATTGACTCACTGTAACCTTTTTTTACTGTTAAACTGTTAGGTTAAAAATAATTATTTTTTGCGAAGCTTATTTAATCCATATGGTATTAATCTATATCTAAATAAATGTGTTTGTTAGAACGGAAATTTAATATAGAATATTTGTGCCGTTTACTCTATACAGTTTAAACAAATATCTTAGAAGCAGGGTTGGCATGTTTAAAACAAGTTGTTTAAAACATGTGTTTTAAACAGTGTTTAAAACAGTTTCAAATAAAACATCGTTTTTTATTAGGTGTCAAACACCTAAGGTATTTCAAAACTGTGACAAGTTTTGCAGCTTTCTCGTTACCAAGTTTGTTTCGTAGGTACATCGGAATGAATAAATCCAAATGTTTTTGTGTTATTGTGAAATGAAAAATCAGAAAAAGTCCGCTCTATTTATACACTCCATCGGTAAAGTCCCCCGGGGAATTCCCAGAACTTCCGTAATTCGTGAATGTGATTTTATTATTATATTTAATATATGATTTGGGTATTCCCCTTATTTTACGAGAAGTTTAGGTGATTTCCCTACTAAAAATGAACGTCGAAACATACCGCATGTATTAAAATTAGATCAATTTTGGTCATGCAGTTTTTAAATTGTATAAAAGTGAATTATTTTAGGCTTAATCAAATAAAAATGGATGATAACTAACTTAGGAAAAAAAAACAAAAAAAACAACTGTTTAAAACATTTTAAACTGTTTGTTTTATAAAATGTAAAAAAAACTGTTTTTTTTCCAACCCTGCTTAGAAGATATCGCAATGTAAAAATATCCGCGCGGCAAAAAATTCGCGCGTCGCAATGTAGGTACGGGGGATTCTGGCTGGCCTCCGGGAAATTCAAATTCATAATATTTACTGCATCATAATGTTTACAAGTACAGAGTGTTATAGTATATTTATTAATATTTAACAGCAAGAGACACCTATAGTAATTCACACTTTATTATAATCTTAGATAATCTAAACCATCTAAACTATTTTAATAAAGAGGAAAGATAAGATTTTTTGTTTGTTACGAGTTAGCTTAATTTATGTCGGTTAGTCGATATATCGAGAAAGGTTATAGCTATATTTATGTGACGCAGACGAAGTTGCGTGGGTCAGCTAGTGAGTAAATAAAAGGCGCCTCATATTATATTGTAATATTATCTATACTAATATTATAAAGCTGAAGAGTTTGTTTGTTTGTTTGTTTGAACGCGGTAAACTCAGGAACTGCTGGTTGGAATTGAAAAAATATTTTTGTGTTGGATAGTCCATTTATCGAGGAAGGCTTTAGGCTATATAACATCACGCTACGGCTAATAGGAGCGGAGCATAAATGAAAAATGTTACAAAAACGGGAAAAGGTATTTCCTTTTTGAGAGCTTCCGCTGCGTGCGCTGCTAAAACGGTTTAAGTGACGCAAATATCATGTATGAAGGAATTGTTCCTCTTTAAAAGTTCTAAAAAAAAGTCCGCGACAGCATATATCTATCTTATAAGATTGGCTTACTGTGTAACCTTTTTTACTGTTAAACTGTTAGGTTAAAAATAATTATTTTTTGCTAAACTTATTAAACCCCTACGGTATTAATCTATATCTATATAAATGTTATTGTTAGAACGGAAATTTAACATAAAATATTTGTGCCCTTTACTCTATAGTTTAAACAAATATCTTAGAAGATATCGCAATGTAAAAATATCCGCGCGGCAAAATAATTCGCGCGTCGCAATCGCAATGTAGGTACGGCCCGGGCATTCTATACCTTCATGGGCCCGGGGGATTCAAATTCAAAATATTTAGGTTTACAAGTACAGTTGTTTGTTACGATTTAGCTTAATTTATGTCGGATAGGCGATATATCGAGAAAGGTTATAGCTATATTTATGTGACGCAGACGAAGTTGCGCGGGTCAGCTAGTTAATATTATAAAGAGGTAAAGTTTGTGTATTTGTTAAATTGTAAGGGGTAATCTCGGGATCTACTGAACCGATTTTAAAAATTCTTTCACCAATAAAAAGCCACATTATTGCTGAGTGTCATAGGCTACTTATTATCCCTGTATTCCCACGGGAAACGGGATCTACGCGGGTTAAACCGCGGGACGTCCGCTAGTAAGTTATAAATGAGTACAGCTCAGTAATACAATGGCGTGCTGTGTAGTGGTCGGGAAGCGCGCGGGGCGGGCGCGGCGTGCGGGGCGTGCGAGCGACGCGCGAGCTGTCGTCGGGCGAGTCGGCCGCCTCCACGCCCGTGCACGCAAGACCCAACGCGCTCAAGAAGAAACGCAAACCTCAGGTACTAGCCACCCGGCCGCTTATACACAACACCTGCATAGCTATTCACATAGAATATATAAAATATGTCGTATCTTGGTCGGTCTCGTACTGCCAAAAAAGTTAGACATACGATATATTCGATTCACTTTCGATTCGATTCTTTGTGATTGAATGCTACTATTTTGATATTTCACTTGCACAGCACAGCACTGAATTAGGCGACCAACTTTTGCACGCACGAGATATGCAGAACCGTTAAAATAATTTGTGAAGGGATAGGAGCACACATCGATGCTTGTTTGACGCTTGGGTACGCGCAGTGCAGATACTGTTGCCCCCATAGTAATTACTTCTATAAAATCTAATGTAACTTTACACCCACAGCTAGACCTCAATCAAAGCTCAATGATAACCGCCATGATTCTGTTTAATATTCATTTCTTTTAGACAGAGTGCAGTTTAGAACCCTTACACATCGTGGTACGTACCAACTTATCAAGTCAAAAAAGAGTTATTTTAGTTAGATCGTCTTCGCACTGAGAATTTGTCCAGCGTGCAATATCAACACCGGATAGAAGTAGTGTGGGCATTGAGAACGAACGACGACGAACCTAAAAAAAGACTGGGTCAGACTGAATGGCGAAAGCTGGACAGGGGTTAGAATAGAAGCGCTGCTTGGGAGAGACCTTTCAGCAGGGGATTGCGATAGGCGAGTTGAAAGGTAACGTCACACTGGACAAATACCAGATGCGAAGACACTCTTAGAGCAGATTTCACCAAGAAACTGAACGCAGCATATCTGCTGTGCAAATCCCGTTCAGACCCATCGCTGATTTTTAGCTTTAATAACAAGACCAGTATGTTTACATCAGGAAAGACCTTGACTAGCGTATGACACAGTAGAATCAGCTGGAGCGTAGCCAGTGATGTAGTTTAGAGATTGCGCTGTAATTGCATATTATTATTAGTTTCCCTACCGCAGATACGTGCTAGCAATTTATCATTCACACTACCTTAAAGTCATAGCAGTAAGGGTGATTTTCGTAATTAAAAGTATTACTAGCGATAGACCGTAAATTAAAGCTGTAAATTAAATGAATGGCCACGTTAATCGTTGAAATCATAATCAGTATTTATGATGTGGCACGGACTGAATGTTACAATGATTTGTTGTAGGACTGGCGCACTAAGGGCGCATATAGACCCGTGGAACTAGAAGCTCCTTCCTCGGATGAACCTCTTGCGGAAGCGCCCTGCGATAACCTACCCGTCTCTGATGGAGGTAGGTGTTTCATGGAGGATAAGTTTTTATTTTTGGATTTAGGAGGTTCTACGAAAATTATTTCGTTTATGGAAAGAAACAGAAATTGAGAAGAGATAATACCGAGTGCAATAGAATATTTATATTTAAAATACGAATGAAGTCACCGGCAGAAGCTAGTAAGTAATCCTTAAACTGCACTGAGTATTAGTCTCCTTTCTCCTGGTCTTCTCTCATTGTTTGAGTTCGAATCTCCTAACCAGTAACCTAAATAGTAACCGAAAAAAAAAACCAGTCTTAAGAGGTCGATTCAAGCACATGTACTGCGTGTTGGTGAGTAAATAAAATGTGTTTGAAGACCGACCAGTTCTCAATATCATTTTTCTGATCCTATCCCAACTTATTTGGGGTCTTCGCAGCATGTCCTCTTCTTTTCCATAAACTCTTTTACTCGTCATGTCCTCAGACACCTCCTCTAGCCATATCGTCCTTCACACAGTCCATCCATCCATTCTTTGGCCTTCCCCTACTCTTATAGCCATTCATACTCAAAATTTTCCTTATTTATCCTCATTCCTCCGCATCACATGCCCATACCACGACAATTGTCCTTGCTAGCCCCTAACAAAATTTTCTAGAACTCATCACCTGCTAGCCTGGTACTCAACAGTTACATCGGCTATGTAACTGTTGAGTACCAGTATTTTACATAGAGCGACTGCCTATCTGACCTCTATGACCGAGTTAGTACTGGGTAACGGCTCAACGTGCTTTCCGAGGAACGGAGGAAACTCAGTATGTGGCACCTATCCACGGACCAATCTTATTACAGTCATCATCATCATCATCAGCCATAAGACTTCCACTGCTGGACAAAGGCCTCCCCCATAGAACGCCATACAGAACGGCAGCCTTTTTTTTATGGTGGGTGGAAAATCATCAAATGACCCCCCCCCCCCCCCCGCTCTTGGGCAAAGCGAGCATGTCAGACTTCTACTGACTAAAAACCGAACCCATGTTCCTTCTTTGCCCTTGTGCCGAGGCCACGTCATCTCTTTCGATAATCCGCGGCCCCGACGGGAGAACGGCAGCCTGCCGTTTGCATCCACTATACCCACATTTTGCATTACATTATACCCGACATTATTATTAAGCCACGAGCTACTTCTAACAAAATATTCTTAAACTAACACTGCATATACTCTGCAGTCCCCGAGTCCCCGCTAACGCCCGCCCCGCCGCCCGCGCCGCAGATCGCGTTGCCGCCGCTCATCGACATCGACACTAAAGACACGAAGCCTGTCAGCAAGCCCAACGGTGACATCAAGCCCCTCAGAAGAGAATCCAAAGGATTTAGGTAAGGCTTCAACTGTTACTTAACCCACCTAACACCGTGGTACAGTCGAACAAGCTAATAAGTATACAGCCAGCTAACTTGTCTTTACTTTTAAGATTATACAGATACATTTAGAGACTGATCTCAAACGATACAGCATTTGACATCAGTCGCTTAATGCGAAACACTTGATAAAACAAATTTACAATCAATAGTTTCAGTGTTATAGAATTATAGAGATCTCTATCCTGTATACTAATATTACTAATTAGCTTGTTCGACTGTACAAATGCAGGTGCTCTAAAGGAATACAGGGTGGATGGGACACCGACGCTAAAACAGTTACCACGTATAAAGGGTGTAAAAGTACAGGGGCCCAATTCTGTAACTTAGAGATAAGCAACATGCCATTGTCACTCTATCGACACACTACAGACATTATTATGCAATAGGGAAAAGAGGTGTCGTTGTTCGATGGCTTCACAATGGCAGTTCGATAGCCAAACACGATAGACACAACTGTCAGATTTCACTTGAAATATATTTACAGACTACCATAAAGTCCTACTATGGCGTTTCAATGTCACTACAGTGGCAAGTCAATGACCATAAATATTTGTAGAATACCAAATGTCAATGAGTAGTCTATTGAGACACAACCGACACACTATCGACACACTATTGATAAGTTAGCTATTTTACAGAATTGGGCCCCTGTTACCGAAGCCGAAGGGTATTTGTTCTTCCTGTCACTGCGATCATTTTTTATTCCAGACTATACCTGGGAACCCCTACTTACGGAGATATTGGGAGCCAAAGTTAAAAAAAAACTCACAACTGTTTTTTTTTAATACTAGTTTTTCAGCTTAATTTTACTCAAGTTACTGTTCAAATCCACTAGCACGTTTTAAGACTGCTACTTTGAGTTTTACTGTAAAATGTGATTTTCCACCCCAAAAAAAGTCGTTTCCCAGCAATATTGCCCAAGGGTACTTAGTTTGATGTACATAATGCTTGGTTAACGGGTTCGTGAAGGGTTCTGTCCCACTGCTGAGTGCTGCCCCAGGGCCCCATGCTTTTCCATGATACGTGTCGAATAAAGCATTTCTTTATGTAATAGAATGATCGAGTTAATACGTGGTAACCGTGCGATTGATTTTTTCGATGTTCTTTTGGTTTAAAGAAAATAATCTAGGTAAATTTTCCAGACGAATTAGGTATCTTAACATGATATAACTAAAGAAAAACTAAACTCATAAATCAACCAATAAATCCATGCAACTATTATCAGTTTTTTTCGAAATTTTCACCCTAACCGGTCTGACTTTATAATTATTTCTACTTGCAGTGACTAAACTGGCAAGTGGTCATTGAAAGCAAAGTAGCGTGATTGTTGCTTGAACAAGTGCATAGACCATAGGGCAATGACCCAAGATATATAAGGCAGCCGGAACAAACCACTGACAAAGCCTTGCTGGTACCAAATTCAGTAACAATCGTTTCAACACTAGTGCTAACTTATATGGGCACGAGTGCACAAATAATTATTTTACATTCATTTCCCTTATGGTTGAGGAAAACAACACAACTAAACCACTGTAAATATCTCATAATATTTTAAAGACCCCTTTTTTTCGATAAACCACAGTTTTATATTATGTAGTTACTTCCGCCCGTAGTTAATCCAGTAAGCATGCGGGTTGGTGACCGCAGAGTCATGTCTACCGTGTGACACAAATGTGACCGTTAAATCATTAGTGAGGTAGGGCCAGAGTGATGAGCGATTTATGATGATGTGGCTCTAAATAAAATGTGTCTGATTAATTGTGACGGATTATCATCATCACCCATTAATTGTGAGCTTAGACATTGCCAGAGACATAAGACATACAGTTATATGTATGTGACTATATCATAGGATCGATTTTTACCCTCGTTTCTTTGTCTTCGATCCCTATAGTTTGAAGTCTAGTCTTGTTAACGGCAATACCTAAACCTCGTATAGTATGAGGTTGCGATATACAAAAATATGTACTTATCCATACTATCCATCCATACTATATATTATTATATTATATTCATATATCCATACTATATAATATTATAAATGCGAAAGTAACTCTGTCTGTCTGTTACTCTTTCACGCCTAAACGGCTGAACGGATTTTGATGAAATTTGGTACAGACATAGTTTGGAACTTGAGAAAGGACATAGGATAGTTTTTTTTTTTTCGCGAGATAAACCAAAAATCTTCCGGAAGTCACTATTCCACGCGAACGAAGTCGCGGGCAAAAGCTAGTAGAGTATATTTTATCAAACTTTTTGTATGTCTCACACAGGATAGGGTCCGCGCGAAGAGTGACGGAGAGCGCGGCGCTGACGAACGGCGCGGCCGAGCGCAGCAAGTTCCCGCCGCGCTTGCTGGCCGGGGACGGCGACCCTGACTTCGGCACTCCCGTGTGAGCTCCCTGCGCTCGCTCACACACACACGAGACGCGCCCTCACGCCGGGACACCGTGCTACCCACGACCAGTTCGGGGCGTCGATCGACGTACTTAGTATTAATCGATCTCACTCTGCGTGCGTGTAATGGCCTACCGAATTTAGATTTAAACAGTATTCCTTCTTTTACGCCGAGGTGATACCCGATTTTGAGTGCTTAACTTTAATTTCGTGTACGATACGACTAAGGGAGTAGTTTACGCGTAGAGTCGCGCTCAATCGCTTTTGTGTGTCCATAATGATCCTGATCATTTAGTCGAGTGGCCGACTGTTTGGATCTCGTCAAGAGCGCTCGACGCTGATACCATTTAAGTGTGAATCATTGCCATTATGCAGAGCTGAAAGTTCATCTATTTATTGATCATATTTGGTTGTTTATTAATTAGTATCAATTTGACTTATTCGGGCTTTAAAATTGTATTTATTAGGCCATCTAGAAAATTAAATAAGTACGCCCAACAAAGTTATAATTTAAATGTGTAATGCACAAAACTGTTATTGCCAACGAAATATTGATGGATGATGTATTAACACACGACTTGTTAACGATTATTCCTCACATTCGCTAAACGCTAACTAATCACACATTAAATATTGTCAGGCTGCCAACAAGTATAGTTTTACTAAACTGACATCGGGTTCAGCGTGATTAATGAGGATGTGCGGAATGCGTCAGCTGATACCATCTCACACGCTTGATCGGAGCACATTGCGACCTTTTTCTAAACAAATAAAACTATAATCTCGTCCATCAACAGGCAATAACAGTCTCTATTTACTATTTAGAATTTATCTTTATATGTTTAAGAATTTAGATAATTTTAATAATCTCATGTGAGGTGCGTCAACCTGATTTATTATTTTATTTTAGCTGTTTTGTTTATTTTTGTAACATTTTGTGTAAATATTGTTTTAGATTTCGATTGTATATTTTAATATATTAAAAAAAAGAATTCTATGTATAAAATATTAGAGCAAATGAAGTAAATTCCGACTGATAAATAAAATAGTTAACAGTATCCATTTTGTACATTCCTATTTAGCTTCTACGTGTGTATGTTAATTGACAAGCGGGATAGCCATGAGATTTAACTAATATTAAAAGTGAGCTCATAAGATAAAGATGTTAAAAGTTAACGTGTTATATTCAAGTAAAGCTAGATCTTTTTAACCGATATTTTAAGTACATATAAAATCCTCTACGATATTGAATACGTCGAACGGTCCATGGTGAGTATAATTAAAATACATATCAGCACGGCTCGCTGAGCGTAGACTAACTGACAACTGTCTAGTGATCTGGACACCTGCCAACAATATTTCCGCACAATATACTCGTATCGTTTATAACTGTGTGCGTGCCTATACACGACTAGATAAACTATTAAAATTAGAATATCGCCTTTAAAAATAAATACTTTACAGTTATTATTTACTTGGTACGGACGTTGAACTCTCGTCAATTTTATCAAGTGAATTAAGTGATAGATACTTTTCGCATTATGGCTCTAATAAATTCAGTGTATTGGTAATATGAATATCAGTTGAATCTGTTCTTGCGTAGTTGTAGTTGTCATGTAGCGCATGCACACATTCGGCGCGGTGTCAACGTCTCGTATTGTTTTTATTACAATAGAGTTATGTAATGGCTCATAGACTTAATAGACAATAGTGTCTCGCTAGATTGCAGTCAAGTCAATGGCATGCACGTGATCTTATAAATTGATAGATAGACCGTTTCTAATGCAGCGGCATTTCACTCACCGTCGAGTGACTTTCGCGCTACTTTTTTCATTATATCATGTCTAAGGGCGCTTTCAATTTATGCGTTTCATGACGGCCTGCTGCGGTGCCGAAGCGGTGCGTTAGTTGTACAGCGTACGGACGATCCTTTTTTTTCACACAAAATGTGTGGTGCGGCAACAGTGCGGCGCCGGTACCGCGAACGCTCGACAACAGGACGGCAATGTCGCAAGCACCACGTGTTCATTTCGGTCTCTTTGATGATTTTCAATAAGAGCACTAACAGTAATGTTTCTTCTTCCGAGTTCATGGTTTGACTGATTTCATATCACTGGGATAAAAACGCACGGCAGTAAAATACGCTTTCAATTTAGGCGTTCGGTGCCGGACTGCTACCGTACTGCAGCGGTCCGACAGCGAGATATAACCTGCGGCACGGTAAGCGTGCGGCAACGGTCCGACACGAAACGCATAAATTGAAAGCGCCCTAAGAACAAACTCGCATTTTATAGCAAGCAAGTTCAAGTGTTTTGTAGCAAGTTCTTCATTCTCAAATCGTATAAATAGATCTGCTAGAAATCTATCTTGTTTTATGTGAATTCATTGAGTTATGTGATTTTATATATTTTTGTTTATAATATAAAGCTTTTACTATTTATGAACATTCCACGCCTGCTCTTGTCGCGTTTTAATGATTTGCCGCGATTTATATTATATTTTTATTTTGTTTACATCTAATGACAATATGCCTATGTATTATAAACGAACGTATTACATTTTTATTTAAAAATAAAAGGTTGTATCATTTTCCCGATTTCCTAGTCAGCTCAAACGACTATCACCTCTTTTCCAATGATGTTAAGGTTGATGTTCCAGGGTAGCCCGCGAAATTCAAATTTTCTTAAGTTTTTTGTAATTTGCAGGCCAGTGATAGGTTGTATGTTGATGAACATTTGAAACGCGGCTGTAAGACGTATGTAGTTACAGAATTATAATCATCAAAATCATTAATACAACCCTCCGAGCTCATATAGGTTTAAAAATGACTTTTCACAAGGTCAAAGCCATTCCGGAACCTTTAAGAGCAAGAAGATTTGAATTTCGCGGGCTGGTTGGAGGATTCACCATAAGAGAGAACAGGGCCTGCGAGATATTTGAACAAACTATTGCTGTCAAAAGAAGCCTGCCCTCGTAGTGGGCGAGGTCGACGTCTCGTGATCCCCTTTTTTGTCCTCACACAATGAGCATAATTATACTACTTTTGACTTTAAATTTTTTAGAGGTTTTATTTTTCTTTACTTGTTACTGAAAAAAATTTAAAATTACAGGAACGTGTTTACAATAGACCTTGAATTTATGCAAATAGTTAGGTATGAGATTTACATCCTAATACTTTCGATCTCTACCTTGTCGTTTACTAAACTACAAAACCACCTAGCTAGACCGACTTGTGATTCTCGGAGTAGCAAAAGGTTTGAGTATATTCGTTGCATCAACTAAATACCTACGACAGACGATCAAAACTGCATAACTGCCGATTTGTCTGACCGAAGTGACGAAATCACACCTCAAGATAATCGCATCTAACCTTACAATGCATTAGGTCCAAATCCGTGGTAAACACGGATCATAAATAAAAAAACCATTTGATTTCATCTAAAAATCAAGGACTACTTGTCTTCACTAAGGAAAAAAAAATACTTATTGTACTGTTCGTGCACTTAACTTTATATCGGCTCACTGCCCAACTCGCCGCACGCGCGTCCGTCCCGCTTCGTGGTTCCCAACAGAGTGAGTGAGGGACGGGCTGTATGCCCCGCTCCCCCACCATACTATAGCGCGCGGCGTGTGAGACGACAGAACTATATAATCTACAAACACTACATCTCTTTCTTATTTTAATGAAAGTTTTAGAAACTTTTATTATATTTAGTAGCATCTTTATTAGAGCATCATAACAACCTTCTACATTTTAATTGGCATCACAAAGGTAATGTACTCTTTAGTTTAAAACTATTTTGATCAATGTCCGCCACTTTTCGCCAATTGGGTCAGATATTCTTTATTATTTTTTCTTTATTCCTTTTCCATTGACTTTTCAAATATCATAATCAACTAAAGGTTACGATTCAGCATAACATTAATAGCATCAATAATCTTTCCAATATTCTGGTTTTAACAAACACTTTGAAATAACTAACTAATTTAATACTTCCTTCACTTCCCAATTAATCTTTTGTTATTAACATTTAACCTTATAACACTTCGCTTCCGTTCTAATCCTCCAACAGATCCTGCTTCACCATCGCACTCAAATTGTTCTAAGGTAAGGCTTGACATCATATTTTAATTTGTGGACAATGAAACAAATAAAGAGTGGCTAATTTAGGTCACCAAATGGGCATCATCCTTTTAACAACCTGACACATTCATTATTTATTTCATACAGTATACATTTAAACCATAGTCCATATTAGACTAACAATATTGTTTCAATTTTCTTTAAACTTCAGTAAACGGGAGTTATCCGTACCCAAAATTTCAAATTACGGGCATCACCCATATAAAACCTCCATGTATCAAACACTGACATAACTACGTCGCATCGCATCATGTACTTACAGGCATCACCTGTACCAAATTACATTACGAAGTCCTTACAGGCGTTACCTGTTTCCGGACTACCAGGCATCATCTGGCAACATTTTACATTACGAAGTCCTTACAGGCGCTACCTTTTTCCGGACTACCAGGCATCATCTGGTAACATTTTACATTACGAAGTCCTTACAGGCGCTACCTGTTTCCGGACTACCAGGCATCAACTGGTAACATTTTACATTACGAAGTCCTTACAGGCGTTACCTGTTTCCGGACTACCAGGCATCATCTGGTAACATTTAACATTACGAAGTCCTTACAGGCGTTACCTGTTTCCGGACTACCAGGCATCAACTGGTAACATTATACATTACGAAGTCCTTACAGGCGCTACCTGTTTCCGGACAACCAGGCATCATCTGGTAACATTTTACATTACGAAGTCCTTACAGGCGCTACCTGTTTCCGGACTACCAGGCATCAACTGGTAACATTTTACATTACGAAGTCCTTACAGGCGTTACCTGTTTCCGGACTACCAGGCATCATCTGGTAACATTTAACATTACGAAGTCCTTACAGGCGTTACCTGTTTCCGGACTACCAGGCATCAACTGGTAACATTTTACATTACGAAGTCCTTACCGGCATTAATGTTCTAATTTGATTTATTTGTAATTTAATTTATCTCTAATTTAATTCATTTGTATTTACTTATTTGAATTGTTTATACTCATTTAATTTTGTTCATTTAATTATAATTATTATGTCTTATGAGAAATGTCCGACGGAGGGTTAGCCTGGTGATCTGTAATACAGGTTCTACCTAAAACAGACACCAGTCTCTATGTAGATATTTGACATTGTATGATTATTGTGTATAAATGAGAAAAAATAAATTTATTATTATTATTTCCATGGCAACTATGCTCGAGTGACCTTCTGAGCAGCTGCTAAAATATTTGACCTCGCTTTATGATCCTATTTTATTTTCGCGCAACAGTAAATTGTCCTTAAACAAAGATAAGTGATGAACTGATGACCGAGAAACCAATTTGATGAACTCTAATGCACATTTTGCATCATTTAGTAGAACATTGTTATCTTTTCACATTTGCTATTTGTACCTTCATAATGGTAAATCTGCTTTTTTAACAGGTACCAATGGAGGGATCCAGTCAGATGGGCCTATACTGGGTATATATAGTGTCAAACTCAACAAACTCTTGGTCTTTTTATTTTTATTAATTTTATACTCTAACGCTGTCCCGTCAGGGTATACTCTTCGATAAAGCTGAGCAACTGGTTGAATTAATTTATCTATAAGAATATGAATTAGATCATCTTTAATTTTAGGGAACACACCATAGACTGCATTGGCACTTGGCAGTGTCTTTCCCTAGCAAATTTCTAGTCCCATTTTTACAATATAAAATTTGGCTTTGGCTCTACAAAAACTGTTACCAATTGTTTAGAGTCAATAGACCCTAGAACGGTTAAGGTATTAAGACTAACGTAGGCCATAAATCTCCTTTTTTAGATATTACTTGATTTTCAACAAGGACACCATTGTCTTTGAGAATGACGTTACATCTCAATTTCAACACAGCGCCTTAGTCTTACACTGTTTTGAAAATATTCAAAAATCCCACACTTGAGACAATTCTTATCTCGGGCTGGACGACTTTAGTATCAGTTGAATGACTGCCACCACAACGCACACATGAATTTACTTTTAAGCTCAGATGTCCAAGTCTGAACAGAGACTTTTAAATTTTCCCACACTTTATTATTTGATGAGCCTCAACAAGTGACGCTTATAAACACGACTTTGTTCAGGGGGCAAATATTCATCGAGCTTGTTGATAGCAACAGTAAATACATAATTGTTACCACTAGTAGTTTCTACCAGTCATCATCTGCCTAGCCTTTTCCCAACTATGTTGGGGTCGGCTTCCAGTCTAACCGGATGCAGCTGAATACCAGTATTTTACATAGAACGACTGCTTATTTGATCTCCACAAGACAGCTAATACTAGGTAATACGGTGCCGTCCGGTAAGACTGGTTGTCAGACTTTCAGGTCACTGACCACCCGTAACGACTGCCAAAGATCTAAATGGCAGTCGGAACCAACAGCTTAACGTGCTTTCCGAGGCACGGAGGAAACGATATGTAATGGGCGATCAACCCATTCACAGACCAATCAAGGCAAGCGTGGCTTAACCTAAAGATCGACCTGAGTGGCAGATATTATTAAGCCACAAGGTCCTCTTAGTAGTTTCTACATGTGCATCGGGAATATTATATTTCTGGAAGGGTTAACCGACCCATCAGTAAGAGTAAAGCTCTATTGCCCTAAGGCCACCTGAGTGTGGTAACTTGGTAGCCGTCAGGTCTGACTCTGGTGCACGTTTTTTCTCAACGTAAACCAACTGAAACTAGGTCACCGACACAGTCCAACGACTGTTGAGGTCGTATGTGCGACATACTTGTGGTCTACCTGGATGGAAGGGGTAATTTCCTTCTTTAGGTACCGTTTCGAGTTAATCGAAATAACTCTTGATCTTATTGTATTTTATCCCAGTATTTATACAAGCTCATTTAGGTACCGTTTGATAACAAACTACCTCTAACGATGTAACTTTCGTCTTTAGGTACCGTTCCAAATTAATAGAACTAAGTCTTTAGGTATCGTTCCAAATTAATGGAACTACTTCTTTAGGTACCGTTCCAAATTAATGGAACTACCTCTTTAGGTAACTTTCCAAATTAATGAAACTACCTTTTAATTTTATTGTATTTCATCCAATCCATTTGGACTGTTATTTATACAAGATCATTAAGGTACCGTTCCAAATTACTAAAACTACCTTTTAATTTTAGGTAGGTATTGTATTTCATCTCAATCCATTTGGACTGTTATTTATGAAACTACCTATTAATTTTATTGTATTTCATCCCAATCTATTTGGACTTTTGGACTGATTTTGGTTCCAAATTAATGAATCCAGACCATTTAGGTACCGTTCCAAATTAATGAAACTACCTCTTGATCTGATTGTATTTCATCCCAGTCCATTTGGACCGAAATTTATACCTACGAGATTTTTAGGTACCGTCTGCATAAGCAACTACCTCTAACGACAATGTTAACTTTGATTATTGACAGATTAAAAGTGTTAATTTGGATAAACAGCATGTCTAACACTGGTATCCAAGATTACTCAAGACCGCAAATATAATTGTCAACCATAAAGAGCCTCACCGTATAATAATAATCATGGTCTAACTTCGTTACAATCATAATTAAATAACAGCCGCCTTCAATTTGAACCCAAAATATCGTTATAATGTGCAAAATGCATAACTTAGTATTACTAACAACTACGCAGTAATATAATAAATCAATGCTAGCAACACTCCAATTTGTTTCTGCCAATAATCAAAGCATTCGTCATTGACGTTTGTTGTATTAGTACACGAATGTTTAGGTACCAATCAATGTAACTAAATCAGTTCCGTTTTGAAGTAACGACTACGTTCAACATATTAATAGCAGTCTACAATCATTATAATACTTTTAGTCATGAAAGGGCATCATCCGTTCTAATCAACTTTTAAGAAAGCTTCCATCATCACATCCTAATACTTCTAGTCATGAACCGGCATCATCCGTTCTGACCAACATAATTCATCATAATACTTCTTCCTAGTCATGAACGGGCATCATCCGTTCTAACTTCCCTATGTACGCAATGTAACCGTAATTAATAGGATAATTCAACCCATTAATCAACACCTTATCGCTCAAAATATGTAAACAATACGGCATCAACCGTTTTGTTCTACAATAAAACAATCATCTTTTCAAGTTTTAAGCAACAGATACTCTGTATTTAACTAATTACGATAAAAACATATTTCAAATAATAAATACTAATTGTTATGATAACCAGAAATCAGCCGATTAAATCGGGGCTCTAACCCGATAGAATAGAGGGTAGGTAGAATAACTACAGATTTATAATATCCTAATTAACTGTATGTTTATTATTGGTATACCTGCATTATACACAACTACCATTTTGTTGGTGTTTGTTTCCATTTAGCACTATATTTGTTAAAATGAAATTCGATTAATGCTTTTAAATGCTACATAATATAGACGTTAGAGGGTATTGTTTGCATAGTTACGTAACAACTTCCTTTTACGTTTTAACATGATCTTATCACATGATAAAATAAAAATGTTTAAAACTATATGATACCACCCACGTTTACATAAACAAAATGATCAAGCTAAGCAATAACATCAACGTATATTATAAGTATTTAACTCATGTCCTTCCTCCCGCGAAAGTCAACTATCCATAACGACAAAGCAAAGTTTTGTTGCAGTAAATAACCCACGTTAAATTATTATAAACTTGCACACCAATATTAAGCTTTCCTTCTAACCTTTCCTTACCAAAAAAATAAACGCCGACAATTTCGCATTTTTTCAGTAAAAAAAAAAAACACAGTACTTACAATACTCGTCGCCAAAATGTACTGTTCGTGCACTTAACTTTATATCGGCTCACTGCCCAACTCGCCGCACGCGCGTCCGTCCCGCTTCGTGGTTCCCAACAGAGTGAGTGAGGGACGGGCTGTATGCCCCGCTCCCCCACCATACTATAGCGCGCGGCGTGTGAGACGACAGAACTATATAATCTACAAACACTACACTTATCACGACAAACCTTCCATTGACACTTGCCATTAGTGCCAAGTGCCAACAGAATCGGCACCAATTCTTCATAAACAGGTTTCCCCGTATTATCCTCCTTCGCCAAACAGCATATTGAGGGTAGTTTCTGAAAGACAATTGATTGGCTGTTGACCAATGAATAAAAAAAACAAGATCCATTTGTGTCTTAATGTGCCCGTAGACTAAGAAAAAAAGCCCTACAAGGCTGCAACTATCTAAACAATTATTCTGTGTAAAGTACCGTTCCGATAGTAGGTATGTAGGTTAAAAGCTCACAAATGTGTTGTAAACATGTAGACGAGTATTCTACTCCAATAATCTGGCCTAACTGGTTGCTGCTTACGAGCACGATTTCATTGCATTGCATGATAGTATAGCGCGGTCAGTAGCCGGTCGTTTCAATATTTTATATTCAAACTTGGCGCATTTCGATTCTGGCAGTACTTAGCGTAGAACGAAACGTTATCGAATGCTGCCCAGTTTTAAATAATACTTGTTATGGTAAAAAATAATTTCTTTTAAAATGTCTGAATTGAACACGTATTTGATCGGAATAGCGTAACTCGTAATAATATGTAGGTATGTAAGTACATACCTACATCATTACAAATTTATTGCCCTTACCTAATACTTATATCAATTTAACTCCTAAAGGTTTTTGTCTTCTTACGATACGATCGGCTTTTAGCCATAGCCCATAGTCCGATGTTTTCTAAAATTGATTTGGATTGGGAGCGATCCCATTAAACGTCACCGTATTAGTGGGTAGAGATTGCTATGCCTATAAAACCCTTTGATACGTTTTAAACCAAATTAAACACCTAATTGTTGTATCAAACCAAATGATTTAAAAGACGTTTTACATCCATAGTTACGGGCTGCATCTCATTGAGGTATATTGTACACAGTACAGTACATTATATCTCAATGCTGCATCTCCAGTTATTCATGTATTTCTGTGTTTCTCACAAACCAATGTGAGTATGTGACCCAATCGGATGCAGACCCTGCAGAACCGATTCTTCCATAAAATCACGGGAGCACCTTTCTCTAGAATGCCTTGGAAGGCATTCTGAGGTCAGTCGGTCCTTCCGTACCTACATGAAAAGGCCTTCCACGCTTTTCTTCGACTCTGCCACAAGTTATCGAAACCCTCTGTTCGCATTGGTAGCCCGCATCCAACCATCACGTATTAAGTATTAGCAAGATTCGCCGACCACTGGATACTAGACGACCATTACCCTATCACTTTCCTTCTGGAAAGCAGTAGGTAAAACAGTACGATCCGAAAACCAAATTGTAAGGTGGTGTCTGTTTTGCTGGCTTTAAACCCCTAAAAGAAAAACCAAAATGTTCTTTGATAATACTATGTTGTTCAGTTGATGTGAACAGCAGGGCTAGAATGGGCTAGAACTGGCTAGACTAGAACAACAATATTGACTTTGTTCAGTAAAGGTACAGTTAAGGTACAGTTACACATGCTTATTTAAAGCACGAAAGCATGCTTCAACCGAGCATTTGCTGCTTACAAGCACGTGTGTCCATACCTTGCTCAAAATAAGCATGCTTATTTCGAGCATACTCAAAAATCGACAGGCGTGCGATTTTTGAGCATGCTACCTGCGGCGCGGGTGGCGGGGGGCGTGGTTTATGCACGTGTGGACAGGTCTGCTTATTGAGCATGCTTGTTAGTAGTATTCCGATCGTCGCTGCAGGAACAGGCGCCGATTTCTCGCCAAAAATGGCTCGCTGGGGTGACGAGAAGACTTTGAAATTTGTCTGAAAAGTTCCATTTGGTTCTAAATCCATGTTCTTATTATTATCTGACATGTTCTTATTATCTTATTAAAAAGCATGCTTATAATAAGCATGCTTAATAGAAGCAAATGTATTGAGTTCCAACAGCATGCTCATTTTAGGCATGCTAATAAGCATACTATTTTTGAGCATGTGTAACTGTACCTTTACACATGCTCAAAAATAGTATGCTTATTAGCATGCCTAAAATGAGCATGCTGTTGGAATTCAATACATTTGCTTCTATTAAGCATGCTTATTATAAGCATACTTTTTAATAAGAACATGACAGATAATAATAAGAACATGGATTTAGAACCAAATGGAACTTTCCAGACAAATTTCAAAGTCTTCTCGTCACCCCAGCGAGCCATTTTTGGCGAGAAATCGGCGCCAGTTCCTGCAGCGACGATCGGAATACTACTAACAAGCATGCTCAATAAGCAGACCTGTTCACACGTGCTTAAACCACGCCCCCCGCCACCCGCGCCGCAGGTAGCATGCTCACTGTACCTTAGGTACAGTTAAGGTACAGTTACACATGCTTATTTAAAGCACGAAAGCATGCTTCAACCGAGCATTTGCTGCTTACAAGCACGTGTGTCCATACCTTGCTCAAAATAAGCATGCTTATTTCGAGCATACTCAAAAATCGACAGGCGTGCGATTTTTGAGCATGCTACCAGCGGCGCGGGTGGCGGGGGGCGTGGTTTAAGCACGTGTGGACAGGTCTGCTTATTGAGCATGCTTGTTAGTAGTATTCCGATCGTCGCTGCAGGAACAGGCGCCGATTTCTCGCCAAAAATGGCTCGCTGGGGTGACGAGAAGACTTTGAAATTTGTCACTCTTTATCGGAACAACGAATGATTGTGGAATTTTAAGCTTATTAAAAAGCATTGGAAGCTTATTAAAAAGCATGCTTATAATAAGCATGCTTAATAGAAGCAAATGTATTGAGTTCCAACAGCATGCTCATTTTAGGCATGCTAATAAGCATACTATTTTTGAGCATGTGTAACTGTACCTTTACACATGCTTATTTAAAGCACGAAAGCATGCTTCAACCGAGCATTTGCTGCTTACAGGCACGTGTGTCCATACCTTGCTCAAAATAAGCATGCTTATTTGGAGCATACTCAAAAATCGACAGGCGTGCGATTTTTGAGCATGCTACCTGCGGCGCGGGTGGCGGGGGGCGTGGTTTAAGCACGTGTGAACAGGTCTGCTTATTGAGCATGCTTGTTAGTAGTATTCCGATCAGCGTTGCCGGCGCGGAACTTTTGTTCCGAATTCGGAACTTTGAAGCCCTTGGCGGAACTTTTGCGGAACCTCAGCTTTGGCGGAACTTTTCGGAACTTTGGCATAAACCAACCAACAAACAAGCGACATTGGAATGAAATTGTCATAATTTTATTACAATTATTACCTACCCATCAATCGCGACTAAAGGATTTATTTTTTATCGTAGTCTTGGCTTTATGGACTAAGTGTCCTTTGCCTAAAATAATAAATAAAATAAACTCGACTGACAGGATTAGCGATAGATTATTTTTTTTCACTGAAATGCTCCAACCAGCCCGCGGAATTCAATTTTTCTTTCGTTTTTTTGCAATTTGCAGGCCAGTGCTAGGTTGTATGTTGATGAACATTTGATTTGCGGCTGTAAGACGTATGTAGTTACAGAATTATAATCATCAAAATCATCAATACAACCCTCCGAGCTCATAAAGGTGTAAAAATGACATTTGATGAACTTGATGATTGATGATTGTGATGAATAAAATTCTGTAACAACGTACGTCTTCAATTAATATTTTAATCAACATATAACCTAGCACTGGCCTACAAATTGCAAAAAAACTTAAGAAAATTAAAAATTGCTGGTTGGAGCATTCACCAAATTTTCTTTACACAAATGTTTTTAGAGCATTTTTTTTTAGATCGTCTGGACTAAATTGGTAGTTGTAATGAATTAATGTATCATGGTAAAAAAAATATATATAGGTATGTTTACAGAAAATGATTGATTTTATTATCGTTTTTTTTTTTTACTCAGGCGGAACTTTTCGGAACTTTTCAGATGAGGAATCGGAATAAATCGAAACTTGCTGCCGGCAACACTGATTCCGATCGTCGCTGCAGGAACTGGCGCCGATTTCTCGCCAAAAATGGCTCGCTGGGGTGACGAGAAGACTTTGAAAGGAGGTGTTTTTTTTTTGGCCAAACCATGTACCGAGGTACAAATTACTATTAAAGCTCCTTCCAATAAATGGTGTTATGGTCAGTATATAATATTCTTCAATATGGTATAGATTAGGAATTATAATAATATGAAAATACACCACCTCGCATCATAACTGCGTTCAAAGAAACGTTCATGACTGCGTTGACAGCTGTCAAACTATTTCATCTGTCAAAATCAAAGGTTTTAAACATAGATATAGTAATATGGTTTTAAATCTGTGTTTTAAATCAAAATACTATTAATGATGTCGCAGAACATCACCAGTCCATCTTCATCATCATTTCAGCCAAAAGACGTCCACTGCTGGACATAGGCCGCCCCCAGGTGTCGCCGCATTTACCAGTCCATCTACATAATGAAAAGAGTGTCAACAACACTTCCACTCCCTAGGAATCACTGACAGTCCCCTGTGCAGATGCATGCATGGAGGCGGAGGAAACTGTGGCGCATGTGCTCCTTGAGTGCACAGGTGTTACCAAGATTCGTGAGGAGACCCTGGGAACACCACGATCCCTTGCGGATGCCCTGAGGAGACCGGGAAGTCTGATCTGCTTCTGGAGGGAGGTGGGCTGGTTGGAATAATCGGCCGCCACGGCTCACGCACAATGGTCCACCTTTAAGGACTAAGTGCGGAAACCTGAAACTCCATAAAGAAGAAGAAGAGTGTCAAAAGAGACGGGGACGTTCAAGTGACTAAATCGTTATTCAATGAACCCCAAGGAAAGTAATATAATTATAATGATGAACCCTTTCGATATATGGGAGAGTGGAAGAAGGAAACGTGTTGCGCTGACCCCAAGTAAAATGGGAAAAGGGCAGGAAGATGATGAACCCTTTCGAGATCGGTCATCTGTAACGGGGACCTGAAAATAACTACACTTTTACGACAGACGACAGCACCATTAAGTATGACTTGATTGTCGTCATACAGTAATATATTATCGTCAAGATAGATAGTTGAAATAATAATATTATCGATTCAATTATTTTTTTCATTGTGAAGGCTTACAGGCAGTAATGTATAAAGAATTGATAATTCGATCCTGTGTATGCCAATGGGAATTTAGTTAACTACTAGGGATATTTGAAATAAAACCAATAACATTCTTATTTTCTTTTATTCCATTTCCTCATTTTCATCATTTTCTCTTACTAAGAGATCTAGGAAGGAGGCAGGTGCTGAAGTGAAATATCTTGTTGATGTCGAGCCCACCCCATATACCAAACAATAGTCATGATGTGAGCACAGCAAGCCATGGTACGTTTTGCAATTATACAGTTACAGTAATAACCGTGGATTCTGTGCTCCCAACTGTTTTCCTGGATATTTAATAAAATATAATATGTGTAAAATACTTTTCCACTACGGTGTCTTCACTGTATTCTAGCCCTAAATAAAAACATTTGGAGGTTGTACCTCCACTACCCAACTACACATTGTTACAAGTCTCGACTTATTTGCTCAACTGTGTCTCACCAGGTTGTAGGGATTCAGGTTTACAAACATTATAATTTAGAGATATACTTGTAACATTAGAACAGATTCTGACACAGTTGCGGCATAGGGGCCATAAATATCAAGTACGTGACCGTCTGTTGTTACCATTAAGAAAGGCTTAACCAAGTTTCTGTATTTATCTATACTATATGATTGTTTTTTAGATAAATAATTTGATGATTTTTGTTGAATTTGTTGTTGTTTTGGTTTTTTTGACATTTAGAAATACACAAAATGATTAAAATATCGGTCCTGGAGCACTGTCTTTTAGCTACTTGATAACCAAACGCAAAAAATAATATGAACTGTGAAATAAATGATTTTTTATGTTCTTGTTACCATAATGTTTAACAAAAAAAGTGTGTTGAATAAAATACGTAACATTAATACAAATTAAAAAATTGTAAACAATATATTTTTAGGTTTTCATAAGTTTATCAAATGAAGTAACGAAACGCATCATCAGAAAAATTAATCACGAGATTGCCAGATTAATTCTTGGGTTGCAAGTTTTAGCATCTTTAGTAGTCAATTTCAGGTGGTACAAATGCATAAATAAATCCAATAATTTTTTTTTCAGAATCTGCATTTTTTTCCCTATATTTTCGTACCTTTGTTCTTAAGATAAATTGTTTGGCCAAACTTGTATGGGAAAAGAAACACCTCCTTTGTCTGGAAAGTTCCATTTGGTTCTAAATCCATGTTCTTATTATTATCTGTCATGTTCTTATTATCTTATTAAAAAGTATGCTTATAATAAGCATGCTTAATAGAAGCAAATGTATTGAATTCCAACAGCATGCTCATTTTAGGCATGCTAATAAGCATACTATTTTTGAGCATGTGTAACTGTACCTTTAAGGTCAATGTCAACTAGTAGAAATGGTAGAATTTGCTAATATAAACTGGTCACACCTGCAAGCAACTGTCATCCATTCCCATAATTATTATTATTAAAACAGATTGTCTAATGGCCAAGCCTATTTTTCTCGTGTAATATTTTGTAGCTTTTGTTATTTACCTTTGTTATAGTTTGAATCGAAAGTTTTCCAAAATGGTTGTCAAAGTATATATCAGTGGTATTTCTGGAAACAAAGAGGTATGTTTAATATTAGAAAATTCCTGGGACGGCCGGGCGCTTTTCTTGACTTTTTCGAAAGCTGATTAATGTAATTATTGGTTTTTGATTACGTGAGATACTATGGTACTTTTAGGTGAAGAAACGGCAGCAGCGTGTTTTGATGATCCTAGATTCGAAGAGCGTAAAATATGATGTCATTGACATAACGGAACCAGGAAAGGAATCTGTTAAAGAGTTCATGCAAACGAACTCGAAATCGAACGGTGGCACAGTGAGTGACCCCAACCCGCGGTCTGCTCTGCCGCCGCAGCTCTTCAACGATGACGAGTACTGTGGGGTATGTATGACTAATCATATAAATTATCAGCTAAACTATTTCGCAAAATAAAAGAACTTATATGACTTGGTATTTTTGGTATGTTGCCATCTGTTTATATTTTGTTTCTTTGTTAAAAGCTTGTGTAGGGACTGTTTATTGGTTTGTTTACAAAGTACTTGTCTGTTAGTCTGTGTTCTTACATACTTTGAAAGTAAGCAACTTTTGTTTGGTGAAAAATTTGTAAACAAATGGTCCTAGCAGCATTCTTTATGATTTTCAGGACTATGATCAGTTCGACCTTGCTAATGAATTGGATACGTTGGAACAGTTCTTGAAGATGGAAGCACCGCCTGAGGAACCACCTCAAGTTGAAAATGAACAGGTAATAATTATATCCATATTATTACAAGTACCACTCATATATAATTATGCATTCTAAGCTCTTCAACAATATACAATACAAAAGTGACAAAATCAAATCAAGTATTTTCCTTGTTGCAATGTCAACAACCTCATTTAAATATAGAATTTTAATTAGCCTATTCATTATATTTTAAGTTACAATGAAATTTTTTCTATGGAAGATTTATTGTAACATGCATGTTGTTTTAGGAAAAGGCTGTCAATGGCGATGCTGGGGATGAAAGCAAAGAAACTGAAGAAAGCACAGAAGAGAAAGTTGACACTGCTGACACTACTGAGACTGCTGATGATAAAGAGAAAACACCAGAGAAAGAGGGCAGCCCTGCCAAAGAGGCTTCACCTGCAAGAGACGCTAGTGCTGCAGCATCTAAAGAGGGTACCCCTGCAGCATCTAAAGAGGGTACCCCTGCAGCATCTAAAGAGGGTACCCCTGCAGCATCTAAAGAGGGTACCCCTGCAGCATCTAAAGAGGGTACCCCTGCAGCATCCAAAGAAGGCACACCTGCACCATCTAAAGAAGGCTCTCCTGCAAAGGAAGAAGATGAGGATGCCAAGAGAGACTCAAAAGAAAAGTCCCCTGAAAAGGAACCAGAGAGACAAAAATCTGTAGAAAAAGAAGGCACACCAGAGGAAAAAGCTCAGTCCCCTGAAAAAGACACTGAAGTAGAAGCTAAGCAGGCCTCAAAAGAAAGCTCTCCAGCAAAGGAAGAAGTAAATGAAAATGGTACTGTAAGTTCGCGCGAGCATTCTGCAGAAAAGGAAGCGCCCGCTGAGGAATCAGAGACTGCGGAAGTCAAAAAGGATAACCCATCGGAGGCTCTGATTCAGAGCGAGCAAGTTGCTGCAGCTGAATAATGGACTGACACTTACTTGCTTTTCAGCTCAAATCAATCCCTATTAGCACTAAGCAAGCACTACTCATTAAGTTCTGTTATTTCTAATGCATCATCATCACTTCTTTGATATAGTCATTGTATATAATGCAAAGAAGGTTTTGTTGAGAATGATGTTATGTGGCGATGTATAGTTACGTTTTCATAAACAATGTGGCCTATTATCGTAAATAGTTATAATGAAATTAATCAAATTTTTTCTATGAAGTTCCAGAGTAAGATTTCTATATAACAATTTTATCCTCCATACAGGCTTGTATTATTTTTAAAGTATTAATTTTTATTTACAATTTGCTTATTTCAATATTCTTTTGTGTATTGTTACATTAGAATATTTCTTAAATTAATTTTTAATATGATTTTTTATAAGTGAAAGTAATTACTTCAGGAGAATGATCTTTTATGTTGTTACTAGTCTTGCTCGATGCAAAATCAAAAAGCCATTACTTCGACTAGACTGCCATGAAATATAGTATTATTTATTTACATTCATTATTTACATTGTAACCAGATAAATGATCATTCTCTACGAAAATGCACTGCTTTTGGTTGTATTTAATTACTTTTCTCATGACAAATTTATTCATCATTTTATTAATTTTAATTAAAGACAGTTTTTTTTAACAATTTTTCATATTAATTATATAAAATACGAACGAAACACTTGCATTTTATTTAACACTTGTCTTGTACTTTTATTGTGTGCAACAAAAGCTAAAGAAATATGTGTCACGGTTTGCTAGCATGTAGGTTACAATAAGTATAATTACTTCATTTGGAGCCACTATTTTAAACAATTAACGGGTATTTTATACATTTCTAGATGGTTCGTTCATCAAATTTACGAGTCAAGGTCGTGGTGATGTCGAAAACTTACGCTTTCAGAATCATTGTGCATCTTACAAACCCGTAGTAGTTTCTGTAACCGACCAGTGATCACGTCAGCGTTATACTTGGTTGGGTTGCTAGATAAATACATCTGATCGTTGAGCAGCTATATGCAAAGCGACTTTAATCACTGCCAATGCTATCGTAGAGATATGATCGATTTCTACGAAGAACAACTAATTATTTTGTTATAATCATTGATTATAATATAAATATATTAAAATGAGTCATTTAGAATCACTTTGTCACTCGATCGGTATTTTGTTTGTTCGACACATTACTGGAAATGTTTAGTAAGTCCTTCGTGTTCAGCTAAACATTAAAGAATATTCAACGCACTTGAGGACTTGATTCATTAGGATAATTGAATCACGCGAGTAATTCGTGCAATGTCGTGAAGACCGCGCCTTCCTGTGGTTAGGAATACATTCATTGTGAGCATGCCATTGTGTTACTCCCTACTACCACACCCACCCTGTGTTTAGCCCGCGCCTCTTGGACTAGCTACCGCAATTTCCGTAGCTAATGGGAAATCCCACAGGGGTGCGTATGTAGGTCTACCTGTTTTTTTTTCTGAGATAAAAATAATCAGTTAATTAAAGACTGATTAAATAATTTTTGTCTTACTGCCGCACTCAGAGAGCTTTAATGATTACTTAGGTAATCATTAAATATCTCTCCGCAGTTAGTTCAGAAACGCCTTTATACCAGCTTTCGTTTACAAACGCTTCGATTCGAAAGTCGCATGTCTAGCTTGCTTGGTTTCGTTATGCGAAAAAAAGGTAAGACATTAGACTTGTCGAATTTAAGCGTTTGTGAACACGGGGCAGTAAGTAGCAAAAGTCGGTTAAAATCAGTACATGTTCAATTTCTACATAATATTCGATACTCCGCGTTCCATTCTATGAGTATTAATAAAACCAGTCTACAAATTAATAAGCGAGGACAGGCCGGTAACTATCGTTTAACACACCGTACTACAGCGCCCTACGGAAATACTAATATGTGGTTCCTATTTAGTAGGTGCATCGCTACGTCACTGTTCTTTGGCTCGCGGCTTCACCATCGCTTTACGGGGGGAAAAATATATAGTATTCTATGTACTAACACAGATCATGACTAACTCGTGTGTCAAAGGTAGGTAACCAATGGACAGACAGATTTTCGTTTGCATTTATAATAGGTATTATTACCCAACTGCCCAGAAGGAAGGTAATGTCTTGCGTATCGGATGTTGGTCTGGGCAGAAGTCTCCACACGACGGTCTCCTGAAGACGGATGGCGCCGCCGAGAGGCCGGTCCAGAACGAGGTTGCGAGACGATCGGGACGCGTACCAGGAAAGCTGGCTCGAGGAGGCACCAGAAAAGAGTACATGGAAAGAATTGGGGGAGGCTTTTGCCCAGCAGTGAGACAGTACAGACTATTAAATAAAAATAAGTATTTATGTTCATTCGTAGGTAGGTATACCATTGTGAGTCACCTGACGGATGAACCGATTTGGATAACTTATACGTCGTTAGATTCGTCTTGGTGGCATAGATAGATACATACATAATAATTAAAAGCTGAATGTGTCCTTATATAGTAAAATAAATAAATAAAAATAATCAGATTACTATGATTAAATTGTATTTTGGCCATTAGGCCTCCAGAAAAAAATACACTTCACAATTCTTTCAGTCAGGTTTTTTAGTTTTCAAAAAAAAAATTGTCACATATTTTTTAATAACTGGCTCACCTCTCCGTAGCTCAAATGTTGAGTGTTGACTGCACGGTTGATGGCAGAGTGGGTTCGATTCCGCACGGAACAAAATATTTGTGTAGCTTGCATGTAGTTTTTAGAGAGTTGTGTGAGAGAGATCCTGAGTACTTGACTGCGCTAGATAGCACATCATACAACATGCATATCTATCTATACTTATTATTATAAAGAGGTAACATTTGTTTGTAAGTTTGTAGGAAAGGGGTAATCTTCAGAACTGCACACCGATTCCGAAAATTCGTTCACTTGCGAGAAGCTACACCTATCTTTATTATATAATAATTCAACTGTACTTGTGTATGTTACTGATTTCATATTTCAATGTGTTCTCGGATGGTTTGAAAACACATTGGCCTAACGCACACCAGCGGAGGCGCGGTGAAGATACTAGTGATACTACGAATAAATCAATTTAAAATAAACCTTAACTCCTATGACATCCGGTTGAAAGCGGCATGCAAAGCGAGACGCGCGCGGTGAGCCGTCAAGCTGCCACGAGAGTATGTTCTGTGCACGAGAGCAGACAAGAACCGCGCTTCGTCGCGCCTCCGCCGGTGTGCGTTGGGCCATTTGGACCCGGTAGGTGGCGCTGCTCTCCAGGCAGGACGACGTCTGCCAGATCCGCTAGTTTTAAATATATTATTATCCCTGGGTGTCATAGGCTATTTATTTAAAACGCCCCCGTAAGTTAATTTCCGTACATAACGGGAGTGAAACCCACCAGTAAAAGCTAGTAGTTCTACATACAATGACGATTACCTACATGCATGGTATGACTTTTGGAATGTATTATTGGTATCTAATCTATCTGGTATTTATTTCCACTTTATAATATTTCCATAATTATCTTCTTCTTCTTCATTCCATAAATGTCAATCCCATCTCGAGTGCAATAATAAAACATGCTTGTATCAAATCATGAAATAATAAAATGGAAGATTATTGTGACACTTTGCCCCTGGATTCAGTTCAACGTATAAACGTTTCGCTGTTTTTCATTGTTCCGGGGTATTACAACAAGGTAACAGTTATGTTCCTAGTTATATTAACCGAATTCCAAAAGAAGGCTGTTATTTTTATTTAACTACATTACTGTTTTACGTAAAAACAGCATGTGTAATTCAAAATCTTAAATAACTGACACCTACTCCAGCACATACTTACGCTAGTAATAGAACTTTTATCGACTTTCTGAAGGTCTACCGGGCAGTTGCCAGAATATTCTCAGACTATTTACTTCTCTTAAATTAGGAAATATTGTTTTAATTAAATAATAAATAGGGAAGTGTAATGTTCTGTAGGTATATGCAGGTGACTGCCGAGATCAGTATTAATACAGAAGTATAGAGGAAGACATGCTACGCGGGCACCAAATACATTGGGATAAGGGTTCTGCCCTTATCCATGCTGATGATGAGAAGTAGGTACTGCCACTTCAAGTCAAATGTAGCCTCCGAGGTTTGGTACGAGAATGTTGCATTGCACGCTCTCCTGCCGCCCTGATGTGCTGTCCGTTAGTACTGCAGGCCTCAACATATTCTGTAAAGTTGAGACGAAACAGTATGTTACACATCACAGTAACATCTTGTAGCATGCACGATGTATATGCAGTCGCCGGTTCCAATGCGCAAAAGGATATCAACAAAAGAGTACAAGCGAAAACGTTATTTATTCAAGATTAGTACTTTGAGCAAATAAATTTTCTTAATAATTTATTCTACGTTTAACTTATCATAGTAAAATAAATATGGAATAACATGATATAAAATCTATAATGGAAATGTAAACATTCAGGTATCTAATTAATTTCATTGCAGTAGTAAATCTACAATGAATTATCTCTATAAACAGCCTCTATTTTATGAACTTTCAGTTCATTTATATATTTTTTTTCATAACTGGAGAGGGTGGATTACTGAAATCCTTGAGAAGTGCATCGCTGGGGAACTCCACGTCGGGGTGTTCGTCTAGGAGGCAGGCTTGTATGTTTTTGTCTAGAGTTACTAATCTTTGGCGTGAGGTTTTGTATTCTTCGACCAAACTGAGGTTACGTTTGATGCCGTCGACGAGTTTGACGACGGAATACTCGCCCATGGCGGCGCCCTCCTGCAGCTTGGTGCCGGCGATCTTGGCCACGGACGACTCCTTGACCTCGGTGATGAGTTGCATGGCCCACGTGCGCAGGTTGCTCAGGATCGTGACGGGCCCCTCGTACTCGTTCGGTACGATCCCGTCCACTTCTGACTCGAAGAACGACAGCAGTGGGAACCATATTCGCGTCCTGGAATACATACTGCTAAAATATTAATGATACCACCTGAAGATGATTTATTTGAATGAGGCGAATTTCAAGGTTACTGTTTATGTGAAGTCGATAATAGTATGGTTTGCAGTAAATCAGCATGAGAATAATAATTTATGGAACCGTTAGTTGACCTTGTTGTGTTGCGTATTAAAAACCCATGTAAGAGTCAACTCTATAGCACGCACATGTCAGCTTGGTATGGTATAAATTTTACCCAGCTTGCAAATGCAAAAATCATGGCCTTGAAAATGACAAGTGAGTTTATTAAGATTTACCTGGACGAGTCGTTCTGCATGAGCGCCTGGTTGTTTGACAGCGTGTGGTAGTACAGGAACAGTCTGGACGTGATGTAGAAGGCGATGAACACGTCTATGGAGTAGTGTTCATGCGCCGCCAGGATGAAGAAGATACCGAACATGTTCATCACCCACGTCAGGATGTGTAGGAGGTATAAGTTGCGGGAGGTATCTGGAAAATATAGGGAAATTGTTATATTAGGCTGATATATTACAAATAAGGTACTGTGCTGTTTTGTCGCGGTAAGCGGTCGCGGTAAAGTTTCTTGTCTGTTCTTCATTGGAACCTTCTGACTAACTTATCTTCTTCATGGCATTACAAGAGTTGCAAAAATTGGCTACCCTACCAGCTCGCTTTTCATGGGTGTCGAAATGTCGATGTCGTGTTAAGTAAATATGGGACTATTTATAAAGTTTATAGATCAGCAAGTACAGTCTTATTTTCGTTTTAGGATAACGGTAATACAGGGAAGAGACAGACTGATAAACGGCGTGGAAGGGACACCACCACAAAAACGGCTACCACGTATTGAGTGCATCATTCTCATATAGTTTTTTTTTCATCAGTTAATAGGTAATAAAAACAGTCCATTGAGGTATGCAACCCTAGAAAGATAACTAAACTTATTTTGGATGGCTCAGAGTTAAACTAGGCCCTCATGACAGAGTCAGACGTCCTAAACAGATAATAAACAAAACAACGGTCAATAGGGTGATGAACTGCACTCACACAACTATGCGAAAATAACAAATTGGTGTCAAACATGTCACTTAACGCAATCTCAGAGTGAGACAACTCTGATTTAGTCCTATAACTGTCTTTTTTAATAAAAGTGATTGGGTCCTCATCATCAATCCTGGATGAATTATTTTCTGTAATCTAACCGTGCCCACTTCATGAACATGTGGTGAGGAAAATTTTGGGCACGAATCTGGATGTTTTGAGGAAGACAATAGAAACGATAGATGGGCTGTGTGAAAGATAATTATGGTCAGAAAGTGGCATAATTATTGAGGGAGAAATAGAGTAGGATGGAAGAAGAAGACATGTGGCGACATCCCCAAAATAACACAACAGAAGTGTACGGACATGGATGTATGGTAGTGGGTGGTATGTGTAGTGTACGGGTATGAACATATATATACACAACATATATATGAACATATATGTTAGTTATGCTTACATAAAACTAATTAGATGTGTTTTCGGTGATGCCCAGAACAACGTAGTTTTTTAATATTTTTTTAGGCTTTTCCCTAACAATGCACATTTACAATACCTACCTAACGCGAAATATAATAAAGTGACGTCATATCTGTATAAAACCGGTGTTATTGTTTTAAGATTATACGAATGATAATTAAGTATTTAATCTTGCGACAAATTCTTTCTTTTATTCTTATTTTTTTGTGTACGCGATTAACGCAAATACCAAATTATTTATTGTTAGGTTAGGCATAAGAAGGATTAAGAGCAGATAAAGCAGCTTTAATAATTCAGTTCTAGCTTGATTTATTTCTACGCATTCTTTAAACACTTTGTCCTTATTTTATCAGGATCTTGTTGTTATCACACTGTAAACATTTATATTGTCGTTCAATGACCGCTACAATGGACGGTCCTGTCCTCGCCAGGCTTGCCAGACAAATTGGTAAACGCTGATTATTTTATTAGCGGTCAGGATACTGATGCAGTGATATCCTGATTGGGAAAGATAGGGAAACAGTCTTTTCCGGGGACCTACTAATGGTTGATTTTTATAAATAAGTACATTTAGATGTTTCAATAACATACATAAACTCACGCCCTTTTCCCATGGGGTAGGCAGAAACCACAGAACCTGCTACAATCCTTACATAGGTACCTACACTTTTGCATCGTCCACATTCTTACATCTGGTCATACACGCACGAGTCATTTTATTACTCTGGTTTAGTTATTACAAATGTGATATGCTGGGATACAGTCCTCCTCTCTTTGTGAGGAAGTTGGCCATAAGGTTTGCGTTGGCGCTCAGAACATTTTGCTCGTTCGGGAAACAGCAGGCAGCAGTGCAATATAAAGGACGGCCATTAATCACGTAATGTTTTTTTACATTTTTAACCCCCCTTGGTAATACTTGGTGAGCTTTTTAAAGTACCTAAAAACAATGTTATTCTTTTTTTTTAATATTTTCTTTAAATACAGGTAAGTAGGTATAAAGTCTAGACAAATTTTACTCAGAATTTTTTTTTATTTTTTTTTATTCAAAATGGGCTTACTCTTGACCTAATTAAGGACCATGATAAAAATGTCTAGACAGAAAGCTTGCAGGTTGTTTTTGACTGGCAAAATAAATACACGTGATAACCTATTACACCCTCTTTGTGATATTTGCCAAACCCCCTGACCCCCCCCCCCTCCCCCTTTCGTTATTATTGGACGGCCCCTTGGGACAGTTCTGATTGTCAGAAAATCATAGATAGAAGTGCTGTTAGATGTGGGTACCTGGGTCCAGTAAGAGTTGGAAGGTACTTAATAGTTTGTTTAAATCCTCAAGAACAAAGTAAAACCTTACTGTTGCCAGGCTTTGTTTTTGCGAAGAGTTAACTTAGATAAATCGGGCATTCGGACTTCGTACATAGATTATCGTTATTTCATCATGGAGTTATTTTCCTTTGTCTTGCTTAAAACAAAACTTAAAGAATTATAAAGGTTAACCATATCTGCCATTGTTTCATAATTATGTAGATTTAGCAAGCAACTGCAAACGTCATAAGAAATATATACATTAGAACAAGAGAAGGACGTCATCTATTTACATCAATCTTAGTAATTGTTTATAATAATTAATTGTCGTTTTAAAATAATCGTTTTTATTTAAAAGGTATGGAGATGTTTTAGAAATTCAGTGTCCAAATACGGTTAAACAGATATCGTTCTACTTCCTTGTTTTGTTTTCGCGAGATGGTAGCAATCTACGCAGTTGACGACTTGTTTTGCATACAGGCATAATATGCCCCTAACTACAGCGTAATTAGAAATAGGAGTCAACAACATTGTGAAAACAACTTTAGTAACTAATAAATACTAATAATGAATATGCGTCATTCAATATTTTCAAAACTTCCTTAATACGTCATTTATCTTTATGTGTATGTAGATAAGGTAATATATATTATGTAAAGATTAAGTATATTGCTGACTGATAAGCTATCTGTTTTCTAATAACACATATACTGAACATGTAGGTCAACTAAGAGCGATATTTCGTAAAAAAGGACTCGTGACTGGAATGTTGAGCGCCCCGTTATAAATAGCCAATTTGTTTACACCGCGTGGTTGTGGCGCGACCACACAATCAATGTCAGCGCCCGTCAACATTAAGAAGCAAACATTTTCAATGACGAAGGTTTAGGCGTTAGAAATAGAACGCATTCACGTGTCGCACCGTGTGGCACCTCGCTCAGAATAGCACTCTCCCTTACTTCCTGTGTCAGGATTTCTTTAGATTTTCAAATAACTGAATTCCGCATATCGCAGGCTAAAGTTATTCGATCAACACTCCTAAACATGGCGACTAACAAGCGAGCTAGGTACTTTTTAGGGTTCCGTAGTCAACTAGGAACCCTTATAGTTTCGCCATGTCTGTCTGTCTGTCTGTCCGTCCGTCCGTCCTCGCTTAATCTCTGTGACCGTTAGCACTAGAAAGCTGAAATTTGGTACCAATATGACGTGTAGGTATCAATCACGCCGACGACAAAGTGGTAAGGTATTTAAAAATGAATAGGTAGGGGTTTACTAAAATCATGTTTTGGTAATGTCAATAATTTCGGAAATAATCGCTCCAAAAGAACCCCCCCCTCCCCCTCTAACTTTTAAACCATAAGTTTAGAAAATATGAAAAAAATCTGAAAAGTATAAGGACTTTCTAGGAAAATCATTTTGAACTTGGATGGAAACAGTTTTTGTACAAAAAAGACAAAAAGTTGTACAAAATAATTTCTGGACTAAGTTTGTAGTACATTTTTTCTTCGTTTACATAATTATTTTATTATCCTGAACGTCAAACAAAAAAATAATTATTACTACGGAACCCTACACTGAGTGTGGCCCGACACGCTCTTGGCCGGTTTTTATATATACAGATGAGGCTAGGATTGGAAAAGAACGATCTGTAAGCTTAAGGCGTTGTAGATACTCAACCTAGAACCTAGAGACCCAATAGAAGAGCAACAAACACACTCACATTCAGTTATAAAGAAGTTTAGCAGCGTCAGCGCGACCGTATGCCCGGAAAACATGTAGTCCCCACACGTCCGGACTCCTCGGACGGACATGCCGGCACCGCTCCAGATTTCGTAAGCCTGCCGCAGTCTCCGGCCCCACACGGTGAGGTCGTCGGCTGGCGGGTAGGAGCGCGGCTCGCACTTGAGGTGGGAACCCGGCACTGATAGCGATGTTATCAGCATCGTGAAACACCGCAGCAGGAACACTGTGCCGGCTAACGCGAAGAATCTTCGCAGGATTATGAACCTGAAGTAAAACGATAATGTTTTTGTTAGTGGTTATCTTGGGCAGAATCGAATGCGTTTCTGGCTTACAACAGCATGGCAAGGAAATAATAAATTATGAGAAATCAGATAGACTGGGATGGACCTGATTTGCTGAAGGTGGAAAGCGTCAAAGTAACATAATATGAGAAGAGAACCATATGGGAAAAGAGTTCGTTCAGGACAATTGCATAATTATTATATCACCTCGCTGCCACTCGCTGGGTGGTGGTGTTCAAAATTAGGTACCTACTTACCAATCTAAATCTAAACGAAATACCTAATTAGAGTAACGAAATAATAAATCTCATTATTCAAAGTCATGACTATTATCTCCCAATTTCCCTGTAAGTTCTGCGGAAAAATCGGAGATTTTCCTCGTTCCTTTCGGGATACTTACCGTCAGGCATGGTCGCGCCATTGCAGATAGGTGTGTCTCATAATGTTAAACGCTTTCATGAGTAATCTTCATTTATTATGCTAAATATGGTTTAATGAACGGAATGCACGCTCCGTTTTGATTAGGTACTAGGTATTTCAAAGAAAATGATTGTGAGCATGTACCTACTCGACAGACTGCGACCATATTGGAGCAGAGGATAAGCACTCGTTTATTGATAACAAAGAATGTGGGGTGACGACATCGACAAACCAACAATGGTCCTCATTCTCTGCATGCGGGGTTTACGGACAATGGCAACTGGTAACTGCGTAAATTACGTAGCTTTAAAACGATATCTCTACTTGATAAAGACGGAAATGTATCACTTAGCAATACAGTGAAATCATAATGCATAACAATGTTTCTATACGGGCTAGTATTGTTACATAAATTGCTTATTATAAGTGACCTTCAACGTAAGCTAAATAAGCTAATAGGCCCGTTCGTTGCATTCAAAAGTGCACATCGAAGATTTCACGCGAGCTCGGAAAACAGTAATCGGAAAATCATTAAGAGCGCGCAATATAGCCCAACGCGAGCGATTTCGTACCTCTCGCCCGCGCCCCCTCTTCAATAATACGCGGTGGCATGACGCCCGGCGCGGCAGCGCGGCGCACCGCGCACAGGCCGATTTTGTTCGAGTGAACTACTTATCAGCTGATTCGAGTAAGTAAAAAAAAATAAGAATAATAATTAATAATAACATGTATTTATTTCTAATAAAAAACTATACATTAGAGAAATATTTTCCCTCCGGCCGTGATGGCAACTGAGTTTGGCAACCAGTTGCTTAAAAATATTGGATATTCTTTTTACTCAACCAGTTGCCAAAGACGAATGTCGATTCTTGATACGCACCTAGTTGCCAACTAAGATTTTCTCAAAAGGTGTGGTTACTTAAGAAGAATTACCACTCTCAGTTCGTAACTAACATCAGTTGTGGAAATCAAAATAAGGACTAAGGTCTGTATTATATTAAATTAGGATGTTTTCAATCAGATGCATATAAAATTTGGTTTCTATTGAATTTGTTTGATTAAATTTCTTAAGAGTTGCGTCATCGAAAGGGAACAAGGGTAGGTACATTATGTTTCAAATAATAATATCGTGAAAACAACATAATATAGGTGTATATGCCTTTATTCCATGTAATTACCTAACTACAGCTTAAAGTTACTGAAAATTAACAACTAGGTTCCCCATTTGCAACAAAATTGAAATTATAAGTACACTTCTAATTTAGTAGGTAGTTAATATGTCTTTAGAATGGGATAACAAATGGACTGATAATTTCGAGACAGTGTCCGACACTAATTTTGTTTTCATTTAAAGTTTTTATCGCTAACCCAATTTCCTCATCGATCTCCTCGTACTCCTTCTTTTTTTTAGGTGTAATTTTTTTCAAATCATAGTATGTCGCTTCAGATTCTAAAACATCGAGTAGATGTGCCAACGTTGGATTTTTCTTACCAATAAAACTGTTGATCTTTCTATGCCATCCCTCTATATTGTTATTAGTTCTAAATTTTTCAGTTTCACAACAACAAGATTCAGCAAAAAAATCTTTATTAACCCACTGCTTTTGGAAATATTTATTAAACATATTGATTTCCTCACCAACAGGTCTTTTTGCCATTACATAATCATATCCTTCTCTTAAGTATTTTTTTGGTAACCGTGCAATTCCAATACATCTCGCCACATGCCTTTTTTTTACTCTAGTTTTTATTTGTAAGGCCTTCGCCTTTTTCCATAACGCATGGTTGAAGTGATAGTAACATCCCTTAAAAAGTATACCAGGAAATATGTCTTTAAATGCATTAATTGCTGCAATTTCGAAATCCAATGTAATTTTTTTTGGACTCCAGGTAGGAATTTGAGATTTAATTATACTGAACAAAATTTTATATGTGTTATTTCTTTTATCGGGAAGAAGTGCGAAAAATAATGGAGTTATGATATTGTTAATTTCATCATAGCCATGAATGGTATACAACTGTTTAAAGGCTTTTGGGCAACTTCTGAAAGTGCCATCAGCAAAGAAATGATTGAAATTACTCATTTTTGTTGTCACATCACGAATACAAAATACAATGATTCTAAAATCTCCATCTTCATATTCACAAAGATAAAAATGTTGGTACTTCATGGGTATTTCAACGTCCGTAGCATTTGAGAAACGCATTTTTGTGGTACCAACTACTTTGTTTCGCCCATTGTAAAGGTCACTTTTCACACTGCTGAACTTTGGTATATCGCCGACGAAATTATATCCATCGTTTTTTAAATCACGAACCATATTGTCGTATTGTTTGGGGATTGATTCAAAATTGCAACTACTCACTCTCTTGAGATCATCCAATTTTTTTCAAAAATGTGGTTTTCGCAAAATTACGTCTGCAATCGGTTTCGTGTGCTCTTTGCATTATTATCTCATTACGAGTATTTAAAGTAATATTACCTCTGCATCCTTTTGTAAGGCTACATTTCCAAAATGAGTTTTTATTTACATATATTTTTTTACGGCTGTAACGCCTACCATCGTACAACGCAGAAACACCTCCTCTTCTTGAACTAATGAATTCAATGTTAGATGTATTTGGGTATACATTTAAAGTAGACATGTTGATGTCTCCGGAACAGACTATTATACTGGTCTTAAATCGTACACATACTCGTGCAGTAAATACAGTAATCTAATGTGTATTACACATATATTGCAATTAATCGATAACCTCAAGAGGCAAATAAAATGATAGATGTCAACTACGTCAGTAACAAAAGAAAATTTATTCTGAACATCTGATAAAAGTTTGAATTCTTAAGTCTGAAAAAAGTTTGAATTCTTAGCAGATTTGGTTGAGTAACAAGAAAGTTTTTACTCCTTCGGCAACTGGTTGCGAAACTGCAAAGGTAAAATATTATAGGTGCGTATCAAGAATCGACATTCGTCTTTGGCAACTGGTTGAGTAAAAAGAATATCCAATATTTTTAAGCAACTGGTTGCCAAACTCAGTTGCCATCACGGCCGGAGGGAATATTTTACTACCCATGAGGTTGTCAGTTCGAATACGCTCAGTTTTTTCGACCACCATTTCAACTGCTACAACAGCGTGTTTGTTAGAGGTATGGACTGCCATGCAACAGTCCCTGGATCAAATCCTATGTCTAGTTTTTATTTTTGTGACATTGTATTTTCTTTTTATTCAAAGTACTGTGATGTAGATAATATTTATCAAATTAATACTTTTTTGAATAATAAATAAAGTTACATTATAAATATTTTTTACAGGAAAAAGAAAGCTATTTTCAATTAGAGTATCTACTAGACACCATAACTTGGCTTGTTTAGATTTGGGCAGACTAGTTGGCCGACTAATCTGCACATCCCTATAAAATACTTTTTATTTTATGGAAATGATGTTATTTTTTTAGGAGTAGGTATACCAAAAACATAGATCCTCGCCTCGAAAATGCAGAGACGAGGTGAGTATTGAAATGTAGTAGTAGGTAGTAGGTAGGTATAGTAGGTAGGTAGTAGGTAGGTAGTAGGTAGGTAGTAGGTAGGTAGTAGGTAGGTAGTAGGTAGGTAGTAGGTAGGTAGTAGGTAGGTAGTAGGTAGGTAGTAGGTAGGTAGTAGGTAGGTAGTAGGTAGGTAGGTAGTAGGTAGGTAGGTAGTAGGTAGGTAGTGTTAGACGAATAAAATCGGATCTACATGAACAACACTAATTGTCTCGCGTCATGGGGACATCCCTACGGCGTTTGACAGTTGGCTACTGGTGGGAATCCCCGCGCGTGTGTACTGTGGAACGATGTTCGATTGTTTTGCGAAGAGGCTAGAATATGTGTAAAATAAATCCTCGAAGTTAATAAGTTGTGTTTAATAGTATTCAGAAGTGCGATTTACCTATGCTTACAAAGTATAATTACCTAGTTAAAAAGTTTGGAGTGATTCTTGTAGAAAATAAAAATAAGTAACCTACTTTCGTTCATACTTGAGTACATTTTAATTAAAAAGTGGAAAATAGTTAATTTTGGATTGCAAAAATGGATGCTCTTAATTGTACATGTGTGTAACTAACTTCTTAGTGCTCAATCGAATATATTTTTCAAACATTTTGTGTGGTGTTAACAAACATTTACAAATTGTATGAAGTAGTGCTCGCCTGGCGCTGTTTTCTGTATTTGGGTAAGATCAAACCAAGGCAACGGTTTGGTTGACATTCCCCTATGCCAGGAATTGTGACTACCTGCTTGAAATCTCCAAATCCTTCAATTCTTTGGTGAGATCCATCCATACTTTTATGTAGATAATAAGACTGATTTTGCCTCCATAATATTATTATGAGACATTATAAAGGTGTAACAAAGCAAGCCTAAACTAATTACAGTGATTATCATAGGACAAATTAAAACAAAATAATTGCAAAGAGACTTTTTATACTTTATTAAATTAATATTGTTTTGGTGTGAAGTGATTAAACTTTTAAAGGGACAAGTGCAACACAAACTGTATTGTTGTGTGTGTACAGTATTGTATTATTTATTGTGTTGTTAAGGCCTTATTTTAATTATAACCATGGGTCGGCATAAGAAGAGGCATAGGTCTCCTAGTTCTACCTCTTCAAGTTCCAGCTCTGGGGAAAAGACTATTAGGAAGAAATCTCATAAGAAGGATTTAAAGAAGAAAAACAGTAGGATAGAAGCCTTAGAGGGGCTGATAAGAGAATTAAGAAAGAAGACTGACCATCATACTGGAAATACATCCCAGCCCTCTGTAGTACGCTACGTGGGTCGCAATGATTTTATACCAGTGTTTGATCCACAGACCTCCCCGGTCTCTGTTGATCATTGGATCCGGAACTTGGAAGGAATTGCCAATATGCATGGTTGGGACGAACGCACACTTATATGTAACTGTACTGCTAAACTTGGTGGCTATGCGAAAAGCTGGTATGAACACCAAGTATCCTATGAAATGAGTTGGATTGAGTGGAAGGTAAAGTTAATTAAAGCATTCCCTTTCACTAAAAATAAACTAACACAAATAAGAGAATTAGTGAACCGAGTCAAGAAGCCTAATGAAGACTCTATTGAATTTTATTATGCTAAACTCGGGATTGGAATGTCATGCCATTTGAGTGATGAGATCATTACCGAAGCTATCATAGGTACACTTGGGAACCAACTATTAGAGATTGGTGCTAAATCAGCTGGATGCCGGGACACCAATTCCTTACTTCAGTACTTGGCTAGTATCAACACTTCGGTTGCTGTCAAAGAGCAAGACAAACCTGAAACTTCAGTGAAAAGTCAACCTGGACCAGACAGGGTGACAAAGTGTTTCTCCTGTGGCAAACCTGGTCACAAAGCAAGTAGGTGTCGCAACAAGTCTAAAAACTAAAACCCGACTACAAACGGCGGACTAAAACTATCGTATAATATACATATTTGTAATGTGCTCGTCAAGACCTTTCATTTGATACCAAACATGTTATGATTATCTCAATTTAATTTTTTTCGATGTTATAATCTGACATTTAACTTCCGTCATAATAATATTTGATAAAATTTATATAGCCTATGACACCCGGGCTATTCTTACGAATCTATAGACACCTCATTTATTAAAATCCGTTTGGTAGTTTAGGCGCTACGGTGGAACATACATACATACATACATACATACATACATACATACATAGACTGCCAAAATCATTACCCTTCCTTTTGGCTTTGCCGTAGTCGGGTAAAAATGGAAAGGACAACAGAGAATGCTCATTTTGCTAAATATCAGGTCACACTGAAGCTGAGTGTTTCAAAAAGAAAAATCAGAGCAAACATTGTTCTTTCTGTAATATTGATGGTCACACATTGGAAGAGTGCAGAAAGAAGTCTAAAACAAAATAATTCTAAGACTACCTACATATTGTATTGTATCTGTGACCGTTAGCTAGAATAAGTTTATTACATTATGTTATCATATGTTCTCATCTTCTCTTGTAGTTGAGGGTGTGGAGAAGGTGAATGAATTTTATGTTGTGCATGATGACCTACAAGAAGTTGATGTTCTCATAGGACAGCCTTTTACAGTGCAACCAAACATAGTTATTGTAAAAACCTCGACTGAGCTCAACTTAAATGAAGATCAAATGGCTTTGCAAGTAACTGACTTGTGTGATTCTTTTGGCAAGATAAGGTTGTATCCTCAAGCTGATACAAAAATTACCCCTGGAGTCAACAAACTGTTGGTGAGAGCAGATCCCATTGTTGACGGTGTTATGCTTATCAGACTGAGCGAACAAAGAAAACCATTATGCGAAAAGGATATTATAGGTGATAGTGTTGAATTACATGAGGGTCAGGCTTTTATAAAACTTATCAACCAGACAAACCGGACCCTGGAATTAAAAGAAAATGACTGTGTGGCCAGAGCAGAATTGGAAGACCATTGCTGTGATAATATTTAAGTGGGTGATCATTTAAATGAAGACCAGAACGCATCCTTTTGTTAGTGACCAAGGGACAGGCAAGTCGCCTTTAGAGTTGCTGTGCAGCTTAAGACCCCGTTTGCCCAATGATTTGCATGGGGCAGTCTACAATGAAGACATATCAACTTCACGTGACGAGGCTGCCCAAACTATTGAAAAAAAAAATGCAGTTCAGATGAAAAGGCGTTACGATAAAGATCGGCGAGTTGTAGAACCGCTACTTATAGGTCAGCTGGTTATGGTAGAGCGAAAAATATTACGTCCTGGTCTAACAAGCGGAAAACTCGTCCAGCGATACGCGGGACCATACAAAATAACAGCTGTATTACCCAATGATCGCTATGAGGTCACATCGTACACGAAAGGCAAACAAGCGTATAAAAATATAGTTGCCCGTGGCAAGATTAAGATCTGGCATGATGGACGTCGAGACTCCTCGTCTGATGAGGATCTGACAGAGCAGTCGTAAGGTGCTCTTTTATCGATTACCATGTAATTAATTTTTCTTATATTTCATGACGTACGATACGTATGCCTCGGGGGCTTAACCAATATCACTCTACTATCACACTTGCCTAAGGGGCCTACATAGTGTTCACTTAAGTGTTTGCTTCCGGAGCCTTACAGCACAAATCTTCTCTAATAACTCTACTATCACACTTGCCTATGGGGCCTACACAGTGTTCACTTAAGTGCTTGCTTCCAGAGCCTTACAGCACAAATTGTCAATTGCTCTATCATCACGCTTGCCTAAGGGGCCTACACAGCGTTTATTGAAGTGTTTGCTTAAGGAGCCTTATAACACAAATTGACAAAAGTTCTATCATCACGCTTGCCTAAGGGGCCTACACAGCGTTTATTGAAGTGTTTGCTTAAGGAGCCTTATAACACAAGTTGTCAATAGCTCTATCGTCACGCTTGCCTAAGGGGCCTACACAGCGTTTATTGAAGTGTTTGCTTATGGAGCCTTATAACACAAATTGACAAAAGTTCTATCATCACGCTTGCCTAAGGGGCCTACACAGCGTTTATTGAAGTGTTTGCTTAAGGAGCCTTATAACACAAGTTGTCAATAGCTCTATCGTCACGCTTGCCTAAGGGGCCTACACAGCGTTTATTGAAGTGTTTGCTTATGGAGCCTTATAACACAATCCTCTGCACGTTAACAAACAAACGCTTGCCTAGCGGGGCCAACACTGCGTTTACGTGCTTGCTTTCAGAGCCAGCAGGCGATTGCCTAGTTGCCTACGGGGCCTAAATCATGATACCCAAGACTTGCCTACGGGGCCTCACCATTGGGTATTCAGTCGTTGCCTTTGGGGCTACATTTTGTGTTTTACGCTTGCCTTCGGGGCCTCACAGCGCTAACATCTCTTGCCGAGAATGGTGAAGATCGCCGGTTGAACCCTGCAGCGAGTACCTACACGACTGATCTGGCGTGCCAAGCTGAGGACTATCTCCTTCGGGGACCGAAGGACTGCAGGATGGCCGAACTGTTAGACGAATAAAATCGGATCTACATGAACAACACTAATTGTCTCGCGTCATGGGGACATCCCTACGGCGTTTGACAGTTGGCTACTGGTGGGAATCCCCGCGCGTGTGTACTGTGGAACGATGTTCGATTGTTTTGCGAAGAGGCTAGAATATGTGTAAAATAAATCCTCGAAGTTAATAAGTTGTGTTTAATAGTAGGTAGTAGGTAGGTAGTAGGTAGGTAGTAGGTAGGTAGTAGGTAGGTAGTAGGTAGGTAGTAGGTAGGTAGTAGGTAGGTAGTAGGTAGGTAGTAGGTAGGTAGTAGGTAGGTAGTAGGTAGGTAGTAGGTAGGTAGTAGGTAGGTAGTAGGTAGGTAGTAGGTAGGTAGTAGGTAGGTAGTAGGTAGGTAGTAGGTAGGTAGTAGGTAGGTAGTAGGTAGGTAGTAGGTAGGTAGTAGGTAGGTAGTAGGTAGGTAGTAGGTAGGTAGTAGGTAGGTAGTAGGTAGGTAGTAGGTAGGTAGTAGGTAGGTAGTAGGTAGGTAGTAGGTAGGTAGTAGGTAGGTAGGTAGTAGGTAGGTAGTAGGTAGGTAGTAGGTAGGTAGTAGGTAGGTAGTAGGTAGGTAGTAGGTAGGTAGTAGGTAGGTAGTAGGTAGGTAGTAGGTAGGTAGGTAGTAGGTAGGTAGTAGGTAGGTAGTAGGTAGGTAGTAGGTAGGTAGTAGGTAGGTAGTAGGTAGGTAGTAGGTAGGTAGTAGGTAGGTAGTAGGTAGGTAGTAGGTAGGTAGTAGGTAGGTAGTAGGTAGGTAGTAGGTAGGTAGTAGGTAGGTAGTAGGTAGGTAGTAGGTAGGTAGTAGGTAGGTAGTAGGTAGGTAGTAGGTAGGTAGTAGGTAGGTAGTAGGTAGGTAGTAGGTAGGTAGTAGGTAGGTAGTAGGTAGGTAGTAGGTAGGTAGTAGGTAGGTAGTAGGTAGGTAGTAGGTAGGTAGTAGGTAGGTAGTAGGTAGGTAGTAGGTAGGTAGTAGGTAGGTAGTAGGTAGGTAGTAGGTAGGTAGTAGGTAGGTAGTAGGTAGGTAGTAGGTAGGTAGTAGGTAGGTAGTAGGTAGGTAGTAGGTAGGTAGTAGGTAGGTAGTAGGTAGGTAGTAGGTAGGTAGTAGGTAGGTAGTAGGTAGGTAGTAGGTAGGTAGTAGGTAGGTAGTAGGTAGGTAGTAGGTAGGTAGTAGGTAGGTAGTAGGTAGGTAGTAGGTAGGTAGTAGGTAGGTAGTAGGTAGGTAGTAGGTAGGTAGTAGGTAGGTAGTAGGTAGGTAGTAGGTAGGTAGTAGGTAGGTAGTAGGTAGGTAGTAGGTAGGTAGTAGGTAGGTAGTAGGTAGGTAGTAGGTAGGTAGTAGGTAGGTAGTAGGTAGGTAGTAGGTAGGTAGGTAGTAGGTAGGTAGGTAGTAGGTAGGTAGTAGGTAGGTAGTAGGTAGGTAGTAGGTAGGTAGTAGGTAGGTAGTAGGTAGGTAGTAGGTAGGTAGTAGGTAGGTAGTAGGTAGGTAGTAGGTAGGTAGAGTAGGTAGGTAGTAGGTAGGTAGTAGGTAGGTAGTAGGTAGGTAGGTAGGTAGTAGGTAGGTAGTAGGTAGGTAGTAGGTAGGTAGTAGGTAGGTAGTAGGTAGGTAGTAGGTAGGTCGTAGGTACCTTTCAAATGAGTCCAAACACGATGGTTCTATGTAGTGCCGACACCGAGATCCTATACCTACCTTCGGAGTCCATCATCAGGTGGGTGAAATCATTAGTCACCAAGGTCTTCGTTCGACCTTCCAAATGAGTCCAAACACGATGGTTCTATGTAGTGCTGACACCGAGATCCTATAGGTACCTACCTACTAGTCCATCATCAGATAGGTGACATCATTGGTCACCAAGGTCTTCGTTCGACCTTCCAAATGAGTCCAAACACGATGGTTCTACGTAGTGCCGTCACCGAGATCCTATACCTACCTTCGGAGTCCATCATCAGGTGGGTGACATCATTAGTCAACAAGATCTCCGTTAGACCTTTCAAATGAGTCCAAACACGATGGTTCTATGTAGTGCCGACACCGAGATCCTATAGGTACCTACCTACTAGTCCATCATCAGATAGGTGACATCATTAGTCACCAAGGTCTTCGTTTGACCTTCCAAATGAGTCCAAACACGATGGTTCTACGTAGTGCCGTCACCGAGATCCTATACCTACCTTCGGAGTCTATCATCAGGTGGGTGACATCATTAGTCAACAAGATCTCCGTTAGACCTTTCAAATGAGTCCAAACACGATGGTTCTATGTAGTGCCGACACCGAGATCCTATACCTACCTTCGGAGTCCATCATCAGGTGGGTGACATCATTAGTCAACAAGATCTCCGTTAGACCTTTCAAATGAGTCCAAACACGATGGTTCTATGTAGTGCCGACACCGAGATCCTATACCTACCTTCGGAGTCCATCATCAGGTGGGTGACATCATTAAAAAATAGGTATATAATATATTTACACAAAACGTTTTCAACTCCTTTTTACAGTAAATACTGTCCCTAAACTTTATTATAGGTACCTATATTGCCTACCAATAAACAAAATAATTGCGTAGAAAATAGTCCGCTGTCTGTGATGTCGCCAAACATAGGTCCGTCTCGCGACAGATGCCGAAGCAGACTGAAGAACAACAAATTGAAAAGGATAGCGCTATTGCTACCGCGTTCCAAACGTGAGACAGAAAGAATGTGCGCTCGCTTAGAATAAAATGACGTAAGCGCCAATCAAAGGAATGCTAATTACGAGAAAACCACGTAGAAAATTAAAAAAATTACTGTGCACGATTTGAGATAATATAGTTACCTATCTATTATGTAAAAATCGTCACTAAATTCCTTAAGGTTTCAGAGATCCAACTCTAAATAAGTTTAAAACGAGTTGTTTTAGTATTTTTTTTCTATCGAGGTTTTTTCATCCAATCGTGTTCTCGCTTGTACAGATTTAAAGATTATAAGTCCAAGTTTAATGGTGTCCAAATACCGAATTCTTAGGTCATATAGATACCGAGATCTAGATCGCCTAATATCACCAAAACAGCATAATACGAACTCTTAAGATAATAGAAAACGCGGTTGGGCTTGATTTAGATTTAAGACAGACGTAGTTCAATAGAAATTATAAGAACAAAAAGTTTGTCGTATTCTTTGTAGTGACACTCAGACGAAAAGGTCTTTGTTTTGTCTCAAACATGTCTTGTTTGTGAATCATAAAGTAAGTTCAACGATCAGTAATGAGTCAGCAAAGAAAGGACTCGATAACATAGCACTGAAAGTGTTCATGTTAGCTACGGACGGAATTTAAAATTATCCGAATTTTACACATTGTTTGTTTTGGCGGCTTCGTAGATCGTCGCAAGGGCGATAATATGAGACCCTGGGTTTTGTAGACAAAGAATAAGAAGGTAAGTACTATAATATCTCTCTATTCCGTGATGCGGGATTTTTCCATGAGGAAATTTTCAATAGCAATCTGCGGAAACTAAATGCGTAAAGGCCACCTTCCAGCTAACTCTTTTTTTACATTCTACGCTTGAATGATTGGTATAGTTGGCTCGCATAAATTGGTTATAGGTAGGTACCTGTTATCTCGTTAACGGTACAGTTTGCGCTCCTCCAATGATTAGTCATAAGCTTTAAGTGGCTGGTTTGATTCCCGCTCGGCCAAATGATCATGGGAAATTAGCAAAGATAACTGGATAATTAGGATAATAGGATACATTCTTAGTGGTGTAAATGTAGTGTTACCGATTTCTCGATTGGAACATTTGGAGCTTGATCTTTATCTGATTGTGGGATCAACAAGTAAACATGTTTTTCAACACCGACACAAGATACACACCCATTTGCGGTAGAAAAAAGGATATGAAAGTCGTGGAAAGACAGCAGAGCAAGTCGATCTCTTGGATAACTTCGTCAAGTTATTGTTCCCAATGCCAAGCGTCGCGAGACTAATAAGTCTTAAAGTCTCTGTAATCTCAACATTGTTAGGTGCACTTATTAAATAAGACGTTGACATAATAGCTTTCATAATTGAATGGTATGTCTAACTTCAGACTGAGCTGAACTGAGAAAATGTTATAAAGATAGGAAAGAAGGCTTTCAAGTGGAGCTGGGTAAGACATTTGTTAAGGCGAGGTTATGGTAGATGGAGTAGATCCCTCACTGAATGATTATCGAGACACGATAGAAAAAGTATTGGCCGACCAACAGCAAGATGAAGGAATTTGCTGAAAAGACAAACTGCTGGTTGAGAAAAACGCAGGCCAGGAAAGAATGGGACAAAAGTGAGTAATACCCAGCAGTGGGTGGAAAAAGCTGTCAAAAAATATCTAAAAATAATTCATGCATTTGTGTTGCGTCTTATAAGTCCATCATTATACAACTACAAAGTAATAAAATATTGGTACTGCTGTAAATAAAACATAATTTAATGAGAATGTATGCGTCTGCTGCTATAAAAACTGTGGGTACGCAATAAAAGGCAGTGAAAACACGCACGCCATGCCATTATGCCATGTGTATGTGGTATGCACGTGGCAAACCAACATACTTGTACCATACGCAACCGCGACCTCATCTAGGTGACTTTACATAATCGACTTTCTTTCTCCTCGTGTCATTTACATTCTAACACATTAAATATATGCAAATGTCCGAAACGCAGTTAATACAATGCAGTAATAGCGTTTCCGGAATTAAATCTGCAACAGTTTGAGTTGTGGTGCTCTTATATCCTTATTCAATTGCCGTGGGCCCGGAAGCTCGAATAAATGTGGAATTCCGGAAGTCAATGATTGGTTTGTTGTGTCTCGTACAAAGAGACTGTAGTTCAACGAATCATACGTCAATGTAGTGAACAATGAATTGCATACAAAGAGTCCAAAGTCTGGCTAGTGTATGTACGACACATCTGTTTCTATACATATCACAAAACAAAGTCGACAGAGTTACAAGTTAGTTAGACCTTTGAGGCGCTTCCTCACTGGAAAAATATACCCGTCTTTTTCTTCATCTTGTTTGTGGTTGGTGTAATGCCTAACCTGGCGTCAGAGTATATAAGCCGCTCATGGACCTCTGACATACCTCAATGCCTCTGACTTGGCTTTACATGACTACGAAAATATCTCTCAAGCATGCTGGTTTCTCACGATGTTTTCCTTCTCCGAAGCAAGTCAATCAAGCAAGGCATCCGAAAATCAGGGTCGAACTTGAGATCTATGACTTCATAGTTTGACAGTCACTTAGATTCACTTGTATCTGTACATCGTTCCAGTATAGATAGCCACATAACCCACACAATGGATTTCCATGTTTTTCACGATAATTTAGAGCATTTATTGCACGGAAAATTCTCGATGTTTTGACATGTGCTTAGTAGCTGTGCAAAGCAGTAGCAGGAAGCCAGTTGTTGATATAACACAACTTCCAACTTGTCTTTGTCCAGTGACAAAAGTGAATGTGTAGTTCTCATTTCTTACTGCAGTTTGTACTTGTTGGCATAAACAGATACTGGAAATGTTGACTAAATTATCCTTGAGCTATTCCAAAGACAGTTGGACTACATTCAATCAAACAAAACTTCATTTACATATAATAGGTTTCTCAATTTGTTGAATTAACAAATGATGCATTTTTACATCAAAAAGCAATCTAATACTTTGTTTATTTAATTGATGTTTTTTTAATTGGAAAACATTAATTGACAAATGACTGCCTGTTTTCATGTTGGGTAAGCAGAGATGATCTGCATACACTACTGTGTATTCAAATTCACATGGAAATATTGTATTGGATATGACACCATGCATCTTGAATGGTTCAATTTTGAAGGATGTATGAAACAGAATTAGGTACGAGTAGATTAGTAAAGTTTGAGGCATATAACATTTGTGTAAGTACAGAAAAATATTATTAGAATAAGTGATGTTTAAAAAAAAAGATGATGACACATAACTAGGCAACCTTGATAGCTTATCAGTTGTTATTTGTTTATAAAAAACATTGACCACACAGTAGGTTACTGTACAGTTTAGATTTAGACTTTGTACCTTTTAAATTAGGTTTTTTTTATCAATAGAGAGAAGCTACACGGAACTGTTTAATTTAAGTATATTTTACTAGCTTTTGCCAGCGGCTTCGCCCGCGTGAAAATTACGATTTTCCATACAAACTTTCATCCCCTATTTAACTCCCTTAAGGGTTGAATTTCGAAAAATCCTTCCTTATTCCTTGTCTACATTATAAAGGGAACCTCTGTGCAAAATTTCAGCTTTCTAGGTCCAAGGGTTTGGGCTGGGCGTTGATGAGTCAGTCAGTCAATCAGTCCGGACTTCTCTCTTTATTTACATAGATAGATTGTAACCAACTAACAAATATGTCAGATAATTGCTTTGTAAACATAATTATATCCTAATAAGTGCAATCATTAGTTAATTGTATGTAAATAGTTAATAAATTAGTTTCAGGGAAATTCAAAAGATTTACATAAATGCTAATTCTTTGTTTACTTCTTAAGGTAGATAAATGGTGAACATACATACCTATGTTTATGGAAGAATAGCACAGCTAGCCATATGGCCATAAGGAAGGAGCCTGTGATCTCACACATGTCAAAGGCCCATGGGATGTGTGGCACATTGTCTAGGAAGAGGTCTGGCAGTGGAGGGTATTTCTTCATATCTGGCACCTTGTCATGTACGATGACCATCACTACGGCAGTCACCCACGTCACCAGGAAGACATAGCCTGCGCAGAAACATTCATTTCTGTTTACACAATGTTAAAAGATGTATAGAAAATAAAAGACAATGAGTAGTTCTACTCATTTTTTGATACTTTTTTAAACCTAAAGTTATAGCTACCTATAAAAACCTTACTCTTTTATTTTCTATGCTCAATCTAGTTCCCCCAAAGAATAGTCCAACATAGTTAACTAATAATAGTTTGTCACAAAACTAAAATAATTTTTGTTTATTTTTAAAGTTGTTGACACATGTTTTGCAACTATGTTTTGATGACACAATGTTATAAGTAGCATCTGTTTATTGTTCACAAGCAGATTCCTTGGACTGTCTCCCAAGCATGTCAGTGGGATACCAAACAAACTTTAAATATGGCATTATATACTTTATTTATCTGTTCACATAATTACCTAGAGCTATTGCTGTCTTCCAAATTTCAGGTTTCAATTTTGAAGCTTTCACATCTGGAGTAAAACTTGACACACACTCTGAATTCGTCACGTAAATGTCACTAGGTGTTGGAATTTTGTTATGAAGATTATAACTCAAATGAGACAAGTTAGTCCCAAGGAAATTGATGTTTGTAGATGGATTATTGAGGGCATCATCACAAAGTCCGAGTTCGAACATCGCACTACGATTGTGTTTTTGTAATTTCTTCACAAGCAGTATGAATCTCTTGCGTTCTCCCAATCTTAAATGTTGGTCAAATGGGAAGTCGTAAAAGTCTCGGTCAACGAAGGATAGAAGACACTGTCCGTCGATATCATGGGATTTAATAATTTCTGTTATGATACTGGATATTTTCTCTTTATGTAATAAATCTAAAACTTCTTTGTTACTCCAATTGATAATATCTGATTCCATTTTCACCAGTTACTCTTACTTTAGTAGGGCAAAATTAAATGTGCTTTAAATATATCTTGAATAATTTGTAAGAGTGTAAATACATGTAAACAAGTTAGCTAGCACTGAGTAGACGATCACAAACTGTGTGTGTATTTATTTTATCCCATCACGGAGTACTGGTATTTGACAATAATATGACATGTGAATGTGACGTGACATTAGAAAAATTGACATTTGTGTCAACAGATTTCTACAGATAACACATGAACTACTTTTATACAGATAACACATTTTTATCAATCGACTAATTTCAGTTCGGAATTACGTTTTATGCAACCATAGAGGTAGAAGCTATGGAGTATGCAAAAAAAAGATGCCACTTTTTGAGGGAGGTGGGACAACTAGATCACACTACGACAATGTAACATTCAGTCATTCACACAGTCATTGCTACAAACGCTAATCAATGCTGCAATAATCTAATGCTGGGTTTACACTCTCGCCTCGTGGCTCGTCTCGCACCTCGCCTCGCAGCTAGTCACTCGCGCGAGTGTAAATGAGCTACAGGTTAACGTTAGCTAACGCATACAAACCGCCCCCGACGCGAGCGCTGCGAGTGACGAGACGAGTTGCGAGGCGAGTCACAAACACACCATTCACACGATATATTACTTTACTCTATGATTCACACACTCGACTCGTGCCTCGCCTCGCGGCTCGTCTCGTCACTCGCGCGAGAGTGTAAACCCAGCATAAGATTGACAAGCTGACAACATCGTCCACAGAGTACAATACACTACATATATGAATATATCGACATCGTCCACGGCTCCTGGTATCAGTTTTTTAGTTCGTTTGCTTTTTAGGTTTTTGAATAAAGATTTATTATTATTATAATAATCATCATCATTCTCTTGCCCTTTCCCAATACATTTGTGGTCTTCTTTGTTTCTCGTCATCTCATGAGACACCTCCTTTTTAAGGTTCCGTACTTCCGTCGCCGAATGGCAAACGGAACCAAAATACAACCAAAATGCGCCTACCACACGCTCACACTTCCCCACAGTCAGCAGACAGTCTTGCCTGCGCGATTACACGGTGAACAAGTGTGAACGAAAAGTGTGATGAAGCTTGAGCGTGTAGTAGGCCCAAAAGACAGACACATGACGATTAAAAGAGATTCGTCCATAGATAAGACACTATACAATACGAGAGATTCGTCATATCTGTCTGTCTGTCTGTCCGACCGTATGTCACAGCTACTTTAATCGGAAACTATGAAGACCACACAGTTGAAACTTCTTAAGTAGATGTATTCTGTGAACCGCTTTACGATTTTTAAACAAAATTAAAAGAATTTCCTAGGGTTTCCCAATGGAACTGAAACTAAAATAAACTTTCTTCATCAAAACTATTCGTGTGGGGTGTCTGTAAATAGGTCTTGATATAGATAGAGAGGTTCTCAATATTTTTTTTTTGTTTGGTATGATAAAGTGAAATGATAGTTAAATAAAACATTATCATTACAATAAACAAAATGTAATTAAATAATTATTGTGATCAATACATCATTGACGACTTAATTTAAAATAACAAAAAGAATGACACTTCTGATAAACAGGAATTATTAATATAACATTCAAGAATCATAATCATTAAAAAATAATAATAGTCTCCACGGAAATATTAGTATGATGATTTTGCAGTTTCTTTATTCGAAACTGCAAAATCTCCCGAGATTCATTCATTGACTGGAGCTTGTTTGGTACAGATTACTTTTACTAACAGTTAAAACTAAGCAAAGATTGGTTGAATACAGTGGGCTATTGGATTTGGACAGATTGGGCGTATTTTTGGCAGATCTCCTTTATAATGAGCTTGTTCGACAGACCAAGTTAATCAAAGGAAATAATTTGAAAACATTTTTAGGATCCGACCAGTTTTATCTGTTAGTATAGGCATGGACGGTAAAAGATAACAATATTTGGTTTATTCCAGAAATCCCCACCAGTGGGATTTTGGTTTCGAATACTTAATGTCTTTTTATTCCTCTTTAAAACTAGGTAACTATTTATCACACAGTTGCCCTAAGCAGGCTCAAGTATTAGGGGCAATGAAATTAATAAAAGTAATGTCATGAAAAACTTGACAAGTTTTTAAGCATATTGATAAAAACTAAAGTATTTATGCTCGATTTCAAAGAACCTTAAAACTAATAAAAAATTATAATCAAAATGCGGACATCATAAAAAAATGGAATAGATCAATAAAATGACCGATCAATAGACATTATTCAACATTAATACTTGTGATTGAACTTCATTTGCACTAAGTATTTCACGTTCACTTGTGCGACGTCGTATACGATGAATCTGGGCGTGTGCTAAGGAAAATATCCGAAAACAATCATGATTACTCTGTTCTGAATGGTTTCAACACCATCAAGTACTATTTCAGCGGTAAAAGATGAAAAACTGTCCAAACGGCAGTTGTTAAGGGGCGGAAGAAACAATTTATTTGCCATAAACAAAGGGTTATTCGATGATTTTCCACCCACCAAAAAAAAAGGGATAAGAAATGCCGCGAAGCAATCAATTCAGCACATCGTAGTGCACTGTTCTGAGTGCTGCATAACCTTTTCCAATTTGCATCATAACAGTCAGTTCCCGCCCTGGCTGCCTTGTCAAGGCATCTACCTAACGAGGGCAACCTTTATGCTTACCTATGCGCGCGGTCTACACTCGAAGCCACGTTTGCTCTAACAGCCATCAATTCAGTTCGCTAACTAAACTATCGAAGCTATGTCGATAAATGTAGTTTTTTTCTGTATCAGAATTATATTAAAACCCTGCGAATAATAAATAGGTCAGGGAGGTGGACGTGGTGGGGACGATGTCCCAAGATGACTAATAGCAGCTGAAATATATTTGCCGCGAATCAAGTTGAATGGCGTGCAATTGAGAGACCTATGTCCCTGTGTTATAATTTGCCTAGTTTTTTCCCAACAATGTTGGGTTCGGATCCACAACCCAGTTAGCACTGGGTAATACGATACCCTTTAGTAATACAGGCAACTGACTACCTGTAACTACAGTTACTGCCAAAGATCTATATAATGACCGCCGCGATACCAACGGCTTTACGTGCTTTCCAAGGCACCGAGGAAACTCGGTATGTACTGGGTGCCTACCATGGAGCACAATAACCAGTGGAGAGCGCGTGCGGTGGCTACCGCGGGCGCTAAACATACGCTATATCAAGCGTACGCGGCGAAATTTTGCTCAGTCGCAAAAATTGTAGGCTAACGCACGAACGTCACGCGCTCCCGTTTTGAAAGCATTTATAACGAAAAATAATGCCTAGTTGTGCAATTAAATGGTGTGGAAAGTGTACTACAACTTCAAGTTACACAAAAGATGGAATAACATTTCACAGTTATGTGGTTTTCTATTCAATTTGATCAAAACAATGAAAAAATAATCATATAATTGCTGTCTCTTTCTGGTACACTGATTTGCACTAATGCAGTTGTCTCTTTCTTTCATGATAGTGATGTTCGAGTTCGCAGTATCGCGACGGTTTATGGTATCGATATAATTTAAAATACAAGTTCTTAAAATACCTTATATATTTTTTGTTTCATTATTGCTATATTTTCAAACATGCTTATTCCCTTGGCTTTACACGCAAATGTGTATAATACTGGCATAAACTTGTACATAACAGTAAAAAATGTAAGTGTATGATATCTCTACCTGCCTTTTACACAAAATTTAGACGCGTTGCTTGGAATCTATTTGAATCATTGCAATCCTAGAAAAATATGTTTTTTAAATGTTTATAAATAGCCCAGTGTAGGTATGGAACAGACGTTATCAATTTTCGTTTTGGAGTAAAGGTGGCCAATACGCGCATCAGCATGTGAACACATTGCTGGCAGTGGCGTGCCTGCAGAAAAACGGAGGCAAAGGCCTATGAAAAAACTGACACGATAGGGATAAAAAAAATTTGGTTGGATTGTGTAGCCTACCTATGGAACGAGGACTTAATTTTTTTTTATTACCAATTTTATTGCAGTATCGGGTTAACCTGCGCCATATACACCATTTAGGGTCCGATAAGCAAGGCCCTACGATGCACCGTTTCCGAGTTATGGGCGTTTTAAATTATTGTACCAAAATAAGTTAAATATAAATAATATCTTGAAAACGGATCGTCCTAGGCAAAAAGTTACCGAAATTTTAACCCCCCTTTGCTACCCCCGTGATATCATGATCTTACCACACAAAATTAATTTGAACTAATTTGAGGTCCTTTTACTTTTTTTTCACCAATTTGACGTAGAATCGACTAACCATTTAATTGATTTGGCTTCATGTGTAGCAAAAAAATATATTGATACTCGACTGACATTTATTACAAAAAATAATACAAATCCAAAGGATTTTAAAAGAAAAACATATTCAAAACTAATCCATTTTAAAAACCAGTAAATATATTATATTTTTTTAAATACAGTCTTCTAAGTTTAATAATTACCTGTTTTATTTCAAAATCGAACCCGTAATCTCTGTATTGCAAACAAATCGTTATAATACTAATAAGTCAAACAATTATCGATATCAATACTTTTTCAATTACTTTTATGGAATACCTAGAGAATGACCCCCCCCCCCCCCTCTGGGCAGAGTGAAGGGGAGTGTCAGACTTCTACTGACTAAAAACCGAACCCATGTTCTTTCTTTGCCCTTGCGCCGAGGCCACGTAATCTAGTACAAAATACCGCGGCCCCGACGGGAATGAGTTGTCACTTGGTTGTCAGTTCGTCAACCAATCACAGAGTCCGAAACGTACCTCTCCCCCCGCAGTATATTAGTGACTTTGATTTAGAACAAAAACGTGCCCATGCTTTCTCCACTGGTTATTTTGCTCCATGGTGCCTACTCATCCACGGACCAGCCTAGGCCAGCACGGCTTAACCAAAAGATCCATACGAGCGGCAGTTATTATTAAGCCACGAGCTCTTCTGTCCTCCTATGTCACTATGTATGTGTAAACAGGTAATAAAAGTGTAATAAATAAATCTGACGGCGATTGATAAAGGATACTCGTTATACAGCAGATGGGTGTTGACCGGGTTGGTCGTAGGCTTGCCGAGCGGCACGACGGTTCCGTCGTCCAGCGTCTTGTTCTGCGCAGGGTCGGGCTGCGTCTTGCCCACGCCCCACGCCGAGTGCATGTTGGCTGGCAGCTTCACGTTCTCAGCTTGGTGACACTCTTTCCTGTACGTCAATTGTGATTAGCTGCAGCTCTGTTGAACTTGCACTGGCGGAATGTTCACATAGAAACTTGAAATTGTATCTCACAATTTCTTCAAGAGACTGAAAGATTTGAACATGTTTATGAGAATGTTTTGCCAATGTGTACACATACATTCACACCACAATTGTTTGCTCCAACGTGGAAGCAGGGTAGTGTACTCCGCGCCAGTAATGTTTCAGTCCCACATAATAAGAGGTGAGTCCTAGTGCCAATATTACCAATAACGGGGTGCAAATTAAGACTTTGACGCCCGAATACTCGAACGTCACTCAATTTTAAGTTGCACTTAAATCTCGTGCTGTCTTTGTTACTTTAACGCAGAGTGACAGAGATAGCACGAGTTTTGAGGGCTACTTATAATTGAGTGACGTTCGAGTATTCGGGCGTGAGTGCTACAAAGAATGAGGTGATCCCTACTAAAACATCATTACAACTCATTTTACTGGTCAATTATGTATCATAATTATTCACATCCTACTTTAGACTTCTCAAAAAAAAGCCCTTCTTCATTTTCTGACATAAAATCCTGTGCCCAAGAATTATAAATAACTTACATATTTCCGAGAGCTACTTCACAGAGCAGCATGAGTCCGGTTGGGTTCCTGGTGTTGGTACAACAGTAGTTGGCAGACTTGGACACCATGTCCGCAAAGTAAACACCCTTGCCGAACATGTAGCCTGTTACTGGAGCTTCCGGCGGCGCTATGCGGAGACCTAGTCAAACAGGAAGGAATCATTACTATAATAGAGTACTAGCTGAACCACGCAATTTCGTCTGCGTCACGTAATATCGCTTATAACCTTCGTCGATAAATGACCTATCTGGCACAAAAAGATATTTTCAATTACAATCAGTATTTCCTGAGATAAGCGCGTTCAACCCAAAAAGCTCTTCAGCTTTATAATAATTAGAATAGATGTTCTATAGCCAAGATGTAAAAACATTTCACCAACATATTAATTCTTCTGTCAAATCGATGGCACGTCATAGCTAATTATTTGTGGCCTAGAAATCGGACAAAAAAAACTAATTAGTCCGTCAGATAGATTTCCAAAAAAATATTGAAAGCATTTTTTTATTTTTACGTAAACAAAAAATGAAGACGATACAGTGCTTCGAAAACTCGTGTGACGTCACATGTAAGTACATTTTTTACCTACAAGTGACGTTTCAAGCCCCCACTCATGATCTTTGACGCGTTTAATCTTCGTAAATTTTTAATAATTTGATAAAATAAAAAACACATAATAATATCCATTATTTTTCAATAATCCAACTGACAGACTAAACAGAATCATATTTTTTTGCGTCAGTCCGATCCCCTATTGCACTCAGACCTGGGTAGAAATACAGGATCTAGCCTGTGAATATATGTATAAGCAAATATTTTTGAAGTTAGAAGTAAGGAAGGTAATCAATCTATCTAGAAGTACTGACCTTGAGAGATGATTCCTGCAAAGTTGGTGATACGCGAACCGTGCCACAGAAGTCTTCTGTTGTGGAGCTTCTTGAACGGCTTGAAGCGCTTGTCTTCACCTTCGCGAACTACTTGGAATACCTGTCAATTATTAATTATTGCATGAAAAATAATTGTGAATGTGACATAAAAATATATTATTAATAGTATATTGCAGAAATTTTACATTTAAAAGTAATTTTCTCATAATGAATTAATAGTATATGCAACCTATGCTTTCATGAAAGAGGTTTTACCTCAAAGTTGCAATCGTTATTCCATGAGTTAGTCACTTTGTTCTTGTTTCCGTTTGTAAGCTATGAGTGTCGGTGTAAATATAACGTAAGATGGTGCCTCAGAATTCTAGGCACTCGTGATCATCACTACATAGTACACACATCAACACGGTCTAGGGATATTTTTAGAAAAGCGAATTACTATCAATGTGTTAATTATTTATATGACATGTATATATTTAAAATATACGTTATTTAATATTCTACCAGTTTTTGATAATGGTTAAGGTACTGATTAAAATTTCAGGATTTTATGGAAAAAAAATGAAGCATAGACGGAAACCGTATATGAATTAACTTTTAATTTGTGAGTAAAAACTGAAAAAAATAGAAAAATCATTTAATTTGTGTTTATAAACTTGAAGTTAGTAGTCTGAGAAAGCGCCCATGATGTTCATAACACATCGGCAACGATTCGGCATGCTCAGAACAAGGTTGTCAATGTCTTGCTGCGGAATATTGTCCCATGTCCTTCTGAGGTGCGCAAAAAGTTGATCTTCTGTAGCCAAATTTTCAGGAACTTCCTTCAGAGCTCTTCTTTGCATGCTGCAAAGAAGAGCTCTGAAGGAAGTTCCTCCCATCCCACGCATGCTCAATGGGATTTAGATCTGGCGATTGAGCAGGCCAGTCTAAGGCCCTAACATTATGTGTATGTAACCAAGCTGCTACCGTTCTCGCCGTGTGTGCCCGGGCATTGTCGTGCATGAGCAGGAAATCTTGCCCCATTTGTGTTCTGTGAGGCAAGATTACGGGCCCCAGCACCTGTTGGACATATCGTTCTGCCGTCATATTGCCCCGCACCCAAACGTGATCCGTCCGTCCTCCAAGACGAATTCCTGCCCAAACCATAATTGTTCCTCCTTGGTATGGGTGAACTTCCTGAGGGTTCTGGAGACGGCTCCATCGTCCAGGAACTCGCCAAACACGCGTCCTTCGTGAATCTGGATGGAAGCCGAACCTGGATTCATCCGTGAACAGCACATTGGACCATTGCTCACGGCCCTAGTCCACGTGGTTCCGAACCCATTCTAATCGTCGTCCACGATTGCCTCTCCGTAAAGGTGGGACCCGGAGTGGTCTACGAGAGCGTAGATTGCTTTCATGCAGTCGCCTTCTTACAGTTTGGTCACTCACAAGCACTTGGTGTTCCACTCGCAGCCTTTGGACCAATTGAGTCGCCGTTGCATTTGGTTGAGCTCGCGCAGTAATTTGCAAAAATCGGTCTTGTCTGGGGGTAGTGATGCGACTTGGCCCCCGGTGCCTCTCCGCTACTTCACCTGTGGCACGATAGCGTGTCCACAATCTTGAAATTACATTTTGATGGGTCCCTATGGCCTCAGCAACATTACGCTGAACAGATCCAGCTTCCAGCATTCCCACAGCTCGTAACATCTCCGCCCTCGTCAAATGTCGGCGTTGCATGGCTACAATACCTCAATTTTAACTTTATCTTACGTTTAAAAATGAAAAAAAACTGTAACTAAACGTAATTCGTATTGTTTTTTAAATTTCGCACAAATGAAAATTCCCTCTCCTATACATCAAGACATTTTTATGCCACCGAAACAAAAGAATTTTCAAAAATTTGAATTTGGAATTAGTCTGAGATAAATTACAAACAAATCGGTGTATTAACCTTTTTAGCGCCACAGTCACGTATAGACGACAAGCCGAACAAGCAAACTAGTGCTTTAAGTCTGTTGACTTAAGGTACTTTTTGGCTTGTCGTCTTACTTGACCGTGGCGGTCAATGGGTTAAAGATTCCAATGCGGCCAGTACTTTTCGAGTTATTTAATTGAGTATGAAATATCCCTAGACCGTGTTGATGTGTGTATAAACAAAGTCGCTTCCCGCTGTCTGTCCCGATGTATGCTTAGATCTTTAAAACTACGCAACGGATATTGATGCGGGTTTTTTTAATAGATAGAGAGTGATTCAAGAGGAAGGTTTATAATATGTTGCACATTCCACCCGTGCGAAGCGGGGGCGGGTCGCTAGTTATAAACAAAACAAAATCCTCCGCCGCGTGTCTGTTCGCGATAAACTCAAAACTACTGCAGCACCGAATTGATGTTGTTTTCACCAATGGATAGAGTGATTCTCGAGGTAGGTTTCAGTTTTTATTTTCGATTTTTTTACCCCTAAGGGAGTTAAATAGGTGATGAAAGTTTGTTGGGATATTTTTCGACATCCACGCGGGCAAAAGCTAGTTTAATTAGTAATTGACTATTTAATACCTGCTCGATATCTAAGGTGTACGTGGAATGCGTAGCGGCGTGCGTGTTGCGCACATACTCCTTGATCATCTCGAACTCTGGCGTGGTCGGCGGCAGCGGAGCGATGTTTGCCTTGAGCTTCAAGTAGTGAGCCGAAATTGGACTTGCTTCGTCTGAATCTGTGGATTTCAAATAAAACATTTTAAAATCAGGGTAGATATTAAAGGGCTGCGTGTTGTTTCAAAGGGATATTGCGGCCTCGAACACAAAAGGGCTAAGAAGGAACATGGGTGGTTTTTAGTCAGTAGAAGTCTGACACTCCCTACCGCTCCGCCCAGAACGGGAGGAGTCATTAATTTGATGATTTCCCACCCTCCAAAAAAATTGTCCCACTGCAGGGCAAATCTTCCCTTCCCTCGTTCCAATTTTCGCGATCTAGTGCGATAGTCGGCCAATCCTTTGAGAAAGAGATATAAAACAAGTATAAAATTTTTTGACCTGTCATTGCCTCACGAATTAAATGAGTGGACGAATGTCACGAATTAAACTGGGACAGTTGTACGACTGACACCAAATAACTAATTGTTGTATCTCCGATAAGTAACAATACTTATTTGTGTTTTATACTTCTGTGTCACAATACACTGCACCTACAGAATATATAAACCTGTATTATTTTGTGGATAAACAGGTTGGACCACTACTTTTAGATAATTCGGAGTCGGCCTTTTTTTTATTTTTGTGGAAGTGCAATTATAGTTTTAAAATGGTTTGCAAATGGACTTTTGTATTGCATTATTTTTAGAGTTCAAACAAACACAACGCTAGGCACAAAAAAATGAGCCGTCAGCGATTTTAAAAACATCAGCACACTGATTTCAACATCACCAGACAAATCGGCTGCCAAAGTGTAAGGACGTGGACGTGACTTTGAAATCGCCAGACAAAAATTACGAAAGTTGTGTGTGGTCGGTGCCATTACCTGACCCGTCTTTATATTCCACTTCCTCTCTTGTTCTTTGTAAGAGTCTCAAGTAATGGTAGTCAAAGACTGTACCATTTATTAATCAGCATCATCATCATTTCAGCCGAAAGACGTCTACTGCTGGACATAGGTCTCCCCCAGGTGTCGCCACATAGACCGGTCCCGTGCGTTTCGCATCCAGCGGATCCCTGCAACCTTGACCAGGTGCACGGTCCACCTAGTGGGAGGCCGCGCAACGCAACGTCTTCCGGTTCGCGGTCGCCACTCCAGAACCTTCCGGCCCCATCGGCCATCCGTTCTGCGAGCAATGTGCCCTGCCCACTGCCACTTAAGTTTGACAATTCTTCGGGCTATGTCGGTTACCTTGGTTCTATGTATTAATGTAAAAAAAAAAAAAAATTGAATACACAATCAATACCTGTCTTCATCAAGCTGTAGGCTATTTCAATCTCAAGCAAGTTGTCGAGCATAGCCGCCTTAGTCTTGATGAGTTCCACGTTGTCCAGCAACGGAGCGTTTTTCACGCCAAAGTCGTGCGGAATCAGAGTGAAGAATCTAAAAATATAAGCTAATGGTTACCAAGGTAGTTCTGCTTAGGCAATGAGAGAATGCGTGAGTACTATTTATGGGAGACCTTAGACTGAATATTCATAGTGCCCACCATATTCCTCAACCCTGAAGCGACGCTGACTGGTCGGCTGACTAGAATAACAACCAGAATCACTTTCACACAATTTATAGGCACGTTCTGCATAATATGCGTTATTGAAGGTAGGCTGCCTATGGCACTGTGTTCGCCTTAGACCGTTTTTTTACTTATGTACAAACAAAGTACTACTGAGTTTACTGGCTGTATGCCAGTTTTTTTGGTCGAAAAGTGGTCTACGCTCAGTGAATTCGGCAGTATTAAGCCTTTGAAAAACAAAGGAAGCTATTATCAGAAAAGAATAAGTAAGAACCTGTTGGTAGCGTCGATCAATTTGGGTTGACTAGTAGATCCCTTTTCGATGAGCTTCAGAAGTTCCGACAGAATTTTATATCCAGACTTGATTTGTTTCTTCGATAGTTTTCCTAATGGCATCTTATCTGTGTCAAGCTAAAAATAAATAACGATTTTATTTAGTAAAAAAAACAATAAAGGAAGAATGGTACTTCTAATATCGACGGCATGGTTGGGGTAGTGGCTGAGCGATTTGACTGCTGCGCTGCGTTTCGCGGGTTCGAGCCCCGCTCGGAACAAATATTTTTATATTTGTACGGCCTACAGATAGTTCTTTCGGGTCTGGGTGTTTGGATTGTGTATTTGAGTTTAAATGTTTATAAACGCACCCATGATACAGGAGAAATTTCTTGGCAACTTTAAAACAAATAATGAAGAGAAAAAAAAATGCTTTCTTTCTATCGCTATTTTAAGGAAGACTATATTCGTACACGGTAATGACCATATGCAAAGAAATTTTGTGAGATTGTGTGGTTCTTTCCAGTTTGCAAAATAGGATACTTTTAGACCCAATAGGTGGCACCACGCGAAACAAGAGCGGATCGCTATTAAAATTAAAGTAAGAAATTACCTCGAACTCCAGCAGCGTCTTCTTCATGACGTCGACATCAAATATCTTGATGATAAGTTTCTGTACTGGCACGGGGAGGTCACACTTAGCATCCAGAGCTAAGGTTTGTGGTCCCGTCTCCTCAGTTCCATAGTCCATGTCGAGCGGGAAATAACGCCCAGGAACCTAGTATTTGAGAAACAGTACATTTTAATAAGTAACAATACATTGTTGGTTGCATCAAGGGCCTGATTCAGAAGGCCTCGATACGGCCCACATTGTGAGGAGATTCCTGTCTCTGGAGCCCTAACCACCGCAAGCTTGGACCTTGCTCCCGTTGTCGGTGGACCACTATTTTTTATATTTTTAAATGTTTATTTATAAGTGTTGAATTAAATATTAAAAAAAAAATTATATGTAGTAAACTTAATAAGAGTTTTGCGAAGTTCATGAGATATCATAGTGTACATGTGTGTCTCTGTTCCTTGATTGTCATGGCCTTCAGTGAGGACAGTGAACACTCGCGGAGAGAGTTGAGGAACTGGACCAATGGCGACATGTGCGCACCGAGCTACGGGGATGTCACATTCATACAAGTTATGTCTTAATGCCCATGTTTGTATGTAAAAAGAGAAATAAAACTAGCTTATTATGTAACCTATTGAACGCCACCGTAAAAAAACGCATTTTTTTAAACTTTGATTTGTTTTTTTTAGACTTTGGATTAAAAATAATGATTTAGTAGGTATTTGTGACTTGGCGTGGGTTGCATGCCGATGTGTTTACGCTGTGGCGGTCAACCAACAATTCAACCTCTATAAATATTATACCTTCATAAAATGATCTCTGTACTCCCAAACGTTTTCAGTTTTCTCCATGTACAGGTCTTCGAACTTCTGGATTGCTTCATCAACGTTCTTGCAGGTTTCTACCTTAGAGCCGCCAATGGTGGTTCCGATGCGGCCCCACGAACGGAAGAACCAGTATCTAGTGTATAAACATTATAGTGTGATTATTACAGTAGAACTACTAATACTTACTGTTCTCACTGTTACTTTTATTTACAGCACAAAATATAAATTAATCAAAATGACTCCTCCCGCTCTGGGCAGAGCGGTAGGTAGTGTCAGACTTCTACTAGCTAAAAACCACCCTTAGCTCCTTCCTTCTTAGCCCTTTGTGTTGAGACCGCGGTATCTCTTTCGAAAAACCCGCCGCCCCGACGGGTGTCGGCCCCTTCGATGTTGCTGACATCTCTTTGAGGCGCGCGTGGAACACGAACGCGCTGTCCACGTGGCCTGTCGTCGTCATAAGACGGCCGGACGGCGAGCTAGCCCATTACTCACCGTCCACAGGCCCGCGTCTACGGTGGTCGGAAGCCATCAAGTGGCCCCCAACGCCCGGACCGCCTCCCGCGGCGGCTGGGACGAGAGGTTCTCTCCTTCTCACGTTACGCCACTTCCTTCGCTAGCATCACTGCTTCGCAGAAGAAGGAGACGACGTCCCATTCCCTCTCGCCCCGGACCATGGCTTCCACCAGGGCTTGCAATCTCGACATAGTTTTGCGATCGATTTCAGTTGCAAAGTCCTAACGACCCGGATTTAACGATATTTGGTAAAAAGCTCAAAGTTAGCTATTGTCATGTCAGCTGTGACGCAAACTTTACGTTTATCGGAATATATTTGCGACCATTTTTGACAGCCCGCAAAGTCAATCTGTGTGATGGCGATTTATGTTTGTCTTAGATAAAAGCAAGAAAATATATGAAATTTAAGTATGGCAGAAGGATATTTAGCGTGGGATTTGGTTGTGCTTGAGCACTCACCCCTAAATAAAATATCTTCTATTTTCATTGAACTAAAGTTTAACCCTACCATTCATTATCTCACATACCGTTTGGCCCCTTCACTCTCCAGCACTTGCAACTTGTAGTAGGAGTTCTTCCCGGCGACGACGTCCGTCTGCGACAACACCACGGTGTACTTGCTGCCCTCATAGTCCGTGTATACGTGAGCTTCGTCCTGCAGCTTTGATGCAGGGTCTACTGCTGTTCCACCTGGCAATGGAAGGGGTTTGAATAAGTTGGCGTCGTTTTGAAGTTGCGCGGCCAGTAATGAAACTTGTATTTTTTGAAAGAGCAGAATAAAGCGATCAAAAGTTATTATGGATACATTTCTCTAAATCTAACCGGAACGGAGATTTATTTTGGTTTTGTATTGCTCATTAAAATCTAAGAAGTTATAACTTATAATTATACTCCATTGCACTGTTTTAGGTTCCTGCCGTATTTTTTTGAGAATTCTAAATAAAATAATATAAATAAAATACGTAAATTGCATGGCCCAAAGCGGAAGTGACCTGCTAGAAAGAGATAGAAATATGAAGGGCGAGAAACGTAGGTAGGTAAACGTATCTTAATTAAAAAGCTTCGAATAACGGTCAAATCAAATAAATAAACACCACTTAATTATAAAAACAAACAATACCTTGAATCTTCAACTTCACTGCCGATTTAGATGATTTAACATATAAGCTGCCAGATTTCGGAATAGACTTCCCATCCAAAACATCTTGAGGAACTCTTGTAGCAGGCTACGACAAAAAAAAATAAAAGTAGGCAGAAGAAAATTACAGAAAAAAGTTTTCTTCAAAAGCATGTTTTTAATTGAATACAATATAAGAATTGTGAACTTATACTTACGTCGGATCCCCAGTCTGCAATGTTATTCTCTTTAATAAGTTCTAATGACTTAGAAATGGTACCATCTTTCTCAATTAAATCGAGGTATGATTCTTCAACAACCTGTAACAGACATAACTAATAAGTGAATATGGTGGCATTTAATACTCCAATAATCAGTGAGTGATTAATGTTCATCAGTCCTAAGAAAGAACAAAAAAACATTTAATTGATTTTGATGAAAATTCAATGACCATAATATATGGCATTGTACAGAACAATAAGATGACTGTTTCCGGAATCGAACCAAGGACCTGATGCTCGGCAATTGCGCTTGCGACCACTAGACCAACGAGGACTACGAATTTAAAATGTTTTCGGTATACGGATAGTTCAAACTCTCGAGAACGTAATATCCTTTTTTTTTTTTTGGTGGGTGGAAAATCATCGAATGACCCCCCCCCCCCCGCTCTTGGGCAGAGCGAAAGGGAGTGTCAGACTTCTACTGACTAAAAACCGAACCCATGTTCCTTCTTTGCCCTTGCGCCGAGGCCACGTAATCTAGTACAAAAATCCGCGACCCCGACGGGCGTCGGCCCTTGCGGGCCCCTCCTTGCTGACATCTCTTTGAGGCGCGCGTGGAACACGAACGCGCCGCCGACACGGTCTGTTGCCGTCATGACGACGGCCGGACGGCGAGCTAGCCCATTACTCACCGTCCACAGGCCCGCGCCTACGGTGGCCGGAAGCCATCACGTGGCCCCCGACGCCCGGAGCCCCTTCCGCGGCGGCTGGGACGTTGAGAGGTTCTCTCCCTCTCTCGTTCCGCCACCTCCTTCGCTAGCATCACTGTTTCGCAGAAGGAGGCGACGGCGTCCCATTCCTCTTCGCCCCGGACCATGGCTTGCACCAGGGCCGGACGCGAGAGGTCGCCGCCGCCGATCGCCGCTAAGAGAACACGGCGGGGCTCCGCCCAAGCAGGGCACACCTCCACAGTGTGCTCCACCGTGTCCTCCGGTCGATCCTCGCAATGGAAGCATCCGGGCGTTTCCTCCCGCCTGATTCGGTGCAGGTACCTCCCGAAACATTCGTGTCCGGTGAGGACCTGCGTCAGACGGAAGGCGAGGGCGCCGTGGCTCCTCTCTAGCCACTCCTCAAAGAGGGGACTTACCGCCACTATCGTGGCGTGCCCTGCACGGGGTTGCGACAGTCGCTGTCTCCATGCCGCCATGAGATCGCACCGGAGGTCTGTCCGCCGCGCAGCAATGTGCCGCGGCAGCAGAGTGACCCCCCGGTGTAGCGCCTCCGCGCGCCACTCATGTAGGCGCGCGAGGACTATCGCCTCCAGATCCCACGGCGGCAATCCGGCAAGGAGATTCGCCGCCTCGCGGGAGATCGTGCGGTACCCGCGGACAAGCCTTACGGCCATGACCTTTTGGGGCGCGTTCAGGTAGTGGACGGCCCGCTTCCTCACGGCACGCGCCCACACCGGGGCCCCGTAAAGGGCCATGGACCGCACGATCCCCGCATACAGCCTACGGCAGGAGGCGTTTGGCCCCCCCAGATTGGGCAAGAGCCACCTAAAGGCAGCCGCGGCCCGCTCCAGTCTGGGAGCCAAACGTCGGAAGTGCTCCACGAAGTTCCACCGGCTGTCGAGGACGAGTCCGAGGTACTTTATAGTACACTCGACGCCGATGGGAACCCCTCCCACCGTTAGCTGGGATCCCGACGGTGGCACATTCCCACGCCCATGGAAGCACATGGCCTCGGACTTGTGAAGAACGTAATATCCTTAATAAAATTATAATAGTCCTACCTCAATATCCAAAGACTTAATTTCTTCCATTTTTTCGGGCATCCTCTCCACATCTCTCTTAGTGGACACCACGGCCACGGCAGTGGGAGTCAGCTTGCTAAGCACGAGACCTCCTAACTTCAGGATACGCTTCTTGGTTTCTTCCTTATCCTTCAACTTGCCATATAAGAAGAACTGCAGGTTCTTCAGTGGTGGAATTGGCATTTCTTTCTTGACGCTGTGAATAATAAATTGGTTATTAAGGACTCAAGTTTCGAAATATGAAAAAAATTGATAGGAACCTAGACATTCTCTTTCTTAAAAATTTTATGTCAAAAATGACGGCGCGGTCAAAATTAATGGAGCTTTAAAACTGCCTAAAACTAGACAAGGATCGAACAAAATGAACGTCAAAGAGGAAGTCTTGCACCAAAAAAGTAGTTAATGTTAAAGTTTGTGTCAAATGGCACGTCAAACAAACATCAAAACTTCAGTTTTGTATCGGTTATGCCAACAATGAGTTGCGCGATTTGACAAATAGTTAAATGACGTCATAACTTTAACGGTAACTGCAACCGCTCACTTTCCGCTGGTTAGTGTTATAGTTTGTGTTAAATTGTCTGTCAATTTTATTGTCAAACGCGGTGAATATAACCTTTAGACATCATGTCCCTGCTCCAAGAAATACTCGCAGAAACCAGTTCTGATGACGAAAGCGATGAAAAGAAAAGTGTGATTACCAGAGCCGATCGTTTTTCCACATGGAACGACGAATGTTTCTTGTCAAGATTTCGAGTCTCTAAAAACGTAGCTTGGTGGCTGACTATACGATTGCATTGCTTAAGGCGTAACAAGGATATTCATCGTAGGTAATTGTTCAACCAAAAAAAAAATACGTGCTATAGACAAAGCAATAAATATAATAGGTAAGTACTTACTTTGTTTGAATGTTTGCAAAAAAAAAATTGTTTAGATAATTTTTCTATACCCCTTAGGCTGAGTTGCACCAAAAAAGTCGTTAAAGTTAAGGTTTTTGTCAAATTTGACAGTACTGTAAGGGGTATAGAAAAATTATTTATACAATTTTTTTTTTGCAAACATTCAAACAAAGTAAGTACTTACCTATTATATTTATTGCTTTGTCTATAGCACGTATTTTTTTTTTGGTTGAACAATTACCTACGATGAATATCCTTGTTACGCCTTAAGCAATGCAATCGTATAGTCAGCCACCAAGCTACGTTTTTAGAGACTCGAAATCTTGACAAGAAACATTCGTCGTTCCATGTGGAAAAACGATCGGCTCTGGTAATCACACTTTTCTTTTCATCGCTTTCGTCATCAGAACTGGTTTCTGCGAGTATTTCTTGGAGCAGGGACATGATGTCTAAAGGTTATATTCACCGCGTTTGACAATAAAATTGACAGACAATTTAACACAAACTATAACACTAACCAGCGGAAAGTGAGCGGTTGCAGTTACCGTTAAAGTTATGACGTCATTTAACTATTTGTCAAATCGCGCAACTCATTGTTGGCATAACCGATACAAAACTGAAGTTTTGATGTTTGTTTGACGTGCCATTTGACACAAACTTTAACATTAACTACTTTTTTGGTGCAACTCAGCCTTAGAGTACTGTCAAATTTGACAAAAACCTTAACTTTAACGACTTTTTTGGTGCAACTCAGCCTAAAAGTGTCGCCGGTAACTGAACAGGGCCCCGAGTCTGCTATTCAATAGTGTCAGAATGGTCTATCATTGATCTCATAATTGTTGATTGATGACAGACAAGCCAAAAAGTACCCTAAGTCACAGACTTACTTGTCAAAATCAACAATTATGAGATCAATGATAGACCATTCCGACACTATTGAATAGCAGACTCGGGGCCCAGTTGCGTTGTCGTGATATGGGCATGTGATGCAGATGAATAAGGAAAATATCGTAAGGAAAATTTAGGAAGAGTAAAGAAACGATGTATAGAAATTAAGGAATGTGTGAAGTGTGATATGACTGATTTGGCAAAAAATTAAATAACACGTATAAAAATTATAGTACATCTTGTAGTTACAAGTGCGGAAAGTTTTTAATTGCATTCGAGGCAGTTTGAACACCCGAGCCGTACGGCGAGGGTGTTCATGGGGAGCAATAATAAATTCCCACGGGTATCAAACGAAGTTTTTCAATGCACTTTAGAAGAAATTAACTACTAAAAAACCGCTTGTACGATTTCAATAAAAAAAATATGGGACCATTTCGGAAGTATACCCTTTCCAACAAAAAAAGAATTTTTCAAATCGGTTAGCCAGTTTCGGAGTTATGCCCGAACAAACATAAAAAAAAATACAAACATCCGAATTGAGAACCTCCTTCTTTTTTTAGAAGTCGGTTAAAAATAAGTTCATCGTTTTTGTCATTCATTTTTAGGAAATAATATTTTCGTACACACGGCTACACATCAAGCTATACAAAACCAGTATAATCTGATCGTTCATTGTGCGAAAAGTTCTAGTAAAGTGAGGCCAAGATTAACTGGTTTTGCATAGCTTGATGTGTAGCCGTGTGTACCCGTGACGACATTTTAAGGTATGAACGATTTAGCTCGAAATCTCAGTTGTAGAAACTGGCATTAATCATAAACGTTGTTAATATGCGATTATTTTGTCATCATTAAGCGATCGGTTGATTGCATGACGTGTTTTGCTTGAGGAGTTAACGGGAAATTATCTTTTGCATAGCAAAAGATAAATGCGACACCAACCAATCGAATTGAGAACCTCCTCCTTTTTGGGAAGTCGGGTAAAAATGAAGTTTAATTTGGCGTCAATAAAAATATTTGAAAGGAAATAATATTCGGCTTGGATGGGTAAGTGATTTGGAGGTAGTAACTAAAAGAGTGATGAATATAAATGTTGATAGATAAAATTTATAATAATAGTCCTCCTGACTGTTTTTCGGCCACGGCGGCCAATCTCAGCGGAGATTAGCCATCTGCGCGGGTGATATTATAGTGCAGGCGTGTGTGCGCAGGCACAAGTGCACTCTCTGTTCCGTTTCTCTCATAGTCCTATGGGACGGCAATCCGACACGACCGGAGAGAGATCAGGCCCAGGACCAACGGCTTAACGTGCGCACCGAGGCACGGAGGTGTTATACCGCCAACTTCCAAACTCCGGGCTACTACTGGGAATTTCTAATGAAAAACCCACTAGCACTTTTTGTCCGACCCGGGAATCGAACCCAGGACCTCACGCTCAGCAGTCGCGCTTGCGACGACCAACGAGGCAGTCAAAAAAAAGAAAAAGATAAAATTTATAATGAGAGAGGAAAAGATGGATTGATTGTGTGTGGAATATGGATTGTGATATTATGTTATTTTATCAATGCTTATATCTACAACTTACACAGCAGTGGATTCATCTTTAACAACCACCAGCAGAGGCAGTCGTTCGGATTCAAACAGCCTGACGTCTGTCTTAGGTTTATATCTCTTGAAGATAGTGCCGTCTTTGTACGCCTTTGGAACGATCATAGGAGACCTCTTGGGAGTTTGAGTCACATGTGAACACTTCGTCCATTCCGATATGCTCCCTGTAGTACACGAAAACAACATTTAATAGTTTGTGAAGTACATAATATAGAGAAACTAGTGTAAAATAACACATAACACGCCTCATAATTAAAAACAACATCATGCCTGTAATTCTCAAAGGGTTAGTTAGACAGAGGCGTATCCATTATAAGTTTATAACCAACTAGCTTTTGCCAGCGGCTTCGCCTGCGTGAAAATGACGATTTTCCATACAAAACTTTTATCCACTATTTAACTCCCTTAGGGGTTGAATTTCGAAAAATCCTTCCTTATTCCTTTTCTACATTATAAAGGGAACCTCTTTGCAAAATTTCAGCTTTCTAGGTCCAAGGGTTTGGGCTGGGCGTTGATGAGTCAGTCAGTCAGTCAGTCAAGACTTCTCTTTTTATTTATATATAGATGGATACACCCACATTTCACCAGTTATGTTTAAGTCCCATATAATAGGGGGCGAGCCTATTGCCATCAACAATGCACTTTACCAGACTCCGTGGCTGCTACTGAGCAATTCATAATGGGATAACGTTTTGCGCGACCTGCAAATCGAACCCAGCATGCCCAGTAGTCGCGCTTGCGTCCACTAGACCAACAATTAAGAGCGTAGACGGGCTGCGCGGGAATTGAAAAATAGGTATTTGAAGAAACTATTGCCGTCGCGCTGCGCTCTAGCAACCGGGCGTCTCCCCCCGTAGAGTGCGATAGAGACAACTGCAGCTCAGAACGATTTTACCTATAAAAAACCTTGACCGATCGACGTTTCGTATTCTCCTGTTTTCTCCTCGAAACCTAAGCCAATTAAATTATATTTGGTATCAAAATTTAAAGGAAGAATAGATCTATGCCCCTATTACTTGTTTTTATTTTATAGACTTTTCAATTTTCTTTGGTAGTCATCTGATTACGTAGGTAAAAACGGGGTATTTTTTTAGGTTTTTGGTAAGTCATATTTATTTTTGTAATAAATTTTTTGAAAAATAAAAATGACAGGGGCATGCCTTCAATAGACCTGGATTTTTATAAATAAAAACGATTACTCTAGAGGCATTATCCAGGAAGAGAATAGGGGAATACATTTGTATGGAAAAATGCAGCCCGTCTACGCTCTTAAGGCAATCAACAAAAAAGCTTATTATTTATATTAATTTACCTGTGCATTTATACCCAAATGTGTCTAACACCAGCTGTCCCTGCTTGCACACTGTGCATGGATCGAGTGTTCCGAACGCCATATAGTCTGCAAGACGGTCCAAACACTAGAACAATTAACTATCTTTATTTAGGTATTCTTCATGAAATCATCAGTAACGTAGGTGTAGATGAGCAGTTTAAAACTTTCGAATGAAACATTGTAAAAACAACAAGGAAATTCTAAAGAAACTGGAATTTTTCCTGCTATTTTCAACGCTATTACGACACAACGTCATATCGGTACACAGCGGCGGAACGTGTCGCGATTTGAAAACCGAACGTGTCACGATTTTGAGGCGGAACGTGTTACGAGTAGGTACGACTCGTCGACGGTACTTACCACGAGTTTACAGCGAAACGTGTCGCGACTTGAACATGAACGTGTCGCGACTTGAAGACGGAACGTGTCGCGACTTGAAGACGGAGCGCATCGCGGCTTGACTACGGAACGTGTCGCGACTTGACGAAGGAACGTGTCACGACTTGACTACGGAACATGTCGCGACTTGAAGACGAAACGTATCGCGACTTGACTACGGAACATGTCGCGACTTCAAGACGAAACGTGTCGCGACTTCAAGACGAAACGTGTCGCGACTTCAAGACGAAACGTGTCGCGACTTCAAGACGAAACGTGTCGCGACTTGAACACGGAACCTGTCACGACTTGAAGACGGAACGTGTAACGACTGGAAGACTGAACATGTTGCGACTTGAAGACGGAACATGTCACTACTTGAAGACAGAACATGTTGCGACCTGAAGACGGAACATGTCACTACTTGAAGACGGAACATGTCACTACTTGAAGACGGAACGTGTCACGACTAGCCCTAGTAGCATTTTTGTTGGCATTTGTTGGCATTTAGTTGGGCCACATACATTTTTGTTGGCATTTAGTTGGGCCACATACCTCTGATGTGGCCCAACTAAATGCCAACAAAAAATGCTACTAGGGAGAAAACTGAACATGTTGCGACCTGAAGACGGAACATGTCACTACTTGAAGACTGAACATGTTGCGACTTGAAGACGGAACGTGTCACGACCTGAAGACGGAACATGTCGCTACTTGAAGACTGGACGTGTCACGACTAGAAGACTGAACATGTTGCGACCTGCAGGGCTATTGCGTATCTTTTAATGACAGTGGATAACTAAAAGTGACTATCAAATAACTGTCAAATGGAATTTTTAAGAAAAAAAATGTATCAAACCATAACCAATTTCCAGTTAATCTATGGACACTTTCCGCCTTATTACAAAAGGTAGTTAAACCTGGTTTAACTTAGACCTGGTTTATTTCGCATGCTGTCACTTTCTTTTGAATATTATTGAAGTGAGACGTCATGCGAGATAAACCAAGTCTAAGTTAAACCAGGTTTAACTACGTTTTGTAATAAGGCGGTTTACGTTAGCCACTGTCATTAAAAGATACGCAATAGCCCTGCTGAAGACATAACATGTCGCTACTTGAAGACGGAACATGTCACGACCTGAAGACGGAACATGTCGCTACTTGAAGACGGAACATGTTGCGACTTGAAGACGGGACGTGTCACGACTAGAAGACTGAACATGTTGCGACCTGAAGACGGAACGTGTCACGACCTGAAGACGGTACATGTCGCGACTTGAAGAAGGAACGTGTTACGACTCGTCGACGGAGCGTGTTACGAGTCGTCGACGGAGCGTGCCACGACTTGACGACGGAGCGTGCTGCGTGCCGCGGCTTGACTACGGAACGCGTCGATTGAACGTGTCACGACTTGAAGACGGAACGTGTCACGACTGGAAGACTGAACATGTTGCGACCTGAAGACGGAACATGTCACTACTTGAAGACGGAACGTGTCACGACAAGAAGACTGAACATGTTGCGACCTGAAGACGGAACGTGTCACGACTACAAGACTGAACATGTCGCGACTTGAAGAAGGAACGTGTTACGACTCGTCGATTGAACGTGTCACGACTTGAAGACGGAACGTGTCACGACTGGAAGACTGAACATGTTGCGACCTGTAGACGGAACATGTCACTACTTGAAGACGGAACATGTTGCGACTTGAAGACGGAACGTGTCACGACTACAAGACTGAACATGTCGCGACTTGAAGGTTGAAGAAGGAACGTGTTACGACTCGTCGATTGAACGTGTCACGACTTGAAGACGGAACGTGTCACGACTGGAAGACTGAACATGTTGCGACCTAAAGACGGAACATGTCACTACTTGAAGACGGAACGTGTCACGACCTGAAGACGGAACATGTCGCTACTTGAAGACTGAACGTGTCACGACTAGAAGACTGAACATGTTGCGACCTGAAGACGGAACGTGTCACGACTAGAAGACTGAACATGTCGCGACTTGAAGAAGGAACGTGTTACGACTCGTCGATTGAACGTGTCACGACTTGAAGACGGAACGTGTCACGACTGGAAGACTGAACATGTTGCGACCTAAAGACGGAACATGTCACTACTTGAAGACGGAACATGTTGCGACTTGAAGGACAAGAAGACTGTACATGTTGCGACCTGAAGACGGAACGTGTCACGACTACAAGACTGAACATGTCGCGACTTGAAGAAGGAACGTGTTACGACTCGTCGATTGAACGTGTCACGACTGGAAGACTGAACATGTTGCGACCTGTAGACGGAACATGTCACTACTTGAAGACGGAACATGTTGCGACTTGAAGGACAAGAAGACTGTACATGTTGCGACCTGAAGACGGAACGTGTCACGACTACAAGACTGAACATGTCGCGACTTGAAGAAGGAACGTGTTACGACTCGTCGATTGAACGTGTCACGACTTGAAGACGGAACGTGTCACGACTGGAAGATTGAACATGTTGCGACCTAAAGACGGAACATGTCACTACTTGAAGACGGAACGTGTCACGACCTGAAGACGGAACATGTCGCTACTTGAAGACTGAACGTGTCACGACTAGAAGACTGAACATGTTGCGACCTGAAGACGGAACGTGTCACGACTAGAAGACTGAACATGTCGCGACTTGAAGAAGGAACGTGTTACGACTCGTCGATGGAACGTGTCACGACTTGACGACGGAGCGTGCTGCGTGCCGCGACTTGAAGACGGAACGTGTCACGACTAGAAAACTGAACATGTTGCGACCTGAAGACGGAACATGTCACTACTTGAAGACTGAACATGTTGCGACTTGAAGACGGAACGTGTCACGACCTGAAGACGGTACATGTCGCGACTTGAAGAAGGAACGTGTTACGACTCGTTGACGGAGCGTGTCACGACTTGACGACGGAGCGTGCTGCGTGCCGCGGCTTGACTACGGAACGTGTCGTGACTTAACGACGGAATGGAAGGGTAAAATATCAGAATGATGATTTTTCTATCCCCAATCAATCAAATGATCCACTACTTTGCTGGTAGCAAATAAAAGGTACCATCAACTTGAATGCCTACGAAACTGTAATGTTATAGTTAATATTTTATTTAGCAAACCTCTTCTCGTCCAGCAGGTATTTCTTGTGAATTAACTTCAAGTAATTCATTCAAATCAGGTTTAGACAGCTCACTCAAGGCATTCCTGTGTTTAAAGAATAGTTTATTTTGTTTCTCCAATTTCTTTTCTCTGTCCTTTTCTTCTTTTAACTCTTCTTCATTTTTACGTTCTACTTTTAATTTCTTCACTGGGACTTCATCTGCGCTAAATGGTCTGAAATAGCATTCGTTTTTATAAATATAACTTATATTAACACATTATTATTTTTCAGTATTTTAATTAACATCAATTGCAATATATACCTACATAAGGTCACAAGGATCATCAGTTGAGAACGGTTTGACCATATTGGCTGATGTTTTTTTTTAAATTGTGTCTGTTATTGCGGAGACAAGCTTTGTATGAAAGAATACTTTTTGTTAAGGGCACTTTTCATACACTTTTAGTTAATTATACCCCTGCAAACCCAGGATGGGTCACTAATAAATACAAGGTTTATAAAAATCTGATAACATACTTGATCTCCTCTTTGACAATAGCCTGGTCAGCTTTCTTTAGGGTCTTGAATCCAGGAATACTGTCCCCGCCAGCAAAAAAATTGAATTCGCTCCTCTTTTCCGCAAAGCACTTGACATGGTGCCACAATGGCTGACCGCCATACTTCGCACCAACTTCGGTATCATACACCGTCTTTGATATACGAACTTCATCCTAAAATACAAAAACATATATCACTAAGCTGATTTTAACATCCAACTTACTGTGTCAGGAAAAAGAAATTAAAGTGAGAATTTGAAACAAAATCATGTCAGCAAAGAGGACTTGTTGAGCTTAAGCAATTGTACGGACACCAGCACGGATAGAATTTTCATTAAGAATTTAAGACCCGTCGCTTAGGAAGTTCATATTTTTTGTACTACGTATCCTATATGGGCGGCATGGGCACCGGGCCGTAGGCCGACGAAGGAGGCGGCCGGCGGAGGCCCGGCACTTCGGGGACAGAAGATATTAGTGTTATTTAATATGCGAGCGAAGCGAGCGCGCGTCATGGAGTACATGCGTTGCATGTATGAGTGACGTCATTATTATTATTATAAGAATGGTGCGTCGCCTTTACATGGGAGTGGTGCCAGGGCACAGTGGGCACCACCCCCTCACCCTTCCCCTGTCAAACGACACAAAATTTGTACCCGTTTCGCGTTTTAGCGCTATTCTAACCTCAAAACTTTGACCATGGATATCTCGGAAACCATGGGGCTCCGAGAAATGGGAGTTGTACTGGGGATTAGCCCCCCTCCCCCTTGAAAGCGGCGGGTCTTAATTGAAATTTTAACCCTAACTGCACGCTCAAAGATTTGTATGAAGCAAACGACAGAGTTGTGCAGGCTGCTACATACTGGTCGGACAAAATTTTGTCATCAACTCGAAAAGAAGATCTCTCTTTGTCAAATATCTTTAAACCATTTTAAACTTTATCACTGAAGCATTAGGTATAAGGTTGATTGGGTAATTTGATTAACATGGACCAAATGCAGGGTACAGCTAGACTTTTGTACAAAATTCTATTCCTTATTTCACTTACCTTACATATTTTAATATCACAATGTTTACAAGTAGCTCTGCTACTCTTGGAATACTCCACGAGGTAGTCTTTAAGTGCTAAGTTAGTAGATATTTCAATGGCTTCAGAAGTAGCACTATCATCAGCTGACCTCTTCTTAGCTTTACCTTTACCCTTAGGTTTTGCAACTGGCATTACTATTCCAGTTGAATTTGCTATAAAAAAAGATTTTTCTCCGTTATTATTAGTCTAATATTATATTTTTACACCTATATGACACAGTAGTTTATATTTTATAGGTAGTGGTTTAGAAAACAAGCACTTTTTATAATGTGTATATTGGTACTCTTGTTTGTACTCAGATATAAAAACATACCAAGATATTTCAATTTCAATTTTATTCATAAACAATTTACATTGTATTTGAAATCACAAAAATAATAAAAGTAAAAATAAATAATAATAGCATAAGTATAAATAACACATTCATAAGTCATAAGTTCATAACTAAACATTAACAATAAAAATCATAATCACACAAAAAATACAAATTAAAATCATAATCAAAAAATAAACAAAAATACAATGAAATTAATAAATTGTTATTCATGTCCGCTTTATACATAGGTCATTTTAAAATTAAAGTCTATAACAACAAAAAGAACAAAAAATATCAGTCGGCGCAGCAGTAACATAATTATATAATTATCTCAATCTTACATGTCGTCAACGGAGTAGAGACATTTATCCAGTAGGAATGCTTGAAGCTTTGTTTTAAATGAAGACGTATAGATTAAGCTTTTTAATTCTAATGGCAACCTATTGAATAACTGCACTGCTTGATATTGTGAACTATGTTTCACAATGTTAAAATGAGGACTTATCTTATTCCTCAAGTCTTTCCTACGTGTACTCTCCCTGACTAGTCTTTCCTCATCAGTCTCATATTCATGTATGTATTTTTTTAAATTAGTCAGAAGGACCAGAACATAGAGACTGGGAACTGTAAGGATTTTTAAATTTAAGAAATGCGGACGACAACTCTCTCTTTGTGAGATACGGACAATGGTACGTATAGCTCTTTTCTGAAGGACAAAAGCTCGTTGACAATTATAATTATAGCTGTTCCCCCAGAATTGTATACTGTATCTTAATTTAGATTCAATTAGTGCGTGGTATACGATTTTTAAATGCTCAATGTCAATTTCGTCTCTAAGGGTTCTTAAAGCATAACACGCGGATGATATAGATGCATCAATGGCGGCTAATTCTTTTTTCCAATTTAGTGAGTCATCTATGTGTACTCCCAGGAATTTAGTTTCTCTCACGAGTTCAATATTGTCATCATTTAGTAGTATTGTCATAGTGTCTTTATTTCGGGCAGTTGTTTTGAATAAAATTACCTTGGTCTTTGCGCTATTAATTTTTAATTTATTTACAGTAAACCATGAATACAGATAAGATATAGCTGCATTAACTTTATCTGCAAGTTCTTTTGTATCATTTGCCCCAATTATGACATTCGTGTCATCCGCAAAAACCACAAGTTGTATGTCGGGTAGAATTTTATTTATATAATTTATTAAATCATTTGTGAACAAAATAAACAATATAGGACCTAGTATCGATCCTTGCGGCACACCAGCACTTATATTACAAAGGGATGATTTATACGTTTGTCGTTGTCCATCTTGTGTCTCACTGATTTCTACAAACATTTTTCTGTTTTTTAGGTAGGATAACAGAAGTTGGGAGGCTTTGCCCCTTACTCCGTAGTGGTTTAATTTAGCTATAAGTAAATCGTGATCAACTGTATCAAACGCCGAACTCAAATCTAGAAACAAACCAGCTACTTTCATTCTTTCATTCATTTTATCGACAACATCATTAACAAGAGTATATATAGCGTCTTGTGTGCCAACATTTTTTAGATATCCAAATTGTCTTCGATGTAGGACTTTGTTTAAGTTAATATGAAGTAAAAGTCGAGATTTTATAATTTTTTCGAATATCTTTGATAGCACTGGCAGCAAAGAGATAGGCCTGTAATTTTTGGGATCAGTCTTTGAGCCCTTTTTATGGATCGGTATGATCTTGGCAATTTTTAGTTGTTCCGGAAAAATTCCCTCAGTGATGCACTTATTAAAGAAGCAAGATAACGGTTCGGCAAGAATATTTAAATGATCTGTAATGACACATATAGGAATTTCGTCATATCCACACGAACGTTTATTACCCATTTTTTTGACAATTTCACAAATTTCGTTTGGAGTGGTAAGAGTAAAACAAAGTTCATTTTCAACCCGCTGTGTACTTTGCTCAAGTAATAAAATCCCTTCCTCATTAGTATTTTTACCGGTAACGCATTTATTTGTGTTATCAAAAAGCTTCACCAAGGTGTTAGCTACTTCTTGGGGATCATCAACTATTTTTCCGTCAATTTTAAGTAGGAGTGATTCTGTGTGCATAACTTTTGAACGATTTGTACATTTGTTAACAATTTGCCAGATTTCTTTACTCGAGTTTATTGAATTATTAATTTTTTCCCCAACCGTTATTTTTTTGGCCTTCGTGATTACCCTTCTGTAAATTCTAATGTAGTTTTTTTTGTAATTCCTAATACTAGCTTCAAGACTATATCATAATTCAATCTCTGATAAAAATTAAATAAAGGTGCAGCAAATAAATACCACTAACAATTTCCCCTGCTTTTACTGATAAATGATACTAGGTATTACTGATACACATTGGCTAAATAAATTATTTTGGCCTTGACTTCAAAATTTTAACTGCGTGCTGTCTTATTACTGCGAAATCATTCACAAAAATCTGGTGCCCGTGTTCCTTATTTTTCTCCTAAATGGCTCACCATTAAGTTGTTTTATTTTGTATGTCATGTATGGATTAAAAAAAAAACAAATCATACATTTTTATTTGAATGCCCGAAAATGTTTGAGCACTATATTGACGACCCTGAGGCGAGTTGTGGGCACGCAAACTAATTATTGGTCGACCCATAATAATATGCTGGCTGTTTGGCCCCAAAAGCACAGAATACATAATATGCCAAAACTGTTAATGGATAAAATATAATTTCTTCATACCCAATACAGATTTGATTCTCTGTTGATCAGCCATCTTGAGTTTATTGAAGTTGCTGATTTCACTCGCTGAATTAGGATGCGACTTCTTGAAGAAACATTCTTCATGATGCCAGTTTGGTTGCTTGCCGTCGAAGAATGCAGACTGACAAGAAAAAAGTACTTTAATAACATCACACATCTTTGTTTGGGTAGTACACATAATCACACTAATATTATAAAGGCAAAACTTTGTTACTTCTTCACACAAAAACTACTGAACGGATTTGGATAAAATTTGGTACACAGATAGTTTATAACCTGGATTAACACATAGGATAGTTTTTATCCCGATTATATCTTCCCGTGGGATAATTTTCAAGTTAGCGGGTAAAGCCACTGGCAACAGCTATTTATTCATAAGTGTACATAAGTACATTCAGTGTTTATTGGTTGTGAATTAGTAATAGATAAAGACACAAGTGATCTTGTATTGTTTATCAAGCTGGTGTCATTTTAAAAGGTTTCCATCTTTTCATTTGGAGATACAGGTCCAGTCAGTGGGTTGTCTTAGGGGTCCCTAAACAAGATTATTACAGATCTTGGCACTGACCCGTGAAAAATTGATTCATCATCATCATCATTTCAGCCAAAAGACGTCCACTGCTGAACATAGGCCTCCCCCAGGCGTCGCCACATTGACCGGTCCCGTGCGTCTCTCATCCAGCGGGTTCCCGCAACCTTGACCAGGTCATCGGTCCACCTAGTGGGAGGCCTTCCAACGCAACGTCTTCCGGTTCGCGGTCGCCATTCGAGAACTTTTCGGCCCCATCGGCCATCCGTTCTGCGAGCAATGTGCCCTGCCCATTGCCACTTAAGTCTGGCGATTCTTCGGGCTACGTCGGTAACCTTGGTTCTCATGCGGATGTCCTCATTTCTGATTCGATCACGCAAGGAAACTCCGAGCATAGCCCTCTCCATTGCCCTTTGGGTGACTTTGAGCTTTCTGATAAGGCCCATTGATTAAAAATTAAAAATTGATTACCAAAACATATTTACTTATTTGATTGTCTGTATTATTAACCGGTACTTAAAAAGATTTTAAAAGCTTCTGACCATCATGTGTGTTGTGTAAGTTAGTGTAGTCCTTCATCTTCCAATAACATAATGTGAAAAACGGCAAATGTTAGCGGTTGATATTCAAACGAAAGGTGTTTGTGACTAACCTGCACCATGATGGCAATACGTAGAGATCCTTGAGTAATCCCCTGTTTACATCCTTTACACTTAGCTCTGCTAGATTTGGCATATTCAGCTTGAAAAGGTAACTCGGCCATTTTTATTACTGAAATGCCTTTACACCAGGATTTCTTTATTATTGTTCTCTTGAAAGAGAGTTTTAGCGAACCGACCGGCTTCAAACTTCAAATCAAAGTGACATAATTTCAAAATACTTGTTTGTTCCTGTTTGACATTAACCAGAGATAGGAATTCTGAAGAGGGCCTCTCGAAGTCTTTTGCTTTTGATTAGTCGATTTTCTCTGGTAAGTGGTAGCATGCCCAAATACTGAACTGTAACATTCTGTGATCTTATATAACCCACAATTTGTAAGTAGACAGGAGGCCACACGATGCGGCACCGGAGAGGTGCCGCAACGTCATCCTACACAATCCAGAAATACTCTAAACAAATCACTATGCATGCCATGTCATGTTACACAAATCACGATGACCGTGGTGCAACAACTAGGATTTGAACTGGAATAGAAGTTGAGTACTGACGTTCTTGCACCCTGTGGTTGCGCCTGTTGCGCCCATGAAGTTATAGATAAATAGTTACGCCTGAATATTCAAGTTGGTGTTGCTACGATGAACTACATAAATAGTTTTTACGAATCTGTGGTTTTTGTAATTCTGTCAAATAGAAAAAAAAAAGATGTCAACAACACCCCTACGTCAGTCGTGCTCTGGATGTTTTATTTTGTGAGAAAGGAAATATTATTTGAGGCGTACAGAAAGTGGATAAACTTAAACGGATGAAACTATAATCAAGAGTTTAAGATGGGTAGCAGAAAAGAGAACTTGAAGAAATCATTGGGGATATCGGAGTACCCCTGGAGCTCAGGTACGGTAATCGATGAACAATAAAAACCAAGTATCACGTAGAAGAACATACAATGAATAAGTCGGAGACCTTCAAATAATTTTAACTGAATAGCTTTAATCGCGCGTGATTTTAATCTTACTTCTAAATTTTATTGCACCTTATGTGAAAACTTCTTCTATTTGAGCAAATATTTAAGTTTAAAGTACAAAGATGACATTGTTATTATAACTACGTTGTAGGTAGACACTCAAACAACCTTGTTCACAAACATGAATATTTAAGTTAATGTTTATAACAACTCTCAAATTGAGTAATATTGGCTAAAGAAGACATGCAATAAATTTTGTCTGACTTCAATGAAATGATGTAAACATTATAAAATAAATTGTTTGGGCTTCTGTTTCATGTGGTAGATAGACAACTTTTATAACTTGAAGTTGAAATTTTCCATTCTATGGTACACCATTCACTAAAACTGGTTTAAACCGTAATTATGTAAACAATAGAAATAATAATACTTAGAGATTTCATGTTGCAATAAGCCTTTATGAAATTGCTTCAACATTCTCAATAGGTACTTTGATAATTATATAATTAGTTGATCAAAGAATCAAACAACAAAGTGTAGGTAATATTAACCAAATCAAATCAGTTTTTTGCATACATGTTGTACAGGGGTTGGAATAATATTAGAAGAATCAAACATGCACCCCCCTGTAAGGGCACTGTAAAACAAATACACACAAGTCACAAATACATTACATTCACATTTACATACATGTGACATTTTCATTGATTTTTAACCCATTTATAACAATCAATCCTTATAAAGATCAAAAAAATACTGGTGGAATACCCTATTATTTTTATATTGAGAGTATTCCCCCAGTATTGATTTGAACTTTATATCAAGCGGTTGTTATAAATGGGTTAACTTAATTATAAATTCTAGCTGGGATTTGAGAAAGTTTTATGTTAACTGTGCATAGCAATGTAGATCAAAAGATATTATAATATGCACTATTTTATGCAACTAGTAACCAAAGTAAATTGTGTAACACTATAAATTTGCTGCCAATGCTACAAATAATACTTTAATATAAATGATGTTCAGTATTAGTATGGTAAAAGAAACATTGTAATATACATATACACAAGGGGTAATGTAATAAATGCAAAACTGCATGTGGTGTACCAAGAACAATATTCATCATCAGCCTATCCACTGCTGGATATAGGCCTCTTTAATCTTGCGTCCCACCTTACACTTGCCGATTCACAGATTCCACTCAACACATTTACTCCAACGGTCATCAAACAATAATTGTTAATAAAAAAATTACACCTTACTTATTAACTTCCAATAGTTCTTTTTTCATGGTCGGAGTTACCACAAACAGAGGTTGTGTGTATGATGGTGCCACACTCGCTTTTATTATATAACTTTACTTATATACCCATTATGTCATTTATTTGTAGATGAAGAGGAAAATAGCACTTCTCAACCTGCCCAAGTACTGCGGAGGCAATCAGATGAGACCCGCCCCAGTCTAGGTGATAGTCCTGGTACAAGTGGAAATGCTGGCAATACGTCTACACTTGGTACGTTCACTTTGTATCTTAATTATTATTTCCATTTTATTATATACATATTTTTATAAATATAATCATGACATTTGTAACTGTGTTGTGGAAATCTTTTGTGTTTATAAAGGGTGTAACAGGACCCTTAACGCAAACGAAGGGCACTTGTTCTCCCCACCACTGCGATCATTTTTTTGTTCTACTAGACCATACCTGGGAACCCCTAATTACGGAGATATTGGGGGTCAAAGTTCCAAATTTTTCACAGCTGTTTTTGTAAATAGGTACTAGTTTTCAGGTTATAACTTCTCTTAAATTACCTCAATGATTCGTTTACTATTCAAAGCATCCACTAGCACAATGTTTTAAGAGTGCTACATTGAGTTTTACCGGAAAATGAGATTTTTGACCTCAAAAAAAAAAGTCATTTCCCAGCAAAAAATTTTGCGTAGGGTTACTTAGTTTGATGTTCAGAATGCTTGGTTGACGACTGCGTGATGGGTTACTTTAAACCCTGTATAATGTAAGTGTGCGTTTTTGTGCAGGATTATTATGAGATTATTGGTTAGTGTTTTTGGCAAATCTAAGTTCATTATTGACTACTGGTATGTATGTGAATTGTTGTACAAAGGCGATATCCATCTCCGGATTTTTTAGCTGAAGGGAGGAATCACATACGCACTGCTAACACAAGACTGTATCAAATCAAAATGAAGCTTTTTTCAGAAATGATGGAAAACTGACCGATTGTAAAAAAGTGACTGACTGAATGATTGTAAAAAAATGAACACTGTTTTAAAATTAGTCTTAAAATTCTTGCACTATTTCAGTGACACTTGTATTGACGCGTAGAGAATTAAATTTTACAGATGAAGAATGAGTTATCTCGAAAATCTTTTTTTGAGTTGATACAGTCTTGTGTTGATAATCATACATTTATTATTCGGAATTTAATAGTTAGCAGTGCAATATGTGAAATATTCTAAACTTTTATTGTAACTGTTTGTGATGTTATTTTAACGCATTCTGTATTGATGAATTATATTCATCATTGATTTGAATGAACATCTGTGTACCTAGATGATTCGTGGTGGAGGGAATCAAGCGGAAGCCAGCCTGTTCGTCCAGTTAGCGGGGGTGGGTATCTTATCTTATCATGCGATTTAGGTTTCCGCACTCAGTCCTTGAAGTGGACCATTGTGCGTGGCGGGGGTGGGTATTTACAGAGCTGTTAAGAGGGATCAGGGGATGCGATTCTCCATACAAATGTATTTACCTTTTTTCTTCCTGAATAATGCCTGTAGAGCAATAATTTCTTTTTTTCCACAAAAATCAAGTCTACTGCACACACGACCCTGTCATTTCTTTTTTTAAGGCCACCCAAATTTGTCAGAAAATGCCATTTTTACGGCAGTGATTCGGGGACATAATTATCTAACTACCAGAAAAATGTAAAACGTTTTTTAACATCAAAGAAATTGATTGGAACCTAGATATATTCTTACTAAATTTTTCATGTTAAAAGTAATTGAATAGAATCACTTTTGAGAAGAAAAAGGGGAATATGAAACGTCGATATCGTAATTTTTTTTTGTGATTTTACCGGTCTGAGATAAAGCTGTCCATCACACTCCACGGGGGCAGGCTTGACGCAGCGCGACGACGGCAGTAGTTTCTTCAAATACCTACCTTACAACCCCCTGTTCCCTCTTAAATTACAATTGATGTTTATAAATTATGTAGATTTTATGCAACGCTTATATCTTTTTACCGTAGAGAAATGTGTTAAAGTTATATTTGTACCAGTAATAAGAAGACTCTACCTACAAGATGATCCACGAATTCGGCCATTCCATTTCGCTGAACAACTTTAACATTTTTCATAATCTTTTTTTGCATGTTTATAATATAATGAAATTAAACAATTCTTCTTTGTTATACACATAATGCGACATAAAACGTCGACGCACAAACATTTACCTTTGATAACTAAGTATGAACATAATTCTAGATCGCAAGTGAACAACTTTTTCATTCACGCTAAAAAAATCCTCGTTGTCCCTTATATCCTTGTATGTAGTTATTAGTCACCTTTAGCATTAAATTAACATCTTATAATAGTATTTATAGTTTTATTTTTACTTGTGTTGCCAGGCGGGCAACAGTCGCAGGCGACCTCGCCCGCCACAGTCCGGCGACAACAGGCTAAGATGGACCGGGCTCTGTTCTGGTCAATTATCAATAACACTCCAAGGCCATCTAACGTTGGGGTCACACGGTAATGTTCGATTCAGATTTTATAGAATAGTTCTAGGTAGATTTTCCTATTTTGTTCTGAAAATCAGTACTGCGCGATCTTTGTTACTAGCAGAAGCAGATATCAATTCAAGTTTGAAAAGTCTACGTAACGCTATCCCGCTCTGGGCAGAGCGGTAGGGAGTCTCAGACTTCTACTGACTAAAAACCACCCATGTTCCTTCTTAGCCCTTTGTGTCGAGGCCGCGGTATCTTTTTCGAACAACCCGCAGCCCCGACGGCAACTTAGTTGCTTTACGAGGAACTTCGCGAGGCCTCGCTATTCTTCATAGTTTCAACATTGTTCTATCATTAGGCCATCCAAGCCCACTTGTCTCAAAACTATTGTCCTCACAGGTCCAGAATATGTGACGTGCCCCTAGCGTACGTGACGCGGTCAGCCGTCCCGGCGCGGCCTGAAGTTCGCGAGCCGCGTCGCCACGACCGCACGAACGCGGCGTCAGACATTCAGCGTATTCTGGCCTTCAAGAAGTTGACACGCAACCTTCACAGCTTGACGCAGTACAAGCCGGGCAGCAGCAGCTTGCAGCCGACGACCTCGCGACGTTAGTAACCTTTGGAGTACTGTAACTAAGACCAGTGGCGTGCTTAGGGGTCAACAATACGGCAAGACCATAAGGCAAGCAGACTGTTCAGAAACCCTAAAACCATGAAAAGTCACAGGTTTTAAGGACAAGTCAAGCTTTTAGCCTATACTTTTTTCAATGGTAGACATTTACGAGAGAGAGCGATGGTAACCCAGTGGTAACGCCTATGACAACCGCGACGTCATCATAGGCGTTACCACTGAGTTGTAAGTTTGAATTCTAAAACAGGCAGGTACTTTGCTATGTGAGATTTATTTCTTCACCACTGCTTTCAGTGAAGGAAATTATCTTCAGGAAATCGATGTCATAGATCAAATTTTAGAGGAGTTGCCTCTCTTAGCAGGCCTTTGTCCCAGCCGTTGGAACATTACAGGTGGATTATACTGGACTATTTTTCTGGTCAGACGTGGACAATTTATGTACACTAACGGCTCAATTACCAAAACAGCAAAATAACTAATACATTTTCCGCTATTGCCCTCTGTGGACACATTGAAGATAGCGCCAAAACATGATTATGTACAGTTAGTACCCCGCATTATCTGACCCCTAGTATAAAGAAGAAGAGCGAAGTGGTGTGAGAAGAGAGGCCAGGTAACGCTGGGTACTTACTGTTATTATTATTACAGCTAGCCCATATTGTCCCACTGCTGAGCAAAGGCCTCCCTCCATTCCTTCCAACGGTCGCGATTCTGTGCAACTTCTTTCCAGTTCTCAAGGAAGACATCCAGTTCGTCCCGCCATCTCCTACGTGGTCTGCCACGACCCCGTGTCACTATCTCAGGGCACCAATCCTCAGCATTACGGGCCCACAGCTCATTCGGCATGCGACAGACATGTCCTGCCCAGTCCCATTTAAGTTGAGCAGCCTTTTGAGCTTACTGTATTTTCAATTAAACCGAGATTGACTGTCATCACAGGTGGTTTCACAGGCAGTGCCAGTTCCTCTCGCAGCTCGCTGTTCACGCCTACACTGCCGATAGCGGCTTCCAACTCGAGGTCGGCTAGGACTTACAACAACTGTTGCAGCCGGTCGCAGCCAGCCAGAAGCTCCCTGCCTGCTGGATGCACGAGGAGTGGTATGTGCTGAAGACTTATAGTGTTATAGTCTGTGTCGTAGGTTAATTTTGGTAGATTTTGGAAACCGCGTTGCGGAACTCAAGTGGAGTTGGGCAGGACACCTAGCAAGGCGCAGTAATAACAGCTGTCACCGAATGGCGTCCAAGTCCTAGAGAAATAAATGGCTGCTGGCCGCGTAAATGTGGAATATTGACGTATGTGCATCGGGGGAAAAATCTGGACGAGGTTGGCATAGGACCGTGGAGAATGGCACAAGAAAAGTGAGGGAGGCCTATACCCAGCAGTGACTGTGGGTGAATTCAGGCTGTGGATGATGATGATGATGATGAGATTTTCCAACATTTCCGGTTCGGCCATATAGGTACGTTTGTTATGCAGCAAAGTTGACACGAACCATTTACTATACATATCAGTTAGTCAGTTCGTGTTCGAGCGGCGTTTACCAATGGCGATAGTTAACACTTTCGATGCCAAGCACCCAACATATGGCTTGAACAAGAATTAGTTTGCTTTGCTTGTTTCGCTGTACGTAGCTATAGTTTACTTGTGGTCACACGGCATACAAATATAATACAAAGTCTTAACACCGCCACGCTCGACATCTACCTACACAGCCTAGACTCGCTAAATTTTAATCGAGTTCGGGATGAGCTGAATGACATCTAGCTGCACCAAGGATGGATGATAACAGGAACAGACGGTAACAAACGACTGTAAAAATACACATAATTTTTGGCGGATTTGCGGGTAGAAATCATTCCTTTCAAGAAAGTATAACATATAATTTACCCTCCTTATTCCCACTCAGGCAACCCGCCCGACGTCCTCCCGGTGCCAGAGCCCCAGTCGTCATCCAGCGCTCGCTACCGCAGCGCGCCGCGCGCGACTCCCGCGGCCGAGCTGGACAGCAGCCCGCCCGCACCGCACCAGCACCACTACGTCACTGTGGACCAGTCTGACGACGGTGAGCTTGCGGTAGTCTCATACCAACGTGGTGAGGTCGTCTTTCAGCCTCAGACAGCAGTCACTTGGCATTCTAGCTAGTATGGTAGCTGCAGCTAACCGAATGTAGCCGAATACCACTATTTTACATGAATTTACTGCCTATCTGGTGCCCTACTATGACGTCTTAAAACAGTCCCTCCTAACTTAATCTTATTCCAGTGTGGAAACGTGACAGAACTATACAGGGTCGTCTAGCGCCATCTCTTTTCCACACTGGATAAATAGTTTAAAGTTGTGTTTAAAACGTCATGGTAGGCCTTCAGACCTCTACAACATAGTCACTAAGTAATGCGATACCCCTTCGTAAGTGTAGTTGTCAGACAACCTATGACGACTGTCAAAGATATAATAATAACTAGCTGACCCACGCAACTTCGTCTGCGTCAAATAAAAATAGCTTATCACCTTTCTCGATAAATCGACTATCCAACATCGTAACTAACAAAAAATCTTATCTTTCCTCTTTATAATATTAGTTTAGATGGTTTAGATTAGCTTAGATTATCTTAAAGTGAGAATTACTATATATCTCTTACTGTCAAATATACAATAACACCCTGTACTTGTAAACATTATGAATGATGCAGTAAATATTTTGAATTTGAATTTCCCGGAGGCCAGCCAGAATCCCCCGTACCTACATTGCGACGCAACCCGCGTAATTATTTTTCCGCGCGGGTATTTTTACATTGCGATATCTTCTAAGATATTTGTTTAAACTGTATAGAGTAAAAAGCACAAATATTCTATATTAAATTTCATTTCATTTATTTAGATATAGATTAATACCATATGGGTTAAATAAGCTCCGCAAAAAATAATTCTTTTTAACCTAACATTTTAGTAGTAAAAAATGGTTACAGTGAGTCAATCTTAAAAGATAGACAGATGCTGTCGCGGACTTTTTTTTAGAACTTTTAAAGACGAATAATTACTTCATACATGATATTCTTGTAACTTAAACCGTTTTCGCAGCGCACGCAACGGAAGTTCTCAGAAAGGAATTTTCTTTTCCCGTTTTTGCAACATTTCTCATTTATGCTCCGCTCCTATTGGTAGTAGCGTGATGTTATATAGCCTATAACCTTCCTCGATAAATGATAATTTTTCAAATCCAACCAGTAGTTCCAGAGTTTATCGCGTTCAAACAAACAAACAAACAAACAAACAAACTCTTCAGCTTTATAATATTAGTATAGATAATATATTCCACAACTATCACACAACGCCATCTAGTCCCAAGCTAAGCAGAGCTTATGTTATGGGTACTAGACAACTGATAAACATACTTATATATTTCTAAATACATACATATTATAGATAAATTACACCCAGACACAGAACAAATGATCGTGCTCATCACACAAACATTTGTCCTGGGTGGGAATCGAACCCACGACCTCCGGCATAGCAGTTAGGGTCACTAACCACTAGACCAACAAGCCAGTCAATAAAGTAAAGTCAGTCAGTCAAGATATGGCGGCGAGACATTGTTGATGAGGCTGGCACGAAAGCGTGGAGCTTGAAACAAGCCAAGAGAGGCATATACCCAGCAGTGGGCGAAGTTGGGCTGTGGATGATGGATTATGAAGTATTTAGAACTACCAATGTCGGAATAAAAGTTCCGAACTTATTTAGTATGAAATCCAACTTATAACGTGGACGTATGTTTTAGATGTGGAGGCGGTGCCCGACGCAGCACCCGCTCCCGAGCAGATAGATGACAACACCGCGGACAATGAAGACGAGAATAATGAAAGTAAGTTATTTACGACTGAGTAAGCCATCTTACTTGCCTTTGACCTTGGTTCCACTCGCGATATGTTCAATCTCTCGATAAGAAATAGAGAACAACAAGTTGAAATAGAATTTTATAATAAAAACACCAAAGAGATTCAAAGCATTCGGTCTGACAACAAAACAATTAATGCCTCAATTCCCCAAGGAACTGTAATTGGATGCCTCCTCTTTCTTATCTACATTAACGACCTTCCGAGAACCATAGCAGGGCCATGCGTCTTGTTTGCTGATGATGTTTCATTTCTTACTTCATGCAGGGACAATGTTGGATTGAACGAGGACCTAACAGACACACTAAATAAGTCAATAACTTGGATGAAAGACCATAATCTAGAAATAAACTTCTCCAAGACTAGAATTATATCATTCCACCCCCGTCAAAAAACCCCATTAAACATCAACTTCACTTATAATGGCACAGCAATAGAAGTCGTTCATGAGTTTACCCTGCTTGGCCTGTCTATAGATACGAACATTAACTGGAAATCGCACATCCAAAAGATAAAATCAAAATTGTCTAAATTTGCATACGCCCTTAATGAAGTGAAAAAGACCACTAACCTTAAAACCGCACTAGTCACCTATTATGCCTACGCACATGCGTGGCTCAGTTACGGCGTGATTTTGTGGGGAAACAGCACGGATGCACCGAGACTATTCACCCTACAAAAAAGACTTTTAAGAATACTAGTAAATATAGAAGACACTGACAGCTGCAGACCCCATTTTCAAGACCAAAAAATACTGACCCTCCCCTGCCTATACATTTTGGAGTTATGTAAATTCGTGCGAAACTACCCACACCTGTACACGACAAGGGAGGACATACAGTCGAAATTTACACTGCGCCATAAAAATAGGTTAAACATACCAAGCTCTAAACTAAAAATGCACTCAACGAGTGCCCTTGTGATGTCAATCAAAATATATAATAAATTACCCGATAAAATTAAAGACATAGAAAAGAATAATATATTCATAAATAAATTAAAACAATTTCTATTAATTAAATGCTATTATAATCTGAATGAATACTTTAATGATAAATTTTAAATTACATAAATAAATATTTTAATAGATAATTAGATTGCATTATAAATGATTTAGATTATAATTTAGGATAATTCTAATATAGGTATAGTCAAATAAAAGCCCTCTTCCTCTCTCCTACTATTGCAGTGCCCGACAGGGTCCACAATGATCATAACTTTGTAAAACCTACCATCTAAGTAAACTTGTGGAAGCAATAAATATATTGAGTATTGAATCTTTTTTCCACCGGGTCGTTTTAAATATAATACGCCTGAGATTATTATAAAAATACTATTGAAGTTTCTAATATAATACAATCATGATTCGAAAGAAACGTGGCGCCATCTATTATCATAAGAATGTTCTTGTCGTTTTCCTCGGGAACAGTACTTTTTTTCGGGATGAAAGGTAGTAAAAGGATTTTCGGAATCGCATCATTAGTTCTAGAGAAAAGTTTCTACATCAAGCTTCTGCTGCGTCGGGCTGCGCGGCGCCGGATGTTACCGCCGGCGAGTGCTGTGGGTGCGGGGGCGCGCGGCGGCGTGTGCCGTGGCGGCGGGTGTGCGGGGCTCCGGGTCGCGGGGCGGCGGTTGCACGTTGCGGCGTGCTGAAGTTGTTCCGTGATTCGGGGTCTCGAGCATTCGTTGTTGCGGTTTGCGTCGCTGCGTGCTTTTGTGCTCGCAGTGTTCGTTGTTGCGGGCATTCGGTGGCGGGTGGTTCGGCGTGGTGACTCTCGGAATGACGTATTGCTCTCGTAGTTTCGTTCTTCTTCCGTCCTTCTGACATTCAAAAGTGCCTGTAATGGCTTAATTGAAATAAAATATTTGAGTTTGAGTTTGAGAAGAAAACTTCACTCCTTTAAGAGTAACATAATTCCATGTGTACAACCTCTTCAATACGTTCTAGCCCCAACACACAACGCATCAACTGGTGCGATATCTCTAGAAGAAGAGGTGATGGAAGTAGACGCTCCAGATGAACCTGACACGGTTCCCGCCGCAGACGTCGAGACCGACGCTACGGAGCCCAATGTCAGCAATGAAGCCAATGCCGTACGTATCTGCTAGCATAGCGTAGTGTTGGTTATGGAAGGTCCCTAAATAAGCCCAAAAATGAGCTTTTAATAGAATTTAAATATTTTGAAATGTTGGGGTTTCTAGGGTCGAGTAAATCAGACAACCAACTAGATCGAATGTGCTTTAATCACTGTACGAAAGGAATATATTTTACAATGCATTAAAGTAAAGTGCTTACTTAGCTTAAATGGATACTTATATTCTAAAGGAGCGTACTTACTACGTTATACACTGTTAGGGAGCATACATACACTTCAATTTATTTACAGGCGTCAAGGTTCATAGGGTGTTGGTATACGTTAACGTTACCGTAACGTTAACTACTATCAAATACAATGTCCGTCGGCGCTGCGGGTTGTTCGAAAGAGATACCGCGGCCTCGACACAAAGGGCTAAGAAGGAATACGAGTGGTCTTTAGTCAGTAGAAGTCTGACACTCCCTACCGCTCTGCCCAGAGTGGGAGGAGTAATTTCACAGAACATAAAGAACAATTTGATGAGTACCCACCCCACCAAAAATTAAAAATAAAAGGCATGAAGGTCCATAGGGTGTTGGTATTCAGAAAATCACAACCAAAGGAAGGTTTAACAAGCTTTGTTACCAACACGTAGCTTCAAAATCTAAATAATTTATTTCACATAGGCCTTCACGGGCACTTAGAATACGTCGAGAAAGGGTGCATGTTTCGGGTTGGTCGTATATATACACGTATGTATAATTATATATAATATAATAATTATTATTATTATCGCTGCGCGTCGCGGGTTCGATACCCGCACGGAACAAATATTTGTATGACCTACAGCTAATGTTTCGGGTCTAGGTGTTTGTAAGTTTAAATGTTCGTAAACGCACCCACGATACACGAGAAATTCCTAGTGACCCCTCACTAGGAATTTCTCCTGTATCGTGGGTGCGTTATAAAAACGTTATAAAAAATCAAACAAAATATAATACTGGGTTCGACCGTCATTGATAGTTTCAAAAAGGATTATAACATCACACGCTTACAACGCACATGAGTCAGCCGTATGTATACTAACAGTTTTAATAACGCCTGCCTGCTTTAGCCAAGTATCAATGTTGTAACACGTAATACAGAATGCAGACAAAACAAAATGTCTGCGCATGTACAGTCGAACAAGATAATAAGTGAACAGGTAGGATTCTTTATAATTCTAGTATACTGAAAATATTGATTGCAATTTTGTTTTATAAAGTGTTTTTAATCTTAAAAGTAAATACAAGTTAGCTGGGTGAATACTTATTCGCTTGTTCGACTGGACAATACAGCAAGACAGATGTGGTCATATCTAAGGGTTTGGTACTAAGTCACAGAAGTGACCGACCCGTGGTACAACTGCGATGTCCAACTGGTTGTACTACGGAGAAGTAAATTTACCCATGGTTCAACTGGGTTCAACTGGTTGTTCTATGGGGAAATATCTTTACCAATGGTTCAATTACAGTGAGTTGTTCTTTCCTTGGTCCTACTAGTTGTACTTCTGGGAATTGAATGTATGATCTATGGAACAACTACTGGTAATAAACAGGAAAAGGTTATCTAATACGACCGTCTCGCGACAGTATCCTTTATGGGCGGCATGGGCACCGGGCCGTAGGCCGACGAAGGAGGCCGGCGGAGGCCCGGCACTTCGGGGACAGAAGACAATAGTGTTATGTAATATGCGAGCGAAGCGAGCGCGCGTCATGGAGTACAACATGCGTTGCATGTATGAGTGACGTCATTATTATTATTATTTCACATCTTTATTGCACCAATCACTTGCACCCATTTTTTAACCGACTTAAAAAAGAAGGAGGTTATTACAATAGCAATCGTTGTCAGATCACTTAACGATAGTCATTTGTTTTAGACGTTCATTTGTTTTACACGATCATCCTATCCCCGTGGTCCAACCAGTTGGACATAATTCCACAGTTGTACCACGGCCACGGGTCATAATCATAAATATCAGAAAAAAGAGTTGAACCATGGGTAAATTTACTTCCCCGTAGTACAACCAGTTGGACATCGCAGTTGTACCACGGGTCGGGGTGGGTCACAGACCATTTGCTTTTCCAAAAACTTTCCCAATATGTTTAATTAAAACTGTCTTTTTATCTCTTTTACACTAGTGCTTTGTCGGCTTATAGCTATCTAGCTTACTAACTTTTCTTTCACAGGTTTATAAATTGTTGCGAGACTTGTTCTGCTTTCAATCTGTGTTTTTATCGTCCAACCGACAATCGTCAAAGTAATACATACGTGGGCGTCGGTTGTCGAATACGTATTAGATACGCTCTCAACACACTCGAACATTAACCTTGCACTAGTTAATTTAAAGTTACAAATTAGTAAACTACCATTACAATCATTAGCTTATCATTATCTTCGGTGCGTTAGAAGGCCTGACCGCTGAGTTGGTGAAGGTTGCGGGGATCTGTTGGATGCGAGACGTACGAGACCGGTCAATGTGGCGACACTTGGAGCTCTCTCAAGTGTCGCCACGTTGACCCATCCCGTGCGTATTCGAGTTCTGCTACGACGGCACGGCGCGGCTCCTCATATTCTGCCAGGGTATGCCCGGATATGCACTGCCAGGATATGCACTGTGTGCTCCAGACATTGGACGCAGTGGTGACACTGAGCGTCCGCCTTCCTGTTTATGCGTCACAGGTACTACTCGAAGAAACCATGGCCTGATAACACCTAAGTCGCCTTGCCTCCTCTCGAGCCATTCCTCGAGCACTGATCGGATCACCCTGATGATGACGAGGCCGGCGTCGTAGTGGTATATATTGGCGAGGCCAACAAGTAGGACGAAACAGCCTGTCCTTCCACTCCGCCACCAGGACCTCGCGGATTGATCTCTCAAGTTAACCCTACCCCGACCTTGTGTTGCTTTACACGCACAATTGTGAATAACCTTATATAACTATGTATACCCATATTAACCGCTATAAGTAATTCTCCAGGTAGCCACAAATTCTGATGAGAATGTCGAGACTTCGCAGCAACAATCTCCGTTCCATGGCATCAAGAGAAAACGTGATGGTAAGTTAGAACGTAGAATTTGTTCTGTATCCGGCTGTAAATAGGGTTGTTTTTCGAAGTTTCCAGTCACTCGTATCGACTGCGCTACAATTAAGGGTTGCTGACTTCATTGGCAGCGGAGGCATTGTTTGTCAATACAGTCATGATAAATTGTTGGTAAACAGTGGGCACCAAAATACTTGTGAGACTGACAGGCGAAAATCACTTTTGACAATGATATAATAGTAGATTATTGCATCGACCACAAAGTAATTTATTATTGCACCGAGTGCCTGATTTAGAGCCTGAGCGTTAGCGAGGGCTCTAATCTAACAGGCACGAGGGCAATATAAATTACTTAAGGCGAGGTGCATAATCTGCTTTTCTTTCAACTATTACATAAAGGAATAGTAGATAAAAGAAACTCATATCAAACAGTTAAAAGATTTTCTATAACACTGTCGGCTTCATTTAGAATGTTTTCCGGAGTTAATGTGTCGCTAAATGATTCCATTATAATTCGAAGCCGAAGCACTGAAAATCAGATAGTATCACACTTTATCGTTTCCAAAAATATTGTCAAGCAAAATTAACAAAGTTCCCCAAAAGTTCCCGCCAAATCACTTTTCTAAATTTCTTTAATTTTTTAGTAGTTAGCAGCAATCATTTTTTAAATTTGGAACAAGTAGGATAGAAACGAATAATACGTACGTAAAAAAAAGTATTGATATCGGCTGGCTGAATAGAGCTAATCTATTGAGATTGGCACCGGTGCGATTAAAAAAAATAAACTGTGCAATAATGAAATTTCATACATTTTTATTGTCTAGAGCATTAAAGACTCGCTTTGTACTGAGTTTTTAGCGTGATTGTGATGAAATTAAAGCATAGTTGGAAGAAAAATGACAAACGATATAAATAATGCTATACAAAATCAGCCTATAATGTCCTCACTGCTGGGTCCCCGGCTTCCTATCTATGAGAGGGTATCCAGATCCACCACGCGGGCCCAGTGCGGCAGATGTCACATGTTTTCGAATTTTAATTCTTACCGGTTTCCTCGAGATGTTCTTCCTTCACCGTTTTAGGAGCAGTGGGGGTGAAGTAATAGTACATTATGATATAAGTGCGGTAAGTTGAAAATTACAGCCGAGGCGATATTGCTAGCCCGAGCCGTAGGCGAGGGCTACAAGAGAGCAGAGGCTGTAATTATCAAAGCGCACGTATGTCATACGACGTTTTATAACACATTTGCGAGGAAATAAAGTAAATTAATATTTTTTTGTTTCTGGTTCAGATGTAATTTACTGTCAAAATTAATTAAATTAAAGAATTAAATGTTTATTTTTTATATTTTATCTCCCAAAGTTAATTTTATTCATAAAATATTGACCACTTTTCTGACATAAAAACTTTTTGATTTGCTTTCTTTGCTTTTTTTTTCTTAAGATTTAAAAAAGTACCGTTGGTTTTAGACGGAGCATGATAAACCGTACGTGTTACCTTATTAGAAAGAAACTCGTGCGTTTTACTTTACGATTACGCACAAGTACGTAATGACATACATTACGATATTGAAATTGGTGAAATAAGAGGCCCTTTACGAGCAAATGTGTTATAAATAACATAAAGTAATGCGCCTACCTGGGTTTAAAAATACTATACATAAATGTTATTTTTTTTTCAATATTTCAGCGACTGATGAAAATGCAGAACCGTATTCTGTGCAAGAGTTCAATCAAGTGAGTGATTATTTTTATATTTATAGTATAGTGAAATTAGACATTTTAAATTTCATAATCATCTATTAAAATGTGTAAGTAACCATATCTCCTTTATCATCATCACCTTAGTTTAAACTTGGATTTAGACAAAATAATAAAATCAAATGGTTTTTTATTTTAACTTTAAAAGTAGGGTTAGACCGTCTTTGAAATTTCGAATGAAGTATTTTTTTTTGCCTGCACATCAGTCAACCAGTATAAATATTTTCCGCATTTTTGTTGAAACATCTTCACTGTATGTAGTGATGTCTAACATGTCCAAGATTATGTCTGGGCCTTAAAAGAGACTACGACCTCGTGAGTTTGTTTTGGCTGTTTTTTCTAAGAGTAGCCAGATACGAAACACCGGCCTCAACTAGTTTAAAAATAAAATCCCCTCATCTAGTGTAAAAGTGTTTGTAAAAATCTATTTGCCAAATAAACGTCACTTATCATTGAATACTTTCTGAACATAATAGAGCTTGTATTGATAAGGTTTCCACCAATCTGACTGAACGACTTTCTCCATGATCAAACTATGACTTTTCTGTTTTTTTCTTAATTCTTTTCGGTAGTCGATGACTTGTTTGTTTTATTTTCGAAGGTAAAGTTAGTGCATGTTTACGTAAAGGCGGGGCGTGCTGCGTTTTTAATTCAAACACATGGCAATGTATGAAATAGTTAACGATTTCGCACGTTACTTTATGCAGCGTTTGTTGCGGTGGACCTCAGTAAATTAATAAAAAAGCACGAGACGAGCCTTCTGTACGCGCCGCGCGACGCCCCGCGTCTCCGTAAACGAGCCCTAAGTTTCCTGTTTTTAGTGTTCTATGGAAGTCGGTTGCTTTTTTGGCAAAAAAGTTTTTTGTGACTACATCTTTTAAACCGCATTTCTCGAATAAATAAACTTATCCTCAATTTAGCATTCAAAGTTACACCATACAGCCAGAAGTCCAAAGTCCGGTCCGGTCAGTTTGTCAGCACTTTAACCTTTTGAGCGCCACAGTCACGTATCTATAGACGACTTTTTGGCTTATCGTCTGTGGCGGTCAAAAGGTTAAGAGTTCATTTCAATACCGTCCTAATGTCGTATACCCTTTCCCGCAGAGTCTTCTTCGCTTGCTGGAGTGCCCGGTATGCCTCGAGTGGATGGAGCCGCCCATCTCGCAGTGCCGCCGCGGCCACCTGGTGTGCAGTCGCTGTCGCACGCGACTTGCGTCTTGCCCCGTGTGTCGCACTACTTTCTCATCAGTGCGCAATAGGGCTATGGAAGGGGTATGTGTTTCGAATGGCTTTATGTAGCTCACAGATGACAGAAACAACAGGAGATATGGCAAGGAAGCGTGGTACATGCGAACTCATGTGGCCACGACGGGGCCTTATGCCACTTTCAATAATAAGTCGAATGTCAACTTGCGACGTCTTCACTGCTCGTGATTTTTTACAAAATGCCGCGTTGTTCAGTGAATGTTTGTAAAAATAATAGCTGTATTGTGAATTACACGAAAGATGGTATCTCATTTCACACGTAAGTACTACAAAAATAATGTTTTTCATATTAAATTCATTAAAACATTACTTCGTGGTACGAGAAACATGATGAAAAACCAAATCAATTGTTTTCATTAGGAACAAAAACCATTGCTTGTTTAGTACAAATCGACCAGTGAATCGGCTGATCTAATAGCGCAATGGATAGGTGTTTTACTGATACTCTCACTCACACAATATTTTCAAAAAGCTGCTGCTGTCAGTCTTTGTGAGCTAGAGATGTCTAATTGTGATGTTTGTAGTTGTCGATATTTTAGACGATGATTCTGCGTATACGTACGAATGATTATACATATTATGCATTATACAATTAATAACTCTACACAATTGTTACTGCAGTATAAGGCGTATTTTATGGCGTTGCCGTAAATGGAGATAAGAAAAACCAATATTCTGTACTATGTATTTACTAATAAAATATAAATTTATTTTTAGTTTAAACAACAAATTATAAATATAGGTAGGTACTAATAACAACGTTTATTATTATCACGCTTTCTTATTTTTGCAAGCAATACTGAAAACAGAAAGTGCTTTTTATTGCTTAATATTGACTGAATAAATAGTATTCATTGGTTGCTCGAGTTATCTATCTATCTACGAGTATCTATATACTTAAATAAAAAGAGAAGTCCTGACTGACTGACTGACTCATCAACGCCCAGCCCAAACCCTTGGACCTAGAAAGCTGAAATTTTGCACAGAGGTTCCCTTTACAATGTAGACAAGGAATAAAGAAGGATTTATTTTTTGAAATTCAACCCCTAAGGGACTTAAACTAACAGACAGACAAAAGTGCTGCTTATAATCAGCACTTTTCGAACGTCAAAATCTGTTGCAACACATCTGTGGTGTAAGTTAATATTACGATTTACTACAGACACAAATCAATTTTTTTTTTGACGTGACAACGTCTTATAAATTGGTTTGCCGGGTGACACTTCAAGAAACTGCGTTACGCTCCGCTCACGTTATGCGCTAACAATGAGAGCGAGTGAGAGGCACGCGTCCCTTCCACTCGGGCATGGTTAGCCCGCCTAAGAGCGAGAGAGACAGACATAAAAAGACTATTATTTCATCCTTCTTCCTACTATACGAATGAATATTCACATTAAAATTATTTTACCACTCAAAGTCGTTGTCACGTAAAACTTTCGCCCGTATACCGACTTTACAGGCAACCAATTTTTTTTTTAATCAACCTGTTTTGAATAAATGACTTTTTTTTTATTTGAATGATTTCTGGACACATTGTTTTTTATTTATAATATATTATTTTCAGGACCCCAAAAGAACTTTATTACAATATAATAATAAATAGAAGAATCGATAACTTTTCGATTTAGTCAATCACTAGCGTCGAAGTAAAACAAAATGTATTAAGTAAATTGTGCGGTGCATGGTAAATACACGCTGTGACTGAAGGGATAAGGTTTATAATTGATTGTGTAGTACGTAATGTTTTAAGAAATGCGGATGTGTTTGCGAATGCGTATATCTATTGTTTTTACTGCTCTGCGTGTGTGAACTGACGACACAGGTCCCCATACACTTTCGGCTAAAGGGCATATCTCCTGTTGTTTCTGTCATCTGTGATGTAGCTACTAGCTGACCCGTGCCCACTTCGTTGGGCATAATGTTAATAATCCTTTTTTAGTACAGAGTGTTATGTTTTAATTTCTAACTGCCAAAAGGAGGGTTATACGTATAACGTAGGTATAGTTTGTATTTGCATGCTAATACAAAATTCGAAAGTAACTCTGTCCGAAAGAAAAAAAAAATTCTGCGGGATTTACGATAAACGAATTCCATGAGGACCAAGTCGCGGGAAAAGTTAGTTTGGTTATGGTAATTTTAATTGTTCAAAACTACTCTGTAAACTATATTGGATGTAATGTTATCATTTGGTAGCAAAATATATTGTCTATCAGGAGTTCCAACCCGAGATAAGCCAACATATAACTGCCCATGGGAAAACACGGCTTTCTCAGGTCAATGCCCACCAGAGAGAATGTTTGACCTTGGGACTTGTTAATAGTGAGGGCAAAAGAGATCTTCACTGGAAACTGTAGCCTTTTAAACGGTATGGGTAAATCAGTGGGAATCATGGGTATCCGCGGAATATAAGCCAGTTGTCCCACATCGTGAGGAAACCGGCATGTCTTAGAACCAAAAATTCGAAGATATGCGACATCTACCAATCCGCACTGGGCCCACGTGGTGGATTATAGCCCATCCCTCTCCTAGAGAGGAGGCCTGAGTCCCTGCAGTGGGAACAATTATAGGCTGATGATGATGATGATGATGTCCCACTGCTGGCCCTGTGAGAATGGTCGCCACGATTATATTGTCCCGTAACTCTTTTATAAGCAGCCTTGGCCCATTACACATGTTGGGGGGGCTCAAGTTTCTTAATAGCATGATAGGAAAGAATAAGATAGATATAGTTCTGATAATAACATTTTATTTTAACAATGTCGAAAGTGTGCTAATTACGTTTCGAAAAATTCAATTTTGGGGACGTCCGCTTCGTAAGGGGCCGACCACGCGACTGAGCCGCGCGGGTACCTACCTCTCAGATGTAAAAGGCCACGCCCCCTTCTCCCGAAGCGAGCACGACGAACGCGAACCGAATTAAACCCGAAGCCATCGCGCGCCGTCCGCTGCTTTGGTTTTTTCTCCGATTCACTTTGCAAAACGGACTACCACGTAAAAGCCTTTTTATTTTTCGGTTTTTTATATAACCTATGACACTCAGCAATAATGTGGCTTTCTATTGGTGAAAGAATTTTTAAAATCGGTTCCGACCTCAATCGAATGCCACAACGGTTGAATAGGGAAGCACGTCAGTAGCAGTTTCTCTGTTCGCAGGTGGCAGAGATGTTGCGTTACCCGTGTCGGCACGGCTGCGGGCGGGAAGTGCGTCTGCGCAGACGTGCGCCGCACGAGGCCTCGTGTGGCGCGCGCCGCTACCACTGCCCCGCGCCGCCCTGCGCCAGGCATCCGCCACTAGCGCATCATGAACTGGCGCATCATTTTCAGGTAACATATTGCAGGTCATAGGCCGCACGAGGCCTCGTGTGGCGCGCGCCGCTACCACTGCCCCGCGCCGCCCTGCGCCAGGCATCCGCCACTAGCGCATCATGAACTGGCGCATCATTTTCAGGTAACATATTGCAGGTCATAGGCCGCACGAGGCCTCGTGTGGCGCGCGCCGCTACCACTGCCCCGCGCCGCCCTGCGCCAGGCATCCGCCACTAGCGCATCATGAACTGGCGCATCATTTTCAGGTAACATATTGCAGGTCATAGGCCGCACGAGGCCTCGTGTGGCGCGCGCCGCTACCACTGCCCCGCGCCGCCCTGCGCCAGGCATCCGCCACTAGCGCATCATGAACTGGCGCATCATTTTCAGGTAACATATTGCAGGTCATAGGCCGCACGAGGCCTCGTGTGGCGCGCGCCGCTACCACTGCCCCGCGCCGCCCTGCGCCAGGCATCCGCCACTAGCGCATCATGAACTGGCGCATCATTTTCAGGTAACATATTGCAGGTCATAGGCCGCACGAGGCGTCGTGTGGCGCGCGCCGCTACCACTGCCCCGCGCCGCCCTGCGCCAGGCATCCGCCACTAGCGCATCATGAACTGGCGCATCATTTTCAGGTAACATATTTAGGCCAATACCAAGCTACACTACAACACACTTTTGATGACGTTTACTTTAACTTACTCATCGGAGGCCTTTGCCCTGCAGTGGGACAGTATGGGCTAGATATAATAATAATAATAATGGCTATTAAAGCAACGTTAATCTTTTTCTTCAAGTGACCTAGTATGAGAATGCCTTTTTAGGGTTCCGTAGTCAACTAGGAACCCTTATAGTTTCGCCATGTCTGTCTGTCCGTCCGTCCGTCCTCGCTTAATCTCGGTGACCGTTAGCACTAGAAAGCTGAAATTTGGTACCAGTATGTGTATCAATCACGCCGACAAAGTAGTAAAATAAAAATTGGAAAAAAATGTTTTATTAGGCCACCCCGACCCGTGGTACAACTGCGATGTCCAACTGGTTGTACTACGGGGAAGTAAATTTACCCATGGTTCAACTCTTTTTTCTGATATTTATGATTATGACCCGTGGTACAACTGTGGAATTATGTCCAACTGGTTGGACCACGGGGATAGGATGATCGTGTAAAACAAATTAACGTCTAAAACAAATGACTATCGTTAAGTGATCTGACAACGATTGCTATTGTAATAACCTCCTTCTTTTTTAAGTCGGTTAAAAAATGGGTGCAAGTGATTGGTGCAATAAAGATGTGAAATAATAATAATAATGACGTCACTCATACATGCAACGCATGTTGTACTCCATGACGCGCGCTCGCTTCGCTCGCATATTACATAACACTATTGTCTTCTGTCCCCGAAGTGCCGGGCCTCCGCCGGCCTCCTTCGTCGGCCTACGGCCCGGTGCCCATGCCGCCCATAAAGGATACTGTCGCGAGACGGTCGTATTATAATTTTGGTTAAAAGAGGAGGTAGTAATTGCATTGCACTTCAGCATTAATAGATAACCTTTTCCTGTTTATTACCAGTAGTTGTTCCATAGATCATACATTCAATTCCCAGAAGTACAACTAGTTGGACCAAGGAAAGAACAACTCACTGTAATTGAACCATTGGTAAAGATATTTCCCCATAGAACAACCAGTTGAACCCAGTTGAACCATGGGTAAATTTACTTCTCCGTAGTACAACCAGTTGGACATCGCAGTTGTACCACGGGTCGGTCACTTTATTAGGGTAGCCCCCCTATATGTAAAGGGGGAAGAGATTTTCTTTTAATTTCAACCCTAACGTGTGATATATTGTTGGAAAGGTATTTAAAAATGAATAGGGGTTTACTAATAGTATATTATACAACTAATGAATAAAGGACGGATTTAAAGCGAGGGCCGTAGATGAGTCACGAGCAAGTGAAGGATTCTAATGATTGAATCACGAACGCAGCGAGTGATTCAACTGATAGAATCCTGAACGACGCGAGTGATTCATGGCCCTCGATATAAATTCGTACTTTATTCAGGAGTTGCATACTATACTTTTTACCATTGCCACTCGAAAAAGGGCATTTTATTCATCGATAACAGGGAATAAAACGCTCTTTTAGTCACTGAGTGAATAAAGACATTTTGAATTAGGAACAAACACGAATTACGTATAGTGCGCGCGGATCTAGTTGGCCGCGCCTTAGGTGGCGACAGGGGTGAGGGGGCGGGTTGCCTACAGCTCGCAATGCACAGGAGACTATAATTAGACAGTGATGACCATAGTGATGACCAATCTCGAGATATCGTGAACAATAATTGTTCAATTTATTGAAAAGAATACTTAAATAAAAAAACAAAAACATGCCTAAGGCGCGGCCAACTAGTTCCGCGCGTACCTACTATACAAAAAAATCGCTGCTGCTGAAAGTACGTACTGGGTGGCTGAATGGAGCTATTCCATTCCAAATTTTAAAAAAATATCCCGCCAATTTAGTTACGTTCTTTTCTGTCTTTTATTGTGGTTGTTTTGTGTTATTGGAAAATCTATTAACATATAATTAAGTAATTATAATAAAATGAGTTCTTCCGATGACGAAAATGAGAGACTGACTCCGGAATCATTTCGTTCTAAAGCAGCAGTAGATGATTTGTTTTGCTCCAAAATCTCGGGAGTTGTACCTGAAAACATACAATTTGTTCTGCGATTGGAAAACCATGAATGGCGCCAATTCCTTCTCTGAGTGCATATTTCTTAACTATTTCAATGAATTAACCAAGACTACGAAGCCGTCGACACTTTGGAGCATAATATATTCTATGATAAAAGCCACAGTGAGAATCAAACACAACATTGATATTTCAAAATACTCAAAGTTAGTGACATACTAAAACGTCTATCCGTGGGTAATAAGCCAAAGAAATCTAGAGTGCTTAGCTCCGAAAATAAATACCATGCTCCTATTTATTTTCTCACAGTCAATGGTAAAAAGTAGAGTACACAACACGTGAATAAAAAATTTATCTCGGTAGGTACTTGTATCCCTCGCTCCGTTCAGGATTCTAGAGTATAGAATCCCTCGCTACGCTCGTGATTCTACTCTAGAATCCTTCGCTGCTCTCGGGATCCAACTTCGTACCTCGAATTAAATTCCCTTTTTATTCACTTGTTGTATAATCTACTATTATACCATGACTACGAGAAAAGACATAATTCACTATAGTGCGCGCGGAACTAGTTGGCCGCGCCTTAGGTGGCGACAGGGGTGAGGGGGCGGGTTGCCTACAGCTCGCAATGCACAGGAGACTATAATTAGACAGTGATGACCAATCTCGAGATATCGTGAACAATAATTGTTCAATTTATTGAAAAGAATACCTACTATAAAAAACAAACACATGCCTAAGGCGCGGCCAACTAGTTCCGCGCGCACGTATTTGAAATGGCGCCAATTCACATTTTTTTTTTCTATAAAGGCAGCAAAGAACACAAAACAGTTTTTAATCTAATGCCGAACTCCTTGTCGCAAATATCGACTTTTGTTCGAGTTTGTGTAAGCATTGAAATATAGACCGGATATATTTTTGTGTTCCAAATTCAAACACCAAAATAGTGAATAAAAACAAAACAGTGATTAAAAGTCCTTTTTATTCACTGTTTTGCGAGAATAAAATAAGCTTTTTAGAGTACGTATGGTATAAAATCATTTTTACCATTGCCACTCGAAAAAGGGCATTTTATTCATCGATAACAGTGAATAAAACGCTCTTTTATTCACCGAGTGAATAAAGACATTTTGAATTAGGAACAAACACGAATTACGTATAGTGCGCGCGGATCTAGTTGGCCGCGCCTAAGGTGGCGACAGGAGTGAGGGGGCGGGTTGCCTACAGCTCGATCGTGAACAATAATTGTTCAATTTATTGAAAAGAATACTTAAGGGGGAAGCTCACACCCTGCCCGCGAAATTCAAATTTTCTTACGTTTTTTGCAATTTGCAGGCCAGTGCTTGGTTGCATGTTGATGAACATTTGATTCGCGACTGTAAGACGTATTTAGTTACAGAATTATAATCATCAAAATCACCAACACAACCCTCCAAGTTCATATAGATCGAGAAACTATTTTTTCAAGGTCAAAGTTATTCCTCGATCTATATGAACTTGGAGGGTTGTATTGATGATTTTGATGATTATAATTCTGTAACTAAATACGTCTTACAGTCGCGAATCAAATGTTCATCAACATACAACCAAGCACTGGCCTGCAAATTGCAAAAAACGTAAGAAAATTTGAATTTCGCGGGCAGTATGTGAGCATTCGCCTTAAATAAAAAAACAAAAACATGCCTAAGGCGCGGCCAACTAGTTCCGCGCGTACTATACAAAAAAATCGCTGCTGCTGAAAGTACGTACTGGGTGGCTGAATGGAGCTATTCCATTCCAAATTTTAAAACAATATCCCGCCAATTTAGTTACGTTCTTTTCTGTCTTTTAATGTGGTTGTTTCGTGTTATTGGAAAATCTATTAACATATTTTATGTAATTATAATAATATGAGTTCTTCCGATGAGGAAAATGAGAGACTGACTCCAGAATCATTTCGTTCTAAAGCAGCAGTTATAGTAGATGATTTGTTGCCGCCAAAATCTCGGGAGTTGTACCTGAAAACATACAATTTGTTCTGCGACTGGAAAACCATGAATGGCGCCAATTCCTTCTCTGAGTGCATATTTCTTAACTATTTCAATGAATTAACCAAGACTAAGAAGCCGTCGACACTTTGGAGCATATATTCTATGATAAAAGCCACAGTGAGAATCAAACACAACATTGATATTTCAAAATACTCAAAGTTAGTGACATACTTAAAACGTCTATCCGTGGGTAATAAGCCAAAGAAATCTTGAGTGCTTAGCTCCGAAAATAAATACCATGCTCCTATTTATTTTCTCACAGTCAATGGTAAAAAGTAGAGTACACAACACGTGAATAAAAAAATTATCTCGGTAGGTACTTGTATCCCTCGCTCCGTTCAGGATTCTAGAGTATAGAATCCCTCGCTGCGCTCGTGATTCTACTCTAGAATCCTTCGCTGCTCTCGGGATCCAACTTCGTACCTCGAATTAAATTCCCTTTTTATTCACTTGTTGTATAATCTACTATTTTTGATAATGTAAATAATTTCGGAAATAATCGCTCCAAAAGTAAAAAACAATGCGTCCCCCCCCCTCTAACTTTTGAACCATAAGTTTAGAAAATATGAAAAAAATCTGAAAAGTAGAACTTTATAAGGACTTTCTAGGAAAATCATTTTGAACTTGGACGGAAACAACAGATGGAAACAGCAGTTAACCAATATAATTTGGTCCCTGAATCGTATGAGCGCCTATACAATCCAGAGGTCAAGTTTCATTGGCCCGTATTTCAAACAAAAAAAGAATTATTACTACGGAACCCTACACTGAGCGTGGCCCGACACGCTCTTGGCCGGTTTTTCATCAATGTCACTCAAGGAAGTTATATGAACTGAGACTTTTTTTTTTGGGGGGTGGGAAATCATCAAATAACTCCTCCCGCTCTTGGGCAGAGCGGAAGGGAGTGTCAGACTTCTACTGACTAAAAACCACCCATGTTCCTTCCTCCTGCATTAAATAAAACAACCAAGTGGCTACAGGACTGGCGAATCAAAGCGAATGCCTCAAAATCTGTCCACGTCACCTTCTCTCTACGAAAAGGCAACTGCCCACCTGTCCAATTGGAAGATACCACATTACCACACCAGAACAGTGTCCGATATCTTGGGCTACATCTCGATCGGCGCCTGACATGGAACCAACATGTGAAAAAAAAGAGAGATGAACTTAACATCCGCTTCAAGCGCCTATACTGGCTTCTGGGTCGTAACAGCAAATTGTCAATGGATAACAAGCTACTCATTTACAAAGTAATCCTGAAACCAATATGGATGTACGGCGTCCAACTTTGGGGTAGCGCCAGCAATTCAACCATCTCATGCTTGCAGAGAATGCAAAATATAATACTGCGAACAATCAGCAACGTCCCATGGTATATCACAAACCAGGAGATTCATGAACATCTGAAAATGCCCACAATAAAGGAAGAAATCCTAAACGTCACCTCAAAATACCGGGAGAAGCTAGTGAAACATCCCAATACATTGGCAACACAGCTTACGATACGTAGCTACATAAAACGCCTCAAGCGGAAGGACATCATTTAGAATAAATGAATAGACGATGAGGAGACGCCCTCACTGGGGGGCGCACTCTAACCGACATATCGCACTCACCTAATTTGCTTATAGTGCCCAGCACTGATCGCAGATATAAAAAGGAAAAAAAAAAAAAAAAAAAAAATGTTCCTTCCTCGCCCTTGCGCCGAGGCCGCGTTATCTCTTTCGATAATCCGCAGCCCCGACGGGTGAAACATTTACCTTAAAGCACAATGCAACTGAGTTTGACAAGGATGGCTTGCCTCCTACGTTAGCCATCCTTACAGAGGAAGTACCTTAATCGAAGATCCACTAATAGCGGCCAAGAAATTCTAGGATTGATTTGGTTGGCGATGTCTACCTGTTGTCATGACATCGACAGTCGAACCAAGTTAAATCATCGATATAGCTCAGGAGGCTGGTTATTGCAACAAAATTCTTCTCCTTACAGTGCAAGCACCTCCCGATAGTGAAGATCGGACGCAAGCACAAGTTCTCAATGAAGGTGAACTCGGAGCAGCACGACACCTGGCTCATCATGGCGCTGGACGAATACTTCCATTTGCGTGTGGATGTGGATATCCGCACGTGGGGAGTTATCGTGTATGTCGCCTACATCGGGCCCAAGCGCAAGGCTAAACATTATACTTATGAGGTATATTGAAACTATTATTAACATTACACTAATGTAAACATTTATAAACTAAAAAGTGTCTTCAAAGAACTCTTCTTCAGCGCTGTTAACTGGTAATGTCCCTAAGAGACTCAAACTACATTTTATGGGTCTGTCATTTTTCTGTAATTTTCTTAGAAAAGCGTTCATAAATCTCATTCCCCGAAAGTTTAATCAGTCATTAGGTTACGTGAGAGAATATTACTATGATCATCGTCTACATCATTGTAAGTAGTAGTATGCTTCAATACTAGATACTAGTTTGATGACAGTCCAATACTCAGAAAGAACAACGACTCATCATACCCTAGTTTTTTTTGTATTGTATCCACACTTATATTTTTTTTGTTACTATTCTGTTCTGTTCCTCTCCTGGGCAAAGGCTTCCCTCCACTCTTTCAACTTCTCGCGAACCCGCACGTCTATAATCTCCTTTGTTTCCTAGGTAACCGTGGAAGGACAGCACAACTCGCGCAGCCTCAAATACGCACGAGCTACCCACAGCGACCTAGAGAGCTCCTCTCTCAACGTGAGTCGTCAGGATTGCTTCCACCTAACCCTGGACCAAGCCCTCAACTTCCTTCGCTTCAAGAACAGGCACTGCGAACCTGACAAGTTCTTAGATTTTGATGTCGAGATCGGAAAATGTCCAAGTGGTAACGCACAGGAATCTAAAGACGATTCCGATTCTTAAATAATATGGGTATCCAACAGACAGGGATGATGAATATATGATGAGTCGTTATGCGATACGGTGATGGAATGACAAGGTTAAGCATCTTGCACATGGGATGGTGCAATAACAACATGCTGCCAACATTATGAATGAAAAAGACAGTTCGAGAAGGTGTTTGATAATCGCATAACCTTTTTGTTCCCCAAGTGGCCACCTAGGGAAATAATATGTGTACGTATCTGTGAATAGTCTTTTCAGATTGTATAGCTTTGCGTCAATGTAGTCTTTATTCTTGTTACAAGAAGGTTGATTTTCGGTTGCTGCAGTACGTACCGTATATATAAATAAAAATATAAATTACCGTGTCGCGATTGTATGAAGGTAGAAGTCTGTCGGATACTCTCGTTATTTAGTGACGCTGTGATCGTATAATAATTATGAAACTCCTAATGGAGCTTTGGAATTTAAAATTGTGGATTAAATATGATTGTTATCAATATCTTGCCAGCAGGCAAATTCTGTGTGAGAAGTGTTACACATTTGTTTGGGCTGACCCGAAACAATCACTACACCTATTCAGTTTCGGCCCCTGCTGATTGGCAAACTGTTTAGGACATACCATCGCCGAATCATGTTCTATTACTATTACTTCTTAAAGAAAGAAAGAAAGAAAAGTGTTTATTGGATTCCCAACAGGACAAAACAAATTGACAAAAAATTAAACATTATCAAAGTAAACAATATGACAAATACTTAAAATTAGGACGTAGGTAGATACAAGTTTAAATTTGTCCCGTGCGAAGCCAAAAGGCCACTATCTCAGCATGTTGCTGTGACATTTATGATACATAAATGTCACAGCGCTGGTATTCTGATAGGGCCCAATGGTGACGCCACGTTCACAGAAAGAAACAACAAAAAACTAAATTAAAACAAAAATTAAATAAAAAAGCAAGCTTAAAGCAAGATTGTTTTTTTTTTCTTATAGCACTGTGGAAAAGAGATGGCGCTCGACACCTTGTATAGCTCTGTCGCTTTCACACACTGGAATGAGATTAACATCTCTAATCCCGGGCGTACCGATCACGGTACGGCGGGTGCAAGCTAACTTAAACCTTTTTTTAGGGTTCCGTACCTCAAAAGGAAAAAACGGAACCCTTATAGGATCACTTTGTTGTCCGTCTGTCTGTCTGTCAAGACCTTTTTTCTCAGGAACGCGTGGAGGTATCAAGCTGAAATTCATATCAAATACTCAAGTCTATGGTCTCTTGGAGCTGTGAAAAAATCAAACTTCTAAGTCAACGCGATCAAAAGATACTCCCGTTTATGCCGCAAATTTTCGACACTCGCAAGGGAATCAAAACCTACAGGGTACTTCCCGTGAACTCAGAATCTTGAAATTTGGTACGAAGCAACGTCTTATAGCATAGATAAAGGAATAATTACGAAAACCATAAATTTTTAGTTACATCAAGATACTCCCGTTTATGCCGCAAATTTTCGACACTCGCAAGGGAATCAAAACCTACAGGGTACTTCCCGTGAACTCAGAATCTTGAAATTTGGTACGAAGCAACGTCTTATAGCATAGATAAAGGAATAATTACGAAAACCATAAATTTTTAGTTACATCACATAATATATTTTTTTTACGGAACCCTCGGTGCGCGAGTCCGACTCGCACTTGGCCGGTTTTTACAAAATAAGATTTAAGTTAGCTTGTGCCCGCCGTCCGCAATCCTGTTTTATGACGTCATGGTAAGCCCATAGGTTGTCTCGTACATATGGCCAAGGCCAGGCGGCAGAACCGGTGAATATACGCCAAATCATCTAAACAAGTGTGTAGCAGTTCTGTAACGGTCGCGACAATAACGCGACGTTACTATACCTAGTTTATTTTATCACTGACATGGTTTCAATGATATTTACAACGATAATGATGATAGCATGATCAGCGCCTTACTGCCGCACTCAGAGAGGTATAAAGATTACTTAAGGTTGCACAAGCCAGTCATTCTTCCATACAAACGTAGTATGGTGATTACTCCTCTGGTTGACGGTGTAGGTTCAAAGTTAAAATTGTATCAACTGGTCTTGTCATTATCTAGGCCTCTATGGAAGCAGAATTGGAAAAAAAATATTGGTTTGGAAGTTATGAGCGTCGAAACTTTCATATTTTAGCACTAATTTTAACAATCTTGGGGCGTAAATAAGTTACGTATATAGTACGAAAATAAAAAAGTAAAACCATTACAGGCATAGATTAGTTATTAAAGAATTCAAATAATTTTATTTTGAACAGATACGTTCAATGGATTTTTCATGGTATCCATACTACCAAAGGTCTGCATAGAAACAATCGCGCGCCCGTTTTAGTTGTGTCTCTTTCGTTCTATGCATTTCGCTCGTGATGTCGGATGAAATAGCATGCATTTTAGCCCCGCCCACCAACTAGTTGTTGCCGTTGGCTTGTTTACCCTTAAGCCATAAGTGATGGCTGGTAAAGATTTTGACAGTTTCGTGAAGGTTTTTATGTCAAATCTTTACTAAGGGATGGCTTAAGTAATCATTAAATATCTCTTGAGTACGGCAGTTAGTCGCTTGAGGGCGTAGGTTATTATTTCAATGGCTGTCACTGCCTATCAACTTCTTTAGGGTCAGTTCAGGCAGAACGGAAATATGGGCAATTAACGGTCTGCATTAAATTAGTTCTGGTATTGAAAGTAGAACTAGTGGTAGACCTCGTTGGTTTTAGTGCATGTTTACGTAAAGGCGGGGCGTCGCGCGGCGCGTACTGCGTTTTTAATTCAATTACATGGCGATGTATGAAAAAGTTAACGATTTCAATCGTCGATTTTACGAGAAGCTATTTTCGCACTTTAGTTCAAAATACAGCGTTTGTTGCGGTGGACCCGTCTCTCAGTAAATTAATAAAAAAGCATGAGTCGAGCCTTCTGCACGCGCCGCGCGACGCCCCGCGTCTCCGTAAACGAGCCCTTAGTGGTCGCAAGCGTGACTGCTGAGCATAAGGGCGTGGATTCGATTCTCGGGAGGATCCACTAAGTCTGGATTTGTGCCCGATTGAGGGCAATAGGCTCGCCACCTATTATTTAGGCTTAACATAACTGTGAGTGTACTATTATTTACACCTCTGTCTAACCCCTCTGGGATTACAAGCGTGATATATGCGAACATCAAGGGTCACCTCGCGCATGGTCACAGTATGCCAGAGACAAAGCTTGATTTCTGCGTCGATGTTCAAACAAATTTCTTTTATACTCGATGGTAATACGGTACAATTTTGAATGCAGCCCGTAAATTGCTCGCGCGGTGTCTAAACTGACTCCTAAAGTCTATTGGGTCTGCTACAAGGAGATAAATAGAACGTGTTCTTATTGAAATGGAGCGTTTACGGGAGCTTTGTTTTAGCGCGAGAAAGAGAAATACAAGGCTAATGACGCCATCCCTTTTTCGCCTGAACAAAAATGTATTCATAAAACCGGCTTTTGACTATGGGATATTTATATTACATCTTGAGATATAATATTTTATCGCTCGTCATAAATTTTGTACGTGACCGTTCAGTTCACACTGTGCTATAATATATATTTCATCCCATAGTCAAAAGCCGGCTTTACACGGTCCCAGTAGTGTTTTGAGCACACAACGCCTAAAAATAATTAGATCTTATTTCATTAGTTGTAGATTGCTCAGTGTTCGTATTACTCTGGTTCTTATAAATAATGTTAGTCACGTTAATAAGGTTGCCAGACTTTACTGCTTAGCCGGCCAATTTCGGCTTTTTACACCTTTGTCCGGCTAAAATTTACAGTTGATAGATAAAATAATAATTCATTTAAGTCGAACAATAATAAACCGAGCGGCAGTTTAAAAAAATATATAAAAAATTCTAAATTATAATGTAAAAAAGATTGTGTGCATATTTCCATGACAAAATTGTTCATACATTTTATAGAAATGTCCGGCTAAAGTAACAGATCTATCCGCCTTTTCTATATTTTTTTAATCTGGCAACCATAGTCAAGTAAGTGTAGGTTATTCACTTCAGCGTTTCGGTACTGTTCTATATAATCTACATAATATATCTATTATCATATTACTAAATCATTGTTATAAAGCATTTTCATGTTATGTTTTGATCTATGAATTTAATATTCCTATAGATATACGTTTAAACCTAATTTATTTATAAATCGTTACTTGTAAGATTCAAATATTACCCACTAATGTTTTACGTAAAATATTTAAAATTAAAATAAAACACAAAAAAGTATTTTTGGTATTTTTATTTTAGATCTCTATAACGACATCCATCATTAAGGATATATACAGATGATATCACGATTTGATGTATTATGTACAATGTCAATTTTTACAGAATATAATAAAATTCATGATAATAATTCATGTAACATTTTCAACTGCATGTTTTGTCGAGTGACCTAAAGCGATAGGAAAATAATAAATATATAGTTCACTTATCGGTCGAAGCGTAGCCCATCACTATTTTAATTGGTTGTGAGTTGTACAGAAGCTAGCACATCTAGCTTCTACAATATGTCAAATATCTTCAATACATTTTCAACTTTATCGCTTTACATTTAAGGTTGATTAGGAAAACATAACAGTATCGAGTAGCTATGTAAAGCTAGTATCGATTTGTATAATACCCACTCATGTAACTTTGTTGAAATATATAATTTAAAAAAAAGAAAAGCATGATATGCTGGTATCTGTACGTAGACGACTCACATGCTTATTGTTTTGTGTGCCAAGGTAAGCAAAAGCATACCCACACAGATTAATATTACTTCAGACAAAATCATCATTTACCTGCCCTTATCCCCATTTATTTGGGGTCGACGCAACATGTCATCTTCCTCCATATTACTCGATTATCTCAGCTTTCTAGTCATATCATCCTCCACACTGTCCATCCATCGTTTCTTTGGTCATCCTTTCCTCTTATAGCAATCTACATTCATACCGGCCTTAAGAAAAATACAAAACAAAACGACAAAAAAGTATAAATGTAAACTGTTGAGCCTGTGAGAGGTTTTTTCAATCCTAAAATAATGTTATTCTTCAATAATTTCATCATTGAATGCATTAGGCATGACTCCACCAAAGCGCAGACTTGCGAATACCGACCAATCACATTGATTGAAATAAGCAAAGCGTCTCTTTACTCTCCTGTGATTGGACGAATTCTTGCGGAGCGGAGACGAGACCGCTTCTTTACGCTGCGGTGGAGAGATCTTCACCCAAAAGCAACCATACACGTAGCTATAATTTGAGACTGACGGAAAGTCATATCACTATCACTACACATTATAAAACAAAGTCCTCCGCCGTGTCTGTCTGTTCGCGATAAACTCAAAAACTACTGCACCGATGTTCATGCTATTTTCACCAATGGATAAAGTGGTTCTCGAGGAAGGTTTTTGTATATAATTTGTCAAGTTTACCGACATCCACGCGGGCGAAGCCGCGTAAATCAGCTAGTGTATAATATTTGCGACAGCTTCACCCACGTCCCATACTTCGCAAGATAAACGAACTATACTATTTTAAGCGTAACTAAGTAACACGTCTACTAGGTGTACCTAATAGGAGGCGAGGTTTTGAGAACATTGGTGTTGATTGAGATAAAACTATAATAATGTACTTTGTTAGGGTTTGAATTATTTGCCCTGCTTACTGTCCGCCTTTTAAAAAATTGAGAATACAAAAAATGGCCGGACAGTGAGTATGCAAAGCCAGGCTCAAACCTCTTGACACCGTACGATAATTTCCCGTATCATAGCCACTTTATACAACTGATATTCTTGGACAGATGTATGAATATACAAAGTATTGATGTTGGTAATCAATTTCCCTGAGTTTTACAATGGTTTTCATGCCACTAATAGCTTGGACGCGATCGTCTGCCTCGCGTACTCTGTGTCGACAAGACCGCGGCAAACTAGACAGAACTCTTGCACCGCCTCCAGTATCCTCCGCTTACTTGCTTTCTCCCTGGTAACATAAATAAGGTGTTATTCACAATAATACATGAAATAAGAGGTTTCTGCCGGGGCTGTGGGTTGATCGAAAGAGATACCGCGGCCCCGGACACAAAGGGCTAAGAAGGAACATGGGGAGTTTTTAGTCAGTTAAGTAGAAGTCTTTTTTTTTTTTTGGTGGGTGGAAAATCATCAAATGACCCCCCCCCCCTCGCTCTTGGGCAGAGGGAAGGGGAGTGTCAGACTTCTACTGACTAAAAACCGAACCCATGTTCCTTCTTTGCCCTTGTGCCAAGGTCACGTCATCTAGTACTAAAATCCGCGGCCCCGACGGGCTTGTCAGTAGAAGTCTGACACCACCTTCCGTTCCGCCCAGAGCGGGAAGAGTCCTTTGTTGATTTCCCACCCTCCAAAAAAAGGTATTCAATACAATGTTAACTAGATACGGTATAGTCTAACAGTCTTAATTAATACCTACTTAACTAATGTTGTCCGCGATTTTATCTGCGTGTCATTTTCTGAATAAAAAGTAGATTATATTGTTCTTCTCCCGGCTACATATCTGTCGAATTTCTTAACTACCGGTTCAGTGGTTTGGTGACAATGATTACCCTTTTTCACCAAACTGCTGCTTTCTACCGAGACCGTTAGATCTTCATAGTTTTCTTGATGTTTCTATAATATTGAGATTCTTACAAGAGCAGTATTGTGTACGTACTTTAAAACGGCTTGTATGAACTTTTGCTTGTGTGGGTCCGTGGCGTGGATGCTAGGGAAGCCGGGCGTGGCCAGGGTCTGCCGCAGCCACGAGCCCAGGTCTGCGTCCCGCCAGCTGGCGCGGTTCAGGCACAGCAGGATGTCTGCTACTGGCTCGATCTGGCTGCGCGGGGTTCCTCCACCTAGTATGGTAGTCAATTAGTCTAGAGAATCCAGTTAAAACGGCGGGAGGGGATTTTCAGAATTTAGGCATAAACTAATCTAGGTTAGTACAAATTTTAATCTAATCTTCTCTCTTTGGAAAAGCTTATACGTTAAATGTTGGTAGAAGGCTAAAAGAAGTGTGAATATTTTTACATACAGTTTTTTCGTGTTGCATTTTTAATAAAAATGCAACTATCCGAAATGATTAGAGATCGATTGGATTTAAAAAAGTCTCCATACATTGTCCACCCTACACAGTACAGAGAGGTATGAAACTATATAGTAGAGGACTGAATCCTGAATAAGGCTGGCACATAGAAAGAAAACATATTTATGAGAACGAAGTTTTGTTCTTTTTTTTGGGTTATTGTTATTTTTAATCAATTTGTTTTGTCATGTGTCAGACCAATAAATAGTTTTTCTTTCTTTCTTATACCCATTGGTGGGTGATGGTATCCTGGTGCATAGTTACCCATAGCCTGCATGGAGGCGACGACGAGTGCAGGCGCGCGCGGTTGCAGCAGGTGCGGGCGCTGCGCCGCGAGCGCTGAGATCCACATACACGCCGCACGCGCGCCGCCCAGCTCCCACAGCCGCAGCATGCCGCATGCTGACAGAATAACATGACAAACCCTATATTACTGATAGATATGCGAGCGTAGGACAAGTGAAACAACGGGTGGCTGGAAACACACTGACTATATTTGACAAACAACACTACTACTTATAATAGGAGTGGATGCAACCACCCTCATATTTGCATATATTACATTCCTCCCTCTAGCTTGATAAATATACCTACGCGCAAAGAATACAGAATCAAGAATTATGCATTTTAATAAAACCTTTTATAGTCTACTCTAGGTACGGGCCGAAACAGTTTCCCGGCACCCCGTTGCCCTTCTGTCTGGGCTTGCTGTTGTGAGGGAGACCCTTCTTGTACATTTTCATCAGTCCCTTCAGATGCCTCATGAAATTCTTCATCTTCTGGTAACTTTTCAGACTGCGATGCCCTGTCCTCTGTCTCCTCTCTCCCCTCTCCACCTTCGACAGGTGTACTGTTATTCACCGTTGAACTTGGGCACGGCGGTGCAGTGGCTTCTTGTGAAGAGACGTCTTCCAGATCAATTGGGCAATCTACTGAATGTTGGGGAGTGCGGCCCGTACCTTTATATGGCAATAATTGATTTTTATGTTTTTTTATCGTTTGTGAAGTTATCCAATCTTTTACCATATAAATGACCTTTCCTATTCTTTTTACTATAATGCCTTTGTTCCATGAATCCTGAGTGTTTGCGTTATGTTTTTTATACAAAATAAAGTCACCGGTATTGAAATATTTTTGTTTTTTTTTATTATTTATTTCTTTAGACTGCAAACACTGTTTATTTTCGACGTGTTTAGCGAGAGTGACAGATGCCGGCGGTGGTGGTATCGGGTTAATTAAATCTAATCGCGATCGCAATTTGTGTCCAAAAACTAACTGGGCAGGCGAACATCCCGTTGTGGAATGTATGGAGTTTCGATAATCAAACAGATATTTACACAACTTGTGGTTTATAGTTTTACCACTGTGAGCCGTTAATATGCATGATTTGATTCCTTTTTTTACCACTTTCACGTAACTTTCAGCCTGTCCATTGCTGGCCGGATGGTAAGCAGGCGACGTGACATGCGATATACCGTTAGATATACAAAACGATTTGAACTCTGCTGAAGTGAATTGTGTACCATTATCACTAACTATCGTGTGTGGCAAGCCAAATCTCGCCATGTACTCATATAATTTGCTAAGCACTGATACTGTCGTCGTACTCGCTCCCATGTCATACGCTTCAACCCATTTAGTGTACGCATCCACTATAACTAAATACGAACGATTATATAATGGGCCGAGAAAGTCTATGTGGATTCGATAAAACGCCTGCGGGGGGTGTGGCCAATGCGCCAGCGGCGCGCGCGCCGGTGATTGTCTGAGTTGTAAACAAACCTCACAGCTTGCAATCATTTTTTCTACTGCATTATCAATCCCGGGAAACCAAAATCTGCTGCGAGCCTCTGCTTTTGTTTTGACTATTCCCAAATGTGATTTATGAAGCTCTAATAATAATTTAGACCTTATTGTTTCCGGAATAACTACCTTGTGGCCCCGCATAATGCAACCGCTTTCTACCGACAACTGAGTTTTACATAAAAAATAAGGCTTTATAAAATTATCTGATAATCGTTCTGGCCAACCATTTACAATATATAATACGACTTTGCTTAAAGTATTATCTTTCATCGTTTCATTACGAATTTCCTCAAGTGTTACCGGTAAACTACCATCTATAACGAAGTTAATATACGAGGCGCGATCTTCTACCGGCTTAAGACTGCCACAGCTGTCGGCCCCGTGAGCACACTCCTCCCTCGCCCCTGTCGCCTCCTCGTCGGGCAGGCTCGCACGCGACAAATAATCTGCGCTGTTGTCAGCGCTACGTATGTATTCTATTGTGTAATTATAGCCACTAAGAAACATAGCATAACGCTGCAATCTGTTTGCTGAGACTTCTGGAATGCCACGATAAGGGCCAAAAATCGACAACAAGGGCTTATGATCTGTACGGAGTACAAACGGGATCGCCCTTCCATACAAGTACTGGTGAAAACGCCGCACTCCGAATATAATTGCTGTAGCCTCTTTCTGGATTTGTGAATACCTCTTTTCTGCGGCATTCAGTGTCCGAGAGGCAAACGATACGGGACACTCCACTCCATCAGATCCTATCTGTGACAATATCGCTCCTAAACCAGTAGGTGACGCGTCAACCGTTAATATTATTTTAGCATTCTGATTGTAATGAGCTAGTACCTGATCCGATGCTAAACATTTTTTTATTTTATTGTATGCATTGTTATGTTCGTCCTCCCATTTCCATTTACTACCCTTATGTAATAATGAATAAAGTGGACTCATTATTGAGGACGCGTTGGGAACGAAGTTTCTGTAATAGTTAACTAATCCAAGAAATGACTGTAGTTTGTTTACGTTTGTTGGGACAGGTGCATCGACAATTGCTTTTACTTTTTGTTGTGATTTTTTCAGCCCGTTTTTGTCGATGGTATAACCTAGGTATTCTATTTGATCTTCGAAAAATACACATTTATCCTTACGAAGTGTCAGTCCTGCATCTTGTAACCTTTGTAAGACTGCACTTAACCTTTCCAAATGCTGCAATTTATTTTCTCCTGTAATACAAATGTCATCTAGCATACACATAACACCGTCCAACCCCGACAATAAGCATTCCATTGCCCGTTGAAATATAGCGGGAGCACTAGCGAGACCGAAAACTAACCTCGTGTACTTAAATAGTCCGCGGTGGGTATTGATACAAGTTACGTCTTGAGACGCTTCATCTAGTAAAAATTGTGAATAGGCTTGTGTCAAATCTAGTTTACTGAACTGCTGCCCCCCATGTAATTTCGTGAATAGTTCTTGAGCAGTTGGTAAAGGGTACTGTTCGACGACCAACTGTTTATTCACACTTACAGAGTAGTCCACGCACAGTCTAACAGACCCATCGCGCTTCAACACAGGCACGATTGGTGACGCATAATTCGAATGCTGGACCGGTTTGAGAACACCTATAAGTATCAACCGATCTAACTCAGTGTTTATCTTATCTCTAAGAGCAAATGCGATCGGACGCGCTTTGAAGAAAACCGGTTTCGCGTCGTCTTTTAATTGCAACTTCACTTGATATTTTGTAAACATTCCTAACTCGTCTGAGAAAACTTTCGGATATTGTGATTTTAACTGTTCGACGATGTTATTGGTTTGTTTAAAAAAATTTACTTGTAACATTTGCAACTTAAACAGAGAAATAAAATCTCGACCTAGAATTGGAGGGCCACCGTCGCGTATCACACGTATCCTTATATCATGTGTTTTATCCAAATATGTAACAGGTAATTTAACGGTTCCTAAACAATGTATTACGCTTCCCGTGTACGTGAATAATTGGTCGCTCGTCAGTGATAATGGTACACTTTTAAAATACTTTCGGTACGTTATTTCCGAAATTGCTGTGACCGCCGAACCGGTATCGATTTCGAATTTGATTCTAACGCCCTGCAGTGAAACTAATAACGTCATAGGTTCACCTTTGTTCGAACATATTTTTTTTACTTTACCGTCATCATCACTCTCGTTAGACTCGCCGGTACCTACGAAATTGATTTTTTTACACACTCGGCGTAGATGGCCTTTTACATTACACTTTTTACACGTGTAACTAGCAAACCGACACTGTGACGTAACATGGTTTTTATATCCGCACACCGCACACACTTCTTTAACACTCGGTTCTTTAGCACTGGGTCCGTTAGCAGCACGCGCGATCTTGAACAGTGCCTCGCTCGGCGGCTGACCCTGCGACGACGATGCAGCTGCTCCCTTACGTGCGCTGCGCACGCTCTCCGCCAGCTCCACAGCTTTCGCCAGTGTGAGCTCCTGCAGGTCACGTGCGAACAGCTTGTCTTTCTCCGGCCCCGGTTGCATTCCCATTACAAACCGGTCACGAAGCGCCTCTTCCACGTTCAGGAACCCGCAATGCGTAGTAAGCCCCCGGAGCCTCGCTGCCCACTGAGGGTAGGTTTCTTCCGCGTCTTGTGTAGCTGCATAAAAATTGTACCGCTCCCCAAAACCACATTTTTTTGGGGTAAAGTGCTTGTCGAGGAGTGCCAAAATGTCTTCATACGGCACTTGTGTTAATTCCTTCGGCAGCGCCAAATCAGCCGCTAGCTTGTACGTGCTGTCAGTGAATGCGCTCAGCAATATCGCCCGCCTTTTCACTCTTGATGAATCCTTTGCATCGTTGATATCGTTCGCAATGAACCATTGAGAAATTCTTTGTTTGTAATTTTGCCACGTATGGATACTGTGGTCAAAACTCGATAAAATTCCGAAGCTAGACATCTTTTTTGTCTTCTTTTTTTTTTCTCTTTAACGCGGGTAACTCGTCGCCACTGATAGATATGCGAGCGTAGGACAAGTGAAACAACGGGTGGCTGGAAACACACTGACTATATTTGACAAACAACACTACTACTTATAATAGGAGTGGATGCAACCACCCTCATATTTGCATATATTACAATTACAATGCACATTTTATGTATCAGGTGTAAGGGACCGCCCTTCGAAAACTACCGGGGTGCGTTCTTTTTAATCAACCGGAACTTTCCTCCGAATTCATTTCATTATACACAGTGTAAACTGATCCTTTAGGCAGTCGTCAATCAGAAACAGAATGTTGAACATAAGATTTGAAGTAAATATACGATCGGGCTAAATTTTAAGTAAATATAAGTCTGGCCATTCCTAGTGATACATACGAATACGGTCTGTTCTTGGCTATTTTCCCGCTAGATGGCGCTGAAGTCAACATATTTTGCTTTATATGTATGTAATTCAAACATTAGTAATCAGTAGGAGTATAGCTCCCGACACGTAACTTGGCAAGGTTTCGAAATTCGAATTCAAAGTTCGCGCATCGTACACTTAGTGCTACAAAAAGATGAGGCTCTGGTTGGCTGGACAAAACTTCAAAACGGCTCGCATTTACAATAGGGCACTTTATGTGACGGCTAAACACCCTTATTTCAGAATAGGTGACGCTACAGAATCTTAGATAATCGATCGAGAGCGTGTCCAGCCAGCTTGAAAAACCACTTTTCGCTGGTCTCTCAATCTCGGTAACGGGAGTGATTTTGACGACTTTTTGCATATCAACGGGCGTCACATAAATATGTGACAGGCATCAAGCTAAAAGTTTTGTGATACGTACAGTGGTTTAGTAGAAAAATGCAAAAAACTGTGTCCAGCTATCTTGAATTTACGTAAAAAACTTTTGGCTGGCACTTCCGAATCCCACATAACGGGAGCGTTTTCGAATATGGTTCCTTTACTAATACTTGGTGACGCAATGTGTGACAGTAATAACGTTTGATTTATGGCGTCACATGTAAGGGTTTACGAGATATCAATGAAAACTTAATGTATACTTGTGTCCAGCCATCTTGAACTCAGGCTGGCTGGACACGTGTATCTCCGCTGCCTGATGATCTACGACCTTCAAAATGTTATCAAAATGTTGTGACGGGGACGATAATGATAACCTGAATTTGTGACGGAGAAACTTTGCGTAGTTTCAAAGATATTGATCATTTAAATTTTTCCATACAAACACTGTAGTAGGGTTACCAATATTGTAGGTTTTATGTAGGACAAAGTATATTTTAAGGTGTTTTCTTTAATGGACGAAAATCCGCGTATTGGTGATACCACAGAAGAGATAAAAGAGGTTAGAAAGGCCATGTGGGCGGGGCACGCGCGCCGCATATATGATCAGACGATCATATGTCGACAAAATTTGATTTACTGACCAACAATCGCGCTCATATTGTGACAGCGAACGGAGCTCCGCGAAAAAAAAAGAATTATGCCGTGTTGCGCGATTATTACGTGTCGGAAAAGAAGCCAGGTGTGCAGTGTGGCTCGAGAAGGGATTTCTCTTCATCGGTAAGTCTAAAAACCTTAAAATACAAGTGATATTTGTAATTATTACAATAGTATTATGTAGTTCGCAGACAAAAATGATACAATCGCAAGCAGAAACGAAATTATGTACATTGCTTGCAATACGTGGGTACCATCTTGTACTACGTGGGCGATTGCGCAATGCATTTCGTTCACTGCGAACGTCGCGTGCGACGAGCCAAAGCTTAAATTCTGCCTACTCTTTGCGTTTCGATAGTGTTGTACCAAGTTGTCAATAATGTCGATATTTAGTATGTCTGAATGCATTCAAATGATTATTATGTTATGATTACAATAACTTTTGTTTATCCCATACTATCAATACCTTATTATTGTTTATTGATTGTTTTTCATCTAAAATTTGTTTTGAGGTTAGCCATTTATAAATCGAAACATACATTTTAAATTTTATTTTTAGATTTCCAACAGATCCAGATATGTTACAGACCTGACTAAAGCTATTATAGAAAAATGTTAGTGTGAGATTGCATTTTATTCTAAAAATTCGAATTTGAAAGATAGCAAGCGCATGCTATTGCTACTTAATAAATACGTTTTATTTCAAGACAATAATAAAATCTGAATTGAAATTGAATATCAAGTACCTACTTAATGTTCAATATTTGAAAAAAATCTTTTCTGTTTACTTTTTATCTTTAATTTTTTATGTGTGAGAGACCAATAAATATTTTTGCTTTCTTATTTTCTTTCTTTCTGTCCCGTCCCGAAATTAAAGCAAAAACTGCAAAACTTAAAGTAACAAAACTCAAGTAATTTTATCGATATACATTATCGACCTTTTGGTCACCGTAACATGTATGAGAAATATACGCAAGTGTGAGTGTACGTCAAACGCAATGTTTGCGCTAGTGTGACAACCAGTAGCAAGCTCGCGATCTAAGTGAGTGCGGTTTATTTGTGTGCATAATTCGCGTACTTATTAGCGTCTTGCATGTAGTGGATATAGAGAGTGGGAGACAAGCGGCGACACGCGTTCTAATACAAATCAGGAACTATTTCCTTTCTAACCTCTTTTATCTCTTCTGTGGGTGATACTAATACGAACAACTGTAGATATTTAAATCAATAGAAGACAAAAGTGTAGAAGGGGGAAAGGGGGGGGGGGGTTAAAATTATTGATTATTTACGTTCAGATTCTACTCTTTTTAGTAGATAAGTATTGGTGTTTTTTATGATAAGTACGTATGTAGATATTGTGTCAGGATAACAGACTAATGCTCTAAGGTATTTAAATGAAAAAATAATGTAATTCACGTTACTTACCAAGGACCTAGTTAAATGACAACGCGCTTAGCAAATATTGCACGTATTCCTTACAAATCGACGGAAGGCTCTAAATACCATTAACCGGAACGTATGCATTTTGTTGAGTTCTTAATACGGGAGACAAGTGAAACACATGACAGCTATTGACACACTGATTTATTTGCTGATGGACACGAGGCGCGGGCGCAGCCACGCACACATAGATATCGTTAGCACACATACACAACACATTTGAATGCACCAATCACACGCGCGGATGACGCTACCTCATACCCCGCGCCCCAAGCCACAAACAAAGAGACCTAAAAATGACTTCTGCGCAACGCAACTAACGACTCTTGCCAAGTTACGTGTCGGGGACTATAGCCTATAGAAACTTTTTAAGTTTTAAGTGTACGCTACGCTGTACATTGACTTTTGTAGTTTGTACGTCATGTGGTCACACTCATTATGTACTTTAGGTGTGCATTTCTCTAACTTAGTATGTAATCGTATAAATTATATAATATACACTAGTAGCAATAAATCCATCAAGGGAATCACTTGCTTACCTAAATCCATTAAATCGGGCAGCATATCTTCTAGCCAGTCGAGAAACTGTGGTTTTTTCTTGGTGATGTTTTGCAGTAACATGAACATTCCTTCATTGAGATCTGGCATTCGGGAGGGATCGGGCGATAGGACCCGAAAGGTGGCCGATATGCTTCCGTGTAAGAGTGGCCGAGCACCTGCCCATTCTCCTCCGTGGGCTATCACTATCTAGTAACATAAAATTCATATTAATGCCTTGTATTTATGGTCTAGTATTGTGTGTTTCTATAACAAGTTGTAGTTCTATAACACTACGATCTTAATTTCAAGAATTTTGCCATATGGCAATGTAAATGTGACAATCGATGGTATGCTGGAAACACTGCTTCGTTAGGTTAATTTTCAAAAGACAAGTCATCGTTTGCCTAGCTTTTTTTTCCAAACTATGTTTGACTCATTGCAGCGATGCCAAGTAGATTGGCGGTAAATTCAAGTGCTGAGGAGCCTATACTAAGACACCGTCCAAACTGAGAACCAGCAGACAAAACATATCCCATAATGTCAGTATTATTATTATCACAGAACACTTGCCAGTTTGACGACGTCCAGTCCGTTAGCGCTCGGGTACGTGTTGAACCCGGCGTGGATCAGTTGCGCGATGTCTGACACGAGTGGGAGCAAATCGTCGATCAGTGAGGACACTGTCTGCCGAACTATGTCGAACATTGGCTGTCGAAATAAAACGTCTTGAAAAGAACTTAGAACTCTAAATCAAATACCAAGTCTTAATAATAAGACTGGGCCCAGATTGGCCGAAGCAAAGAAAACGTAATAAGATAAAGACTTAGGCATCGTTTACACCAAACGTATTGCCCGCCGCTGACTGTGAGCACGCGTTACGCAGTTTATCGCTTTTCAATATATATTTAACTTCTTGTTCACACCGAACCGACTATACGCTATTACGTAGATCCATAGAGACAGTGAGCATACTCACAGTCGGCGGCGGACAATACGTTTGGTGTGAACGATGCCTTATACATGAAATGGTCTTGAAGTGTTAGTATAAAAAGGCTTTTACTAAACATTGCTTCTCGCGAAATCATGTTACAATGTTTGTGTAAATTTTTGTTAGAATCAGCAATATATTTGCTAAGATTGTAGGTACAGGTATAAGATATTATAGGTACATACATACATTAATGAGATCGGCTGGTCTACCTTACGGTGTGCAAATTAATTCAAAATAATTTCGACAAAACAAAACCGAAATTATTGCAATCTTAAAATTGCGAAATTATTGTGTTCCAAATAATTTGTATTGTAAGTTACAAACCTCAACAAGCGCCTGGTTGTTAGCATAGGCCGGTAGCGCGGGCGCCAGTGTACGGAACAGAGCTGCGGCCAGCTCACCTTGTGGAGCCAACGCACCTAGCAGTGCTGTACAACACTCTGCTGCCAGTATTGCGCCGGTAGTATCGCCTGCCTGGTGATAATACGTTTTAAAGTGAAAATACGATCCGGCTGGCGTCACCCATCCCTTCTTTAAATTGAAAAATTCCGTGGCATCAGACACTTTCATGGTATGAAAAAAGTACAGACGCCAGCATGTCAAGCTCCCGAAACTGTCAAATTTTCCCAACGAACCTTGAACCTAATGCTCTAGAAATAAAGTCGAAAATCTATCAAAGAAATCTGACAGATTGTAGTAGCTTGATGTGCTGGCGTCTGTACATCACAATTTCTTAATACTAATTCTAAAGCTGTGAGTTATTTTCAACACGAAATCAATTTACAATCACAAAACACTGTTTGTTTGGCAATCGACAAACAACGAAAGGCGGTGCGGAGCACATGACGTTCAAACAATCAGCGCGCGAGGTGCGTTTCGTCACATACCATTTCACAATTTGACGGTTTCACTTCGATAAATTATAATCTACCTAAATCTACTACTATTATAAAAGAATGCGTTAAATTGTAAACACTATGTTTTACAGATTACAATCTAGCGAGATAGATTATAATCTAACGGTATGTACAAGTTTACGGTGAGGTATACATACTTGTGTCTCCAGTTCGTCCCGCAAGGTGACAGCGAGAGGTCGCAGCAGTGGGACCGCGACGTCCAGCTCCGCCGCCGCTAGGGCCGCGCCCGCCGCCGCCACCAGCTGGCGTCGCACCCACTTGTCTGAGCGACCCGAGTTGTACTGGAATGTCTGCTATAAATGACATTACAAAGAGCGATATAAGTTTTTAAACTGACATGGTCACACTAACACTATCATTAAGGTTGATGTTCCAGGGTAGCCCGCGAAATTCAAATTTTCTTACGTTTTTAGCGATTTGCAGGTCAGTGCTAGGTTGTATGTTAGTGAATTAAGTATATGATTTGCGGGTGTAAGACGTATGCAGTTACAGAATTATAATCATCAAAATGATCATTACAACCCTCCAAGTTCATGTAACTTTCAAGAATGAGTATTTCATCAAAAGGTCATTCTTGAGAGTTACATGAACTTGGAGGGTTGTAATGATAATTTTCATCATATTTTCACTAACATACAACCTAGCACTGGCCTGCCAATCGCTAAAAACGTAAGAAAATTTGAATTTCGCGGGCTACCCGAACAAGAAAGTTACAAAGTAAAGTCATAAACATACATCCGCAAAAACTTCAGTTTATCCGTGATCATGGTGCTTGTAACAGCGCTGAAATATCGGGAGCTCGAAACAAAAAGTACTAACTATGATAACTAATATCCCGTTGTCAGTGTTAATGATACTAAAGTCCCTGTATTTCACTATTGCACATAGTTTATTACATACTAGCTGACCGACGCAACTTCGTCTGCGTCACATAGTATAGCTTATATTACCTTTCTCGATAAATCGACTATCCAAAATTTAAAAAAAAAAAACAATTCCAAGCAGCAGTTCCTGCCGGCTATGACCACCGAAGAAACGGGTTTTGTAGACGGAAGAATCGACAAAATGAGAGATTGTAGCAAGGTTTCACGTCAAATTGTATGGAAAAATCTTTGTCTATTCTTGGTAGAATAGAGATAGAATCGCCATGCTACGGGAGCTGAGATTAGCGCGTTCAACCTAACAAACTCTTTAGCTTTATAATATTAGTATAGATTTTCCCCAGAAGGCACGCTTCACCTGACAATAGTTACCTGTGCAGCTTGTACGATATCTGGCGCGAGTGCAGCGGCTGGAGCGCTGCAGTCAGCGGCAAGCTTACGCAGCGCTAGAGCGGCCGCGCGCGGGCAGCGCTGCAGCGCCGCACCGGCTGCGCGCACGCACTCGGGACCTAACTCACGGGCTTCAGGAACTGACGATATCCAAGATGCGTAGCTGCCTAGGTAAAAACGAGATTGGAAGAGTTAATCGATGCGAAAAATTGTTAGTAAACTAACTTCCGCCCGTTGTTAGTCCGAGAATAACTCACACGAACATGGTACCATGATAAAAAATATTCTGTATTGTAGAACATAGTAATATACAAACACATTCTATGTAGAAAAAAAATAGTTGGGGTAAAGCATGTTGTTGGGATTCAGGTGTGTCGCATGAAACAGGTCGCTAGGTACAGTTCTTGCCGATATGAAACTAAAAACGACTTACCAAGACAATCAAGAGCAGTATTCAACATCCTTTTACTAGTGGACGTATGCACCACATTCAAGGCATGTTGCATGAGTGCCAACAGTGCGGGCTGGGAACTCTGCGCCGGCGCCGAGTCGGCCAGCGCTGCGAACACGTGGAGCGCGGCCTCTCGCCCGCTCTCGTTCGTGGCCGACGTGAACGCGGCCTCTACTGTCGTCCAACACCAGTTGCCTAGGACGCCGTAGCAGTACATCTGCACACACAAATTATTTCAATTTAAAGTTACTTCATGTCACGTATACGCAACACCACACTGCGCTCCAAAACACAAATCACTGACGTTGCTCAAAAAGCCGCTAAGCTGAAGTGGGACTGGGCTGGCCATGTCTGCCGTATGCCCAACGAGCTGTGGGCCAAAACAACCACGTTCTGGAACCCTGACACAGCCAAAAGGCGACGTGGTAGACCTCGAAGGAGATGGCGGGACGAGCTTGACAGAACAAACGACCAGTGGTCCACATTGGCCCTGGATCGCAAAATTTGGAAATCATGGGGGGAGGCCTTTGCCCTGCAGTGGGATGACACGGGCTAACAGTAACAGTAGCATGTCACGTCAGTTGATGCAGCAATCACCCACAATTCTGCCCTCATTGCCCCAAAATCTTGAAATTAATATGACTTCTGCGCTTCCATCGAGTCGTCAGAACACTTGGTTTTAAATAGGGTAGTTGACTACTGATATCTAATAAATAAAGAGAGAAGTCCTGACTGACTGACTCATCATCGCGCAGCCCAAACCCTTGGACCTAGAAAGCTGAAATTTTGCACAGAGGTTCCCTTTATAATGTAGACAAGGAATAAGGAAGGATTTTTTGAAATTCAACCCCTAAGGGAGTTAAATAGGGGATGAAAGTTTGTATGGAAAATCGTCATTTTCACGCGGGCGAAGCCGCTGGCAAAAGCTAGTATACAATATAGGGTAAAAAAAATGTTGACTACTGTTAAAAAGTTACGAAAATGTTAAGTTATTTCAAAGAACTAACAGAAATAATACGATGTGTAAAAACGTAATAAAATCGATCAAAAAATGGAGTTGCTACACGCTTTAGAAGTTGCACTTTCTATGCTTGTCGCGCGAAACGGCCATTTGTACTACGTAACTATGGCGGTGTGCAAGTAAGACTTCACTGCTTCATAGCGCAGTCTTTGTCTAGTAAGTCATTTGAAATCGGTTAAAACTAAGCCATTTTTTAGGATATAACACTTATATTAGTTTTTTTTATTACTTTTGCCTATATTTTAAGTACCCAATTTATTGTTGCTTATAGTACTGACCACAGTGTCGCCGATGTCCTGTCGGTAGCACCGCAGCAGCTCCAGGTCGTCCTTCGAGAGGGACACGTCGGCGGGTGCCGTTGACTTGGTGACCAGTGTCGTGAGCAGCCGGGAGAACACTTGCTTCCATATTGGGTGGATGGCTTGTGTTTTCTCCCTAAGATTTAGTATTTCGTCCTGGATATAAATATTGACGTTTTGTTATTAGGAAGCTAGGCCAGGAAGAGGATTATAAAATACTAGGCTGTTATTAAAGTAACCATGATTTTGAAACAATATTATTTTTTGTTAGAGATTTGCCACAGATCTTAGTAGAAGTTTCTTGTCCATTCTTCTCTTTAGACCTCTACGCTTTGGAATGGGCAAGCAGCAACCACAGTTCATTCAAAAGTAGCTTTAACTTTGTTTTTGAGATACAAAAGTGCCTGGTCACTCAGACGACTATTGTTCTTCTTAATTACGCAGCGGATTTAGTTGCGGTTTTCATTATCATTTAGAAAATCTCTTTCGGAAGGATTATGTACATAATTAATATTATATTAAACTTTCATGAAATAAAGAATTGTGTAATTATATCAAGTTTTACAAAGCGGGGGTGCAAGCTAACAAAAAAATCTCACCTGTAGAGTATACCAGAAGCCAAAGGTAAGATTGGACCTTGTCTCGTGCAGAGGGTAATGCCCGGGCGCTGCCTGCGCGGCCAGTATGAGCTCTATGAGTTGTCGCGCGCCGTTGGCTGCGTCACACCCGTCTGTACTCTCTGCTGCCTTCACTAGTGTGTGTGCGTGGCACTCGCCTAGCGAGCGGCAGCATGTTATGAGGGCTGCTAGCAGTTCCTGACAACATTCAAATAAACAACAACTATCATTAACTATGTAAGTATATAAATAATTAAAATTTAAGTGTCTGTTTGTTATTTTGAACTTACAGCTTTTTACTAAATGCATGTGAAAGTATCTAATATCTAAAATCTTAACACAAAAAATGACTCCTTCGGAGTTGAATCTAACTTGACTTTCATATTGGCAAGTTTGATAATGAAAGGTGACCAATTATATCGTGCTCAAAAATTCAGTGACAGTTTTTGCTATTTGATGTACCAAACCAAAACAAATAATAAATAATACGTCGGCTTGAGACTCTATATTTTAGTTTTCTAATTCTCTTACTAAAGACTTTCAAAAAATAACCGCCATTTTTACGCCAGGTCGGGTACTTCTGGGAACACCAATAGAAAAACCTAGCTACTTATTTAGATCATTTTTTAGAACACAAACCTCGTTTATAGAGTTAGGCACGTTGTCTCTAGCCATAAGTGGCGCTGCAAGCGCTGCAACGTCGGTCAGCAGTTGCAGCGCTGAAGCGGAATACCGCGACGCAGCCGCTGTCCCGCCAGCGGCACGCACTGATGATAGACATGCTTCACACGCGTCTAGGGGCGTGTCACTCACTGCTGGGTTCCATCTGTCGATTCATTTAAGGCTGTTTTGAAAACGCCTAGTTGACGCTTCCCGTGACCTAAGGGCTGATTTTTACCTTGGCCAGGAGCTAAGTATTGCCATACAACGTGGCAACGCCTCCAGGCTCTTGGGCACATGACTATCTCAGGAAATTATTTGTGCACGCACACGTGACTACAGGTGTACAGTCACGAGCAATAATATGTGCACACTTGGCAAAATTCAAACGCGAATTTCTCGTGAAATCATGAATGCAACTTTGAGATATGACCCACTTTATGATATGTTTGGTACTTTGTGATAATATAAGCTCCAAAATACGTTAGGCCACATTAAAATGATATCAATACAGTTGGCGAAAATTACTACTGCTGACTGTACTGCCTGCTGACTAGTACTCACGTGTACAAAACCTGCACGATGGCCAGCAGAGCGCGACACAGCGGCATGCGGTCGGGCAGCGAGCCGGCCGCGCACTCGGCCGCGTCCTCGCCGCCCAGCGTGAGCCAGCTGCACGCGCACGTGGCCGCCGTCACCCACGACTGCACGACGGCTTCTGGTGGTGGCTCTGTTGTGTACTCCGTACTGACCAGAAACAAACACAAACATCATGTAATGTTATGAAGACGGTGAAGGAAAACATCGTGAGGAAACCGGCATGTCTTAGAACCAAAAAATTCGAAGATATGTCACATCTGCCAACCCGCACTGGGCCCGCGTGGTGGATTATAGCCCATCCCTGTCCTAGAGAGCAGGCCTGAGTCCCTGCAGTGGGAACATTATAGGCTGATGATGAATAAAGACGGATAAAAAACATGTGACTAAAAAAGTTATGGATATTAATGTTGATGGTGAGGGAGTGGAAGGCCAAAGAAAACATGGATGGATTGTGTAATGAATGAAGAAAGGAGTCGTGACGTCTGAAAGGGGAGAATGGAAAGAGAAAACGTGTTGCGCCGATTCCAAGTAGAATGAGACGGCACGGCAGGAAGATGATGATCGTGAGATAATTGTCAACAAGAGGAGCTTCTCCAGAGGTCTGCCGAGAGGCGAGAATTTCGATTTGAGACCTGTAGGCGAAAACTAGTCGGCGTTTTATCTGTCTCGTTATATTTTATTGTTAACGAAGTTTAAATAATTTCGTAAAAAATTGAGCTGATGGATATTATACAAAGTTTAATGAAACAAATTATTTTTTTAGGCTTAACTACCTTTTGTCCGCGACTTCGTCGGCGTGGAATATAGCCTAAATCCTTCCTCAATAAATGGACTATCCATCACAAACAGATTTATACCAATTCCAACCAGTAGTTCCTGGGATTAGCGTGTTCAACCAAATACACTCTTCAGCTTTATAATATCAGTATAGATTTGCTACATGTCTATAGAGATTTGGGAACATAAAAAAATGAAAAGTGCAATTAGAAAAAACTCTTTAAGATGAAATAGAATCAAACTCACTTGTATACAGTTTGTAAGCATCGAAGCATGTCATCTAATACTGCAGGGCAAGCCTGTTGTAGAGCTGTGCGATTTCTGCTGCGCAGGGCAGATCCCATTGTCATGCTGTTGTACTAGTAATAACAAAAAATAAAGGTTTTTAAACCAATCATGTTAACAATGAGACCCAACAATATCATGACATCTTATTTGCATACAGATTTATCTGCTTATATTTTTTAACCTGAAGTGAAGTTCAGCGAGCATGAGCTAATAAAAAATATTTTTACCATCAAGTAAAATTATTGAGTTATGTATGATTAATTATTGGTTAGCTGTATGTTCAGAATAGTTTTCTTAACCTTTACTGGTTATACTTACTTCTTCAGGTATCACAGTAAGAACTTCCAATAAAAGTCCCGAATTCTCCAAAGTAGACAGAGGCCTCAATATTGTAGCCAAGTCCACTGTTCCTTGCTGCAGGATAAATGCTGCTAACTGAAACAATTATCAATTAAGTACATTAAACACAATAATAAAAAAAATATACAAACAATTATATATATATAATTAATAATTATAATTATAATCATAACATTACATTAAAATGTTCTGAGAATTTAATGCAGTCAAGAAATGTTCCAATGTTGAATTTATCAACTCCCACTTCTTTGGGTATCAATTTTTTTTTTAGACAGAGTTGCAAAGAGATGGAACCTTACACAATAAATAGCTCTTTGTATGGCTAAACTAATACTGTCACTTACAGGATATTGTCTGTGACTATGTTTTACTAGTTGCCCCGGCGAACTTCGTTCTGGCTTGAAATATTTATCTGGACCTGGCATGCATTGAATTCCCTTTTCCTACCTACCTCCCTACTATCTACTCACCTACTACCTACCTAGCTACTACCTACTAAATTACGCAACATATACTTACACTGATACATAATCTGTTAGTGACAATCTTAGGTCCTTTAGAGTATGTAAACACGGCCTGTAGCAATTTGTCTTTCAGTTCATCATAGCTTTGAGGAGGCACCTCATTCCAACAGCGGAGGATCTTTGTATGGAGTGTAGTAGCTGCATAAAATTGAACCTCTGTGGCCTAAAAAGTAAAAAGTGTTGTTTTAGAAGTGGTCGTTCTATTCAGACTAATTTAACTTGTTTTATCTCTGATCTAACAAAAAGCATTGATGGAGGACACCAAGTTGATGCGATATACACAGACTTTTCCAGTGCCTTTGATAAGGTTAACCATAAACTTTTATTACAGAAACTCGAATCTCATGGTATACATGGTTCCCTTCTTGCCTGGTTTAAATCATATTTAAGCGGAAGGAAACAAGTAGTTTCAGTAGGAGGTCATGAGTCTAGTATGTATTATGCCAAATCCGGAGTACCACAGGGTTCGCACATGGGCCCTCTTCTTTTCATTATTTTTATCAACGATCTTGCTTCTCAAATTAGCTGCGACTTTTCATTTTATGCCGATGATCTAAAAATTTATAAAAAAGTAGAGTCACCAGCAGATGCCAGTCTACTCCAACTCGACCTTGATCAAATCAGCCTTTGGTGTAAATCTAACGGGATGTCCTTGAATGCAGATAAATGTTTCTGTATACGTTACAGTCGAAAATTACAGCCATCAATTTCTCCTTACAAAATAAACAACATCATCTTGCAAGAGGTTTCGGAAATCCGTGACCTGGGAGTAACACTAGACCAAAAACTAAAGTTCACCTCACATATCTCTGACACTGTAAATAAATCAGCACAAATGTTAGGTTTTATCAAGAGAAATGCCAAATCATTTGGGACAAAAACTTAGATTATCCTTTTCAAGGCACTGGTACGCTGTCAGTTAGAGTATGCCAGTATAGCATGGAATCCTATGTATGCTGTACATTCGCAGCGTCTCGAGACCATCCAGCGAGCATTTACAAGGCATATTGCATACATGTCTCCAGGAATATCCCACAGATGTCCATATGAACAGCGTTTGGCGTTCTTTCAAATGGAGTCCCTTCGAAACCGTCGCACTGTCCATGACTTGGTTTTTCTATATAAGACTGTCAATGGTCAAATTGAATGCGAACAGTTGCTAGAACGTGTCATGTTGTCAGTCCCATACAATCGTCCCAGACAGCCAATTTCCAGATTGTTTGAACCGCCAGCCAGTAGGAGTAACATTGGGAGACACTCACCAATATCAAGAATGTGCATACAATACAACGAACTCAACTCGAAATTACCTGATTTGGATGTGTTCTTTGGTTCCCTACCGAAGTTCAAAAGCCTGTTAAGGTCTCACTTGAACCGACATATTTAAAAAAAAAAATTTTGTTATATTACTTTTATACTATACTAGGACCTATCTATACTGTTTTTGTTATTAGTGAAAGTTTAAGTTTGAAGTCTTTCGACCTTCATCAAGTGTATTCTCCATGTTCGGGTAGGCGTGGATTATCGGGTATGGAGGCGGTATTTCAATTAAATCACAATAGGGGATCGGACTGGGTCAAAATAATATGATTCTGTTTAGTCCGTAAGTTAGATTATCGAAAAATATTGAATACGTGTTTTTTGTTTTATCAAATCAATAAAAATTACGAAGATAAAACGCGTCAAAGATCTTGGAGTGGGGCTTGAAACGTCACTTGTGTCGTCAAAATGTACTATCATATGACGTCACACGAGTTTTCGAAGCACTGTATCGTCTTCATTTTAAGTTTACGTGAAATAAGAAAAAATACGTGTCCAATAATTTTTGGAAATCTATCTGACGGACTAATTAGTTTTTTTTTGTCCGATCCCCTATTGTCACAATCACTGCACTTATAATTCTCAATAATTAAACCAAAGGTCTCACAAACTCACTATCTAAGCTAAAATACACTTAGACTAAAATATAACGTCCACCGAGCACGTGGTTGCGTGCGCACTCGACCTCGCTCCAAAGTGAACTGCTCGTTTTTACAAGATGGCCGCCACACCAGCGCTCGGTGTTCGTTTTTGAAATTAAATTTGTACAGGATGTCAATTGACAGTCTAGAAAAGCGGAAGCGCCGACACGGCCAATTCTGACAATTGCACGGCCTCGTGCGTGTGGTGTCGCGCATCCATAGCTTGCGCGTTACTCCTCTCGACCTGTCCGATGAACAGAAAAGAGTACACGTTAACATAAGCTCGGCTTTTCCTGACCAATAGCAAATTCATTGCCGCAACATTAACCCGGCTTGCTAGGTTTCTCCTACTTTCTTGCGTAGCGTGGCCCGGGCGTGCGAGGCCCCTTCAACCAGCTTTGCCAATACCTAAAGCGTGGCCCGGGCGAACGAGGCCCCTTCAACCAGCTTTATCAATACCCAAAGCGTGGCCCGGGCGTACAAGGCCCCTTCAACCAGCTTTACCAATACCCAAAGCGTGGCCCGGGCGTACGAGGCCCCTTCAACCAGCTTTAGCAATACCCAAAGCGTGGCCCGGGCGTGCAAGGCCCCTTCAACCAGCTTTACCAATACCCAAAGCGTGGCCCGGGCGTACAAGGCCCCTTCAACCAGCTTTACCAAAACCCAAAGCGTGGCCCGGGCGTACGAGGCCCCTTCAACCAGCTTTACCAAAACCCAAAGCGTGGCCCGGGCGTACGAGGCCCCTTCAACCAGCTTTACCAAATACCCAAAGCGTGGCCCGGGCGTACAAGGCCCTTTCAACCAGCTTTACGCTACAAGTAACACTAAAACAGACAACACGTAAGACTACTTACTTCGGTGTACTTGAGCCCGTTCTACAACCATAATGGAGTCGTCTTCTGAGGCCGAGAGCGTGTCAGAACCAGCAGTCAAGGTCTCTTCGCTGGCAATGGTAACTGTCTCACTATCGGTGTCTGAAGATTCTATTTGGTCAATACCATTTCCATCGAGCGCCGACACGTCATCCTCGTCATTGATCAAGGTTGTAGATATTTCTACCAGTCCCTCAAATCCTCTGGGTACCGCACGCAAGTTTTCGTGGGAGTACTTATAAACGCGGTTGGATCTATTGATGCTTTTTAGTTCGTAGCGGTCGTTATCCAAAACCTTAGTTATGACAAATGGTCCCTTGAACTTTTTGGCTAACTTGGTCTGATTGCGCTCACTACACTTAATGAAGACATGATCACCCAGTTCAAATGGTTTGACTGTAGCCTTGCCCCTATTGAAAAGTTGTTCTTGTGAGCTGGCCGCTTTAAGGATATTTGCTGATGCTTGACTTCTTATGACGTCAAGGTCAGCCCGCGAAGGAGGATTGACGTTGGAAGCTATTTGAGACATTCCTAAGGACTGTGCTCGTATGCCGAACATCAATTCTGTTGGCGTGTAACCTGTGACCCTAGATCTAGTACTATTTAAGGCTAATTGAACCTCGTCTAACTCGTCTCTCCAAACCTTGTTAGAGTCATTCTCGATAATAGTGAGTAGACTCTTCAAGGTGCGCATTACCCTCTCTACCTGACCGTTGGCTCTGGCAGAGCCGGTTGCTATGAGATGCAGTTCTATGTTATGATCAGTGCAGAACTCTTTGAATTCTGCACTAATATAACACCTACCTTGATCTGCTATTATTCTCTTGGGAGAACCGAAGAGGCACACTGCTTTCTTCAAGGCTTTTACAGCACAAGCTGCGTCTAACGATTGGGTATACTCTAAGAGGACATATTTTGTAAAAGCATCAATTATGACAGAGGAGTATTCTTTTCTATCACTCTTGCCGCTGAGTTTACCTGTAATATCTATATGGATGGTGTGCCACGGTACCGAAACTTTAGGGATTGGATGTAACCTTACCTGCTGTGCACCTGAGGTTCCTTTAGATGCTTTGCACACTATGCAAGAGTCGATAAACTTCTGAACATTTTTTGACATCTGAGGGAACCAGTACTGTTCGTATAATTTGTCGAGGGTTCTGTCGTAACCTAGATGTTTGATCTCTGTATGCACATGATTTATAAGAGTCCAGACAAGAGAACGTGGGACTATGGGAAGCCAGCTGCTTGTCTTGTTCCTTTCTACTTTACGGTATAGGACACCATCCCGAACATCGTAAGTGTGGGCAATTGCTTCTGGTAGTTCGCTGTTCTCATGCTGCCTAAGAAGAGTCTGAATTTCTGGATCTCGTTTCTGCTCTACCTGGATCCAGTTATTGTGTAATTCGACAAAGTTTACAGTTTTACGAAGGTCAATAGAATTGGTCGGATCAGTGTCTGGTATGTTCGTATCTACAGAGGCAGGTAACGGATTCCTAGATAGAAAGTCAGCATGTGCCATATTGTGCCCTTCCTTATATATGATGTCGAAATCATATGCCTGGAGAAACGCCCACCATCTGTGCACACGTGGTGATAAATCAGTCTTAGCTTTAGAAGCTTTTAGAGAATTACAGTCGGTGTAGACTGTGAAGTGTTGGCCGTAAAGATAGTGACGAAAGCTTTCAACTGCCCGTACCACTGCTAGCGTTTCCAACTCATATGAGTGGTACCTAGACTCTACCTCGGTAGTACGACGGCTGAAATACGCCACGACATGAGGTACGTTTTGCTCTCTTTGAATTAGTACGGCGCCATAGCCGTTTGAGCTGGCATCGGTATGGAGCTCAACGGGTTTGTCTGGATTGAAAATTGTCAATACGGGTTCAGATGAAAGAATATTAACAATTTTCTTATGTGCTTCTGAATGCTCTTGTGTCCAAGTTATGCGGCCTTTGAGCTTGGTCAAGGGGTATAAGGGACTAGCGATGTTTGAGAAGTTGGGGATAAAACGTCGGAAGTACGAAGCCAATCCTAGAAATTGCCTTACTTGCCTTGCTGTCTTTGGAAATGGAACCTCGAGAAGGGCTTTGACTTTTCCGGGGTTAGGTCTGACTTCTCCCGCCCGTATAACATATCCTAAGTAATTGACTTCAGTTTTCATAAATTTACATTTAGCCATTTTGAAGGAGAACCCTGCTTCTGTCAGAGTTCTGAGCACAGCGTCAAGACGCTTTAATCCTTCATTCACACTGGGCGAATACGATAGGACGTCATCCATATAGGCTAAAGCTACGGTGTCTTTAAGTGCCTTGAGGGCTTTATTGATACATCGCTGGTAAACGGATGCAGCATTTCTTAACCCGAATGGCATAGAGAGGTATTCGAACTGGCCATCAGAGGTCACGAAGGCTGTACGTTCAATTGACTCAGAACTGACTTTTATTTGATGATAACCGGCAGCCATGTCCAGCGAACTGAAGAAATGAGCACCATTTAAACGATCCACCTGCTCTTCTATCCTGGGAAGTGGGTAATGTTCGGGTCGCGTGTTGGCATTCAATTCTCTATAGTCAACGCATAACCTGTCTGTACCGTCTTTCTTCTTCACCAGTACGATGGGACTAGCAAAGGGAGATGAACTCTCACGAATGATATTCGCATCTAGAAGTGCTTGTATCTTTTCTCTAACAATTAACTTTTCGGCAGGTGACATTTGATGAGGGCGCCTTTGCACGGTTTTATGTGGGTCAATAAGGTCGATTTTCATCTCGCCAGTAGCGACTCTTCGAGTGGGCATTCCTTCTATAAAATACTCACTGTACTTACGTAGGATGTTGAATAGTTGCTCTTTCTCATTGCCTTCCAAATCGGTGTCGATCAAGCTAAAATCTAAATGATTAGAAATTCGGCAAGTTTTAATATGTTTACGCGATGAAAATCTAATTGAATCGCTGTTAATCTCGACATGTATCCCTTGTTCCAAAATGTCTCTACCTATAATGACAGAGTCCACCAAAGCGTCATCAGGGACCACATGAAATAATATACTAACTTGAATATCTTGAATTTGAACGGAACTAAAAATTTGAGTATAGCATTTTATGTCTTCACCGCCTATGCCGGTCAAATAAACGGTCTCCTTGCGTACGGAACCAGAGAGTTGGTCAACTAAGCTATTTTTAATTAATGAACATGCCGCACCACTGTCGAATAGAAATGACATTGACTTACCCGCCGATGTGGACAGACTCCCTTTAACTAGTCTGCGCTCGCAGATATTTACGTCCTTCTTGGCTGGCTGTTCTTTGTCTGCCTTTTTATTGGGACAAGCTGTACTGATGTGTCCGGGCTTCTGACATGTAAAACAAGTTACTATCTTGTCTCTTTCCGTCTTCGATACCGCAACACCATCTCGTCGTTTGCGACACTCTTCGATCTTGTGCCCGCGGTGACCGCAGTAGTGACAGGATCCTCCGAATTTCGTATCAGCAACAATACGTGGTTTCTTTGAGTTGGATGATTGCTCTTCATGATCATCAAGGCGCCGCTTCAGCGATATTCCACTAAGAGCGCGGCACAACTGAGCTCTCGTTGTGATGGTATACGAATTGAGCTCTCTACGGATCAAGGAATTTCTTTGACTGAGGACTGATATGACGAATCCGGTAATTACTTCTTCTGTCATTTCTACTTTTGGAATACGTTCAATGAGACTCCACAACCGTATGGCTGCTTCGGAAGCCGCTTCTTGAGGTCCGATCTCGAATCTTATCACACTGTCGAAGTAGTCCTGCATTAACATAGGTCTTCCGAATCTCGCCAGTAACAACTGCTTAATCTGCGGCCATTCTATTTCTGAACTCTTTAATTTAGTCAGACAAGATGCAGCGCGACCTTTCAGTGAGTGGATCAGGGCAAGTAACAACTCTGTCCCGAAAAGGTTTCGGCTAGTGACTATCATGTCAGTAATTCTACACCAACCTTCGATATCGGCCTCCGCATCGTCAGGATCGAATTTCACCAACTGAGTTGGGCTATGTAGCGGCTGTGGCGGCCTGGTGCTGCTAGTAGTTGCAGCTAGCAGTCTTGTCAAAATCGACTCCATTCCGGTGAGCAAATCATGGGTACTCGCACTAGTTTCTTTAGTTCCGGTGTTAGATACAGCCTCCGGTTGATTTGACCCTTCGGATACCACTTCTGATGAAGTCTTTCGACCTTCATCAAGTGTATTCTCCATGTTCGGGTAGGCGTGGATTATCGGGTATGGAGGCGGTATTTCAATTAAATCACAATTGTCACAATCACTGCACTTATAATTCTCAATAATTAAACCAAAGGTCTCACAAACTCACTATCTAAGCTAAAATACACTTAGACTAAAATATAACGTCCACCGAGCACGTGGTTGCGTGCGCACTCGACCTCGCTCCAAAGTGAACTGCTCGTTTTTACAAGATGGCCGCCACACCAGCGCTCGGTGTTCGTTTTTGAAATTAAATTTGTACAGGATGTCAATTGACAGTCTAGAAAAGCGGAAGCGCCGACAAGTTAATTTTAATTTTATGATTAATTATTTGATCTCATTAGCTTGTAAAAAACGTTTTGTTTTGTATAATTTTATGTTTAAATTTCATTTGTTTAATTTACGATGCTAGCTTTATTGTATCTGAGAATGTTGTGTATACCTGTAATTGGTACTTACATCAGAACCCTAACCAACCGGTATATTTTTAATAATCAGTGTGAAATGTATGTACTGTTGGTGTACCTGTTTGTAATAAATAAATAAATAAATAAAAAGATCATTAAGTCAAATCATTTTGATGTGGCAATACAAGATAGTTACACCACTTGTATCAAAAAATATAATGTCTGTATGACCAGATTTATGGACAAGGTAAAAGGAGTATTAACCTTTTGACCGCCACAGTCAAGTATAGACGACAAACGAAAACGTGTCCAATACGCCACCGACGCCGACGTCTATAGACGACAAAAACCGTTTTTTTTTACTTCTGCTGTTTAATACAAAATAGTGTAAAATAATATAAAATAATGATTTTGTAGATTTTTGTGCCTTGGCGTGGGAGGAGCGCCATGCCTAACACTCTGGCATTCAAAAGGTTAAGGATCATAGCAGGTGGGTTTCAGCCTACACCCATGGGAAAAGAGTATAGGTTTATGTTATGTATCAAAGTCACAATCATCAAAATCATATTATCATCCTGCAACAAATGAGTATATCTATAATTATCTATAATATGTATGTATTTAGAAATATATAAGTATGTTTATCAGTTGTCTAGTACCCATAACACAAGCTCTGCTTAGCTTGGGACTAGATGGCGTTGTGTGATAGTTGTGGAATATTATTATTATTATTATATCACCAAAACTCATAGAAATGGGTGAGTGACAGTGGCCACTTCAAGGACCTTGAAGCCAACAACAACAGTATTTAAATTAAATTAGTAGCGAGGGTTGACTGCCCTGGACTGTAGTAAGAGCATTCTTTAGTTACTTATTCCCTTGTGACAAAGGCATAAGTTTATGTGTATATATGAAGTTAAATGGTTGAGGCATGAAATAAGTGAAGCGGAAGACTACATTGTTATGTTAAAAATGTTATGAAGTTCACAAGACAGCAGTAGTGTTAAAAGTTATGGAAGCTTTGGATATAAGTACATACTATTCCAACTTTCTGATATGCGAACCACTACTGTAAAGCAGCCTGTTTATTTATGTGAAGAACATTTAGTTACAAGTCCTGAGCACATGACTATTAAAATCAATATTTTTAATTAAAATGAAGTAAATGTGGCGAGTCTTATTTGCAAAATTACGAAATCATAGTCAAATAATCAACTTGAGTAACCGGTGTAGCCATTACAAGATCTTATCTTTCAAGTAATAACAGATGTTATGTATATAATCAGTATAATTACCTTGCTCGGTTGTAGTAATTCCCACACGAAGTTCCAAGCTTCTGGGACCCTTTGCGCCGTTGTGAGCCAAGCGTGGGCCTTCGCCCTTTCACTTTGCTCCCCATTGTAGAATACAGACACAGCATATTCTAAATTCTGTGGCGAATACTCCATCTCAGAGTTTGTATAGCTTGAGGACCAAGTTAAAACTCTTTATCCACTCCCGTCTTACCACATTACTTCGCAAGCACCGTAAATCTACTTACAGAAACTACACTGATGCAATAATATCATGATTTAAGCGTATACATATAGATAAATATTGATACTCCTGATGCTTTGCGTAGAACAATATTTTTTAACATTCAATGGCTGACAGGTCAGCTGTAGAAATTATAACGTGTCGTTTTACGAAGTTGCAGATTGGAAACTACATGATTATTTTATTATTTGTTAATTCACTTTATTTAAAATAAAGTTTCAATAATATTTTATATACTTTATCATTTAATAAACTTCTCAGTCGGCGTTCACATTCATTTAAATTGTATTTTTTCAAAACTTATTTTAATAACTGGATCGATTTACGGAGAAACGGACCGTTTTATTCGACGGAGACAAAAAATCATGTTGCCAATCTTTCTCCCCAAAATCTACATTGAAGAAGAGATTTATGTAATGTAAATAATAATAATTGAATCCGGAAGATGTAATCATCCTTCCCCCCCAGTCCTTGCTCCAATTTGTGGTCGGTGTAGCATGTCTCTTTCCATAGCCACCTCCTAGGAGTCATAGTTTTCCAGGGTCACCCGGTTTCTAAATAGCCTTATCATTTTTTATATTCTCATCCATCCTTTCTTTAGTTTTCCAAATTTTCCTTACAATATTTCCACAGAAGTTTCGTTGTATGTCCTACCTCTTTCCCTGAAAATAAGCGAATATTATCAAATCAGGCAACATTTATTGTTCGAGTAAGTCATTCATTCATTCATTCTTTTTGCGAGTTATTTTAAAAATGTAATGCACTAAATGTAAGATTAGTATGATAGATTAATGATTTAAAAATATGGATAAATATAATGGCACGATTTTTTACACATACACTCGATTCATCTCGAGTATCTTTTACTTTGTTTTGTGTTTAACTAAAACATACTCTAGTTGTTTCTATCACAGGCCCTGATTTAGAGTTCTGACCGCCCTAAGCTAACTATGAAAACGCGCCCCCTGCCTGTCCTGTCCTACCGTTTCATACAGGTGCAACATGGGTGCAACTAATTTAAATTACAAGTACAGATGAGAGCTTACGTAACCTTTTTTTTTGGTGGGTGTGAAATCATCAAATAACAGCTGCCGCTCTTGGGCAGAGTGAAAGGGAGTGTGAGACTTCTAATGCTTAAAAACCACCCATGTTCATTCTTATCCCTTTATGTCGAGGCCGTGGTATCTCTTGCGAACAACCCCCCCTTCCATGTTGCTGACATCTCTCGCCGTCGACACGGCCTGTCGTCGTCATAAGACGGACGGAAGAACGGGGAGCTAGCCCACTACTCACCGTCCACAGGCCCGCCGCCCGCGTCTACGGTGGCCGGAAGCTATCACGTAGCCCCCGATGCCCGGAGCATCTTCCGCGGCCGCTGGGATGAGAGGTTCTCTCCCTCTCACATTCGGACACCTCCTTCGCTAGCATCACAAGTTTTTCGGACATAAATTTCTAAACTCCATAATACATATACCTTTCTTAATTTAATAAAGAATAAGGAAGTATATTCTCATTATTAGCTGTGACTACGCATCACCAGCAAACTTTATTTTTATATTAACAGTAGTATACAGCTAGTGTATTGTAAGGATACCTTTTTAAAATAATTATTAAGCCAACATGACATTTAAAATTACAAAAGATCAAATTATCACATCCACAGTTACAGACTAATAAATAAGCACGTAAGACGTAACTAGTTCATTAGACCTACAGATAAAGTACACGCTAAATATAAACATAGTAAATTAAAAAAAAAATTAATGTAAAACCATTGTAAAGTAAATTTATCCACTATGTATAGCGTCTGTGATGACCCCTGTCGGCGAAGAGTCCTGTCGGCAAAGTGTCCTATCGGCGAAGAGTCCCGTCGAAGTAAAGTCTAGTCGGCGTTCAGTCGGTCGGCGTAATGTCCGTCGGCGCAAAGTCGTACACTCGTAGAATGTAAACAAACAACCATTATCAAATGAACAGATCTAACATAAGCTGAAGTTTTGTTATCTAATTTTGCGATCAGCGTGGTCCGTATAACTAGTTAAGTAAGGTATTATTGAAGTACGGGATGAGCTAGTGGAATTATTTTAGCTCAGGAGGTTGTCCGTATGCTTCTATAATAGAACAGACTTTTTGTTTTATAAGAAATAATAACTTTATTGCATACGAAAATTACATTAGAGAATGACAAAACACATATCAATAAAAAAACGCTGCTAAGCAACCACTCTATCTATCGTGTGAAGTATTAGAACCATGTAGGTTTATCTAGATTGTTTTTCTAGCCATAACAGGTATGTAGCAGCCATTTGAATATAATGTAGCGAGGGCTTCTACTAGACGAACTGCGATCTAGTTCCACTATTCAGTTTGTTGAGTTGTGCAGCGTACAGCAGGCTTGAGTGGGCAGCATGGTTTCGGACACGCAAGGAGGCGATGGCGTCCCATTCCTCCTCGTCCCGAACCATGGCTTGCACCAGGGCTGGACGCGATCTTCACAATGATGGCATCGGTGCAGGTACCTCCCGAAACAACCGTGCAAGGTGGGGACCTGCGTCAGACAGAAGGTGAGGGCGCCGTGGTGCCTCTCAAGCCACTCCTCAAAGAGAGGAATTACTGCCAATATCGTGGCGTGCCCTGCACGGGGTTGTGATGTGACAGTCGCTCTTTCCATGTCGCCATGAGATCGCACCGGAGGTCTGTCCGCTGTGCAGCAATTTGCCGCGGCAACGGAGTGACCCCCCGGTGTAGCGCCTCCACGCGCCATTCATGCAGGCGCGCGAAGACTATCGCCTCCAGATCCCATGGCGGCAATCCGGCAAGGAGGTTTGCCGCCTCGCGGGGGAGCGTGCGGTACCCCCGAACTAGCCTTACGGCCATCACCTTTTGGGGCGCGTTCAGGTAGCGGGCGGCTCGCTTTCTCAAAGCACTCGCCCACACCGGGCCCCGTAAAGGGCCAGGGACCGCACGATATTTTTTTTTAAAACGTTGCCCCATACTAGGAATTTCTCCTGTATCGTGGGTGCGTTCACAAACATTTAAACTCACATACACAAATACCCAGACCCGGAACAACTATCTGCAGGTCTTACAAATATTTGTTCCGTGCGGGGATCGAACCCGCGACACGCAGCGCAGCAGATTACCACATAGTGCCTCCGGCAGGAGGCGTTTGGCCCCCCCCCCGATTGTCATCCACCATCGAGCGCCACTTGCGAAAACCAAACTGGTGTTCCGCAAGATCCGGACCCATTCCCTCAAGGTGCTTGGCGAGGCAGTTTGCAATTACTCTTTCAAAAAGCTTGCCCACTTCGTCGAGCAGCACAATGGGCTGATATGCGGACGGCGAGTCCGCAGTGTGCCCCAGCTCCTGAATGAGAACCAGCTTACCCGTCTTCCAACAAGCCGGAACTTGTCTCTTTTCAAGCAAGCACGCGCTTAAGAACCCCTCCGCCGGAAAAGCCGGAGCCCAAGAGCCTCTGAGGCCAGGACCTAGGTTTTACCTTAACCGAGACGTCTCTCTTTTGAGGCGCGTGAGGCACTGGCTGTTGGGGCGCGGGGCCGCGGCGCATGCGTTTAAGCGCTTATTTTATTTTTAACACACGTCATTTCCCAAAATTACCAAATATTATTATATACTTAAGTCACCACTTCACCAGCTCAGCGCCGCGCCCGCCGCCCCCTAGGTTCTTGCGCCCTAGGCTCTAGCCTTATTAGCCTGTGGGTAAATCAGGCCCTCCTTAGTTTCAGTAGCAAAATCCTGATCAGTTTCATCATACTCTTTGTCATCTAAACCATCTAAACTACATCATAATTTGAGTTTCATATTGTTTGTTGACGATGTCACGATGATTTACCAATTTTCAAATACCATTTTTTACGGGTGATTCTGTCGATTCTATGACAATACTGACATTGGGATGCAAAAACTTTTTCATTCAGTGCTGTTTTCAGTTCATTCATATTTCATTCATTAGTTTGTTGTGGTGCCCGTGGTGCCGTACACTGTGACTTGTGTAATTTCAACATTCTTTTTACCAATAATTACAAATAGTTAAACATAATGAAGATTGAGGAAGTTAAAAGTACCGCTAAAACCCAAAGAATATCAGCTCACAGTCATATAAAAGGTTTGGGTTTGGATGAAAATGGAGTTCCCATTCAAATGGCAGCCGGTCTCGTGGGTCAGGAATCTGCGCGAGAGGTAATTTATTCATGATATAGCCTAGTAATGCAATAAACTTATATAATTATATTAATTATCGTGAAATAAATGACAAAATCTAGACGTTTCTGTGGTATCGATCCAACTTTGAGGTTATGTCTTTTTGGTTACCATGGAGTGTTTCATCAATAGATCATTTTGTTGTTACCTTTCATAGATTACTGCACTTGCTTTTCATAATAGTTTCTATGTTACGATTTGCCATGGAAAAACACATGGAAATAACTGGAAAATGGATCTTGTGTTTTCAAAACAAAAAACACTATTTTTACCAACATAAAAAAAAACATTAATATTTTCATCAGGAAATTGGATAATATTGTGCTTTGACATGTTTGTAGGCTGCAGGAATAGTGGTAGATATGATCAGAAGCAAGAAGATGGCTGGTCGTGCATTACTGTTGGCTGGACCACCGGGCACGGGTAAAACTGCCATTGCGTTAGCTATTGCTCAGGAACTGGGTACTAAAGTGAGTATTTTCACATCTTCTGTTTAGTATAGCTGGTTTAATTTCATGTTGCAAAATACAATGGTGAATGGGAGACAATAGAGATGTATGGATGTAGTAAATGTTCATAAAATCAATTTGATATTATGGGTTTCAAGCAGAGATAACAATAATTATGGTATGATCATAATATTAGGTTGTTTTATTTATAACTTCATCAGAACAATTTTTAACTGACTTAAAATAAGGAGGAGGTTTCTTTACCTTTAATTTTTTTTACAATTTTATTTTATTTAAAACTTTTTGATGTTTGTCATCATAAGTTTAAAAACGATTCACAACAAACCTAATCCAACAGGTACCATTTTGCCCAATGGTCGGCAGTGAGGTATACAGCACTGAAATTAAGAAAACAGAGGTACTGATGGAGAACTTCCGGCGTGCCATAGGCCTTCGTATCCGAGAGACTAAAGAAGTTTATGAAGGAGAAGTCACTGAACTCACTCCTGTTGAAACTGAAAATCCAGCTGGAGGTTCGTGTTTTATATTGAAATTGTTGAAAATATATTTTGGCATTTATTTAAGTAATTGCTACTCCTACAATGGTTTTAATATTACATAATATTAAAACCATTCACACAGATCAGCAGTGCAAGTACGAACTTTGCATCGATAAGACATCGAGATCGTTATCGTTGTCAGTTTTATCGAGCTTATTATCGAATTTGGAAGTACGTAACACGCGTCGACAAGATTTATCGTGGGCGGAATGTCAAACTGTCAAAATGTCGTTTCGTACTTGCATTTTCGATAAAATCGTTTAAACTTTAGAGTTATCTACCGATCGTTAAAATATTATTTACGTACTTGCGACATCGATTCGATTCGATAAAAGCTCATTTTATCGAGAATAACTGTCAGATTTATCGAATCGAAGCGAATCGAGTGCTACGTACTTGCACTGCAGATCTGAAAATAAATTACAGTTTCTAATATTAGAAACAAATTAATCCTTTTAGTCAGTACAATCTAAATTCTATATTCTTCATCTAATGCTGGATACAGGTCTCCTCCATTGTAGACCAATACATACTGTTCTGGGACTCTGGCATTCAACATATCCTACCAGACATTTTGTCCAGATCATTGACCAGCCTGGCTCATCACCTTGCTACAATCCTGTGACCAATCTAGTACAATACTTGTTTAATTTGGTTATTCAAAGTCAATTGCCCCATCAGAACCCACCAACTGGCCTGCTGATCACAATCGAATGCCGGATATACTCGACTTCTTCCTAACAAAAGGACTCTCCAAACAGTATATGAAGATTGAGTCATGTGCTGATGGGTCATCTGATCACACCCCAGTCTTACTAACTATCAGCTCAACTATAATTGAAGTCGAGAAACCCATAAAATTATACAACCAGCTTACTGATTGGCCGTCCTTCAGGGAACACATAGAAGAAAACCTTAATTTAAATATCAGACTCAAAGAAGCGGAGGAAATTGAAACAGCAGTAGTGCAATTTAGTAATCTCATTCAGGTCGCCGCGTGGAAAAGCACACCTAGTACTGTACATAGGAACCAGCCCACAAACGTACCACTGGAAATTAAGACCATGATCCAGGAGAAACGCAGACTACGCAGAGTTTGGCAACTGAGCCGTCATCCTCAAGACAAGGCCGTCCTTAATAAAGCCATTGTAGAATTGAAGGAAGCTATAAAAAATGCCAATGACTTAACAATGCAAGAAAAATTGGAGTCTCTAACTGCTACTAAAGCCAGCAACTACTCGCTGTGGAAAATCACCCGCTCTTGTGACAGACCCAACTTACCAAAAACCCCAATAAAAAAGGAAAATGACTGGGCGAGAACAAGCCAAGACAAAGCGGACTTGTTCGCGGATCATCTAGCAAGCGTTTTTAAACAAAACGTTACACTAGACAACTCATCAGAAGAATATGTTGATCTCATCCTAAACCAAGACCTCCAAATGGACCTTCCCCCTAGACCTGTGTCGCCCGCGGAAATCTTAAGAACGATCAAGCGATTGGACAGTAAAAAGGCGCCGGGTTACGACCTGATAACTAAGGAAGTATTGCTGGAACTACCGAGAAAAGCTATTGTCTACATCACCATCATCTTCAACGCCATGCTACGAATAGGGTACTTTCCGACTGCGTGGAAAGTCTCGGAAATCATCATGATTTATAAGGCTGGCAAACCAATGGGCGAAAAAACATCTTATCGACCAATCAGTCTGTTGCCTACTCTATCTAAGGTACTGGAGAAGACAATACTTCGAAGAATTATGCCAAGCCTCTTGGAGCGCAAAGTGATACCAGACCACCAATTCGGCTTTAGAGAACGTCATGGCACAGTGGAACAAGCCCACAGGGTATGTGATGCCATAAGAAAGTCCTTAGAACAAAAGGAATACTGCTCGTCGGCGTTTTTGGATATCCAGCAGGCGTTTGACAAGGTCTGGCACAAAGGCCTACTATGTAAAATCAAGCAGAATATATCCCACTCATATTTTCCAATATTCAAATCCTACCTCGAGGATCGCATATTTTATGTGAAAGAAGGTGACGCCACTTCTGAGTTTCGAGAGATTAACGCTGGGGTGCCACAAGGATCTGTTCTTGGCCCCATGCTCTACACACTGTACACTGCTGACCTACCGCTAACGCCAGGAATAACCACAGCTACATTTGCAGACGACACCGCTATATTAGCCAGTAATAAAGATCCAAGACTGGCATCAGAGTACTTGCAGAAAGGCCTTAACAAAGTTAACAAATGGCTGCAAAAATGGAAAATAAAGGCTAGTGCGGCTAAGTCAGTACAGGTCACATTCACTCTCAAAAAAGGAGACTGCCCACCTGTAAAGCTGGGTGAATGTACTCTACCCCACAGTGACCACGTAAGATATCTTGGCTTACACATAGATCGTAAACTGAACTGGAGGCAACATATCAAATGTAAAAAGCAGGAGCTACAACTCAAGTACAACAGCCTATACTGGATGCTAGGAAGGAACTCGAGACTCTCTTTGGACAACAAACTGCTCATATACAAAGTCATCCTAAAGCCCATTTGGACATACGGGCTGCAACTGTGGGGCAGTGCAAGCGATTCCAACATAAATATACTTCAGCGCCAACAGAACAAGATCCTAAGAACAATCGCAAAAGTACCATGGTATATAACCAACAATGAAGTTCACGAGCACCTTGAAATGAGGACAACCAAAGAGGAAATTCGGAGTTTGGCAGCTAAATACAAAGAGCGGTTAATCCATCATCCTAACGAACTTGCTCGCCAACTCACCATGGACCACTATGTGAGACGACTAAAACGTCACCATATACTAGAGCTAGAAGACCGGCAGTAGCTCTGGGCAGCAGATGAGTTGATGCTTCCAAAGGGAAGCCACTCCGCATGACAGTATCATAGAACAGATTTGCTCATAGTCTTAGGGCTGATTGCAAATTAACACAGAAGAAAAAAAAAAAAAAAAAAAAATTTGGTTATTATATAAACCCTCATCTACAGGTTATGGCAAGACAGTATCACATGTCATCATCGGGCTGAAGACAGCTAAAGGCACAAAGCAACTGAAGTTAGACCCCACCATTTACGAGTCGCTGCAGAAAGAGAAAGTGGAAGTGGGTGATGTCATTTACATTGAAGCTAACTCTGGAGCAGTGAAGAGGCAGGGAAGGAGTGATACATTTGCCACAGAGTTTGATCTTGAGGTAATTATAAAAATACATACTTTACATACATAAACTGACAAATTTTACCCAAGGGAACAAGCAGATACAACAGCACATGATTCTACCTGTTATGATCCTTATCTAAGGACACTTTCTTAAACATAATATTTTCTTATATGAAAACACCCACTACAGGGCTTGACAATCACACCAATTTCTACTTTTTAGCTTTGTGGCTTTCTAAATAAATTCTTTAAAATGCATCATTAGGCTGTCTCATGATGGCTTCTATTGTATTTTTTTGGCTAGTGTATATTTCTATAAGTAACTTCCATAATATTGCCTCTTATCTATTCATCAATATTTGGTATTTCCTTTAGGCTGAAGAATACGTGCCACTGCCGAAAGGCGACGTGCACAAGAAGAAGGAAGTGGTCCAGGATGTGACGCTGCATGACTTGGACTGTGCCAATGCTAAGCCACAGGGAGGACAGGATATCATGTCCATGATGGGGCAGCTCATGAAACCAAAGAAGACTGAGATTACTGGTAAATTTGCAATTTTTTAAGCTATCTTCACTCATTCAAGAGTTCAGCTTTCCGAGCTGATTCTTTCTTTGCAATTCCATATTCCTCCTGCTCTGATCAAGATCAACTTGTCGTAATTTGATGAAGTGATGCGGAATAGATGTATGATGTGCCAATGATAAATACAAATACAAAATACAAAAAAATACTATAATCAGAAAGGAGTCAACCTTTCATTTTCACTGGTCCTATTTGGCGCAGCCGTGAGATGCACACACTCTTCTTTTTTTTTTTGTTCATTTTATTTTTTATTGTTTGTTGTGTGCACTTGTGGCATATTGTGCTAAATAAATATGTTTTTTTTCTTCTTTCTTATTTGTTTACTGAAGCCATTTCCTGTTACACTAATACACTGGGACTCTGGTAATTTGTTAAGGACAATACACACACTACCTACAACTTAACAATGTTATTTTTACAGATAAACTGAGGAAAGAAATCAACAAAGTAGTGAACAAATACATAGACCAAGGAATTGCTGAATTGGTACCTGGAGTTCTATTCATAGATGAGGTACTTATCACTCACCATGCATAACTTATTCACTTGTGATATATTCAAACAATAATTCATACTCATTAATAAACTGAGCCTATGACAGTCTACTGTCCCACGACATTCAGATGTTCTTACTTTTTTTGCAATTTTTAGGTCAGTGTCAGATTGTAAGTAGATTAAATTATGTTATGTTGTTTAGGCTAGGTATTTGTGTATGTGAGTTTAAATGTTTGTAAACGCACCCACGATATAGGAAACTAGCTTTTGCCAGCGGCTTCGCCCGCGTGAAAATGACGATTTTCCATACAAACTTTCATCCCCTATTTAAGTACCTTAGGGGTTGAATTTCGAAAAATCCTTCCTTATTCCTTGTCTACATTATACAGGGAACCTCTGTGCAAAATTTCAGCTTTCTAGGTCCAAGGGTTTGGGCTGGGCGTTGATGAGTCAGTCAGTCAGTCAGGACTTCTCTTTTTATTTATATAATATAGAAGTTCCCAGAGTGGGGCAACGTTAGCATTGCTATGCAGTTTAAACACGAACACCAGACTTGCAAATTGCAAAAAAAAAAAAAAAAAATTCACGCTGCTCTGGCGATACATCACTTACCCCTTCCTTCAACCTTCAACTGCCGCGTCCAGTTAGACCCACCTACTTTTTAAAGTTGTTGGTCTACCCACCATCTTATTATTATGTTGTAATAATAATTTTGTTTATTTTCTAGGTGCACATGCTAGATATTGAAACTTTCACGTATCTACATCGAGCTCTCGAGTCTGCTATTGCACCTATAGTTATCTTCGCTACCAATAGGGGCAAATGCCAAATAAGGTAATTTTATTGACATGTTTTACTTTTATTATTTTGGATATGTATGCTATCAGAAAGGAAGAAGAGAAAATTATGCCATGATGAATGAAAAGGGAAAATGAAATCGTATTGCGCCGACCCCAAATAGAATGGGATAAGGCAGGAAGATGATTACATACGCTATCAGCTTGCATTTGATACTCATCATGTAGTAGGGACAAGATGAGTATGAATGCATGCTTTCCAAACTATGTTGGGGTCAACAACTAATCTAATCGAATGCAGCTGAATCCTGGCATTTACGTGAAGTGACTGCTGATCTGACCTCAACCACAGTCACTTAGAAATAGGGGTTATCACCCCTTTTTTTTTTTTTTGGTGGGTGGAAAATCATCGAATAACCTCCCCCGCTCGTGGGCAGAGCGAAGGGGAGTGTCAGACTTCTACTGACTAAAAACCAAACCCATGTTTCTTCTTCGCCCTTGTGTCGGAGCCGCGTTATCCTCTCGATAATCCACAGCCCCGACGGGGGGTTATCACCCCTTTGTCAGACTTTCGGTCCTGAATGACAGCCGGGACCATTATATACATTCCATGCCGGAGGGGTGTCGGTATATAATCTAAAGGATGAACCGTCCTGCCCGTCAGGGCTGCGGTTTATTCAAAAGAGGTACCACGGCCTCAACAGGAGAAGGAATATGGGTGGTTTAAAGTGAGTAGAAGTCTGACACTCCTTACCGCTCTGGGCAGAGCGGGAGGAGCCATTTGATGACTTTCCACACTCATAAAAAAAATGGTTAGACCATTTTCGGCAACCATTATTTACCTTTGAAGCCTAGTCCTTTTGATTGTTACTTTATGTATTTAGCCATGACTCCGTCGTCGTTGTGGTAATATATTATACATTATTTTCTTGAAAGGTTTATATTATACTTAATATGATTGTACTGTTCTTTTCAGAGGAACTGAGGACATCATTTCACCGCACGGAATCCCACTAGATCTTCTAGACAGGCTACTGATCATCCGTACTTTGCCATACAACAAAGCCGAGCTTTTGCAGGTACATACATACTTAAGTTTTTTTAAACTCACGCTTTTTTCCCCATGGGGTTCCTTACATACTCCTTTTGCCTCGTCTACGTTTCTACATCTGGTCATAAACGCACACCGGTTGCGAGTAATACGCACCAATACAGATAGTTTATTTTTATAATGGTCGCATTGTAATTGAAACCTTATGCCAATGTCTATAAAAGTTACGTAGGGCTCTTTGTCTTTGATACAGGAATGAATTATTTGTTTCAGATTTTGAAACTGCGAGCGTCGACGGAAGGAATTTCTATTGAAGACGAAGCCCTTACTGCGCTGTCAGAAGTTGGAGCAAACAGTACTCTAAGGTAATAAGAATACTGGCTTTTAAAACAAACCACACCATTCCAGTCTTCGAGTTGGACCCACAAGAGACAAGACGACGCACAGGGCGGCCCGCCTGGAGTGGGGCGATGGTTCCTTCAAAATTTAACATAGTATTTAAGTGATGTAGGAGGATTTTTACTATGTGGTAGCGATCTGCCGAAATCTACGTTAACTTTAAAAGTGCAATTAAATAATTATTACTTGAATTACGAGTATTGCTCTAATTAATTATTGCTTTTGTATTGGACATCGTGCCTGTGTTTCCAGAGGATATAGAAGTAGAAGAGGTGGAGGATATTTCAATGGCAAAACTGAATATCTCTGTTAATCTCGGGGACCGAACTAAACCCTCAGCAGTCGCGCTTGTAGCCAGCGGAGTAGTAGTTATTGTAACAGGACTTTTGGAGGTTAATTAAATAAATATTTATGTCGTTAATTAATTATATACACTGCCTCGTTGGTTGAAAGTGCGATTGCTGAACATGATGTTCTGGGGTCGATTGCCGCGTCGGACAAAGTGTTATTGGGTTTTTCGTGGGTTTTTCCATCAGGAATTTCTCAGTAGCAGCCACGGAGTCTGGATTTGTGTCTGGTTGATGGCAATAGGATCGCCCCCTATTACGTGGGACTTAAACGTGGGTGTATCATTAGGTATACCTCTGCCTAACCCTACGGGGATTACAAGCGTGATGTTACGTGATGTATATGAATATTCTACTTTCAGGTACGCAGCCCAGCTGCTAACACCCGCATCACTAGCAGCCCGCGCGGACGGAGCGTCGCGCATCGCCCCCGCACACATCACCTCCGTGCACACTCTGTTCCTGGACGCCAAGTCCTCAGCCCGCATCCTCACGCAGCACTCCGATAAATATATGAAGTAAACCTTAGGAAATACTTTTAGTATACCACAGAGAAATTAACTAATGGAGTGCTAATGCGATGCAAACGATGAAAAGCAATTATGGGAAATTCAACGTATTTAATTCTAGTGATATCACATCAATAGAATTAAATACGTTGAATTTCCCATAGTTGCTTTTATGCGATATAATAGTTCTTTTGTTATTTTTTTTGGGGTGGTTGTGCAGATCATTCTATAATTCTGACAGATATTTGAGAGATCTGACTTTAGTAGAAATTGTCGTCATTGCCAGTCACTGCCATAAATAAAATAGCAAAGACATTTTGCGTGTTAGCACTCCTTTTGTTGTTGCTTCTGTGTTAGGCTGCGTTTTTTCCAGAAATATGTTATGCTGTGTAGCTAAGTATGTGTTTGATTCAGCTTAGGACCTAAGCTACTTTTTTTTTTTTTTGGTGGGTGGAAAATCATCAAAGCGTTCAAGAGCGGGGGGGGGTCACCCCTCCGCTCTTGGGCAAAGCGAAGGGGAGTGTCAGACTTCTACTGACTAAAAACCACCCATGTTCCTTCTTAGTCCTTCATGTCGAGGCCGCGGTATCTCTTTCGAGCAACCCACAGCCCCGACGGGAAGCCACCTAAGCCTTAGCTAGTTTTACTCACATCCGTCGCTCCACAGCCTCACAAATCTCTGGCAGAAATTTGTGTTTATGAAACAGGACCCCTCGAACAAACTGCGGAAGCGTTTATTGAGGACACGTTAATATTTTACTGTAGTAAATATCGTTCCACTAATGAAAGTACAGACTCCAGGACATCAAAGTACCTGAAACTGTCGGATTTTCCCAATCAACCTTGAACCCAATGCTTAAGCAATAAAACTTAAAGTCTATTAAAGATAGAAGTATCTGGATGTGCTGGCATCTGTACATTCCATGTAGTTTGTTCAGGGTTGTCATTCAAGATGCAACAATCACATTACCAACATTTAATTGTATGGACTTGACAGTATGGCACTGCTACGTATTTCCAATAACACATGCAGAATCCTCATGTTTCCATTAATTTTAGTTTGACACTATTCATGTGATATTTTAATTATTTGATAGCATTTAACAATAAGTTAATTTTGAATCAAATACGATAGCATTATCTCTGATTATTCGTAAACCTTTTGAGCGCCACAGACGACAAGCCAAAAAGTACCTTAAGTCGACGGACATAGGGTACTTTTTTTGCTTGTTCGGCTTGTCGTCTATACGTGACTGTGGCGCTCAAAAGGTTAAAGTAGAGGAATGTTTATTTTTGTTCTGTATTCAGGAAGTGCACTTTTGTTTGATGATGATTTGTTCCACCGAATGTTACATAAGGAAGGTCAGGAAAAGAGTGGAATTGTATAATAAATAAGTTTTTATTTTATAAAAATGTCTCTTATTCTATGTTAGACCTAAATTTATTTACACAACAATAATTTCATTCAGGCTTTTTCAATAATTAACAACAGAAATAAACAACTTTCTTTTACTGAGAACATTCAATTTTACTCCTAAATGTACGCGTCATTAGTTGCTATTTTATTAACAAAAAACTATGTACAAAAATACTCATCTTGTAGAGATATATTTACAAAATCAAAAATAGCTATGAAACAGTCTCAAAAACTTGCTACGTTTGTTTAGACTTAGTGTCTACTTCGTCTCCTGGTTTGACGTACGTTACTGGAATGTATCTCGCTTCACTTTTGGGGAACGACGTAGTGGTGGGCGCGAGGGTTGAGGTGGTGGGTGGGGTGAACGTGGGCAGGTCCACGTGCAAGGCTGAAGGCGAACCCGTGTGTTGGTACAGAGCTTCAAACTGTAGCTCCTCTGGGTACGAATGCGAGCGAATCTTCCTCTCATCTCTCGCGTTGCTCGGGTACACGATGACTATCTTTTCACCTTCGCTCCTCAACGCTACCGGTGGTAAAGCTGTACTGGTAGACGCAGATGGTCCGGCGACTATTTTCAACATCTCAGTGGGCGACGCTCTGATCTTCTCTGTCGTGGTCGTCGTAGGCGGTGTTGTCGTACTTGTGGTAGTAGTCGTCGTTGTGGTGGTCGTATCAGGTATCTCCGGGTCTTCAGGAGACTCGATCTCACGCTTCATCCCCGGCGGGCCCACTGTCCGCAATGTCTCAATCTTCATTTCTAAAGTAGGTGTCGGCACTGGCACAGAACTTGTCACATTTATATCCTCGGTGGGAATAAACCTCGCGGTTGGTTTCGGCACCTCTCGGGAACCGAATATTGGCAAGCGCGGTGCATAGGCTGAAACTAGAGGTAGGAGGGTGTCCCTGGCATATCGTTCAGCCCTCGAGATGAACGATGCCAGTCTAGAAGGTAAGAATTGTACGAATCCGGCTTCTTCTTTCTCTGCTCTCTCGCCCCACGTTACGGTTTCGTAAGTGGGAGTGGTGGAGATGTCGTAGTTCTTAGCTCTTCGTATCAACGGAGATACGGTTGTCGTTCTCGGTGGTCGAGTTGCTCTAAGTAGTGGTTCGGATATCTCCTGGTCGTCGGGCGAGTCTGCTCGCTGTCGAGGTGTTTTTCTTAGACGTGGTCGGAGCACTGGCTCGGCGATCTCGATGGCCCCACTTGGAGCAGTCTTCGTATTGGTCATACCAAAGGCTCGGCCAGTGTTTTCTCCTCCCGTCCACTCGTAGGTGTCCACGAGAGTGAAGGGCCTCTGAGGTGAGTCCTCAGGCAGTTCGTTGTCAACAGGGTCGATGGTGTTGCCTTCTTCTTTCGTTGTATTTTCTCTGTTATTTAAGTATTCGTGTGTGGTGCTCGTTGTATTTGATAGTTCGTTATCCTGAAAAACGAAATAGAATTACATTTAAAATCTCGTTACTTCCAATGAGACTAAAATAGCATAAATAGAATAGAATTATAATTACCTCTTGTATTTCACAATCGCTAGGATAGAGTGGCATTTCGATAGATTCATCAGACAACAGCTGAATTCCTTTCTTACAGAATGAAGAACTGCAACAGGACAAAGTTAAACGTTAACAACTTAGCATTTAAAAAATACCTAACTGAAAACGAAATAATTCATGTTCTTTTCAGACTAACTTCATTCTTAACGTTCCAAGGCATTTAGAACATTTCCTTGTCATTCGGCGCATTCCGAATGAATACGTATTGCAGGTTCTAGATCAAATTAGATCAATTCAATCTAGAACCTGCAATACTATCCTACTCTTCTGGTTGTTGGCCTCTGTAGATACTGGCTCACAATAATTTGAGTGGTTAGCTGGACTTTGCCAAATAAGAAATAGTAGCTCACGTCTTAGCGAAGCTGTCGGTGATGAGTAGTTTGTGTATGTGGATGGACTTGGCGCTCGCGCTGAGCCAGCCGTTGTACCCGGCGTAGTGCACGGTGGCCCGCAGTGGCACGCCCAGTGCTGGGTGCGGGACTAGAACCCGCGTGAAGCGGGCGCTGCCGTTCACTACATCTTCTCGTCTAGAAAGATAAAGGTACATTTAGTTATATGGAAGGTTCTTAAGAGTTAGCTAACAGGAAAGAAGTTTTTCTTCGTGGTGGTCGTGGTTTTTGAATGGGACCGTAAACAATGCCATGAAGGCAGATTTTTTGTGATTAAACTTTGCTGCTAATATACATAATCATTAGTGCCAAAGTTTCTAGTAATTTTTTGCAGCCAAGATGAAGGGGCAATTTATGTAGACCCTGGGCCCTGTATTGTAGCACTCCAGCTTCTTTGTAGTAGCTGAGATAGCTTAGTTTTAAGAAGGTGTAGATGTAAGCAGTGCTGCTATGGATAAACTGACAGCACATGGACATAACTATATGTGTCTTAATGTATTATACAGTTCAGGTATACGCCAAGCAGCTAGACTTCTACTATTGATTGGATTATTTCCCACATTTAAACGTACTTGGTCATAGGGAAGGACTCGTTGAGTCCGGAGTCCCCGTGTAGCGTCAACGTCACCCGGCCGAAGTTAACCTTGTCTCCGGCCGCGCTGCTGGCCCACACGGACACGTGGTATTGATGAGCTGGAAATAAAAGGTTGCACGTTAAGAATATCTGCAACTAGCTTTTGCCAGCGGCTTCGCCCGCGTGAAAATGTCGATTTTCCATACAAACTTTCATCCCCTATTTAACTCCCTTAGGGGTTGAATTTTGGAAAATCCTTCCTTATTCCTTGTCTACATTATAAAGGGAACCTCTGTGCAAAATTTCAGCTTTCTAGATCCAAGGGTTTGGGCTGGGCGTTGATGAGTCAGTCAGTCAGTCATTCAGTCAGGACTTATCTTTTTATTTATATAGAAGACATGGTAGAGGTGGAGTCTGGTCCTTCCAATTACAAATCGTTATTTGAGAGGAAATGGTAGGCGTTTATTCTGATGATGAGTCCAATGATAAGTATAGAAGAAGGAGACATGCTGCGCAGACCACAAATAAATTGGGATAAGGGCAGGAGAATGATAACTGACGATTAATTCTATTGAAAGCATGAAATCCCTGGCTGACGCTCGAATCGTGCATAAAGGTTCAAAACCTTGGTATCTGTGAAAGTCCGAAATACGAATTTTTAATCCAAAGAAAAAGTAAATACCACAAAACGGTTCTTCCTCTCTGGTGAGCAAATAAAGCTGCCCGCGTCCCAAGGAGCGGTCTGCGTAGTACCCCATATTGCCGCAGCGCCGGGATCCGTCACAGGGGAAACACCGACCCTGTTATAAATGAAATTGGTTCAAAATAATATGACTAAAAACAAAATGGCAGTATTGCCCTTATTATGGAAGTGATCAAGTGACCCTTTAGCACTAAGTTGAGAGGATTTTAATCTGCCGTGGCAGCATGGGCTGGTCGTTTAACATCTAAACCATTCACGAAAAAAATTATAACACCTTCAAAGTGGATTTCAACTGTTAATAGTATGAAATACATGTAAAGTTTTATATAGTTCATTCTTGTGGTTCGTGTATATTGTGGTACCATCCATCAAATTCCATCAGGGGAAACTGTTTATGTTTCTCCATTAGGTTGTTTTATTAAAGTAATAATAGGTTGGGCCTGCAAATGGTACAAACATACTGTTTTTTTATTACTTTGAATACATCAAACGCAAAATTGTACGTCCATCGCAATTGATTGTGTGGTCAACCACAAGAAATGAAATTGGGCTATTGTTTTCTGCTCATAAAATCAAATCATATGCAATTTTCCATCAAATTACTTTGTAACCGCAATTGACTTCGAACACTTCCTACTATGACTGAATCAAAACTTCTAATGTATATGTACGTGCTTAAATTATTATCGCTCAATAGTCTATTACATAAGCGTTTTGACTTGTTATTGCAATAAACTTACCTCCAGGAAGGCGTCGTAATTCTCGCAGGGGAAAGCTGGAAAGTGACATTTCGGCGAGACGGAATCGGTAAAGAATTTGTAGGCTCGTCTGTGGTTACAGAGCGAGCGACCTTCTATTGATGCTGCCGCCCAGGGTAGGACGAAATCTGATACTGCTCCGACGAATCTAGCACCGGGAGGAAGGTGTTCAAGTTAATTAAATGTTTGACTAAATCCGGCTCGAAGGACCAATTTAAAGAAAAGAAAGAAAGAAAATGTATTTGTAATTTACGAAGAGTCTTAAAAAACATACTCTTCTGATTCCAGTTCTTATCGAAGGCATTTTACCAAACAGTAGTGTTTTGAAGTAGGCGTACGAGGTAGGTCATAATACGTTCCTGATTAACTCATTATATTTGATTATCCCATTAATCATCAGCATTACCTACTGCTTATCAGTACCTAATTATTTCCAAACGTACACAGCAATGAACGTCCTACATACGTCACTCATCATTTACAATTGATTCTTGTGCGTAATCAAAGTGTCTTATTTGAAGAATTTATTACTTATACTAAAAGTTACTTCAGAATAGTGGTAGGCTGGTAGCACAGTGGGACCACGATTTGTATCTCGGAGGCTCGAACGTGTGAACCCAGAAGAGAACACTTTACTTGGCTTAAACGATTTCATCATATTAATTTTTAAAAAAGGTGTGCTAACACCGAAAGAAAACCGTAAATTAGAAGGTTTGGGACATCTACCAAGCCACTTTGAGACGAAGGTAGATCAAAGCCCTTTCACAGAGAGGAGGCTTGTGTGTCCCAGTAGTTAGAAAATAACCTGATTAAAGCCAGAAATTACTTACAAATTAGAACACCCATGTTGCACCCTGCCTCCATTGGGATAGAAGTCAACGTGTCCAAGAGGCTGGGCGGCGCCCAGACCACCCAGAATGAGAGTCTCGCCGTTGGAATGGATGACGTCAACGAATTTCGCATCGGAGCGGTCCAGTCGGGCACGAGGGTCTTGGAATTCGAAGAGTGGGCCTGCTGGATCTAGTCCTGAAAAAATGAGGAAACAGGTGAGTTCTCAATTATCAAATACCTATACCGGAATAGTTAAATGAAGTCAAAACCGAACGGTCTAACGGGCATCGACTCGCCTAATGTATGTGTGATGTGTTTAATTGCGGATTTGCTTTAAATAGTTGCTTTTTAAAATTCTATTCTGAGGAAGTCTAGATTTATGTGTAGTACCCAACAGTATATAATATTGATGCTCCTGACGGGTCCACCTTTTTTAGTAGAACTTTTATATGCGAATTTTATTTTGCATAGCAGTGGATCAGGGTGGCAGAAACTTCATTTCGCCGAAAATCATTTAGCGTACACTCATTTAACATAAATTAAAAACGCATAATTTTGCAAGTCAGAAACAGAATCATCATTGAGCATAAACTTCATTTCTAGAACCATCACATTGCCGAAAGTTCAAAATCAGAATCGTCTTTTTGCATACATATCATTTCATTTCGCACATATGTGGAACATACAGAAGGCATGGCTTCTGTCACGGCTCCGGCGCTGCGGTGGTCCAACGCAAGCTTATCGTCGCAGATGGTTTTATTTAACTCTTTTAACACACACCACCGCAGCTTCGGCTCAGCCTCAGCCGCGGTGGCGCGCGTTTAAGCCTCCTGCTCCTCAACTTGCGGGCCGCCTCGCCCCTCCGCGCCTACGCGGGCTTAGATTACACTGTCGGGGTAGGGTAGAGGAGACTACGTGGAGGCGGTTTCGCAGCGATTCGTTTCTGTCACTAACTTTTGTAGCACAAGGTATTGACTTTTAATTTTAAATTAGTTTAAAAATATTGTAATAGAATTGGCAAAATGCCTTATAAAATTCTACCAAATAAAATTCTGCCATCTTAAAAGTATGCCATTGAAAATGCGGCCAGTTAAACATTCGGCCAAACGATAATTCGATTAAATAATTGTTTTGCCTTAACACATTCGTTCAAAGAAAAATATACCAAGTGTGTTATGCCAAATAAATTTCGAAGCATCAAGTTTCTGCCAGATAGATGGTACCCGCTCCTGACACCATGTATGAGAGAAGTAACTATTCATGATGCTAGTTAGTAAAGTAAAGCTTAGTAATTTAAAAACAAAATCAATAATCAATAGGCAACTAGGCAACTGTACTAACCTGTAATCCGACTAATATTCCGTAACTCTGAACCCGCGAAACCGGCGACATGAGCGCCCAAACTAAAACCGATCAAGTGAACATCCTCGAACCGCAAGTCTATATGCTTGGCGAATCCTGGAACAAAGCAATCACTCACTTATTATACATAACCGTAGACGAAAATGGAATTTATAACCAGGTGATTTAAGTTAAATATGGCTTCGTCATCTCTGGTCCTTCGAGCCGGATTACCTTGCAACAGCATAGCCAGTTGTTTGCCGACAAGCCTTGTGTTCGCAGCAGCCCGGAGGTAATTTGGCATCGTTGCTCCTCCTTCCCAATCTACACACACCACGTTGCATTCTTCCTGCAAAAGGTTCACAGTTCATTATCATGTAAATGGAGATAGATACTTTAGCTGTCATAATACTGCCATTAAAACCTTACAATACGATTGATAATGCACGTAATGTTATAGAATCGACGCCATTATGAAACTGTCTGCTGTCTGGGCGCTGTCTGTTCTAGTTTAAGACCATTATTTCCTGATCACAGAACATATTAATCATGTTATAAGTTTGTCGTTGAAAGATTTTGACTGCGACAATTTCCCTGTTAGCTTAGATCATTACATCACGATGGATGAAAAATTACCGTCTCTGTTCTGTCTGTTCATTTTAAGAGAATTGATAAACTAACTAGAACATGTCAAGATACAACTCAAGGAGACGGCACCTTCAAATCACAGCGACAAACCTGTTCAATGGCAATGACATGACAAACAAAGAGAAACGCTGTCATACATGGGGACATTGCCGTTTCTTGCCGTTTTGGTGAAGAGTTACATAAAATTCTATTGTGTCGGTGTCCTTATAGACATTTGGCGGTTTTTGTCGCTGTAGTTTTCAGTGGCGATCGCTTTCGCAATGGGAAAGACCGTTAAAATTTAATAGGCATGATGACAAATTTTGAAAAACTGGTTTTTCAGGTTCAGAAATAAATATTATATACAATGTATATCAAATTTCTGCTTAAAATGAGGAATCAATATGAAATAAAATACATTTTACTTTAATTTTTTTTCATTTCCGCCAAAACGCTTCAATCTGTCATGGCGTCGCTTGTGACGTCACGTTCGACGTAAACATTGACGGCTAGTACGGCTACAGTATTAATTTTGCATTGTTTGTGTTTTAGAAGTTCTAAAATATGAGTTCGAGGCCCTAAAGGTGTTGTGCAGTGCCTCTGTGTACTAATACAACTATAAAAAGCCCGGACAAGTTATTTATATTCGTCCCCTATGATAAAACAATACGAAATAAGTGGCTTAAACTTGCAAGACGTGATATAAAAGGAATATTGCCTAATACTCAGCTTTATTTCTGTGAAGATCACTTTGACGTAAGTATTTACTTATATTTGTAGACTAGCTTTTGCCAGCGGCTTCGCCCGCGTGAAAATGTCGATTTTCCATACAAACTTTCATCCCCTATTTAACTCCCTTAAGGGTTGAATTTCGAAAAATCTTTGCTTATTCCTTGTCTACATTTTAAAGGGAACCTCTGTGCAAAATTTCAACTTTCTTGGTCCAAGGGTTTGGGCTGGGCGTTGATGAGTCAGTCAGTCAGTCAGGACTTCTCTCTTTATTTATTAGATTCCACATAGTTTCCAAACCATTATAAATATAACGCTGTTAAATAAAGATAACCATGTTACAACTCAGATTACAACTATGTATTTGGTAGGTAAATATTAAAAGAATACTTAATTGAAATATAACCTCCAAGCGTAATATTAGAAGTTTCATTGAAGGGTATATTGAAAAACAGAAAGTATACATAATATTTTGAAACATTTTGTCTTATGTTTATTCATCTAAAAGTGATTTCATTGTATGATTTGTACTTACGTGGATGTTTTTACATTCCTAAATTTTGACGAACAAAAGTCTTTATTTGACCCTAGAAACGCTCCTAGAATCAACAAGTCGACTCTTGGTAAATTTGTGCTGGTTGCCTTTGTAAATCCTGGTTCCATTTTTGTATTTTCACTTTCTATTTTATTTAATATATTTATGAAAACAAACCAAATTATCCACTCGAGTCGTTACTAGAGGGAAACTAAGAAGAGCTGTCATTGTAGTCGAACGTGACGTAATTCGCTCTGATTGGCGTTCAACATAACATGGCGGATTGTCGTATTTTGTGGTTTTATTTTATTAAAATATTAAAAAAATCAAAAAAAAAAAAAAAAAACGTTTTTTGCAATCCATAATTTACATTTCATTACATAGATGCATTACTTTAGTGACTTTTGTTTACTGTCATCATCCCTATTGTAGATGGTGCGACTATAGCTAGGTCTAGATTTTCAAGCAATGCGATGTTTGGAACCAGTTATTCTAGCGCCGTTATTTTAACAGTTGCCATCCCTATTGTGTGTAGTACACACAGCTATAAAGCACAGCTATAAATTGAACTAAAGTTACTTACAACAGCCATCAGTGCGGACCTCATTTCATAGACCCACACATTATCGCAGTTAGAGCCGAACCCGTGGACTATGACCCTGGTCGGCCGGTTGGGCTCAAAGGCTCGCGCCGCCCAGCCCCATGCCGCAGACATGTTGCTTGCTGACACTGCCAGGAGTGGCTGGTCTCCTCTGGAATTGGAAAATACGATAGTGAGTTGACTTCAAATTAAATTAAGTGTCATCACGTCAGATCGTTAACCGTATCTGAGGAGTGAAACGACAAGTGATAAAGAAGACGGATCACAATCCATACAAAATTACCCCACGTCCTATAACAACGTGACATATCTCAAAAAAAAGATAAAAATGTATAAAAAAATATGGCATACTTCCTAAGTTCATTTTTTTACACCTTCATATGAAAAAGTTGCTATGAAAATATGTATTTCAGGCGCTGTTGTAAAAATTCGTTCGTAATGAGTATTAATATACCGATTTAAAAAAATCTTTTTTTGTTTGAAAAGGTAGTCCCACGGCCATAAAGTCAGGTCTCCGGTCTCCAGGATTCTGAAGAAATGAAAGTCAAATCTCAAAAATAAGCTCATTTTTAACCGATTTCCAAAAAAAGGAGGAGGTTATCAATTCATAATCATGAACCGATTTTCATGATTCTTTTTTTATTTGAAAGCTGGTGCTTCCCGTGTGGTCTCATTGTCACCATTTTAATATCTGATGATGGGATCTTGTAGAAATCGGGGGAACTCTTCAATAAATAACAGCAGATTAACCGCGATTGTTGCTATAGCATATCTAAGCATTGTTTACGCCATCACCAAACATAATATCACGTCTGTACTCACTACAACAAAGGTTATAAAAACTATTTAGTGAAGATCTGATGAAGAACTTCGGAGATAGGCAACGGAATCCCTCAATAAATGATAGCAAATGGACTGGGATTGCTGAAATCTCATGTCTGTCTATTGTTTACACCAGTTCATAACATAACATCACGCCGGTACGTTGTGAAGGGGTAAGCACATGTGAACCACTAAAAAGTGAAAAATAAAAACTATTTTACAAAAAATAAAACCGACTTCGACAAAAATAAAACACAAAAAAGTGAAAAATAAAATACGAAGAAAAATCAGCTTCTGAAGTCGGTGGCAAAAACATGAAATCAAAAAACAAAAGTCACCGACTTCAGAAGCTGATTTTTCTTCTTATTTTATTTTTCACTTTTTGTACTTCACATTATTAGTTTTTCACTGTCTTGTTGTTTCTTTTGACTTATTGCATTATGATGAGACAGAAACGTCAGTGGTAACGCGAGGGAGTGATCGACAGAGGTTGTTTCACTAACATTAACACAAATGAGAGAGACGAATAACGATAGCGACGCGAGTCGCGACGGGGCAAGCGAAGCTAAGGAAATGCAAGTGAATAATGTTGTTTCACTCGTTCTTATGCGAGTTATAAGGAACAATTAAATGGCGCTGTCAGTCTCCTGACTGACGCATCCAGCCCAAATAAAATATTACACTCATAACATGGGCGCATACCTCCAATGTCCTGCGTCCATGTAGGTATACAAGAACAACAGGACCTATTCAACCACGGCATTCCTTCTTTCATTAATTCGTCTATTATAAAGCACATAGGTGTGGTACTCCTTTCTTCGGATATGCCGTGATTGTTCTGTTAGTGAAACAACCTCTGTCAATCACTCCCTCGCGCTACCACTGACGTTTCTGTCTCATCATAATGCAATAAGTCAAAAGAAACAACAAGACAGTGAAAAACTAATAATGTGAAGTACAAAAACGAGCTTATTTTTGAGATGTTACTTTCATTTCTTCAGAATCCTGGAGACCGGAGACCTGACTTTATGGCCGTGGGACTACCTTTTCAAACAAAAAACTTTTTAACAAAAAATAAAACCGACTTCAAAAAAAAACACAAAAAAGTGAAAAATTAACTTTAGAAGAAAAATCAGTTTCTGAAGTCGGTGACTTCTGTTTGTTTGATTTCATGTTTTTGCCACCGACTTCAGAAACTGATTTTTCTTCTAAAGTTTATTTTTTTCACTTTTTTGCTTTTTTGTGTTTTGTTTTTGAAGTCGGTTTTATTTTTTGTTAAAAAGTTTTTATTTTTCACTTTTTAGTGGTTCACACGTAAGTTCACATGTTCATGAGTCATAATGTGGACAATGTATTTTTTTTTTGTTTATTTTTCCAAAACCGCTTGTTGATTTCGATAAAAAAAAATATGGGACCATTTGGGAAGTATACCCTTTCCAACAAAAAAAGAATTTTTAAAATCGGTCCATTAATACTCATACGAACGAATTTTTCACAACAGCGCCTGAACTATTTTTATTGCAACTTTTTCATATGAAGGTGTAAAAAAATGAACTTAAGAAGTATGCCATATTTTTTTATACATTTTTATCTTTTTTTTGAGATATGTCACGTTGTTATAGGACGTGGGGCAATTTTGATCCATCTTCTTTGTGAGAGTGGCTGTAGAAAAAGTTGATGTATTGTTTGAACGCTGTGAAATGACATGGACCATAAGAGCTACAAAATGGATGGCCCACATGGTACATACGAGAAGGATAGGAAGATCAACGTCAAGATGGCAAGACGATATCGAACGGACAGCGAAGGAAATTGGCTCGACACGGGTCTCAGTAGAGACAAATGGTTGTTTTTACTTTACAGCCTTCTTTTCCACATGTTCAATAAACACCAACAGATTCTTATTGCATTACTGTACCTAAAGATTTGGGCATCTTTTTTAATTATCGTTTTCAACTCAGGCCTTTACAGTCCACTACTAGCCACGGACCTCTCCCAAATTGGGCTACAACACCATATCTTCCGCCTTACACATACACTCTGCCCAGTCATCTTTTTAAACTCGGCATTTATCTATTTGTAAAAGATTTAAGTGGTCGGCTCTAGAAAAAAATATAGCCTAATGCATTAGCGTACCTGCTAACTGTAGAGTAGAGGAGGAAGTGTGTGCCGACCTCCTGTGGTGAGCTAGGCAGCGTCTCCAGGTACGCGAAGGGACCAGCATCTTCGAAACACCCGAACTCTCCATAGCACACGCTGCCTTGAGATCGTTTAGTTCTGTTGACAAATAAATTGATAAAACAAGGTTTTTTCGACATTTAGATAAGTCTCAAACCTGCTGGGTAATTGTACACACAAGAATCATCCCGATGCATTTTGAATGTTTAACAATACCCATGGCTGTCGAGCAAACGAGGTTTTTAAACATAATATGAAAAAATGGATGATTAACTTCTTTCAAAATCTTTCTTTCGTACCTATAGCATGTTACACAATTGGGTATTGGACTGAAGGAAGAACTGAAAAAGACTTATCTAAAAGTATTACGTAAGAGCTAAAAGCTGATTTATCTAGATAAATCAAAGACATCTAGAAAGAAAATAAACGGGGCTGCGGGTTGTTCACAAGTGAAACCGCGGCCTCGACATAAAGAGCTAAGAAGGAACATGGGTGGTTTTCAGTCAGTACAAGTCTGACACTCCCTTTCGCTCTGCCCAAGAGATGGAGGGGTTATTTGATATTTTTCCACCCGCCCAAAAAAAAAAATGCTCACATTAAACGCAATGCACGTCGGCACTGTATACCTGCAATATTAGGATTCAGTTTAGTTATCGACTGTAGTAAATTTTATAGCCATGAAAATTTAATCAGTACCTTCATTCTAATTGAGGTTTATGATTCTTTACAACATTGCTCTCTTAACTCTTTCGTAGTACCTAAGCAAACTTAAGCAACTTCCAACGTAGGTACCTACTCTATCCACCTATGCTATAGCCGTATACTTTCGTTTCATAAGCGACATCATACGACATCTACATAAGGCATTCAAAGCCAATTTACATACTTACGTTTAATTTTATAGCTGTGGTCTGTTAAATCTAGTAAATGCTAGAGAACAATACGCACACTTCACCAACGAGGTTCAATATGAAAATCTGCATAGTTGCAATTTTCCTAAACAAACCTGTTCCATATCTTTTGTGTGTTTCAGTTCCGCTCGGAAATCGTTTGAATATGAGAGCAAACGATAAGGTTTTTTAAAGAACCTGTAACAGGTGTGCATAATGGTATGCTGGCAGAAAAGGCAACCCATTCAAATGCAGAACTACTTTACTTACTTTTAGTTAGTTTCCTCTTTTTCATATTTTACATGGAAGTTTTAACCAGTTCCGGAAAACAAAAGAATGTGTAAAATTAAATTAAATATTGAGGTAGGTATGTACTTAGGTAAGTGGTGAACAAAAGAAAATTATGACTGTCGCATTGTGAATTATATTACACGCCTGAACTTACATAACCTGTAAAATATTTCACACAATAGGAACAAAGACGATTTGAAGAACGAAAACAAAGAAATAATCTCATAACATAGCCGTGAGGGACATGGGTCACATAAAGCGCGGTCTTCACTAAAGCGGAAACGAGCAAGTTGGGCTGATCACCTTGTTAGGGGGCACACTAGGATGAGAGATGCACAGAACTGAAAAGTATGACAGAGAAAGGGAGAGGCCTCTACTTTGCATTTAGCATAGGTGATTGCATTTGCGAAGTAAGATAATGGTAAGATAATGGCGGCGATGAGAAACGAGCAGAGCAGTGCAAGATGACCAATAACTGGAGAGACGAAAGATCCATTGTGGATTTCAACCAGTGACATTGTCTTTGCCTTGGTGTAAACCAGACCTTAGATCTAAGACCGCATTCTTATTAGGATGTAACTCTCACTCCTAGTGCCTATTGTTGTGAAGATTGAAAGCCACACGTAAGAGTTATGTGTAAAATTGCTAATTTTCGCAACAGACTGTGGAAATGTAAACAATATAAATGCACGTAGGTAATGATGATTAATGACAACAATAATTTACTAACCGACGGAAAGGTCAAGCGTAAGACCTGCATGCTTAACATTAATATTTCATAAGCACGTAGTTAGTATAATAGACTACTGGCCCGTGTTGAAAAAATATGGGTCATGTGAACCACCAGGTGACCTATCTAGAACGATATAAAAGCATAAAATAATAAGATTCAGCACTATGACCAAATTTACTCTCGAAATTGTCGGAAAATAAAATAAAAATTCCGACTTTGTGGCGCACCATTTTTTTACGGCACTACGCGTTTTCTTATTATTTTTCATGGATCTATCGATGGTAAGAAAGAATGCCGTACAAAAATAAATGACCAAAATGTACCCCCTCTACCTGTACTTTTGAATTCTCACCTGCACTCGGTTGGACAGCTTACAAGTGACGGCATAGTGCTGAATCTTATTATTTTATGCTCATAAATCGTTCTAGATAGGTCACCTGGTGGTTCACATGACCCATAATTTTTTCAACACGGGCCAGTAGTCTATAAGTCATTGTTGTTTTAATTAAAAAAAACTAAGTCGGTTCTGTTAAACCTTTCAAATATCAAGTGATCTTTTTTGGCCATGTGTCGCGAATTTGTATTTCATTAGCGACATGTTCACATAGAACACTGTATTTCTCTCGCTGTCTCTTCTTTTAGTTCTGTTGAAATATTTTATCTCATGAGCAAGGATCGGTGTAGGTTTTTTCTTTTGTCTTGTTATCTTAAACACATGTACAGGATATTTTTGAATAAAAGGCATATGTCCACGTTATGATCGCATGCTGCGTGTATCAATCTGCCTTTATCCTTGCTCATCAGTCATCAGATAAAATGTTCTATGTGATTATTTCGGCAGTGGAATAAGTTTTCCTATTTTTTACCTGGTTCTCGCTCTCTTCTGCTCCCATTCTTTCATAGACTCCTTGACTGCCTCCAGCAGTTCGATGTCGTGTCTCTCATCCTCCGCTTCCTGTGCCTCTGTCGCCGGCTTCCCGGCGCCCCGCCATGATTCTAACTCAGCATCTATAAAAAAACATAATATTAGCATCGGATCTTGTTCATGAATGTGGAAATAGTAATTTAACTAGCCTGTGTCTGCCTGTCCCACTGGTGGGCAAAGGCCTCTCTTTCCTTTTCCACACATATAGATATTTAGTTAGTGCCGAAGAGTTCTATCGCTGGGAGACAAGCTCGGCCCATCTTCTCTCACTCATTTAATTACAGCGACTTGGTGGTCATTTTACCTCAATTTACATCTAAGCGACATACGGAAGACATGTCCGCTCCGTTCATTATTTAACCCATTCAATCGTAATCATAATACGACTCAAAGGCTCTACTTGGCTGCAATAAAGCCTCTACTTGGTTTTTGGCTCCAGGAAGATACAATTACGTGTCGTTGCGCTATACATAGAAATGAATAGAACAATTTGTGAAATAGGTGAGCTAAATTTTAAATTCAATTGTTGCTTTGTGGACGGGATTTCAAAATCAAACCACGGATGTAGCGTAGCGTGCATTGTAAATTATTGTGATATTCCTACCACGTAAAGAGGTTTTTTGTTTACATATGTAAACCGTTTGTTGAAATGCGGCGTCTGTGAAGGAATACTTGTATCTTCTTTGCGCAAACGGATACCATTTTAGTAGGCTTCACCCATGCATCGGATAGCAATGTAATTTTAACAAATAATAAGTATATTCTGCGTCCCTAATTGAATGTTTAACATTCCAATGCTTGAACAACTGGCATTCGACTCTTGGAATTTCAAAATTGAATGATAAATGTGTATAGTGCAGTCTTTGCAGTGGAGTGCATTTTAAGAAGGAGCGAAAGGCACCGCGCCAGTAGGTAACCTGAATGCTAGCGTTGTCTCCGGGTGAACGACTGTCACCAGTTTTTGCTGTTTAATGTGGCCTTGATCTGTCGACCGTTGTAGGGCAGTATGTAGCTCGAATGCGAGGCCTACTATTGACGAAAGTAGGCCGCTCCCAGCCGACGAGAATCATGAGAAATCCACAGTCTACTTAGTTCAATGGTAATACTAATTCCTTGTACAGGTCGAAACACTTATGGTACACCTACGTGAAACGTGGGACTCATTACCGACCGGCAAACCCGGTCAACGTCAAGGTTTAGTCATTTGTACAGTTGACAATGCTAGCAAAGCGGTGTATGTCATTTTAAAAACTATCATTACCTTGATTACCTACCTATTTAACCATTTACTTTGTCGTGTTGTATAAAGTGTTTTCAATTATTCAAATCGTGTCTTACCTTGGACAATATTATTTCAGTGTTGGTAACAGAGCATAGCGAAATTACCGAAAAAACTATTTTATTGTGCTAGGAGTTGCATAAACCGTGAGCATTTGAATCATTCTTGCGACGTTACCACATTACAGAATCCTATTGCAAATCTTGGAGACAATTTTGGAACCTTTTTTTTTTTTTTTTGGTGGGTGGAAAATCATCGAATGACCCCCCCGCTCTTGGGCAGAGCGAAGGGGAGTGTCAGACTTCTACTGACTAAAAACCGAACCCATGTTCCTTCTTTGCCCTTGCGCCGAGGCCACGTAATCTAGTACAAAATACCGCGGCCCCGACGGGCGTCGGCCCTTGCGGGCCCCTCCTTGCCGACATCTCTTTGAGGCGCGCGTGGAACACGAACGCGCCGCCGACACGGTCTGTTGCCGTCATGACGACGCGCGACGGCCGGACGGCGAGCTAGCCCATTACTCACCGTCCACAGGCCCGCGTCTACGGTGGCCGGAAGCCATCAATTTTGGAACCTAAGTCGGTTTTGAAAGTATTGTAACAGGCTTTAAAATTGTTGTCTATGCAATAGTCTACAATGTAACAGTACGTTTAAATAAAGTATTCAATTCTGTCGATCAGGGGACGCTTTAGACATACCTACATAAACTCACGCCTTTTCCCATGGGGGTAGAAACCATAGAACGCCACCTACTACGAACCTTACATACTCCTTTTGCCTCGCCCACGTTTTTAAATTCCTAGAATATTTATTTATTTATTTATTTAAACTTCATGCACAATAGTGATACATAGGCGGACTTAATGCCACAAGGCATTCTCTACCAGTCAACCTTAGGGTTAAATAAGACAACTTTGTGGTAGGGTACAAAATATCTAAAAAACAATATCAACTTAAAAAAGAAAAAAAAAAGTACTACATACTAGTATAGGTACTTAAAATGATACTAATACACATATAAAAATAAAGTAAACTAATAAATATTTTAACAAAAATATTAAACGAAAAACTTAACAATAGGCAATACTATGACTCGATCACTCGACTTATAATAACTGAGAGCTATTTGGTCTGACTTAAGTAGAGGTTACGTACTTACTTTCTTTTTAAAAGTGAGTTTGCTTTTAGCTTTTTTAATGCCAGGGGGTAGCGCGTTCCAAAGTTTTATAGTTGAGATAGCGTAAGAATTTGACAAGAAACAGGTGCGGTATATCTATCGTAGATTTCAGGATTTAATTATTTTGTCAAATAAAATCCTAAGCGGCCCATAGAATCAGTTGCGGAGCTACCCATTAATTATTTTTGCATTAATGGGTAGCTCCACAACTGATTCTATTGGGTACATGTATGTTACCGCTTCTATCTGTCTAGGCCGAATTATTACTATTATTATCAGCCTGCCTTACTTCTGGGCAAATGTCTCCTTACTCTCCTCCTTCCATATCTCTATTCAGCTCTAGAAAAAGATTGGTCCTTAGCAACTGCAACAGACCATAAATCATTTTTTTTGTAAACTAGCTCATCCCGTCATCTCCGTCTAGGCCTGTTGCGATATCGCTTGCCATTATAAGAATAATTTATTGTTCATATAATTACAATCGTTACATTGATTCCTGAAACTCACACTAGGATTTAAGGATTCCCTGTGTCGTGTGTTCCAGGCTTCTTTGTTGGCGTTGGACAGGCTCGTTCGTTCGTTATTAAGTCTGGTAATATTTTCTAATAATTCGGTAAATACTTACATTTGGCTATAACTAGCGTGAGCACAGTTAGTAGAACGGCTAGCGAGCGGCAGGCGTGCGCCGCCATCCATGCGGCCCGGCATTCACGACCGCCTGTCGACAAAACACGATCGCCTTGTTTAAGAGGAAATGCGAGTGCTGTCTCTTTCTACTATCGCTGTCTCTCTCCGTCCTCCTGCCCTCAAATTCGTGCGATAAGGACAACTATAGAAAAAAGTTAGAATTCGAGGTTTGGCTCTCGCCTATTTCCTCCTCCAATATTGAACCAATTTAAAAGATATTTTAGACAATGAATAAGGAGGTTATATACTACGCCGCTATGTTTTTCTTTTTTCGTTAATAGTTGTCAAATTTGTACACTAGGACTCTGTTAACAGCGATCTAAACAAGCAATTTTGAGCATTTTTTGAGGGTTCTAGCGCTTATAAAAATAATTTATCACCAAAAAGGAAAACATAGGGGCATAGAAATAGTTAATATTTATTATTCTGTAAAAAACCATTGCTCTAGGGTCATTAACCAAAAAGAAAACAGGCGAGAGCGTTTGTATGGAGAAAAGACCACTCGCGTTTCCTCTTAACAGAATGCTTTAATACAATAATTATAATACAAGAGTTAGTTATTTAGGTGAAGGGCAGGTACAGAAAGGTAGGCTTTGATAGCAAGTTAATCGATTAGAGAGATTCTTGGCAAATTTCCATGGTATTTCATTCTTTATGACTTCATAGTTCTCTTCTCAAAACAAGATCGTATGGAAATTCAAGTTACAGAACATCAAGTTTCCGAAAATCATGTATTTGATTCCCTTAACCTATAACATCACGCCTGTAATCCCTGAATGATTAGCTAGAGGGGTGCACCCATTAGTATACTCACGTTTTGTCAGTTAAGTTTAAGTCCCATATAATAGGGGGCGAGCTTATTGCCAACAGCCAGGTACAAATCCTGACTTTGTTAGATCTGGGAATCGAACCCAGGACCTTATGCACAGCAGCCGCTTGCGACTACTAGACCAACGAACGAGGTACGATTGACTTAACAAGTTGATTGATCATTTATCAGTAAGACTCTACAATCTAAATTGTGTTTGATCAAACCATTTTAAGTGCAAAAATGCGTAGATACTAATAAAAGTATGACGCATTTATAGCATAATTATAGATTTTCATATCCAGACCTAACCTTCGTTGACAAAACTTCGTATGTACTAAACGGTTATTAAAATGTTAAATGATTAGCTACACACAACAGTTCGAAAACTCATTAAGGTGATATCAACCGCTCACAATGTAACTTCTTAAACAATGCGGTGCCAAAGATCTTTAGACTGCTAATTATATCATTAACGACTGTTTCCTAGTTCGTGCCGAACTTCCCATACTTTGTACGGTCGCGAGTACAATGCGTTACGAAACAATGTTTTGTTTTGTACATATAGTTTCTACTAAACGTAGATTAGGTAGTATCGTGGTTGGCATGGTGATTGTCGTAAAACACACACGTTGATTATGATTTATGTACCTAATTACTACTTGATACGTTACATCGCTTTGTGATTCATGACTTCATGAGGTAACGTTTTACTTTGTTTCGTGATTTTCGAGTTCGACTTTTTTTTGGAAGCTGAGAAATCATCAAATGACTCCTCCCGCTCTGAGCGGAGCGGTAGGGAGTGTCAGACTTCTACTGACTAAAAACCAACCATGTTCCTTCTTAGATCTTTGTGTCCGAGGCCGCGGTATTTCTTTCGAACAACCCGCAGCCCCGACAGGTCGAGTTCTTGAGCTAGATTTAGCTTTTCCTTTGTAAGGATAATTATTCACTTTTGTATTGAATTTTCTTTCTTTATTCATGTTTCTTGTAAGATGAATCAGTTAATGGTTGTCAAGTACGACCCATTGAACCTTGAACGAAGTACCTACGATAGCACTTCACGAGAACATAAATGAAGAAAGCCAAACATTAAACAAGTAGGTAATCGCAAAGGAACCAAGACCAAAAGCACAATATAAATATGCCAAAAGCCTTGGCCGCGCAAAGGACCAGTTTTTAGAGAACCTCTTTGTGCTGTCGTGTCGTAGAGTCTTTATACTTGTAAACATACATTAATTAACTTTTACAAGATACTTAGTCATATCTTTTATAAAATGATAAAACAATGGTTTTAATGATTTCCTCGATGGAAAGTCTCTCAAAGTCTCTCAGTCACTTGAATAGTAATTCGTGATCGTGATAGATAGCCTTTTTACCCGACTGCGGCGAAGCCCAAAAGGAGGGTTATGTGTTTGACGTGTATGTATGTATGTATGTATGTCCGTTTCTTTGTTCCCTCATAACTCCTAAACGGATGAAGGGATTTGAATGAAATATACATCGTTAGATTCGTCTTGATGGCGCGAGTGTTATAGGCTACATTAAAATTAAAAAACAAAGAAAAATGGCGGATTTTGGGGGCCAAATCGCGGAGTTCAAAAAAATTTTTTTTTCCTATACCATCGAGTGGGGTATCAAAATAAAGGGTTTTAAAGGGAGATTACAAAAATATACAACACTTATATGTTTAAAAGAAATTTTAAGTGACAAATCCTATAAACAAGCACAAAAGTTAAATCATTTGCGAAGAATTTTACACGACCAACGAAAGAACAAACACAAAAGAACTAAAAAGTTGGAAATAAAAAAAAGTAGTTAAAAAACTAAAAAACCCGACTGAAAAAACTGAAAAGCAAAAAACAAGCACATTTTAAATTAAACAAAACTTGGAACCAGGCGGGGTTCATTTGAATATTAAATTATGAAATGAAAAACATAGAACTAAAAAATAGAACCCCGCCTGGTTCCAAGTTTTGTTTAATTTAAAATGTGCTTGTTTTTTGCTTTTCAGTTTTTTCAGTCGGGTTTTTTAGTTTTTTAACTACTTTTTTTTTTCGTGAAACTATGTCCATTTAACAGGGGTTTAGAAACTTTGATTATTGCCAACTCCGCCTGTAGGAACCGGTATAATAAAAGATCATTAAATCAGAATAAAAATACTCGATAGCCTCGAATTTAATGGGACCAAGAACCAAGTCAACAGGCCTTTTGGTATGACAAAAAACATGTGTTTACTCGCGACTGTAGCAGACTGCCGTAATAAGCTGTTATTGAGACTATGTTGAAATCTGTCGCCAAGTCTTTATACATTATGTAATCATGATTCGTTTGTACAGCTTTGCCCAGTTCGCTTAGGTACTGCAAAATGTTATTTGGTTTCAGATAAATTATCAATTGACAGCTTTTACAAACAATTAAAAAATCCTACTTTACATAGAGTTGATAGATCTCGAGAAAAATCATTATGGCAGACGACCAAAAAGGTGCTATAGGGGCCACTTCTCATGGGTCAGTAAACGTACAAACTAGTATAACGAACCTTTCTCAACAAAAAAAGCAGTGCAACCATTTCTATACCACGTAGTGTGAAAAATAGGCCTCAAACTTTCTTTCCCATAAAAGTGATATACCTACGCGTTGTAAGCGAACATGTCCAATTCATTGACCCATGGGTTATTGGTACCTACTAAACATGTCGGCCGAAGCTATTGACCTGAAACCGTGGTTCAGCAATCACGTCCTAATTTCACAGTCGGCTGCCCGCTGCCCACTCAAACCAACCAACGACAAACTGGAATAATAACCAGTAACTGGATTCCAGTAATTTCAGCAAATGGATCAAATTACTCGGTTTGTCCTATTACCATATTTGCAATTTTTTATGATCTTCATAAGCGAAGTGTGACGAGTTTTACAGTTACTGTAAATTGATCTTTTTGATGTATAATTTCAGCTGGGTTTTGCTTGATTTGTTGTTTTTAACCACTGTTTCATCTAATTGGCTCTGAATAGTTGTGCTTCCTTCATTTCATAGACGAGGTTTTAGCAAGTATAATAAGTAGACTTGCAGAGCCACAATGGCTACTTCTTTGTATAATCATCACCATCATCATTTCTAGAGGTAGTTGTTTTGGATCTGGCTATGTGTGTTTAAATGTTTGTAACGTACCCACAGTACAGGCGAAACACACCAATAAATTCGCCTACGGCACAATCGTTGTTTTTAATGATGCGTTAAATTGAAGTCAGCTTAAATGAGCTATAAATTATAGCTTGTAGGAAAATCTGTATTTTATTATCCAGTTGGAAAAGGCCGTGGAGTGTATGGATGGGGAAAAAACACAAGGTTAACTGTGTTTGATTTATGATTTTTCAGGGAACGAACCAATGTTATGTGTGCCTCACCCTCAGTACCTACTAAAAGATCAACGTTCTCAAGAAATTATTTTTAAGTTATTACTTGTTTACACTGCGATCAAATTATGTTGGCAGCTCCGAACTTCGTGCAGGTCATTTTGTTACAACGAATGTATAAAAGTGTTATGATATTTATTTTATTTGTATTTCTCACTGTTTAAATTAGATATTTTCTGATCGTTTAAGTATTGGTTTATCTGGAAATAACAGTTTTATTCCCAAGTTTACATGCGTAAAATTTCGCAAAGCCTATGTTCAGAGCTGCCAAGATAATTTGATCGCACTGTATGTTAGTAAGGGAAACATTGTTAGACGTTGCAAAACTGGCATGAAAATTATAGAAAATGATTTAACTTATAGAAAAAGGATTCCACAAATGCAAGAACGTTAGCTTCTTGGGGAGCAGTTTCTGACCGATGTTTTTGATTGAAAGTTAGTTCGATCTATCATTCTGCTAGGTTTGGGCAATTTCTGTCTGGTAATGTTTAGCTGTTTGCCCCGCTGTCATTCGTTAATATTTGACAGAAAGTTACGGGTTACAACACTTACAACCTGTTATCATTACGTCATAATGCTGAATCGCGGTGTTAAGATTCTACGTTAAACCTTGGTCTGAAGGTATTGTTCTGTTCCGACGTATTGGAAGATAGTTATTTGTGTGTTTTTATCAGGAATTTCTCAGGCACGAATGCGGCCTCTGTATCCTTTCCCGGCTTTCCATTTCCAAAATGAAATAACCTAATCTCCGAGTTTTAAACACACATTACCGATACCGACGCATTTCAAAGTCTGCTAGGTGCAAGCACAGAACAGAAAAAGTTCTTTCTGTTCTGTGGGTGCAAGTGACAATGACTTCGAGTGTAGTATGTACGGCGGACTAAAAACAACACAGATATTTGAAAGATTCCATGCGACACGACTACATTGAAATTACTTTCTGTTCGCATATTATACCTATCGTTTGATCGCGCATTTCATTAAATCTGTTCACTCTACCACCGTTTTAATGAGAGAGCACTTTATTTATATGACGCCAGATTGTTCTTTATGTGCTGTGTTATATTCCTTATATTATAATCTTTTATTCATAAATATGTATGTACATACAGTCGCTGGTGCAACAAATTACCACAAACTGGAAAATTTCTCCTAATGATTGTAGACCACAGAATGTTACGGGTTAAGTTCAAAATCCAATGAGATAATTTGACAGCAGCTGTGCCCCTGGCGACCCAGCACCGCGTCACATTGCTTTTTCTCTTTCTGTTTGTTCTATTCCTAAGGGTCGTAAGCGTGATGTTAATAATTGTGGTAAAAAATGTTGTTGTTGTTCCAGAGATTAGCGCGTTCAAAGAAAACCTCTCTTCATCATTATTTGTATGAGCTTATATAAATAATTGCCCATTAACTACTAGAATTAGATTGCTTTTTCCGTAGGTACGGCCCCCTAGCAGAACGGAAAATTAAATGATTTTACGTATGGTTTTAAAAAATACTGTCAGTGCCCTGTAAGGTCAAGTTACAAATAAGACAGTAACTTTACCTACGTCTACGAAGGCATTCAAAGCTTAGCCTTAAAAGCTTTCTCAGTCATTCCGAAAGTGCTTTCTTCTATCGTAGCTTTCACGTCTTTAACTGAAAGTGGGCACTTTCAGTTTACACTGTTTTCAGTAAGCGTATGCCCTATTTAAATACCAAGTCAAGTAACAAGCGCAATGCCTGGTCCTAGGTTCGATTCCCATGATTTTGCACTCATAAAAAGGTAACAAAATTATTGTTACGGAAGTTTTTCAGTAGCAGTCATGGAGCCTGGATTTGTGGCAATAGGCTACCCGTATCACATATACTTGAACTGGACTTGAACACCTGGCAAAATGTCGGTGCTGTTTAAGATTTTTCACCCCAAAAAAAAGTCATGTTCCAGCAACAATTTTTGCGTTGAGTTGATTTTTTTAGTTTGATGTACAGAATGCTTGGTTGGTATGGCTTCGTGTAGGGTCCGTTTTTACCTTGTCTTGTATCGTTAGGCTGTGTCAGTTTATGATACGGTTACAATTTCTAAGAGTCCATCATTTGGGTCATTGTCGTGGGCCGTTTGTAATACTTACTGTGTGATAGTTAATTGTGGGTCAAATAAACTACCTATCTTCAGTTTGCGTAGGAGTCGATATCACGAACAAACACTTTTACTTGTATTAGTTAGAACAAAATTAATTAACCTCGATGTAAATGAGTAATCTATTAAAGCCACAATCGTAAAATACTACAAGTGAGTCGAATGAATTCAAAGTAACTGAAATAGTGAAGTTAATTACTGTACGCACTACGATCAATCAAGCCGTGTAATCCAAATTAAGCTGATCTTTAATTGTTTGTGAAGCTCATTTAAAGCAAGGTTAGGTTATACTGGATTTCTATAGCTTGATGTGGCGCCGTGTGTACAAATTGTCAGCAATTGTGTTCCGCATTTCCATTGTGACAAGAACAAATTAAAAATAGAGGAAAAAGGCGTCGAACCACATCTCTACAATACAGTGAGAAAGTCTTTCGTTTCTTTGTATTGGAACAAAACGACGAGTAATTTGGAAATCACTTCACTTTAATGTAACCTGCATTTGATGTGAATGGTTCTATTTATCTTCGGGGACGCCGGCAGACACCAGAAGGGCGATCAGTCCTTTCGTTGTGGATTATTTCGCCCAGTTCCCCATGTGAATGGTTACTAAGCAATTAGTGGATTCGCGTTTTCGATTAATTATGGAAGCGTGAAGATGTGAAGTATTGAAAAATATAACGAACAGTTTATTGTTAAATTTTGCTTCACGAGGTTCTAACTATAATAGCTATGCCAGTCTATATATACTTTACTTACTGTGCTTTAATAATTGCTTTAGGTTAGAACTGACAAAAGTTAGAATTCTTAGCTTTGATTTCTTTAACGACTTTACTCGTCTTCGTTTAAATTCTTGTCTATTGCATAAAAATGTTTGCGGAAGTAATAACTGAAATTCAGGTCATTACTTTAACTTTACTATAAATACCAGGGTTAGAGATTTTCTATAAAGGTGCATACACAATTTCTATAAAGTTAACGGGCTTTGGAAGTTTTTAGACTAGCCTTTTGTTATATCCGTTGTTGCCTTTTTTTTTTTGGTGGGTGGAAAATCATCGAATAACCCCCCCCCGCTCTTGGGCAGAGCGAAGGGGAGTGTCAGACTTCTACTGACTAAAAACCAAACCCATGTTCCTTCTTCGCCCTTGTGTCGGAGCCGCGTTATCCTTTCGACAAGCCACAGCCCCGACGGGCGTCGGCCCTTGCGGGCCCCTCCTTGCTGACATCTCTTTGAGGCGCGCGTGAAACACGTACGCGCCGCCGACACGGTCTGTTGCCGTCATGACGACGGCCGGACGGCGAGCTAGCCCGTTACTCACCGTCCACAGGCCCGCGTCTACGGTGGCCGGAGGTCATCGCGTGACCCCCGACGCCCGAAACGCCTTCCGCGGCGGATCCGTTGTTGCCTACGAATATACTTGTAAATATTACTGGACAGTAACTTTGCTGTGAATTTCGGATGCATATTAAAAACATATTCATCACACTTCTTAGATACCAGATAGGTATAAGGTCAGAGAACTGAGATATATCAGCCACCTTCAAATCCAGGGACAACCATAAATATGTAACAAGACGATTAATAGCACAGATCATCATGAGAAATCATCTACAAATACTATAAATTAATGCAATTTATTCCGCCATCGTAGTTCTTGACGCAAGTCGATCGTGTGGACGTCAGTACATCCGACATTGCACTCACGCTACTGAGTATTGAGTTGCTGTTCCTTCCGTGTAATGGCTAATCAGCACCTGTACTGCAGTTAATAAGCATTTGCTCCATACTCAACGGCATAATCACGGCCGAGAAGTGTTTTCATCCGTTAACCGGGAAATTACATAACATTATTTGGAAGTTACATAGGCAAAGATAATGTCTTTATTTAAACGTAAACGGTAAACGTCAAGGCAAAGACTAATGACTAAATTGTTTCTGATAAAGGTCGTATAGGATATTTAAAAAAAAACATTTAAATTCAGCTTAGAGTGGGAAGGTTAGGCAAATGGTACTGCAAAGATTTTGGTACTGGTGACAAAGTACCGGTAACTAATAACTAAATAAGTACCATTTGAATGAGGTTTAAAAAAAACAAAAGAATAGGTACTTTAACGAATGATTGACGAACAATCGAATATTGTCCATGATTTTTCAAGTAAAAAAACAAACGGAAGTAATGAGACGGAAACAGTAGTCGGTAAGTGGCTGTACGTTGTAACTGGCCGTTCTAATCTGAGTGACATAATTTTGAGAATAGAAAAAAATGTTACATCAACGTCAAGTCAGTGATCACAGATTATTAGAAAGAGCGTAGAGTTTATTATGTCTATGCAATAAAAACAAACGCAAAAAACTCGTTTTTACGGACGACGCCATCACGCCACTGGACTGCGTCGAACCAGATGTAACAAATGTAATGATCGGCTCAAGTCTACGTAGCGTCTAGCGTCCACAAGTGAAAAAACTAGGTCTTATTTTTTAAGACAACCACGAACTTCACAGTTTCCAAACCACTGCAACTCTAGAAAATCAGAATCAACAGTGAAGTCCACCATAAAAGTGCCGAGACAATGAAGCTCAACGAAGTCCCGGAAAAACAATTTATCTGTCTTGATTCCCACAAGTTCGTTCTTAACTCCGTCCCCCCTGCATATACTTTTGAAAGGAAATAAAAAAGTATAGTAACCGTTTTAGCATAGGAGTCCCTTCTACATTGTATCTCGTGGATAACTCTCAATCCTTGATGTAGGATTTTTAGTTATTAATTTTGGTCACAGCATTTTTTTTGTCAATTTGATCCAAACTCTCATGCTGATTTCATAAAAAAAAGAAGTCTACAGACTTTAACAGTTCGGTAATTAGTATTTTGATAAACCTACTTCTAATGAGAGAGCCGGTGTTTCGAATTTGAATGCGTATTCCGACGTGAAATATACGGCGCCTGCGTCTTTGGCCGCGGTTATGTAAATCATGCACAGCTGAGACTTTCTTCTGTTTGTCTGTACAATTAGCGAGGGGAATCGTATCGACTATACACGCTTTAGTTAGAGCCTCGACGTGAAAACCGTCTGTATTTGTGAGGCTAATTGATAAGAGTGATATGTCTAATCTATTTCTCTATTTCAGATTAGTCAATTAATTTTAAAACGCGGAGACAGCTTTTTTCATTTCGTAACATAAGTTTTTGATTTGCTCTAAAAATGTGACGGCTGCATTTTCATAAAGTAGCAGAGTGGTTATCTTAAAATCTACAATAAGCATTTGTGTAAAGCCTTATCTTTCTTCTAAACAAAATAAAATAAATATGGCAGTAGTGTAAACGATGTGCAGCAATGTCATTTCAAAAGAAATTGCTGTTTGCATTGCTGATGCAAAACGCAAGTCACTAAAGCCACTGCAGATTCCACATTTTATTAGTAAAACACACATAGCCTTGTTTCGAGAGAGCAAAGATGATTTCTAAATCAATGAGAGAACATGATTGCTTGGTTTGTTTTATCCATGTGTGCAAACAAATAAACATGACGATTGCTTTCGATTCAGACAAACGGAAAATAAATCAATTGAAAAGGAAAAATAAATAAAATCTAAGTAAATCGTAATTTGTCTCCTTAATAATTGCATTCGTTTCATTTTTGGCCTTCGTAAATACGACCACATCTCTGCATACCGTTCTCAGCTTAAATGGCTGCCTATCCGGCTCAGAAGATCCCTCAGATCTCTTTGCACGCTCTTCACCATTTTAAAGGATCCATGTGCTCCCAATTACCTAAAAAAATATTTCAATGTGCTGGGCAGTTCACACAGTCGTGACCTTCGAGCGTCCAAGAACCTATTGCTTGAAATTCCCTCACACCGTACTGGCTTTATGTCCTCTTCATACGCTGTCTCAACTATAAAGCTTTGGAACGCGCTACCGCTTGGGATTAAAAAGGCCGAAAGCAAAATGGCTTTCAAAAGAGCAGTTCGGAAGTACTTCCTAAAATCGGACTAAATTGCTATTGCTAATAATCAAATCTCTTAGACTGTTTTGTATGTATTATAATATATATTAGCTTATTATATTCTGTCTGTATCTATAATAATATGTATTAGTATGTACCTATTTATGTATATCAATTTATATAACAAAATAGTTTACTCCTTATTATTTTTATTTTTTTTGTACTCTACCACAACGCTGTCTTATTTGACCCTAAGGTTGACTGGTAGAGAATGCCTTGTGGCATTAAGTCCGCCTATGTACCACTATTATAATTGTACATGAAGTTTAAATAAATAAATAAATAAATAAATCCTACTAATATTATAATTATTATAAACGCGAAAGTTTGTAAGAATGTATGTATGGATGGATGGATGTTTGTTACTCTTTCACGCAAAAACTACTAAACGGATTTGGATAAAATTTGGTAGACAAATAGTTTATAACCTGGATTAACACATAGGATAGATTTTATCCCGATTCTATCTTCCCATGGGATATTCTTGAGTTGTAGCGGGTGATGCCGCTGGCAACACCTATATTTTATAGTATGTGATGAAATTGATTGGCCGGATTTCAAAATCAGGAAGTAAAAATAGGAAAAGCATAATATTATATCTGAGGTGGTCTGGATTGATGTACATTAGGGTGGAGTGAAAAAACAAAAAAAAATATTTTTTTGTTTTTTTGAAACTCCTGTACTACTAATCATTGACGCTATAAGAAAGCTTTACTCACACAAAAAATTAGAAGTCTACGACACTGTTATCAGGTGGCGCACTTCGAAGAAAGTTATTGAAAATTAAAATTTTTACCTCTTACAGATACCCCCAAATTAAAATTATTTTTATCAATATTTGTCCTTATTAGTCGGTTTTTGTATGCATCGAAGTCTCTAACAGTATATAAAACGTTGTTTTTTATTCAAGTATAGCAAGCATTGTTAAAAAAATTGGATTGGAAGAAAGTGATTTTATTGGAAATATTACCAAAGTAAAAGCGATCTCAGGATTTCAATATGCCTACAACACGAAAAGATTTGCGGTGTCCTTTGTTTGGCGATCCAGTAAAGCTTAGTGGAAATATGTTACCAACGTTTTGTGATGTAATTAAATATTACTTGTGAATAAGAAAGAGCTAAGGTTAGAGCTTAATAATAGCAAACATTCTTCAGTCAAAAAAATATGTGAAATATTAGCTAAGTGTAAATTTCTTTCGTATTTGGTGTCAATAGGATGCGATGGTACTACTGTAAACACAGGATATAAAAATGGCATAATTGTTTTATTAGAAAAACACCTGAATCAACCATTACAATGGCTTGTTTGCATGTTGCATGGAAACGAACTGCCAATTCGCCACTTGTGTTCCTGTCTCGACGGGCAGGACAAAAGGCCCTAACAGTTTTGCTGGTAGCATAGGGACAAAGCTCGAGAAGTGTTTCGATTACAAAGTGGATCGATCTCCACAGAATTGCCCAAAATTGACACTAATTTGCTGAGCACTGACCAAAAATATTTATACCAAATGTGATCTGCAATTTCAACTGGTACGGTCTCAACAAGTTTAGGAAATAAAGATAATGGGAAGCTAGCACATTCTAGGTGGTTGACTTGCAATAATAAAATTCTGAGTATTTACGTAGGAACAGCTTAACCCACGCAAAATATGACTGAGCTAGCTACTTTTATCATGAAAGTATATGCCCCGACTTGGTTTGAGATTAAAACTAAACCATCCTACAAATGTGGGTCGACACATTTATTTAAGATAGTCAAAAGGTGCCTTCGTAATCTGTCTACGGACCGAAAGCACGAGATGATTTCATTCGTACCATAATAAAATCCAGGCAAGACATACCAAATTTTGAGACCAAGTCTCATTATTTCAGTAAAAAAGACGATGGTTAAAGACTCAGTAAAGACTTTGAAATAAATTATATGGGTATTAAATACGCATTTCTGATAATTCTTAGTCAGTTTATACATTTAAGATTAAAATTTTGCAAAATACTCACTGTAATAACCTTTAATAAACGTCTATTTAAACTCCAAATTTTTATTTTTTTAATAACTTCAAACCTAATGCGCCACCTCAAGATATTCATTAAACCTGCTGAAATTTCACACAGGTTCTTCTTAAACTATGGGTCATTGATTAATAATACAGGAACTTCAATATTAAAAAAAAAAAAATTTCGCTCCACCCTAATGTACATACCGTAGCATTCAGTGACCGATATTTAATTAACATAATTTAGGCACGTAAATAGAAATGAATCAGTTGACATCTTTTATTCATAAAGAAGTGTCTAAAACTACATGTTAATATTATTGTAGTGAATTGGTCGTATTTTTTTTTTAAACGTTGCCCCACTCTAGGAATTTCTCCTGTATCGTGGGTGCGTTTACAAGCATTTAAACTCACATATACAAATACCCAGACCCGAAACAACTATCTGTAGGTCATACAAATATTTGTTCCGTGCGGGGATCGAACCCGCGACACGCGGCGCAGCAGTCCAATCGCTCAGCCACTGCCAACGGTGTCGTCATGTATTATATTACCGTGTATTGTATTTGATATTTGAAAACTTGTGCAAATATCGCAGCCTGCTAATAACATCTCAAGTGTGAAGGTGATAATTAAACATGCAAAATTGAAATTATAACGAAAAAGACAAAAAAAGTAACGTAAAAAACGTAATAATACAGAATATTGTCAGACAATTCATTTTGAAACACCTGATCGGCCATCAGCTTCCAATTTAAAAGGTTACGCATAAGCGGCCATGTTGAACAGAACGAATGAACACAGGAGACAGTGACCGGAGCCCGAAGTGGGGGCTTATCACAACTTTCACTCAAATACATCTCAGCATGACCTCGAGACGTTTGGGCAGCGACCACTATTATAAAATCAAAGCATTCCGGTATCAACGCAAGGATCAACATCCAACGCTGTGTTTGCACGCGAGTAAGGTATCATTATCAAACCTACGTGGTAATGTTCTTTGCACGATTGGATTGTATCGCATGATTTAAGCTTACTGTTTACCGGCCGTGGGCGTACTATGGTACAATTAGTGAAAGTCGAAACGACACTGATGCACGATGATACGACGCTGACACAACAAACGAATCACGTTTTATCGTTGGCTGCATCTATTCATTTGTGTGGTTTCGTTTGCGTTCGCTCGTATTACCTCAATTACTGAACTTGACGAAGAAAATCAAGCGAGTCACTTTCTCGTTCAAATAAATGAGGAAGGGAACTTACTCCTTCTTCTGTGTCGTGTGGTTAGTGTATACCCTGGTGGCAGAGGTTTCCTGCTGCCATGTGCCTTCGGTCTTGGGTTCGAGCTTTAGACTTATGACTTGGCAGTGCGACGGTAACATCACTAGAATATATCAGTGCATAAGGAACTTACTATTATAATGTGTACAGTCGAATAAGCTATTAAGTATACAGGGTTAGAGTTCTTTATAATTCTAGAACACTGTAAATATTGATTGCAATTTTGTTTTATAGTGTTTTGCGTTAAGCGACTGATGTCAAACGCTGTATCGTTTGATGTATCTGTTTAATCTTAAAAGTAAATTCAAGTTAGCTGGCTGTATACTTATTAGCTTGTTTGACTGTACCTGTATCATCATCATCAAAGCCTTTATTTGTCAGCAGCCGCTTTTTTTACACTTTCATCAGATTCGGTCAGTAACTGTGGCAAACTGACTAATAAATTACCTCCGTTCTCCATTTTATCATGGAAACGTGTTTATTTACAGTTTGTAGGAAGTGCGGTTAGTACTGCCTATTTCCTGAATGGATTTCTGCTAGAAGCGTTGACGGATCTGTGTCCAATTAAACGATTAGCGATTGTGATCGTAATTATGTCAAGGCTTTATTTTTATTTAGTGTGGTGGAACGTTCCCAACAAGCAAATTATCATATAAGGTTGAGTTTATTCAGCTATTCGGTGTTATAAAAGTCGAGTAAGTGTGAATTATTCAGCACGTGTCGTATAAAAGCATCATATGTAGCATTTTAGTTATTCAGCATTTTGGTCACATAATGATGCTGAGTAAACGTTTACTCAGCATCCTTATATGACTAAAGTGTCATATAAGATTTTGCTGAATAAGTCGCTAGTATACGACGCTTATGTCGAGTAAAAGCATAATATATAGCTTTCTTGTGACAAATCGAGTAAAAGCAACGTCGTTGCTTTTATACTGCTATTATGTTGTATAAGTTGTACATTTATACGACTATTACAAGCCTAAAATGTCGTATAATTTATTAAGAAGGTCTAAGGAACCCTAAAATATAATAAGCGTGGTATCATGGCGGTTACACTGCTAATTTTCTGTATAAGAAGCTATTATACCGCCTTTTAGCAGTAAAAATGGTGTACAAATGAATATTGATATCAAAATATTTGTTATTATATTCATATTACTAAGAATTAAAGGGGGGCGTTAAATATTTATGATATAACCTAGTATATTTCATCAGAAAACTTACCTTCGCAATACTTAGCAAACCTATGCGTGAGTTTACGAACCTACATTTGGTGCAACCTACAAATTAACATGTCTGCTAAATAAATTGTACTTACCGATGTATTATAATTTTTTATAATTTTTAAAACACAACACGCACTTGATTAATTTACTTTAAAATTATTCAGCTGGTTTGTATTCCAGGTCGCTTTAATAAGACAAACATGACATATTAAAGTCATATAAGTTACAGTTATAGCGCAACTTAAGCTTGTAACAGTCACTCCGGCGACAATTAGGTACCATCGCGTACAATAATGCATGGGAAGTTCAGAAAAAATACCGTGTGAAGCAAGAAATGACGCCACCTGGCGTAAATAAGTACTCGATTAGCAACATTGATTATATTGTTGATGCTACACTAACTAGAGGGCGCTCACGCTGTATAAAATGTTCATGTAGTTTCTTTTTCTGTATTTTACATTCAAATAATTTATAATCAATTATTTCTATTATATAAATTTATTCCTAACTACCTACTATGTTTGTTTAAATTGAATATTATTATCATTTTATAACTAGGTATCTGATTTTTAATTATCTATGTTTTAGTTTTCAAACTTGAGGGTAGGTCGAATATGAATTCATAAATAAATTTGTAGGTAGTAGAAATAATTAGATTGAAGATTTAGATGAGTTATGACTAAGCTCAATTGATTGTTCGTTATGTTTGTTTCGATTACCTCATTCGAGTGTGTTTAGCTCAGTTTTATTTTAATTTAGGTGAATTAACTTATTTCATCAAAATGAGTACGCGTTGTAATATTGTTTTCTTTACAAGAGCTCAAATAACTGATTTGCAAAATCAAGGCAAAAACTTATCGACACTCGAAACTTGTCGACTTATCTTATTGTTATCGTAAGTAGTTTAGATTTCAAAATTTTTATAAGAAAAAAAAATGTTTTAGTTACGTCTTACTACTTAATAAATAATCATTATTGCGTGTTATTATATTTCTGTTATAATTATTGTTGCAGAGAAAAACAGTTGTTCTATTGGTACGACGATTTGAAGACGAGGGATCTTTGCAACACCATCAAAGAACTAGTAGACCACGGCTCATAAACACATTACAGCGTCAAATCGTGTTATGAGAGTATGAAGAAAATGGATTCCTGCCGATGACCGACTATGCTGCTTTATATGACTCAAGTGTTGACAATGCCCGTCGTGCTCTTATAAGTGAAGAGCTGCATTATAGGAGGCATGTTGTGAAACCCTGGCCCACAGAAAACCATTAAAGGACATTGATTTGAGTAACTTTTAAGTCCAGTGAACACGGACGCTTATGTTTGTGGTGTAGAAATATTACGTGATAAACAAGTGGTTATGTGTGTCCAATATGCTGGTCATATTGCAGTGAACGTGTGGGGATAGATAAGTGTTGCCGATCCAGGATTTATATTTCATAATACTTAAAAATAATATTACTTAACTTTAGTACTTATTTTTTATATTAACTGGAGACCGGGTTATTATAACCTATTACGACTGACTGTTATTATAACCTATGACTTACGTATTTTTAATAACTAAAAAAAGTCAAACAATTTTTTTTTTTTTACATTACATAAGAACCTTTTCGTATGTTTTTGTGCAATTGTATAGCTGTTATCCTACCTATTATTCATTTAATTTAACTTTTCACTTTTGTGATAAAATAATCCGGTCTCCTGTTTGTTTTTGTTGAGGTTACAAAAGCTTCAATCCTCTTTCCGATTTTGGAAACGAATACTTAAGCTATGGCCTCAATAAGAAGTTTTATATAATATAATAATGTTGAACGATAATAAATGTCTGTTTTTGAATAATAAACTGTAAGAAATAAACCTCTAAAATTTGTGTGTTTTTTTGTTTGTCTCCGTTCATCCCTGTTGCTAACTACTACTAACTCGAATATTATATTTTTGAATGCTATGCGCACTTATTAGCATAATGAAAACATTCCTTATGGTTTCTTTCGTATTTTTTTTATCATTTAACTTCTCACATCCAACGTATAATAATACGTGTTTCCTAACTTCTTACTTACCTAACCTATTCCCAAGTCAAAGTTCATTTTTTTCTATATCTCAACAGAATAGTTTACATTTAGTTAAGACTAAGTTATAAAAATCTACCTCCATTTTATTTCACCTACAGATGACACCGGGTAATCCGGATATTGTCATTGCGGAAAGTAAAAACTTTAAAGGTTTAATTTCTTATTATTATTTAAGTAGGAATTACAAATAAAATTTCTGTGAGGTAGAAACAGAAATAAAACTTATGCCACCTACAAGTGACACTGGGGATTGAAGAGTTTAATATCACAGTTGTGCAGAAACCAAACGCCATCTATTAATTATTTTCGAAAATTTGATTTCTACCTTCACAGAAAAATAGGCCCTAAGGTATCCATGCACTTTTGTGGGCGACTGTACGTGACGATTTAGCTGAATAAGTTGCTTTTATACGATGTCTATGTGACTGAATTGCTGAATATAATGGGCCCAAATCGCGTTGTATAAACGCTTTCATTACGTTTATACGACTTCTATTAGGAGCCAAAATGCTGAATAATTTGCGTTGCCGCGACTACTACACGACATATTTTTGCTAGTTGGGTTCGGATAGTTTTTGTTAGGTAACCTAAGTTATAGGTCATCTTAACTTACCATGCGTTGCGTGAAGGGCAACAGATTAATTGAAAGTTTTAGAGAAAATATAATTAGGTTTATCTCATTGACTGGGTAAGTATATAATATACTGCATATAAATCTACACTAATAGGTACCCTAAATATTATAAATAAGTAAATTTTGATTCTGGATGAAGCTGGTGCAAGAGCGTGGAGCTTAGCTCAAGCAAAGATACGCTTATACCCAGCAGCGGGTCTGAGCGGGTGAAGTCAGGCTGTGGATGATGGTGATGATGAAAGTTTGTAAGTTTGGCTGATGTTCGGAACTACTTCTTCTTAGCGTGTCGATGGCAATCTAAATTGTGTCGGCCCAGAATTGGGCTACTAGTTTGGCGCTTTCGGTAGCGTCCATCAGTTCCTGCAGTGAACAACCAGCAGGACACGCAGGGCACGATACACGGGCACGTTTGAGGAACAGCACCACATTTACACTCCAGAGCAGAGTCATTTATATATCTCCACCTCAGTAGGTTTTCTTTGCTGCGACCAACCTGGGTCCGGAGTCTGTTTAAAAGACTTCCAGGTCAGCCACGGCAACTCTTGTCCAGGTGGTGGGAGATGTTCAGCAGGTGGAACAAATGGGTAAGGTAAGGATCGATGCACTACCTCGCCACAGCTGATCCGATTCAAAAAAATATTTCACTTAATATGTAAAACTGCATTATCCCAGAGTGCCATAGACGTATTAAAAAAAAGCAGGAAGTTCTTGAGCGAACATTGCAGACCTCAACGCGAAGCCACAGGGAAAATGTATAAAATTAATTAAATTGGATTGTTTTGTAAAAATAAAGCCACCATTTCATTCTCTTCTCAGGTTGTATACATGGAAATAATGCATTTCCTGCAATCATTGCGATTGTAATTTTGATGTAATTTAACTGATTACGAATAATGTTTTATGCCATTAAGCTGGATAATGACTTTATGTTTTTGTTACCTGTTTCCGTGCTTTGCATTTCGTTTCACGAGTAATTTCGGAAGTAAAAGCTTTATATTATGAGTCTTCAAGTTTAATATCCATTTTAATAAGTCCCCACATTACTTTATTATAGACACTTTTATATATATATATTTGACGACAACGCTTTTAAAATTCAATATGGTAATAAAAATCATAAAAAAATGTCAAACGAATTATCTAATGTTGGACGCACGGCCACACCGAATTACATAATATATTACTTTTATAAATCAACTTCTAGCTACAAGCAATCTCAATTTTTTTGCTTAAAGTGCTTAAAAGGAAAACAGAAAGAAAATCAAGTCACACACCATATGTCATCAGGGTGAACAAACCAATTTGGAAATACAGGAAGGTACCTACCATTGGTTGGTCCAATTGTAACTATAAGGATAGGTAAATCATTCATTTCACATCAAACATTTTCTGGTCTAGTTGGTTGTTGATCTAAGCCTTATGAACTTTTGAAGGATCCACCTGAATAAAAGATTTGCGTTTTCACGAGTAATACATATTTTTCTCTCCGAAATAATCCGCTCTTAAGTTAATTCTTTTGTTTATCATCATCAAAATCTGCCTTGCCTTTTTAAAACTATGTTGGGGTTGGCTTCCAGCTTAACCAGCAGCTGAATACCAGTATTTTACATGGAGCGACTGCCTATCTAATCGCCACAAGCAAAACTCAGTTTGAACTGGGTAAAACAATACCCTTTGATAACTGACTGTCAGACTTTCGGACCACTGCAACTGTAACGACTGTGAAAGATCTACAAGTGACAGTCGGGACCAACACCTTTATTTTGGGTGAGTGGAAAATCATCAAATAACCCCTCCCGCTCTTGGGCTGAGCGAAAGGGAGTGTCAGACTTCTACTGACTAAAAATCATAACCCTCCTTTGGCTTTGCCGTAGTCGGGTAAAAAACCACCCATGGTCCTTCTTAGCCCTTATGTGCTTTCTGAAGTGCAGAGGATACTCGGTAATCGGTATGTGTTGGGTGGTCAGTTGGTGACCCCTTCCACGGACCAAACGTAGGCAAGTGCGGCTAAAATCGAACCGAGCGACTGTTTTTAGTTAGCCACAGGCTCTATCTTATCGGATAACAGTATTTTTACCCGACTACGGCAAAGCCAAATTAGGGTTATTTACCCGACTACGGCAAAGCCAAAGGAGGGTTATGATTTTGACTGGCTATGTATGTAAGTATGTATGTATGTGAGTATCTTCATCTGTTCCCTCATAGCTTCTAATCAATTTATCGGAACTCAACATATGAGCTATCGTTAGAACCGTCTTAATTTTCCGCTGAACATAGACTACGTGACGTGTCACGAAAAGCGCCGGCGCTTTGGCGCCCTCTAGCGAACAAAAAGTAAGGCTTAAAAAATAAAAATGGAGATAAACACGCCGTGTTTGGTATCATTTTATGTTTTTACGCACATAGTCGATCAGTGTAAAGAACTCTACTGATTCTAAAAATAGCGGTTCTTCATCTGTTTGAACCATGCCTTTTGCCAATTACATAAAGACCCCATTTTACTGAAATTACTACTCACTGCTAAAACATCAACGTGAAGCAAAAACAAAATAAACGAATTTAATCGTTTCTGAAAGCAATTAATTACTAGTTGTAGAAAGTTAATTTTGTAAGAAATATTAATGAGTTTACAGTTTGCAGTACAGAATATAACGCTAGTAAGAATTGACTTCCCGTTACTTTAGCTATATACCTAGTTACCTCGATACTGGTAACTAAAGAAATATAAATGCAATACGTGTGTTTTTAATTGCATTTTACAAATGGGGACAAGAGTACGGTAAAACAGTCTGTAAACGAAGATTTAGCTTTATCTTTTTTTTTTGGCGACTCTGAAATCATCAAATAACCCCTCCCGCTCTTGGGCAGAGCCAAGGGAGTGTCAGACTACGGTGGAGCACACTGTGGAGGTGTGCCCTGCTTGGGCAGAGCCCCGCCGTGTTCTCGTAGCGGCGGTCGGCGGCGGCGACCTCTCGCGTTCGGCCCTGGTGCAAGCCATGGTCCGTGGCGAAGAGGAATGGGACGCCGTCGCCTCCTTCTGAGAGAGAGAGAGAACCTCTCAACGTCCCAGCCGCCGCGGAAGGCGCTCCGGGCGTCGGGGGTCACGCGATGACCTCCGGCCACCGTAGACGCCGGCCTGTGGACGGTGAGTAACGGGCTAGCTCGCCGTCCGGCCGTCGTCATGACGGCAACAGACCGTGTCGGCGGCGCGTACGTGTTCCACGCGCGCCTCAAAGAGATGTCAGCAAGGAGGGGCCCGCAAGGGCCGACGCCCGTCGGGGCTGTGGTTTGTCGAAAGGTTAACGCGGCTCCGACACAAGGGCGAAGAAGGAACATGGGTTTTGTTTTTAGTCAGTAGAAGTCTGACACTCCCCTTTGCTCTGCCCAAGAGCGGGGGGGGGTCATTCGATGATTTTCCACCAACCAAAAAAAAAAAAAAAGGGTTGAAATTAAAAAAAAAACCGGCCAAGTGCGAGTCGGACTCGCGCACCGAGGGTTCCGTAAAAAAAAAATATTTTGTGATGTAACTAAAAATTTATGGTTTTCGTAATTTTTCCTTTATCTATGCTATAAGACGTTGCTTCGTACCAAACAAGATTCTGAGTTCACGGGAAGCACCCTGTAGGTTTTGATTCCCTTGCAAGTGTCGAAAATTTGCGGCATAAACGGCTGTATCTTTTGATTGCGTTGGCTTAGAAGTTTGATTTTTTCACAGCTTCAAGGGACAGTAGACCTGAGTAATTGATATAAATTTCAGCTTCATACCTCCACGCGTTCCTGAGAAAAAGGGTCTTGACAGACGGACGGACGGACAGACGGACAACAAAGTGATCCTATAAGGGTTCCGTTTTTTCCTTTTGAGGTACGGAACCCTAAAAACACATCCCACTTTACGTAAAGGGGCCAAAGATGATTTTCCACCGACCAAAAAAAAAAAAAATAATGGGAGTGTCAGACTTGTACTGACTAAAAACCACCGAAGTTACTTCTTGGCCCTTATGACAAGAAGACTGACGGGAAGATTAAGCTTTATCATTTACACTGAAAACGCGAAAATATATTTACCAAGTTAACAGAAAACATGGTAAATATCCTGTTTTCTTGTGCATGATACAATGATACTGCAATGTTAATGTCCTTATCAGTTCCAAAACGTATAAAGATTAAGCTGATATACATATTTCTGTGAGCATTGACTAACTGAGTAGACTAGATTCGAAATCCTGTTCTACGATAGTAACTAATACTTGTTACATAGATGGCTAAGCATGATTGCGCATGGGCACTTAGCGACTGTATTACAAAACACCTAGTGTACATAAGAAATGTCTAATATATAAAATTCTCGTGTCACAGTTTTCGTTGCCATACTCCTCCGAAACGGCTTGACCGATTTTGATGAAATTTTTTGTGCTTATCCGGTATCTATGAGAATCGGCCAACATCTATTTTTCATCATTTTTTTTTTTTTTTTTTTTACTAGGGAATTATTTATATGGCAAAACAACGTTTGCCGGGTCAGCTAGTAAATGTATATTTTTAGGTTCGTAATAAATATACAAATACGAGAGAAAAATGACAAAAGTCTCAAACACAATAAAAGACAGGAAAAAGGAAAAAAAAATACATAAAAGGCTTCATTACGCAATGTGGTTAAGCTAAATGTTAATTTACATATAAAAGACATCAACGCGCTCGCTTTTGGAGGTGCTTTTATTACTACAAGTATTATTTTTATACACGTTAGTGTTAATCTTACTAAACCGGTTCTTATGAATTTATATATGTACTTATTAATATAAACTTATTTTCATGGAACTCAGTTTATTATAAAAAATTAGCAGATAGCGTTTCGTTAATTTTTCTGGTGTTTAAAGAAAAGATAAAATTTAATTTTCCTTAATATGTCTTTATATTGTAAAATGAGTTCATAATATTGTTTATTAATTCATAAATTACGTTTGACGAATATTTATTCAGCGATCGCGCAATAGCTGTAGAAAGCGTGGTTTTTAAATCAACTTCGAGGAAAGCTGTTTCGTAATATGTATTTACCAGAGCCTAGTGACTCAGAAACCTTTCGATAACAAAGTGTTGACGGTTTGGAGATAAAGTACATACTTTACGAGAAATTACATAAAACAGAAGAATACGCAAACCGGGGACACCAAAGTAACATTAACCTGAATTTAAACAATCCATAAAGAATCTCTCTCTCAATCCATAAATCATCTTAAGTCAGGCATTTATTTAAGTAGATAAACACGTTAAGATATTCTAATTGCAGAATTTGGGTATGTACAGCTTTGCATCATATAAATAATTGTTCTTAAGTACCTACTACCTACCTTGTTGATATTAAACACAATCATTATCCTAAATTGAACACCCAAATTACATTCCAAGGAAATATTATTCCAATTACTTTTATGCAACACGACCTACAGTTAACTTGCTGTAATTTGTCATTTAATGACAATGTTCAGTAAGTATTAACTTAAATAAGCACTAAGAAATGGAAAATTGAAGCCTTAAGGAAATAGCCAAGGTGACGACTAGCCAAGCTATAGAAACCAGAATAAACGGATCTCTCATTGGACGAGAAATCTATACAAAGTAAAGTTATGTTATACTGGAAATGTATAGCTGGATGTGTCATCGTGCGTACTACCCAGTTTAATGATGGTTTGCCAGTTTCACACTTATGGCCTAAGGAAAAAGGATGCCAATGATGACAGGAACTACCGCGTTCTTCGCTTCGTTCAAATGGTAGCCTTTTTTTGGACGGTGGCAATTCATCAAATGACTCCTCCCACTCTGGGTGGAGCGGATGGGAGTGTCAGACTTCTACTGACTAAAAACCAACCATGTTCCTTCTTAGTCCTTTGTGTCCGGAGCCGCGGTATCTCTTTCGAACAACCCGCAGCCCTGGTGGAAAAGTAACCTTACTATCCAACTATTTGGTTCTTACAGACTTCGTCTAATGACTTGTAAACTAAGACTAAGAGTGTAGGCACTGATTGTACGCGTTAAGTGATGTAACTGTTACTCGATATCTTGGGTTGGTTGACAGCTATTGTTAATTACGTAAACAGTTACAAGTTAAATGATGGGGCAGTTAGCAATTAGTTTTTGGAACTTCTATTGTCTTTTTTTAATGGAACTTCAATGATTTTCTGTGCTTACTCGCTTTTTAATAGAAAGTGTTATATAGGCACTCACGTTTAATTCATATCCCGTGAAAGAAAAGTTACTAAAGCACTAGTCAAATCAAAATCATTTTGAGTTTGGTGTGCCTCACAATGTTAGCGTGTCGATGACATTTTAAATGGTGTCATAATAAGACCAATACAGAGACTTCAAGGCTTTGTGAGTAGTTTTTTTTCATAACATAGCATCACGCCTTGCCCCAACTACCTTATTAACAGCAACATTGAGCTGTAATTACAGAAAGCTATTACCTCCATAATATCATCTGTAATAGATCGTGATTAGCCATTATGTGATCGAGGTGAGAGTGAGGTCTGTATGGAAGCAGAATTGGAAAAAAAATATTGATTTGGAAGTTATGAACGTCAAAACTTGCATATTTTAGCACAATTTTAACTCATCTTTGGGCGTAAATAAGTAACTTATATAGTATGAAAAAGAAAAAAGTGAAACCATACGGACATAGATTAGTTATTAAAAAATTTAAATAATTTGATTTTGAACAGATACATTCAATAGATTTTTCATGAAACCAAATATACCAAAGGTCTGCATAGAAACAATCGCGCGCCCGTTTTAGTTGTGTCTCTTTCGCTCTATGCATTTCGCTCGTGATGTCGGGTGAAATAGCATGCATTTTAGCCCCGCCCACCAACTAGTTCGTGCCGTTGGCTTGTTTACCCTTAACTGTGAATGAATGAGCGGAGAATCTTGACCTAATGATCTGTTTATTGAATGAAAATTGAAAGAAAAACTTGTTTATGAATTGAAACAAGGTTGGTGTGATTCAATACCTTTAATTTATATTGTTGTTGATAAATAATTATACCAATGAATTGAAATGAATGAGTCAGTGGCAAAAAAAATCTGATACTTTTTTTTCTTCAAAATTTTTTTTTTCACTTTTTTGTGTTTTATTTTTTGTTGAAGTCGGTTTTATTTTTTTGTAATTATTTATTTATTGAAAACAACCCCTGTATACTGTCGCAAGCATGTGTATGCTTGCAACAGTATACAGGGATTGTTTTCAATGACCAACCAAATCAGAGTTGATTGTATCTAGTACCGTATCGTATATACTAATGCATGCAGTAAGTAATTAAAAAGCTGTTATTTCGAAATTACAAATATATAACATTGAAATGGTCTTCAATGTTATATATTTGTATAGATTGGTAGAGAAGAAAACCAAAGAAAAGATGGATGGAATGTGTGAGGAATAATAATAATATGAAGGAAAAAGGAACAAAAGGAATAGCGTGACGACTGACAGGGCAGAATGGAAGAACAAAACGTGTTGCGCCGACCCCGAATAACATGGGGTAAGGGCAAGAAGATGATGATGATGATGGTGTACCCCACAATACATCGGTTAACAGCATCAATCAAAAGTCATTTCTGAACATCAATAGCAATCTAATAGCATTAAGTATCTGAAGCAAATCGTTGAATCGCACTTGACTGGTTAAAAATATTTTCATGTCTTATTTGTTTGAAGCTACAACAGGAAACTAATTAAAGATTCCGTTGCTTATTAGTAAAATTGCAGAAATAAAAAGTTTAATGGCTAATCACTTCCGTGAAGAAGTTATAATTTTGCCATGTGCAACACGTCTTGTACCAACATAGAAATAATTAAAGCAATGCAGGTCATATACTTTTTAAAACTGTTGTGTTTTAACTGTTGTTGTTGACTAACCTCTTGGCCACAGCCAAGAGCGGCGTGGATTGCGGCGCGGTTTGAGACGCGGCAAGCGGTGAGCGGCGAAAACAAATGGTAGACAACTTAAGGACGCATTCCCGATTGATAAGTCAAATCATTACTTTTTTAAACAAAAGTATGTTTATTAAATACAATGCTTTGTATTTTTAAAATGTTTTTGCTACTTATTGTAGGTAGATGTGCAAGGTACAATTCTTAACTATAAAGTGAAAAATTTTTCACTTCGGTACATTTATTGAGAAACTGGACATATCTAAAATTATATTTATAGTTAAGAATTGTACCTTGCACATCTATCTACAATAAACAGCAAAAACATTTAAAAAATACAAAGCATTGTATTTAATAAACATACTTTTGTTAAAAAAAGTAATGATTTGACTTATCAATCGGGAATGCGTCCTTAAGAAGTATGCCACAGCTAACGGCGACGCGTAGCGCGGCGCGACCTGCGGCGCGGGGAGAGACGCGCGGTACACGGCGGCGACGGGCTGCGCAGTGTGCGAGTGAAACAAATGTACTAGCGAGTATCAAGGCGGCCACAGCTCAGAGCGGCGCAAGCGGTGGCATCGGTGGACGCATTCAGGCATCGCACGACCGAAACAAATAATTTTGTTTCTACCGCGCGTTTTTAACTTAAAATAATGAATGTGGAACAATTTATTAGTGAAATACTGAGTAGACCCTCAATATGGATGTCAAAACATCCACATCATAAATATAGGCATGTTGTAAAAAAATTGTGGGACGAAATAAAACAACAATTTCCTGGTAGTAGTAGTAAGTATTTATTACCTATTTTTTACGAGTAATTATACAAGATACGGAGATTTAATATCATAGACATTCACGATTTGCCACTTTTGGCAGGGACATTTTAATAGTTTAGCCGTTCCCTAAATACGTCCACCGCTGACGCCGCCGTGGTCGCCACTAGTCTAGCTGTGGCATACCACCGCAAATCACACTGCCCGCCGCGCCTCTCGCCTCACCGCGCCCCGCACCGCCAGAAACTGTGGCCAGGCCGTAAGTGCATGTTTACGTACGCGCGGCGCGGCGTGCGGCGCGGCCGGCGACGCGTCGAGCGACGCGTCGAGCGAATTTTGTGTTCACGGACAGGCGATGCGTGCAGCGGCAGATATCATCGTTCGCGCAAACACAAACGTATGGCAATGTACGACGGTGTACATAGAGACGCGGCGCGGCGGCCGCGGCGGCGGCCGCCGCGAATTTTCAAGGCCAAGTTCCGTCGCGGGCATCGCTTCATCGAGAATAAACCGCCGCGTGCATCGCCGCGTCCGTCGCCGCGGCCGCCGCCGCGTTCGCCGCCGCGGCCGCCGCCTCAAATTCAAGCAATCGCGTATAAATTCGCTTCTCCGTGAACGCACTCATACACCGCCATACGTTTGAATTTAGTGCGGATCGCGTCGCCGGCCGCGCCGCGCGCCGCGCCGCGCGTACGTAAACATGCACTATAACGGCCTGGCCACAGTTTCTGGCGGTGCGGGGCGCGGTGAGGCGAGAGGCGCGGCGGGCAGTGTGAATTGCGGTGGTATGCCACAGCTAGACCACGGCGGCGTCAGCGGTGGACGTATTTAGGGAACGGCTAAACTATTAAAATGTCCCGAAAAAAACGCGCGGTAGAAACAAAATTATTTGTTTCGGTCGTGCGATGCCTGAATGCGTCCACCGATGCCACCGCCCGCGCCGCTCTGAGCTGTGGCCGCCTCGATACTCGCTAGTACATTTGTTTCACTCGCACACTGCGCAGCCCGTCGCCGCCGTGTACCGCGCGTCTCTCCCCGCGCCGCAGGTCGCGCCGCGATGCGCGTCGCCGTTAGCTGTGGCATACTTCATAAGTTGTCTACCATTTGTTTTCGCCGCTCACCGCTTGCCGCGTCTCAAACCGCGCCGCAATCCACGCCGCTCTTGGCTGTGGCCAAGAGGTAAGTTGTCTACCATTTGTTTTCGCCGCTCACCGCTTGCCGCGTCTCAAACCGCGCCGCAATCCACGCCGCTCTTGGCTGTGGCCAAGAGGTTAGAGTCATAGAAGGAGTGGGAGAAAGGCCTGTACCCAGGAGTGGGACAGAACAAGCCAGGTTAAAAAATAAGAATAATTTTGGCGAAACTGGAGAGACGATCCAATTTTGTGCGCGGGGCAATCATGCATGGCCAGACATTTCACAAAGTCTATCTTTAGGGTATGGAAGGAAAAAGGTTTTCCTAACTACTGCTGCTGTTATATTATGTTGTTTTCCTGTGTTGTCTAGTAATTGTGTGTACATAAACAGTAAAATAAATAAAAATAAGGAAAATTTTGGTACTTATGATTTCGCAAAAATCTATATTTTCCTAAGTATATATTTTTATCGTGTTCACTAAGGACATACAATTTTATACTCCTAATAAGGACTTATAGACTTCAGTATCATGGTATAAAATTCAACTTTCTAGGACTACCCGTTCCTAAGAAAATCGGTAGTGACACACGGACAGATAGACGGACAAGAGAGTAATCTTATAAGGGTTCCTTTTTACATTTTGAGGTACGGAACCCTAAAAATAGTGTCTATGGTCATTTCTAATAGAAACTTCGCATTATTTATGAAGGTTCCACTAAAATGAAAAGAACATCTCCGAGGCATAAGACGAACTAAATAATACAATTATTTCAATTACGTTTGCATTATGAAGTAAATTAAATAAACGGACCTTGAAATTATCAAGTTTCGTTTTAATTTACTTTCATTTCAAGCGTCTTCACAACGACACAGTCGAGTCAATCAATTATAAAAACGAAATTACTTTCATAATAAAGAAACTGTCAACAGTTATGATTAAATATTCAGTGTTATTGGAGCTAAAACATTGAAGAGTTATATTAAATACCTAACTATTTTAATTAATCTGTTGAAAATGTGTGATAATTTTAAAACGTCACTGATAGAGGTAAAATTCCGCCCATCGTTATGGATAATGGTTCGTTTTTAACATACTAATTGTCAGTATATGAAAAATATGCTGGGTACATTGAATAGTCAATTAAAGGTGTAACCATACATTAAGAAATGGTAGAACAAAATATATCCTTTGGAATTATTCAAAGAATATTTTCGAAAGTGGACAAAGGAGTGGGCACGTGTGTAACAAACATAAATATTGGGCGCACACACACTACACTTTATCCTTCATTGACTTTAGTTTCTTTTACAAGTTCAGGACTTCTCTTTCACACGGTTCTAATAATATCAGCTAGCTAAAATCATTCAGTCGATATTGTTTTGGTTAAATCACGTTCATTTTCTATCACTTCACCAGAGTTTTGCTGGCTAATTTCTTTGACCCTAAGCTGTTGCCAAATGAAAAGATGGGCGTTCAGTTAGGTGCTTATTGCTCCAAATGACAAGACCAGCATGGATCATATCCTGACATGCAGGATCCATTTCATTAGCGGCAATTTGGAAAGAACGCACATTATTTTAAATTAATCTTCGAGACAACCTTGCACCTACATACCTAACTCTAGCTAGAGTTTAAATTATTATTAAAAGGAAGTTGTAACATTGATTTAAACCTTCGAACGTCGAACTAATATAATATTAATATGATAAACAGTACTTAGTTCCAAAGATACACTCGTGGTACGCTTTGTGCATACAAATCCCGAATTAATCTGAAGTTTTATTGCTTTTTAATGGGGCTCTAAGATTTATTTAAAGATACATTGTTTGTCTGGTGACACTTAATTTTAGTAGAGGTCTTTATGTAAGTGGCTGGTCCGGTTGCTAGGACATAGCTCAGTGTTTTACAGGTCGAGGTTGAATAAAACGGTGACGGTCTAATTATGTTCTTGGATCTAGTCCCAGTAATAACGACACTTAACATTATTAGCGTGTATTATACACAGTTAAGTTTAAGAACATGCATTATAGCGGAAGTAAATAATAGCGAAGGTTAGTGGGACGATTTGAGCGTCTTGCTTCTAATAGTCCGACACTAATCTATGATGACGATAAGTATTTTACTCACTTCAAAGCCTGAAAGCAGATGTCACGTAATTTCGCTGATTGGACCGCTCATTAAACACACTTGCATAGAATTAACATTATTTAATACACACATATATATGAGGCGCTCACTCCCTCAACCGTTACCTCGGCGATACCGCGCTAGACTTTCGTAAACCAACAGCCTGATTGATAAATATATCACGTAAAGTCGGTTTCATCATATTGGCATTCGGTGAACGGCAACTCCAATTGTTTTACGTTGTGCACTCTGAATGTGTAATCCTTTTTTCGGCTGTATTGAATTGTACGAACAAGAAACGTATCAATCGACCTTCTACTCGTTTGTTCGACGCAACTAATGTGTGACTTATGACAAGACGGAGATAAATATGCCTGTTTCGCGTTGTTTATGTCACCTAAGGTTTACGTAACAAGAAGTGAGTGAGTAACGCACAATGCACGCTGGTGTAACAACTAACAATGTTCAGAGATATTACCGCAACACAAGAAAAACTCATTGTTGACAAAAACTATCAGCATGAAAACGCATTAACGCACTGACTCCATAGTACTTCGTAAGACAATCTGTCAGTGACTTATGGTCATTACGGTCGTGTCTAAGTCCTCGGTGTACGATGTTTTATTGTCCACGTAGAGGGGCAGTTGGACAGTTAGTATCACATTACCTTCAATGCACTATTGGCCCATTTGCCCCTTTCAAACCTAGATACATACCTAATCGAGTTGAGCAAATGCGTGTCGGCAATATGCTTGGCACTCTAAGTATCCACTTTGCGTAAATTGAACGTCGAATCATGTCGAATGTTACAAGCGTATGCAGTTTTTTCCCAACATTTGCTAGTAGCCATTGCGTATAAACTTCTGGAAACTCTATTCGAAATGCGTATTACGCTTTCCGCAAATTTTCAGCAAATAAGAATAGTTAAAAATAAATATAACACTAGCTGTTGCCTGTGACCTTCGTCCGGGTGAAATAATTATACAAATATTACTTCCCCATTTAAATCAGATTTCGTTAACAATTTCAAGGTTTTTTTTTATGAAACGATTTAATCGTATTTCCAAAATAAAAGCCATAATATCAGTTATCTGCCAGCAAAGATCCGGCAAAACCGATTCAGCCGTTTCGGAGATTAGCCGGAACAATCAGACAGTTTTTGGTTTTTCAGTAAAAGCTGTCAAAATAACGTCTTTTACTGAAATTACAAAACAGTCTCTTCGGTTTAATTTATTTGTATGTAATGTAATGTACAGGACCGGACACTTGGGGGAGGCAATGTGTCCAGCAGTGAACGTTTTTCGGCTGAAATAATGATGATGATAGATGACACGCCGTTATGGTATTCCCGAAGGGTTATAGTAGTACACACGGCTACACATCAAGCTACACATTTCCAGTTTACGCTGATCTCGCACTGTACGGAAATCCTATACAATGCGAGACCAGCTTATACTGGAAATGTATAGCTTGATGTGTAGCCGTGTGTACATAGTTCCTTAATTATTGTTTTATCAGTTATCACTTGAACCTACAGTGGTTGATTTCCAAAGAGGCATCTATCAAAAAATCATTAATAAACCATGTTTCAAGGCACTCTTTTTATCTTTCCCATCCGGTCCGTACATAGCGTACTGCACCACTGCAGTACATAATGGGTACTTTCCTCTTCCTCAAACTGCTCTTACTTAGGTACGCGTAATATGAAAGTAATTTATACATTCAAAACATCATTTAGTTCTTGTATTTGTTACCCATTAAATGTATTCGTGTCTCGTGCATTGTAATTACGATAATTGCCGAAGAGAAGCCGAAAGAAACCAGTTGTGCACACTATCGGTGCCGTGGGAGCACAGTCGATTGTTTCTCCTATAAACAATGGTCACGAAAGAAATGGAGGACATTCTGACAACTAGTAGGCTTCTGTGAAATTAATCAGTTCACATGATTTTACTGTCAATTATAATATAACAGCTGTCATAATATTTTAGCACGGTTAGCACCTTATTTCGTCAGTAACCTCTTGTGGTTTAACAAAAGCTAGTTAATTCCTAGGTTTAATTAAGATAAAGATCTGATTTAACCGGCTCTTGGTACAATTAAATAATTACATAGAGATTTGAAGCATGCAGTTACTTGAGTATCAAGACCTCTTTTTGATTTGCGAAACTTTTTATTTACAGTTTAAAAGAAAGCGCGTGCAGCGGAAACAATGCGGATCGAATTGGTGTCAATATTATATTTATTTAATAAGTAGTCTAGTGTGGCCCCATTTTGATAAGTATTTTTATGGTGTCTTCATCCTCAATTTGCCTAACGAGGAAAAGAGGTGCATATTAATAGAGACCATGGAAGTTGAAAGCTGCAACGTAAATCTTTGTAGTCTATTTCAACTTGTAGTGCTGCTAGTATAACGTAAGCAACAATTGACTGCTCGGACTTTCCCTAATATTGCTTTTATTTTTAATTAAAAACATTTTCATAATATAAGAGATTGTTTTCTGTAATTGTCATAACAATTACATGGACTTGGACATACACAATGGTAATATTATTCAAAAGTTTTACACCTGATAAAATATTAAACATGACATAAATCTCTTATGAAGCTATTGTCAAGCAAATTACAACTACCATTAATGATACTTGGGTTCATAATTAAAATTAACATTAGTTAAAGCATTAAAAAGTCAATATAACAAACCTTACAGTTAGTCCACCGGCACTGGTGCACAACTTATAAAATATACGGTGTTTATACGTTTGTTCACCCAGGCAATGTTAGCCAACTTTCTATCGACCTATCAATTACACAAACACAATGCTCGCTTTTATAACTGGGTTTCACACAAATTTCTTAATGTAATCCTATAATTTCGCTCATAAGTTAGTTGAGCGTGAAGGAAGATACGTTAACGTAAAGAGTTGGTAAAGACGCGCGTGTTTTCCCGCGGCGGAGGTTCGACTGCGCGCGCGCCGTTGGAGAAACTCGAGAGAAAAGTATCGTCCCCCTGCGCGGGCGCAACAGCTGTTACATCAATGCTCTCGTCTGATATTGTTTGCCACCTCAGTTTTTGCTAACTATTAATGAGAGGCATCGTGTTAAATGCCGTGCCGTCACTTCCGGTCGCTCGGTGCCCATCACCATAACATCCGAGTTTGGTTCCGAGACGGTTCATCTTGTCATGTCGCAATGGTAGTCCCAATTGTTTTGTTTGTTTACATAATTATACAGGTGAAGAATAAACTAGAGTACGACGAGAAGCCTTCACTTTTTCTCTTAATTTTCATTTCATTTTCACTTTTCATAGATTAGTAGTACCACCGGCACTGGGCCCGCGTTGTGAATTACTTGGTGATTATAATTTATTATTTGGTGGCCCATTCCCTCTCATAGAGAGAAGAACTGTGTCGCAGCAGTGGGAACATTACAGGCTGATTATGCTTATTATAATTAGTAGTGTAGTATTTTATCTTCCTTAGATGCCTTGGAATAGTCAGACAGTTTTTAAAGACATGCTGTGATGAATTAAAGTCCATGTATCAGTTTTTTATTAAATTTAATATAATCTGCATGGTCATAATTTATCAGATGCTGTGTGAAAGCTGATTTTTTATATTGATAGCAAACTTTTAAATGGAGATCTGTCATACGGTGTTGGTATTATATAAAACTCTATTTGGTGCTTAAACTCCAGCATCCTGCACCATATGGTGGCCATACATCACGATTTCAGTCTCACCTACAGGGGAAAGCTGTTTCCCAGCTTGGGAAACATCTAACATAACATCATGCCCGTAATCTATGAATGTTTAGGCGGAGGTTAAGCGTTAGTTAGTACACCCACAATAGTTATATTTAAGTCCCATGTAATAGGGGGTGAAACTATTGCCATAAACCGATTAACCGACCACAGATTCGGACTCCATGGCTGCTATTGCTACTAAGAAATTCCTGATGAAAACCCCAGTAACATTTCACCAGACCTGGGAATCGGACTCAGCCTAGGACCTGGACAGCCCAGGCTGGGTCCGATTCCCACAGACAGGACATGTTCAGTAGTCGCGCTTGCGACCACAAGACTAACATGCTTAAATAGTCTAAAAATGTGTCTAGTTTTATTCTCCAAAGCCGTAAAAGCAGAACCATTCGTTTTATTACTACATTTACCTCGTTTGACTGGTGTTCAAGCATTCAGACACGCAAATAACACGATACATATGTAAATTGTGTGCCTGTTTTTAATTCTTTGTGCTCTATATTATAATATATATGTTTGTCAAAGGTTTTTTAAAGCATTTATTAACGTAGCTTCAAGGCAAACCTGTTAAGGTGGAGATTCATAGATGACTCTGCCCTGGAGCGTAATTTAAATGTCGTCTTGCCCTACAAACTATGGGGCACTTGATATCGTGTCCAGCCTGTCCTGTTACTTGCACATCACAGGAGCTGATGGAGGCTACTGAAAATGGCTGAAATATTTCAGTAGCAGCCACGGCGTCTGTATTTCTGCCCGGTTTATTTCAATCGGCTCGCCCCCTATTACATGGGACTTAAAACATACAGCTCTGCCTAACCCTTCGGCAATTACAGGCATGGTTATGTTATTTTAAGCATTAATCAGCATTCGCTCCCACAGCTGGGACACTGCTGTAATCGCAACGTATGGTCAACACGTCGCGATTATAGCCTCTCCCAACACGTATGGTGTCATGTTGATATTAGGCAATTTTACACATACCTCCGCTACAAGGAAAATTATGAAGTAGGTAGTGTATTACGTGACTCTCCTTTTGCGACTATTGTATAGGCAAATACCATTCGTCATGTTGACCGATTTGTTTTGGGCCGTTTGACATTTAGTTTGAAGATAGTGACTCGTGAACTGTTAAAAATTACGTAAGGCTGACCGGGTTGTTCTAAGTTCTTCGTTTACAAAGGTTCTGCCGGAAATAACGTAACAAAATAACCATAGGAAGTTGCAGGCAAATGGTGACATCGATAGGCGTTTCCCGAAAGAAAATACACAATAATATTATTAACTAATGTTGAAATACTGGTATTTCAAACAAACAATAACTGAAAAAGTAAAATAGATTTATTATAAAAATCTGAGAATACGGAATATAAACAATTACTTAAGAGCGCTATTACAAACTCGAGTAACTTCGAAACGAGCGGCGACTGACGGTTCTTGCGCCTGTGTGCGTGATGTACGCTTCTTCATACACACACGTGCAGAGGCAGAGGTGCGTAACACGTTTCACTGCGGTTTACTTAGAATTGAATTGGGAAAAAATACAAGATAAGGAATGTTTTATTTTATGTGTGTGATAATGAAATACAAATATATGTAACATAGAAAATTTTTAGTTTTCCATCATGGGTGTCGTTTATATGGTTTTCGGGGTCGCTGATTACGAAAATGAGGTCAAAATAAAAATCCAAGATGGCGCCGACGAAAATTTTTGATTTTTCTGTCATGGGTGTCGCTTTCATGGTTTTTGGGGTCGCTGATTACGAAAATGAGGTCAAAATAAAAATCAAAGATGGCGCCGACGAAAATTTTTGTTTTTCCGTCATGGGTATCGTTTTCATGGTTTTTGGGGTCGCTGATTACGAAAATGAGATCAAAATAAAAATCCAAGATGGCGCCGACAAAAAATTTTGTTTTTTCCGTCATGGGTATCGTTTTCATGGTTTTTGGGGTCGCTGATTACGAAAATGAGGTCAACATGAAAATCCAAGATGGCGCCGACGAAAATTTTTGGTTTTTCAGTCATGGGTGTCGTTTTCATGGTTTTTGGGGTCGCTGATTACGAAAATGAGGTCAAAATGAGGTCAGTGGGTCGTCATAGGGGCGGATTTTTAGGAGTTGGAGTATACGCTTAGGGGCACTATGAGCAGCAAAAAAAATCAGAAAAAAAAGTTTTAGTTTAAAATAATTTTCGGGACTAATTAATAAATAAAAATAATTTTCCTGTTTTTTTTTTTTTCAAAAATGCCTCATTTTTTTTTTGTTTCATGTTGACCTTGACCATAGAAATTATTTAGGTTCTGCAAACCATGGTCCTACGATAAATCGTTTCAGAGTTATGGTCCTACGAATTTTACTTCGTTTCATCTAGAATGCTCTATATTTCCAAAATGGTAGCTCGGATGAAAACTTTTTCAGGAAAAGAATTGTTGTTCTAGTCGACAACTATAAGATGATATAAAAAAACCGCGACAAAGTGAGAGAAAAAGAAAAATTTAAAATTTTTTTAAGTGTCGGTCGACCTTGTGTATCCTTAGGGGCACAGAATTTAGTAAAAATTTCAGAAGTTTTTTTTTTTTTAGGATTACGGCTATTTTTATTGCAGCATCTTATTAACCTGGTCCATAGAAACCATTTAAGCTCCGAGACACATTATGGTCCTACGACGCACCGTTTCCGAGTTATGGTCCTACGAATTTTTCTTCGTTTTATCTAGTACGCTATATATTTCCAAAATGGTGCGTCGTAGGACCATGTGTCTCGTGTGTCAAGGTGAAAGAACGACCGACAGAAAAATTTTGCAAATATTTCTTTTCTCTCTCTTTGTCGCGGTTTTTTTTACACCATCTCATAGTTTTTGACTAGAGCAACAATTCTTTTCCAGAAAAGGTTTTCATCCGAGCTACCATTTTGGAAATATAGAGCGTTCTAGATAAAACGAAGTAAAATTCGTAGGACCATAACTCGGAAACGGTGCGTCGTAGGACCATGTGTTTTGGAACCTAAATGGTTTCAATGGACCAGGTTAACAAGATGCTGCAATAAAAATAGCCGAAATCTTGAAAAAAAAAACTTCAGAAAATTTTACTGTTGTGCCCCGAAAAATTTTGCAAATATTTCTTTTCTCTCTCTTTGTCGCGGTTTTTTACACCATCTCATAGTTTTTGACTAGAGCAACAATTCTTTTCCAGAAAAGGTTTTCATCCGAGCTACCATTTTGGAAATATAGAGCGTTCTAGATAAAACGAAGTAAAATTCGTAGGACCATAACTCGGAAACGGTGCGTCGTAGGACCATGTGTTTTGGAACTTAAATGGTTTCAATGGACCAGGTTAACAAGATGCTGCAATAAAAATAGCTGAAATCTTGAAAAAAAAACTTCTGAAAATTGTACTGTTTTGCCCCGAAATTTTTTGCAAATATTTCTTTTCTCTCTCTTTGTCGCGGTTTTTTTACACCATCTCATAGTTTTTGACTAGAGCAACAATTCTTTTCCAGAAAAGGTTTTCATCCGAGCTACCATTTTGGAAATATAGAGCGTTCTAGATAAAACGAAGTAAAATTCGTAGGACCATAACTCGGAAACGGTGCGTCGTAGGACCATGTGTCTCGGAACTTAAATGGTTTCAATGGACCAGGTTAACAAGATGCTGCAATAAAAATAGCCGAAATCTTAAAAAAAAAACTTCTGAAAATTTTAGTGCCCCGAAAAAGGAGAAAACCAAAGTCCATAGAAACTTGGGCCTGGCGTTACAGGGCTGGATTTTGGCCATACATTAAAGAATCTAGGTAGGTTTCATGAGCCCAATTTTCACGTCTCCCAGTGGTGGCCAAATTGATAAAATCAGACAATGTTTACATTTTAGGTTATTTATATTATTTTAGTTATTTAAGTTAATTAACATATTTTCGAGGCTTTGTTTCCTACGCAAGTCTAAATGCCCATGCGCTGTGCTGTAACATAGCACTATGAAGTATCAGGTAAGTAGATACCTACTTACCCTAAAAAGCGCTGGGGGTGACGTGACTTCAGATTTTTATCTTATTGATACCACTGAAAACATCAGCACTTTGTTTATTAGACAAGGCCCACTTACATAACTACTGGCTGATATTTGTTAGGATTATATCTGCTGGGGGATTTTTAATTATAGCAATCTTAGATTGGGATACCCAATATATTAAAATGTACCTAAATAAAACACATATTTATGTTAAATGGTTTTTTAATCATCTTCTTCATTAGGATTATTATAGTATAATAATACAGTATCCAGAAACTGTGCAGGAGGCAATTGATTACCTTGGTGCCGTGCCCAACCAAGATACCATATTATGCTCATGGTATGGGCACAACAACCAACCGTTCTTTTTCCTACGATACAGGTGCAATAATATTGAATTATAGCATCCCTTCCACTTAGAGAGCGTAACTTCGTGTATTCTGCGTTCATGCACGGTACTAGTCCTAAGTGTATGACAACGAACTCTTCTCAGAAGAGAACGTCCACAGTGAATACACACCCGTCGGAGTCCCATAGGTGTCTGTTCACTTTGTTCTGGTATATTTCCATCACTCGATATAGCATTGGCATGATTCCAGCAAGCCAGGCATATAAAGTCATTTTCATTTACCTGAAGCAAACATTTTACTATTAGGGTCTAGCAAGACTAGCATTTAGCAATAAACATCTGGGTATATTTGGGTAGACCTATGCCCCTTATTACATTCCCACTGCAGGGACACAGACCTCCACTCTGAGAGAGGGAATAGGTTGTAATTAACCATAAAGGTTCAGTCCGGTTTAGCGATGTGATGTCTTCAAATATGAATTTATTGCACATTATGCTATCATTAAAATACAACTATAAACAGACAACTGAACATTAGCAATAACACTATTTAGTATGTTTACATTAAATAATTACATAAGACTACAAAAACGTTATGTTAAATAGAAATATCGGATACTAACCGTTTGAGGCGCAACCTACTCATTCTTGTACAATTGAAAGAATAATTTCATCTTCCAATCTTCGCCTTCCTATTGCATTGTTGCGGTCCTCATGATGTTGAACCCAGTCGTCAAAAGAGCAAAATACAAATCCGGTTTTCTAGCAAATGTCAGCAGGGGTGGCAGTTTAGAAACGGTGTCCAATGTTCAAGCGAGGGTCAGTCAAAAGGCAATCAATTTCGGAGTCCAGTATTCGATCAAAGGTCTTAGAATAATAAAATCTCGAGAGATCCGGAAAAACATTCACTTGCACACAAACGAAAAGCGAATGACGTGACAATTGACAGCCGTTGACATTGACACTTGCGTTTACTAGTGCATTCCGTGGTGCAGCCGATTTTATCGATTATTTATTTGGTTTTTTTACAGGTGGTTACGTTAAAAATCAATTATATGACAGATTTTGAATAAACATCTATTTTTATAAGTAAAAAAGTGATAATACATAATGATAATGATTAATAAAGATAATGCAATGAAGTATTATTTAATTATTTGTAAGAATATCGATATCCACTAAGTCGATCTTATTCTTAGGGTACGCTCTATCGCGCCTACATGAGTGGCGCGCGGAGGCGCTACACCGGGGGGTCAGTCTGCTGCCGCGGCACATTGCTGCGCGGCGGACAGACCTCCGGTGCGATCTCATGGCGGCATGGAGACAGCGACTGTCGCAACCCCGTGCAGGGCACGCCACGATAGCGGCGGTAAGTCCCCTCTTTGAGGAGTGGCTAGAGAGGAGCCACGGCGCCCTCACCTTCCGTCTGACGCAGGTCCTCACCGGACACGGATGTTTCGGGAGGTACCTGCACCGAATCAGGCGGGAGGAAACGCCCGGATGCTTCCACTGCGAGGATCGACCGGAGGACACGGTGGAGCACACTGTGGAGGTGTGCCCTGCCTGGGCGGAGCCCCGCCGTGTTCTCGTAGCGGCGATCGGCGGCGGTGACCTCTCGCGTCCGGCCCTGGTGCAAGCCATGGTCCGGGGCGAGGAGGAATGGGACGCCGTCGCCTCTTTCTGCGAAGCAGTGATGCTAGCGAAGGAGGTGGCGGAACGAGAGAGGGAGCGATCCTCTCAACGTCCCAGCCGCCGCGGAAGGCGCGGAAGGCGCTCCGGGCGTCGGGGGCCACGTGATGGCTTCCGGCCACCGTAGACGCGGGCCTGTGGACGGTGAGTAATGGGCTAGCTCGCCGTCCGGCCGTCGTCATGACGGCAACAGACCGTGTCGGCGGCGCGTTCGTGTTCCACGCGCGCCTCAAAGAGATGTCAGCAAGGAGGGGCCCGCAAGGGCCGACGCCCGTCGGGGCCGCGGTATTTGTACTAGATTACGTGGCCTCGGCGCAAGGGCAAAGAAGGAACATGGGTTCGGTTTTTAGTCAGTAGAAGTCTGACACTCCCCTTCGCTCTGCCCAAGAGCGGGGGGGGTCATTCGATGATTTTCCACCCACCAAAAAAAAAAAAAAAAAAAAAAGGGTACGCTCTATTGATATAATAACAGCGTTCGTGAAGTTAGTGACAAAAAATGAAACAAGTGTTGTTACGGTTTAAAAAGCTTGTTTAAAATAAAAAAATAGAAATCTACTTATTTTCTACACTTGGCCACCAGTAATGAGGCTAAGATTTTAATGGGTTATTAAAGCAAAATTAAGGATTTTTTTGATACATATTTGATTCGTGTAAGCGCTAGGCCCAGAAACGGGTTTCTCCTTTTGCAAATATTTCTTTTCTCTCTCTTTGTCGCGGTTTTTTTTACACCATCTCATAGTTTTTAACTAGAGCAACAATTCTTTTCCAGAAAAGGTTTTCATCCGAGCTACCATTTTGGAAATATAGAGCATTCTAGATGAAACGAAGTAAAATTCGTAGAACCGAAACTCTGAAACGGTGCGTCGTAGGACCATGGTTCTCAGAACCTAAATGATTTCTATGGTCAAGGTCAAAACGAAACAAAAAAAAAAATAAGGCATTTTTGAAAAAGAAAGAAAAACAGGAAAATTTACCAAGTCCCGAATTTTTTTATTAACAATTCTTTTTTTTGTGTTTTCTTTGCTGCTCATAGTGCCCCTAAGCGTATACTCCAACTCTTAAAAATCCGCCTCTATGACGACCCACTGACCTCATTTTGACCTCATTTTCGTAATCAGCGACACCAAAAACCATGAAAACGACGCCTATGACGGAAAAACCTAAAATTTTCCTAGCCGCCATCTTGGATTTTAATTTTGAGCTCATTTTCGTAATCAGCGACCCCAAAAACCATGAAAACGATACCCATGACGGAAAAAACAAAAATTTTCGTCGGCGCCATCTTGAATTTTCATTTTGACTTCATTTTCGTAATCAGCTACCCCAAAAACCATGAAAACGATACCCATGACGGAAAAAACAAAAATTTTTGTCGGCGCAATCTTTGATTTTTATTTTGACCTCATTTTCGTAATCAGCGACCCCAAAAACTATGAAAACGACACCCATGACTGAAGAACCAAAAATTTTCGTCGGCGCCATCTTGGATTTTTATTTTGACCTCATTTTCGTAATCAGCGACCCCAAAAACCATGAAAACGATACCCATGACGGAAAAAACAAATATTTTGTCGGCGCCATCTTGGATTTTCATTTCGACCTCATTTTCGTAATCAGCGACACCAAAAACCATGAAAACGACGCCTATGACGGAAAAACCTAAAATTTTCCTAGCCGCCATCTTGGATTTTAATTTTGAGCTCATTTTCGTAATCAGCGACCCCAAAAACCATGAAAACGATACCCATGACGGAAAAAACAAAAATTTTCGTCGGCGCCATCTTGAATTTTCATTTTGACTTCATTTTCGTAATCAGCTACCCCAAAAACCATGAAAACGATACCCATGACGGAAAAAACAAAAATTTTTGTCGGCGCAATCTTTGATTTTTATTTTGACCTCATTTTCGTAATCAGCGACCCCAAAAACTATGAAAACGACACCCATGACTGAAGAACCAAAAATTTTCGTCGGCGCCATCTTGGATTTTTATTTTGACCTCATTTTCGTAATCAGCGACCCCAAAAACCATGAAAACGATACCCATGACGGAAAAAACAAATATTTTGTCGGCGCCATCTTGGATTTTCATTTCGACCTCATTTTCGTAATCAGCGACCCCAAAAACCATGAAAACGACACCCATGACGAAAAAAAAAAAATTTTTTGTCGGCGCCATCTTGGATTTTCATTTCGACCTCATTTTCGTAATCAGCGACCCCAAAAACCATGAAAACGACACCCATGACGAAAAAAACAAAAATTTTTGTCGGCGCCATCTTGGATTTTCATTTCGACCTCATTTTCGTAATCAGCGACCCCAAAAACCATGAAAACGACACCCATGACGAAAAAAACAAAAAATTTTGTCGGCGCCATCTTGGATTTTCATTTCGACCTCATTTTCGTAATCAGCGACCCCAAAAACCATGAAAACGACACCCATGACGAAAAATCCAAAAATTTTCGTCAGCGCCATCTTGGATTTTTATTTTGACCTCATTTTCGTAATCAGCGACCCCAAAAACCATGAAAACGACACCCATCGCGGAATAACCAAAAATTTTCCTGGCCGCCATCTTGGATTTTCATTTTGACCTCATTTTCGTAATCAGCGACCCCAAAAACCATCAAAACGACACCCATGACGGAAACACCTAAAATTTTCCCAGCCGCCTTATTGGATTTGTTTTTTCTCGAAAGATTCATAAAAGTGAATATTTCAATGCATCATTCGAAAGATTCCCCATTATTTCTAAAATAAAGATTTCTATGATTTTTTATCGACTAGTAAAGTATCATTTACGAATAAACTTTATAGTAAGGTTGCGCAAAGCGTTCCTTTCCAACATAGAACATGACTACAATTTTATTTTATCATAATAAATTACAAGAATACTTACGTTTAAACTGTTGACAACCTCTGGTCTACCTGTATTCGTATACGTAACTCACACTAATGCGCGCGGGAGCGCGAGCGACATAGGTCCGTCCTCCACGAGCCCTCAGGCGTTACTGAGCGTATGGCGGCCGTACATCTAGTAATAAGGCATTATTTTGGAAAATCGTAATAAAAAAATGAGACGGCGTAAAATTCCAAAAAAATATAATTAGGGAAGGTAAAGTGTTGTACTATAAGTATGTCTATTTTGTTTTTGTTAATTTTGTCTTTATCCTATGTTTAAACCATATTTAAAACGCATAAATTTTAGCTCAGTATTGCTTTTGAATATCCTTTTTTTTTGCTGCGATTCCATTTATATCTCAATTCTAATCAGGACAAAAACTTCAGGACTATATAACCAGTATTTTGACATTTTTTTCAGATTTTTCTGTGTAGCCAATTTGTCACAAGTAGCAGGGAAAAAACAGATGTTTTACGTTTGCTCGAAATTGGGTGTCGGAAAATTGCTATTTCTCGAAATATTAACATTCAAAACGAAATTCTAATCAGGACATAAACTAAAACAAAGTCAGATTTATAATTTTTCATTGAAATATTATGCCTTTATCTATAAATAAGACGTGTCCAGGACTTGTAAAAGTACGTATTTTCGGCAAATCGCCCAAAGTTTGTGACAGCGCTCTTAAAATAAAGCTGCCATTTTCTGATGTCGGGATTAATATTAAAGCTTCCTTCAGGATTGATTTTTGTGTAAAAATATGGAAAAGGAGATGATTATTTTAATTAGATTTTAAAATAAGTTTACCATATTGAAACCAAATTCCTCATTCGCATGAAGGTGTACAAGTACAGCCAGCAAAGAAAATAGGTGACTTTAGCATGTCAGTTTTGTAAATATGACTTCGAGGTGTCTAAAATGGGCACTTTAGCAGAATCATTTTATAGCATAATAATATGATCACATTAAAAATCTTAAAATTCTCACGAACGCAGTTAATATTATGAATTATCACTGTTACTGATCGTAGCTACTGAAGAAAACGCGCTGGTATAAGAAACCACAGTTTATTTTACAAACATTCCCAAAATCAAGCAAAACCAAAAGTCACAAGCCTAGCTATCTGTCAGTCAAATTAGAATTTAGAAAACAATTAAATGTTCCGAAAAGGTGATGTTAAATAAGTTCGGTTCGTAACATACTCCACATTTTTATTAAGTCTAGCCTAGAGCTCCTGGGGCACTAACTTCTTAAGCGGTCTCCTGAGAGGGCCAGCACCTGTTAGTATGTCCGCCACTCTTGCTACTCCGTCTGGGCCTGTGTATATCTTAGTCACTCTACCTCTCGGCCAAGTTCCTCTGGGTAACTGTCCATCTGCCACAATAACCAAGTCACCCTCCTTTATATTTGGGGATGATCCACCGCCGCGTCGAGGTACCAAAGTCGGAAGATATTCCCGAATCCATCGAGACCAGAAATGATCCGTGAGTCTTACGGCTCTGCGCCAACCGTCTCGTCCGATGATATCCCGATCTGTCAACGTAGCTGGGATAGGTTTCCCTGAAGACGATCCTAGTATAAAATGCATTGGTGTCAAGGCTTCCTCACAGTCTGGATCAACTGGAACGTGTGTCAGAGGACGTGTATTCACTAAATTCTCTGACTCTAGTAGAAAGGTCTGCAGAACTTCATCTGAGGGGGAGCGTTCTCTTAGGGTGGTCTTGAGTGCTGTTTTGATTGATCTTACCATCCGCTCCCACGCTCCACCCATGAATGGGGCTGAAGGGGGAATGAATCGCCATGAGATCTTCTCATCTGCTACAAATCGGTTAATTTCCGCTCCGTACAGCTCTCTTAGCGTTCTGTTGGCTCCCACAAAAGCTGTTCCGTTATCGGACCATATCTCACTCGGCGTTCCACGGCGCGCAATGAAACGGCGCAAACTCATGATCGCCGCGTCGGTTGACAAACTATGTACAACCTCCAGATGAACTGCTCGTATAACAAGGCAGGTATACAGTGCTACATAGCGTTTCTCTTTCCTTCTCCCAACTGTGACCTGAACTGGGCCGAAGTAGTCCAAGCCAACGAAAGTGAACGGTCTACGATGATGCGCTAGGCGGGCTGGTGGGAGGTCTCCGGTGGACGGTGCGAAGGGTTGAGCGCGCTTCAGCCGGCACAGTTGACAACCATGGGCGACTTTTCGAACAGCACTTCGCAAATTGATTATCCAATAGGTTTGCCGCATTTCGTTAACTACTGTCTCGGAATTAGCATGGGCAGACTTCACGTGATGATGGGCAATCAAAAGCTGGACAGCAGGGTGTTTGGGATCTAGAATTATAGGATTTTTCACGCCATCGCCAATATCTTGCATTCGGTTGATTCTTCCGCCCAATCTCAGTAAATTATCTTTATCTATGTAGGGGGATAGATTGAATAATCGACTTTTTCGATGTAATGGCCTTTTCTCAGAGAGGTAGACGATTTCATCTGGGAAGGAGTCGAGTTGGCTTTTCTTCAGAATATGTGATTCAGCCACGCGCAGATCTTCGGCGGTTATTTCTTTAGGACTGCCTTTGTTTTTTAATAGGTGCAAAAATTTATGGGCTCTCGCCGTAGCTCTCAATAGCCTTCCCCATGAGCTCAGTCTTTCTGGGTCAACAGTCAATGGTGTCGGGAAATTATGAGAGGAAATGAGATGACAATGATTCATACCGGATGGTTTTTTTTCTAAACTACTGGCCGTGTCTATGTATGGTGATGTTGGCCATTGTTGTTCTGATTCGAGTAAAAATGTTGGACCTGTAATCCAGCGAGATTCTTGATTGAATACTGCGCGCTTATGGCGTGTCGCATCGTCTGCCACATTTTCCGCGGTCGGAATCCATCTCCATTCCGTTACAGCTGTAGTTTCGAGAATCTCGCCGATTCGATGTGCTACAAATGGTTTGAATGATCGCGCATCGCTACGCAACCAACTCAAAACGTTAAGCGAATCGCACCAAAATATACGCTTACTTGGTTTATGCTGATGCGATTCATGAATGAATGATGCAAACCGAGCGGCTACTAAAGCTGCCTGCAACTCGAGGCGTGGGATGGAGGCGGGTTTCAATGGTGTGACTCTACTTTTGCTACCGATAAGAGCGAGCTTCACTGTTCCATCTGCATAGATATATCGCCAGTACGCCACTGCAGTGTACGCTAACTCACTGGCATCGCAAAACAGATGAAGTTCGCGGTGAATGATATTAGATGATGATCTAAGACCATAATATCGCGGCAGGTGCAATTGAGAAGCAAGTTGTACATCTCGAAGCCATTCAATCCAAAATTTTTGATCTCCTTGATCAAGTTCATCGTCCCAAGTTAGACCTTTTCGCCAAATTGACTGGAACATGATGCGTCCTCTAGAAACAAGTGGGCCTAGAATACCCAAGGGATCATAAATTCGCATTAAGGTGGACAACGCATCACGTTTACTTAGCCTAGCTGGCGGTTTAGAATCCAAGTTGAGACTGAAACCTATGACGTCGTTCCTAGGTTGCCAATTCAGACCGAGCACCCTAGAAACGTTGTCATCGTTACCTAGCACTACATCGTTAAATTTCTGAGATATCGATTCAGGTACTAATAAAGAAAGAGCTCTTGGGTCGTTCGAGACCCAGTCGCGCATCTCAAAACCCGCCTGACGGTTGAGATGTACAATGTCACGGGCCAGGCGCGCAGCTTGGTCTACACTCTGTAGTGAGCCAATATAGTCGTCCATGTATACATCATGTATAGTTGCATGCGCAGCATCAGGGTACTCAAGTTTGCATTCTTTCGCATTAAGGTTCTTTATATATAGGGCGGTACACGGACTCGAGCACGCACCAAACATCATTGATGACATACGATACAGCTTTAATTTGTGTGCGGGGTCATCGCGCCACAGAAAGCGCTGCGCATCGCGATCTGCTGGACGGATTCGAACCTGTGGGAACATTTCGCGTATGTCCGCCGTAAGTGCTATAGCGTTTTCCCTAAACCTCATCAAGATCGCAAGTAATGGCTGTAATAAGTCAGGACCTGGCAAGAGGAGAGAATTAAGACTGATTCCTTTAAACTTCGCGGCTGCATCGTGTACGACTCTCAACTTACCAGGTTTATGGGCATGAGTAACGCCAAAATGTGGGAGATACCAAGTGATACCAATTGGGGGGGCCATGCATTCTTCAGCGTATTTCTTATCTAAAATTGCTTTAATGTTTTGCCTATACATGTTGGCATATTGCACATCTGACTGCATTTTCTTTTCGAGAGATAAAAATCTAGAAAGGGCTAATTTAAAATTGTTCGGTACATCTTCAATATCGGGTCGCCAGAGAAGACCGGCTTCAAAATGACCATCAGATAGTCTATGTACAGTCTCGTGCAAAGTTTTTAATGCGTGTTGATCAGAAATGCCGCGGTGGTCTTTCTTTATTATGCCAATAGCGTCTAATTTGTAGTAGTCTTTGATTGCGGTTTCAATAGAAAAATTACTGTCTGGCGTTTCGGATATGTTGGCATGATGAAGAAAGTTAACCTTGGATGTTCTACTTGACACGAAGCCATATAAAACCCAACCAAGAGCAGTGTGGATTGCAACTGGTTGGTGGTCCTTGCCTGCACGAATAGAATCTGCCACGGTCAACTTCCAGTTATCTACACCAATAATTAGCATAGGTTGTACTTCATCACAACATAAAATATCTCCTAAATCAGATAAATACGAATATTCACAAATATCTTCCCTATTTACAGAAGCTCGATAATTTATACCTAAATTTTTGACCGAGCGAGCATTATGTATCTGGTAAGAGTCGGTACAGTTACGCCCTTTAATTGTAAAATCAACGTACTGAATATCGCAATCACGTGACAAGCCTCCTACACAATCTATTCGTACTCGTTTACTCGGGCCTTCGATACCTACATGCTTTGTAATCTCAGAGTCTATGAAAGTAGTTGTACAGCCATCATCTAAAAGTGCGTGAGTCTCCACAGTCCCCCGGGGACCAGTTACTTGAACTGCGACAACTTTAAGAAGTGGTCGAGATTTAGGTCTACTTACGCTCGACGAAGGGCGAATAGCCGTAACATGAGCCGATACTTCGATATCACAGTTGTCTGGTTCAGATTTCCCTTCTTCGATATCAGTAGATGGCTTTGGCGCTGCCTCAAGTTCAGAGTCTGAGGTGTCCTCTAGATCGGCGTGAGCTAGCACATTCTGATCATTATCTAAGTTATGTAGTAGGCTATGATGTTTGTAAGTACAGCCCCCAACACTGCATGGAGATTTTACTTTACAAAGGTTAAACCTATGCGACCTATTTTCCAAACATCTATGACATACTTTATTCTTTTTTATAAATTGCCATCTTTCATTCACTGACAATGCCAAAAATTTGTCACATTTGTTGACGTTATGCAATTTCGAACAAAAAATACATTTATTTCCAGTTTTATTTATAACAGAATTGGAAGGTTTTTCGTCGGGTAGGCTTTGATCAAAATGCGTGCCCCTTTCGATAGGTAGTTGAACTGAAGCCATCGAGGAATAGAAATCTTGAATTCCAAACTTAGTTTGAAGTTCACTCTCACGAGATAGGAAATCAGAAAGCATCTCCAACTTGCTCATGCGTTCGCCAGTATGACTAGCCGCAAACTCGTACCACTTTACGCGAGTGATTGGGGATAGTTTGGTCATTAATGAATTGAAAATTTCGGGAGAATGCAGATAGTCAAACTGATCCAATAGTTTTATTATGCCAATGCAGTTTTTGACACGACAAGTAAAATTAACTAAATCTTTACCTTCTGCGCCAACTTTAGATAAAGCACGCACAGCGTTGATTTCCTGCATCACAATTTTTTCTGGACGACCAAAACGCAACTCGAGGGCGTCTATGACCTCCATAGGGTCGTTCGCAGATACCAGTAGAATGTAAACGGCTTCACGAGCGGCGCCACGTAAGGATGAACTGATGCGGGCTAAGTTTTCTACTGTAGTAAATGATGCCTGTGTATCGATAAAAATACGCTTGAAACCAAGCCAATCCGTAGCAGATTTTCCGTCAAACACTGGCAGTTTGATGTCCGACTTCTTGAGTTTATTAGATAGTGCATTAAAAATGCAGATATGATCGTTATGTCCGCAGCTGACGGCAGCTCCATCGGGTGGCTGTAAATTATTATGGATTTTAGTTGAGAAAACGTTACTTGGATTTTGGTTAGGCGCGTAGGTCTGACGGTGTGTAGAATTCAATATTGCTGAGTGTACATTTCGACCTGGGCCTGAACCAGAAGGAACATTGAGCATTTCGTTGTATGCCGTTGTGTGTACTGTTGCAGCGAGAGGTATTTTACCTCCTGGGATGATGTTTGGTTGTACATCGTTAAGCCATCGATTGATGTTGTCTGCTTTCGCACTAGTGCAATGGCTACCATGATCATTGTCTCTTAAACTGCCTCTTACGCTTTCTACGTCGATAGCGGCCAGTTCGGCCTCAAGGTGTAGGTCAGCCGCTTTACGTTCGAGTTCAGTTTGTTGGGCTGTGATGTCACACAGCCTTTTGGTTTGTCGGGCTGTGATTTCACAGAGCTGACGTGCATGTAATGCTTCAGCGGCGAGTTTTTTTGCTTTTATAGTGTTCGAGGATCGGGTAGACCCTAGCGATCGTGTGGTGACCGACTTAGGTGTGTTGTGTGTGTGTTGTGGAGGGGAGTCACGGCTACCTGAGGGCACACTGCTGTCGTCATGGACATGCGGTGCTTGGTGGGCCTTTAATAGGTGGGGAAAGTATACAGACTTTGAGTTTGGTTCATCAGCTATCGGCGGCGCGCTGCTATTAATATTGACGGGCGGCGCTTGGTGGGCCTCCGACGGGTGGGCTGTGATTCCATTGTCATTTCCGCTAGGGGTGGCGACTCCGTTTGAAGCTCCTTGTGGTGGTTCACTATTTTGATGTTTAGATCGGGTATTATAAACCATGGCTCCTTTTTACGTGGGAGAAGGACCAAAATGTTACTGATCGTAGCTACTGAAGAAAACGCGCTGGTATAAGAAACCACAGTTTATTTTACAAACATTCCCAAAATCAAGCAAAACCAAAAGTCACAAGCCTAGCTATCTGTCAGTCAAATTAGAATTTAGAAAACAATTAAATGTTCCGAAAAGGTGATGTTAAATAAGTTCGGTTCGTAACAATCACTTTGTGATCATTTTGCGAAGTGTAACGTAATTCAATCCTGTATGATACTGCCAAAGCAGCCATTTTAGACCTCGGATGAACAAGAAGTTTATTAATATCATACTTTGAAAAATGTGTTCACCAACTTTCGTAGTTGTCCATACAAAACACACACAACAAGGCATAGAATGCAACAGCAGTTTCCAAGCATTCCGATCAGCTCGTAAAACCCGAGCACAATCAATACACGAATGCGTTCAGCTAATGAGTATTCATGAGTGTTAATATTATGTGCCTTTTACCTAAGCGGCTTCAAGTTGCAGCAGCGTCGGCGCGGGCGCAGGCTGCATCGGTTACGTAACCACTTTCACCGTCCCTCCGCCGGCCGTGCTAACTACACGCAAACAAGCCGTCGTGCTAACGTGACGCATACGTTACGTTATAAGTAGGTACAGTTATTAGGTGCTGGTCGTGGCCCGTGACTTTGTTTCCGTGTTGAAAGATCCTGTTGGAGGAAGTGGTTATTATGTTCATGGAGCTGGTGTAACAAAAATCTGACTAGTGGGTCTTTCATTTTGTTTTTACCGTTTTGTGGCTTTGTTTGAGGACTTACAGACACAGACAAAGGTGAAAGAAATGGACAAAGCAAACTTTTAGATGGTCTTCCAAATGAGCTGTGGTAAAAGTAATAGAGCGGTCAAACGTCTTAAAATATCCAACTTTGGTCACTCTGGTCTATTATTTATGGAGTAAAAATTGTGAGAAATATTTCCATAGAAGAATTTTACGGGATGGCTCAGCCAAATACCAGCTTGCCACACTTGACTCTGTAGAGCGCAGAGCCAGGAGGCTAATTGGTGACGATAAGCTGGTTATCAAGCTACATAGCCTGGCCCACCGTCGCAAAGTCGCATGTCTGTCGGTCTTCTACAGACTGTACTTCGGAGAGTGTGCGCAAGAGCTCCACGAGCTGATCCCACCATCTCCCTTCTTCCATCGGGAGACTAGACGTACTGCAGGGTACCAGCGATACCTAGTCGACATTCCACACATTCGAACGAAGCGCTTTGCTGGGTCATTTATTATGCGCACAGCCAAGGAGTGGAATTCCCTGCCTGCGTCGGTTTTTCCGAGTTCATATTTAACCCTAATCTGTTTAAGTCGCGAGTAAACAGGCTTCTACTGGGTAAGCTCGTTCCATCGTCGACATCATCTATGCCCTTAGGGCAAGATTGAAGTCAAGAGCAAGCCCATTTATAATAAAATAAAAAAAAATAAGAAGATCAGCCAGACCTATTCCTTAAAAACTTATACAAACAGCCTAGACAAACAAAAATTGCATGCATATATCGAATCACTCTTTTAATTATCGATTGAGTAGGCATCGATTGTGTGAGCGCCTGGAATGGATAAGAAAGTTAGGTTACGTTGTATGATAAATAGTTAATTGGGCGTACTGGTAACAATATTTATAGAAGCATCCATTCAGCCTATGATCTGATAAAGTTAGGCAACTAATTTATCAAGAATTCTAGCAAATATATATGGGGATATGGAGCGTGTCAAAAGAAAAATTGCGCTTTCTTGTCATGGATCCTCACGATAGATATATTTCTATGATCCTCATCTTTCATACGGCACAGTTCAATAGAGCTATGGGTTGATCTGTATCTAAATAAGGTTGCTTTTCCCACGAGATACAACTTTTCCTATAAATGATATCTCTCACTGCACAATGGACAATTTCCGTCAAGTTTTCACTTAATAAAGGTAAAACAGAAAGTGACAATGAGTCAGGTAGTTTCTTTATTAAATCAACATTTCGTCACTACTTCCTTATGTGTATTTAATAATTAAAACTGTTCCTACTTTAACCACAACTGCAAGTTTACACCAAGACCTAGTGGCATTTCAGTACTGTAGGTTACTTCCATAACTGGTTTAGCATGCCCAGCCTATTACGTTCCCATTACTGGGATGGGACCTCATCTCAAAGGGTTGGCTATAATCCCCCAGGGTTAATACATAATAATAATAAGTTTTTATAGCCAAGAGTCTTGAAGATCACCATTCCAAACTCTCGTTTGGCGGTTGGAGAGAGTGCATTGTGAGGAGGTTCCTATCCTGGAACTCTACCCACCAGTAGCTTGGACTCTGCTCGCGACATCGGTGGACCACTATTTTTTATATTTTTAAATGTTTAATTTTATATTATTTTGTATAGAAATATTTAAAAATGTATTGAATATTTCGTTTTTGCATAAAAGCAACGTCTAAAGAGCAGTGGTGATGAAATAAATTAAGTACACAAAGTAAAGCACCTGCCTTGATCAAAGATAAGTGCTAACCGGATCAGTTGAACAGGTGCGCGCTCTCGTGTGTCTACTAGCGGAAGGAAGTAAAGAGCTAAGGAAGCTACGACATAATATCACGAAGACACGAACTAGTGGAACGTGAACACTCCGAAATTGGAAAGCCTCCAAAACTGGCCTTGCCTGAAGATCGCTAGGTCCATAAAGATAGGACACAATAATAAATAGACTGGAAATATTTGGCGAACTCGATGGCATAAGTTTAAAAAATTCCAGGATAATAGACTCTATGGACAGACGACATCTAGTTGCCATCGGAGGAAAAACCTGAATGCCACTGGCACACGACCGTGGAGATTGACGCATGAAAAGAGAGGCCTTTAACCAGCAGTGGGTGAATTCAGTCTGTGGATGATTTTGATGTTGATGAAACTCTATCCTATCCCCAGTTAACTCTACTGACTACTTCCGTGGTCACCCAATGGCACACTGGGCCTAAGTAATAAGACATACAATCAATGCAAACAAAGCAGACGGAAGGCTGAGCTAACTTTGCGCAACGTCTGATACATAACTTTACATAGTAATACAGGTATATAGGTAAGTAATCCTTCGATCCAAAGTAGGTAAACGGACTTCAAAGAAGTACATAACACAGCTGAACTAAAAAGTAAGAGGATGTGTCTCTTTACATGACGTCACCCGGATTTCGGTCGGTCGTAACGTAACGAGACACCATTTTACAATCTCCGCCTTCAACAATCAACGCTGGAGTGGCCGAAAGTGAACCGATGTTGTTTTGTCTGAAACACATTCTTTTGTCATCAGAGAAACTTTGGCTACATTGTGAACTAAACAAGGATAGATTTGGAAAGTGGCTGTCTGTTCTTTAGATGAAAGATAAGTAGCCGCCGCAGTTTGGTGGGTATATTAATAAAATATAAGATAACGTCACGCCTGTAACATCACAAGGGTTATAGGCATAGGTGAAGGTTAGGTATGTAATGGAACACCCACATTTCGTCCGTTATATTTAAGTCTGTTTAAGTATTTAGCAAGCCTATTGCCGTCAATCGGGCACGAAAAATCGAGACTCGGTGGCTGCTGCTACAAAATTCTTGAAGGAAAACCCAATATTGCCCAATAACTATCTGGAAATAATATCTGGAAATCAAACTCAGGACCACGTGTTTAGCTGTAGCGCTGTAGCGCTTGCAGCCATTAGAGCAACGAGGCAGTCTGTCTGATGAAGTATTGATAGAGTTTGGTGATAAACCATCAAGAAGATCAATTTACAAAATATAGAAAGGGATCGAACAACTACCTAACATTAACTGTAGGTAGTTTTGTTGAATGTTAGTTGTAAAAACTGAAACATCGATTGACGGAATATTTGTATCTGATCTGTGGAAGAGAATGACAATGAAGAAAGACGGCACAAAATGAGAATATTGTCGGCATTCAACCAATCGTTCCTAGAAATAAGATTAGATCAGTTTGTTCATCAAGTTTATTTAAAAGGATAAAAACATAACAAATAGAAGAGCACAAAGGTACTGCTTATTTCTTACCGTTACGTTAGAACTGTTTATTTTGAACATTCGTTTATAAAAATGCTCTACTCTTTACATCTCTACTTTTTGAGGCTCTACCATACATAAGCTGCCATCTGTTGTTGAAGCTAATGAACAAATTGGCGCCATCTAGTGCTGAATAGAATTCATGATTCGTTTCAAGAAGATGTCGCTAGTAGTTTTGTAAAAAGTTTCGTTGTATTTTCTAAAAATAACGCCAGAGTTCGTTCCAAGCGCTATATTTAGTTTTTAGACATTTGACAAAAAAGATGGCAGCGATTGCCGATTGCTGTCCTTCGGATTTATTGCGAAAATGGCGCAATATGTGATATTTTCACATAAAAATATAATTCTAAGTGAAAATTTGTGTAGTGCTGCATAGTGATGGTGTGTTATTTTTCATGAATGACAGTGTACTCGTGTGTAAATAGGACTGCGACTTTCTTCTGGATATTGGATTACACATAAAATAAAGGTATTTATGCCTCCTACGCATAATTCTTCGATTTCCATGTGATGTCCTACTAATATTTGAATTTAAACCAATAAGATCCTTTTAGAAACGTGTCCAAACTGGGAATATTACATAAGAATGTGAACCTAAAAAGGTACTTGGTGATTTCTTCATGTGGTAGGAGCATTCCTTTCTTCCGTCGGTAGCATATGTTATTTTAAAGTTCTTGGATGTGTAGTAGGTGTGCAAGACATCGGGCGGTAGCCGGGTGGACAGACTTTTAGTTACTTTAGTTATTGGGGGCTTGCATGACATCAGCAGGCATTACCCACTGCTGTAAACTTTAGCAGCATGATTCATCAGACCGTTCTACAGTCTTTAACACAAACGTGATAAGGTTCAAATTATTGGAATCTATTGTAAAAACATTGTTTTAGAAATAGGTCAGTGAATGTGAAGTAAAATTATAGACAGATCTATGCCCACATCATTATATATAGGAGGTTCCTGACTCCTGCTGCCTTCATAGAATCTGTTGCCTGGTATAAATAGTTAAATTCCTAATAGAAGTATAGTATTAAGTGGTATTAAAAATCCTCTTCCCACCTTTTATATTTATTCAGCTTTATTGACATCCACAAATATTTAAATTTCCAGTGCTATTGTGTTATGTCATTTATTAAATAAATTATTATAAAAATGTAATTTGAATTCTATGTGTGATGTAGAGCAGAAATGTATGAATTATTTATTTAGCCTACAGACAGTCCATTGACCAGATTACATGCATTTAAGTAGTGTGATTGTTATACATTCTTGTGCATAACCATCTGGCAACATACATTCATAATCTAATAAATAAAGAGAGAAGTCCTGACTGACTGACTGACTCATCAACGCCCAGCCCAAACCCTTGGACCTAGAAAGCTGAAATTTTGTACAGAAGTTCCCTTTATAATGAAGACAAGGAATAAGGAAGGATTTTTCGAAATTCAACCCCTAAGGGAGTTAAATAGGGGATGAAAGTTTGTATAGAAAATCGTCATTTTCACGCGGGCGAAGCCGCTGGCAAAAGCTAGTGTGACATATAATTAAGTTGGAAGCACCAGGGCTTACTTTATCATTTCCTCAATGCAATGTACAAATCATACAAACTACCTATTTTCCTCAATCACCATCTAAATTCATATTAATGATGAGGTAAATAATTATAAATAAGAAATAAGTATGTTACAAATACGTTAAATACTTAACTAAATGATGTGTAACAAAGTATAAAATGTCACACAATTTTATTTCAACACAAATAATGTATCTGTCCAATAATCTGGTCAGTTTTATTTATTAGAATCAAAGCGACAAAAACATGCTTTGTGTTTTTCATTGGATGATTGTAGTTTCTCAGTTTCTAAATTCTAATAATAACAACAAAACTAGGTCTGTAGTTTTTTCTTAGTATGCATCCTACAGAATGGCTGTGACACAGATACCGATTGGTCAAGTTGGTTTACCTACTTATTTTTACGAAAACCAATGTGTAATAAAGAGTTATAAAGGAAAGTAGGTATGTTGTTCTTTCTTTTGAAACTTTTTTTGGTCATGAGAAAATGTGGAATAATGAAAATCAAGTAAACTTACTGTATCCCCTAATCTAATGAATATTTTATTTTCATAGTTTTTTTACACATATTACAAATATGTAACGTGATTTGATATTTTCCACATGGCTGTTAGAGTCAATGCCAATACAGCTTCTGTAATTAATATTCTAACAGACAGAACTATGATCTGGGTTTCAAATGACTAACTAAAGTTTGATTCAGTCTTTAAATAAACCTTTGCAGTGATTCATAATGAATTTCCCTCAGTTGAACTTACTAATGATAAGAAATTCTCAGTGTTATTATTTACATTCTTATCTGACAAGTTGATTTAATGTTCAAGTGTTTATTTATTTACATATTCAGCTGATAAGGTATTTTCAATGCCACACTGAAGAGCAGATTAAATACCTATGTATTGTGTTCTGATAAGGCACTTGACTCTAGACAGGCTTCTGATAACAAATCAGACATGTCTATAAGTTTTATAGCGTGTTGGAAATACTATCACTGTTAAACAATGTAGTTTATTTATTTATTATCTATTTGAATGTCTAGTCATGCTTCCGTATTATAAACAAATACTGTAAGCACACACACAAAGACACAACTTATTCAATGCAATCAATGGAACAGTGAGGTGTGAACATCAACTAACTCACTTAATATGAATTTAATGAATAAGTGTACAACTGAAGCAGTTATTTGTTATGAATTTAATGTTTGATATCTATGGCATTGCCACATGCTGTGAGTGTTTTCTGGCCAACTTCCAAGATAAAGTGTTTTAGTTGAAGAATTGACACTACATTTTATTTGTTTATGCCATGGTATAGATGTGTATTAAAATGATTGGATTAATTAATTTAGTTCTGAGGGCTGTCTGTACTGTGCGAAGACTGAATGATACAGTAGTAATACAAGTTTGGCAAATGTTTCGACATGGATGGCACAATTATTTGGCTACAATTTTTAAGTATTTGTCAAGTACTGCTTCATCTCATCATCATCATCAGCCATAAGACGTCCACTGCTCGACAAAGGCCTCCCTCATAGAACGCCATAACAAACGGCAGCCTGCCGTTTCTACCGGTAGCCCGCGAGTCCGCGACTCTCACGATGTCGTCGGTCCACCTTGTGGGAGGCCTACCAACGCTTCGCCTTCCGGTTCGTGGTCGCCTCTCGAGAACCTTTCTTCCCCATCGGTTGTCGGTTCTTCGAGCGATGTGACCTGCCCATAGCCACTTCAACTTGCATATTCTGAGAGCTATGTCGGTGGCCCTGGTTTTTCGGCGAATTTCACATAAGATAAATTCAGATCAACCCAGGGGGCCAATTCTCGGTTTTAGAGATTTATCTCGAGTTCGAGTTCGTAAGTCTATCTCTATGTCTATCAAAAATATCTCTATCTCTACCAAAAAATTTCGAATTGAGCAGAATTCCGTATTCTCAGTCAAAATAGAAATAAATGTCACGAAAATGTCGATTCGAGTGAAGCTAATGTTACCACTTACCATTACCACAGATAATATAATACTAGCGTCCATTACGAAGAATCGCGCGTTCCGTTTTAGGTAGCTATGAGTGAATGAATGATTTTGTTTTAAAACGCTGACTAAACCTAATTATTTAAGTATAAAAGAAAGAAAGAAAGGAAGAAAAAGTATTTATTAGTTTCACAAACAAACAAGTACTTAAACATAATTATTAGAAACACTTAAAATTAGGACATAATTTATATATTAAATTTGAATAAGTCCCGTGCAAAGCCAAAGTAAAACGAAACGTTTAGTGTAAAAATAATCAGTTTGACAGCTGACTGTCTGGCTGCGGTTTAAATTGTACGATCCTTTACAAACGTGCCAACGCTACGAACTAGCTGTTCAAATTGAATGTTTACCATCGGTACACTTTCAATTTGAACCAGTCAATAGCCCTGTAATGTCACTTCTGTCAAAAATTATAACCTCGGAACTAAGCCGAAAGCACAGAACATAATATTAAACCCCTCTCGGAATTATTTATTTACGTACTGCGACATTTTTCATTGAATAATATCTAAATAATGGTGCAACAACACACAACATCTAAAAGCAAAATAAAAACAAGTCAATTGCTTTCCTTGACACTTGTCAAATTCGAATTTGACGTCTCCGCACACACTGTACTACCAAATTTTTGTGTGCGCCGTTGGTAGCGATCGATGACGTCAATCATGACGTCACACTGCTAAGAAGAGCTCATGTTTGTACAAAATAAACCGATTTTATGCACGAACACAGTACCAATAGCGCACATCGTACAATTTAAACCGCAGCCTCTGTCAGTGACTAAGTGACTAATAGAATTATGAAGCAAACAATTATTTACCTTCGTTTTCGGGTCTATTTTAGTGGTATCCAGTTTATTACAGGAGCCAATAGATCTAAGTATTAGAACCCTTATTAAATCTTTATTTAGTCTGAAGTTTTTAATGACTTCTGTTCCGCTCAAGTCGTAAATATCGACGGCGGGATAGCTGTTGTCGCCGTGTATTGGCCAGTTGCTCGCCACTTTCCAACAACTCCGAGATAAAAATGCTAATAAACTCGTCCATCTTTCAGTGGTTTCAAGTCCAATCGTAGGTACACAAATATTACAGAGTCTGTTATCTGCGCGAAGGTCGTCGTTTCAAGAAAACACAATGCACAAATCAAAGAGTATAAATCGAATTTCCAGTATGAGATGCCAAGCCGTATTTTATTTAAAAACTAAAGAAAAGAAAACAGTGTACAATCCAAAACTCAACAAATTCACTCAGAAATGATGTATCTATATAATCGACATTACATCTCTACTGCTCAGAAGCACTCGAGATGAACTCGAACGTTAGCCTTCGACAAATGTCGAATGCGACATCCCCAGAATAGCAACTTTTAAAATTTCTCGAAAAAATGACGTCATTAGAAATTTTTCTCGAGTTCGACACCATCTCTAAAACCGAGAATTGGCCCCCAGCTACTGATCTATGGTGAAATATATTAAAACATCAGTTCTGGGGGCCAATTCTCGGTTTTAGAGATTTATCTCGAGTTCGAGTTCGTAAGTCTATCTCTATGTCTATCAAAAATATCTCTATCTCTACCAAAAAAATTCGAATTGAGCAGAATTCCGTATTCTCAGTCAAAATAGAAATAAATGTCACGAAAATGTCGATTTGAGTGAAGCTAATGTTACCATTACCACAGATAATATAATACTAGCGTCCATTACGAAGAATCGCGCGTTCCGTTTTAGGTAGCTATGAGTGAATGAATGATTTTGTTTTAAAACGCTGACTAAACCTAATTATTTAAGTATAAAAGAAAGAAAGAAAGGAAGAAAAAGTATTTATTAGTTTCACAAACAAACAAGTACTTAAACATAATTATGAGAAACACTTAAAATTAGGACATAATTTATATATTAAATTTGAATAAGTCCCGTGCAAAGCCAAAGTAAAACAAAACGTTTAGTGTAAAAATAATCAGTTTGACAGCTGACTGTCTGTCAGTGACTAATAGAATTATGAAGCAAACAATTATTTACCTTCGTTTTCGGGTCTATTTTAGTGGTATCCAGTTTATTACAGGAGCCAATAGATCTAAGTATTAGAACCCTTATTAAATCTTTATTTAGTCTGAAGTTTTTAATGACTTCTGTTCCGCTCAAGTCGTAAATATCGACGGCGGGATAGCTGTTGTCGCCGTGTATTGGCCAGTTGCTCGCCACTTTCCAACAACTCCGAGATAAAAATGCTAATAAACTCGTCCATCTTTCAGTGGTTTCAAGTCCAATCGTAGGTACACAAATATTACAGAGTCTGTTATCTGCGCGAAGGTCGTCGTTTCAAGAAAACACAATGCACAAATCAAAGAGTATAAATCGAATTTCCAGTATGAGATGCCAAGCCGTATTTTATTTAAAAACTAAAGAAAAGAAAACAGTGTACAATCCAAAACTCAACAAATTCACTCAGAAATGACGTATCTATATAATCGACATTACATCTCTACTGCTCAGAAGCACTCGAGATGAACTCGAACGTTAGCCTTCGACAAATGTCGAATTCGACATCCCCAGAATAGCAACTTTTAAAATTTCTCGAAAAAATGACGTCATTAGAAATTTTTCTCGAGTTCGACACCATCTCTAAAACCGAGAATTGGCCCCCTGGTCCAGGTTGCTGCTCTTTAAGCACGCGCCCATGCCCAATAACATACAAAGAGTTACCGTGATTTATTTCATAGACTCAAATGACGGCTTTCAATTGCCCAATTACTTGTACAGCCGTGATTTATTTCATAGACTCAAATGACGGCTTTCAATTGCCCAATTACTTGTACAGTCACCCATTTCATGAAATTGCGACTGTACGACTGCACAAGGTCAATTTGCAAAAATAATGAGCAGCTGTAGGATATACCCACACGGTCTGTGTCAATAGAAGAAAAGAGCGACAGGGTTATGACCTAGTGTCGTAGGATGTCAAGACAAGACTCTTGGCTTCGTATTCGTCGCTGCATCGCATTTAAACAAATATTAATTTGTCGAAGACGTGACAAAGAAATATCGTGTTATGTCATAGTTCTCCTGGACATCAATCCAGGAGAACTATGTAGGTACCTACCTATATCGTCAATTCTTTTTTCGTCTTTACTCTTTATTAAATGAATTTCCTTTTCCTAGATCTCTTAGCCACGGTCTTCTATCAGTCTTTCGTTATTGTGGCATCATCACCCTGCCCTTACCCTTACACCCTGTCATTTGGGTGCGGCGCAAAACGTCTTTTTCTTCCATTCTGCCCTGTCAGTCGTCCGTCAACTCGTCACGCTATCATTTATTATTTTTTCCTTCATATCACTCCTCACACACTCCATCCATCTTTTCTTTGGTCTTCCTCTCCCTCTCCATCCGTCCACATTTAAATTCATCACTTTTTTAGTCACATGCAATTCTTCCCTCCTCATCACATGCAGTCGATTCCTTTTTATTTTTTCGGTAATACCTAATTGGCACAACTTAAAAACTTAGGGGAGACTGGGTACACTTGATACCTCTGGGACACATGGTACATTTATTTTATAAACCAACCACGCTTGCTGCCCAAATGGTCGCTTCCGTATACCTAGTTGAGCTAGGGGCAGAGGCCCTACATTCGGTCTAAGACAGAGAACAGATAGCTAGGTATCACCCTGTATTACCTACCTACAAATAAAGTCTAGTGTTAATGAAGCCTTTATCTGTGCCTTTATGTTGTCGTTCACTGAACCTTGAACCTTCACAGATCCTTGCCTCGGTGAGCATAACGCTTTCATAACTTTTCATAAATAAGTAAATGAACAAAAGGTCACGTCCTAAGGTTTCCTTGAAGGTCACGGACTCGCACGATATAAAAAAAGAGCTCTTACATTTTCATAATAATGTTAAATTAATTATTAAAGCAATGACTTGTATCTTTGTCGTCGACAAACTAGCAAGTTAACAAGATGCTAAATAGATTTCAGGTTCAGGTCTTCATTAATTAATTATCAATCAAATGCAAAAACAATTAAATTACGTCTAATTTAATACCTATGGGGAGAACGGCAGACAATCGTGGCGGGTTCGTTTGTCTGACCTTGTCTCTATTCTCATTTCTCGTGTTCAACAACCACTGTGTTGGGTTTCCAACATGTTCACTTGTCTCGAATACATACCTACTTCCGTCCGATACAAACAAAACTGCGAGTCTATCTGAAGATAGGGTTTCATCTTTCATCCGTCCGCCTTTCCGACTTTTCGGCCCTCGATTCGGGCTTTTTCCGCCCTGTTATTTTTTTCTCTACATTTGTCGACTAACGCCCGAATACTCGAACGTCACTCAATTATAAGTAGCCCTCAAAACTCGTGCTATCTCTGTCTTTTTGCGTTAAAGTAACAAAGACAGCACGAGATTTAAGTGCAACTTAAAATTGGGTGACGTTCGAGTATTCGGGCGTAAGGGAGATGTTTGAAAAAATGGTAAAAGTTTTATGAGTTCCGGAATTAAAGAACTTGTAAAGTATGATATTCTTGTAAGTGTCGTAACTTTTTGTTAGGACTTAGCAAGTTTCGAAATGGGAACTTCCTGATATTTTCGCGTAATATACCGGTACGGAATGGGGCACCTTGCCGGATGTTACTTTCTCTGATAGATCTTTAACCTTTTCGATGTTTCCAAAGCATGAGTGATAAGTTTGAGGTCTTGGGGTCTATTCCCTAGGCAAACGTGCATTGTCCACAACTCCACATCATCGCTCTATGAGAACATATCTAACAGAAAACTTAATACATATTGGCTTCAAATCCTGACCGAATAGAATAGTGAGTTGTTCATGCGCTCGAATACGCGTGAAGCTGTTAACTAGAAGAACAGACGCAAAGCTTATAAGCGTGAAGACTATTTCTGGTCGTGATTTCGTTCTGCCGGCTTACTACGCAGATTCTGATAAGTCAGTTGTTATTTCGTATGTTACGGCTTTCTAGCGAATTGACTTCCATTTAGCTGCGCTCGTCATCTGATTTAAATACCATCTTTTCCCTACCCTCATCGCAAATTCATAGTTTTATAGAGGTCGGCGCAGTATAACCTTTTTTCGTTCCCTGCGTGACATACCCAAACGATTACCACACAACTTTGCCGCTGACACTTTGAAACATCCTCTTAAAATGCTTATCATTCTCTAATAAAGGTTTGAATAAAAGATCTGCAGTCACTTCCCGAAAGATCTTACGCTGTCTATATTGTCAGACCTGATTTAGTTATTCAGCACATGTTCAAAATCACATGAACAGTTCTTACCCGGAGTGGGTGTACCCAGGGGCAACGGCCGGGAAATCGCCAACGCGAAGTAGAATTTAGAGGAACTGTTGTTTCTGGGTCGTATTACGTTAATGTTGACTGCACTGGTATAAGTAACTAAGGTTCAACAAACCATGGGCTTCAGTACTTTCAAGCTTTAAGGTTTGTTGGACAAAATAAATATGATGGTGAGCTACCTCATGTCTCAATTTAGGCATTGCATGTCCTGAGCGAAGAACTGTTTGTTGATCAGTACCAATGATATTCAAATAAACAGATATGTTATACACCTACAAAACCACCGAAAAAAGTGTTCCGTGCAGCAGCGGCAGCACACATACACACTTTTCATTCATCTACATTCCACTACATGTCAAAATGATACAAAAGAGATAGCTCGATAGAACCAATAAGAAAAAAAGAGACAGATAGTGTTGTCATTTGCGCTTGAATGTAAACAAACATTATTCTTACCACCAATCACCGCATGTTGGGATCATAGACTAAGAAATTTAACGAGACAGAAGGTACAAACCGAGTGTATTAAGAGGAAATGCGAGTGCTGTCTCTTTCTACTATCGCTGTCTCTCTCCGTCCTCCTGCCCTCAAATTCGTGCGATAAGGACAACTATAGAAAAAAGTTAGAATTCGAGGTTTGGCTCTCGCCTATTTCCTCCTCCAATATTGAACCAATTTAAAAGATATTTTAGACAATGAATAAGGAGGTTATATACTACGCCGCTATTTTTTTCTTTTTTCGTTAATAGTTGTCAAATTTGTACACTAGGACTCTGTTAACAGCGATCTAAACAAGCAATTTTGAGCATTTTTTGAGGGTTCTAGTGCTTATAAAAATAATTTATCACCAAAAAGGAAAACATAGGGGCATAGAAATAGTTAATATTTATTATTCTGTAAAAAACCATTGCTCTAGGGTCATTAACCAAAAAGAAAACAGGCGAGAGCGTTTGTATGGAGAAAAGACCACTCGCGTTTCCTCTTAAATTTGTATACGAGGTTTGTACCTATATCAACTAAAACGTTACCTATAAGGGTACGGTAGGAGGCTAGGTAAGGTGAGAAATAAAACGCAATGTAAAAGAAACAAAATATTTATTTTGTAATAAAAACAATCATCTACCTTCGAAAAGACTCAAGTTATTTCTTTTCTGCCTCCTAAAAAGTTTTTTTATTTCGGGATTCAATTAAGATTCTTGTAGCCGGACCTCATTGGTTGGAAATACTTGGAAACCTTAACGAAGAAAAGACAATAAATAGTTTAAACTCGCTGTTGTCATAAAGTAAACTATAATGATTAAATAATACAAGGTTAGAATACAGAAAAGCAGAACTCTGGGGTAACGATGACTTTAATGCCCACTCGAACGTCCCGCACAGATATCTCACCTTTTTCAATATTCGCATCTGTATTTTTATTCTATGTTTGGAGTGCACGCGTCCTTGTCGTTCTCACTACAAAATGTATTTCCCATCTCTTTCTTTTTTTCTAACCTCCATGTATCAGAATATTAGGAAAATAAATGAAAAATATTAATAAATCGAAGTATATTGTGTATTTTACATGTGGTATGAGATCCCGTGTTTTTTATTAACTTTGGTATCGTAATTAATCGTACACTTTCTGAACACGCAAGATGGCATTATGACTGGCCTGACTGGCCTGTTGGTCTAGTGGTTAGTGACCCTAACTGCTATGCCGGAGGTCGTGGGTTCGATTCCCACCCAGGACAAATGTTTGTGTGATGAGCACGATCATTTGTTCTGTGTCTGGGTGTAATTTATCTATAATATGTATGTATTTAGAAATATATAAGTATGTTTATCAGTTGTCTAGTACCCATAACACAAGCTCTGCTTAGCTTGGGACTAGATGGCGTTGTGTGATAGTTGTGGAATATTATTATTATTATTTGTTTGTATACTTTTACATATCTCGGCTTTTTAACCGGATTTATAGAATAGCACGGGCCGAAGCCAAGTACTATCCCGAGAAAGAGATGATATGATGAGATGATGATATGATTGAATTTTGCGATGATGAGTTTCTGTGTCTGTTGAATTGTGTATGTGTGATTGTTCGAGGTTGTGTGTTTGTGGTGGCGACTACAGTTTCATTTTCATTTTGCAAAAATTTTCTGACTATCCTGCATGTATTCAGAATTGCGGCTTTCTGAAGACTTTGGTATGTGTAAGGTGGTAAGTCAAGAGTTATTAGAGACTGGTGGAGTTGCTTGGGAATAACTCCAGTTGTTGATAGCACAATAGGGACTATGGTGACTTTGCTAAGACACCACATTCGGCTGATTTCTATTTTAAGATCTGTATATTTTGACATTTTTTCTGCTATTGTTTTTTGTAGATTGTGGGTATTTGGTACGGCGATGTCTATGAGTTGTGCGGTTTTGTTACATTTGTCTATTAACGTGATATCTGGTCTATTATAGTGTATTGTTTTATCTGTAAAAATTCCTCGGTCGAAGTACAATTTGTGGGTAGCGTTTTCAAGAGTAATTTTGGGCTGGTATTTATAATAGGGCACAGGTGGGGTGGAGATTAAGTTATATTTTATAGCTAATTTTTGATGTATTATGTTCGCTATTTGGTCATGCCTGTGTTTATAATCAGTCTGAGCGACTGCTTTACACGCACCTGTAATATGCTGAATAGTCTCGGAGGAACTATTGCATCGCCTACATATATCTATTGTTTGAGGAATTCTTATGATGTGTTTCTGATAATTGCGGGTTTCTATGACTTGGTCCTGAATCGCTATCATGAACCCTTCGGTCTCAGGGAACAATTCTCCACGCCTTAGCCATTCGTTCGACGCTAACTTGTCGACGTTAGGTAGGTTAAGGTCGTGTCGATGTCTCCCATGCAGTGACTTTTGAGTCCACTCTGCGATTTTAGTCTGTCGGTCAGTCTGTTGTTCATTGTTCTGTGTTGTCCTGTCATGCATGTTTAAAGGAGTAAGTTTTTTATCATTAAACGCTATTGCTTTGTGTAGGGTTGAAGTAGAGCTTTTATTGTGAAAATATGTTCTTAATGTCGTAATTTGCTTATTATGTAGGTTTGTGATATCTATGATCCCCCTGCCACCTTCGTTCCTGGGCAGTGTAAGCCTCTGTACACATGACCTAGGATGATGTCTCCTATGTTTAGTGAGGGTTGTATTCACAATTATTTGTAAGCTTTTGAGGTCGGTCTTGTTCCATTTAATGATGCCAAAGGAGTAGGTGAGAATAGGGATGGCATAAGTGTTAATTGCTTTTGTTGTATTTTTAGCGTTAATTTGAGTATTAAATATTGTTTTTAACCTATGTTTAAATTTTTTAGTAAGTGTATTTTTTATTTCCTTATGCATAATCTGTTTAGCTTGTATATACCCTAAATATTTGTATGTCCCGGTTTCGTCTAACGAATCTATTATCGCGCCTGTCTGCATTTGGTATGAATGTGTGTATGTTTTTCCTGCTTTTATTGAATTAATTTTACATTTATCAATCCCAAATTCCATGCCTATATCGTTAGAGAACGTTTCAGTTACATCAGCTAGATTGTATAAGTCATTAGGGGAAGTTGCATACAGCTTGATATCATCCATATAAAGAAGATGGTTTATTTTACAATTTTGTTGGTCAGTCAGTATGTCAGTCATTGTGTCATTGTATTGGAGTTGATAGCCGGGTTTCTGCGCATTTAGTTTGTTGGAAAGGGGGTTTAAAGCAAGACAGAACCATAGTGGGCTGAGTGAGTCTCCTTGGAATATTCCTCGCTGGATCTTAATTAGTTCTGTTTCCACTATTTCTGTTGATGTGTTCAGTAGTAAACGCGTCCTCCATTTTTCAGCAATATTACCTAAAAAGCTGATGAGTTGTGGATGTATTTTATATATTTTTAAAACTTTGATTAACCATGAATGAGGAACTGAGTCGTATGCTTTCCGATAATCTATGTACATTGTGTGTAAATCATTTTTCGTACTTTGAACCTTTTTATGGATAACTGCGTCTATTGTTAACTGTTCTTTACACCCTTGGCTTAACCTTTTACATCCCTTCTGTTCTTCTGTTAATATTGTGTGTGTTTCAAGATGTTTATAAATAATATTAGTAACGCATGATGTCATTATTTTATAAATGGTTTGCAGACAAGTAATTGGTCTATATTTTGCAGGATTCAATGGGTCGCTAGGATCTTTTGGTAGCATATAGGTCTTTCCTTCGGTTATGTATGAGGGAAGTGTTTTAGGGTCTTTTATAAAATCGTTAATATGGTTAAATAGGTGTGGATGTACATGTGTAAATTTTTTGTACCAGTAATTGTGTATGTTATCTGAACCAGGCGCTTTCCAATTGTGTATTCTTTTAATGACGTCGTGAAAAGTCCCTATATCAACCTGATCAAAAGTCATTGCTTCAGTGTTTGAATGGATTACCTCTTCTTCTTTAATCCATTCTGCTTCGGCGTTGTGGCAGACAGGATTTTCCCAAATGCCAGCCCAAAATTGATGTAACTCTGCAGTTGTTGGAAAAGCTGTATGTGTATTATTACTAGATGTTGTTTGATTTGTTGTTGATTTATTTAGTGATCGGTAAAAAAGTTTTTCGTTATTCATGAACTGGTTATTTTGTGTTTTACGAAGTGTGCATTTAGTGTATCGATTAAGTCTGCTCTTTATTACTGCTAGTTTCTGTTTAAGTGTATCTAGGAAATGTTCAAGTTCGGTGTTAGGTTGTTCATGTATTGTATGTATTCTGTAGTCTCTTAATATTGCCTCCACTGCCTTGTTTAGTTTTCTACTTCTATGGCCCTGCATATAATGGCTTAATCTACCAATTTTTGCTCTGAAAACCTCAATTTTTTGCTCTAGCCTTTTCTGCCATTTAGGTTTGTGAACTTGATGGAGTCTACTTCTATCTTCAGGAGGTGTGAGTGAAATTTTACTGCCGTTGGCTTTAGCAGCTGTCCATGCAGCGCAGTATATTATTGTCTGGAGACTATTAAAATCTGTATCACTAGTAATTTGTTCCTGTAAAATTATTTTGTTTATGTAGTTAACTATATTTGCAAACTTTTTTGATGCCTTTTGCTTAGGTATGTAACATCTCTCTGTAGGGTGTGTGTCTTTGTAGTATTGTAGTGTTTGCGAGAATATTTCATCTATGTCAGAATTTCTTTCTAGGCTAGTAGGTGGTATGTTAAGATGTATAGGGTGATCTGTACCTAAGTTATTAAGGTTATTATCATTTATGCCTTCTCCTATATAATCGGTTTGTGATGGCTGTATATTTTCCATCTCTATATTTAGTGTATCTGTATTTGTATGTGACTGTAAATTTTCTACCTCTGTATTTGACCTACTAGTATCAGCTGGTCTTAGGAAAGACTCTGTTTCAAACAATTCATTCTCTACTATTGATTTTAACATTTGCAACCGTGCTTCTGAAATCATATTATTATTTACTATTATTCTTTTTTGATCTGATATACGCTGTTCTGATAAATGTGCTAGATCGGGATAACATTCTGTGAATTTTTCTTTCAAATTTTTCCGCCAAACTGTCATATCCGTCTCCATCTTTGTTGCCCTATAATAACATTTCATGAGTGTTTCGTTGAGTTCGTTGGACCATTTCATTCTAGGTTTAGGTCCTGATTGTGAATGCATTTGTGTGTCTGTTTGAGATGCAAGAAGCTCCGGCAGTGACTAATTGCGACTCATTGTTGTTCGTTTGCAAATAATTACTTACTTCAAGCCTAATTGTATCGAGTGTGGTGGAAGGTAGTAACTTTTTGGAAACTATTGCTCTTCTTTGATCTCCAATTCTTTGCTTGGAGACTTTCATGTTTGGAAATTTTTCTGTGAATTGGTGATGTAATGATGTAAGATATGCTTTTGTGTCAGATTCTAAGCATGTGATGATTAGGTAGTTACGCCAAATGAATTCATTCATTTCTTTACTCCACTTCTTGCGCGTAGTAGTTGAAGCAGCAGCGGGTGAAGGATTATTGGCTAAATTAGCCCCCGACACATCATCTTCTGCCATTGGTGATAATCGTGATGATGATCTTGATGAAGGTGATAAATATGAAGGTGGTGATGATGGAATTGATGAAAAGATGGACCTCGGTGAGGACGATGAAGAAACCGATGATGTTTCAACATCTACAGAAGGCATATTTGCCTGATTATTTTTTTTTGTTTTCGACCTTGTTAACATATTATTCCCACGAGTAGCTAGGGACTAACAAAGTCGGCCACAGCAGAGCCCTGCGTTCACTGTGGTAAGGGTAAATAAAACTGGAGGTCCCCAAGTATCCAGAGTTGGCACACTAGCGACTAGACTCTCCCCTAGCCATGCAGCCCTCGGCGTGTGCAACCTTGGCTTGGATTGTGTTGTATCTCTCTTGGTCTGGCCCCTCACCCTAAACCTATCTCAGCAAAGTAAACTCCACCAGGACAGACCCAGGGCTCATTGGAGCGCACAAGCCCCACCACGACGTCAACGTAGAGATACGACGGTGGGGTTATTATTATTATTATTACAATTTGTAAAGTAATTCGTAGTAGCGTGTCACTCGTCGCCATGCATGATTCAGACTAAAGAGTTAAAGACAATACGACCCAATTGGGTCGTTTTCGAGTCTTCACGATTGCGCGCTTATAACATATCTGTTTACTAGAATATCATTGATCAGTACGGAAACGGAGCCTACTCTCTTTAGAGATGGTAAAAAAAATTATTGTTTATTTCAGCCCTGGAACAAACATCACTTAACTCCACAAAATAACTTTGGTTTTTAGACAAAACAACGTTGAGTCAGCCGCATGGAATTATGTTCTATTTTTGCTACATTCATTGGTACTAGTTCTAGACTCTTGCCAAATTATAAAGTTACGACAAAAATAAAATATGTTCGCACTACTACGTCATATATCTGCCTAGTTCATGCTACTGCATTCTGCGTCGATCAACTGCCCCCTAAGGATCCATTGTATCGTAGAAACTTTCCAGTTTCCCCAAACTGACTTTTTTGCGGTGCTTTTGGGAACTTCAATCATGAAAGCACTCAAATCATGCGTGACAAATCCTGCTTGGAGGCGATAGCTGGTAGGAAGCTGAATATTTGGCCATATTTGCTTGCTTAATCTACTCAGGAGAGACGCTTATGTATTTGATGGAGTACAGAAGAGAGCTAGATCCATGGATCTTATCCTTGCACGCCTTCGGTCGTGCAGAACTGCAAATACCAGTACCGTGTTTTAATAAAAAAACAATCATCTTGGCATAATATACAAACTTTTACGACTCTTATGGATAGTCAGAACAATCATACAGCCATGTGGCAGGGATTAATTATAGACATTGCAATACGGATCAAGAATCCATAGGAATATCGGAAGCGTTACTGACCCATGGACAAAATAGTATTAACTATAATCCAGGGCAATTCTGAACCAATGATCGTAAGTTTTGTCCAGCTCGTCCCGCCATCTTCGAAAGGACTGGTTTGCTCAGCAGTGAGATGATCTGGGCTAGGAGTAACAGTCATTAAAATCTATCCAAAAGTTTAGACACTACGAGGAAACATTTGCACTGTTATATACTAGTCATAAACCTTCCTTTATTCTTACGCAAGTACTGCGGAGTAACGACTGGCCAGAAAGTTATTCATCTGGAACTTAATACCAACGGATAGGCGTGAAATCTTGCTGTTTTATACAACAAATTGGCCAAGTTTGTGTCTGATTTGCATGCTTATGTTTTTCATCTGTCTTAAAAGGTTGTTTATGTTCAAATTGTCTAGACAATCGTCCTGCTTCCGTTTTTATGAATTGGGCAGAATAAAACAGATTAGTGCCAGCCAAACATGTCCCTAAGTCATAAGAGTTTGAAATAAACGTCTTAGGATCAATGGAGCTACTACAGCTGTACTGTATTTGATCATCTTTCTGCTCTTGTGGCTTAGGGCCTTCGAACACGTTTGAAATCCTTCCATCTGTCTTTGGTACTTATTTCTCTCCCTCTCTCTCCATCAACATCATCCTGCATGATGCACCCAGTAAACCCAGTTTCAATATTAATGATTGTGCCTGAAATTGTGACTTTTACTCAAGTTACTTAATAGGTTCAAGTCGTTATGAGCCGTGTAATTACCCTCCCTACATAAATATCTTAACATTTAATTGGCTTTTCGTCTGACCTTCATCGATTTTGAAACCTCGCTTTATTTCGTCAGCTGAGCCATGTAACTAGCATTTAATTTCTCATCAGCGACATTTTAATTGAAATACCACGTTCGTTAAAATACCTAGTAGGTTTCCAAAACATAATTCAATAAGCCTTCGAATTAATTCCAATGTCAGTATAATAATGTCGTGGGTTCGATTCCCACCCAGGACAAATGTTTGTGTGATGAGCACGATCATTTGTTCTGTGTCTGGGTGTAATTTATCTATAATATGTATGTATTTAGAAATATATAAGTATGTTTATCAGTTGTCTAGTACCCTTAACACAAGCTCTGCTTAGCTTGGGACTAGATGGCGTTGTGTGATAGTTGTGGAATATTATTATTATTATTAATACATAAATATTTCGCATTTGGTTGAAACAATAAATGAGGTGTGGACATAATAATTATGTTCAATTTCATTATGTTGTCCCATTACGACTAATTTCGCCGCAGAACACTTGAAATGCAACTATTCAGTGTTGTTGTTTTTTTTTCATTTGGTGCACAAAAAACACGACCTCTGCAAAACTGTTAAAAATGGTGCATGATGCATAACGATGTTTTGTACTCCTTTTCATCTTTCAACTCGTCGAATCTAGTAGTCATAAAATATGAAAAGAAGCTTCTCATCCCTGAGAATGTAAATGATTAGTATTCAATAATACTAATCATTTACATTACAGTCCTGATTTTTTGTTGGGATACCACTGTCTACACTTATTTTGATGATGGATCTACTGAGAATGATCCAATTTATTTATCATACACGTAATAGAGTAAGATCCCAGAGCAATCAGACATAACTTATTTTCACACGGATGAAACCTGAAGTTTTCAGTAGCGTCTCGTGTGCCTTGAATACCTACGCGCTTTGTAGAACTTGCCGAGTGCTGGGCTAAAAATAAGAATTATTTAACTTAAATTCACATGGCTGATTTTTATATATTATGTCATGTAGAATATTATTATAAAGTAATATCATAAGTGTCAGACACTTTTGATGGACCAGAGTTTTTGTCAGACGCTTTTAAGCTTGGATTTTGGAGCGCCTGACCAATATAGCATGGCAATATCCCGATAGCTTTAAGTATTAAATCATAAGGAGTTTAGTATTATTTAAAGCGTCTGTTAAGCAATACGGCCGACAGAAAGTGTCTGGGAGTAGAAAATATACGTAAAAATACTTCATACTTCACGTATTTTCTCCAAGCTGTTTTTTACGTATATTTTAGGAATTATCCTTTAAAAAAAACTTTTTAACAAAAAATAGAACCGACTTCAAAAAAAAGTCAAAAATAAATCAGTTTCTGAAGTCGGTGACTTTTGTTTGTTTGATTTCATTTTTTTGCCACCGACTTCAGAAACTGATTTATTTTTGACTTTTTTTTGAAGTCGGTTCTATTTTTTGTTAAAAAGTTTTTATTTTTCACTTTTTAGTGGTTCACATGTTCATGCTTTGTTGATTTTTGTTGATTTTTCAAAAACCGCTTGTCCGATTTCGATAAAAAAATTATGGGACCATTTGGAAAGTATACCCTTTCCAACAAAAAAAGAATTTTTCAAATCGGTTAGCAAGTGACGGAGTTATGCCCGAACAAACATAAAAAAAAAAAACAAACATCCGAATTGAGAACCTCCTTCTTTTTTTAGAAGTCGGTTAATAAGTCGCAAATACTCCCAGACACTTTCCGTCGGCCGTATTGCATAACAGACGCTTTAAATAATACTAAACTCCTAATGATTTAATACTTAAAGCTAATTGATCGGGATATTGCCATGCTATATTGGTCAGGCGCTCCAAAATCCAAGCTTAAAAGCGTCTGACAAAAGCTCTGGTCCATCAAAAGTGTCTGACACTTATGATATTACTTTAAAATAATATTCTACATGACATATAAAAATCAGCCATGTGAATTTAAGTTAAATAATTCTTATTTTTAGTCACCTTTCTCACCTGGTACCTGCCCAGCACTCGGCAAGTTCTACAAAGCGCGTAGGTATTCAAGGCACACGAGACGCTACTGAAAACTTCAGGTTTCATCCGTGTGAAAATAAGTTATGTCTGATTGCTCTAGGATCTTGGACTATAAGAGCTGTCTACAACAACAAACATTAGAATACTAAAGTACTTTGACTTCAGACCAAATTCTGTTTTTACTCTCAAAACGAAGGCATTCCAATATTAAAGCCAGCACGATGCACCATACTTACATAGCTGTTTGTAGACTTTGGAGATAGGCAACAGAAACTAGGTTGCTCTGAAAATACGTTTTATTGTCCGGAAGTTTTCCTTTATGGATGAAAGTTCGTGCACAAGTGGGCCTCTCTTCCGTTTGGCTTACAAATTCAGAATGTGGTGTAACATGAATATACTTTGAACTGGAATAAAAAATGTGGAACTACCAACTAACGTCAGACTAAATTACTGGTTGCATTACCTACTCAATAAAAAATTACGCTGAAAATAGCTTCAAATTGAAGGTCATCAAATCACATTTAGATGAGCGATTGTCCATGTTTTAGTTGGACTCATAGGCAAGTGCGAATAGTTGATTGGAGGTTATTCAACTGCTGAGTGAACAAAAATAGCGCGTTCGCTGCGTCCGCACTTGCCGCTCTGTGTCCGCCCGGTACACGCCTGATGACGCCAACTCCGGAGTAACTCGCCCCGGGATTGACAACTATGTTTCCGGGATACACACTCTCGTTTGACCCAGTCTTCGATCGCCAACACATAAAGTATTCATCAACTTTGACATCAGTCGTGTCCGCCAGGCGTTATTAATTATTTACAGTCGGTTTTTGATACTGCGCCGTTTGTTTTACATTCTTCGCTTTTGAAACTTTTTTAGGTCGACTTTCAGTTTAGAAATACGGCACTTTAGTATAATTTTGGTGTTATTGAAATTACAATACTCTCCTTTGTATGTACCTGGCCGATGCAATGAGTCACTGACACGTTTCTTGTTTTCGTCAGTTTCGTGTTTGTTAGAAACACTCTTCAGAACCGAGGTTTCAGTAATAAAGTTGAACGTGGGTCGATGCATCAGTAAGTTGTGACGTCAAGATTGGATATTGGGATTTATGTTGTCTTTATTATTGCGGTCCTCGGTGCCGGGTGGAGACGGCGGCGGCGCGGCTGCGGCTGCCGGTCGCGGGGAGGGCGCGGACGCGGATCGCGATATTTATAGAGGCGCCGAGACGCCGGCCCCACACTATCCCACATGTTAATTGGCTACTTGCGCCACATTTTTTCTGGACGTCACCGTTCACGCTCATACAACACGCCAATGCCACCCGACGGCCGCGGCGTTTCCGACCGAGAAACATTGACACCTATGTAACTGGCCTAGATACGCCAACAGTTTAACGCTAGGATGACGTTGTAACACGTGAAAACAAACAGCGATGACAGTTCAAGACCCTTTCGCGAAAGCTTTTCAAGAGACAGCTGAGACAGTTCACAGAGCTTTGCTAGAACTTCCACCAATTCCGTGTAGACTGGGCAATTATATTTTTACGGTGATACATTTTAGAACAATGATTAGTCGACCGTATGATTGGAGGAATAAATAATGAGAAAAACAGGTGACTATTAAAAGATGAGACTCTAAAATAATTGAAAATTGTCAAGGTGGACCGAAATAGAAAAAATGTCCGAGATGTAAACTATGAGTCAATGTCAAATAGTTTCAGATTGAATTGTTTTATCTTGGTCGAAACTCGAAATGAACGCGTCCAAGAATTTGTAGTCTTGAGCGGATTTCGCCAATGAATTCATCTAAACCGCGATACGAGATGTTTTATTGACACTCGCCGCTTAGATTCGTATTCAACTTCAATGGTGTAAACAGCCCTCATATTTTGTAAATATTTTTGTAATCCCTCCGTTTTAATAGATAATTCGTTTCGTGCCAGACAGTTAAAGAGGGGTAGACTAAAGTTATAGTATTAGTTAATGAAAACAAGCACGCAGAGGGGTGAACTGCTGTCAAACATTATTTAAAACAAATGTGTTAATGTAGTTAACGCCACCCTCTTTATTTAGTTAAACACTGTTGTTTCTGGTTTAGAGGGTATATTCGGTTTAAATGTAAACTATTTAGATGTAAGTTGGACATCGTCGGGGCGTTTAATTCTCTCTAACAGAACTGCAACGAGTTCACGTAAATTAAGTTTATTGTAGCAATTTGCACTATCTAGTTCAAATTATGTTAGTCTGTTTGTAGTTAGTCCGTATACTAACACACAAATAGTGTAGTTAGCCAACAGTAATATTAACCCAATTGTAATAAGCAGACGGGAATTTAGGATCACGGAATATTTTTTATGACTTCAGAATAATCCCAGTTCCTCTTTCATTTCTTGGACGCAAAATCAACAACGAATGAATATGAATTCATGGGGCTTTTGCCCAGGTAAAACTCAAACTAACAGGAACGATTGATGCTAGGCCAATTCAAGATCAAAATGTCACCACCAGCTTGCGGTGTTTTGAACGAGCAATTTGACAGCATTAAGTTTAAGCCACGATAAAAAGATTATCCACCCAGCGGTTTCTAAGCATGACCGTCTGCCCAGGGTACGTCGTCAGATGACTGATTGGTGCCGCTTCCGTCACTCGTAAAGCCTTTTATTGCGAGCCGTAATCCCTATCTACGTACGTCTATCCAATAATTTATAGCAGTATGGCTTCTATCGATATCGTTTGTATCGTTTTCTTTCTAAGAAATACAAAAAGTACCTACAAGCATTACACAGGGTGTATTTCCCAAAGAATCTGAGCTTAACTAAACAGATTGTGCACCGAAAACGATGAAAGACCTTGACATTAATTTCATATCTGCTTAGTCAAAGCCAAGTCAATTTTCGACTTTCGTGCACAAGCACAAGTAGGGCCATCTGCCGGCGTTGATCGTTTTGACCCTGTACAAGTTGCAAATAAGCTCTAACTCTGACCAATAATAGTAACTACGGTCTTTTTCGTCAAGGTTTGAAGTTGTTCTGGCTCTAAATTTAAAATAAATATAAATAATCAGCAAATCGACATGATATTATGGTTATCGGACGCAAATACTTGAACAGCTTTAGAAAATATATGGAAAACGTCAAAGTCCCTATAAAATTTGAGGGTTGCCCTCGTCTTCCCTGGGATCCCATCATCAGATCCTGACTTGGTAATAATGTAACCAGCTCGAGAGTACCCCCTTCGCAACAAAAAAGAATTTTAGAAATCGGTCCACAATTGGCGGAGATATCGGCGCCATCGGCGGACATACATAAAAAATACATAGACAAGAGAACCTCCTCATTTTTTTAGAAATAGTTCGAAATAAAATGACAAAGTTATCTTGCAGTCTTTGAAAATGTGGTTTATTTCAAAAACTGCAAACTATATCTCATTCAAACGACAGTTTACATTGAGATCTACTTACAGATTTTTCGCTCTCTTATTTTAGAAGTTCGAGAGGGGGTCATACATTCAACCACTTTAGAAGTGTCTATCTCTCAAACTATACTGACTTCAGTTTCGGATTAAAGTGGCTGTGACAAAGTGACGGACAGGTAGAGACTTGAGAAATCTATAATCGCCTGGTTCAAAACATTCTTTTGAATATGTATCACTCTGTATATGCATGCAAAGTACTTTCCTATAAGTAGCTATTCATGAGCTCCATCGTCTGTAAGTCATTCACCCACCTCAATACGTGAGCAAAGCCGTTTTTACAATACAAGCCAATTTGTTGCGTTGTCGTCTAATTTGTTTTCGTATTGTGCTTTATTTGTAGTATTTTCTTTGCCTGCTACCTTCCTTCTACTGAAATTAGATTTCAGATTAGAATAACTAACCAGGCTTCTAACCAAAATGAAAAGTCTAGACTTGATACAAATATATGCTTTGGAAATTGTTTTATTATTGTCTTACGAAGACAATTACACCTTACACATTAGGCAAATCCAAAATATCTTGTATTGTTCCGAGAAACGCAGTCGCAGAGGCATTTCCTCGGAATATAAGAAGTTCGAGTCACCAGTTGGTATTACTACAGTACCTACGTGGCAGGATATTTCTGTCGCCCAACCCATATGTAGGTGGCTTTACGACACTCACATATTTATAATGCTGTTCGTATCATTAACGATATTTACAAAGTAATAATTTAATTATAATAATGAACAACTGCTGCGCTTCTCAAGATCTGTATCTGTGCGACGAACTCTGCTCACAGACTCAATCTAGTCTTCCTCCTTCACAATAATTGATGGGCTATGTATGCTTGCTCATACACTTAAAATATCCGGGTTTTATTTGATGTCGGAGAAATGCGTAGGTTTTTAGAAAAATATACGAATAAAACACGTTGTAGGAGCAAGATTTTCTGGCGTAAATGGTCTTGAAAAAGTTTTAGAACCAATTTAATTGAATCAAGTTTCGTCAACATTTTTTGCGGTATGCTCGCTTGTAACATAAGGTTGGATACTTAATTTTATAATGAAAGTAACATGCTATACTTTCTCATTTGGTCCAGTGGAAAGCTGCGGCGCACGTGCGTGGACTGCTCAATCGATTGTAGCGTGAATCACGTTCTTGAGAACAATGATCGTAGTGGTCAATGGGACATTAAGCCTGCTAGCATTTCCTTTACTAGCGTCCCTACTCGATCAGTTTATTAGTATTCACCGACTGCCAGTATGAATAAATCACCGGGGTCCCTGGTGACGGGAAAACTACTCTGTTTGCCAGCTTATAAACAAGCGTGGCAGATACACGGCGACACCTACAGTCAGCTGACGACTCGCCAAACGGCTAATTGGCCGAAGCTTTCTTCCGAATTCCGAAATGACTGTGTGGTGTTTCCCCAAATTATACCAAAGAATGCCCTGTTGTGGTTCGTCAGATAGCTAGACAATACGCCAAAAATAACTTTTTAATTTTGCCCTAAGTATTTTAGAGACTAGTTTCGCATACAATAATAATTATTATTTCCTGAGGTGTAGATAATTATCGTATTTAGTACCTACGTATGTTACAAACAAATCTGTGTTTGCCTGATGGATGATTATATTTTAATGACAGTATTTAAACAGGTCGTGATAGTGAGTTATTTGTTTGTTACAGTCACAATGGTGGTGGGCGAGAGCAAGCGCACCGCCAACATCATGGACGGCATTGAGAACACCGGTGACGTGCGAATGCACGACCACCGGCTGAGGCTCAAACAAAGGTAAGACTTTTCCCCTGGTACTTAAACCTCACTTTCACTTAAACAGAAGCAAATACAATACAAACAATACGAAAAACAAACGCCAATAGTCATTAAAACAATGGCATTTATAGATTCCTGGAATTCGCAGATTCTTGGCTAAATGATCGATTATGATTGGACAAAAAGATCGCTTGGAATTTCCAGTTTTATACTAGGGCCTCTATTATAAGTCTAAGGAATTCCAGAACCCCTTCTTTTGAAGCAAAGCGGCATGACCTATATCGAATCCGTACTGGAAGTCTTGTTTGTCCGAGATCTAAGAACGTAAAGTTCATACGCCATCCTTGCGTCAATGCATGCTTACACTGGTATTATTTTAGTAACGTAACGCATTCAACATGAAACATTTGTGTACGCGCCGTTGGGCGTCACGACACCAACCAATGACCGGGTTTAGGGTGTCAGACTGTTCACCTACGTCCTACACAAGAAACGTCGGAAGTTTGTAGGCGTAAAGGTTGATTGTTACATCATTCCTTCCTTCCACAGACTTAATGCATTCATTGATATTTTCGCTATGGTAAAAGACTGCTTTTAAACTTTGACCATATTCGTTTTTGCACAAGTTTGTTGAAATATATTTCGAACTGATGAAATACTGATAGGCAGAAATGAGAATGTGTGTGTAATTACGAACATAGCTAATTATCTCGAAAAATTCTTTCTTATAAACCATTTTGTTAGATGACTACGTGCTTCTTTGAAGTTTCTCGTATCTCTTGTGAATCATAGTTCCTAGTATTTTTTAAAGATTTTCTTCATCAATCCTTTACCATTTAAAACAAAGCCACTTCCTCAGTAATGATTAAAATATGTACATGTATAATATTAATATCGGGTGAATGTCTTGGAAGCGAGGCCGATTCATTTGAATGTTTCTGCATTACTATACTTACTAATACTAAACAAGCGTATATTGCGTGCATTGTCGGCGCGTGGGCAGCGTTCGATGCCTTTAGGTTCAAGTTAAAAGAGAATGTCTGGTTTCTACGTTTTCTCTCATATCTTGGGAAAACGTAACCCATTTTATATCGTCCTTCCGCCTCTTTTTTTGTTAGCCCGCACTGTTCCTCTTCTTGGCACGGGGCTCACCCATTCCTTCCACTTCTCACGATGTGACGCTTCACATCAATCCATGAGTAAGTCATCCAAAGCGTCTTGCCATCTTCGCCCTTAAGCTATTCCAATTTTAATTCAGTGACCCCAAATAAATTACGCAGCATGTGATCTTCCATACATCTCTATTAACCTACAACTCTCCTCTTTCCAGCCATATCGACTTTCAATCCACAATTCTTCCATCATTTCTTTGATCTGTACTCTTTTAACCGTCCAGATTCATACTCAAAACATGATCCCGTCCAAAGTCGTATGTGTGCCATCTAAAAATATCCGTACTTTTGAGGATATTATGCGATTTTGCTTTATTTGCGTTACTTTACACTCCATTATTCATTTTGATTTGAGTTGTTTCGAGAGTATATTCGGCTTTGTGTTAACTTCCTGCAACTTAAACGTTTCTCCCTCCCAAACGTATGATAGTTCTTCCGTTCCACGTCAGATAAACAGTTAAGGAACTAAAAATAGTTTGCGTCCGCATTTTAAACAGTCATTTAGTACTCTTTAAATAGGCGACCGGATTCACTTTTTAAAATAGTAGTTCGACGCATTACGTTCTACTATAGGTATTTCTATTATTGGCGTCAAAGTGCTAACAGAATTTGCATACGTGAAGAAAGTACCCATAGTACCTAGTTTAAGATAAACGCTTTCGCTCATGTAAATTGTACTGTCCGCAAGGAACTGATGTGTGCGTTTCCGTGACGCATCGATTTGCTTTATCGATTAAAGCCTCGACTCTAATCATTTGAGTAAATTGAACCGTTTTAGCTGTGATGACTTCGGATTTGACAATTAATTTTTGGACAATGACTCCACGAATTACTGCACAAAAGATGATGACTAAAGATGTAAAGAAGGCAATTTGTATGACAAAATCTAAAGGTGTGACTTTTATAAGCCTTTGATTTAACTTTACCCCGATTGACAGTTGCAGCTCGCTTGCATCATCAAGCCATGAATTTAAATCTCCTACTAGCTTTAAATCACTATCCCATTAACCTGACATTCAACCTGTTTACTTACCATTTATGAATATACATTACAGATTCGATATAGTAAGAAAACTAGGCCAAGGCACGTACGGAAAGGTGCAGCTGGGTATCAACAAGAAGACTGGCCAGGAGGTGGCCATCAAAACTATCAAGAAATGCAAGATCGAGTCCGAGGCTGATCTTATACGCATTCGCCGCGAAGTGCAAATTATGTCTTCTGTTAGACATCCCAATATTGTACATATTTATGAAGGTATGCAGTTTAAGATAATTAATATTCTCGCTCCCTATTAATTATTCTTTACGGTTATAGTTTCTGCTCCGTTTCATCTTGCCATAACCGGTATTCATAACTTCTAGATGACTGATGAGACAACATTAATAAAACTAGTCATTATAAATTCCAACTTCATTTTCTCTGACATTTCCAATGCTTCATCGTATTATTGCGATCTAAATGCCGCAGTACCAAGACAAAGACAACTATAAAGTACAATATCAATCGGTGCCAAATCATCTCGTATTGGCCCTTTTGTCAACGTTTCATAGACTAACGTTCGTCTGAGACCGCTGTTCAAAACAACATGGCGTGCGACCGAACTATAATAATATTCTTACTTTGAGAATAACTCTTTATAACAATCTGACATTATGTTCATTTTCCTTTAGAATTTAATTGTGAAATATGCGACCATTGTTCTCTAAAATATCGTTTATGTCTTTCAGTATTTGAAAACAGTGAAAAGATGATCCTTGTTATGGAGTATTGCTCGGGTGGTGAGCTGTACGATTATCTTAGTCAGAAAAAAGTATTACAAGAGGACGAAGCTAGGAGGTCGGTAGATATTTTACTCCTGGAAGTTTGTTTTTTTAAGTATTGGTTTAAAATTAACAACGTGACTGTTGTCGTTTCAGGTTATTCCGACAGATCGCGACTGCTGTGTATTATTGCCATATACATAAAATCTGCCATAGAGATTTAAAATTGGAAAATGTTTTATTAGATGATACTGGTAGTGCTAAGGTTGGTTAAAATCCTTTCTATCTGTTTCTTATTATTATGTTATTGTTTGTGTGTGAGAAATATGGAAGAAGAAAATATGCTGCGCTGACGCCAAATGCATTTAAATAAGGGCAGAATAATGATGTTACATGTCCTAAAAGTGTTAATTTAATGTTTTCAGATTGCCGACTTCGGTCTATCAAATGTTTTCAAAGAGACATCATTACTGTCCACGTTTTGCGGTTCACCATTGTACGCGTCTCCGGAAATCGTTAAAGGAACGCCATACATAGGGCCAGAGGTACGGCATAATTTATTGATTTATTTACATAATAAGTTTGTGTCAATGATCTTTTTGAGGGTCATATTTGTGTCGTTGGTTTATTTTTCGATGAATGAATCCCTTGAACCTCCACTGGATCCCGTCGGGGCTGCAGGTTGTTCGAAAGAGATATCGCGGCCTCGACAAAAATGGCTAAGAAGGAACATGGGAGGTTTTTAGCCAGTAGAACTCTGACACTAATGATTTAAAAAAAAAAGCTCCAATGGATACCCTCATGTATTGTACGCAGCAGCTTGGTGGTGGATGTTTCGAATGTATAATCGCCAGCACAACAAGCTATCCGAAACTGTCAAATTTTTCCAATAAACCTAAGTAAGTCCTAAAGGGTGTAAAAGTACCCTCAACGAAGCCACTTGTTCTCCCCGTCATTGCGATCATTTATTTGTTTTAGACCAAACCGTAACTGACCCTAGTTACGGTTTTGATACGAGATACGTGAAGCGTCCGCTTACACCTTATATGCTCAAAGTTTGTTTGGATAATCATAATACCAATAGGGTATTTCACCAATAGTCTGTCTGTTAGATTATCGAAAAATATTGGATACGTGTTTTTTGTTTTATCAAATCAACAAAAGTTGACTATAATAAAACGTGTCAAAGATCATGAGTTGGCTTTTGTGACGTCACTTTCTGGGTAAAAAAAGTACTAACCTTGTGTCGTCACACGACTTTTCGAAGCACTGTACATCGTCTCATCTTTTGTTGACGTCAAAAAAGAAGAAATTATGTGTCCATTATTTTTTGGAAATCTATTTGAGGGACTAATAAGATTTTTTTGGTAAAATTCCCTATTGTAATGTTTTGTTGCACATACAGGTTGATTGCTGGTCACTAGGTGTGCTTCTATATACTCTAGTCTACGGAGCTATGCCATTCGATGGCTCCAACTTCAAACGTCTAGTCCGACAGATCAGTAACGGTGATTACTATGAACCTAGAAACCCATCAAGTAAGGACTATTTCATTATTAATTCATTTACGTTTTTTGTTTGATTGTTGCATCAGTCACAGAAATGTTGAAAGAAAATCGATGGTCGTGGTGTTTGTGATGAGGAGGGACGAATTGAATGTGACTAAAAGAGTGACCTTTTGAGCGCCACAGTTACGTATAGACGACAAGCCGAACAAGCAAAAAAGTGCCCTAAGTCTGTCGACTTAAGGTACTTTTTGGCTTGTCGTCTTACTTGACCGTGGCGGTCAATGGGTTCGGGGTTGCAGTACTTTTTAAGATTTTTGAACCTTTGAAAATCGAACTAAATATGAGTTTTTTAATAAATAAAAATCATTACATAAAAATTGTTGTGATATTTGTAACAGAGGCTTGTGATCCGTCTCTAAATAGACTGTTATGCCTTTCACATAATCCTTAAACCTATCAACACTCCAAACTAATGCCAAACATTCTTTTTCAATTTGAGCATAGCTTCTCTGTTTTATTAAGGGTTCTGCTTGCATATGCTACAACCTTCCTATTTCCTTTTAGATCTTCCTGTAATAAAGCCGCTCCCAACCCATAAGAGCTACTATCTGCTGTAATGACTATTCTTTGACTTGGATCAAAATGAGCCAGTATAGGAGCCTTTTGTAAATGATCTTTAATTACTTCAAAAGCATGCTTCTGCTCAGTATCCCAAGTGAATAAATAACCTTCTTTTAACAACACATGCAAAGGATCCAGAATATGTGACTTGTTAGGTATAAAACGACCCACAAAATTAACCATTCCTAAGAATTGCAATAATTCCTTTTTGTTTGTAGGCGTTGGAAAATTAATGATTGTCTTTACCCTTTCTGGCTCAGGCCTTACTCCCTTTTCATTAATAATATGCCCTAAATAGTGTATTTCCCTAACACCAAACACACATTTATCCTTATTAATTGTTATACCTTCATTTAGTAAACGTTTCAATACTTCTCTCAGAACTATGTCATGCCGTTCAATAGTCTCCTCAAATATTAATATATCGTCAACGTGAATTGCCACATCAAGGTCTTTGAATAAATTTGAAAATTTCATACTAAAATACTCTGGTCCACAGTTTAGTCCAAATGGTAAGCGATTGTACACATACCTTCCGAAAGGTGTTATTATAGTAGTGAGCTTTTTAGAGCTACTTTCCAACCTAATTTGATTAAAACCTGCAGTAGCATCAATTTTTGAAAAAAAATTAGCCCCTTTCAATCTAGCTAGTGTCATTTCTACCTTAGGAATTGGAAATATTGGTCGCAATATATTCTTATTCACTTGAGTATAGTCCCCACATATTCTAATATTGCTTCCTTTAGGAACAACTACAATAGGCGACACAAAATCAGTTGGCTCCTCTATGGGGCTGATTATCCCCAGCTGCTCCAACCTTTCCAATTCCGCTTTGACCTTAGGTAAATAGGGAATAGATACAGATCGTGGAGAAGCATGGACATAAGGTATTGGATTTTTTATTAATTGAATTTTGAACTCGTCTTTAAATACCCCTAACTCATTAAATATGCCTCCAAATTCTCTATCTACATTAACTTGAGATGAAACATTAGTTGATATAGCTCTAATATGCAGTATTTTCATTGATTCTAATGCAGGACGACCCAATATTGGACATTGCAAGTCTTCTATAACATAAACCTTATTATTGTACCATTGTAACTTATATACTAACCTTAAGTCTAATTTACCGAGAACCTTTAGTTCCCTACCATCTGGACCTCTCACTTTATCTCCTGTACTTGATAACTGCACCCAAGGTCCCAGGATTGACCTCGGTATCGCAGTTATGTCTGCCCCTGTATCAATAAGAAACTTACAGTTTTTAAGGAATTTCTCTTTATGAAAAATTTGCACTTCTATCATATATCTATCACTGCCTTCTCCAAGACTGACCTGCAAAACTTGAACTTCTTCTGGCTCTGTCAGTACCTCCATTTTCTTAACAAACTTTCCAGCTTTACACATACTTGCAAAATGTCCCACACGTCCACACTGGAAACATCTTGACTTTACCGCACCACAGTGCTCTCTTGGATGGCGTGCTCGACCATAATGCCAGCACTTCTCCTTGCTTGAATTTACAGCATCCTTATTTGATTTCGCCATTCTAACCCTATTTACTTCCAACACCAACTCATCCTTTTTTCCTTCTATAACTTTGCTCTGCTCTTTCTGCCTCTCCGCCTGCTTTGCCATCAATACGGCTTCTTCCAATTTCAACTCTCTCTTTAACTGCAATTTTTCACTCGCCTTTTTGTCCTTCATACCAACCACCAACCTGTCTCTGATCAGCTCCTCTTTTAATTCTTTAAAGTTGCAATATTACAAACTAAACCCCTAGATGATTTGTCACCCCGACTTTTACGTTTTAGATTAAGATTAATGTGTTATGACTATAAAGTTAAGTATATACCGGGCAAAGACTTGGTATTGGCAGATGTGTTGTCTAGAAATCCCTTATGTACTCAAGAATCTGAATGGGATATTAATACAGATAAAGCAATATTTAGTTTTGTTCATGAGGTATTTCCAGATACAACATTAGAAATAATAAAGCAGGAACAAAAAAAATGTGGTTTCTCGTAGAATAAGGCGAAGACCAGTGTATCTTGAAGATTATGTAACTGATTAACATAGGTAGTTTTTAAGCATAGTTTTTTTTATGGATAGTTAATAGGGAGGATGTTGTGATATCCAAACGTAGCCCTATGTTATATAGTCTGTGGTATAGAGGATCTGTGAAGAGAGCTTGTTGATGGTACTTGGATTATATAGATGCTCTGTGCTTGGGTGTGTCTAGTGTATTTAATTAATAATAAAACTGGAGTATTTAAACAGGCTTTTATTACATGGTGGCAGCGGCAAAAGGCCTAAATTTTAATAGAAAAATGACGGAGACCGGTTACAAAATTAGTATTCCTCCACCGGAGCCTTTTTCATTTGAGCCAAAAGAGTGGCCGTCATGGCGGACGCGCTATGAGAGATGGGCTAATGTGACTCAAATGTCTACAAAAATTGAAAAAGAACAAGTAGACTGTTTGTTATATACAATGGGACCAAGGGCGGAAGATATATTACTGCAGTGTGCAGAGGATGACGTCAAGAGTTACGCGAAAGTAATCAAATGTATGGAAGATTATTTTTTGCCCAAAAGAAAATATACGAGAGGTACATGTTCAACAGCAGAAAACAAGAGGAAAATGAAAAGGTGGGGGAATTTATAACTTCATTGTTCAAGTTAGCTGAATATCACAACAAAAATTGAACATACTCTCAAGTAAATCGTAAAGATAGAAACGCGATTTAGAATGATCGGCTCGATATTTTTTTTTATCAAACATGACTCTAAATCACAATTTAAAACGTGTACTGCTAAGACATTTCATCCTGAATTTATATGAAATTTATATCAGTAGATAGAACTTTTTATTCTGAAGTAAATGTTGAAAACATATTGTATAATTTCTTTATCATTTTTCTCCAAGAAGAAAAAACAGTCAAAATTGAGGCATTATATCGCTCGCCGGGCAGTGCGGGGGGTGAGGTCGTGCGTTCATAAAAACAAAGTACTGCAACCTCGCCTTAACATAGAAGAAGAGGGAGCGGAAGACCAAAGTAAAAATGGGTGGATTGTGTGGCGACTAGCGACATCTATCGCAACACATGCGTACTAACAAACGATCGACAGAAGTTCCTACATCGCGCTATCAACATTATCCGCGACATAAGCCTATATTATAGGAGTTCCCGACTTACAACTGTCGGGCAGTTAGCCCGCCGGACACAACACCCGTCCGGTCGGAGGATCCTCCATTTTCAACGGGGGATGAGGAACTTTACACCCTGTTTCATATACCCCCAAAGATTGTGTGACAAATGATATGAGGGAAAAATTATAGCCTGATGATCAGAGAGAAGGGAAGAAAAAACTTCCCAAAATAACAGGGGACAAGGGCAGGGAGATGATGATTATGATAGTAAATCTGGTAAAATATGAATGTTTTTTTATAATGGCTTGATATTGTGTATGTTGTACAAAAAAAAGTATAAAACTAAAACCCGACTACGACAAAAAAACGACGCTGAAAAAGTATGACACAAGATTTTCAGGATAGAACAAAAAGAAAAGCCGTAGTCACACGGTATTAAAGTGTTTAGGTTGGTACCTATAACGTGTGACTACGGCTTTTCTTTTTGTTCTATCCTGAAAATCTTGTTTCATACTTTTTCAGCGTCGTTTTTTTGTCGTAGTCGGGTTTTAGTTTTATACTTTTTTTTATTTAAACAGTTTTGGTGTTAAATATTTTATTTTACTTTTGACTTTTTGTCCGCTAGATGGCGTGATTTTAAATTTGAACAATTATTTGAAAATGTACAAGTGAGGCCCTTTCAAATGATACCAAACACGGCGTATTTATCTCCATTTTTATTATTTAAGCCTTACTTTTTGTCCGCTAGAGGGCGCCAAATCGCTTTTTGTGACACGTCACGTAGCCTATGTTCAGAGGAAACTTAAGACGGTTCTAACAATACCTCATATGTCGAGTTTCGATAAGTACATTAGAAGCTATGAGGGAACAGATGAAGATACTCACATACATACATACATACATACATACATACATACATAGCCAGTCAAAATCATAACCCTCCTTTGGCTTTGCCGTAGTCGGGTAAAAATAATGAGCTAATTAAACGACCCATAGGCCTATAAATGAGGTTAAAGCTTATCGTTGAGGTTCTTCAGATAGGACATGTGCGTAGTACTTGCAACTGGCCCGCTTAGTATGAACGTGGACTACTCAATAGAGTAAGTTAGGATTGTAGCAGATGGCGTTTTGTGGTTTCTGCTTGCTCCTGTGGGAAAAAGGTGTGAGCTTATGAATACTACTTTAACGTACTTGGTTTACAAACGTTATTATTTTGTAGTTTATTTGTCTTTTACTACTATTTTAAAAGCAGCCTACCTTTTAAGCAGTTTACGTCAGAGTACAATGTACAATGAACAATACAATGAGTACAATGTTCTGTTGTTTGTTTCAGGTGCATCACCTCTGATTCGCGACATGCTCACAGTGGACCCGTTGAAACGTGCTGACATCGCCTACATTTGTGACAATCCGTGAGTTTTCCCATTACTCTATTATTATTCGTTGATCTAGTGGTCGAAAACGAGACTATTGAGTATCGGCATGTTGTCCTGGTTCGATTGCCAGGTCGGGCATAGTATTACCTGGTTTTTCCATCAGGAATTTCTCAATATGAGCTATGGAGTTTGGATTTGTGCCTGGTTGATGGCAATAGGCTCGCCTCCGATTACACGGGACATAAACGGGTGAATTGTGGGTATACCATTAGGTACAGTACGATCAAATTATCTTGGCAGGTCTGAACATAGGCTCTGCGAACTTGTACGCATGTAAACTTGTGAAGAAAACTGTTTTTTGCCAGATAAACCAATTCCTATACGATCAGAAAATATTATATACAGAGAGAAATACAAATAAAATAAATATCAAATCACTTTCATACATTAGTTGTAACAAAATAACCTGCACGAAGTTCGGACCTGCCAAGATAATTTTATTGCACTGTACATCTCTGCCTAACCGTTCGGGATCACAGGCGTTATTTTATGTAAACATAAAGTTATTGAAGAAATAGAAAGTTACATGTTTTACTCAGAATAGACAAGCAAAGACCTCGCGCAGTAGGTGTTGAACTAAAAGACACGTATACTGTATAGATGGGTGAACACGGGCTGCGAGACGTCCTGCCTGGAGGAGGCGGAGGCGCTGGCGGCGCAGACACCCGTGCGGCTGGACCTGCTGCTGTCGCTGGCTCCTGCCGCGCCCAGCAACACCAACTCCGTCATGGTGCCCAATGAGGTGGGTACTGGAACTGCTTAACGCACAAACATTTTTTTTAGTGTGGAAATCATTTGATGACTCCTCCCGTTCTGGGCGGAGAGGAAGGGTGTGTCAGACTTCTACTGACTAAAAACCACCCATGTTCCTGATTAGCCCTTTGTGTCCGGGGCCGCGGTATCTCTTTCGTACAACCCGCAACCCCGGCTAGAAATACAATCACACGTTACGTACAGATTTATATACTGTACTGCATACAATTAAATTCAATCGTTCCTGCATTCAAAGACAACATACAATCTAAACCGCTTGGTTTGTAAATTTTTGCCACAACATTTCTATTACTCAAAGTGAGCAAGCAAAGCTTGAGAAGAATAAAAAAGAAATATGCTAACAAACTTACACGGCAAGTTGGCAGACAAATAGACGAAGCACGCCATTGGATTTTTAGTACTCTATCTTAGAGGTTCGAGGATTAGAATATGTAATTGATTTGTCAACAGACTGAACTAGGTCCTGAGGAGAGCGGCACAGACCTCACAAGCTCAACGTCGATGGCTCACATTGAGCCCAGCAACTCTGCCGAGAAGAGGATTCTGGATCTAGTTGCGGGTATACATTTATGCTATTTAAATGGTTCATTTGTCGATAATTGGTATATAACAATAGACCTTAACTTCAATGTTTTAAAGTGCAATAGAACGCGAGCAAATGCACTTTTATTCATCAATATTTGTATGAACTTGCACTTTACATGTCATCAAAAAACCGTTTCATCTGAACCTGAACGTATGTGATTTTTTGTTCAATGCGTTTTAGTATTTGTTATAACCTAAAGTAACTAACTTAACAATAACCTATAAAACAGTCCTTATTGCTGTCAATTGGAAATGTCCCTGAGGGCGGCCTTGCCACGTTGTATGAATTAAATAAAGTCCTATCATTGTAAATGTACAGATAGTTGTTTCGGGTCTGGGCGTGTTTGTGAGTTTAAATGTTTGTAAACGTACCCACGATACAGGAGAAATTCCTAGTGTGGGGCAACGTTTTTATTAGAAAAAAAAAAAAATGCAACTATATCTCGAGTCTTATATTCTCAGAGGGTGGAGAAGACGCAATAAAGCCGTCGCCGACCCGCACGATCGTGTCGGCGTCTGATAACAAACGCAAGCTGGAGCTCGCCATGTCGGCTAGCGGACTGCAGAGGAAGAAGGAACGAGTGGCCAGGTCTGTACCTTAGGAATTCTATGATAGTTTAATTTGTAGTTAAGCAGCTATTTCGTTATGTTGAAAAATAGAGCAATAATGAGAACAGCTGTTACTTTATTCGTGGTCAATATTTTTACATAAGTAACAATGTACAAACATAAAGCTGTAACTATAGTAATTGGAAATCGGTGACATACATGTGTAAATCTGATTATTCATACGGGCCAGTGCATACATAGTGACCTCTTGCTTTGGCTGTTTTAATAGTAGATTATTAACCAAGGGCTGTATGACATCAACTGCATACGAGGTTTTTGACGCCTGAGCGAAGCGAAGGCGCTAATTAACCCGAGTATGCAATTGATGCTTACGCCCGAGATAAATACTCTGCTTTACATATCGATTGTGAGGTAAGTAAACAACAAGACAGCAGGTTTCAATGAACATTTATTAAGAAGAAAAAAATGTGTATTTAATTAAAATTAATAGTAAAATTATTACAATTTGTAAGAGATATGGTCACGTTCTTTTTAGGTATATTTATAGTTTGTACTAGTAGACTGCCTTTTTTTTTCACGCACGCAAGCGCGTCAAATCTTGCTGGCCAGTTTGATTTTTAAATCGATTCCATCTAACATACGATGTGGAAACAAATAGTTCCATATTTAAAATAAAATCTTTATAAAATAAATTGTCTAGATTCCGATTCGAGTAATTAATCGATACCGAGAAAAAAAAATTAACTTTTTCAAAATATTCTTCGTGCAGTATGAGTATGACAGTTCTTTTTTCAAATTTCAAAACCTATGCTGTAATGATAGTCATACACCCCGGCATTCAGGGGTGTAAGTTTTACTTACAGAGCAAGAGATAATGTAAAGTTGTTAACAAACCTATCCATGTTACTGTCAAAAACTAAAAAATTGGAATTGATTTAATAATCGTGAGCAAGATGAAGCTTTCGTAAAAACCTGAGAAAGGCGTTGATGACCTACTTTGATGTGATGTGCTAGGACAAATAAAACGGATCCAATTTTTTATTTGTTTTCTGGTAAATTATCAAATGCTCTGGGCTCTCTCCAGCCCCGGCTGGACAAACGGATCCTAGTGATATATTTTGTTTTAGTTGTGCGAGCATTGCACCTCAAGCGCCGGTGCTGCCTGAAGAGAGTTCACCGGAAGTACTACCCAATGATGAACCCACTCTGGTTGATGACTCGGTAAGTTTCATAAAGAGTTTCAGTTTATCGCTCTAAGGTTTGTTGTGAATGTGTCAATGTTTAGCAACATTGAAATAATCAAAAATCAAAATAAATAATTGAAAATGTAATAAATGCTATTAGACAAATCTATCGTCCGTCAATTTTTTTGCTAGAAAAATATATTCATATAATCATAAGAAACAGCGGACACAAACTCGGAGGTCATAATAATAGATTTCTGAGATGTCTTAGTAAATCTTGAGTTTCTCATCCCAAGACACAAATAAAAAGACCAAAGATTTATTTAAATCCAAACCGAAATTTGTGCCTTTTAGAACTAGTTTCTTACAAACATCGGCCAATTACCCAGTTACCTCATTTACCATTTTTCCTAGGCGATAACACCAAACCTAAAATCATCAGCGACGATCACAATCCAGCCCGCTCCCATTGAGCTAGTGAGAGACCTAACTCAGGACATAGTTAGGGAGCCCCCTAAAGAAGAGGAACCGGTGGAGAAGCCCAGCAAGCCGCGCGTCGTTATCAAGAAGAAGAGCTCTCCTACTAAGACTTTGGAGGAGAAATCGGCGGAGAAAGTTGAGGAGCCTAAGGTATGGGGTTCATTTTGTATGAGATATTGAGTACTTATATTTTTTATTGTGATAAGTAATATGTTGCTGGAAAATGACAAACAATTTACTGTCAGATCCGTACGTATAATTTTGGTTGTATGAAATGAAGACGATATTGATATGAATTCTACAAATAGCGCTTTTCATAAATTGTTTTTTGGAAGTTAAAAGCACGCAAATTTTTGGTTTTGCATTTTTCGGTGTATTCAAGTAGAAGCTGTCTGGAGAAAAATAAGTACACCATCATAAAATCTATTTGTTGAGAGTGTTCCCACTGATCTTATCTTTTGCGGAAATAAACTCCGTAAAACATCCCAACTGCGTCACTACACTCCTTGTTTCGAATCTGAAAGCTTAGTGGAAAAGTACTTTTTTAATACAGTTGCTCAAAAAGTGGCGTATTGCAGGGACGTATAGCGTTCGGGATGTGGGCTATTACGAACTCGTGCTTTTTCTTTACCATTTCCGAACTCGTGCGTTCTCTTTCCCAACTGTCAAAATAATGTCCATTAAAAAAAACCAACCACGAAGTTTTTACTAAAAAAAAACATAGAAGTTTTTTATGATTCATGCAAATATTTCTAAAGAAGCTACTAATTTGTTTCAATATCAGATTAATTATTTTATTCAATGATTTAAAGGTTTCATTCCATTTCATTTCATTTTCATTTCATATCAATAAAAAAAATCTACTGAAGACTTGGCTGTATGGGCATAGTTCCCTTTGCCTACCCAGAATGGGTGAAGAAAACAAAAAAAATCTCTGCTTATATTCTTTTACGGTTGGCGCCATTTTCCAAAAATGTTCTTTGCGAGTTTAATTACGGTTTTATTATTTTATTAAATTGCTTCATTTTTTCGCAACTGTATTAAAAATAGTTGTTCAGTACACGTGCGGAACCGTAATTGCAACTTGTTCCGACTGTCAACCCTCGCCGTCGGCTGTGCCTCGGCTCGGGTAGACATTTGTCGGAACTCTTTGCAATGACAGGCTTTCCGCGAAATATACTATTTAATACAGTTGCTCAAAAAGTGGCGTATTGCAGGGACGTATAGCGTTCGGGATGTGGGCTATTTATTACGTACTCGTGCGTTCTCTTTCCCAACTGTCAAAATAATGTCCATTAAAAAAAAAAACCAACCACGAAGTTTTTACTAAAAAAAAATCATTCAAATATTTCTAAAGAAGTTTCAATATCAGATTTAATTATTTGATTCAATGAGTTAAAGGTTTCATTCCATTTCGTCTCATTAAATTTCATTTTCATTTCATATCAATAAAAAAAAATCTACTGAAGACTTGGCTGTATGGGCATAGTTCCCTTTGCCTACCCAGAATGGGTGAAGAAAACAAAAAAAATCTCTGCTTATATTCTTTTACGATTGGCGCCATTTTCCAAAAATGTTCTTTGCGAGTTTAATTACGGTTTTATTATTTTATTAAATTGCTTCATTTTTTCGCAACTGTATTAAAAATAGTTGTTCAGTACACGCGCGGAACCGTCATTGCAACTTGTTCCGACTGTCAACCCTCGCCGTCGGCTGTGCCTCGGCTCGGGTAGACATTTGTCGGAACTCTTTGCAATGACAGGCTTTCCGCACTTATAATGAAATATACTATTATGAGTGTACAATTAATCAATTTGCTCTTTGCAGCCACAAGAAGACACAAAGCAGAGCGCCGTAGCGTCTGCGGCAGACAAGTTGACGTCACTGTCTATAGCACAACAACCACCCGCCAACCAGGTGCCCAAACCTAAGAAACTGTCCATACCAGGTAACTCGTCATTCATTATTTTACTGATTACACCTATAACTTATACAATGTCTTGAACTAAAAAGCATTTATTTTAAATACAGTGCCAGCACTAATTAAAGACATAAATAAAAAATCTCCTTAGAAAATGGCGTACAAGAAAGATAACTATTCGTTCAATGTATGCTCGAAACGACTGTAAACTTTTGGCTATTTGGCTTTTGGCTTTTTGGCTATTCTTGTTAGCATGCCGAGGAATCTAAATTGAAGCATTCCAGATTTTTTCGAAGAGGTCGGTAGTTTCAGTATTGTCCATGAGTTTATTTATGTATTTAAACTTTATGTGTAATAGTGGTAAATAGGCGGACTTAATACCACAAGCCAAGTTCTTGCAACGTGCGGCAGGACTCGAAATTAAGTGTATCCTTTCGGCAACTGAAGAAATGAATAAAATAAAAATTAATCTTACTTTTCATTTCACCAGGAGGCAATGTCGGCAGTTTCAAAGATCAGTTCGAAAGGAGAGCTTCTCTTACAACTGCGCCTGAAATCAAACGCAATATCTCTAAACCAGGTACGATAAAATATATCTCTAACATGAAAACAGTAGCCAGTGCAAAATGAACTTTAATTAGGTACCCAGTATTAAAATGTATGTTGTTGTTTACAGTTGTGTCAAAGATCGCCAAGCCCAAAGCTCAGAGTGAAGACCGTGAGTTGCAGTCCAAGACCCCTGATAATGGCACAGTTCGGCTGCAACAAATTGGCATTGAGCCTTCACAGGTAAACATACACTTTTCAACAAATCTACGTAATAGCAAGTTTGAAGTATTAGAAAGAAAGAAAAAGTCTTTATTTGTCTTACGCAGGACAATACAAAATTATATATAAGAAAAGCTTATAATAAGACATACATTAAACTAACATTTATTTATTGGAATTCTTATGAGGCAGAGTCAAGGCATCAAAAACGAAATAATACATAGGTACTTTAGCGAGTAATCGTGATACTGAACTATAGTTTGGCACGGTAGTTCAGGCTTCTATACGAATTATAATAGATTTTTCTTTGATTCACCTGCGATCGTAAGATGCAAATCTCTTTACTAATTGATGCACACGCGGAAGTGGTGACTGTTCCGTCTATATTTAGCTATAATCTATTATTGTAACAATTACCTTCAAACCTAGGCTAATATAAGAATAATATAATTCATTAATTGATTCATCAAAACAGGAAATTGGCAGATCGAGTTCATGATACGAATGATTCACCTTTTATTGTATGATTAACCTTGTTTTATTGTGTACTAGCTGATGCCCGCGACTTCGTTCACGTGGAAATTTTGATGAGTGACTGTCTCGTTGATTGAGTGACAGTGAAATTAGTGATAGCTTTGATTTCCACATCAGCTGTTCCAGATCTTCAAAATTTATACGACAACAGAGAGTGCTTATCAGGCTGAACAACTCTTGCTAAGACGTCATTCCTATATATGTTATAGTGTAGCTGGGCTCTTGGAGTTCCACATCAGGTGTTCCAGATCTTCGAATTTATTCTCTTTGCAGAAAATGCTCATCACGTGGAACAATTTTTTGTATCTCTTATAGTTAAGCTGGTCTGTTGCGGTTCTGCATCAGGTATTCAAGTTTCCAAGATAAATTATAGCCTATATGTTGGCCAGACTTAATATCTATACAACAAAAAAAGAACCATTCAAATCCGTCGAGTAGTTCCGAAGATTAGCGTGTACAAACAAACAGACAAACAGACAAACAGACACACAGACAAACAGACAGACTTTTTTTTTTCGATTCGTGCTCTATTACTGTTTCTAAACCCCCCTCAATTATTTTTTTTTTAATATATTCAATGTACAGACACAGTTTTTTTACTGTTTTATTATATGTATATATAGATTTGTAGGTAACTAGTATATGTAATGATTATCATTATGATCAGCCTATAATGTTCCCACTGCAGGGACTCAGGCCTCCTCTTTAGGAGAGGGATGGGCTATAATCCATCACGCGGGCCCAATGCGGATTGGCAGATATTCCATGTCTTCGAATTTTTTGGTTCTAAGACATGCCGGTTTCCTCACGATGTTTTCCTTCACCGTTTTGATAGCAGCGGTGATGAAATAAATTACACAAAGTAATGCGCCTGCCTGGGTTCGAACCCACGACCTACTTTTCGTAAGTCGGGGCCGACACCACTGGGCCGCCGCTACCTCAGTCGGGGCCGACACCACTGGGCCACCGCTACCTCAGTCGGGCCCGACACCACTGGGCCGCCGCTACCTCAGTCGGGGCCGACACCACTGGGCCACCGCTACCTCAGTCGGGGCCGACACCACTGGGCCACCGCTACCTCAGTCGGGGCCGACACCACTGTGATAAAATATGAATTGATTAAGTAAATAAATTCACATCCATTCATTAGCATAAGTTTGATGAAGTTATAAGTAATACAGCAAAGTGGTGGAGGAAAGAAGCATGTTCTAGAATCAAGAAGTCGAAGATTATGGAGTTGCGAAATCGACTAACCTACACTGGGCAGGCGTGATGAATTATTTATTTATTTGGTTCACCAACAATAATAATTGTATTCACTGGTATATGCAAATCTTTCCTATTTTTGTTTTTCTGTGCGTGAGACTAGAACTTAGACACGCCCAGAGCCTTACTAAACCCAGTTATAGAACGCCAATTAAGCCTAATATATTACTTAACAAACTTCAGCCAATATCTCACTTGGTAATGGTGCCCCGAAGCTTATTAAATAACATAAAACTTCTCATAAATTATTTTCTAATGCAAGTGCAATCGAAAGCATTTTGACACACAATCGAATCGAATATGTCACCACACCATACAACATATTCGATTCGGTTTCGATTCGATTGTTTGTTAATAGCTATACAATACAAGTTACTACTGAACGGCATAGGGCGGCCGAGAGTATTCTTTACTCGTCGCTGGACAATCCCTTATTATCCAATAATGACGTGCTAAACAAACTTAGTACCTAACTAATTTAAATATATACAAAGCTCGTGCTATCGTCGTCAGCATGCGCCTACGACCACCGTATTTTGGCGCCTGCATCCGTTTTATATACAAATCGAACTCGAACTGAGCTGGTCGTCTGTGGCCATTACCATAGAGAATATTAGAAGACAGTCGACCACTTACTTTAGTATTTTTCATTATAAATACTGAAGTTTTAGTGACGAAACCATAACTATTTTTAGTTTATAAAATGGTTGTGATAAGAAAATTCCGTAAGGTAATATACTATACATCGTGCGTGTATTTGTCGCAGAGCCACACTGAGGCGGAGCGGGAGTCGAACCTGCGCAGTGGCGTCAAGAAGACGGAGAGCGAACCTTCGCACAGCTCTACTTCTGTAGACCCGGCTGTACTGCTGCAAGATGCTAGGAGGTTTGTTTATTGATAAATTTTTATCATTTGACTTTTTATACACTTATTATTGAGAGTTTCACCAAAGAAAACTAAACGCGACCTCCAAACCGCGTTTAAAAGCTGTCAGTTTCAATATTCCGTAGCAATAAAAGAAAAATTATTTATGAATGCAGTCCTCATAAGATAAAAAAAAACATAAAATATAGCATAAACTAACAAAAATATAGCATTGTGTGCCTCAAGACTGCGCCAAATGTGCTTTTAAATACATAATATATTATCTTGATGTATGACACTGGCTTATATATTATAACTCATTTACATCCTTTCAGGGATTAAAAGTCTGTATCAACTTTTACTATGCCAATTCTGGGCTATGTATGAAACTGCTTTCCCATAATATGTAGGTCTCATTCTTTTTTTTTATGGACCATTGCCCCACACTAGGAATTTTTCCTGTATCATGGGTGCGTTTAAAAATAATAGTATGTTTTTAAAAAAGGTTGATAGGGTAAAATTCTGTAACTAGTTACGTAGTACATACACGGACGTACTATGTACATAGTATGTACTACATACATAGCTTCTAGCCTGCTCGAATTACAAGTTTCTTTACAGTCGCACCAAATATTCGTCGTCATACCACACACATTCCATGCTTACATAAGGACGCGTTAGGTAGACGGATGCTGTTTGTTACTGGCAGTGACGGATGCTGTTTTCTTATACATTCTGATTAATGCAGCCGCTATGATGCCAAGCTATTTATTTTACTATGACTAATAACGAACATAATTCGTAGGAGTCTACAAAACTCTATGGCGAAGTTGGTCGAGGAGAAAGCCGGGGAAGAGAACCGCCGGCGGGCCGCAAGGGATATCATATCGTCTGCTATACGAACTGGTAAGAAACATTGTTTTTAATATGCTTTGAACTATACTGCGTCATTTTTTTATGCCCTGTGAATATGTAAACATGCGCCAATTTACGAGCTGTCCTTGACTTCCTATGCATTCCTAAATATATAACTGAAGTGATGTGTAATTTGTTAGTTAAAAGTAGAAAATGGTGATTTGAAATATTTAATTGAGCTCATAACTGTAAAAATATCTGTCAAAATTAGTTATGAAATCTATTGTTGTCTATATTTTGTAACAGCTATAGTTAAAAGTAAATTTCATCACGATTATTTGAGTTGCAGATTACGATGCAATAAAAATGTTGTGACTCTTTAAGCGCTCTGATTGTATATAGCCATTGTAGAATATCCAAATTAAACAGTGAGTCTGCTCTGCGCTACTCATGATATTTCTAAGACTTGTAGTGATAAAAACTATCTAATATTCTAATGTAACAATGGGAAAGGTAATTGAAACGCTAGCTATAGCTATATCCAGCAGCGTCATTGGTTCAAAATCTGTTATTGTCAGTGATTTTTCTAAATAATTGAACCCTATCGGTTGGATTTCGTTGCGGGATCCAAGGCAGTTAAATTGTTACACTGGGACTTCGTCGAGCTTCAATGTCTTTGGCGCTTTTCTGGTGGTCACCTCTATTAATTCTGGCTTTCAAGAGTTGCAGTGATTTGGGAATATTGTATCAGGCTTAGTCCTCATTAGTCTGATTATGACTTAACCATAGGGATCTCATAGAGAGGGAGCCTGTTTTCCAGCAGTGGGAACATTAATAGGCTAATGGTTATGATGGTCATACCTTCTACAAAAAGCTTTGACTGACCTTTACCATTGGCGATTAGCACCAGAAAAGAGAGGCCTATACCCAGCAGTGGGTGATTTCGGGCTGTGGATGATGATGATGACTTTTACCATTATTTTCCCTCTGTTATAGGCAAGCCCCCGATGCCGTACGGTCGCTCGTCGTCAGCAGGCGTGGCGTCGCTAGCGTCTCCCCCCGGCACTCCGCCCGCGTCGGCCGCACCGCGAGTGTTCCGCACTGAGGCTATGCACAGAGTCGACGATCTGAGGAATGCCAACAGGTAATTATATCAGCCTGACCCTCATTTACTAACACACATTGTATTATTTATCATATTTATGTTAGTCTGTAAGGTCATAGGTCTATGGCCAAAGTTGGCTGACAATAAATAATCCTCAATATCATCGACATTATTTTCTTGTCTAAATCTCTTCATACAAGTGTCAACCTCATCCAGATTTTTCCCACACAGACAACAATGTTATGATTGTCTGCCCATCTTGCCGCCAAACGGCTAGCAATTCTTTTTGGATGATGGATGCCGCTCCGTCTCAGCTTTACTTCATTAAACATTCGGTCGCGGTGGTAAATTTATCTGAAAAAAGACTGTCTACCTTTGTAGAAGCCGCCACAGTGCGCATACCTGCACGCAGGCGCACTCTCACACCACATCCTAAAAGCGATTGGTCGCACAAATAAACAATAGTAGCGTTCATATGGCAGTTGTTGTTCTAAAAACTGAATACACTTGCGAAGTGACGACGCTTACAGGTTCGCTGAAAAAATGGTGGTTCGGCCGCGTTAGTGCGTAACCTCATTTTCCCAAGGGTCGGTAATCCGACACGATTGGAGTGAGATTAGGTGGAGATACAGTTTAGATGCATATTTATTTTGCTGCCTTCAACTTCGAACTCTTTCCAAAAAAAATATTCTTATCTTAATCCGTCGATTTTTCTTTTCTCAGTGGTCGTGGCGTATCAGTGGAGCGTATCATCCCGATCACAGTGGCGGCAGAAGACTCTCCTACCTCCCCACCACCGTTACCTACCATGCCACCACCACCACTCACGCCAGTCACGCCACTCACGCCCGGCACACCCATCACGCCTGGCACACCTAAGGCTATGCCCACGTCTGCGCCTAGGGTTACTCCACTCAGGTCAGTTCTCTTACTTCCCTTTTTATTTCTGGGTAGGGTAATTGACAAATAAATCGAATTAGTCCGTCAAATAGATTTCAAAAAAATATTGGACACATATTTTTTTTTGTTTTTTTTCACGACTCGCGACGATACAGTGCTTCGAAAAATCGTGTGACGTCACATTGCAGTACATTTTTTACCGGAAAGTGACGTCACGTCAATTTGTATTATTTTGATAAAACAAAAAACACGTTATCCAATATTTTTCGATAATCTACCTGAGGCGGGCTAAACAGTTTTTTTTTTCAGAATAGATCCCTATTCTAGTGGTATCCCTCTGTTACTATCATGAATACAGCTTTTAGTCAAATCTCTTAAACATCTATCAAAAGATAGATGTTTAAGAGATTTGACTAAAAGCTGTATATTCAATAAGTTTTTCACTAACTTATTGAATATGCGGTTTTTTACGCCTCTTGTACTTGCTCATAGTCCAGACTACCCGCCCAGAAACCATATAAAAGAATAATAAATTTGGTATAACGCAGACGGCTGGCATCGACCGAGTCCGGCAGCGCTAGCGAGGCCTGCAGCAGCCCCGGCGAGCCCATCAAGAAGTCAGCGCGCGAGTTCATCATACCCATCGCAGTGGAGGGCAAGGGCTACGTCACACCGCGACAGCGCTCCCTGGAGCCCGAGGCCTCCACACACGTACCCAGCGTGCGACACCATCGCACTACCAAGCCGAGGCGCATCAGGTACTTACTTATACTCCTAGTGTGTATTCGATGCTTCAAACTCCTGATAGGGCTGCGTGTTAGTTACCCATCGCAGTGGAGGGCAAGGGCTACGTCACACCGCGACAGCGCTCCCTGGAGCCCGAGGCCTCCACACACGTACCCAGCGTGCGACACCATCGCACTACCAAGCCGAGGCGCATCAGGTACTTACTTATACTCCTAGTGTGTATTCGATGCTTCAAACTCCTGATAGGGCTGCGTGTTAGTTACCCATCGCAGTGGAGGGCAAGGGCTACGTCACACCGCGACAGCGCTCCCTGGAGCCCGAGGCCTCCACACACGTACCCAGCGTGCGACACCATCGCACTACCAAGCCGAGGCGCATCAGGTACTTACTTATACTCCTAGTGTGTATTCGATGCTTCAAACTCCTGATAGGGCTGCGTGTTAGTTACCCATCGCAGTGGAGGGCAAGGGCTACGTCACACCGCGACAGCGCTCCCTGGAGCCCGAGGCCTCCACACACGTACCCAGCGTGCGACACCATCGCACTACCAAGCCGAGGCGCATCAGGTACTTACTTATACTCCTAGTGTGTATTCGATGCTTCAAACTCCTGATAGGGCTGCGTGTTAGTTACCCATCGCAGTGGAGGGCAAGGGCTACGTCACACCGCGACAGCGCTCCCTGGAGCCCGAGGCCTCCACACACGTACCCAGCGTGCGACACCATCGCACTACCAAGCCGAGGCGCATCAGGTACTTACTTATACTCCTAGTGTGTATTCGATGCTTCAAACTCCTGATAGGGCTGCGTGTTAGTTACCCATCGCAGTGGAGGGCAAGGGCTACGTCACACCGCGACAGCGCTCCCTGGAGCCCGAGGCCTCCACACACGTACCCAGCGTGCGACACCATCGCACTACCAAGCCGAGGCGCATCAGGTACTTACTTATACTCCTAGTGTGTATTCGATGCTTCAAACTCCTGATAGGGCTGCGTGTTAGTTACCCATCGCAGTGGAGGGCAAGGGCTACGTCACACCGCGACAGCGCTCCCTGGAGCCCGAGGCCTCCACACACGTACCCAGCGTGCGACACCATCGCACTACCAAGCCGAGGCGCATCAGGTACTTACTTATACTCCTAGTGTGTATTCGATGCTTCAAACTCCTGATAGGGCTGCGTGTTAGTTACCCATCGCAGTGGAGGGCAAGGGCTACGTCACACCGCGACAGCGCTCCCTGGAGCCCGAGGCCTCCACACACGTACCCAGCGTGCGACACCATCGCACTACCAAGCCGAGGCGCATCAGGTACTTACTTATACTCCTAGTGTGTATTCGATGCTTCAAACTCCTGATAGGGCTGCGTGTTAGTTACCCATCGCAGTGGAGGGCAAGGGCTACGTCACACCGCGACAGCGCTCCCTGGAGCCCGAGGCCTCCACACACGTACCCAGCGTGCGACACCATCGCACTACCAAGCCGAGGCGCATCAGGTACTTACTTATACTCCTAGTGTGTATTCGATGCTTCAAACTCCTGATAGGGCTGCGTGTTAGTTACCCATCGCAGTGGAGGGCAAGGGCTACGTCACACCGCGACAGCGCTCCCTGGAGCCCGAGGCCTCCACACACGTACCCAGCGTGCGACACCATCGCACTACCAAGCCGAGGCGCATCAGGTACTTACTTATACTCCTAGTGTGTATTCGATGCTTCAAACTCCTGATAGGGCTGCGTGTTAGTTACCCATCGCAGTGGAGGGCAAGGGCTACGTCACACCGCGACAGCGCTCCCTGGAGCCCGAGGCCTCCACACACGTACCCAGCGTGCGACACCATCGCACTACCAAGCCGAGGCGCATCAGGTACTTACTTATACTCCTAGTGTGTATTCGATGCTTCAAACTCCTGATAGGGCTGCGTGTTAGTTACCCATCGCAGTGGAGGGCAAGGGCTACGTCACACCGCGACAGCGCTCCCTGGAGCCCGAGGCCTCCACACACGTACCCAGCGTGCGACACCATCGCACTACCAAGCCGAGGCGCATCAGGTACTTACTTATACTCCTAGTGTGTATTCGATGCTTCAAACTCCTGATAGGGCTGCGTGTTAGTTACCCATCGCAGTGGAGGGCAAGGGCTACGTCACACCGCGACAGCGCTCCCTGGAGCCCGAGGCCTCCACACACGTACCCAGCGTGCGACACCATCGCACTACCAAGCCGAGGCGCATCAGGTACTTACTTATACTCCTAGTGTGTATTCGATGCTTCAAACTCCTGATAGGGCTGCGTGTTAGTTACCCATCGCAGTGGAGGGCAAGGGCTACGTCACACCGCGACAGCGCTCCCTGGAGCCCGAGGCCTCCACACACGTACCCAGCGTGCGACACCATCGCACTACCAAGCCGAGGCGCATCAGGTACTTACTTATACTCCTAGTGTGTATTCGATGCTTCAAACTCCTGATAGGGCTGCGTGTTAGTTACCCATCGCAGTGGAGGGCAAGGGCTACGTCACACCGCGACAGCGCTCCCTGGAGCCCGAGGCCTCCACACACGTACCCAGCGTGCGACACCATCGCACTACCAAGCCGAGGCGCATCAGGTACTTACTTATACTCCTAGTGTGTATTCGATGCTTCAAACTCCTGATAGGGCTGCGTGTTAGTTACCCATCGCAGTGGAGGGCAAGGGCTACGTCACACCGCGACAGCGCTCCCTGGAGCCCGAGGCCTCCACACACGTACCCAGCGTGCGACACCATCGCACTACCAAGCCGAGGCGCATCAGGTACTTACTTATACTCCTAGTGTGTATTCGATGCTTCAAACTCCTGATAGGGCTGCGTGTTAGTTACCCATCGCAGTGGAGGGCAAGGGCTACGTCACACCGCGACAGCGCTCCCTGGAGCCCGAGGCCTCCACACACGTACCCAGCGTGCGACACCATCGCACTACCAAGCCGAGGCGCATCAGGTACTTACTTATACTCCTAGTGTGTATTCGATGCTTCAAACTCCTGATAGGGCTGCGTGTTAGTTACCCATCGCAGTGGAGGGCAAGGGCTACGTCACACCGCGACAGCGCTCCCTGGAGCCCGAGGCCTCCACACACGTACCCAGCGTGCGACACCATCGCACTACCAAGCCGAGGCGCATCAGGTACTTACTTATACTCCTAGTGTGTATTCGATGCTTCAAACTCCTGATAGGGCTGCGTGTTAGTTACCCATCGCAGTGGAGGGCAAGGGCTACGTCACACCGCGACAGCGCTCCCTGGAGCCCGAGGCCTCCACACACGTACCCAGCGTGCGACACCATCGCACTACCAAGCCGAGGCGCATCAGGTACTTACTTATACTCCTAGTGTGTATTCGATGCTTCAAACTCCTGATAGGGCTGCGTGTTAGTTACCCATCGCAGTGGAGGGCAAGGGCTACGTCACACCGCGACAGCGCTCCCTGGAGCCCGAGGCCTCCACACACGTACCCAGCGTGCGACACCATCGCACTACCAAGCCGAGGCGCATCAGGTACTTACTTATACTCCTAGTGTGTATTCGATGCTTCAAACTCCTGATAGGGCTGCGTGTTAGTTACCCATCGCAGTGGAGGGCAAGGGCTACGTCACACCGCGACAGCGCTCCCTGGAGCCCGAGGCCTCCACACACGTACCCAGCGTGCGACACCATCGCACTACCAAGCCGAGGCGCATCAGGTACTTACTTATACTCCTAGTGTGTATTCGATGCTTCAAACTCCTGATAGGGCTGCGTGTTAGTTACCCATCGCAGTGGAGGGCAAGGGCTACGTCACACCGCGACAGCGCTCCCTGGAGCCCGAGGCCTCCACACACGTACCCAGCGTGCGACACCATCGCACTACCAAGCCGAGGCGCATCAGGTACTTACTTATACTCCTAGTGTGTATTCGATGCTTCAAACTCCTGATAGGGCTGCGTGTTAGTTACCCATCGCAGTGGAGGGCAAGGGCTACGTCACACCGCGACAGCGCTCCCTGGAGCCCGAGGCCTCCACACACGTACCCAGCGTGCGACACCATCGCACTACCAAGCCGAGGCGCATCAGGTACTTACTTATACTCCTAGTGTGTATTCGATGCTTCAAACTCCTGATAGGGCTGCGTGTTAGTTACCCATCGCAGTGGAGGGCAAGGGCTACGTCACACCGCGACAGCGCTCCCTGGAGCCCGAGGCCTCCACACACGTACCCAGCGTGCGACACCATCGCACTACCAAGCCGAGGCGCATCAGGTACTTACTTATACTCCTAGTGTGTATTCGATGCTTCAAACTCCTGATAGGGCTGCGTGTTAGTTACCCATCGCAGTGGAGGGCAAGGGCTACGTCACACCGCGACAGCGCTCCCTGGAGCCCGAGGCCTCCACACACGTACCCAGCGTGCGACACCATCGCACTACCAAGCCGAGGCGCATCAGGTACTTACTTATACTCCTAGTGTGTATTCGATGCTTCAAACTCCTGATAGGGCTGCGTGTTAGTTACCCATCGCAGTGGAGGGCAAGGGCTACGTCACACCGCGACAGCGCTCCCTGGAGCCCGAGGCCTCCACACACGTACCCAGCGTGCGACACCATCGCACTACCAAGCCGAGGCGCATCAGGTACTTACTTATACTCCTAGTGTGTATTCGATGCTTCAAACTCCTGATAGGGCTGCGTGTTAGTTACCCATCGCAGTGGAGGGCAAGGGCTACGTCACACCGCGACAGCGCTCCCTGGAGCCCGAGGCCTCCACACACGTACCCAGCGTGCGACACCATCGCACTACCAAGCCGAGGCGCATCAGGTACTTACTTATACTCCTAGTGTGTATTCGATGCTTCAAACTCCTGATAGGGCTGCGTGTTAGTTACCCATCGCAGTGGAGGGCAAGGGCTACGTCACACCGCGACAGCGCTCCCTGGAGCCCGAGGCCTCCACACACGTACCCAGCGTGCGACACCATCGCACTACCAAGCCGAGGCGCATCAGGTACTTACTTATACTCCTAGTGTGTATTCGATGCTTCAAACTCCTGATAGGGCTGCGTGTTAGTTACCCATCGCAGTGGAGGGCAAGGGCTACGTCACACCGCGACAGCGCTCCCTGGAGCCCGAGGCCTCCACACACGTACCCAGCGTGCGACACCATCGCACTACCAAGCCGAGGCGCATCAGGTACTTACTTATACTCCTAGTGTGTATTCGATGCTTCAAACTCCTGATAGGGCTGCGTGTTAGTTACCCATCGCAGTGGAGGGCAAGGGCTACGTCACACCGCGACAGCGCTCCCTGGAGCCCGAGGCCTCCACACACGTACCCAGCGTGCGACACCATCGCACTACCAAGCCGAGGCGCATCAGGTACTTACTTATACTCCTAGTGTGTATTCGATGCTTCAAACTCCTGATAGGGCTGCGTGTTAGTTACCCATCGCAGTGGAGGGCAAGGGCTACGTCACACCGCGACAGCGCTCCCTGGAGCCCGAGGCCTCCACACACGTACCCAGCGTGCGACACCATCGCACTACCAAGCCGAGGCGCATCAGGTACTTACTTATACTCCTAGTGTGTATTCGATGCTTCAAACTCCTGATAGGGCTGCGTGTTAGTTACCCATCGCAGTGGAGGGCAAGGGCTACGTCACACCGCGACAGCGCTCCCTGGAGCCCGAGGCCTCCACACACGTACCCAGCGTGCGACACCATCGCACTACCAAGCCGAGGCGCATCAGGTACTTACTTATACTCCTAGTGTGTATTCGATGCTTCAAACTCCTGATAGGGCTGCGTGTTAGTTACCCATCGCAGTGGAGGGCAAGGGCTACGTCACACCGCGACAGCGCTCCCTGGAGCCCGAGGCCTCCACACACGTACCCAGCGTGCGACACCATCGCACTACCAAGCCGAGGCGCATCAGGTACTTACTTATACTCCTAGTGTGTATTCGATGCTTCAAACTCCTGATAGGGCTGCGTGTTAGTTACCCATCGCAGTGGAGGGCAAGGGCTACGTCACACCGCGACAGCGCTCCCTGGAGCCCGAGGCCTCCACACACGTACCCAGCGTGCGACACCATCGCACTACCAAGCCGAGGCGCATCAGGTACTTACTTATACTCCTAGTGTGTATTCGATGCTTCAAACTCCTGATAGGGCTGCGTGTTAGTTACCCATCGCAGTGGAGGGCAAGGGCTACGTCACACCGCGACAGCGCTCCCTGGAGCCCGAGGCCTCCACACACGTACCCAGCGTGCGACACCATCGCACTACCAAGCCGAGGCGCATCAGGTACTTACTTATACTCCTAGTGTGTATTCGATGCTTCAAACTCCTGATAGGGCTGCGTGTTAGTTACCCATCGCAGTGGAGGGCAAGGGCTACGTCACACCGCGACAGCGCTCCCTGGAGCCCGAGGCCTCCACACACGTACCCAGCGTGCGACACCATCGCACTACCAAGCCGAGGCGCATCAGGTACTTACTTATACTCCTAGTGTGTATTCGATGCTTCAAACTCCTGATAGGGCTGCGGGTTTGTTAGGAAAGAGATACCGCGGCCCCGGACACAAAGGGCTAAGAAGGAACATGGGTGGTTTTTAGTCAGTAGAAGTCTGACACTCCCTTCCGCTCCGCCCAGAGCGGGAAGAGAGTCATTTGATGATTTCCCTCGGAGTACAAGGCAACAAGAGTTGTGGTTGATGGGTGATCCACTACACAGTCTTGCTTTGTCGATCAACGAGTACAACAATTTGTACTTTTCTAAAGGTGCTTCTAAACGGGCTATACTTTCCCGCAGGGACCGAAAACCTTTATAAATTACGGTACAGGTATTGAAGAATTTAGTTTATTTTTCAGACTTAGGTTACCGCTATCTGGGTAACCAGACCGAACAAAAAATGTAACCTCTATTCAGGTTACCGTTTTAATACCGGCTACCTAAAAATGACCTTGATTACGAGAAAAACGTTCGCGTTCGCCTAAGTTTGTGTGTCTGCCCGACTCTTTGTCACACACACAGGCGATGCGCGCCCTTTGAATATTGCCGACGGCACGTGTAAGATAGGGGTAATTTTTATTTCGGTAACCGGTATTAATATTGGTTAAGTATTCAATTTAATAATAAAGGTAACCTTTAAAATTACCTGTAAAAGAAAAAAAGGTAGTAACTGAAAAAATACCCGTATTGATCATACCGGTTTCGGTCCCTGCTTTCCCGGCAATGTGTGGATGTACTTTGGCAAATATTGCTCAGCCACCTCGGAAATATTGCTGACTACACGTGAAAATGCTTGGCCATATCAAATACTGTGGCCATTATTAATATTGCATAGTATGGTTGGCACTGTTGCCGGCCATTGCATTGCAGTCACTTATTGCAGTCAAATATGGCTCGTCTACATTTCGAACAAGGCTGGCTTACATCTCATCAGTTTTTTAAACCGTGTGATGAAGAGATCCACTAGCTTCGAGCCATAAAGTTTTACATGTATCTTACTTCCATTAAAGTAACAAATCTGAAAAAAAAACATCAATTAATCAACACAACTTTTTAACCATATTTAACACACAGACTTTTCATCTACCAGCAGCTTAGTAAGCGGTGGAGAGTCAGAAGAGGAAGAAGACGCTCACATGCACCGACTGCGACCCAGTCGTGCGGCTCGCGCTGAGTCTGTCAGCTCTGGTGAAGATGATGAAGAGGATGAGGGCTTCCATCTGCTCACTGCTGAGAATCTCTTCTCTACACTGCTGCACCGGGTAAGATTGAATGGGCCAAATTGAATTAAGATAGCGTGACTCTTAAGTTTGCGGGATATGGACGTGTCATGAGGAGTATTGAGGAGGGATGAAACGCGTGTAAGTAAAAAAGTGATGAATAATAATAATAATAATCATTTTATTTCAGGCAACTAAGGCCCATACATAAAATACACACAATAATATAAAACAAAAATAACAAACTAATACATATAAAACAGTAAACTATAGGTAAAACTTTAAATAAACATGTAACGTCGGCGTCGTGTCCAAAAGTCTTCTTGCAAACAGGTCTGGAGATGTTGGGTTGGAACACGCACCACAAATGACTACTACTAAGGTTGGAATCGCGCCACAACATCAACCCTCAGAATCCAGTTGGTTTTCACTTTCATGTACTGCACCACTTCCTTAATCTTTGTGGTGTGATGCAGACGCGAAATGTACATCTGCGTCGTAGGTAGGTGAATGTTGATGGATGCACAGGGACAGGAAGGCTGGAAGGCTAATGATATGAAAGAGAAAGGAGTTAATAATACCGTGTCGTCTTACATGGGAGAATGGAAGAAGAAAGCATTTTGCGGCGACCCCAAATATAAGCAAGGCATTTGTCGGGGCTGTGGTTTGTCGAAAGGTTAACGCGGCTCCGACACAAGGGCGAAGAAGGAACATGGGTTTGGTTTTTAGTCAGTAGAAGTCTGACACTCCCCTTCGCTCTGCCCAAGAGCGGGGGGGTTTATTCGATGATTTTCCACCCACCAAAAAAAAAAAAAAAGGGTTAGGTTTCTTGGTTGTATGTTAAATGTGAATAATGTACGTGAAAAAAGGAAAAATATGTGTCCAATAATTTTTGGAAATCTATCTGACGAACTAATTAGTTTTTTTATGTCCGATCCCCTATTGTAGTGTAAGACTTTGGACTTCCAATTTTCTCACCATATCTTCATTATTTTCTTTTTTCGTAAATTTCAGGTGCGCGCTCTTACAAACCGTCTGAATGGCGAGGAAGGTCCTGGCTTCAGCCAGCACTCTCTTTTCAATAACCTACAGTCGCCCTTCTTCAACAGGTATAATTTACGCTTTTTCACACGTATGGCTTAGCTATACAATAACTAAGTTAAAATTTGACAAATAAATAAAAGTTAAATATTGAAGATCAAAACCTGATTAACAGGGTTCTTTTAAATGATTATTATTAAAACTCTTGATTAGGGTTGTTCATTTACAATTCATCATTCTAGACAGCTTTTTTAATATTTTCTCTATTCATACAAAATAATATTTTAAAATTACTTTAATTCGTTAGTCCATACTTATGATTTTTGACCACGTCTAAATAATGCAATCTTGAGAATTGGAGTCCAATTTCATTATTTCGAGAAAGCTCTATTCATACTTTAAATTGTTAACATTTCTATTCATAATGTTTGATTATAACATACTCAATAATTTAACAATTATACTTAACGTTTTCATTTACGCAAACATAGTATAATCAATACTTAAATGAATACAAGTGAAGAAATTCGCATGTAATATTATCGTGGTATTTCCGACTAAAATATAATGTTAATTTTATGCATGCAGCCCCCACTTACCAAGGAGAAACTTATTGTGAGTATACTTTCATCAATTTTTAACTACACTTTACATTAACACGATCATATATTTAAAAAGTCACTTAGTGTTTACACCTGTATTTTACAAGTTGTAATTAATACTTTTACAAGACTTGTTGAAAACATGATTGTGTTAAACTGTTTTAACACTGTGTACAAAGTTTTGTATTAGACTTAGTTTTTAAACTTGGAATCTATAATTTTTTACATGACATAACGCCTGTAATCCCGAAGGGTGAGGCGGAAGTGTACCGGATTACATAATAATTATTTAATCCACACGTGTATGTAATACAAAATGTTTTAAATGTTTGGTGTAAATGTAGGGTGATCATTTAACACTGTTTTATTATGATTACATGCAGCACTCATAGATATGTGGAAAGTAAAAGAAGTGTATCTGAAACGTAAGTTTATATGAATTAACAATACACACTGAAGGAAACACATGAAACACAAACAAACACACTTACTTAGTCTTACATAAAACATATTTTTCATTCAGAAATCTTTCTATAAAACTTTAGCTCTGTTTCGTGAACACAATCATGGAAAAAAGAGATCAGTAGCGACTAAATCACAATTTGTTGGCAGCTCTGTTAGTCACATTTAGTGTAGCACATCTACTTAGGGAAAAACAACACTTATCAACGTCGAGTCGGCCGATCAGATAGAGCTTTACATCCATAAAAATAAAATATAAACGAAAACACTTGCTTTGCTTTATTTTATTTTTTAATTTTGTTGCGGACAACGTGACTCGTTAGACTATTCGCTTTAATTGCATAGATTTATAGCTCTGTCTGATCAGCTCAAACCGATTTGACGTCTATAATTGTATATTAATTGGGTTTGGGAGAGGTCAGATAGGCAGTCGATTCATGTATATTCATGGAACTCAGCTGCATCCGGTTAGACTGGTAGCCGACCCCGACATAGTTGAGAAAAGGCTAAGCAATGATGACTCTCTGAATGTAATAAACATTGTTTCTATTCGTTCTATAAGGGTAAACAAGCCAACGGCACGAACTAGTTGGTGGGCGGGGCTAAAATGCATGCTATTTCATCCGACATCACGAGCGAAATGCATAGAGCGAAAGAGACACAACTAAAACGGGCGCGCGATTGTTTCTATGCAGACCTTTGGTAGTATAGATACCATGAAAAATCCATTGAATACATGTATCTGTTCATAATAAAATTATTTGAATTTTTCTTTAATAACTAATCTATGCCTGTATGGTTTTACTTTTTTCATTTTCGTACTATATACGTAACTTATTTACGCCCAAAGATGGTTAAAATTAGTGTTAAAATATGAAAGTTTCGACGCTCATAACTTCGAAACCAATATTTTTTTTCCAATTCTGCTTCCATAGAAGCCTAGATAATGACAAGACCAGTTGATACAATGATTTATTTTGAACCTACACTGTCAACCAGAGGAGTAATCACCATACTACGTTTGTATGGAAGAATGACTGGCTTGTGCAACCTTAAACAGCAGGTGTAGTTGCATACTGATCTCTTTTACCCACTACACAAGACCTGAATTCCTAATATTATGACAACAGAGTTTCTAATCTCCTCGTGTGACTGTAGACGCGAGGGCTGGGGCTCGCGCGACATGCACGCAGACTTCGAGTCCATGTTCAAGCCGCGCCAGCACATGCCGCGAGGTGAGTGCCGCGCTAAGCATCCGCTTGCTACATTTGCTACACTTGCTACCCAAGCACGGGGAAAACGTTGCCAGTATCACTAGCACGCCTGACACACACACGCACGACATTATGTTGGTGTATTGAATATTAAATTACTTTTTTTTTTACATAAATAGATGAATTTTTAATCTAGTTAGTCTAGAAATTAAGTCTTTAGCAAAAAAACAACATCGACTTACGATGTTGTTTTTTTGCAATATTTTTGTATCTAAATCGCAATGTTTTTTACACACAAATTCTAAATGTAAAAATATGATGATTACATTTTTAAATCAATTTTCTAAGCAATCCAACACTATAAAACAATTAATTAATTAAATCACAATAAAACTCAACAAAAACATATTTTTAAATTGTTGCACATAATTATTGTATTTACTTTTAATTCGGATTATTCCAAATTATTTGTATAAAATACTTGGTGTTATGTAAATTCCACAGTACGTTTGGCATAGCAGCATGAAACGCAGTTCATCAGTTACTTCTTATTTCGAAGTGATTTTTGTAACATGTTTTGTGTTATTTATAATTCTTGACATGTTATAAAAATCTTAAGGGCCCAATCATATTTGTCAGTTTTTGCTCATCAATTTCACCTATAAAGTATAATTTAATTTAGTCATTTAGGCCAGAGGCTAAGACGGTGTTGCCATACAACGTGGCAATGCCTACAAGTCTCACATTACTGCATAGAGCCTAATAGCTTCTGTCTCTTGTTAGTTTATTTAATTAAAACAGTATTTATGTAGTTAGTTTAGCCTACTAAATAAACATAGTTTACATGACAAAAGTAATTTTTGTCATTGAAATAAAAACAGATATCTTTGTATCGATAAACATTAGCATAGTTTTTATAAAGAAGTTTTCATCTAGAGAATCTTTTATAGAAATCAGTGAACAGTAGTGAGGTAGCTGAGATCAGGTACACATGGCTGAGTATCCTCATTTGTATCGCTTCTAGTTCTTCATTTGAATGACCATTAGCTTAGGACTCCGCGTTGCGCTTGCAGGCAGGCACAGCACTATTATAATAAGTACATATTTTCAGGAATCTTATTTGTTATCAGAAATATTTTTAAGGGTAGCTTGCTAATTAAAGGTGTAAATGGACCCTTCACGAAGCCTTCAACTAAGCGTTCTATACATCAAACTAAGTAACTCTCATCATTACCACCCACAGCCCGAGTTTACCCACTGCTACACTGCAAAAACCGACTCATGAATGTGGAGATTGGCACCTGAAGAGTGAGGCTTATACCCATAAGCATCACTCTTCAGGTGACACACATTCATGAGTCGGTTTTTCCCTCGATGGCTATATCGTATGCCTATCTCGTAGTAACCCTATTCAAAAATTAAATTATTGCTGGAAAATGACTTTTTTGCGTTTTACGGTAAAATTCAAAGTAACGTCACTCAAAACATGCATTTATAGTAAAGTTTGAACCTTAAAAACGAGTGTTAAAAAACCATAACTAAAGGGTTCCCAAAACAAAAATAGATATCGCCGGCTTCGCTTAGGGTCTGTTAACACCCTTTAGATGCTGACAAATATGCTTTGGTTCGTTCGCAATAAGGACGCCGCGTCACCGTCGCACCGCAACTCGCCAGTAGTTAGCGCCGCCTCGCACGGGCAACGACACTCACAAACAAAGCTAGCTTCACTAAAACAAATAAATTAACTCTCAAACCATTCCATGAACAAACCCGAATATACGCCATACGCCACCAACGAACTTAAGTAACCATTGCCTCTGATATTCGCGACGTTTTCCACCGTCGACATCGTTTTTTTTTCTTTCAATTAACATCAATGTCATATATGATAGACTATCGATATAACAGCCGCTCTGGCAGACATACCTACAGTCTATTATATATCTTGTGTTCCTAGAGTTCATTAACATTGTTTTTTTATTAATAAAGTTAACATTTTTTGCATTGTAGTGTATTATTGTATTCAAATTGCATTCTTTGTGCAGGTGTTGACTTTCTCCTACCCGCTAACACTAGCAGGAAAATGTTGCGTTGCTCTCAATTATCATAAATTCAGTTATTTCAGTTGCATTGCATGAAATGTACGCACAGGACATTTCACATGTTGCATCTCCTGTGCCAATGCAGTACTATTTTTTGTATAAAGTAGATTAATCAATTTATTTTCTTTTTTTGGATCTGTCGACGATAATTTTCAGAGAAAAGTAATAATTGAGTATTAAATATATGCAGCCTGACAGTTAATTAATTTGTTTGTCAAGTGATCATGGCATACATGTGTAGATAGTGGATGTGGTAGCACTCGATGTTGGGACGGATGTCAGGTATAGAGATCATGTCACGCTACCGCGGGGCTGCGACAACTGCAGCCAGACTCACCAGCTAGCGCTCGGCCGGACTGGGGGGGGGGGGGGAGTGTTGCGTGTCGCGCGAGAGAAGCGGTAGTGAGCTTGTGTTGGTGTGGTTGCAGTTGGGTTGCGCGTTACACTGCATGCTCCGACCAAATCTTCACTTCACAGCGGCACCAGCGCCAACCACAAATCTGCCACAAACGCCACACAAGAATAGGTACTAAACTATATTTATTTCTTCATTTATGTGTTTTTGTGTTCCGCACCGTGCGCCGCGGCTGTTATCAGATAGAGATGCCTCTACTATGTCAAATATATCGCTGAAGCCATAATTTAGTACGCATTTGATCAATTACTATCCCTACAGAAGCAACATTTTAATGCATTCTTTTGTGATTTGTTTTCGCATACTTAAAGCTTAACGTTTGACCTAATTTGACTATTAGTAGTATTTGTAGATATGTATTAACTTTTAACTGATCGCATCGATGTTTGCATCATTCGTGGATTTACAACGGGCACACAGAGCCCTCACAGTCTTATTGTACTCGATTCTCTATCTAAATATCAAACAAGGAGGTTCCGCTCGTAGTTCCCCTTCGCTCTCGATTGACGAGCGGACACAAAACAGGCACTGTAAATACTCCATGACAGCGAGCGTTCTGCATGATCGAAACGTGTGTTTTTCGATTAAATTTCAGGTAGTAGTAAGAAAACCGGTAAGCACCGTACCGGGCCCCCAAACGCGGAATCGAACGTCGAAAGCGGACTAGACCTGTCGGACCTCGACCTCAGCTCCATCGAGTTCTCGGAGCGCGAGATGCGCGCGCTGTCGGGCCTCACGCCCGCACTGTCGCGCCGACTGCAGCGACAACTGCTGGCGCACCTGCCGCCTGCCGCCGCCCGCACACTGCGGCGCACACTGTCGCTGCACGGCGCCGCACCGCGCCCGCCCGCGCCCGCACGCTCGCACTCCGCCGACCATGAGGAGCCCGCGCCCGACACACCCGCGCCGTCCGCCCCCACAGCTGAGGCCCCTGCGCCCGCCGCACCTACCGCGCCCGCGGATCCTCCTCCACCAACCGACGAGCCCGAGCCGCCCGCTGCCGCCCCTGAGACCCCTAAAGAAACTAAAGAAGAAAGTTCAATTGATGCCGCGGCACCTCAATTCTCAACTCTACCGAGGCCGCGAAGAAGGTCCAGCTCCCGAGAGGTTACGCCTCTGCTGGCCGCAGTCGACGTGGAGTGTCCGTCTCCTAATTCACTCATGCGAGAACCGCTTGCGACGCGGCCGCGGGACCGACCTCTGCTCAGTAAATACTTGACCCCGGAGCGGGCACTGTCGCTAGACGATACGTACGGGTCGGACGGCGGCAGCGGCGCGTCCGAGCCGAGCTACACGTCGTCGTACGGTAGCGGTGCGGTAACCGGCGCAGCGGCCGGTGCGACACCCGGCGCAGCGCTGCGGCGACACTCGCTGCGCGCGGGCTGCGGCGACCAGCCACGACGCCGCGTCTCGAGGTTCCTACGATCAGACTTTTTCGACTCTCCACCGGAAACCCCCGCCGAGAACCTATACGAGCGCCAACGAAAAGAAAGAGAGTTGGAAACCCAAAAAATCTTGCGAGAAATCAGAGAAAAGAGAAATAAATCGCAAGAGGCGGCGGCTGTGAAGAGTCCCATTGACATACCCGACGTTCCGCCGGCATTCAGTGATGACGTTACCGCTCCCAAGAAATGTCTCTCACCGATTGGGCTCGTCGGAAGCAAGGAGCGCAGCAGGTCGAACACACCATTTTTCCCGATCCTTGATAACATCAAAGAAACCGCGGTGGATTCGTCCGCATCGATGTCGAATTCGAAACGTTACACTAATTTGGAAAACTCAAGACAAAAAACAATTATAGATGAAAGCTCCTCTAGTAAAGATTCCAGATTGATCCGACCGAAAAGCTACCCTGTAAAGACTTTAGATTCTATAGATGAGCCAAGTGAAAATGTGCTGCCTGAAAATTCGTTTAGTAGAGAATTTGATAAAGAAAGGTCTTTGCCGAGAGAGTCAAAACTAATAAGACCCAAGAGCTACCCTGCAAGTAGTCCATCACCAGAAAAAGTTTATATTAATCGTAACGTTAAAAAAGAAGATTCTAAAGAGACTTCACCGAAAGAAGAAATAATCAATCCCGTAATTAAATCGGATGTAGAAGTAAGTTTCAGTATTACTTTGCCTAAGAAAAAGCCAGAAGTAGTGACAAAATCCGATTCGGTAAATACTAATACAAAGCTGGAACAAAGTACCGATTCCAAATCGGAATCAGAAATAAAATCTAGTGACACTAGTTTGTCTTTGAAAAAGTATAGTGTGATCAAAAACAGAGACAATGATAAGTCTGAAACGGCAGACGTTAAAACAGAAAACAGTATGACAGTTCCGAATGGCGGACCATCGGTAGATGTTGTGAAAGTTACATCTAACGGAGACACTAAACATACAACCGATCAGCCATCGAAAAAAGACGAACCGGTCACAAAGACCGGTGATACTGATCAAACAGAAAAGAAAGCTACAGTAAAGAAAAAGATAATTAGGAAAGTTTCATCGAAATCTAAGACTGATTTAGGAAGCAACCAAGAAACTAGTGATTCTAAAACAACTACTGAAAAGAAGAAAGTTACAAAAAAAGCAAAGGATAAGGTTGCCGATGAGGATGGTACGAAACCAGCAACTGTCACAAAAAAGAAATCTGTTTTGCAATCGATAGGTCATAAGTTAGAAAAGTTTACGTCTAATAAATCTAGCTCCCCAGAAAAGGGAGCTGAAAATAGTGTAAGGAATGAGACGAAAAAAGATAGTTCTAAGTTAAGCAGATTGCAACGAGAGCAATCAGTGCCCGTCAACGTAGAGCCTACAACTGAATCAAATCTCATTAAGAGAGCTGTCACACTGACTGATGTGGCTGCTTTGGAAACTCAGCAAGCACCACAGAACAAAACCACCGTTTCAAAAGTATTAGGACTCTTTAAAAAATTCGAACCCAAGGAAAGATCGAAACCCATTGTTGAAAAATCACAACCTATTGTTGAGAAATCACAACCTATTGTTGAGAAATCACAACATATTGTTGAAAAGTCACACAGCGAAAGTGTTGAACAGCCTAATGACAGTAATGATAAAACTGAATCTAATGCTGAAGCCAATGCGGATAGTCTTGACAAAGATAAACCTCGCAGACCAACCTCGCTACTGTTGAATGGTCTTGGGCGCAAAAATAAATACGGGAGAACCTCTAGTGACAGTGTCTCCAATTTGTCCCTAGATAACGATGACCAGCCTGCGTCCAAAAAAGAAAACGAATCAAAGAACATTAGAAACAGTTTAAAATTAGATTTCTCTAGATTGCCAAGAGTTAAGAAAATAGTTCCTACTAATCCTGTGATAGAACCTCAAATTATGAATATTTCCTCTGTTGACGGTGAGACTGAAAAGAAAGATATTCCAGAAAAGAATGCCGCGCTTGTAGACAGTAGCACACATACTGACAACACTGAAGCACAGAGTCGCAGTCGGTCGAGAAGTAGGTCAACTATTTCAAACTCCGAGCTCAAGTCTGATATTAGTGCTGATACTAAATTTTCCGATAGAAACCCACTTTCACCTTCAGAGAATACCACAGTACACCTCAGAAATCACGATTCCACCACGCCTGAGAAAGAAGACATTGTCGATAGAATACGTAGAAAAAGCTTTTATTCAAGATTCAACGAAAAGAAACAACGACGAAAGAGTAGTTTAGTGGGCCCTGGAGCAGCCGAGTACGACCCGGTCGCTAGAATACACACGCAACCGACGGACACGAAGTACGACGTGTCCCCTACGTCGCCGCTCACCTACGACTTGTCTCCGCTCTCTCCGGGGCTCTCCGTCTCGTCTGACTTGTCGCCCTCCATGGACCGCTATAGATCTCTTTTAACCGACCTGCCTGTAAACACTAGGAGTAACTTAAGGTTTGAAAACTATGGACTGAATGATAAAATTGATACTTATAGATCTCTCGATCGCAACGACTTTAGAAAATATCCCGGAAGCAGAAGTTACTTAGACTATGACCAACCAGCTTCGTACGGTGCCAACCGGTACTCAAGGACGAAATCCCTCTTGGATAGCTCCGATGGAACTGAGGATAATAGTCTTGTCAATTCGTTGAGAGATCCGCTCAAATACAACAGAACCATATCAATGTATTCACCTGGTAACTATGCTACTTATAGACCAAAAAGAACTACTCGCAACTCTGCGATTATTTTGAAAGAGAGCGAAAAAGAAAAGAGCCCTGAAAACATATTGGAAAAAATAAGGCAAAGAAAAAAGATATCAATCAGCGTGACCAGGAAACCGGATGCTGAGAAGGAAACACTGCCAAGGTGTGTATGACTTTGATTTTGTACTTACATGTCACGTAAATAATTCAAAATAACTTTCCCAAAGTGAAAGATAATACGATTTTATTCTGTGCACGCTTCACGCTTCCGAATTAAAGTTTATAGCACTAATGCTTTTAAACAGTTTTACATCCTTATACATAAGCAAACGAAGAAGTTTTGTGAAATATGTAAAATACTAGAATGCCTCCGAATGTAGATAGTAGATCTAATACTCACTTTAATGAGTCCACAATGATATTGCTCGTAGAGAACTCGAATACAAAATCACAGCAGCTACCAACATCATTTTAACGTTCAAAATCATATGACAGTAGAGTTATTAATATCTTAAATGTAATATGCACTTCATAATTGACACATCACAGAGCAATACAAGAAGAAGAAACACGTCGAAGAAGATTATTTAGCAGCAACATAATGTAAGTGTAATGTTTCAGATCCAATATCTCACCGAAAGGCGACCGCGAAGGCGACGGTGCAGAATGCTCTGAGAAAGTTGACTGAGAGGAATTATTGATTGTGCAGGATATAACTTGATTTTGTGATTTATATAAGCATTTTTGACAATTAACTTTGCGAACTTATTGCGAGGACAATAGGTGTAGGTGTATCTGACGGAACTTGATGCTTTCATTGTTTTTGTTATAACTTATTTACAATGTCATTATAGTCTTTTATTAGTGTTGATTTAATCGAGGCTGTATCGATACTCTTGCCAAACGTAGCATATACTCACGTGTTTTTAGATTTCATGTAAATTAAAAGAATCTCATCACTGACAGAAGACTGTCTTTAGTGGCAAATTTAGGTATAATACTTATTGCAAAGAATCTCTCACTGAATTCGAAGTATCCTAAAAGTCATACAAAAATTAGAATTAAAATGTAACTTGAACAATTCCGAATGTAAGGCATTTGGATTAACAAATCAGATTAATTATGAATAGGGTGTAGCTAGTTTCACACAGATTCATCAAATTCAATATACAGATAGTATTTATGAATTGTTTTGTATGAAGTTTGTTGGCTTTCTCCAAAGCGGAGCGGAGTTCCGAGTGCCGCACAGTTGATACAGCTTGTTAAGCTGAACAGATTTGTTACTGTTAAATAAATATACGATTGTCTATTGAAGTGTAATAATATATTTTGCAAAGAGTGGACTTTTTGTTAAGTGTTTATTGTAAATTGATTCTTATGTGCCTTTATAAAACATAAGTGACTGGATTTGATATAGTCCATTTTATTGAAATATATAAAATGACACAAATTTTAGAGTGTGTGTTTGCACAAATACGTTTTACTCAACATTATTAACTATAATTTTTCTTAGTTACTATCAATTTACATTTTTTTATGTGACCCTAAGTCAGTTTAAGTTTAAATATTTGTCATAATCAATAAAGTATTGAATGCTAAGTCACGACGTAACAGTAATCGAATAGAATGGTGCTTAGATGATTTCATTAGGGATAACTATTTATAGACCGGACTTGTTATAGACTCACACAAAACGTGTATATTTTTAGCAATAGCGTTTTTCAGTTTTAAATGTATTATTGTAAACTGCTGTTCGTTCCACTCAACTAGTACTGTATACTCGTTTCTCATTATTATTTTGCTGAACAAGTCAGGGAGCGGCTAGCTAGATCATCACTCCATCAGTGGTGTTAACAGTTAAAAAGCAATAAATTTACGCAAATCCGTTCATCTTCGTAATTTCGAATCTATTTATTAATTTTTATTAGAATTGAAAATTATTTATTGGTGTGTGGTGATTTTTAATGTTTCTCTTTTTGTCATAGTTACCGCGGTGACATTGGTACTGTGATTCTTACGATTGATATTAAATTTGCTATCACACACGTTTTGTATTGAATGTGAATAAATTATATATAGTTATAAAATGTGTTTTTGTTATTTATATCATCCGAAGTAAAGCAAGTCCCTACATCCAAGATGCGTTTCTCGCAAGCATCATTATTGCAACCGAATTTATTCGTTGGTAATTAGCAATCGAAAGTTAGCGATTTTGTCGTTATCTCTGTAGGGACTGCCAGCCCAGTTACACAAAGTCATTATGATTTAAGAGTGTGTGGCCAGGTTTTGAGGTGGAAGGTAAAACTACTGGCTGAATGGTCAAAATCGGCTGAATCATCAATAAAAACCACCCACACCCATACTGACCTAATTTGTGAGGTTCTTCAGAAAGGGTAGTTGGTGGTGGTGGTGGTAGGTGTGTGGTACTTTCATAATAATATGGCCAGATTTATGAATGTGGACGAGATAAAGGAGTAATTCAGGATCCTAGTGGCGTTCTGTGGTTCTCCCTACGCCATGTACATACATACACTTATGCCCTTTCCCATGGGGCCCGTCATTTGCTAGAGAAACAAACAGTGCTGCCGAGCACATCGATTATGCTACCGCGTGTGCTGTAGCATTTCGTTTATTTCTCTAGCAAATACGGTTCTGAGCGACAGAAAAGGTTAGGAGCAAGATAGATGATATTTATTATAATAGACGCTTTTATTAGAGATGAGGTTTGACCCCAGATATTCGCTTTTCAAAAGAAACTCAAATATCGGTATGAATTTGGTATTTATTATGATATTACATTGACATTTCAAGTACTTGTAAATACAAGTAAAAAATATGAAAAAAGAACAATCTGTATACATTTGGTTATATAATATTATGATATTACAATTTAGTACCAGTACGAATGTAATTCATATTAAATTTATATAGTATAGTTTTTGCAAATCACGAGCGCGCGTCTTATGACTTAAAGTCATTGACATAAGGGTTAAACTGCTATGACTAACGCGCGGTAGTGAAATGCTACAGCTAGAATTTGTGTGGTTTTCATGCGGCGATAGTTTGTAGTTCTTCGTAGTACTTGCTGTCTTTTTCTGCTAGAAGTTCGAGGATATCATCGATATCTGTGTTCGGGAAACGTTCCACCCAGGATTTGATCATGCCTTCGGCCGTCGCTGGGTAGCGCTTCAGGTCTATTTCTTCACCTGAAATGTCAAGGATTTTAGTATTTTGTCAGTCAGTGACAGAAAGATTGATAAAATCTTTTTGGACTACCTATAGAATGGAGGTGCAGTCCTTTCAGTTGAAACAAGCGCTTTCTATCTTTTCTGGCCTTTTGAGCGCCACAGTCACGTATAGACGACAAGCCGAACAAGCAAAAAAGTGCCCTAAGAAGGTACTTTTTGGCTTGTCGTCTTACTTGACCGTGGCGGTCAATGGGTTAACCTTTTGAGCGCCACAGTCACGTATAGACGACAAGCCGAACAAGCAAAAAAGTGCCTTAGACTGTCGACTTAAGGTACTTTTTACCCGACTGCGCAAAGCAAAGAAGGGTTATGTGTTTATCAGTCTATGTATGTATGTATGTATGTTTGTTCCTATGTGGCATTGTAGAGGCCAAACGCCTTGGCCGATTTTGATGATCCGTACGTCAATCGATTCGTCTTGACCTCGCGAGTGTCACTAAAAACATTACAGTAAACAATACTCACTATAGTAACAACTAGTCGCCATATTGTCAAAATGAAAAAAAAAATATTGGACGCACCACGTCAAGTGGGGTATCGTTGAATAGGTATTTGAAAATGAATATTAGGTTTCCTTTATCATTTTTCATTTTATAAAACCGTTTAGGATATATAACGGTTTAAAGTTATTAGAACAAACAATATCGCATTTCTGACTTTTAGCCGGATTTTTTTACGTGTACGGAATGAATATAAAATCGAATCGAAATCTACCGTATTATAATAGTTATAACGAAGTTAATGAAAACTGACTAAAAAGTGTTAAATAAAAAAATGTAGTTAGAAAACTAAAAAACCCGACTGAAAAAACGGAAAAGCAAAAAACAAGCACATTTTAAATTAAACAAAACTTGGAAGCAGGCGGGGTTCATTTGAATATTAAATTATGAAATGAAAATAGAATGGACCCCGCCTGCTTCCAAGTTTTGTTTAATTTAAAATGTGCTTGTTTTTTGCTTTTCCGTTTTTTCAGTCGGGTTTTTTAGTTTTCTAACTACATTTTTTTATTGGCTTGTCGTCTTACTTGACCGTGGCGGTAAATGGGTTAAGGGACTTTTTGCACCCTTCGTAATGCGCACTTGGACGTAAAGAAAGAAGAAAATATCGTTGAGGAAAGTTTTGTGTATGAATGTGGAGAGATATCAAAGAAACCATGAATGGACTGTGAAACGAATTAAATTTCGATATGCGTAAAAGCAACACGAACAATAAATTGGCAATTATTTCCAATTTTTTGTGCAAGGATCATATTGCAAGAAAGGTGGTGTCTGATGAGTTGACGAGTAATAGAGAATTTATGGAAGAAGAAATGCTGCGCCGACGCCATATTAATAAGGAAAAGGGATAGAGAATGAGGGCCTGTGGACGGTGACTAATATAGCTCGCCGTCCGTCCGTCTTATGGCGACGACAGGCCGTGTCGACGGCAGATGTCAGCAACATTGTAGACAACAGGTTGTTCCAAAGAGATACCGCGGCCTCGACACATAGGGCTAAGAAGGAACATGGGTGGTTTTTAGTCAGTAGAAGTCTGACTGTCTGACACTCCCTGCCGCTCTGCCCAGAGCGGGAGGAGTCATTTGATGATTTCCCACCCTCCAAAAAAAAAGGGCTACAGAATGATGTTATAATGCGCACTTACCTTTGTTGCTGTTCACAAGGCAGGTGTTGGGTTGAACAAAGATGTTGCGCGGCTGTTTGTGCAGCAACACGATCTCGCGCCAGCGGCCCCAAGGCTCGTCCAGCCGGCTGTACTTCTCGAACAACTTCTCTCCGGCTTCGAAGTCAGCTGTAGCCTTTATCGTCTGCAGTTGTACCAGGAAATCACCTGGAATTTGATGAGATATGCGTCAAGTTATCGAATCGAGTGCTACGTACTTGCACTGCTGTTACTCGGCTTCGGTTTTGTGAATACCGATTTTCGATAGTACGATGATTCGATTGGATACGACTGACGATCGAATGGTTGTGAATAGCTATGCTGCAGTCGTTCATCCCAAAATAAATAAAACCATTTTCGTTTTATAATGGTTAGTTATCGATCCCCACCACGTCGAATTTTGTTAGCTACCGTAACTTCACTTTGCTATTGACGATATGAAATTGGTCTCCCGAAGGCCTTAGAAAAATATATTCATACAAAAACCAAGTCATTTAAGACAGCATGCGACTTCAAGGTTATCGCGTCGAAAACTGTCTACCTATTCAAATTCTATACATCGTTTTCCTACTTACCAATAATTTTCTTCCCCCGTGTAGCGAGGTGTTCTCTCTGCAGCGTGAGAAGCAGATCCTTGCCAGGTTCGGACTCCGTAATGGTGAGCATGCCTTCGCCCTCCAGCTCCAACAGACGCATCAGCACGAAGCGAGCACGGGCGTGGGCCTGGGATAAAATTAATAGCCCTTTGTAATAACTACGAATGAACTATTTGATATCGATGATAGTATAGCAGTGATAGTCATATGTCTTGGATTCGAACCCAAGGCGGCGCTTCTGATTTTTCGGATTCTTGTGCGTATTGTATAATTATTATTATCACTTGCGTTCGTAAAGGAAAACATCGCAAATCATACAACAGGAAATCAGCATTCCTGAGAGATATTTCATGACGGCATGTAAAGCCAAATCTGAAACCTATGGGCGGTATACAAAACTGACACCTGGGGCTCAATTCTACAAAATAATCAATTTGTGAATAGTGTGTAAGCAGTGTCTCAATAGAATAGTCATTGACATTTAATTTTGGTATTCTACAAATTATTTATGGTCATTGACTTGCCACTGTAGTGACATTGAAACGCCATGTAGTCTGTAAATATATTTCAAGTGAAATCTGACAGTTGTGTCTATCGTGTTTGGCTATCGAACTGCCATTGTGAAGCCATCGAACAACGACACGTCTTTTCCCTATGGCATATTTTTTTTTTTTTTTAACCCTTGCCCCACACTAGGAATTTCTCCTGTATCGTGGGTGCGTTCAAAACATTTAAACTCACATACACAAATACCCAGACCCGGAACAGCTATCTGTAGGTCTTACAAATATTTGTTCCGTGCGGGGATCGAACCCGCGACACGCAGCGCGGCAGTCCATTGCTTGAGCCACTGCGCTAACCGTGTCGTCAATATGTCTGTAGTGTGTCGATAGAGTGTCAATGGCGTGTTGCTTATCTCTAAGTTACAGAATTGGGCCGCAGGTTACGCACTAAATACACAAAAAAAACCTCAATATTAGCAAGGTAACGGGGAACTAAATTTGGTTTGTTACTTACAAGTTTTTAGAGATTTGAGAGCAAATTCCACATTCTCCGTCCAGACAGGTGTTGTCTGTTGGAAAACTGCTCGACGTACTTATATGTTTACTAGCTGACCCGCGCAACTTCGTCTGCGTCACATAAATATAGCTATAACCTTTCTCGATATATCGACTATCTGACATTAATTAAGCTAAATCGTAACAAATAAAAAATCTTATCTTTCCTCTTTATTACAATAGTTTAGATGGTTTAGATTATATTAAAGTGTGAATTACTATAAAATCTATCTCTTACTGTTAAATATACTATAACACTCTGTACTTGTAAACATTATGATGCAGTAAATAATTTGAATTTCCCGGAGGCCAGCCAGAATCCCCCGTACCTACATTGCGACGCAACCCGCGTAATTATTTTTCCGCGCGGGTATTTTTACATTGCGATATCTTCTAAGATATTTGTAAACTGTATAGAGTAAAGAGCACAAATATTCTATATTAAATTTCCGTTCTAACGAACACATTTATTTTGATATAGATTAATACCATATGGGTTAAATAAGCTTCGCAAAAAATAATTCTTTTTACCCTAACATTTTAATAATAAAAAATGGTTACAGTGAGTCAATCTTAAAAGATAGACAGATGCTGTCGCGGACTTTTTTTTAGAACTTTTAAAGACGAATAATTACTTCATACATAATATTCTCGTAACTTAAACCGTTTTCGCAGCGCACGCAACGGAAGCTCTCAGAAAGGAATTTTCTTTTCCCGTTTTTGCAACATTTCTCATTTATGCTCCGCTCCTATTGGTAGTAGCGTGATGTTATATAGCCTATAACCTTCCTCGATAAATGAACTATCCAACACAAATATAATTTTTCAAATCCAACCAGTAGTTCCAGAGTTTATCGCGTTCAAACAAACAAACTCTTCAGCTTTATAATATTAGTATAGATTACATGAATGTGCGAGATCTAGAATTTCGGAGACGTCTTAGTCCGTGTGTGGTTGTTTGGATTTCCCCATAAAGATAGTAGTATTCATAGATACAGTACCTGCAGCCAAGTCTTGGTGGCAGGCTGGTACATCTCGGTAGCCTTAGCAGCTCCGTTCCACAGCAGACTCAGCCAGTTCACGTAGGTTACATCCTCCGCTTCTTGACCCTCGTATCCGAAGATTCTGAACAATACAATTTAGCTTAAAATTAATATAACAACGGAAACAATTTGAATGATACAACTTTCAAGTTATTAAAGCCGACCCCAACGTAGTTCGGAAAAGGCTAGACAGATAATGATGAAAATTATGACTTTTCAAGTTACGAAGTACACTAGTGTGTACTTGGGCCCCGACTCCCCAATATACAAACAGTGTTCTGTCTGTTTTTGGCATTTTTTTTTTATGGCGAATCTGTCATAAACTCACAAGTACTCACAACCGAGAGACCGATGAGCTGTTGGTCAATTTAGACCTTTTTCGGAGTCCCTGAAACTGGAAGTTTCTCACATACCTAATCTTCTTAGCGTGTCGATGGCAATCTAAATTGTGTCAGAACAGAGCTACTATAGTTTGGCACTTTCGATAGCGTCCATCCGTTCCTCTGACAGGACACGATATGTGCACCATCGTTTGTGGAATAGCACTACATTTACGCTCCAGGGCAGTCATGAATGAAACACAATGATTGTAGTTTTAATACTAAAAATTAATAAACACTATTTTAAGCTTTCACGATTAATTTTTTACTCACTTCAGTATCTCGGGAATCAGCGACAGATATAACCCAACGGCCTCAGCGCGGCACTCTTCGAAAGCAGATCCTAGTGTCGTGAACGTGCCGTCATACGTCTCTCCCGGCTTGTACCACTTTTCGATCTCCTTACCTGGGAAATAGAGAGTATACCGTAGTATATTTTATTATACACAAAAATGTATACACAGATCTTTTACAATGTTCTGTCTGTCTTATACTACAAGTTCGAGAAGTGTGGTGATGTGGTTATTTTTAAAGATGTGGTATGCGTGTAAACCTTCATGCTGAATCGAAAAATAAGGTAATTCCCGTCGGGGCTGCGGGTTGTTCGAAAGAGATACCGCGGCCTCGGCACAAGGGCTAACAAAGAACATGTGTGGTTTTTAGTCAGTAGCAGTCTGACACTCCCTACCGCCCAGAGCCAGGGGAGGGAAGAGGGGGGAGTCGTTTGATAAAAAAAGGTAATTCTACAAAAAGAGAATAATGTTTGCCCATTTAGACAATAGAATGTGTGATTAGGTACTGACATTTTGTAAAGGATAGTTTTAATACATGATGTTTATACCATTTTTGATGTCTGTATCACCATCATTTGCCAGCCTTTTTCCAACTATGTTGGTGTCGGGTTCCAGTCTAACCGGATGCAGCTGAATACCAGTATTTTACATGGAGCGACTGCATATCTGACCCCTAAATCCCAGTCAGTACTGGCTAATACGATACCCCTTGGTAAGGCCGGTTGTCAGGCTTTTTTTTGTGATGTCTGTATTCACCTAATTTAGAATATTAGTGCTATTAAAATAGTAGAATTACCAGTAAGTGGGTTCTTGACCTTCTCCTTGTCAAAGTTGAAGGTTCCGTCGGGTTTCTGCTGCAGAAGCTTACCGCTGCCGTGGCCGAGCAGTTCATGTAGACCTACTTGTACCTGTTAGGAATAGAAGTACAGAGTTAGTGTTGACTATAAAAAAGTACCTATATGATTGTCTTTGTCTCTTGTCACTTGATTTTATATGTCTGTGAAAGTCATGCTAATACACCAGTTTATTTTAAAAATATATTTCTTATTTAATCCTCGAAACCTAAACCAGCATCTCTCAATCAGTAACAGTTAGTATGACACATAAGATTTCACTACATACATATTATAAAACAAAGTCCTCCGCCGCGTCTGTCTGCTGTGTGTTCGCGATAAACTGAAAAACTACTGCAACGATTTTCATGCTGTTTTCGCCACTGAATAGAGTAGTTCTCGAGGAAGGTTTATATATTTTTTTCAAAGTTCTACCCTTAAGGGAGTTAAATAGGGGATGAAAGTTTGTTGGGATACTTTTCGACATTCACGCGGCTGAAGCTGCGGGCATAAGCTAGTTTAGAAAAATAATGTCTTGGAGCTGTGAGTGACGGAGATATCATCAACTTCATTCTCCTTCCCGTATCTCAATTTGGCGCAGCATCTCTTCTTCTATAAGTGACGGAGACGAAGTGATGAAGAGAAAAATGAGGACTCAAAGCCTGTACCCAGTGTTTTAGAAACCGATGGGTTACATCCGCTGTGTGGTGTGTTATGCGGCACCTTTAAATTATACTTAGTTATGGGGAACGTAGGCGCGAGAATAAGTAGTAGAAAACTACAAAAAATAGTATATTATACAAAAGATAAGAAAAAAAAGTTATCAAATGTTAAAAAGCATCTAGGAATCTACATGGTCTATCACACATTCACAGTCGGTAAAAAGAATCTATACAAATAATATTATGCTTTATGGCAGCGCAAACTTACTTCAAAGGAAGCAACCCTGTATTTTTCTAGCAGCACCTTGTCGCTGTTGTTGAGGAACGGAATGACGGCCTCCTTGTACGCAGCCGGGATCACGTTGCCTAGGGACACGTTCTTAAAGCCGAAGTTCTGACGGATCTCGTCATCTGTAATACAAAGTAAATATCATCTTCCTACCCTTGGTCCAATGTTACTTAGGGTCGGCTGTAATACAAAGTAAACGTTTATAATCAATCAGTAATGCCAGTTTTCTATTTAAGTCGCGAGTAAATAGGCTTCTTCTGGGTAAGCTTGTTCCATCGTCGGTCGATCTCATCTCTGCCCTTAGGGCAATATTTAGGTCAAGAGTAAGCCGACTTCAAATAAAAAAAAAATAAGTTTTCTTTAACACTAAGCGAAATTTAACGCAATGCCTAAATATCCACAACTGAAATTTTAACCCTGCAGAGATAGGAGTAAAAAATCGAATAGTGCACTTAGGCACTGAAATGACATTACAGTCGTTAGATCAGGTCTTCGCTATCTTTTAAAACCATTTAATAAGGGCCGCAGTACATACTTACGACGGCAATTTACGATTTTGTGACTTTGTCGATGTTTTAGCTACTAAAAACTGGTTAAGGCTCCTTCCACGAAATCATCTCATTTTGATCAACTTTGATCGGTTGGTGTGGGAAATCTATGAAGAATTTGAAGCTTCCTTTTGGCTATTATAAGAGACGAGTTCTTTTTCTGGTGGACAGTGGACAAGAATTTTCAAAATAATGTTTATATTAATGGCAATCACCCGTATTCAAAAGCCCTTTTCCGCAAAAATACCGATCGAGTTAAGTTTGGCTTAGCCGAACATAACACTACAAACGATTCTAAACATTAAAAAAATATAAATAACATCACCATATGGTCTACTGGAGTACCAAGAAGTCAGATTTTCGACTTCAATACAAAAAATAGCAGAAAAAAAATGTTAAAACATCGCAATTTTTACAAAATGTCTCGACAAATAAGATTTTTTTTCTATACCTTAGAATCACTTTAGAGAAAATTCAAAAACTACGTATTAATTTTAAGGTAACCTTCTAATAGAATCGTATTTTTATTTTATCAATAATCTATAATTTCATTTCGTAAATTGAATCCAAAGTTAACTATAACTATATTATCGACCGCGCAAACTCTATCTCGCCAGTACGAATCGGCCACTGCCAAAGGGCGGACGTATCGCTTTGTGTCACAAACGCTCCCGTGTTTTTCGTAAACATATTTTCTAGATTGTAAGCCGATTACCACAATTTGATACACTTATTAATTTTGATCAAACATGTTTTTTTTGCTAATTTGTAAAGATTTCTAAATTTTTTTTCATCTTCATATCGAAGTCGAATTTCACGATCGATTGTTGTTGTCGATTGTACTTCGATATATATTTTTAACCGACCTCCAAAAAAGAGGAGGTTCTCTATTCGTGTTTGTATGTCTGCGAATATATTCGTCAATTGTGGACTGATTTTCAAAATTCTTTTTGTCTTGGGAAGGGTATACTCCCGAGGTGGTCCCATTGTCACCAAGTCAGTTTCTGATGATGGGAACTCTGAGAAATTGAGGGCAACCCTCGAATATCATAGGCGCACTCAACGTTTTCCATACATTTTCAGAAGCTGTTCAAGTATTTGCGTCTGATAATCATAATTTTATGTGGCTGCGCTGATGACGGAAGGTGCAACTCCTCAACGGTCAGGACTTGAAAGAAAATTCCTTCAAAATTATACGTACCTATGGAACGATAGTTGTATTCTTTCAGGCTATTAGGTTGAACTGATGATAGACGGTAAATCTCATTAACCGACTTAAAAAAAAGGAGGTTCTCAATTCGTCGGCTAGGAAAATTTTAGGTTTTTCCGTCATGGGTGTCGTTTTCATGGTTTTTGGGGTCGCTGATTACGAAAATGAGGTCAAAATGAAAATCCAAGATGGCGGCCAGTAAAATTTTTGGTTTTTCCGTCATGGGTGTCGTTTTCATGGTTTTTGGGGTCGCTGATTACGAAAATGAGGTCAAAATGAAAATCAAGATGGCGCCGACGAAAATTTTTGGTTTTTCCGTCATGGGTGTCGTTTTCATGGTTTTCGGGGTCGCTGATTACGAAAATGAAGCCAAAATGAAAATTCAAGATGGCGGTTAGGAATTTTTTTGGTTTTTCCGTCATTGGTGTCGTTTTCATGGTTTTTGGGGTCACTGATTACGAAAATGAAGCCAAAATGAAAATCAAGATGGCGCCGACGAAAATCTTTGGTTTTTCCGTCATGGGTGTCGTTTTCATGGTTTTCGTATTCGCTGATTACGAAAATTGAAAACTGAGTACACTACACACCCCTGATTACGCATTGCATATTCGCCCATTATGTGCTTTAGCGTATTTTCAATCAGAACAAGTTATCAACGCTTTTGACGAACTGCTCGAATCTCAGTTTTATATTGTGCATTCTGGCCTCCTCCGACAAGTCATTGATTATTTTGAAGATAACTGGATCGGAAGGTTGGAAAGACGGGGCAGGTGAGCTCCTAGATTTCCTATTGATCTGTGGAATACTTTTGATGCAGTTCTTCAGGAAATTCCCCGAACGAACAACTCCGTTGAAGGCTTTCACAGGGGATTCTCGTCACTTCTAACGGCTCATCACCCATTGTTACGGACGCCAAACTTATAGAATCTTAATCAATAATTAACTTGATTAAGTAGATTAGCTATATATTGAATGCCTAGAATAAGTATATAAGAGACTTCTATAATTAAAGCTTAACGAGTGTAATGTAACTTAACTTAGGAATAAACAGTAAAAGTTAGCTAATAGTAATGTAAACAGAACCCTAAAATCAGTCTAACTTCAATTCTTTAAGTTCTATAAATGTATAACATAAGTTTTACTTAAAGAACCTATGTATTTTAAAGTCTGTCGAGAATAGGTACGCAAGTTATGGAAAATTCTACTCGTACTATGACAAAGTCCCACATTAAAAATTTAATAATGTTTGTGATTGGGCAATTTGAAAGGCTGTATTCTAATCCAATAGGAATGCCTTAATTTTATCCAATAGGAATCTGGCCCAACGGTCACTTTAATCCTGGCGTTTCTACTGGATATTTGCGCGGGAAACGCCATGCACCTTGCCGCTAGCTGCGTCAAGGTGTAATAGGATATAAGACGCAAGGTTTTGTACTGCGATTACAGTCGACAGTGATCTCTCCTACTAGTAACATCTCTAAGTGTAAATAAGTACTAAGTAAGTTAAATAAATCCTTTATTTTTCTATTCTATATAAAACAGTGTTTTTATTCTTGTGTGAGGCCACAGTTTGGTCTCGTGGTGTCTCCTTGTCTACGTAAATACAAATCATACAGTCCACTCATTGATATAATAAAACCCAAGATACACACTCCGCGTCTCAAAACCGTCCGCTTAAAATGAGTTCACAATGAACTCATTTCAAATAGTCTCGCGTCGCTCGCGTCTCTGCACGGTCGTACAAAATACTTTTTATATTGCTTTTTATAACTGCATTGTAAAAGGAATCTGCGTAAGGTTAAATTTGCCAAAAAAAAAATGTTTATAGTGACGATAACTACATGTAGTAGTGCGTGTATTGGTGAGTGTTTGGGCGACTGCTTCGACTGTTTGTTTTGTTCGAGACTGTGCATCTAGGGTTTTATTATATCAATGAGTCCACTACGGACATTCTACGATCATTCCAGTCTTTAGGCTGAGTCTAGTGAAATAGATCTCAGAGTCCCTAACACCCATCTATATGGAAGTTTTTGGATGAACTTCGTCGGCAGCAAAGCCTGACAGAGCTGAAACTGGAGCAAAATTTGTCTCGTGGATTACACCCAACTAGGCGGCCAAGATATAGGCAAACACCAGCAAGATTGAAAGATTAGTTGAATCATTTGAAGAGAGACCACTCCCAGATTACTTACCGGCCATTGCTCATAATTTTGAATTCCAACAAATATGATTAAAAAAATACATTAAAAAAAATACGAAACAAACAAAATGATTAAACGTAAAAAACTAAAATGCATAAAAAGGAGAATGGGCAAAATGGTCTATGAGCGGCCAACAACGAAATTGGTATTTAATGAAAGTACTATTACTAAGGACTAACTTTTACTATGAACGTAACATTGTAGCTCATTTAGAAAAAAAGATACATGTAGGTGAAATACTTAGATAATAAGTGCAAGAAATGTGCATACCCATTTTATGAAAGACTTAATATGTTATCTTAAACTTAGTTTATGTATTCAAAAGTATTTCAAAACGTTGTCAACATACCGTTCACAAGACTCAACCCAAAAACGGGTTTATTACATGGACCTGCACCTGAGTCCAACGGACCAATGAGCTTTGAGTGTAAAAAAAAAAGAGCCGGCGCGAGGAGCTCGCCGCTTAATAAGAACTGCCACTCAGGTCGATCTTTAGGTAAAGCTGTGCTTGCCTAGGTCGGTCGGTGGATGGGTGACCGCCCGACATATCGAGTTTCCTCCGTGCCTCGGAAAGCACGTTTAGCTGTTGGTCCCGGCTGCCATATATATAGATCTTTGGCAGTCGTTACAGGTAGTCAGTAACCTGAAATTCTGACATCCAGTCTCACCAAAGGGTATTGTATTACCTAGTATTAACTGGGTTGTGGAGGTCAGACAGGCAGTCGCTTCATGTAAAATACTAGTATTCACCATTCCGCCGCACGCCGCACCATTCGGCCGACAAACACAAAATAGAGAAGCAATAGCTCATTATTATTGCAGTTGTTTGAGTGGAAGGCGCACAATCGGTTGCTGCGCAAACGTAATGTGTGTAGTGTGTTATCTGGCATGGGCTAGACATCAAGACGAGGATATTTTATTATCGGCATCAGAACTCAGTGCTATTATTGTACATTAAATGTATGAATGCACAATGATGTACAGTGTATCCTGATGACGGCAATAAAACATCCTCGTCTTGATGTTTAGCCTATGTACATTAAATGTATTAATGTATAATAATGTACATTGTACAGTGTGTCCTGATGACGGCAATAAAATATCCTCGTCTTGATGTTTAGCCTATGTACATTAAATGTAAATGTTCTGATGCCGTTATCATTATTATTATTTTTGGCGAGTTTTGTCAGTGTTGAAAATAAATGTATTCAGTGTTTAAAATAAATGTATAAATGTATTGAATGACTTCAATACTTTTATTTCCTTATTTAAGACTAAATCTTAGTTATAATACGCTAAATCACAGGCCGACATATATCTAAAATAATAATGTATTTAATTCCATTAATAATTACACCACAGATATAAAACTTCTTGAGGGTGATTGTAGGGTGATAGTAAACCAAAAAAAAAAAAAAATTGTTCCTGGCCGCTGATAGACCAAGCGCCATACGATTTTGCCCATTCTCCTTTAAAAGAAATAATCATATCTATCTGGGGTCAAAGTCTACATACTGCATACTGCCAATGACCTTTTTTTTTTACAAAATAAGCCAGCATTCCTTCAGTCGTGATCGAGATTCTTGACCTCGAAAGCACAAAACCTAACAAAAAATCAAATGTTTTTTTTTCCTTCATCACGTATAATAATTTGGTAATTGTGTATAAAAATCAATGAAAAAATAAAAAAAAAAACACAAAAGCTAACAAAAAATCAAATATTTTTTCCCCTTACTTAAAATAAATACTTAAAATCTGATTTGAACATTGTGTATAAAAATCAATGAAAAAAAACAACCAAAAAAAACGCTGGGTATCAGTCCACCACCACGTGGTGCCCGGTGGAAACGTGATAACGGCTAACGGACTATTGAATGACAATGCCTATAATTCCATTTTTTTCCTGTTCATGTTATTTTACGTCAGCGCCATCGTGGATTATCATTTTGACCTTATTTTCGTAGTTGGTGACCCCGAAAACCATGAAAACGACACACATGACGGAAAAACTAAAAATTTCGTCAGCGCCATCGTGGATTTTCATTTTGACCTCATTTTCGTAATCAGCGACCCCAAAAACCATGAAAACGACACCCATGACCGAAAAAACCAAAAAATTTCCTGACCGCCATCTTGGATTTTCATTTTGACCTCATTTTCGTAATCAGCGACCCCTAAAGCCATGAAAACGACACCCATGACGGAAAAACTAAAAATTTCGTCAGCGCCATCTTGGATTTTCATTTTGATCTCATTTTCGTAATCAGCGACCCCAAAAACCATGAAAACGACACCCAGGACGGAAAAACCAAAAAAATTCCTGACCGCCATCTTGGATTTTCATTTTTACCTCATTTTCGTAATCAGCAACCCCAAAAACCATGAAAACGACACCCATGACGGAGAAACCTAAAATTTTCCTAGCCGACGAATTGAGAACCTCCTTTTTTTTAAGTCGGTTAATGAGATTTACCGTCTATCATCAGTTCAACCTAATAGCCTGAAAGAATACAACTATCGATCCATAAGTACGTATAATTTTGAAGGAATTTTCTTTCAAGTCCTGACCGTTGAGGAGTTGCACCTTCCGTCATCAGCGCAGCCACATGAAATTATGATTATCAGACGCAAATACTTGAACAGCTTCTGTAAATGTATGGAAAACGTCGTTATGTGCGCCTTTGATATTCGAGGGTTGCCCTCAATTTCTCAGAGTTCCCATCATCAGAAACTGACTTTGACAATGGGACCACCTTGGGAATATACCTTTTCAAACAAAAAAAATAATTTTGAAAATCGGTCCGTATGTTTTTTTTATGTGTGTCCGCGCATATCTCCGACAATTAGTGTGGACAGATTTTCAAAATTATTTTTTTTGTTTAATTAAATAATGTTTCCGTCTCTTTTAGACGGAAACATTATTTATTTTTGACGTGTTAAAGTGCTTTCACAATCAATTTACAACAAATATTAAAATCTGTGATTAAAATATATATCATAATTTTTGATTTTTATTCATATAACACCAAATTGAACCATTTTTATGTTGATTGATATACTGTACCTATACACAAGTACACAACACACATTCCAGACTTTTTTTCAAAGCCGTACGCGTGTACTTACTTACTATACAATTATGTCACCTAAAATAATAATCGTCTAGATGATCAAATTTTTCAACCGTAGTTCAACGCTCGAAATGTCCGTGTGTGCGTTCGTCGGTGTTATCGCTGCACACAAACATAGCATCGCACCGAAATTGCCTAAAGTTCCGCAAGGCTTGTCTGTACAAGGCCTCTTAAATCGGCGATCGCTGATGCTTAGTAGCGTAAGATATACATACAATTAGGAATGTTGATGCCAGCAGGGATCCCGCTTCCAGAGAAAGTCATGACATCTAAACTGGTGAAGTCAGGTCTTAGGAAGGTGTCTTTCTCCAGGTCTTCGCCCCAAGGCAGGTATTTGATGAACCGTTCGGCTCCTTCGACGAGGGCGCCGAATTTCTTGGACATTTCTTTGTTGACCATGGCTACGAAGCCCTCAAACTCACCGCGCTGACCACTCGGGTCGCGGTAGGTCTCAATGAAACCTTGATATCTGTGGATGATCACAAATGACGCATGAAACATGTGTTGATGACTTAAAAAGACGTATTGTATACTATTAAGTGAACAACATTAGTTTAAATGTATTTGTAATCACGTTCTTGCAAACGGCTCTAACGATTCCGACGAAAGTTGCAATATTGAGTTGAGTCTCATATCTAGAAAAAAACTCTGTCGCCCAGGTATTATACCAGTAATTCTAAACTTCACTAAAGTTGAAATTAACAAACATACTTTGTTGTCTAATCATTTTGATTAGAAATAAAATAAACGTAGACCCAACAATTTCCGAAAGAATAGGTAGCAATGTGTAGGCATTATATCTTATTCGTATAAGAATTACCTAAATTTCACAATTACTTACGTTTCAATAATCGGCCCCTTATCCTGGATCCAAAACCGACTGCCCTCCTTATGCTCGTTCAAGTTGCCGTCCTTGAAACTCTTCACATAATGTTCTAGCATGTTCTTCTGGTTGTCATTGGCTGCGTACTCTCGCGCCATAGTCAAGTTGTCATTGACAAGCTTCATGAGTGGCGAGTAGTCCCCTCGGGTGACTTGGAAATAGGCCCCCTTGTATTTCTCTATGGCCATGGTCAGGCCTGGACTTGGTTCCGTTTCCACGCTGGCCAAGTGGATGGTGTATAATGGTACTGTAGAATAATAAGTTCGTAATATAGTGCCTATTTTAAGTGCGCCAAAAAAAAGGCGGTTTACACAAAATACTTGTTTGACGGCTTTGTGAAGGGTCTGTTTACACCTTGTATATATATTATAGTTGCTCCTTGAAAAGTACTTGAAAAGGCAACTACCATAAAAAAACGAATTAAATGTAAGTGTAAAGTGTGCATTATTATCTTGATTTCTGATAGTGAAATTGAGGTTTATTTAGTAAGCTAAATTAGGTTTGCAATGAACACAAAAATTAAAGCAGTTTTAATTAATTTGTTCTTTAGTAGGTACTTACAGCCATCCTCAGCAGTGGTTTTGAATGTTCGACAAATGTATGCTTCTAGGAGTTTAGTCTTCATCCAGTCATTAACTAAGTTGGAATCTTCTTCAGTTACATTACTAGAGAAATAGGTGGTCACGCCCTAGAAACAATGTACTGGAATTATTATATTATTGTAAGGAATTGTATTGTTATTCGCAAGATTATTTTGAACTGGTTGTTTATTTATAAATTATTTACTATGATAATGAAAAAAGAATGAAAACATTAGGCACACTACACATTATAAATACTTTCTTTTTCTACATTCAAAATATTGGTAATCACATCTCATCAGAGATGATATTAGAGAATCATAAAAATAATGAGTTAGGAATAAAAATTACGCTTGAAGTGCTTAACATTTTCTGGATTATTCAGCTGAAACTGACCTGTGGAGCTAACCCAAGACGGGTGAGTCTCGGAGAAATGCTATACACAAACTTCTCTACTTGTTGCCAAAGCTTCAATATGTGTTGAGGATCATCTGCATAAGCTTTAGAACTCTTCACAATAAGCTCGAATGCGTTATTAGGTAAATTCGGAATAAACTTTGTATCACCAAAACCTTTGTAGTTTCCGCTGTTGGCAACTACACCTCCAGCGTATACCAAAAATGCCTGAAAACCACAAAAGAACAATAATAGGATGTTTCTCAACCACAAAATAGTAAATAGATAAAGTGTTTTTTTGTTCATAGGATGTGGTGAAGTTATCAGTTCTATTTTATTAATGGGAACAATAAATATAAAATATTTTAGTAATGAAGTCTTTAAAATAACATTTATTTATTTTCTCCATCTTACGACTATCTTTACAGAGTTACCTAAAGCGATAGTGTACACAATAACAATACATACATCTATCTATACTATTCTATACTTATCATAAAATCGCTAAACTCGTCTGATATTTCGACACTCCTCAGCGAGATTTGATGAGATTTTCGCCAATATTTAAAAAATTGGAATATTTATACATCATCCCAAAAAAAACTATGTTTTGGCAAGTCACTAAAAATGTTCGAAACAGGGGACATTTGCTGCGGGTTGTTTAAAGTTCGAAAGAGATACCGCGGCCTCGACACAAAGGGTTAAGAAGGAACATGGGTGGATTTTAGTCAGTAGAAGTCAAGCACTCCCTACAGCTCTGCCCAGAGTGGGAGGAGTCCTTTGATGATTTCCCACCTTCCAAAAAAAATGTGTGGTGTGGGACACAGCACTTGTCCCCTGCTTCAATATTCAATAACAGAGAAGAGAGAGAGAGAAGAAGTTTGTTTGTCTTTACCTGAAAATCATCATTACTGACACCCTGTCCTGTGGCAGCATCTTTAAGAGACTGCAGGGATTCAGCTGCTAAGATCCTATGGAGCAGAGAAAAGATCTTTGGAGACTCGGGACTCGTCTGCATCAGAACTATGAGTCCACCGTTCCATGCTGCCTGAAAATCAAACATTTGGTTTTTACAATAGTGTAATGCAACATATCCATTTTAGTGTCCATTAACTCTAGCATATATGATGCTAAAAAAATGAAATACAAAAAAAAACAATGATGAAAATTATAAAAAAAAATTGTTTTAACCAAATTTTTAAAATTAGTTCAAGACATACATATTTTACACATTATCCTTCAATGTGCTGTTTACTCTAGTTGAAGTCTTTTAATTTATCAAGTTTTATACAATTTATTGTTACTTGGCTCGTGATAGTAAACAAGAGACATTGGTTTCCAAAAAAAAACTTCAGTATTTCTTGAAAGTACATAGATGTAAATGAGGGATAGAATGACGTGATAGTCTTATGTCAATAGTCAAGGAAGGTATAGACTACTGGCTGCGGGTTGTTCGAAAGAGATACCGCAGCCTCAACACAAAGGGCTAAGAAGGAACATGGGTGGATTTCAGTCAGTAGAAGTCTGACACTCCATACCGCTCTGCCCAGAGCGGGGGGAGTCATTTGATGATTTTCCAACCCCAAAAGAAAAATAAAAGTTGTAAACTACTATGTTACAACACTTCAAGAAAATCACATTACACCTATAATCCCTAAAGGGTTAGGCAGAGGTTAACCTAATAACACACCCACATTTTGCCACTGAAGTTTCAATCTCATGAGATAGGGGGCAAGCCCTCAACTGGGTACAAATTCAGACTCCGTGGCTGTCTACTAAGAAATCTCCAAACCCTAATAACTTTGCTTGACCTGGAAATTGAACCCAAGACCTTATGCTCAGCAGTCGCGCTTGCAAACACTATGCCAAGGAGGTAGTGTTTCAGGAAAAAAATAAAGTGTTAATGATAATTGTGATGTAAAGCAATATTCTCAGAATTCCTTGCATACTTCCTTTATCTCAGTAGGCAAACAAGTGGCAGAGCTGCTTAGATACGACATTTACACTACAAGGTGTATGCTAAAAATAAAATTATGAAGTCACTATGAATGAGCATTATTAAAACCACTGTATATTATTGTGTTTGTAGGTATATAAGATAATGCTCTGTACTGTAAGAGGTAATTTACTTTGAGCTGTTTATCAAAAGCTCATTTTTTTCTGGATAAAGCATGAATTTTAGATCATTCAACTAATGTTAAAATTTAGCTTCGTAAAGAAGAATCATAAAATGATAATTTAAAACATAAAAAAATAAATAAAGGTTTATTTTAACATAGGACCACATGCACATGCACAATGCACTTATAACTCACCCATTATGTGAAAAAGGTATAAATTGGAATAGAGTAATAACACTACAATGATGAAATGAACATCTTCAAACATACTGTCAAATACTTAAAAGAATTTTGAAAAAAGGTTGACCTTTTCCTGCAAATTAATCAAACTCAATAATTAATATTGTGTGAAGATGTTCATATTAGACAATTAATTCACTTCATCATTACCATCTGCTTAGCAACAAAATAAGGAAAAACAATAACTTACCCGACTCAAATAATGTGCATAAAGTTTTTCTTTGTCCGTTAGTTTGGCAAATGCCTGAGAACTGTCTAGTTCTACAAATTTCTGGTTATTAGGCAGCAGAAAGTGAGATTTGTCTTCAGCCATGGCTAAAAATAAAAGCCTGGTTAGAAAATGATAGCAGGTATTTAAAAAAATAGATATAAACTTTAACGTTGTTACTGACCCTTAACTATTTTAGGCTGGTTCGTGGATACAGACTCAATAGCAAAACTCGACGTGCCTCTGCACTGTTTACTAATAAATGAATCAGCAGTATTAGCCCACCGGCATTTTATAAGGTTAATAGTGAGAGTCCGCAACATTGGTTATAAACTAAATGAAACTGAAATCGTAAAATATATTTAATATTGATTAATTTTACCTTCAGTTTCTGCGATTTAACTACTTAGTTTTACTTTTAGAAAATTCACAAAAGCTTTTTAAGATTTTTTTTATCAATGAGATCAATCAGTGTTGTTCAAGTTCAATGATGTTTCCAACTGTGTGTTTTAAAGATAGCTATGATTCAAGCGTCAGCAGATTTAAATCAGTAAGAACATTCTTATGTGAGTGGAGAAAATTCTAAACGACGAAAACGTTAGTGAAAATATAAAAAAGAAAGTACATATTATCTATCTATTCGGACATAATCTTACGATTTATTTTACTTTCATGCATTTAAAAAACGTACCGATCTTCGTAAAGACTCGATTACTGTCATCTTGGGTGATGTCATCAAAATATTTATAAAGGTAGGATTACACTTCTGGCAGACGCAAGGTTTTCTTGAGGTTTTTTAAAGAAATAATGAAACCGATAAGCCTGTTAATGAGCAACAGCCAAACATAATGTAAACATTATATAATTAAGTCTCCCATTTTTTTCATTTATTACTATTTTCCTCAGATATTTTCGTTAATTTTGGTAATAGATTTTCCGTTACACGTAAGATAAGACGAACTGACGTTTGCGGTCCTTCCTACCACAAACGCACCCATCAATGAAGTAAACATTCAACATGGATGGTTTCCGATTATTCTCATCCGTATTTTAGGTCAAATAGTTTGTTTAGGATGTGTGTGAGTGAAGTTTAGAAAAGTTATTGTTATTTAGTGAAAATGTCGTCAGAAAGGTAATATATTACATTTAAGTTTTACTTAGTGTTGACAAATTGCTTCCGATATCCGTAGTTGAAAGTTGCAAAATCAATAAAGTACGCGGAAATCGCTAATGTCACGCCCTGAATTCGTAGTCAAATTGTTGGTGTGTGGTAGAATAGTGGTTGTAAAGTTGAGACGTTGGTGATGTTTTATTCTAGGGTGGAATGGGTGGAGATTATCGAGCCGAAGACAAAGGAGCATATGTATGCTAACCTAACAACTGGCGAATGCGTCTGGGACCCACCTGAGGTATACTACGTCCAAAATTTCATTCACTTCCGTACTTAGGCGCCGGTTAAAATTTTCTAGCAAGTTATTGCTTTCTTGGTTTCTTAATTCTGATAAGGACAAAGATGTTTTAATTGACTATAGCTGTAACTACTATATCATTATCTAAGACAACCTCACTGCTATAAATTATGTTTATCTCACAAGTACAAGGGGTATTCCAGATTTATGACTCACTTTCACATTTCCTTCTTTCTCAATACATTAGTAGTTTAAATACATTGCTTTTCTCTGCACTAAGGTAATACTTTTTGACCTGCATAAATACTGCAGTCTGACACACAGTATCTTATGTATTCTACTGAATACAGGTTCAGTTCTTTCTGAATATCAAAGATATTGAGCTAGTTTCATCAATTCCAGCTAAAATACTTCCTTTAGCTCAATTTCCTTATTAGCTTTAGTTCCTTTAATTGGATCAAAAACCAGTCATTCAATTTATAATTGAATTTAATCAAAGCCATAAATCCTTGTTACTTTCTATACTTGTTAATGTAATGTTTTGTGTTGTTCTAGGGTGTTAAAGTCAAACGAACAGACTCATCACAATGGTGGGAACTTTTTGATATCAACACACATAGGTTTTACTATTACAATGCTTCCACACAGGTAATTATTATGACATAGTAAGAAACAAACATTATGGCATATACAGTGAACAATACCTTATAATTACTTTATTGTTTTAGACAACTGTATGGCATAGGCCTACAGACTGTGACATCATACCACTAGCTAAATTACAAACATTGAAACAAAATACAGACCCTCAGAAAAGGAGAGAGACTTCCACACAAACTAATCAACCTATACCTCAGGTGAGTCATATTTTAAGCTTATTAAAAAAAAAGATCTTAACCTTTCGTATGCTGCGTATATGGACACAATTAAAAAGTGATTGTGTCTCGCGTAGATCTGCGTTTCGGCGTACAAAGGGTTAAAACAGACCTACCAAAGATATTATATTAAGTAGGGATCATATTATATCTATAAATTGAAAGCTACAATGGTCAATTTAATAGAAGAATGATCAATTGATATTATTATGTGATGTTTTATGTTAGTATGACATCCCTTCCTTGCCTATCAACATATCTATTAAAAATATAAAATTATCTTAGTCCTTGAACATGATACACAAACTAAAAAAACCATCAACCTCAATATTATTTTATCACATAGTATATTCCATCAAAAGATATTAAAACATCTACATTGTGGAATCCCAATTGATTTTTGTGGGAGTAACCAAGTTAGAATTGGGGTCAAATCTATTTTTATCTCTCCTAGCAATGCTAGGAAAGCTTATCTTAAGAATTCCAGTTTTATTATTAGGAGAACTAGGTTACATTGTGTTTTATTGTACTGCATTCTTTAACCCAGTTGTTACTGAAACTTTTTTTTAGCTCGAATTCCAGTGAATTTTTAGTATTGTTACCTTGATACATGTGGTAAACATGGAAAAATAACAAAAAAATACTAAGTTTTCAGGAAAGCTCGGAAAATGCGGATCGTTTTAACGATCAGTAGTAATAGGCGGGTAGGTTAACGCTCATATAACTACCACTTTATCGATTGTATCCTATTTTAAATTAAAGAACCACAGATATTACTATGAAAAAGGTTTTATTCTCAAAATTAAATGTAATGTAAATCAACCCTCGACATAGCGTAATTTTAAAAGACAGATTAGCCATAAGACGTCCACTGCTGGGCAAAGGCCTCCCCATAGAACGCCATAACGAACGACAGCATGCCGTTTGTATCCAACAGTTGCCCGCGACTCTCACGATGTCGTCGGTCCACCTGGTGGGAGGCCTGCCAACGCATCGTCTTCTGGTTCGTGGTCGCCCCTCGAGAACCTTTCTTCCCCATCGGTTGCCGGTTCTTCAAGCGATGTGGCCTGCCCATTGCCACTCCAACTTGCATATTCTGAGAGCTATGTCGGTGACCCTGGTTCTTCGGCGAATTTCTTCATGTCGGATTTTATCGCACAAAGAAACTCCAAGCATAGCGCTCTCCATGGCTCGTTTCGTGACTGTACATGTATCTTCGGGGAACTATGATACTCTTATATCCACTGTAGAGCAAGGAAATACTTTATTTCACTCGTTGTCACATTTTTTGAATCGCGTAAACATTTGTATATTTAACCAATAATTCGATAACAGGGTCATCAAACATGTCAAAGTAATATATCCAGGGTGTTTGGTGGTGTCTTGGCCCGTAGTTATCTTGCCATTGTGGCCGGTCGTGAGCATTATGACGATTTCTCCAAGTATATATTTAATTTCTTGTTACGGTTGAATCAACAAAAGGAACGGCTGACGTGCTGCTAATAACAAAAATTGGAGCTTGGAGCTGAATTAGATGTAGATGACTTATGTTGATGACCTTCCACAATTTGGGGTTCTTCGGTAGTTCGGCTTCTTTTAGCTAAAGAAGACAAGGGTACACTGTCCTCGTCTCTTTCGGAACACATGTATTCTATCTCAGCAGGACCTCTTAGATGAGCACCTAGATAGAAAAAAAATTACAACTGCCATGAGAAAATAACGTGAAGATTATAATTATGACATCTAAATCAAACCTGGAAGATTGTTCAGACTTACAAGCTCGTCATCACCAGAATCTTCATCTGTGACATTGGCATTCGCGTTATCAGGAGGTAAAATATTTATTTTTTCTGGACTTTTTGGATTGGAATAATTAGATGATCATGCCCATCATCTAATTGTTCCAATTCGTTAACGATTTCATTGAGAGACAATGGTTTATTGGTAGTCCTGGGTCTGAAAGTTAGAATCTACAATACATCCCCAAATTACGACTGATCGTTAAAACGATCATCAAATATAATATCATTTGTTTTATATAAAAGATATGACAAAATCAAATTTTATTTCACAGTTTTGTTAGACAAGGTATAAATTTATAAAAAACGTGCATAAAATAAATTTCAATCACAATATAATTTGTAAACACTTACCGTTTCGAAGACACAGTGAAAGTTAATTACGCTAATACGAACAAAAACACAAAATCACTTCAAAATTATGATCTTATGATAATTTTCTATGCACCAAAACACTGCCAAAGGATCACTGCAACGATTGGTATACAACAAGCAACAGTTATCCGCTCGTTATTATTTTTAAATTGAGGGTATTCCTCACGTATTTTTTTGATCTTTATAACGATCGGTCGTTATAAATGGGTTAATGTTTGCTTTGATTATTGTCAGTGGACTGTATTTTATTATTTAAGAACTAGCTTTTGCCAGCGGCTTCGCCCGCGTGAAAATGACGATTTTCCATACAAACTTTCATCCCCTATTTAACTACCTTAGGGGTTGAATTTCAAAAAATCCTTCCTTATTCCTTGTCTACATTATAAAGGGGACCACTGTGCAAAATTTCAGCTTTCTAGGTTCAAGGGTTTGGGCTGGGCGTTGATGAGTCAGTCAATCAGTCAGTCAGTCAGGACTTCTCTCTTTATTTATATAGATTGTTACCAAGGAACCATGTAGTTTCATAGTTTATTTATGGCTAGCTACTGTATTAGCTAACTTGGGATTTGAACGATATCCTGAACAATTTTTATAGTATTTGTCCCAGAAGATCTATTTGAGAAATACAATCGCATAAATTGTAATAAAAATCGAAATATTGCGATTATGTCGCCACATTAGTTGGTGACAGTCATGCAGAGCATAAGCTTTATATTATAAACTGTGTAAAAACGGTGTTTTATAACTGTAGAGCACATATAGTAATGTTTTATCTGCTTTGACACATATAGTTAGAAGGTAGCGGTTACAACAATGATCATGTTATACATATTGTGCAAGAGACAGTCATTGACATTAAAACGAGGTTATTTATAATGTATGGTTATTATCCTTTATTGTTCTTTATTATATCTACATCCCAGGAGAAAGAATTGGTGATATATGTAATAAAAAGCTTTTAGTATGTATTGTAACTGTTGTACAGGATTCAGAAATTGAAATACATAGGTATAAAAGGCAATGTAATTGACATTCCTTGCTTCTTATGTAAGGAATGTAATATTGCTATACCTACTTAATTTCTTCTTCCAACTACCATAAAATTCCACCAGAGCAAGGAATCAATTGGGTCATAAACTACCATAGGAATACGATAAACTAAAACCATGTAAATATATAAATTATTAAAAGCTCTTCTTAAACAACTTTTAAGAACTATAGGTTCTTAAAACTTCTAATTATCAAGAATCGCGCAACTAACGTACCTACGTTATTTTCGTTTACCTCGTGGGGTTCGTGGGTAATCAATTTTTATGACGTCACTATTTGAGCCACCTTCGTACATACCTATCCCTTTTTTTTTTGGTGTCTGGAAAATCATCAAATAACCTCTCCCGCTCTTGGGCGGAGCGAAAGGGAGTGTCAGACTTCTACTGACTAAAAACCACCCGTGTTCCTTCTTAGCACTTTATATGTCGAGGCCGCAGTTTCTCTTGTGAACAAACCGCAGCCCCGACGGGACGTACCTATCCCTTAATACTTGCTCTATCACAGTTACAACCAAGAAAGAGATAGGTATAAAAATGAGTTCTATCATCAGGTGCCACCAATACTAGACCCAGTAAGCAGCAATGGCAACAGCACGGTCGCAAGCGTCAGCAAGTTGTCGCCTGGCAACGCAAAAACCGTCACTCTCACGCAAACGAGTCCCGTGCGAACGAGGAGGTCGCATTACCATCACAGGTGACAAAACATTCTTATATTTTTACTATTGCATTGTTGTGAATTATGTGTGAACTACTGTAACACAACCTGAACATCAATATTGTACTACAATTCTAAAAAAAAAAACAAATTTCAATCTTGTAGTTCGATAATTGTTCCACGGACGGGATCTTACTCCCGGTATAAAAAGTATTCCATGTGGTAATTCAGGTTATAAACTATCTGTGTACCAAATTTTATCCAAATCTGTGCAGTAGTTTTTGCGTAAAAGAGTAACAAACATCCATCCATTCTCACAAACTTTCGCATTTATAATATTAGTGTGTGAATATTCATCGGCAACGTGTGAGGTGTCAATTCACATTGCATTGCTGTTATGTTGTTGTATGGTTTGCAAAATAGGTCAGTAGGTATTTCGGAGTTTAATTTCTAAGTTGCAAATTTGTGTTGCGTGTTCTGAGTAGTGAAGATTTCGTCAAGTGTCTTTGGTTTAAAAAGTTATAATACAAGGAATTAAAAATAATAATAGTGTGTTATTTATGATAGCCAAACCAACACGCACTGGGCCCGCTTGGTGAATTATAGCCCTTTCCCTCTCATAGAGAGTAGGATAGGAAAATCTTTTAACTGAGCTTTAGGCATCGATTTAGGTGTCACTTACCGTAAGTGTTAACAGGCATTTAGTACTTTTGTTGTCTGTACAAGTTAATGAATGCTTTCATTGTTTGAACTGATAAAGGTGTGTTGTTAATTGACGATGATTATGTGTTGATGATAATGTTAATTAAATTATAATTTGTGTCTGTTTTAGAGATAATTTATGGAATCGGATTATGTTTCTTTATTGTTTGTTTGCATTTAGATTTGGATGTGTATAATTGTGAGACTATTCAAACTGTACACTTATATTCAGGTAGACACATTCTTTCAGTATTTGTATTGTTGAACGGCGTTACCGACCCGAAGCAATTACTGAACGCCCCTTAGAATTTAAGCCTTTTGCCTACCTACCTATTAAGGTGACGCAAACAGGTGGCGTATTATTACGTGTTGGATTAGAGTTTAGACGATAAATCTATAAACATCCAAATTGAGAACCTTCTTTTTTTAGAAGTCGGTTAATAAAACTAAGAATAAACTTCAATCGCTACTTTTATCAAAACATTGAGGTACAAAGTATAACTTTTTTTTTTGTTAGCAAAGACAGCAAAAAAATTGCCACTGAAATGTCCCGTTACTGGGAACAGTACAGGTCTCTCCTTTCGCCTACAAACACCGCTCACTCTCTCTGCGATATCTGGCCATATTCGCCCCGTAAACAAAACCATATCACATCATCTTCGCCACTAATTCGCCTATATTAAATTAATTGATAAATACAGAAACAGCGGCGACAGTAGACGCGGGCGGCTGAGCGAAGATGGCTCCACCCAGCTATGTCGACACACAGACTCCGGCCGGTCTTCGGATAGCAGCATCAGTAGCGCACAGCAGAGGAGGAAACAGGTATGAACATGCTCAGGAGCCCAGCAAACACGTAGGTAGAGTCATCTGCATTTTTTTTTTTTTTTAATTATAAATGGGCTTGCTCTTGACTTCAATCTTGCCCTAAGGGCAGAGATGATCCCGTCGGGGCTGTGGTTTTTCGAAAGATTAACGCGGCTCCGACACAAGGGCGAAGAAGGAACATGGGTGTGGTTTTTGGTCAGTAGAAGTCTGACACTCCCCTTCGCTCTGCGCAAGAGTGGGGGGGGGGGGGTTATTCGATGACCCACACACCAAAAAAAAAAAAAAAGGGCAGAGATGATGTCTGTCGACGATGGAACGAGCTTACCCAGTAGTTGATGTTTGATTACATGGATACTTTAGTGTCTATTTTCTTGTGAACGTTTTTAGTCGTCATTTCTCGCTTCACACGATTTTATTTCTGAATTGTCCATGCGTTTTTGCAGGTGACTGTGCCTATAAGTACTATAGTGCGCGCGGAACTAGTTGGCCGCTCCTTAGGTGGCGAAAGGGGTGAGGGGGCGGGTTGCCTACAGCTCGCAATGCACAGGAGACTATAATTAGACAGTGATGACCAATCTCGAGATATCGTGAACAATAATTGTTCAATTTATTGAAAATAATACTTAAATAAAAAACAAAAACTTGCCTAAGGCGTGGCCAACTAGTTCCGCGCGCGCTATAGTTACTACCAATTTTACGGACGGTCTATCACATTTCAACTGTATTTCTTAGGGCATAAGGGTGAAAAGCAGACCTTCAGAGAACGCGGTTGTACTTGAATCTTTTAGTGCGTGGTCAAAACAGTTTTCTATATATTTCAGTGTCATTTCATATAAAAGTTACACAAATGTTTACCAATGGCAACGTCTGACAACTTCGTTCGATGACATTCATTACCCAAAAAATATGTATAGTTACATCACTGCATGTAAATGATAATCACCTTTCACGTATTGATCAGAAACTTAACCCGAAAAAGCTTTCATCAATCAGGATATTAACATGTGACCTGTTTTTCAAAACGACAAAGTACCTCATTCTGCTCTCTCTATTTAATTTAATTTTTCTAATATTGTTTGTTGCAGGAACTTAGTGCAGCTATAGTATGTAATCCCCCTGTATGTACTCCGCAACTTAGAAAACGAAGCAGTGCAGCCCAAGCGCACGAAACGGAGAAATGGTCTCCTCATACAGGTAAACAAAATCCTTCTTCTGCATACCGTCCCTTAGGAAGATGGTGACCCATTTCTTCATGCTGTCCCTAAGTACTGACGATTGTGACCCATCTTGACGCCCGATATGCCAGTCCTGGTCTGAAGGGAAGTGGTTGGGGGATTACGGTCCACCGTTTTGGTTTTCGGCCTCTTGATCTTTTCTCTGGCCTCTTTCCACAGACCAAGTCTTAAGAGACCTCGTAACTCTTCTTAACAGTCGGGTATAAAGTATTCCGTCTCGCAGACAAAAACCGAAAGCGTGGCAAACTATCATTTGTTAGTTTCGGATTAGTATGATGTCACAGAAAAAGAACGTGAGACTTGCAAGCCTAATTATAAGTTACATTGCTACATCTTATAGGTACGATACCGTCTTCGTTGCAAAAAATTGTCAGATTATAAAAACTAAACTTACTCTCTATAAATATAGCCCTCGTTCGCATGGGCCATGTTTTATCGTGACGATATTTCATCGCGCACTGGATTTTCAACTCAAGTATTGAATCCAATAGAGCCCATTACAGTCCGTCATAAAACGCACTACTGTTTTCAAAGCTAGGCTCAATACTGAGAGTTGTAAATCATTCAAATAGAACATAGCAGCAGAGTGTAATGCAGTGCATGAAATCCAATGAATTACAAATTGTGCGAAATGTGGGTTCCTATGCACGTCATACTACCCATTTGAGGAACTTGGTCGTGATTATGTATGTCTATATTAACCTTGCAGGTTTGAACCGTAGTGGCAGCTTCATATCACCAAGGAAAGACGCGTCCGATGATTCGATGCACGAAAAGTATTTCAAATCCGTTGAGAGCACCCCTTTGACGAGAAGAAAGGTAAGGTTGCTTCTATTGAGTATTTAATTGCTTGGCAGATTATAAATCTTTTGCGCACGGCTGTGTATATTTAAACATTTAATTGTTTGGCTAGCTGATACCCGCGGCTTTGCTCGCGTGGATGTCGGTTAAATTCTATATAAGGTACTAAAACCTTCCTCGAAAACCACTCTATCTATTGGTAAAAACAGCATGAAAATCAGTGCAGTAGTTTCTGAGTTTATCGCGAACAGAAAGACAGACAGACGCTGCGGAGAACTATGTTTTATAATATACTAGCTGATGCCCGCGGCTTCACCCGCGTGGATGTCGTTCAAATTATATACTAAAACCTTCCTCTTGAATCATTCACTCTATCTATTAAAAAAAACCGCATCAAAATCCGTTGCGTAGTTTTAAAGATTTAAGCATACAGACAAACAAACAGACAAAAATAGTGACTTTGTTTTATACTATGTAAGGATAATTGTAGTGGTAGTGACTGTAAACACTCGCACCCCCGCCTGTGAATAGCTGTTAGGTGCCCGGATTAATATTAATGATAGTACGGCACACTACTCTATACATTGCAACCGTATTTTTTTCTGGCAACATTGCAACTTGACAATGAAATTGTCATAAGAACTTATTGTTCAACCAACTGATCAGTAAAAGTTAGTAGTGCTGTTCTCGTTTGTTAACAAAAAGTTAAACAAAATACGGGTCTTTTTTCTTTGTTTTTCGTAATATGAGTTACAAGAAAAAATCTCACCTATGCACGCCTAGGAAAATTTAGAAATGATCTTTGTTGTTCATTTATAATGGTTCAAAGAAAATTTCTCACCTACGCACACCGAGTAAAAAGTAGACATATAAAGCTTCCACTTTACTTTTTGGGACCTAAAAACCTAATCAAAATAATTTAAGCACTGTACCAACTTGGTAGTAAGAGTTTGGTAGTATTAGCAGTAGTTATAGGTCGTATAGATTGATACTAATGCTTACAGTTAAAACAGCAATCAGCGGGAGGATCGTCCTGTGACTCAGCGTCGCCACAAAGTCCCAGCAGCCCCTTGCAGAAACCGCAGCCTACGCCATTCTTACAGGTTTGTTGTTTTTAGATAATACTAAAAACTTAGTGACTGATTCATCAACGCCCCGCCAAAAGCTCCCAAGGGTCCAGGTTTTTAACCGACTTCCCAAAAAGGAGGAGGTTCTCAATTCGATCGGTATGTTTTTTTTTTCTATGTATGTACACCGATTACGCTGCGATTTATGATCCGATTTACGTCATTCTTTTTTAGTTTGATGCGGAATAGTTGCCATTTGGTTGGTCCCATAAAAATTTAGCATGGTTTGGCCAAAAAAAAAAAACTGCTTCTGAAGTCGGTGGCAAAAAAAGCCAAATCAAACAAACAAATGTCACCGACTTCAGAAGCTGATTTTTCTTTTGAAGTTTATTTTTCAGTTTTTGGTGTTTTTGAAGTCAGTTGTTTTTTTTTGCAAAAAAGTTTTATTTATTCGAAGTTTCGTCGACGCACAAACGTGCAACGTGAAAGATAGGAAGGCAAGGCTTCATGCAAAAATGTTACCCTTCAAAGCTTTGAAGTGTGTAGAAAAAAAAACGAGAAACGAAATTCGCGGGTGGACGATTTCACTGATACATGACATGTTTGTTACGTATATCACTGGAAAACGACTGTACAACTCGTCGCCACATACACGTATTAAACTATTAGTTGTGCCGATGCTTCAAAGGCTTTTATTTTTACCGCCGTATGAGCTATTGTAAGATTGTTTTATTACTAAAGTCCGGTCAATGTTGTCAAAAAATAACTCTAGTTTTACCTGACCTACTTCCTAAATTAATTTTTATTATGAAAATTGTGCTGTAAGATCTATTAATACCGACTAACTTCAATTGCGGATTCCGAGCATTAGCAAAAATGTTTGACTTTAAGACATCGCTTGCAAGAATTCTTCAAAGTACAAAATTAAAACTGATTTGAAAGGGACTGAGTAGGAGTGTAAATGACTTGTTTGTAATGCTCCAGTGAGGCGTTCAACGCTAACGTTTATTAGCGTAACGGCCGCGACCCAATTTAACTGAGCTTCTGGACTCCTGGCTATTGTGATGGTAACCTTGACACGATTGGAGCATTGAGTGTTTGACGCAGTTCAGATTGTCACTGAATTGAGCTTGAATGTGATGCCCTTGTGTTTTATTTGGAATGTTGTTTAGGTTCTTAAAGGGCGTATTTCTTTTTATTATACTAAAATTTACAAAAAATCATATTTTACGTATAACATGACGCCTGTAATCGCCGAAGGTTTAGGCAGCGGCGTACCAAAATAGTATAATGCTTAGGCACATTTAGCCAGTTATGTTTTAAGTTCAATGTAAAAGGGAGCGAGCCTATTGAATTAAACCAGGCTGAAATCAAGACGTCTTCGTAACTGCTACTGAGAAATTCTTGATAATGAAACAAGTCAATAGCAAGTTGCCCGATTTAGGAGTCGAAACCCCTAAGACGTCATGGTCAGAAGTTGCGCTTATGACTACTAGACCTCGTTGGTCTAAAAATATTTATTTTATTAATAAAGCTATCCTTATTGGTACGTAAAAGGCTCGACATAAACATAACAGGCGAAATGTGTGTGTACTATTACATAGACCCTTGTATGGGCACCTAACAGGAGTGATGCCGTAACGTGATGCAGCATTTTATTGATGTTATTTAGGCTTATTTTCATAATCTTTTTCAGTTTTAAACACCACTCTGCTAATAATTTGAAAAACTTATCTGTCTACAAACAAACAACAGTTAAATGCCATGAGTCATACTACAATCATGATTCATCGGACTAGAAAATGCTCGGAATCCATCCGAAATAAAGCTTGTCTATAAATAGGTCGTTGGATTTAGCTGCGACTTATAACGAAACCCTTCGTTTAAAAATAAACGACCTCTAATACTGACATCCCCCTGTGCATATTTGATTAGGATAAACTGGAGCAGGGGTACCGGCCCTGACTTATGAATGACCGTAGGTTCGTCACCACTGCTCTCAAAAGTTTTAAGAGCAGAGCTGATGAAAAGTTATTTTCCTTTCGCCGTTTTCAGTTTTCACGCATCAAATTTTTATCTCTTAAAAACCTTGCTACACTAGGAATTTTTCAAGTATCGTGCGTTTACAAACATTTAAATAGCCAGACCCGTAACAACTACCAGGGTGCTTACTCTGGAATATAATTCCGATAGATCGACATTGGTCAAACGTCAGTTGGTTGAGTTAAACGTCAGGGATTGGCTAGACTCAGTTCGCCTTATTACAAAAGGTAGATAAACCTGGTTTAACTTAGACTTGGTTTATCTCGCATGCTGTCACTTTCTTTTGAATATTATTGAAGTGAGACGTCATGCGAGATAAACCAAGTCTAAGTTAAACCAGGTTTATCTACCTTTTGTAATAAGGCGGAGTGAGTCCAGCCAATGCCTGACGTTTGACTGACAATTCCAATGTCGATCTATCGGAATTATATTCGAGAGTAAGCACACAGGAAGTCTTACAAATATTTGTTCCGTGTGGGGATCGAACTGTGCAGCAGCCTATCGGTTTGCCTCTACGCCATCCGTGTCGACAAAACTGCATAGAAAAATGTGAGCGTACTATTACACCTACTCTTACACCTCTGCTCTGCATAATATTTTGGGGATGTACCACAAGCGTGACATTTCAAAATATAATCAATAAACAATTAATTCCAACAGACGACTGCAGCCCGGCCGTCGCTAGTGTCCTCCATATCGCTAGCAACGGATGCGGCAGCGGGTGTCGCGTCGCGGGTCATGCATAGTTTGGAGAGACCACACCAGCTGTCCAGGCATGCGAGGGAACGATTCTCTGATAGGTAAGCTTGGAATTTAGCTAAACTGGGAATGATGTAATGCAGGTTTTGAACAGCAGTCTGACCGGGTGTCCTAACTCCTAATATCCGGGTATTCATTGAAAATCCATATCGAAGGCCCAAGCACCCTAAGCTAAACCGACCCTCGCTGACACTGATGGTGTATATTCCTAGTTTATTACTATTATTGCTACCCTACATAGTCCCACTGCTGAGCTAATACCCTGGGCTAGACTTATTCCCAAAATCAGTTTAAACTCATATAAACCGAATAAAACAAATCAAAAGATACTTTGAGATACAGAAAAACCTTTTTATTGCTGATTTAAAAGAAAAAAAGATAAAAGGAGTAATAAACATTTCTTTATTTTCAGGCATTTAGACAAAGATAGGCTAGCGGAACTGGAGCGCATGGACAGGTATCCGGAGAAGCAAGCCGTGTACAGTGTCGACAAGCCTTTCAGACAAACCAGCCTCGATCTACGTCACAACGCTGCTGCTGCTAATTGGCACCCAGCACGGGACTTCACTAGGTAACATTTATAACCTTATAATTTAAATTATTAGTGGTTTCTCTTCAATAAGATAGTGATACATTAATTGTGACTAAATTAAAAACAACATTGAATGATATTGAGAACTGAACTTCTAATTGGCGCCCAACTGCGTTTGTTAATTCTATTTACCCAAGACGGAACAGAGGTGTATTTTATAATTTTACGTAGAATTATATTCGTGTACTTTTCAAGCCGTTTATCTATGATAATATAAAACAGTTGAGCCATAATTCACATTAGAATGTTAATTTCCTATTGGCGCACAGTTGGGACTCCTTATATTTAGGTTTCCAGAACTTCATTCACTCATTTATAACAGCTCGCAAAAGGAATTGTAACTAGTCTAAAAAACATGTGGTTTGTTCCAGACGTCAACAAGCTGAACCAGAGCGCTATACCTCAAGTAAGACATCTGTATCTTCAGGTAGTAGCAAACATCGGACGCCGCCGCATGAACCACACCACAACTTTATGAGGCTTTCTTCAGCTAACGAACAAGACAATATGGCAGCTGGTAAGTTAGTTTTACTTACCTCGAGGTTTTAGGAAATGTTAGTTATTACAGTCTGTTGCGAAGCTCCAAAAGTTCGAAATCCAACGACACTCATTTAAATTTTAAATTTTCATCGACGTTATTGTTTACACTAAAAACAGGATATTTACTATTTCTTTTGAGTTCCCGATATTTCGGTGCAAGCACCATGATCACGGAAAAACTGATATATTGCGGGTTGGTGTTTATGAGCAGACAAATCGGTATACCTTCTTTCTTGGTCGATTTTAGCACACGGTACCGCTAACACTGTCACTTACAACTCGATTATGTTCCCGACACACGAAACTCACGAGCAGCAGAGGTAGTGTTGTTAATAGATTTCCTTTAATAGTTGTTTCCACTTAGCATTGTTCATACCTTGGGTGTGTTTACAAGCATGAACTTGCATGAACTTGCATGAACTACAAGCTTGATTTTCATTTTGTTTTACTAATCGTTGTTTTACAGTAAACTACAAGTTAAAATGCGTGAACTTGGTGGAGCCGCCCCTAACGGAGCCAAATGTACAGAAACACAACCAGAGATTAGAGAGGTCCACTGCACCGAGAGATCGTACCAAATCTAGACGTAAGTTATGCTCTTCAATATTTTTTTTTTCTTAGTCACCAAAGTTCTAAGTAACCAAAATAAGGAACTAGAGAGTTCCACACTTAACTGTCCGCATAATAAACGTGGAGGAGAAGTGTTGAGTACGACTCTTTCAACATTGGGAGATTTTTAATGTTTTTATTTTATGAAATAATTATTTAGAAACACCATAGTAGAATCTGAATACGAGGTGGAATATACTTTTCCACTCAAACCTAACATTTTCTGTTATTTGCAGGACACAAGAGGCCCGTGGAGCCAGAAGACGGACCTATCGACGGCGAAGAAGAGGAGGACGAAGGTGGAAGCTCACCTTTGTACTGCAACTGGGATCTACGTGGCATGCAGCACTTGTTGCCTCTGCAGGACTATATCATACAGCAGGCTAAGTTATCCAGTAAGTTAGACTACTTACGTATTTCAAAGATTCCTCCTTGCCTCGGAAAACTCGTTAAGCTGTCGGTCCTGGCTGTCTTTTATAGATCTTTGACCGTCGTTACAATGATATCGATAAGATATAGATAATCAGTGGCCTGAAAGTCTGCCGACTAGTTTTACAAAGAGGTATCGTATTACCCAATAGGGGATCGGACTGACTCAAAAAAATATGATTCTATTTAGTTCGTCAGTTAGATTATCGAAACATTTTGGATACGTGTTTATTGTTTTATCAAATCAATAAAAATTGACGAAGATAAAGCATGTCAAAGATCAGGAGAGGGGGCTTTTGACGTTACTACGGGGAAAAAAATGTAGTGCGATGTGATGTCTTCATTTTTGGTTTACGTGTAAAATGAAAAAAATACGTGTCCAATATTTTTTGGAAATCTATCTGACGGACTAATTAGATTTTTTTTGTCAACTACCCTATTCTATCTGTTTTGGAGGTCAGATAGGTAGTAGCTCCATTTAAAATACAGGTATTCAGCTGAAACCGTTAAGACCAGAAGCGGATTCAAACATAGTTGTGACAAGGCAAATGCTGATAATGTGGGTGGTGTGGTGGTGGTCATGGACTCCGTGTTTTCATAGCCAATGGCTTTAACTCCGCCTTTTTTTTTGTGTGGTGGGTGGAAAATCATCAAATGACCCCCCCCCCCCCGCTCTTGGGCAGAGCGAAGGGGAGTGTCAGACTTCTACTGACTAAAAACCGAACCCATGTTCCTTCTTCGCCCTTGTGCCGAGGCCACGTCATCTCTTTCGATAATCCGCAGCCCCGACGGGCGCTTTAACTCCGCCTTACGTTTTAACCCTTTCGCGGGCAATACTATTTACACCTCCGATTTTGGTTTCATTTATTCCAACCATTGTAAAATAACATTGGTAAAACAATACTAATACATTTTCAATACACTTCCTCGAAAACTAGCTCTTATTGCACTACGATTAGGTTCGACATGCATCATATTTCGCACGCGTGCGGTAATAAGAATACAGCGTGCTGTAATATTATTACCGCACGCTGTAATCATAGAGCAGCGGTAATTCGATTAAAACTTATGAAATTTAAAAAAAAACACCACTGACTATTATAGAGCAGGCGTGTTTTTTTTTTAATCTCGCCATTTTGATCTGCGTCTTTACAGCGTAAATATTTTTTGAATATTTAAATTGTGTTTGTAAAAAGAATACTACTAATAAACGTAAATATTTTAAACAATTATTTACTTTTATGAACAAGTAAGCATTTTTTTGTGTTCTTAATTAAAAAATATTTAAATTTTATATTTTTCCTGTGAGGCTGTTTGGCGGCTTTATACCTTTGCTTCTTTTTCAACCTGGCGAAATCAAACCGCGGAAAAAAAGTAAATTAAATCATAGTCTCATCAAATTTGTTGACAAAAACACATAACGTTTTTAGTTAATTTCTTCGAAAGTGTATTGAAAAACGTCGTTTGATACACGTGGGAATTTGTTATTGCATTTCTCGACCCCATGAACACCCTCGCCATACGGCTCGGGTGTTCAATCTGCCTCGAATGCAATAACAAACTTTCCGCACTTGTATCAAAATGTACTATTCCCCCCCTTGCTAATCCCCCCTTCTTTTTTTGGGCTATGGCAATATCTTTGCCAATGCCCGTTTGTGACTTTTTATTTGGCAAATTAATTGCCAATGCCCAGTTTGATTTTGTAAATTTTTTGTTGCAAATGCCTTGTTTCACATAATTTCTTAAGTATATTATTTCTCCATCAGGGACATTCACTAATTCAACCATTTCCATACTACTTAGGGGTATTTGATGTTGGATTTTTCCCGGCGGCATCTAAAAGAAAAAATAAAATCGGGCATTGGCAACTATTTATCCACAACAAATAATTTATCGAGCATAGGCAACTATTTTGCCGTCTATTTAGAGCAAACGCAATATCAAGTTTTCTTTATCGTAAAAGGTATTATAAGTGCATAATATAACGAAATATTACATTTATTCAATAAATCAGATCAAGAGCTAATAAAAAACAAGTCGTTACTTACATTTTACACGGTAATTTTCTTAATTATGATTGATTTAGGTTAGAACACCGAAAAACAGCCTCACATTTTGCACGTCGTCACCAATATGTCAAATATTTCTTTTGTCAATTTGATTGATGGATTTCAAATTGTTGTAACAATATTCTAAGAGATGTAGTTAGCTGTCTATAGTTGCACAGCATTAATATACTTCATACATTTTGGCGCAACTTTTAAAAAGTGGTTTGGCAACTATTTTGCCGTTGCCCGCGAAAGGGTTAATAAAACTATCCCTTACCACCAGGTCGCACCCGCTACGGCGGCGGTTCGGGCTCCGACGGCGAGTCAGGATCATCGCGATCCCACTCCCGATCCGGTTCGGAATCCCGTTCACTATCCGGACACGAGCCGGACAACGAGTCGTCGGACGGCGGCGCGCGCACTCCGGACGATGACGACGGCTCCGGCGTGTACTTGCCGCATTCGTACGCGCATAGACCGGTTGATGTCGAGTATATGAATCATGGAGTGTCGTATTATAATACTTTCGTTGGATTCGATCGGGATAGACAGCCGTCGCCGGGGATTCATAGAGTGAGTATATAATATTGTTTCTTGTAATTTTGTATGAGATGGTCATCAGTTTTGATGAGTAATGTCTGGATATAATTTTCGTTTTTTTAAAGCCATCGAGTGATACATCTAACAAAGGGGTCGATCGTATGAAAAGTCGCACAATAGTTTGGTGTACTAAGGTTCGACTAAGATTTAAAAAATGTAACTTAGATTTCTTTGTAGATTTAAAAAAAATGTTTTTTCAAGTTTAAAATCTCTGACTAAATGATCATGATCTTCCTGTCCTTATTTAATTCTATTTGGGCTTCTATTCTCCCCTGTCCAGACATCATGGTATTGTTTATTCCTATCTCTGACTAAATTCAAAACTTAAATAATGTGGACTATAACTAAAAGCCTGTAAAGGGGATTTCATGCTGACTTTAAGAGAACCTTACCTCATGAAGAAGCTGATCATGCTTGTACTTTCATGCTGTTTTGAGTTCAACATTACTAACAAAACTTTATCCCACCCAGACGTCATCCCTGGGCGGCGGCGGGGGCGCGGGCTGCACGCCGGAGCCGGACGGTGCGGGCGCGCTGTACAGTCCCGTGCGCGCGCACGCACCGCGCCCGCCTGTCGAGCAGGACATCGAGATCTTCGCCAAGGATAACCTTAACTTTAACAAGGGCATCTTCCGGAGAAAGGTCAGTTGATTCATCCCGATACCTCTACTCTAGATAGAGCATTCATCATATTCATATTTATTTATTCATGATTTGAGACAACCATACAGAGTAACTTAACAATAAACAGACAGATCGTTGAATGTAAAATGGTGCAATGTAAAGATGGTTTTTGATGAATGTACGCAACACACTCTTGTTGCAACGTCTCTTTATTATCAAATGGTCGACGAATGGCTGTCTTTGACAATATCAAGATTAGTCAGCTGAAGTCGACAAGTTTTTTTTTAAATTGACGCGTAGTCGGAAGCAATTCTGACAAGCAGTCTTACGCTATACTCCTTGGTACGACGTGACATAGTACCTGAGTTGTGAAAGTCAGATTGGCAGTTGCTGTATAAATAATGGCAATGCAGACCTCAAGCTCATAGCTGACAAAAGGTTAGGCAGGTAACAGTAACTCTCATCACAACCTGTCAGATTGACTAGTAGTGTCTGCGCCATTCACATTATTTATCCGCATTTTTATTAATATCTATTTATCTAATTTGGAAATCACAAAACGCATACTTGCAACACTATACACGCTATACTCTTCTCTCATTGGTCAAAATGAAGGATCAGACGTTCATTCAAATCCCTTCCGCCCGCTCTCATCTTCCTTCATCCACCAGTCCTACCTCAGCGTCAATAACAAGCGCACGTGAAATTGCCCTGCGCCCGCGCTTCCGCGACCGCCATTAAAAGACTCAAAAATCAAGCTAGAAACTGTAAATAGAAATGTGTGTGTGATCCTCCTCATATCATCTTGTGACACTTGGTGGGTTTTCGCTGAATCAACGTGCTCCAGAAAGCTGTGCTATCGAAGACATTACGCTTCTCCCTTACCTACCCTAAAACCGTGAGTACCATTTCCATCCAAGTGTTCTGGTCCTTCTTTCCAAATAAAAAACAAAAAATTACTTCGCATATACACTACACTCATCAATCACAACATATTTATCGCATTTATCTATTTAATCGCATAAAAACGCTCAAATACGCATCCGCTATTACTCTCGTCTATGTGACAAGCCCACGAGGGCACATTCCGCTAACATCTCATCAACGCTAAGTTATTTCTTTAAAAACGCATCATATTTTACCGCATTTAGCTATTTATTCGCATAAAAATACGCTCATCCACGCATCCGCCATTACACTAACCTACGTGACTCGCTCACGAGGCATTTCCCGCTAACATCTCATCAACGCTAAGTTATTTATTCAAATACGCATCTTATTTCACGCTAAACACTCTATTGCTAAAATATTATAAATATATTTTAGTCATCGCACACATATTTCACAGGTTTTCTCAACACATAACGCACACGGGCAAGTCCAATTTATTCTCGATATTTCGCATACATTCACTCATTTAAGTATTATTATTAACGATTATTAACTCGAATAGGCATTATCCCAACGCATAAAAATGGCTTCAAAGCATGGTAAATCCAAGGAGTCCGATAAGGAATCTTATGGCTCCGCAGAAGAAGATTCAAAAGTGCTTCTGTTTGAATCTAAGAAGGAAATTTTATTCAAAATGCTGCAATCAATTTATGACCTCGGTCGACAAGTTTCAGTAAATAGTTCATTAAAATCTCAATTTCTAGCTAGGATTAATTCCCTTGATCAAATTAGGACGAATTTTATTGAAACGCTTGATGCTTACAATTTAGCACTCTTGGAAGCTGGATCAGCTATTAATTACCAGCCGTTGTCAGCATTTGATGAAATTTATTGTGAAATAAAAGCAATCGAAGCTAACCTTCTCAGGTCTCAAAATAACGAAAACAGCAGTAGTAAATTCGAGTTTTTAAATCGTAAATTGCCACCTTTAAAACTTGCTTCATTTGACGGCACGCCCAGCAAATGGACAATTTTTCATGAAAACTTTAAAAGTCTTATTCATGATAATTCGCATCTAACTGACGCCGAGAAAGTACAATACTTAATAGGGTGTCTCTCTGATAAGGCATTAACTGTTTGTTCGGGCGTCGCGCCTACCGCTAATAATTACCTACTCATTTGGAATGCTTTAATAGAAAAATACCAAGATACCCGCGTACAAGCTTCCATGTACTTACATCAAATGATTCAGTTTAAGCCTTATCAATCTATAGACACATTTATTGAGCAGTTCCATGCATCGCAAGCCGCCCTACGGCGCTTAAACATAAAGGATTTGTCAGATTTTATAATAACGGATATTGCACTCAGCAAGCTTGATAAAGAGGTCGTTAACCTTTTCGAACGATCACATAATCATATTGAAATACCTACTTTCAATCATCTTTCGCAATTCTTAAAAGAACAAAGTAAAATAATAACACTTCGTAATCAATCTAACCCCTCTAAAGTCCGTAATTATAATAGTGAAAATAATAAATCCACTTCTAATAAATATAAAAATAGCCAAACATTCGCGATCACTACCCAGGACGCATCCGTGCGTGCCTGCAAGGTGTGTTCGTCACCTGATTCACACCCACTTTACAGATGTTCTCGTTTCATGAATCAAAACGCAAAAGAAAGATTAGATCTAGTAAACAAACATAAGTTTTGTCGTAACTGTTTAGGATTTCATGATATTAAAATGTGCAAGTCAACAAATACTTGTTCGGTTTGCCGGCGTAAACATCATTCACTAATACATTTGGACAATTATCTAGGAACCGGCAACTCGCCGCCGCTAGTAACCGCGCCCCGCGCGCCCTCCCCCTCGCCCCCGCTGGCTGCCGCGACTGTGAGCATTGTGGGCTCGACGACGCCGCACGCGGAGCGCGTACATTCAGGCGCTTCGCATTTGTCAATGACTTCGGCTACCTCGAGCGTTGAAAATAATACAACTGTTTTGTTGCCCACCGCTTCCGTATACGCTTATAATAATAATAAACCTCATACTCTCCGCGTTTTCCTTGATACCGGCTCAATGAGTCATTTTATTACAAAGGCTTGCTGTAAACGTTTAAACTTAGAAATTACTCCTGACAAATCTTCCATTTTTGGGATCGGTCACGCTAAAATACCCTCGTTTGGAACTGCTACTTTTAAAATATTTTCCCGCTTTGATCACCGCTGCTATTATAAAATTCACGCTCGGGTTTTAGATCGTATTACAGACGACTTGCCCAACATATCTATAGATATCTCAAATCTCGCTTCATTACGCAATCTACCTATGGCTGATGACGCATTCCACGTTCCCGGTGAGATAGATTGCCTCCTTGGCAATGAACTTTTCCCGCTTTTGTTGGGCAGTGGAAAGGTAACTTTACCTGGCTCCTCGGTCGTCGCCGTAGAAACCACCCTTGGCTACATAGCCATGGGTCGGGCTGATTGTCAATCTAGTGTAACTCCGCGCGCTCGCCCCGCTCAAATAAATAAAAATAAAAGCGAGCAAACTTTTCTGTGTGCTGCTAGCGCGCTTAGCTTAAATACGCTCACGCAACGCTTTTGGGAACTCGAAAGCGTCCCTAGTAAGGTTCACATGAGTCCTGACGATCAGGCGTGTGAACAAATATTTAAATCAACTTACTCTCGCGATGAAACAGGTAGATACACAGTGCAGCTACCATTTAAGGCTCCGTGTATAGACTTAGGAAATTCACACTCAACGGCGACGCGCCGTCTCCTTAATTTGGAGAAAAAGTTAGATTCTGATCCCGAGATCAGAACTAATTACAACGCTACGCTTCAAGATTATCTTGACAAAGGTTATTTAACCAAGGTCAACGACCCCTCTCTAACTATCCCGCATTTCTATATCCCTCACCGGGCAGTTTACCGCCCGGATAAACAGTCTAGTAAAACTCGCATCGTGCTTGACGCTAGCTGTAAAACTAGCTCAGGTAAATCACTAAATGATCTCCTTTATGTAGGTCCGAATCTACAAAGTAACATTTTCGATTTATTAATTAATCTTCGCATGTTTTCCGTTGCTGTAGTTGCAGATATCGAAAAAATGTATTTTCAACTTAATCTTTCCGCTGATCATCACGCATTTCAACGCATTTTATACAGATTCAATAAAGATTCTGAAATTTCAACTTTTGAATTTAACCGCGTTTCTTTCGGCGTCTCAAGCTCACCATACTTAGCTATGCGAGTAGTTCGCCAACTCGCATCTGACAGTCGGGAAAAATACCCACTCGCAGCTTACGAGGCTGAAAACCATATGTATATGGATGACTACGTATGTTCGCTAGATGGCGTTGAAATAGCTGAGCGGACATACCAAGAAATGGTCACCATGTTCAGGTCAGGCGGTTTCCACCTTGTAAAATGGATCTCGAATAGTTCCGAACTGTTAGATAAAATTCCTTCAACTCATTTAAATCCGCAAAATATTGAGTTTGACGCTGACGCGGATAATAATACAAAAATTATAGGTATGCAGTGGAATCCAGTAGAAGACTTTTTTCAATTTAAAATAAATGGTAATTCTCTTAAATGTACGAAACGTACCGTCTTATCAGCAACCGCACGGCTGTTTGACCCCTTAGGTCTTATAGGTCCAGTTACTGCATTCATGAAAACGTTAGTTCAGGAATGCTGGAAACTTGATCTTGATTGGGATGATCCTGTACCCGCTCACATTGAAAATAAATTTAGTCGGTTTCACAAAGAACTTCCCTATCTCGAAAAAATAAAGTTCCCGCGACATGTAGGTATCACCTCTGGTTCTCATGTCACTCTCCTCGGGTTCGCAGACGCCAGTGAGCGCTGTTATGGTGCCGCTGTTTACATAAGGGTTAGTTCTAACGATGAAGATAGCGGATCAGTCCTCTTATTAACTTCTAAATCTCGCGTCGCTCCGCTTAAAAATACGCCCTTAGCTCGCCTCGAGCTATGTGCGGCTCTCCTCTTAGCAAACTTGATCAATTCAGTTGTAGAAGTTTTAAGTAAACGCTGTAAAATTAATAAAATCTTTGCTTTTTCTGATTCAACAGTCACGCTCACCTGGATCCACTCGCCCTCGCACAAATTTCATACTTTTGTCGCAAATCGCATTGTTGAAATTAATTCAAATTTACCCGCAAAACATTGGTTTCACATAGATGGAACTGAAAATCCCGCTGACGTAGTTTCTCGTCCTATAACGCCTAAACAATTATTAGATTTAACGCTCTGGTTTAACGCTCCGCATTGGTTTTCATTCCCCTTATCTCAGTGGCCAATCAAGCCATTTAAAATCAATTTAAATAATAACAATTCAGAAATAATGGAAACTAAAAATATCGTTCTCTCTGTTAAAATAACGCAAGAAGGTTCACAACCTATTCAATCTTTAATTGATCGCATTTCTAAATATTCTATTTTACTTCGTAGCGTAGTTTTAATATTACGTTTCTGCAAGTTAATCAATTCGCGTGGTTGTATCACCGTTTCGGATTTGGATGCTGCGGAAATACACCTTATACGTTACGTACAAGGTAGATATTTCTCTGAAGAAATTAGCGCGTTAAAATCTAATAAACGTTTTAAAAATAAAAGTCTCGCTAAACTCAACCCATTTCTGGATTCAAATAATATTCTCAAAGTAGGTGGAAGGTTAACTCATTCTAAACTGGATTATGGTCAAAAACATCCCATTTTAATTCCAACTAAATCACGCTTTACTCAACTCTTAATTGACTTTTATCATGTAAGTAATTTGCATACGGGTCCCGCTCTTTTATTAGCTATAATTAGACAAAAATTCTGGATTTTAGCTGCTCGTAACATTATAAGACAACGCGTACATAGTTGTAATCAATGCTTTAAAATTAAACCTCGAAATACTTACCCTCCTATGGGCGATTTACCTGATTTCCGTGTGTCACAAGTGAAAGCGTTCGTAAATACCGCTGTAGACTACTGTGGTCCGTTCTACGTTACGCATATCCGAAAACGCGGAATTAAGAGCCACAAAGCTTACGTTTGTGTGTTTGTCTGTCTAACAACTAAGGCAGTACACTTAGAGTTAGTCTCTGACCTAAGTTCAGATTTATTTCTCGCCGCTTTCAAACGGTTTATTTCTCGGAGAGGTCCCGTTGCTATGATTTATAGTGATGGAGGCACAAACTTTATTGGCGCAAAGCGCAAATTGAACGAAATTTACGAATTAATTCAATCAAAATCTCATATAAACTACATAGGTGAACAGTTATCAGAACATCGTGTACAATTTAAACATAGTCCGCCTTACGGTCCGCATTTTAATGGACTCTGCGAAGTTAATGTTCGTTGTGTCAAAACTCATCTTTTTAAAGTAATTGGTTGTCAAATATTAACATCCGAGGAGTTTAGTACCGTACTCGTTCAAATTGAATGTCTTTTAAATAATCGACCTCTAAGTATTTTAAGCTCAGACCCGTCTGATATTAGTGCTTTAACGCCTAATCATTTTCTCAACGTAACACCGCTTAAATTTCTACCTGCTGAAGATGTCACAGACATTTCAGACAATCGCTTATCGCGCTATCAGCTTCTTAATAAGATAACTCATTCCTTCTGGCACCGTTGGAGTCAGGAGTACCTCACTTCCTTGCAACAGCGGGAGAAGTGGAACACACCGTCAAAGCCTGTTGAAGTAGGTACGATCGTTGTTATCAAAGACAACAACGCTCATCCGCTTTGTTGGCCTTTAGGTGTCATAGATGCGACTTATCCTGGCAAGGACAGTATAATTAGAACTGTGAAGGTTAGAACTGCTTCCGGTACTTATATACGCCCAGTAGTGCGGCTCTGTCCCCTACCTACGCAATAAAATAGTATAAATTCCCTTTAACTCTATTTAAGTTTAAATTCATATGTTTAAGTTAAGTTTTTTTTTCTCATAAATTTTCTAATAGAGGAAAACCTCTAGTCCGGGGGAGTTGTCTGCGCCATTCACATTATTTATCCGCATTTTTATTAATATCTATTTATCTAATTTGGAAATCACAAAACGCATACTTGCAACACTATACACGCTATACTCTTCTCTCATTGGTCAAAATGAAGGATCAGACGTTCATTCAAATCCCTTCCGCCCGCTCTCATCTTCCTTCATCCACCAGTCCTACCTCAGCGTCAATAACAAGCGCACGTGAAATTGCCCTGCGCCCGCGCTTCCGCGACCGCCATTAAAAGACTCAAAAATCAAGCTAGAAACTGTAAATAGAAATGTGTGTGTGATCCTCCTCATATCATCTTGTGACACTTGGTGGGTTTTCGCTGAATCAACGTGCTCCAGAAAGCTGTGCTATCGAAGACATTACGCTTCTCCCTTACCTACCCTAAAACCGTGAGTACCATTTCCATCCAAGTAGTAAATGGTTAATATCTATAACGTATGGCGTAAAGTCCATTTCTGTACATTTGTGTGCTTAAATGAATGAATGAATTAACAAACATCATATTATTTATTCTAAGACACCGGTTTCCTCACGATGTTTTCCTTCCCCGTAACCAAAAAATCAAAGACATATGACATCTAGCAACCCACACTGGGCCCGCGTGGTGGATCCCATCCCTCTCCTAGAGAGGAGGCCAGAGTCCCTGCAGTGGGAACATTATAGGCTGATAATGATTTGATTTATTACAGGCGTCAGTCCGCGACCTACTATCATGGACCTCATCATCGATCAGCGCCCCAATGGTGGGCGCGGAGTGGGACAAGGCCCACAAGAAGGCCGCCATAGACCTGTTCCGGTTGGTGCAGATATACATGGGCGACCGCAAGGCTAGGCCCGGTATGACGCTCAACTCCGTCGCGCAGGATATCTTGCACGCTACTTTTTCTAACGAGAAGTGAGTATGGAACTTTTTGTGTTTTGAGCTGAAAGAACTTGGAATGGAACTAAGACTAACCATCAATTCAGTCCAGAATCGCCTACTGTTGGGTATATGTATCTCCTTTCTTCTACCACTCTTGCTTCTGCTGTAGGAGAGATTTTAATGACGTTATAATCATCGGCACGATTTTTGCGCGCTGACGCAAAAGTGAGTTATTGGGTGGTATGAAGTGAGACGCGTGCCCGGCTATGACGCGATGCGCCCGTAGCGCATCGCGTCATAGCCGTCACTCGGGATTTGTTCTTTACTCCTGCTGCACTTACCTCACGACCAATAAATAATAAACGGGTGTGCGTTTTATTTGTCACAAAGTGTACAATGCGCACAGCGATCCCCACTCTTTCGCCGAGCGCTCAAGAACCGTGCCGGGTATTATATGAATTTATGGCATGATACGCAGATGAAACAGTTCAGCTTTCCTCTGTTAAACATGTGACAGTTTCTATATAAAGCTCAAATGTGTGATATTTCAATGCGAGAACTTTACATGATTCTTGTATTATATATTTTCTACTATTACTTTTCAGATTGTATTAAAAGTAAATAAAGGTAATTTATTTATTTTTGAACTAATTTTATACATTATTGAATATTTCTGTATAACATAAATACAAAAAAAGTATATTGGTCAGGGCTCTTGAGAGAGGAACCTCCTAACAATACGTACTGTGTCCAGGAGTACCTCTATCAGAATCAAGCTGTTGATGCAGCTACCTAAACATAACATAACATTTATTTATTTTCAGGCTACTTTGGCCCATAGATAAATACCTTACAGACTAACATACATACGATATAATTATACAGCTTGTGTTAGTAAATAAAACCTTAAAACTATATAAGTATCACTACACTTGCACTAGGTCACTGTGCGATCATGTGGCACTTGCCCGCGGAAGCGTCGAAACACCACCCCCTGCGGCCAAAAGTCCTCTTCCAAGACGAGGTGCAGGTAGCATGTCGGACCACTAACGCCTTAAGGCAGGGTTGCAGTGCTTTTTAAGATTTTTGAACCTTTGAAAATCGATTTAAATATGAGTTTTTTAATAAATAAAAATCATTACATAAAAATTGGACGATCTCAAGTACTTAAATCGTAAAGATAGAAACGCGATTTAGAATGATCGGTTCGATCTTTTTTTTATCAAACATGACTCTAATCACAATAGGGGATCGGACAAAAAAAAACTAATTAGTCCGTCAGATAGATTTCCAAAAAATATTAACCACGTATTTTTTCTTTTTTCACGTGAACAAATAATTAAGACGATACAGTGCTTCGAAAACTCGTGTGACGTCATAGGATAGTACATTTTGTACCTTCAATTGACGTTTCAAGCCCCACTCCATGATCTTTGACGCGCTTTAACTTCGTCAATTTTTATTGTTTTGATAAAACAAAAAACACGTATCCAATATTTTTCGATAATCTAACTTACGGACTAAACAGAATCATATTATTTTGACCCAGTCCGATCCCCTATTTATTAAAACGTGTACTGCTAAGACATTTCATCATGAATTTATATGAAAGTTATATCAGTAGATAGAACTTTTTATTCTGAAGTAAATGTTGAAAACATATTGTATAATTTCTTTATCATTTTTCTCCAAGAAGAAAAAAACAGTCAAAAGTTAGGCATTATATCGCTCGCCGAGCAGTGCGGGGGGTGAGATCGTGCGTTCATAAGAACAAAGTACTGCAACCTCGCCTTAAAGTAGACGTTGCGGCGCGACTCAAGCAGCTGCACTCTCGCCACGTACTTGATCTTCTGGCGCACGTACTCCACGATGTCCTCCGTCGTAGTGGTGTAGTGTACACGGGAGAGGTACACCGGAGTGTTCGGCTTTGCGGCATGAATAGGCACATTGCAATGGGCTCCGATGGAGCCGTGCCGCAGCGGTTCTTGATTGTTCGCGAAAGTGACTCCTCAGGTATAGGTTTATTATTAAACTATTATCTTATTTTCAGATTACGTGACGAGCTTTACGTGCAGCTATGCAGACAAACGACAGAGAACCCACTGCGCGACTCATTGCTGCGCGGCTGGGAGTTGCTAGCCGTGTGCTTAGCCTTCGTGCCGCCTTCCTCTGCGTTCCAGCCCGCATTGACCAACTATGTCAACAGGCATAGAGACCCTGCATTTGCTGATGCTTTCCCTGAGGTGAGCACTATTCTTAGACCTTGTCCAGAAGAAGCGAATTCGTCGCGAAACGTATAATACATCGCATCCACAAGCATCGCGCGAATTCGAAATTCGCGCGTAAATCGCGTGCATAACGCCAGACCCTCGACTCGCGCGTGATTCGCACGTATTGCGCGCGAGTGGAGATACTAGGGACCCCTTGTTGCGTCCAGTTAAACGCGCGAACTCCGGCCGAGTGGACGTATCGGGAAAAATGGAGCGCCAAAATTTTCACGTTGTGACAAATCTTCTTCAATCAATAAAAGTAAATTATCAAATGATTTTATGGACATACGACAGTAGTAAAAAAAATTCTTCTCATGTTGTCTTAATTTTAGATACAAAGTTACAAACATGCTATGTGTCAATCTATCATTAAGAATTGGATGTACTAAATATATACTTGATAGTTTTTTAGGTCCTGTAGAACCTGCTACTCGTTTTACAGCTTATAAATATGCTAATTACCAGGTTGGCAAGTGGCCTATTCACGTGCAAGTATCTCACTACGCGGGCGTGGCGTGCAAGCGGCTGGAGAGGATCGGCTTCGGAGGCAAGAGGCAGCCCAGGAAACCTACCACTGATGACATCGACCAGGCTAGGGTGAGTCATACAAATCTAACTTGTTTTCAACTTAGCCAGACGGGGTTTAATCGACCCATCTCGAACAGAATGTGAGTGTGGTGCCCCAACACAGGATTTGCCACACCTCCTCTCGTGCCCGTCTTGTACAAATAACTGCACGCTAAAAGACTTGTATGAAGCAAATACTAAACAAACAAATAATAATAAGCTTGTATGAGCCGTCCAGGCTGCCACGGTTGCCATGGTCGGACCGAGTTTAGTCATCGGCTCGAAAAGAAAAAGATTAAGAAGACGTGGAAGTTATAACGAGTAAATAATTATAACAGACCAAAAACGGCTCGCTAATCAAAGTACAACACGCCCCACTAGTCAACCCTCCAACTGCATCTGAGTATCCAATCTCTAGTTATAACTTGCTAGAACTTGCTTGCTCTAAAACTTTGCTAACCTTTAAACCATTGATACTAAGGTCAAGGACCCAAAACACATTTACCCACAAAAACATTTATATATATTTTTTTTTTTAACTTTGCCCCGCTTTAGTAATTTCTCCTGTATCGTGGGTGCGGACACAGACATATAAACACATACACAAATACCCAGACCCGAAACAACTATCTGCAGGAGTGCAGGCCATACAAATATTTTTTCCGTGCGGGAATCGAACCCGCGATAAGTATCACAGCAGTCTGGCTTGAGCCACTGCCCCAACCGTGCTGTCAAATTTCATTGTCATTCTCTTCCACAGATACAAATATTCCGTCAATCGATGTTCGGCAACACGCTATCCGAGGTGATGACGCTACAGAAGGAGCGTTTCCCGGCGCGACAGCTGCCCTGGGTGCAGGTAGCGCTGTCACAGCAGGTGTTGGCGCTCAGCGGTCGTGATACTGAGGGTATCTTCCGTGTCTCCGCTGACGTGGATGAGGTCAATGCGCTGAAGGCCAAGATCGATAATTGGGAGCTGCCTGATGCTTCTACTTTGACTGGTGAGTCTTATTGGCTATTTGAATACTGTTAAAAATTCACGAAAATGTCATGTTATTTCAAAGAACTAACAGAAATAATACTATGTAAAAAAAAGTAATAAAATCGATCAAAAAATGGAATAGCTACACGCTTTAGAAGTTTTAAGTGGGGGCACTTTCTATTCTTGTCGCGCGAAACGGTCATTTTGTGCTACATAACCGTGACGTTACTATGGCGGTATGAAATATGACGTCACGTTTCTGTAGCGCTGTCTTTGTCTAACACGTCATTTAAAATCAGTTAAAACTAAGCCATTTTCTGTGTTTACTTAGCCAATTGTTGTGTGTTCATAACTCTCTTAATTATCTTGGTGTACTGTTAGACTGAACTATTACTGAGGAAGGAGTAAGGGCCTTTTCACGTAGCGGTTTGGAAGCGGATGCGGGGCGAAGCGGATGCGGGGCGGAGCGGACGCGCAGCGAATGCGTCGCGAACACGCCGCGGCTGCGCAGCGAAGACGTCGCGAACGCGTGGCGAATTCGTTACGTTTTCGTCGCGTGTGTAAATTATCGCCGTACGATACACTGCACACTACAATACAGATACACTGTCCGCGGCGATCCCGTTGCGCGTCCGCAACGAATTCGCTGCGCATGCGCGGTGTGTTCGTTGTGTGTCCGTAACTAATTCGTTGCGCACCCGCTCCGCTTTGAAGACGTTCACAATCCGCTAGTATGATAAGGCCCTAAATGATGCCATGACGCATGGCAGGAAGTAATCGTGTTACGCAAACTCCAAATAAAATTGGACAAGGGCAGGCACTCCTTTCTTTTTCAAATCTGTCCTCACACAATTCATCTATCTTTTCTTTGGCCTTCCTCTCCATCCATCAACATTATTAACCATCACTGTTTTAGTAACATGCGTTTCATCGCTTTTCATTACATACTTGTCAATACTAATACCCTTCATTATATACTACCTTTTAATTTTTCAGTAACAAGCTTTTTTTTTTTCGAGTTGTTACGATATTTATAATATCAACATGAAATGTTGGAGAGCAGCGGTGGCCTAGTGATGGCGACCCCGATTTACGTTCAGATAGTCGTGGGTTCGAACCTAGACAGGCGCATTACTTTGTGTAATTTATTTCATCACTGCTGTTCTCAAAACAGTATAGGAAAACATCGAAAGGAAACCGGCATGTCTTAGACCCAAAAATTCGAAGACTTGTGACATGTACCAACCCGTACTGGGTTTGCGTGGTGGAATATAGCCCATACCCTCTCATAGAGAGTTGACCTGCAGTCCCAGCGGTGGAAATATTATAGGCTTTATTATAATATAATATAATCAGTGATATTGTGAACTAAAAACATTACCAAAGTGAAGATAAACACCTGTGGAACATGTGATAGTGTTATTCGTGCGTAAATCACTGGATTTCGACCGAAAATAGTGCATAAGAACCGCGGACGACATTCCACATTTCCGAAGATTTTATTCTTCTACCTCCAACTTTTTGTTTTTTTTATCTCTAATAAAAATAAGCTGTCAGTATGACAGCTGACAATTCGACCAGTGTTGCCAAACCAGAATCATGAACTCCCCCAAGGGAAATAAAATAACGAGAGTGGCTGACCAGGCTCTCGGTAAAAATAATGCTACTGGTGGAAAAAATACCAACATTAACCAAAACAAAGAACAACATAAGACAGTGAAAGTCAACCTAGACCCTCTTAACCAAACTTCGGATGATGAGAATGAGTGGCAATCTGTCCCTATACTGCGACAGTATAGGAAGAAATCCCTTAGTGAACACACTGCCCAGACTGGTGAGGATATGCAAAATAGCCGCAAAAGAATGAGATTAGGCCAAACTCCATCTCCGGAAGAAACACCAACTCAAAATAGATACTCGGATCTTGAAGTAGATGAAAAACAAGATACAATACCAAAAGCAAGAGCCAACAAGCCCCCACCACTAATGCTTTATGGCATTAAAGATGTTACTAAGCTCAAAGATTTGATTGAAGAGGTTCTAGATATAACTCACTTTTCCTTCAAAATTGTAACCAAGAATCAACTGCGTGTGACGGCTGACAACATTGAAGCTTACAAAAAACTAATGGTACTAGTCCGTGAGAAGAAATTGATAGGGCACACATTCACCCCAAAAGATGAACGACCATACCGCATCGTCATCAAGAACCTTCATTCTTCGACACCCATGGAAGCTATAAAAGAGGCAATAGAAAGTACTGGTAATATAGTGAAAGGTGAAATTATAAACGCCAGACATGGACAAACAAAAGAACCACTGTCAACCTGGTTCGTTAATATTGAGCCAGGCCCCAACAACAGTGAAATAAAAAACCTGAAATACATATACCACACATCTGTCAATATTGAAGACCCTAAACGTAAGAAAACCATCCCCCAATGCAAGAGGTGCCAGCAGTATGGGCATACAAAAAATTATTGCATGCGTCCATATAGATGCGTTAAGTGCGCAGAAAACCATAACACGCTAGAATGTCCTAAGACCAAAGAAGAACCAGCAAAATGTGCATTGTGCCTTGGGGACCATGCGGCCAGTTACAAAGGATGCAAAGTATTTCAAGAAATCCAGAAAAGAAAGTCTTATTCAAGAGCGCAAACAAGACCATGGAAACATGTTGAAGAAAAAGACCTTCCAACTATCGGAAACATACCAACCCTGTCAGAAAAACCATCTACCAACACCGAATCAGGTAAAACATACGCACAAGCCGTAACAGGAGACGCGACTAACCTAGAAAAAATTATGTCAAAGCAAGCTGAAAAGCTAGACCGTCTAATTGACCAAATGGGTACCCTTATGTCCCTATTGACAACAATCGTCCATAAACTAGTTCGTTAAAATAGCTCTAAGAATAGCAAGCTGGAACATAAATGGTCTGCTGGACAGAAAACAAGAACTTAAAATACTCTTTACAGTGCAGAACCTTGATGTAGTTCTTATATCGGAAACACACCTTACAGATGAAAAAACATTCAACCTAGACGGATACTGTACATACGTTACAAATAACCCGGACAACACAGCGCACGCTGGCACCGCAGTCATAGTAAGAAGTTGCATTAAGCATCAACTAATTCCTGAATACAGAACTTCAAAAATACAAGCTACAACAATCATGGTGCATGATAGCCAAGGTTCTATCTTAATATCATCGATCTATTGCCCGCCAAAAAAGAGAAGAGGACACGAAACCAGTGAGGAGGATTTCAACGATTTGTTCAAAACTCTAGGCAACAGATTTATTGTTGGTGGAGACTGGAACGCTAAAAACTCTCAATGGGGATCAAGGCTTACACTGACAAGAGGCCGTAACCTTAAGAATAGCATCGACAAACACCGTATAAATATCCTCACAACGTGTCAACCAACATATTGGCCCGCAGACCCAAATAGACTGCCCGACCTTATAGACTTCTTCGTCTACAAAGGGGTACCATCCTATTTCTTAGAAGTCTCTAGCTGTCACGACAGCTCTTCAGATCACTCGCCAGTAATTGTTACAATGAGCACATCTGTAATAAATCGGTCAAGAAATCAATACTTATATAACAACCGTACTGACTGGGAAGCCTTTCAGCAATACCTCAATGACAATATAGACCTGAAGATTCCTCTTAAAACCGACGATGACATTGAAAGTGCCACTTCCTACTTAACTAAATTAATACAGAAAGCGGCATGGACTTGTACTCCACCGGACAAAAAATCTACTGAAACTAAAACTCATCGCAACTTGCCGCAGAAAGTAAAATGCCAAGTTCTAGAAAAAAGACGACTTAGAAGGGTTTGGCACTGTAGCCGACACCCTGCTGACAAAAGAGCGTTCAACAAAGCAGCAGCTGACCTAAAAAAAAACCTGGTTGAAATGGAGAATGAAACAATGCAACTACATCTCGAAAACTTAACGCCATCAGTTCCTGCTAAAAACGAGTACTCACTGTGGAAAGCGGTAAAATCGGAAAGAAAACCACAGCTAGCACGGCACCCGCTCAAAAAAGAAAATGGTGAATGGGCTAAAACGGATGAAGAGAGAGCAGAAGCATACGGGGAGTTTCTTAGCAGCGTCTTCACCCCAAATGAGGACCTAGGAACAGAAATTACAGACCGCGAAGTAAGCTCATATCTTGAAAGTGACCTCCAACTGAGTCCCCCTCTCCAATGCTGCACGCCTGCAGAAGTGCGTCGCACCATCCTTGATTTAGAACTAAAAAAAGCTCCAGGATTTGATCTTGTGACAGCGGAAATATTGCGAAACCTTCCGAAAAAAGGAATAATGTTCATCACCTCGCTATTCAATGCTATTCTAAGAACCTCGTACTACCCCAACATCTGGAAAGTCTCTCAAATAACTATGATCCCTAAACCAGGTAAGCCACCGCACCTTACATCTTCATACAGACCAATAAGCCTGCTTCCTGTACTGTCGAAGGTCTTGGAAAAAATAATCTCTGCACGGCTTAGTAAGCACCTATACGAAAACGCTACTATCCCAGAGCACCAGTTCGGATTTCGAAGACGACATGCGACCATTGAACAAGTCCATAGAGTGTGTGAACATATTAGAGATACACTCGAAAGTAAAAAATACTGCTCAGGGGTGTTTCTCGACGTACAGCAAGCTTTTGATAAGGTTTGGCACCCTGGGCTGCTGTATAAACTGAAAAGAACATTACCACACAACCTGTTCCTGATATTAAAATCTTACCTGGAAAATCGTATCTTCTTTGTAAAAATTAATGATGCCACCTCAGATTTTTACGACATAAGAGCTGGAGTCCCACAAGGCTCTGTCCTGGGGCCCGTCCTGTACCTGATATACACAGCAGAAAACTGTAATGACAGCCACCTTTGCCGATGATACTGCAGTGCTGACATCTGACGCCAACCCAGAAGTAGCTTCCAGTAAGCTACAGTCGCACCTGGATAAGGTTTATACCTGGATGAAGAGCTGGCGCATCAAGGCTAGTGCAGCTAAATCTAACCACATCACATTTACCCTCAAAAAAGGAGATTGCCCTGCTGTGAAACTGGGTAATGAGCAGCTACCACACAACACTGTAGTAAAGTACCTGGGATTTTACCTCGATCGCAAACAAACGTGGAAGACCCACATCCAAACAAAGCGTGATGAACTCAATCACAGATGGAGAACACTAGAGTGGTTATTGGGAAGAAAATCTCGACTCTCTGTCAACAATAAAGTTTTGATTTACAAAGCAGTAATAAAACCAGTCTGGACTTACGGCATACAGCTGTGGGGATCAGCAAAAACATCTGTCTGCGCCATTCACATTATTTATCCGCATTTTTATTAATATCTATTTATCTTATTTGGAAATCACAAAACGCATACTTGCAACACTATACACGCTATACTCTTCTCTCATTGGTCAAAAATGAAGGATCAGACGTTCATTCAAATCCCTTCCTCCCACTAGTTCCACTCCTACCCAGTCCTACCTCAGCGTCAATAACAAGCGCACGTGAAATTGCCCTGCGCCCGCGCTTCCGCGACCGCCATTAAAAAGACTCAAAATTAAAGCTAGAAACTGTGAATAGAAATGTGTGTGTGATCCTCCTCATATCATCTTGTGACACTTGGTGGGTTTTCGCTGAATCAACGTGCTCCAGAAAGCTGTGCTATCGAAGACATTATATACGCTTTCCATATCCAAAAACCGTGAGTACCATATTTCCATCCAAGTGTTCTGGTCCTTCGAGCCGGATAAAAAACAAAAAATTACTTCGCATATACACTACACTCATCAATCACAACATATTTATCACATTTATCTATTTAATCGCATAAAAACGCTCAAATACGCATCCGCTATTACTCTCGTCTATGTGACAAGCCCACGAGGGCACATTCCGCTAACATCTCATCAACGCTAAGTTATTTCTTTAAAAACGCATCATATTTTACCGCATTTAGCTATTTATTCGCATAAAAATACGCTCAAAACACGCATCCGCCATTACACTAACCTACGTGACTCGCTCACGAGGCATTTCCCGCTAACATCTCATCAACGCTAAGTTATTTATTCAAATACGCATCTTATTTCACGCTAAACACTCTATTGCTAAAATATTATAAATATATTTTAGTCATCGCACACATATTTCACAGGTTTTCTCAACACATAACGCACACGGGCAAGTCCAATTTATTCTCGATATTTCGCATACATTCACTCATTTAAGTATTATTATTAACGATTATTAACTCGAATAGGCATTATCCCAACGCATAAAAATGGCTTCAAAGCATGGTAAATCCAAGGAGTCCGATAAGGAATCTTATGGCTCCGCAGAAGAAAATTCAAAAGTGCTTCTGTTTGAATCTAAGAAGGAAATTTTATTCAAAATGCTGCAATCAATTTATGACCTCGGTCGACAAGTTTCAGTAAATAGTTCATTAAAATCTCAATTTCTAGCTAGGATTAATTCCCTTGATCAAATTAGGACGAATTTTATTGAAACGCTTGATGCTTACAATTTAGCACTCTTGGAAGCTGGATCAGCTATTAATTACCAGCCGTTGTCAGCATTTGATGAAATCTATTGTGAAATAAAAGCAATCGAAGCTAACCTTCTCAAGTCTCAAAATAACGAAAACAGCAGTAGTAAATTCGAGTTTTTAAATCGTAAATTGCCACCTTTAAAACTTGCTTCATTTGACGGCACGCCCAGCAAATGGACAATTTTTCATGAAAACTTTAAAAGTCTTATTCATGATAATTCGCATCTAACTGACGCCGAGAAAGTACAATACTTAATAGGGTGTCTCTCTGATAAGGCATTAACTGTTTGTTCGGGCGTCGCGCCTACCGCTAATAATTACCTACTCATTTGGAATGCTTTAATAGAAAAATACCAAGATACCCGCGTACAAGCTTCCATGTACTTACATCAAATGATTCAGTTTAAGCCTTATCAATCTATAGACACATTTATTGAGCAGTTCCATGCATCGCAAGCCGCCCTACGGCGCTTAAACATAAAGGATTTGTCAGATTTTATAATAACGGATATTGCACTCAGCAAGCTTGATAAAGAGGTCGTTAACCTTTTCGAACGATCACATAATCATATTGAAATACCTACTTTCGATCATCTTTCGCAATTCTTAAAAGAACAAAGTAAAATAATAACACTTCGTAATCAATCTAACCCCTCTAAAGTCCGTAATTATAATAGTGAAAATAATAAATCCACTTCTAATAAATATAAAAATAGCCAAACATTCGCGATCACTACCCAGGACGCATCCGTGCGTGCCTGCAAGGTGTGTTCGTCACCTGACTCACACCCACTTTATAGATGTCCTCGTTTCATGAATCAAAACGCAAAAGAAAGATTAGATCTAGTAAACAAACATAAGTTTTGTCGTAACTGTTTAGGATTTCATGATATTAAAATGTGCAAGTCAACAAATACTTGTTCGATTTGCCAACGTAAACATCATTCGCTAATACATTTGGACAACTATCGGGGAACCGGCAACTCGCCGCCGCATGTAACCGCGCCCCGCGCGCCCTCCGCCTCGCCCCCGCTGGTAGCCGCGCCCTCGCTGGCTGCCGCGACTGTGAGCACTGTGGGCTCGACGACGCCGCACGCGGAGCGCGTACATTCAGGCGCTTCGCATTTGTCAATGACTTCGGCTACCTCGAGCGTTGAAAATAATACAACTGTTTTGTTGCCCACCGCTTCCGTATACGCTTATAATAATAATAAACCTCATACTCTCCGCGTTTTCCTTGATACCGGCTCAATGAGTCATTTTATTACAAAGGCTTGCTGTAAACGTTTAAACTTAGAAATTACTCCTGACAAATCTTCCATTTTTGGGATCGGTCACGCTAAAATACCCTCGTTTGGAACTGCTACTTTTAAAATATTTTCCCGCTTTGATCACCGCTGCTATTATAAAATTCACGCTCGGGTTTTAGATCGTATTACAGACGACTTGCCCAACATATCTATAGATATCTCAAATCTCGCTTCATTACGCAATCTACCTATGGCTGATGACGCATTCCACGTTCCCGGTGAGATAGATTGCCTCCTTGGCAATGAACTTTTCCCGCTTTTGTTGGGCAGTGGAAAGGTAACTTTACCTGGCTCCTCGGTCGTCGCCGTAGAAACCACCCTTGGCTACATAGCCATGGGTCGGGCTGATTGTCAACCTAGTGTAACTCCGCGCGCTCGCCCCGCTCAAATAAATAAAAATAAAAGCGAGCAAACTTTTCTGTGTGCGGCTAGCACGCTTCGCTTAAATACGCTCACGCAACGCTTTTGGGAACTCGAAAGCGTCCCTAGTAAGGTTCACATGAGTCCTGACGATCAGGCGTGTGAACAAATATTTAAATCAACTTACTCTCGCGATGAAACAGGTAGATACACAGTGCAGCTACCATTTAAGGCTCCGTGTATAGACTTAGGAAATTCACACTCAACGGCGACTCGCCGTCTCCTTAATTTGGAGAAAAAGTTAGATTCTGATCCCGAGATCAGAACTAATTACAACGCTACGCTTCAAGATTATCTTGACAAAGGTTATTTAACCAAGGTCAACGACCCCTCTCTAACTATCCCGCATTTCTATATCCCTCACCGTGCAGTTTACCGCCCGGATAAACAGTCTAGTAAAACTCGCATCGTGCTTGACGCTAGCTGTAAAACTAGCTCAGGTAAATCACTAAATGATCTCCTTTATGTAGGTCCGAATCTACAAAGTAACATTTTCGATTTATTAATTAATCTTCGCATGTTTTCCGTTGCTGTAGTTGCAGATATCGAAAAAATGTATTTTCAACTTAATCTTTCCGCTGATCATCACGCATTTCAACGCATTTTATACAGATTCAATAAAGATTCTGAAATTTCAACTTTTGAATTTAACCGCGTTTCTTTCGGCGTCTCAAGCTCACCATACTTAGCTATGCGAGTAGTTCGCCAACTCGCATCTGACAGTCGGGAAAAATACCCACTCGCAGCTTACGAGGCTGAAAACCATATGTATATGGATGACTACGTATGTTCGCTAGATGGCGTTGAAATAGCTGAGCGGACATACCAAGAAATGGTCACCATGTTCAGGTCAGGCGGTTTCCACCTTGTAAAATGGATCTCGAATAGTTCCGAACTGTTAGATAAAATTCCTTCAACTCATTTAAATCCGCAAAATATTGAGTTTGACGCTGACGCGGATAATAATACAAAAATTATAGGTATGCAGTGGAATCCAGTAGAAGACTTTTTTCAATTTAAAATAAATGGTAATTCTCTTAAATGTACGAAACGTACCGTCTTATCAGCAACCGCACGGCTGTTTGACCCCTTAGGTCTTATAGGTCCAGTTACTGCATTCATGAAAACGTTAGTTCAGGAATGCTGGAAACTTGATCTTGATTGGGATGATCCTGTACCCGCTCACATTGAAAATAAATTTAGTCGGTTTCACAAAGAACTTCCCTATCTCGAAAAAATAAAGTTCCCGCGACATGTAGGTATCACCTCTGGTTCTCATGTCACTCTCCTCGGGTTCGCAGACGCCAGTGAGCGCTGTTATGGTGCCGCTGTTTACATAAGGGTTAGTTCTAACGATGAAGATAGCGGATCAGTCCTCTTATTAACTTCTAAATCTCGCGTCGCTCCGCTTAAAAATACGCCCTTAGCTCGCCTCGAGCTATGTGCGGCTCTTCTCTTAGCAAACTTGATCAATTCAGTTGTAGAAGTTTTAAGTAAACGCTGTAAAATTAATAAAATCTTTGCTTTTTCTGATTCAACAGTCACGCTCACCTGGATCCACTCGCCCTCGCACAAATTTCATACTTTTGTCGCAAATCGCATTGTTGAAATTAATTCAAATTTACCCGCAAAACATTGGTTTCACATAGATGGAACTGAAAATCCCGCTGACGTAGTTTCTCGTCCTATAACGCCTAAACAATTATTGGATTTAACGCTCTGGTTTAACGCTCCGCATTGGTTTTCATTCCCCATAACTCAGTGGCCAATCAAGCCATTTAAAATCAATTTAAATAATAACAATTCAGAAATAATGGAAACAAAAAATATCGTTCTCTCTGTTAAAATAACGCAAGAAGGTTCACAACCTATTCAATCTTTAATTGATCGCATTTCTAAATATTCTATTTTACTTCGTAGCGTAGTTTTAATATTACGTTTCTGCAAGTTAATCAATTCGCGTGGTTGTATCACCGTTTCGGATTTGGATGCTGCGGAAATACACCTTATACGTTACGTACAAGGTAGATATTTCTCTGAAGAAATTAGCGCGTTAAAATCTAATAAACGTTTTAAAAATAAAAGTCTCGCTAAACTCAACCCATTTCTGGATTCAAATAATATTCTCAAAGTAGGTGGAAGGTTAACTCATTCTAAACTGGATTATGGTCAAAAACATCCCATTTTAATTCCAACTAAATCACGCTTTACTCAACTCTTAATTGACTTTTATCATGTAAGTAATTTGCATACGGGTCCCGCTCTTTTATTAGCTATAATTAGACAAAAATTCTGGATTTTAGCTGCTCGTAACATTATAAGACAACGCGTACATAGTTGTAATCAATGCTTTAAAATTAAACCTCGAAATACTTACCCTCCTATGGGCGATTTACCTGATTTCCGTGTGTCACAAGTGAAAGCGTTCGTAAATACCGCTGTAGACTACTGTGGTCCGTTCTACGTTACGCATATCCGAAAACGCGGAATTAAGAGCCACAAAGCTTACGTTTGTGTGTTTGTCTGTCTAACAACTAAGGCAGTACACTTAGAGTTAGTCTCTGACCTAAGTTCAGATTTATTTCTCGCCGCTTTCAAACGGTTTATTTCTCGGAGAGGTCCCGTTGCTATGATTTATAGTGATGGAGGCACAAACTTTATTGGCGCAAAGCGCAAATTGAACGAAATTTACGAATTAATTCAATCAAAATCTCATATAAACTACATAGGTGAACAGTTATCAGAACATCGTGTACAATTTAAACATAGTCCGCCTTACGGTCCGCATTTTAATGGACTCAGCGAAGTTAATGTTCGTTGTGTCAAAACTCATCTTTTTAAAGTAATTGGTTCTCAAATATTAACATACGAGGAGTTTAGTACCGTACTCGTTCAAATTGAATGTCTTTTAAATAATCGACCTCTAAGTATTTTAAGCTCAGACCCGTCTGATATTAGTGCTTTAACGCCTAATCATTTTCTCAACGTAACACCGCTTAAATTTCTACCTGCTGAAGATGTCACAGACATTTCAGACAATCGCTTATCGCGCTATCAGCTTCTTAATAAGATAACTCATTCCTTCTGGCACCGTTGGAGTCAGGAGTACCTCACTTCCTTGCAACAGCGGGAGAAGTGGAACACACCGTCAAAGCCTGTTGAAGTAGGTACGATCGTTGTTATCAAAGACAACAACGCTCATCCGCTTTGTTGGCCTTTAGGTGTCATAGATGCGACTTATCCTGGCAAGGACAATATAATTAGAACTGTGAAGGTTAGAACTGCTTCCGGTACTTATATACGCCCAGTAGTGCGGCTCTGTCCCCTACCTACGCAATAAAATAGTATAAATTCCCTTTAACTCTATTTAAGTTTAAATTCATATGTTTAAGTTAAGTTTTTTTTTCTCATAAAGTTTCTAATAGAGGAAAACCTCTAGTCCGGGGGAGTTGTCTGCGCCATTCACATTATTTATCCGCATTTTTATTAATATCTATTTATCTTATTTGGAAATCACAAAACGCATACTTGCAACACTATACACGCTATACTCTTCTCTCATTGGTCAAAAATGAAGGATCAGACGTTCATTCAAATCCCTTCCTCCCACTAGTTCCACTCCTACCCAGTCCTACCTCAGCGTCAATAACAAGCGCACGTGAAATTGCCCTGCGCCCGCGCTTCCGCGACCGCCATTAAAAAGACTCAAAATTAAAGCTAGAAACTGTGAATAGAAATGTGTGTGTGATCCTCCTCATATCATCTTGTGACACTTGGTGGGTTTTCGCTGAATCAACGTGCTCCAGAAAGCTGTGCTATCGAAGACATTATATACGCTTTCCATATCCAAAAACCGTGAGTACCATATTTCCATCCAACATCCAATACTGAAATACTCCAGCGGTTTCAAAATGGCGTGCTTAAAGCCATAGTGAGTGCCCCATGGTACACAAGAATGGATGAAATCCACGAATATTTAAAAGTTCCTACCATCAAAGAGGAAATCAAAACCATGACAAAAGCTTACAGAGAGAGGATAATAAATCACGAAAACAGCCTTGCTCAGGCTCTAAGTGAATCGCTGCCAACAAGACGTCTTAAAAGACTGCACACTTGGGATAATATACTTTAGAGTAAGGCAATAACCAAAGGCAGCCTAACAGTGGGAGGGCAAGCCTTACATGCCAAAGACACTGAAAACAACTACTTATGGTTCAAGAACCGATCGCATGTTTGGAAATAAATATGAAAAAAAAAAAAAAAAAAAATTATACATGAAAACAAGAGATCAAGACTAAGCCCATATAAAAAAAAACGCAACGCTGCCAGTCTCTTGGGTACTTTACCTGCTGACAGCGTTGAGGAGGAGTTTCTCGATGCCCTTTTATAGTTAGTTTAGTTTATATTTATTTAGTATAGTTTTACTTTAATGATTAATATTAAATTATGTATTTGGAGCAGCGTATACCTAATCGATAATGTGTAAGCTGTGGTTACCTGTAATTGAGCGTACGTTACAGGACCATGTGTTATGTAATAAATTTTTGAATGAGAAATCTGTAATGTAACTCGTTGGTAATCTATATAAATAAAAAGAGAAGTCCTGACTGACTGACTGACTCATCAACGCCCAGCCCAAACCCTTGGACCTAGAAAGCTGAAATTTTGCACAGAGGTTCCCCTTATAACGTAGACAAGGAATAAGAAAGGATTTTTCGAAATTCAACCCCTAAGGGGGTTAAATAGGGGATGAAAGTTTGCATGGAAAGTCGTTTTTTTATCACGCGGGCGAAGCCGCTGGCAAAAGCTAGTCATAAATAAATATACATGAAATGTTTTATATGTTCCCAGACGCGCACGCTCCAGCCAGCTTGCTAAAGCTGTGGTACCGCGAGCTGTACGAGCCGCTGATACCGGACGCGCTGTACGCGGCGTGCGTGCAGGCCGGGACTGACTTCGCTGCCTGCACGCGAGCGCTGCATCGACTGCCGCCTATTAATAGACTGGTCAGTATTATCTTTAGGCCCCTAGGGTTCCCGTCGGGGCTGCGGATTATCGAAAGAGATGACGTGGCCTCGGCACAAGGGCGAAGAAGGAACATGGGTTGGGTTTTAGCCAGTAGAAGTCTGACACTCCCCTTCGCTTGCCCAAGGGCGGGGGGGTCATTTGATGATTTTCCACCCACCAAAAAAAAGGCGCCATGGGTTTTGGGGGATTCTCTTCCCGAGGGAAAACCTTCAACCAACACCTGAGGAGGCTTTCGTTAGGCAGCTGGATCATAAGCTTCTTGCAGAAAGGTTCGTATTGCTAGGAGGTTCTTTTCTCTGGAGCCCTGTTCCCGATACCGGTGGGCAAATTTTTTGTATATTTTTTAAAATTTATTTTTGTAAAGAATATTTAAAAAATGTAATTAGTTTGTAATTAAATAAATAAAGGAATAGTAACCACTAAGTTCCGGACTCGACTAAAGCGAAGATGAGCGAACCATAGAGATGTGCAAAAATTAACCAATCATGAGAGGGATGAGTTACATGATGTACATCAATGTTCGGTTCTCGCACGATGCCTCCGCCGTAATATGGCCTAATACAGGGTGAAAAATACTCATTATCAAGCCAATACTCGGCAAAAAACAACAGCTGTTTAAGGGCAAAAAATATCAATATTGAGTTATTACTGACGTCGGTTCAGTTATTGGCCATCCAACACACAAATGTTTTTTTTTTTCATTTAAAATTGAACTAGGACAAAAATAGGATTTAGTAAAGTTATGTAATACAGTAAAACTTGGTTAGGTGGGACCTGGATAAGTGAGAAACTCTATAACTGGAACTCATGCTGAGGTCCCATGAGACAGATTTGGATATCTGACGCCCGAATACTCGAACGTCACTCAATTTTAAGTTGCACTTAAATCTCGTGCTGTCTTTGTTACTTTAACGCAGAGTGACAGAGATAGCACGAGTTTTGAGGGCTACTTATAATTGAGTGACGTTCGAGTATTCGGGCGTGAGACACTGGGTAAGTGGAATACCTCTTTAAGTGAGACAAATTTTTAGGTCCCTTGAGGTCTCACTTAACCAGGTTTCACTGTATTATAAAACTGAATACATTCTCAATGTTTAATTCCGTTTCAGGTACTGACCTATCTCATAAGTTTCCTCCAACAATTCACGGCGCCGGAAGTAGTTAGTCAAACCAAAATGGACTCAGCTAACCTCGCCATGGTGTTCGCGCCCAACTGCCTGCGCTGCACATCACAGGACCCGCGCGTCATACTCGAGAACGCGCGCAAAGAAATGACCTTCCTCAAGACCCTGATCACCAACCTTGACACATCTCACGTCCAAGATCTTCTGTGACCTATGAATCTCAGCTACTGCAACAATAACGTCGCTTCCGAGAGGCTGACGGACTTCTAGGGGACGAGAACTTCCAGGCAGCTGATGTATATGACGTTCCCATATCAATGGACCTCTTTGTGTACCATATCCCTTCATAACAATGTGTCTAGTCTGTGTTATCGGCCCATCGGTGGACTCTGTGTGCTACGCTTCCCAACTTCCCTTATAATTACGTATATTTGACGTTCTTGTATATTTTTTGTATTTTTGTACGCTATAAATGAATAATTTTATTTGGTTGTACCCAAAGATATTTAATGAGATGTGATTTTAATTATATTAGACTTGAGCTTTACAAAAATGTATTTGCGATGTGTTTTGAAAGAATTTGTTGTTGGTGCAGCTGCGTGATTGTTTTTATTAGTTACGAATTAGGAATATTGTTTTGTATGGGAGAGTGAGCGGTTACTTTTGTATCATTTGCAAGATGTTAATGAACTAACTTTGAAGTGTATCTAAATATTATGGTGCTCTGCAAACTAGGAGAAGCGCCTCTAATAAGAAAACTACGATCCACGTGTTCACTACCCTCAAATATTGTACGCGCAACGACGAATCAAGCAATGAGAACCAAATTAAGCTGATCTCTCATTGTACCGCAAGCTCATACGAAGCGAGGTCAGATTACACTGGATATTCATCTTGATGTGTCGCGGTCTGTACTTACACTGCCCACTGACCGGACAGTGTCAGTTTAGATTTGTGCTTTATTCAATGTAATGAAAATTAAGAAATAAAAGTATAATCAAAAGTGATATTTACTCGAAACATTTTACAATAATAAAAAAATATATTAGATATATTATTATATCGGCAACTAAATAATTAAAATATATTAGAGGGAAATATTTATAAAGCGAGGTAGTGAACACAAGGTTTGTGAAAGAATCTAACACGTCTCAATTAATCAAATAGAATAGTTTAAAATAACTGATTCAGAAAGCACTTTGCATGAATGCTTAGACACGTTATTTATTAAACAAAACATCAAGAAACTAGTGTTATACGAGTTCCATTAGATAACATCAATTTTAATACTTTATTACGAAATATTTTAGTGATATTATAAGGCGAATAGAATTTATCATCACAAACATCACCGTCTATTTTAAGTTAATAAACATTTTTTGAAGTATAATTTATATTACCAAATTACGACCACAATACGCATTTATTTTTCACTATGTAAGTTTAAAATGTAGTATAAGTTGGTACAGAGTCTCAAATATTACATAATGAAGTTACGTACGACGAACAATCAAGGTATACCAAACCAGTTTATGCAGATCTCTCATTGTACCAGAAATATAGACAAGTCGAGGCAATATTATACTGGAAACGGATAGTTTGATGTGTTACAAACATTTATCCCATGAAACTCCGTGAATGTAAAGTAGCTGTAATTGGCTGGCTTATGAACAAAACCTATGACGACATTGAGACTTTGGTTTCATCGCTTCTATAATCTGTGATAGTTACGAACATGACCACAGTAACTAAATTGTTAGTGGAGGAAGCTGTTTCTGGCTTCTTCCGATCCCAAGACAAGGTCGCAGGGCTAACCTAAAATCTAAAACTAAACCTAAACTAAATTAACTCATATACACATGGCACACCCACACAAACACACACACGTACACACACAAACACGCACACCCACGCACACGCATACCCACTCACATACACACACACATACCCACACACACCCACAATCAAAAACTCACTCGCATACATCACACAAGTGCGCTACTTTTTGTACTGTTATATTTCTTTCATTTTAATTTTGTATTCTCTTTTATTTTCAATTGCATACACTGTTTAATGTTAAGAGGAAGTGCGGAGTCATCTAACACAAGCATCTCATTTTGCTTAAAAGGTGACCTCCAAATCGTGTTTGCTGTAACCAATTTGTAATTGAAATAAACATTTTTATTTTTTTTTATTATTTATTTTATTTATTTACCGTGTGTATTCTACTACTCGGTCACATTAACTTGGCGCTTGGCGTTTTCACAATAATGCCCTAAAACAATATAACAACAACAGAAAACTAGCCAAATTATTCGACGCGCGTATCGGTAACAAAGATGCTAACCGTACTGACACTTGCCGGCCGAGCTAAGGGAATGCGGGGAAGCGGGTGGGGCCTCGCATTCCAGAGATGCGTCAAGCTAATGTGACCGTGCTATACTCATCTAGGTAGATTAACTAAATATGTCTTCACTTAACTGTTACCTGATATACCACAAGTGAAGAATTATTAAGTATCTCCACAGACTTTATTTTCAAATAAAAGAATATGTCAAGTAAAGAGTTACTATTATTATAGAATAGGTGAATTTAAAAGGCAGCTTTAAATTAGAAAAGCTTAAAGGAAGTATATTATAAAAGATTCCTAATGGCACGGTTTGTGATTTTTTTTACATTTTAATTTATATATTTATATACATAAAAGTTCGTTATAGACTTCATCAGTTTTACTTTTTCATGTCATGAATGTTGTTCGGATATTTTAAAAAATAGATTAAAAGATTATCCAATAAGGACTAAATCCTGTTTTATTATACCAATACATTATCGTTATTTGACACTAATGTTTGAAATGCCTTGACATTTTAATAGATTGTCCGTAGTTTTAAAATAATTAAATTTAAAAAAAAAACTTATAAACCTACCTAAAGTTTCGTATTCTGCTACGCAAGAATAGTTAGTCCAATCCCAGTTCGTAGAAAGTTAATTCTTATAGCTTTATGCGGTACTTTTGTCTAATGAAAATTTTTATTCAAAGTTATAATGCAAAGACTACTCTATTATAAAGACTACTGTATCGAATACTTTTACGAACGTCAATGTATATCTGACTCCATACATTCAGTTATCCCCAGCGTTTTCATAGACCAAACGTGCGCACGAGTTAAGTGGGGGGGGGGGGGGGGGGGGGGCTATGACCCAAGCTTTGTTTTTCAGCTCGGGACTTGCAATCAAGCTGATGCGTTCCTATTTTAAATGCTTTCGACTATTAAACTTTTTTTTTTTATTTCTAGTTTGTATAATGTGGCGACCGTGTGTAATTCCCAATCTCTTTGGTGTATGGAGTAGGTACAAAGTTGCAATAAATATAAAGATTTATATAGACATTTAAATAATAGCAAGCGTAAATTCCGTAGGATATTATTTTTGTAAACTGTTAAGAGTGCCGGCAGCAATGTTCAATGCCAATATAGCAATATCCAGAGTTCTTGGCTAGATGTTCTGAAACATGCGACTCTTTTGTGTGTAAATGTGTTTTATAAGAATTATATTACTTTAGATGTTGAATATGCATGTTCAGGCCTGGCCAAGGTTACATAGAGAGAGTATTTTGGACTTCATTGAGGGTCAAAATGTATAATAAGTATTAAATTGCAGTTCATTTTATTTGACAGAGGCAGCTTTATATTTTTGTTACGGTGTTTTTTTTTCACTATTTTTAAGCATGCAATTCAGGCCGCGAGTGGTAACTTCTGACTAACATGACTAACTTATCTCTTGATCTCAAAATCAAACTATTTTATTGGTATTTTTTTTTTGAAAGTATGGATATCGAAAAATGATGATGTTCTCCTTATATGAAATATGTGTGTGTATTATGGAATATTGGCATAATCATACAAATAAGAGTCGGCTTACATTTGGCGAAATAAAAATCTAAGCTTCAAACAGTCCAGTGAATATGTAAACTGAACTAAAATAATTATAAAACCACCGCTCGTGTCTACAAAGTACACATGGCGACACATCAAACTATTCATTTCCAGTATAACATGGCCTTCCTTTGTATGAATTTCCCATACAATTATAGTAGACCGGCATAAACTGGTTTGTATAGTTTGATTGGTCGTCTTGCGTACCCCAAAAACAAAATATTTTAATGTACCAGAAAATAAGCTTTCAAATAAAACGGGACGCAAATTATAATAAAAAATATATTTGTACACCAATGTTACCGTAAATAAACCTATATTAGTGCCATATAGTAAACATAACTATGCCTAACAATAACTTGTTACTGAGTCACTGCCGCACTCAGAGCCATTTAATGATTACTTAAGCCATCACTTAGAGTCCATTTCACGAAAGAAGTCCCGCGGACAATTGTGGAACTAAATTTGACAGATGGGGAGATATGGTGAGAGAGAGAGAGATAGCAACATTATGTCGCGCGAATACAGCGCTGCGTCTGCGGGACTTCTTTCGTGAAAAGGATTTGACAGCTTAGTGAAGGTTTTGTATGTCAAATCTTTACTAAGTGACGGCTAAATTAATCATTAAGGCTGAGTTGCACCAAAAAAGTAGTTAAAGTTAAAGTTTGTGTCAAATGGCACGTCAAACAAACATCAAAACTTCAGTTTTGTATCGGTTATGCCAACAATGAGTTGCGCCATTTGACAAATAGTTAAATGACGTCATAACTTTAACGGTAACTGCAACCGCTCACTTTCCGCTGGTTAGTGTTAAAGTTTGTGTTAAATTGTCTGTCAATTTTATTGTCAAACGCGTTGAATATAACCTTTAGACATCATGTCCCTGCTCCAAGAAATACTCGCAGAAACCAGTTCTGATGACGAAAGCGATGAAAAGAAAAGTGTGATTACCTAGAGCCGATCGTTTTTCCACATGGAACGACGAATGTTTCTTGCCAAGTTTTCGAGTCTCTAAAAACGTAGCTTGGTGGCTGACTATACGATTGCATTGCTTAAGGCGTAACAAGGATATTCATCGTAGGTAATTGTTCAACCAAAAAATAATACGTGCTATAGACAAAGCAATAAATATAATAGGTACTTACTTTGTTTGAATGTTGGCAAAAAAAGTTTGTATATATAATTTTTCTATACCCCGTAGAGTACTGTCAAATTTGACAAAAACTTTAACTTTAACGACTTTTTTGGTGCAACTCAGCCTAAATATTTCTGAGTACCGCAGTCAGTGACTTTGTTGTAGACTTTAGCTACAGGGTGTAACAGGTAAAACGCAATATTTTTAGGTCGTGATTCATACTATTGAAACTGGATAACTTTCACTCAAGAATATGGGTCAAAAAAATTATGCGTTAGTCGAATCGATATTTTTTGTGGGAAGTCAAGGCAGATTGTAAAAAAACTCTTTTACTATGTGGAAATATCTCTGCATTATTTTTTGAAACAATGGCACGGGCACGTAACTTTGTACATACGTCCAATTTTGTTAGATAAAACATTTTTTTTTCCTTTCATTTATTAATAAAAAAAACTGGTCAAGTGCAAGTCGAACTTGCACATGAAGGGTTCCGTACTATTGTAGTAGATATTGAGAGATTTTACTTGTTATTTTAGCTCCATAGACTTCTTATAGGTTTTCCTGTAATCTATAAGTGTTGAACTAATTACAGTATTTTTTCAAAAATTTAGGCTCTGTAAGTGGTTTCGGAGATCAATGGGGGGACAATGGTCGGACAGACAGACAGATACACGACTGATCCTATAAGGGTTCCGTTTTTTTCCTTTTGAGGTACGGAACCCTAAAAAAACCGGCCAAGTGCGAGTCGGACTCGCGCACCGAGGGTTCCGTAAAAAAAATATATTATGTGATGTAACTAAAAATTTATGGTTTTCGTAATTATTCCTTTATCTATGCTATAAGACGTTGCTTCGTACCAAATTTCAAGATTCTGAGTTCACGGGAAGTACCCTGTAGGTTTTGATTCCCTTGCGAGTGTCGAAAATTTGCGGCATAAACGGGAGTATCTTGATGTAACTAAAAATTTATGGTTTTCGTAATTATTCCTTTATCTATGCTATAAGACGTTGCTTCGTACCAAATTTCAAGATTCTGAGTTCACGGGAAGTACCCTGTAGGTTTTGATTCCCTTGCGAGTGTCGAAAATTTGCGGCATAAACGGGAGTATCTTTTGATCGCGTTGACTTAGAAGTTTGATTTTTTCACAGCTCCAAGAGACCATAGACTTGAGTATTTGATATGAATTTCAGCTTGATACCTCCACGCGTTCCTGAGAAAAAAGGTCTTGACAGACAGACAGACAGACGGACAACAAAGTGATCCTACAAGGGTTCCGTTTTTTCCTTTTGAGGTACGGAACCCTAAAAAGATAAGTTTTACCCGCTTTTCTTAGGAAAAGTTATCCAGTTTAATGCTCTGAATGACTGAATCACTAACTAAAGAGACATTGCGCTTTTCTACTACATTTTGAATATCTCCATATTCTCTACGATAGTTTAGTTGCTAGATAATGAAGATTTGTTTTAGAATGCTTCTCGAGAAATGGCTATCGAAGATCAACGGTTTGTAGGATAGGAACGGCGGATAAAGTAAGCTCTCAATATTCCTTATATTATATTATATTCGTTGTAAGGGTTACGATAGAGCACAATTTATTTTTTGTGTACATTATTAGTTAGCTATTTATCAAAATATAGCTATTAAATAGATCTATTATCGCCGACGCAGCGAAGCTACTATACTATATTATTAGTATACCAATGTGCTTGTAAGTTCTCTTGTAAAATTGTAAAGTGCTTTTAAATAATTCCAACAAATAATTTTCGGCAACCTTAAATATTCCTTTGTACATAACATGCCTATATCCTTTTATTGTTTATAACGACAATATAATGCCTAAGATGTTCATAATGTAGATTATCACTGTAAATGTGAACGTTCAGGAGAAATAAATTACTAAATATCCGGTGGATATACTGCGAATACCAATATTTTGTTTTATTTACTTTCCTATTTTGTAACAATTAATGTGTCATCATCAACAGCCTATTAATGTTCCCACTGCTGGGACACAGGCCTCCTCTCTTTCAGAGGGAATGGGCTGTAATCTACCACGCGGGCCCAGTGTGGATTGGTAGATGTCACAAGCCTTCGAATTTTTTGGTTCTAAGCAGCGGTGGCCCAGTGGTGGCGGCCCCGACTTAGGGCTCCCACACATAAACACGATACCACGCGGCCACGCCGCATCGTTGTACGGCGTCGCAACGTGCCACGGCACGACAACGTGCCTCGTTGAACGACGTCGTCGTATTGACGGTGGGTCGGTGGCGCATTTGTAGAATTGCCGCAGTTAATTTCGAGAAATTGACCACACTAGACGTGTTCTCCTCGTGCTAATATTAAGAAGACGGATAAAGAAGAAACAAATATAAAGAAAATATTGGATCCATCCATAATATATTTCTTATCGTCACGACGACGTGCCGTGTCGTGGCACGTTGCGACGTCGTACAACGATGCGGCGTCGTATCGTGTTTATGTGTGGGAGCCCTTACGAACAGTAGGTCGTGGGTTCGAACCCAGGCAGGCACATTACTTTATGTAATTTATTTCATCACCGCTGCTCTCGAAACGGTGAAGGAAAACATCGTGAGGAAACCGGCATTTATGTGTAATACTTATCTTATTATTAATTTGTGGGTTGTGGGCTGTGGGAGTGTCAACTGACATCAAAATTAGATTAGAATTTGTTCACTGAAGTGGAAAGTAAAGTGAATAATAACACATGGCATTTTCATTCCTTTAGAGTTTTAGACGCTGTATGGGAAGGAATCATAGAGTTTTAAAAGGGTTTAACACTGACTACCAATAGAAGAAAAAAAGAATAAATATTTATATTTGTCGCAGAAAAAAAGAACATACAAGGAGACACAAAGAGAAAAAAAATACAACGCATAACAAACAGTAAGAAATAAAACAAGCAGAGGCCATTCTCTTTTTCAAATCACTAATACGTAATGTTTGTGATTCACGACCTACAGTAGGTACCTACTAGGATTAGAAGTCATGGCCGCGCGGTTGAAACGCGGAGGACCGCGCGTCCACGTAGTTCTCTTAAACGAAGCTTAGTAGAGGTACCATTCTTTTTTTCTAATCACTAATACAATGTCGACACTAGGTATGTATAAAGCTGTAGGTAGGTCGTAAAGTACTGTACTTCACGACCTACAGCACAATGGTCCACGAAGTCGTGAAGTCTACGTTTGTTCTACTAGGTTCCTACTACGTACAGTACCTACGTACATTCACACTTTTTTTTTTGGTACATTTTACTTTATTTACTTTACAATTTCATAACACTTAATGTTTTAAAGGTGTGGGCGCAAATCATGTAGGTACCTACCTACCTATTACTTATGATTGAGTAATGAAATGTCATCAGAATTAGGTAAGAATTTGTTTACCAAAATGTAGAGTAAAGTAAGTAATTTCGATAATAACATAGCTTTTCCCTTCCTGTCGACACCGTTAATTGCTAAAGATATAGCTTGATATAGCTGTAGAAAGAAAGAAAAGAAAGAAAGAAAAAAATATTTATTCGTCGCAGCTTAACAAGAACATACAAGGAGAAACAAATAGAAAATAAAACAATATAACGCATAATAAACAGTAAAAAAAAATAGAAAAAGGATGAATATAAAATAAATGGTTAGCATCTTCTTGTACGTCGTGACTGCGACAAAGAGGTAACCACTCAGCATGGTGCTGTGCTATGGGGACCCATTAGCACAGCGCTGGTTTTTTGGTGTGGTTTTGTAGAGTTCTCCTTTCCACTTCTACCATCATCTGGAAAAAAACTGACAAAGTGCAAGTCGGACTTGCACACGAAGGGTTCCGTACCATGACTTCTTATAGTTTTTCCTGTAATCTATACGTGTTGAACTAATTTCTGTATTTTTGTCAGAATTTTAGGCCCAGTAGTTTTGGAGATGGGGGGGGGGGGGGGGGGGATAGTCGGACAGATAGACAGACAGACACACGAGTGATCCTGTATGGGTTCCGTTTTTTCCTTTTGAGGTACGGAACCCTAAAAACCGACTTCAAAAACCAGCTTCTGGTGGTAAAAAACGAAAACAAACAAGCAAATGTCACCGACTTCAGAAGCTGATTTTTCTTCTGAAGTAAATTTTTCACTTTTTTGTAAGTAGTTTTGTTCTTTTCACTTTTTTGTGTTTTTAGGGTTGTTGTCCGTCTGTCTGTCTGTCTGTCAAGACCTTTTTTCTCAGGAACGCGTGGAGGTATCAAGCTGAAATTCATATCAAATACCTACTCAAGTCTATGGTCTCTTGGAGCTGTGAAAAAATCAAACTTCTAAGTCAACGCGATCAAAAGATACTCCCGTTTATGCCGCAAATTTTCGACACTCGCAAGGGAATCAAAACCTACAGGGTACTTCCCGTGAACTCAGAATCTTGAAATTTGGTACGAAGCAACGTCTTATAGCATAGATAAAGGAATAATTACGAAAACCATAAATTTTTAGTTACATCAAGATACTCCCGTTTATGCCGCAAATTTTCGACACTCGCAAGGGAATCAAAACCTACAGGGCACTTCCCGTGAACTCAGAATCTTGAAATTTGGTACGAAGCAACGTCTTATAGCATAGATAAAGGAATAATTACGCAAAACAATAAATTTTTAGTTACATCACATAATATATTTTTTTTACGGAACCCTAGGTGCGCGAGTCCGACTCGCACTTGGCCGGTTTTTTTGTCTTTTTTGTGTTTTAGTCGGATCTTTTTTATGGAAAAAAGTTTTTTTTAGTTTTCGATTTTTACAACGACGCACCAGTAATTCATTTATATATGTATTTATACCAATTTCAAATATCATTATTTACGTTATACATTAGTGTTTGGGTCATAGAAATACATAATTACCTATGTGTATCAAATTTCAACTTAATCGGTCCATTCGATTCGGAGGCTGTGATAGACGGACATACGAGTGATCCTGTAAGGGTTCCGTTTTTTTCCATTTGAGGTACGGAACCCTAAACATGTAACAGTTTGTTAAATAAACAGATTTTTAAAACGATTTAACTAATGCTTTGAGTTTTATCACAGTATAAATATGTACAGTAGTGTGACTCGGCCGTGTCCTTGAAATAAATGCCTACAGCCGCGCGGTACGTAAACATGCGTAAGGGCTGCCCGCCTCCAGAATTTAATTACATGTGCATACTTTGTGTTTCCATTTAGTTTTGTGATCGTAAATATACTTTTTAAAACAAATAAAATACTTTGTGAATTGAATAGAAAGTGTTCAATAAACATGCGTGTTGTTTTTTGATTGATAGATTTAATTAAAAAACCATGTTTTTTTTCGGGACTTATAAAGAAATACTTATCCATTAAAAAGACACACATTATAAGCCTACTGTACGAGCTACGCTGTACATGCCACTAACTTGACCTACATTATGTATAGTGAAACGCTGCATATTGTATTTACTTTACTGTGTACTTTACATGTTATTTTTAGTAGCAATTAAACCTTTATACCACAGAAGAGATAAAAGAGGTTAGAAAGGAAATAGTTCCTGATTTGTATTAGAACGCGTGTCGCCGCTTGTCTCCCACTCTCTATATCCACTACATGCAAGACGCTAATAAGTACGCGAATTATGCACACAAATAAACCGCACTCACTTAGATCGCGAGCTTGCTACTGGTTGTCACACTAGCGCAAACATTGCGTTTGACGTACACTCACACTTGCGTATATTTCTCATACATGTTACGGTGACCAAAAGGTCGATAATGTATATCGATAAAATTACTTGAGTTTTGTTACTTTAAGTTTTGCAGTTTTTGCTTTAATTTCGGGACGGGACAGAAAGAAAGAAAATAAGAAAGCAAAAATATTTATTGGTCTCTCACACATAAAAAATTAAAGATAAAAAGTAAACAGAAAAGATTTTTTTCAAATATTGATCATTAAGTACTTGAAATTCAATTTCAATTCAGATTTTATTATTGTCTTGAAATAAAACGTATTTATTAAGTAGCAATAGCATGCGCTTGCTATCTTTCAAATTCGAATTTTTCAGAATAAAATGCAATCTCACACTAATATTTTTCTATAATAGCTTTAGTCAGGTCTGTAACATATCTGGATCTGTTGGAAACCTAAAAATAAAATTTAAAATGTATGTTTCGATTTATAAATGGCTAACCTCAAAACAAATTTTAGATGAAAAACAATCAATAAACAATAATAAGGTATTGATAGTATGGGATAAACAAAAGTTATTTTAATCATAACATAATAATCATTTGAATGCATTCACTCATACTAAATATCGACATTATTGACAACTTGGTACAACACTATCGAAACGCAAAGAGTAGGCAGAATTTAAGCTTTGGCTCGTCGCACGCGACGTTCGCAGTGAACGAAATGCATTGCGCAATCGCTCACGTAGTACAAGATGGTACCCACGTATTGCAAGCAATGTACATAATTTCGTTTCTGCTTGCGATTGTATCATTTTTGTCTGCGAACTACATAATACTATTGTAATAATTACAAATATCACTTGTATTTTAAGGTTTTTAGACTTACCGATGAAGAGAAATCCCTTCTCGAGCCACACTGCACACCTGGCTTCTTTTCCGACACGTAATAATCGCGCAACACGGCATAATTCTTTTTTTTTCGCGGAGCTCCGTTCGCTGTCACAATATGAGCGCGATTGTTGGTCAGTAAATCAAATTTTGTCGACATATGATCGTCTGATCATATAAGCGGCGCGCGTGCCCCGCCCACATGGCCTTTCTAACCTCTTTTATCTCTTCTGTGCTTTATACCAATCGGTTGTCTACTCAATCAACATAACATCCCACTTACAACATCAACATAACATTTTCACTGTTGGGAGTTACGCCCCAACATTTGGTCCTTCGAGCAATTTAGTGTTGTGTGACTTATATCTTTTACGATCGCGAATCGGTTGGACTGGTCTCTCACAAGCGAGTCGCCCCAGTAACCAATTGAGAAGGCGCATATCGTAGAAGAGAAAGGTTGCACAGTACCAAGAACCAGGAGTGTGAAACAACAGTCGACACTCGCAACAGAAGAGTTCATCTTGAAGTCAACAAGAACAACAACATAAACAACATGTCAACAGCTGATTTATTCCTGAAACAGAACGAACTCTCCGACAACATAAAGAAGATCGGAGTAAATATCAAGAAAGATGGTTGGGACAGGAAAAACCCCGACTATTTCAAACGCCGTATGGCAATGTTGGAAAACTTGTGGTCAGAATATCAATTCAACCATGACCGCTTGTCCACGGAACAAAGTGCAAGTCATCCCTACTTTTCGAATGACTTCTACAACCAAACGCTGCAGTGCTACAACGCAGTAAAGGAGCTTATTCTTCAACAACACCAACAACTAACGGCCGTCACTCGTTCTCCAAGGGGGCAGCCGGTACAAACAAAAACATTGGGAGGTGCCAACCAACAAACAGGGGAAGGTACCTCAGATCAGGCAAGACAGGAACAAGGAACCTACAAGGGTGAGGTGGCAGAACAACCGAGAGATGACAATCAAGAACATCAAAACAGAGAACCATCACCTCCTCCTACTCAACAAGAGCAAAACAAACCTGCGAAGAAGGATACGGGAACCAATAGCAAGCTGGACGACATGATGCGTAAACAAACGGCAAACTTCAAAGCCTTCATGAGAGCAGTCGCGAACATACACGTGGAGTTTTTATCTGAAAGATGGGAATTTCAAGACGCTCTGCAAACACTCCAAACGCGCTGGTCAGCAATTGACAACCTTCACTGGGAGATAGAGTGCGAAACCAACGGAGAGAAGATGATAGTGTACGAAGAACGCTACAACAGGTATGAAAACCAATTTCACGAACTAAAAAAGGCTTTGAATACCAAGTTGTGGTCCGGCGCTCAACGTGAGAAAACAACACCAAAACTAGAGATACCCGTATTCAACGGTAACTACAACCAGTGGATCCCGTTTAAAGACCTTTTCACAGAAGCAATACACAGCAACAATTCCCTTTCATCTGCTCAGAAGATGCAGTTTCTGAAGAGCAAGGTTCAAGGCGAAGCAGAACGCTTGATTCAACACCTACAGATAAGTTCAGACAACTACCTCGTGTGCTGGGATATCCTCAATCACCGATACAATAACGAAAAACTTATCTTCACATCGCACATGAACATGCTGTTCAATCTGCCAAGCATGCAACAACAGTCAGTGGCCCAAATAAAGAAAATTCATGACGTCAGCATTTTTGGCAGCCCTAAACAGGATGGCAGCAAGAAGAGGCGCCCCTTGTCACTTATACAGTGATAATGGAACAAACTTCGTCGGCGCAAACCGTCAACTCATGGAACAATACGAGGAAATCGAACATACATACAAAAGCGACCAACTACAGAGGGAAATCGCGGAGATGAAGATTGAGTGGCATTTTAATGCCCCCGCTTGGCCATCAGCGGGAGGACTGTGGGAACGAGCAGTCAGAAGCCTAAAACACCACTTAAAGAGAGTAGTAGGTGAACAAAAACTAACATTTGAGGAGTTTACCACAATCCTAACAAAACTGGAGGCCTGCTTGAATTCCAGACCTCTGTGTCCACTAAGTGAAAACATAGACGATATAGACTGTCTGACGCCAGCACACTTTTTATCGGGTAGGCCGGGCCTGACAGTTATCGAAACAAGTGAAGATGCAAGAACAAGATGGGAACTAACAAGAAAGATTTTCGTAGAAATCTGGAAGAGATGGAAGAACGAATACTTGTGCCAGCTATCAGCTAGATCAAAGTGGCAGGAACCACGGAAAAACCTGAAGATAGGCGACCTGACAGTTATTCATGATGACCATATACCAGCCGGAAAATGGCTCATGGGGAGAATAACAGAGCTTCACCCTGGGAACGATGGATATGTTCGGGTCGTTAGCCTAAAAACAAAAAATGGGCACATGAAAAGACCTATTACGAAACTATCCGTCTTACCTGTCAAAGATGACGAAACTGCCGAACCGCATACTACTTCAAAACCAAACGATAATGAGTCATACTTACGAACAAACAGCGAGTCGCAAAGTTCACGACGAGGCAAAACAACAAACAGAAAAATAAACTTCATTGGACTGGTCATGGCACTGCTGTATTTGCTAAATCCTGTCGCGGCCGCTAACACAACAAACATTGCCGAGCTTCAACAAGGTCTATACTTTGATAAAGTGACCAATATGCAACTAATACGCGGCGAGTGGAAGATTATCGTGTACTACGACGTCAAGCCCCACTGGCAAGGTATAGAAGTATCCAGTAAATTCACCAATCATCTGGAAAACATCTGCGAGAAAATTAAACAGAAAACACAATGCAACGTAATTTTAACGCAACTACAACACTCGACCGAAGAAATAGGACACTACAACCATATGTTGCTGAATCCGCAAGGCCGAGTGAATACGAGAAACAAACGTGGGCTTATTAACGGTGTCGGTTCCATCGCGCGCTCCCTGTTCGGAGTATTAGATGACGAATTCGCAAAACAATATCAAGCAGACATTGACCTGGTCAAGGCAAACGAAAAACACCTGGCACTGTTGTTAAGAAACCAAACATCCGTGATCGAAGCCGAATATAACTTACTGAAGAGGTCGGAAGACGCAGTTGAAAAACAGTACAAAATGTTTAACCAACATCTGCTAAACCTTGAGAAGTTTACGAACAATCTCCAGAAGGAACTGGACTCTCAAGAACTGTCCATCGAATTTGTGATGTCCGCTATTACGGCAAATAGCCTGATAGAGCACCTAAGAAACGTCCAGGAGACCCTAATAGATACTGTCACAAACATCTACAACGGCAAGATGAATTTACATCTCATCGCACCGGAACAGCTTCGGCATGAATTGAACATAATCTCGGGTCAATTGTCCAAGGATTTAGTTCTACCCATCACCAACATTCAAACAGAGTTATTTTGCCTGTATCATCTTCTACAAGTAAAGGCGAAAATGACTGAACAATACCATATAATCGAGGTAAAAGTACCACTAATCAGCAGAGATAACTTCGAGATCTACCGAACAATACCAATACCTAAAAACAATGACTTGGATATGGTCACCCTAATACCTATTGCTGAAATCTTAGCAATAAGTAATCTACGCTTATAACCGCCTAGGCAAGCATTGGGCGAGTCGACGGAAACCAGAACCTCCATCGGTTCCCAACCCGATGCCCCGAAGAAGGTCGACAGCGAGCATCGCGGACAACGCCTTATTTGAGGTCACCGACGGCAGAAGCGCAGCGCACTTATCGAGGGCACGCGCACTCGATAAAGCAACGTCGCCAATTTCGCGTTGTGACCTACCATAATAAGTTATGACTTTGTCTGTTTTAATTTTTACATTTTAACTTACATTTTAACTTTACTTTAAAACAAATTTCGATGTAACATACATTTAAGTTATCTTTGTGAGTGGGCAATATGTACGAGCTACGCTGTACATGCCACTAACTTGACCTACATTATGTATAGTGAAACGCTGCATATTGTATTTACTTTACTGTGTACTTTACATGTTATTTTTAGTAGCAATTAAACCTTTATACCAATCGGTTGTCTACTCAATCAACATAACATCCCACTTACAACATCAACATAACATTTTCACTGTTGGGAGTTACGCCCCAACACCTACCTACTAGTAAGTGAAATTATTTTATAGTCTTATCTTTCAAAGTTTCCAGGTAATTAAAAAAAGTTATCTCTGGATACGTTATTAACGAATTCATAAAACCAAAAACAACACAAAAAATGTAAATTAAATGTACTTGTCTTATTTTTAGAGAAAACATCGCGCATTTATTGTTAAAAAACAACACACCGTCCGTTCGTCACTGCGGCACAGTCGCGACTGTCTGCATCCCAGGCGCATCCCATAATCGAGGCGCGTAGGTATAGCTCGCGCTTCGTCCGTTTGTATGAAGTCGAACTACTGTATGATAATATTACCGTGGTTTTATGGTTATTTAAATAAGGTAGTTCCCGTTCCTCACCCTGTACTTAAGTACTTACATCAAAGTAACGATAGCATGTAACATTCAAGCGTGTAAATATGTAGGTACTTAACATTTAAATATGTAGCATTTAACCCTTTAAGTAAATACAATTTACTTATTTCGACAGCTGGTAATAAAATAAAATTGGTGGGTCTACCTAACTTGATTAAAATTAAATGAATTTAGTTAGGCTTGCGGGTGGTTCCACTCGAGTAAGACGTTCACAGTGACAAATCAAATGTTTGGAGGATTCATTGCCGATAACGACCACAAAATGAAAGTGAGACCTATGAACATGAACAAATATTTCAAGTCAAACATGAAACCTCGTCAATACAAAAACATCATAGAAGCATTAGATCTATCGAACGTCATGAGGAAGCTAATCGGGATTTCAATATTTGTTTTAAAAGTCAATCCAGACAACCGCATCACCAGGAAGTTTAGTTTGTTCGGATTGACGTCCTTTCTGCTTTGGTTCGCTTTGTATCTTTATTGCACATACATAGCTCACGTTAAAGACCAGACAGTGCTGCGTACTTTATACAACACAAAAGTGCAACGATATGGCGATGACTACGAGAGGATATCTTCAGCAGTGTACGTTATCTTCGCCTTCTGGAAGACACCATTTAGTCTAAATACCAACAACCACTTTATAGAGATCATAGTAAACGTGGATAAGACTTTAGAGGACCTCGGCGAAAATGTAGATTATACTAAAGATGCACATCTGGCACTCAATATGTCGATTGGTCAGCTGGTTGTTTACTTATTTCGGGTGCTAAGCATTTGGACGTCGCTTACCCATTTGAACGTGGAAATACCAGTAGAAAGACTGTATCAAGTCATTTACTCTGATGCGATGGCATTCGTTTTAACAGCTCATTATTGCTTCTACCTCAAAGTTGTGAGAGGCAGATATCAGCACATAAATAAAGTGCTTGAGGAGATTAAAAATCACAAATCTTGGGAATATAAGTTGTTTGCTCGAGGTGACATGCTGGGTAACGTTAAAAAGCCAGTTGGTCTTCAAGACAAGTATGTAATCGAGAAACTAAAGGCGTGTGCGAAGATGTACGGTATGCTGTACAAAGTGTGTGACGCTAACAACAGAATATTCGGGGTTATATTGATGTTGACCATATTCGTAAGCCATGGTTACATTATCATCTACATGTTTTACTTCATGGAGGCAACAGCAGCTGGCTTGTTCCACGATGTAGAGAGGTACATTGTATTTCTCATTTATGTTGGATGGAAAATCGCTTACGGAGGTGTCATAATATATTTGATAGTATATGTTTCTGAACGCGTCGTGTATGCGGTAAGTTTAAAACATGAATAATTCCTACTTCTAGATATTTCAAATGCGTGTGGATTTAGTGTAACATTTTGAAATAATATTACTTATATATTGCAGGCCCAAAATACATCGTTTATCTTACATGAAATCATGAACAGCGATTTTAGTCCAGCAGTTAATGCAGAGGTAAATTTAACCAATTTTATTTAAACACAAATAAAAACTCATGGCGTATATACTCCAGGGTGTATGCCCCAGAGTATAATACACGCTGTATGTGCCTGTATGGGTATGTTACGGGTAATTTTTGAGGAAAACAAACCTAATTTAACTTTATCAGGATAAACTTACAATTATTAACCAAGCTTTTTGGGTCAACTCCGAAAAAACGCTAAAATAAATTTTAAGTACCCAGCTAGGTGATGGTCTAACTTTCTTTTTATAAGTCAACAATTAGGATGTAGACAAATTACGAAAAAAAAAACATTGAAACCCGCACACGCTTTGCCAGTTCTGTTTATCAACTGGGTCCAAATCCAGGCTTTGAGTAGCTACTGACAAATTCTTCATGGAAATCACAGATAGACTAACTACGGGATGCAGATGCTCAACAGTAGAGAAAGTGATTCTAGAGAGTTTGTTTTTTCAGGCGATGCAGCTTTCAATACAAACTCTACATCAGAAGCCAATATTTACAGCGCATGGACTCTACGAACTCAACTACCCTTTATTACACCAGGTAAGCCTGTCTTCCAGGGGTTTATTGTTACTGTAGGATCACACGACATTACCATATTAAATCATAAACCGGGTGCATCCCATGTAAAGAAAGAAAAGAAATAAAACAAAATGCAATGATAAAAGAATCTACAATAAGGTGTAAGTTAAATTAAGATTTACTACAGACACAAATCAATAATAAAAAAGTATACTTATAATAATAAAAAATGTAAGCTAAAGATTGAATTTAACTTTGGCTTTAAACGCATTTAATGGCAAGTCTATAAAAGAAGACGGTAGTTTGTTATAAAATGTTAATACCAAACCTAACGAATGAATTATGAACTTTGTGAAGCCGGTGAAAAGGAACGCGTAGTTTATGTTAAAGCTGTGCAACAAGCAAACTTGTTGTTGGCATTAAGAACAAGGTTGTTTGTTGTGAACCAATCCGTGACCATTGATAGCGCGCTGTTTAAAATCGTGTCTATTCCTATCTACTTTAAAGATAAGAGAAATATTATCTGCAAATAGTACAACGACACAAAAACCCTTTAAATAATATGGTAGATCATTAATATAAACCAAGAATAAAAACGGACCCAGTATTGAAACTTGAGGTACACCTAACTGAATCGGTAGCCCGGAAGATTTTGCGCCATTTACGTCTACACATTGGAATTTATTTTGTAACTATGAATGTATCACATTTAGGGCCTCATTTTGAACACCGTAATGACGCAGTTTCCGTGAAAGCGTGTCGAGATCTACGCAATCAAAAGCTTTAGAGAGATCGCAGAATAGACCGATTGCATTTTGCGCGTTCTTCTATTTACCTCCCTGCCTACCGCCTACGAACGATATTTTTTATTGCAATAATAAAACAAACTTGCATTTTGTAAAACTGTGTTCCCATGCAATATGTTCCGGAAAATATGTATAATTTGTTAGCACATTTTGGTCGACTATTACTCGTAAACTTGTAAAACCAGCCAGCCAGCCATTTGGCTACGACGGGACCCTAAAAACGATTGATTTTTTAGATTAGGACAAGTGTAAAGTAGGTAATATTAAGTAGGTATTTTTTGTTTCAGTTGTCGCGTTCAGTGTCTACTTACCTGATCATACTTCTGCAGTTTGTCACCGATTCGAACCAGTCTAAATCCAACGACTATTTTAATTAATAGAAATTAATTTAGATGTGACGACTTTGAAATTTTTGTAAGGAATAAACCCAGTCTTTTAGAGATATTTTCATGTATACTTTTGGAAGTACATCCATAAATAAACTCACGTTTTATTCTGATTGGGGTAGGCATAGCTAATAATTTAATAACCCCAGTCGCCACTGACTACTGCAAGTAGTTGCAGCCCAGAATTTTTGTGTGGTAAAAAGTATTTGCTGTCGGCTAAATTATTTTGAGGCGGATACTTAAAGTTACCTAACTATTTCTTGAAAAAAAAAAAAATATGTAGAAATAACTTGTCGTTCAAGGTTAATAATTTTTTGCTGGCCGGATTATTTAAACCGTCAATTTTAATGATTTTTAAACTGTCTAGGGCCGGAATGCCAAAATATGTTAGGTCGGTTGGGCCTTACGAGGATATGCATGTTCTAATGGGTACCTCTGCCTAACCCTTCGGGTATTACCTACAGGCGTAAATTGTAATTAGAGGTACCGTAAAGTTGTCGATGTGTGTAATATAGTATTCTTTGTTTCAGCTGTCACAAGCAGTGTATACGTCCCTGATGATACTCCTACAGTTCGTCGATGGTGCACAGCAGATTCATAACAATATGAAGAATACGTATTTAAATGCACAGTCAACTACGACTACTAACTAGATAATATTTTATAAAATAAGTGTTTAGATGTCTTGATCTTATCTTAGGTGTCTTGATCTTTCTTAAGTTTGAAATGTTAACCTTCGTTATTTGACTTTAAGTATGTGTAGAGATGTATGCACAGGAAATTCACTCGATCAGGTTAACTGACAACCTCAAAGTGGTTCATTCACCTTCGGTCTGAAAACCATGTTATTATAGGCGCGTGCCACACACAAATGGCGTGCAAGAGTTTTACAAAAGCGTAGCGCGCAGAAGATTCTGCAGTGTTCGAGCTTTTTCCATTTAAATGATGCGCCAAGCATTCCTCTTATTCGAAAATGGGTCAAAAAGTTTTATGAGACCGGTACAACGCTGGAAAAACGAAAATCCGGGCGACAAAGGTCATCAAGAACGAGAGAAAACGTGGAGAGCGTTAATCAGTCTTTACTGAATCCACCTGCCGAGCCGTGATAAGTAATTTTACTGTTCGATTAATTATGTGCCGCGAACGCGAGGGTCTACATTTGGCAGATATTATTTTTTAGAAATAAATTCCTAAATTGTGTACTTTAATATTAATAAACATTTTTTCGATACACTGCTCACTTTTTTTAAATTGAACTTTTAAATATACTTAAACTTTCTTTTTTTAACATTCATTTCAAATATGAAAGTGATATTTTTTTTAAGTAGGTAGGTAAGTAAAAACTAAATCTTTAGCGGCGTTGCGCTTTTTTTGGTATGGGTAAAAATATTAAACTAGGGACACAAATAGGTACCTACCTATCAAAAAAATGAATTGTGAAATAGGGAATTGTCATGTTTGTGTACGATAGCGCAATAAATTAATATTGTATTTTACCACATAAATGATAGTAGTACTTTTATGCTGATAAATAAAGCAATTCGAACTTATTCACTTACCATTCGAAAATATTACCTAAAACCCACAGTAAAAACCACCCGCAGACCCGACTGCGGGTTGTTCTTGTGGGGGCGCGGGTTGTTCGAAAGAGATACCGCTATACCCAGAGTGGGAGGAGTCATTTGATGATTTACTAACCTCCAAAAAAAAAAAGTTCACGAGCAACAACTCATGCTGATGCCCATCAGCCACACAAAAAAATGCTTGAAATGGACAACAATGAAATATACGCCAAATTGCACTATAAATCGTAGGGAATCCATTACAAATTCAATCATTATCAAAAAACTAGGTAGAAGCCAGTTCCAATATTTTTTTCTAAAATATAGGTTAAGTCAAGGTTAAGGATTAATATGCAATAATTATACAACAAAACAGCATTTAAATGTTTTAATCATCATTAAAAACCATTAATATATCATCAAGAAACTGTGCAGGAGGATAGATATTGGTTTGGTACCGGGCCCAAGCTAAGTACCATATTATTGACATAGTAGGTATGAGCACAGGTACAGCTGCATTTTTATAAAAATAAGTTGAGATCGTGGCTAATACTTACATAAGAGTTTTTACTCAATAAAAGAATTTTTTGATGATAAATAGGTACCTACGATATTAGTAACATGTTATACACTTTTTTATATTTTTATGATTCTAAATGTTAATGTTGTGTTTTATATTATTTTAATTTATATTATAGGTACAGTAAGGGGCGACAAGTGCATGGGCATGCTAAGGATTGTATTGCTGTGAACGCACGGGCGGGCGTCCATGCGTTTGTATGTGTAAGTGGTCTCGATACAGTACGCACACCACAGCCACGGAGATCGCCCGCTATCGTGTGTCGTCGGCGTGGTCGCGTCGGGCGTCGCACTCCACGACATAGCACAACAAAATATATTTCCGTCTCTTTCTTTATACACGCAGCAAACGCATTGTAATGTATTGCTAAAATTCGCGTGTATCTTACAAGTGTTGATAGCTGTTAGGGCTAAGCAGTGGATTTTCGATCAATGAGGTCTGAGTTCAAATCTCAATCAGCGTTTGTGATGCTTTTGTAAACAATTTTTTTTTTGTAATCGTAAATCCATTATAATACTTTATTTTATATAAAAAGTTAAATATATTGGTTAAAAACCCGACGTATTATTATTTAACTATTTATGTGATTATGTTATCATTTCGGTATTGGGTGGTAAGGTGGAAAAATAGTCGTGCTTAATGACAAGACAATGTTTTATTCGTCCTATTTATTTATAAAATTAACTACTTAATTAACAATCATGAGAATTGTGACGTCAAATCCTACCTAGATAAAAACAGTTCTCTTGTAATCGTTCATAACATTTTTCATTATAAGTATACCCACTAAGTCAATTCTTAACAAGGAAAAGATAATTTTATCACAGAAATTTATTTGATGATACCCACTTATACAACTAATAATTATGATCTAATAATTATGATTTAGACTATGGAAAAAATAATTTTATCACAGAAATTTATTTGATGATACCCACTTATACAACTAATAATTATGATTTAGACTATGAACCTGCTTTTTTATTTAACGTCACAATAAATGTCGTATTGAGGTAATAGCTTAATTGTTCATTTTCTTGAAGAAAAGAAGATTGAAACTAAACCTCAATTCTTACTATACTATTATATATACTAATCTTAGTAAATAATTACGGATAAGTTATTATCATTAAATATGTTAAAACATTAACATATTATTAAAACCAAAACATTTACGCATTTAAATAAACTCAAACTCAATTTGTTATATTTATATTTTTTATCAAGGCAATTGATTTAAAAGTCTTTTCATCTGAAAATATGGTAGTATTCCAATAAAAATCTAAATACTCCCATGCGAAACGTAATCATTCTTGTTTATGTCTATTTGTCAGGAAGGGCTTTTTAGCAGATCTTCTGTGATGCAAGCCTCTAGCTTGGAGGGCACGGAGAATAGTTTGCGATGAGGTAACAAATAATTCCATAAAGCGTTCCATAAGTGTGAAACCATTTGTATCATACTCGTCCACCACAATTATGTCTTCGCCGCCGTCGCTGCGTATCGCTAATAAGCGACGGCGCTCCACTTCACTGTCGATTAGCAAGGCGATCCTCTTCCTCGTATCTTTTGATTCAGAGACTAACAGTATTCATCTAAAACAAAAAAGAAGTGATGTTAGGCGGCTATAACAAAATACTTAAGATTTCAATTACTTACTCTGCATTTAAACATTAAAAAAAAAACACTAATTATTTATCTTTTAGGATTCATAATAAAATTGAATTAAAAAAAAAACAATCAATGTCACTACATAATAATATTTAGTCGTAATTTCTACTATAAGTTTAAGTTACACTCACATTCAGTCCGGTTTCTCCAGCTATTTGTGTTCTATTAAGACCACTTTTATGCAGCGCAACAATAGTCGCTCTCGTCTCAATATCAATATTTGCCTGCATTTTGAAAAATACCAACAACAATGTCGCTAAATGTTAAACCACACGTCACTAACCAATAACTACAACCAACTATCATTCCGATCATGTTGAATATTCATAAAACTTATGTCTACCTCACAGAAATTATAATTCTTTACTTATTTTTTTATGATCTACCTTTCAAACTTTACGAAATGTGTGGACAAAGCGAACAAGATAAATATTTATGTTTCATTACTTCCAATCGAGTAAAAACTTACAAAAAGTCTAAAAGCAACAGAGTGAGATTAGAACGCACGACTTTCTGGTTGGCGCATAATCTATCCGCGCGCAACAACCACTAGGCCATCTGGACTTATAATCTATGCGTTGAAATTTTATTATGAACAACAATCATTTGTGGACGACAATGTTTATTTTCTTAGAAGTAGAAGGTCGTAAGTCAAACTACACGTCAAGCTGTTTCTTTGTGCGGTTGCTTATCCACTTTTGATCGATATAGTACAGTCTGCACATTTTTTTGGTTTTGTTTTGCTTTTATTAGAATGTAAGTTTCGTTAGAGTATAATGTGTAATTCTAATTTAGTGTAACTTAAACTATGATACTAAATATTAATTTTAGTATCAAATAGTACCTACATAATGTAAATATTCGTATGCCGCGTCTAGCGGTGGATATGTCGAGAACTATGCCATTTATGTAACAACTTTGTAAGTACCGTATCCTACGAATAAATGTCTTTGTCTTTGTCTTTGTCAGGTACCAACCGTTCGCCGTCCCACTAGGCAGTTACAATAACGATGCTGTATAGCCCTAATTCCAGAAAAAGAATTGATAACTATTATGTAAACAATTTTTTTTTTTTGAGAAATATGTCTACTATGTATTTTACCTCGCAGTAAAAAACAACTACCCGGAAGACCTAAATCCTCATAACTCAAGTCGCAAACGCAAAACCATGAATCGATCAAATCAACAATCGAAAAAATTAAATGCAGTAATGTCAAAGTGTCAGTAAGGCAAAGGACATTATGATGCATACAGCCTACGATACGTTTTCTATTTTGAAAATAATTTGATTTTAATTAATTGACATGCATATATTATTTTAATTAGATTTACGGTATAAATAGGACGAATTATATTAAATGAATGATAACTGTGCAATAATTCTATAAAATAGTTCGTTAAAGATCATTTGACGATTCCTGTTTGGCTGAATGTCGATTACTCAATTACTCATGTCAAATAAACACTGACCTCCATGATAAAATAAGAAGGAATGGGACGGATATCAAGTTAAATATTTTAAAGATCGTTATATTTTCTCCCTAGGTATACAAACTTGAGAATTATTTCATTATACCTAATTTATTCTAAATAGAATTAAGGACTGTTAGTAGTTTCTGTCTATTTCAAGCATTTTTCAGGCATTCCCCAAATTTTGAATGGAGTAGAATACAGAATTCGACGCACAAAATATCGATACATGCTAACATGATGCTACGAAACTGCGATGCACGTTATGCGAAAGATCTTCATTGCGATACTAGTACCTACTTGACTTCGATGCTCGTTTTCGCGATAGATCCTCACTGCGATACTGTATTTGTCTGTATTCTTTTGTGTAGTGTGCAGTGAATAAAATCTATTCATCCACAATTGTATTAAAATATACCTACTTAATCATTTTTTGAACAACAATTTATTTCGCCTACATAATTTTTTGTGGGCAATTTTCCCGGTTTTATTTGCCTTTTCTAGATCTTCCATCGATCTCTTACTTCTCATAACTTGTCTGTACTATGTTTGTACATGGCGGACCATGCACAATGGAACATTGCCTTGGCCATGCCTTGGCTTAGAAGTTTGATTTTGTGACAGCTTTAAATAACAATAGACCTGAGTATTTGCTATACGGCTATACCTATTCAGTTTGATATCTCCACGCGTTCCTAAGAAAAAAGGTCTTGACAGACAGACAGACGCACGGACAACCAAGTGTCCTATAAGGGTTCCGTTTTTTCCTGTCTAGGTCCGGACCCTAAAAACATACCGCAGTGTATTTATTTATGTTCTTGTATGTTTGTTCACTGTCATAAATATTAAAGATTGATCTATGTCGGTGTTTTATTTATTTCTATTTTACGCATTCCGCTTTTCAATTTTGTACAGACCTCGCGCTAATTAATTAATTATTTACTCTTACATAGAACTATAGATTCTCATTTCATAGAATGCTTATTGGATTACAGATTTACAGGTACCTACAAAAACTGAATAACTGGTCATACATAACCAATAGTTGACTTCCCAGAAATAATCACAAGTACTATGGAAGAAACATAACATACAACAACTTTGTACACAAGATTGTATGTGTTTGACTTTATTGGACTAATAAGCACTTATTGTATATCGACACCTGCAAGGAAAAACATGGTAGGTAACTTACTTTTAGTAACTTTTCAGGAGAGCGCGTCAAAGAATAAAAGTCTTTCGGTTAAGTCTTAAACAACCTTGACAATTTTAAGCAACGAGGGAATAGTTGAACTTTAATATGATAGTATTATCATCATCATCATCATCATCAGCCTATAATGTTCCCACTGCAGGGACTCAGGCCTCCTCTCTAGGAGAGGGATGGGCTATAATCCACCACGCGGGCCCAGTGCGGATTGGTAGATGTCGCATATCTTCGAATTTTTGGTTCTAAGACATGCCGGTCATTGCCGGTTTTCTCACGATGTTTTCCTTCACCGTTTTGAGAGCAGTGATGATGAAATAAATTACACAAAGTAATGCGCCTGCCTGGGTTCGAACCCACGACCAACTGTTCGTAAGTTGGGGCTGCCACTACTGGGCCACCACTGCTCTCTAGTATTATTATCTATAGTATTTAATTAACACGTAAAATTAAAAAAAATGCCACCGTTTATGGAGACGGTGGTGTTTTTTTTAAATCGTTCTCGTTTTGATTTGCGTCTTTAAAGACTAAATATTTTTTTGAATAATTAAATCTATACCAGTACCATCTATTTATATTTTCGAAATTGCGATATTTGTTAAATCAAATCCGAAATTATTTCCCCGCATGCAGACCGGTTTCCCAGAAATAGACGTGATAACAGTAAACTCTGCCTACATCCGTCTCGGACTGCACTTATGCGCAAGAGTGTTTTTTGTATGGCTCCCATTATTTTCAATAAGCTCCTCAACACCTCCCCAATGACTGGAAAGAGCTAAGCGTACCTAGTAGCATTTAAGAGAAAACTTAAATCTTTTTAGTTAGTAAAGCATATTATGATGTGAATGAATTTTTAAGTGAATCTATATGATATTGACATGCTCCTTTATATATAATTATATATCTGAAATGTATACGTAATATAATATTTTTCCTGATAATGATGATTGTATTGAATAATTTTTAATCTAATTTATTTTGTATTTTAATTATTTTTGACTTACTGCCGACATTAATTGGTTTTTGTTTCTCCTTTTCTGATTATCAATGACTGATTATTGAATATTTTGTCAATTTTTGTATGAGTACTATTATAAATTTCTATATGAATTGACAATTTCATCAATCAATTTAATAATTATAATTTACTAGCTGATGCCCGCGGCTTCGCCCGCGTGGAATTCGGTTAAATTATATACTAAAAACCATCCTCGAGAACTACTTTATCCATTGGTGAAAACAGCATGAAAATCGGTGAAGTAGTTTTTGAGTTTTTGGAGCGTACACAAACCAACATAACATTTTTATATATATAAATATAATAAATATAATAATAAATAATATATAGATAGATAGATTTACTTACGTCAGCTTTGTCAGTACCTATTAATGATTGTAAACTTGTGTAATAATATTTGCACACCATGAAAATATGGTAAGCATGTTAGCACAACTCCTGGGGGGCAGAGTTATTCGCGTCCGTAGGAACTACCAAACCACTACCCTACACGTGCCCCCTGGGTGGTGCTAAATGAATAACAACACCGGGTCTCGGGCGGTGGTAAATTAACCCGACCAAACCAGCCTAACCAGCTTGGTCTAACAGTGAGAGTAGGAAATGACTCCCACAAACCGCAACCCTGTGAGCAATGCCTGCAGGATCGGTAGTCTTGGCTTAATTGCCCGGACTATGAAGAAGACAACTTCTATAAAAAATCACCCTAAGTCTACGGTGAGATTCGTGCCAAGAGACTGCTTGGCTGGTGGGAGACCAGTCGCAAACGATTCCACATCGACGGACCTGGCAAACGTCGTTGTATTAGCCTTCTAGGGAGAATAGGCGTCACCTTCCTAGCGACCTGTTATATCGGCCTTACTCGTGGGAATAAAATGAACCAAATAAATACAAATAACCAACAAACTCTACCAAACTCTAAAAAACCGACCAACCCTAACAGCATGATCCAACAAACTTTGCATGAAAGCATTTTTACTCGGAACAGAAGCAACTCGACATCGTCTCTGCCAACAAAGCTTAATGACTTTAACTACAACCAACAAAACAAGGAGAAAGACAATCTGGATTCACAGACCGAGACCCAATCGGCCAGTGACAACATAACCTCAGACCATGAAGAATGGCAAAGGGATGAAATTCCCACCAGAAGAAAGAAAAGGAAAGAAACAAGTCCAATTCACAACGACGGGAATAAAAAACAGAAAAATTCCCCAGACTTTGTGATCCCTACACGCAATAGTTTTGAACTACTTGATATGGAGCCTACGGATAAAACCAACAATACAGATAAAGTATATGTACCAAAGCCAGAACCCATCTTTGTTACGGGCGTAATAAATGTAAATTCTCTTAAGGATGTACTAAACAAATTTGTAAAAAGCGATCTTTACCTCATGACCACACTTAGATCTGGACACGTCATAAAAATCATACCTAAAGACATCCAGACATACAAAACGATTCGAGAGAACTTCATTGCCAATAATATCTCACACTATACTTACCAGCTTAAAAGTGAGAGAGCATACAGAGTAGTACTACGCGGACTCCATGCATCAGAAAATACCACAGAAATCTCAAAAGAATTGTATGATATTGGACATGAAGTGAGACAAATAGTCAATATCAGACATCGAGGTACAAAGGAACCGTTGCCTGTATTTTATGTCGATTTAGAGCCAAAGCTAAACAACAAAGCCATTTTCGATGTGAAATACTTGAATAACATGAAGATTACTTTTGAGGCCCCGTATAAGAAAAAGGAAATCATTCAATGTAAGAGATGTCAGAGACTTGGGCATTCCAAGAACCAATGTTTTAGGCCCTATCGCTGTGTTAAATGCGGTAGCGCTCACCCTACAGCAACATGTACTAAAACACCAGACACTGAGGCTACTTGCGCGAACTGTGACGAAAAACACCCCGCTAGTTACAAAGGATGCAAGGTGTACAAACAGTATAGAGAAAGAATTCTTAAATCAGACTCTAAGTCAAAAGAAAAACCAATGCCAAACAATGTAGAGATCAAAAACTCAGATCCACACCCGGGTTCTAAGTCTAACCGCACAGATAATCAAAACTTAATTAAAACCTATTCAGAAGCAACGAAAACAAAAAAACATACTCAACAAGACACAAAGAACGACTTGGCCGACCTTAATGACGTAATGGACATTATGTTTGAAAAACTACAACATTCAATGTTGACAATGATGGAAAAAATCATGGACAAAATGATGGACCGCATGGTCCAGTTAGCCAGCAGCCTGGTTAAAAAATGACCCGAAACCTCCAAGTAGTCACTTGGAACGCCAACGGCTTGACGGAACGACGTCAAGAACTAGAAACTTTTCTCAGAACAGAGATGATTGATATTGCACTAATCTCTGAAACAAGATTCACACCGAAGACACACATAAAATTTAATGACTATACAGTGTACACAACCAATCACCCAACTGGGAATAGCCATGGAGGAACAGCAGTAATTATTAAAAGCAACATTAAACACTACCCTATAGAGGAATACCGAACAGAAAAAATACAAGCAACATCTATTAAACTTGCAGACAGCAAACTAGAAACGGTATTCTCCGCTGTGTATTGTCCTCCAAAACATACTATATCTGCCAACGACTTCGCAAAATATTTTTCTACACTGGGCAACAGATTCATATGTGCAGGAGACTGGAACTCTAAACATTTAAATTGGGGATCTAGGCTGACCAATACTAGAGGAAGACAACTTTGTAAAGCCACAGAAGAGATGAAGTTAGAATGTCATTCCGGCAGAGAACCTACCTATTGGCCTACCGACAGACAAAGAATCCCAGACTTATTGGACTTTTTTATTGTTAAAAACATAGATAGTAACTACTTAAACATAGAACCACGAATAGATCTCACATCTGACCACACACCAGTTATACTGAATGTTACTACAACAGTTAATCTGGTAGCACCGCCCCTAAGAATATACAACTTGAACACTACAGACTGGACAATCTATAAAAATGTAATCACGACAGAGACCGAACTAAAGACCAAAATTAACACAATAGAAGAACTTGAAATACAACTGGAACAATTTAATATGACTATCCACAATGCTGCCAATTCCGCAACTCCAAAAAGGACAGGTAAAGGACAACCTTTGAAACATAACTCATATCCAAAGGATATTAAAGAGAAAATTAAAGAGCGCCGTCGTTTGAGAAGAGTCTGGCATACTACAGGATACCCAAGTGATAAAGCTGCATTCAATAGGTTCTCAAATGAACTCAAAGCCCTTATCAGCACGCTAGAAAATGATAATATTCAACACTATCTCTCAAATCTAGATTCAACGAAAGACACAAACTACTCGCTGTGGAAAGCTACCAAGAGTCTAAAGCGCCCGAAAATCCACATATCACCTATCAATGATGGAAAAGGAGGATGGGCTAGATCAGATAAAGGCAACTATCTTTGCGGAGCATCTGATAACAGTTTTCCAACCACTCCCTGAAAACAATCACGAACAAACTATGGAAATCAAGGAATACCTCGAATCTGCGAATCAAATGTGTCTTCCACTAAAAAGTACCAGCCCAAAAGAAATTGTGAAAGAAATAAGGCAACTCAAGGAAGGTAAAGCACCCGGCTATGACCTTATTGATGCCACATTACTTAAAAACCTGCCTCATAAAGGGGTAATGAAATTAGTTAACATCTTTAATGCCAGCTTAAGACTCGAACATTTCCCTGGGCAATGGAAAATTGCACATGTAGTCATGGTACCGAAACCTGGTAAACCCCCACAAGAAGCTACTTCATACAGACCTATCAGCCTGCTACCAGTTATTGGCAAACTGTTTGAGAGGATATTGCTTAACAGGATGAAGTAACATCTAAGTACAGTATTACCGAACCACCAATTTGGATTCCGGGAAAAACACGGGACAATTGAACAGGTACACCGTATAATTGACACCATTAGCAGATGCCTTTTTTTTTTTTTTTTGGTGGGTGGAAAATCATCGAATAACCCCCCCCGCTCTTGGGCAGAGCGAAGGGGAGTGTCAGACTTCTACTGACTAAAAACCAACCCATGTTCCCTCTTCCTCGCCCTTGTGTCGGAGCCGCGGTAACTTTTCGATATCCGCAGCCCCGACGGGCGTCGGCCCTTGCGGGCCCCTCCTTGCTGACATCTCTTTGAGGCGCGCGTGGAACACGTACGCGCCGCCGACACGGTCTGTTGCCGTCATGACGACGGCCGGACGGCGAGCTAGCCCGTTACTCACCGTCCACAGGCCCGCGTCTACGGTGGCCGGAGGTCATCGCGTGACCTCCGACGCCCGGAGCGCCTTCCGCGGCGGCTGGGACGTTGAGAGGTTCTCTCCCTCTCTCGTTCCGCCACCTCCTTCGCTAGCATCACTGCTTCGCAGAAGGAGGCGACGGCGTCCCATTCCTCCTCGCCCCGGACCATGGCTTGCACCAGGGCCGGGCGCGAGAGGTCGCCGCCGCCGATTAGCAGATGCCTTGAAAACAAATTATATTGCTCTGCCGTGTTTTTAGATATCAGCCAAGCGTTTGATAAGGTATGGCATGACGGCCTCCTGTTCAAGCTAAAGAAGCAACTCCCGCATTGTCTATTCCGAATACTTAAATCCTACTTAGATAAAAGATGCTACCAAGTGAAGTACAGCGATGATCTTTCAGAAGTACACGAAATAAAGTCAGGTGTCCCTCAGGGCAGTATCTTGGGTCCTATACTATACCTCATTTTCACAGCAGATATCCCAACAACTGACTACACCACGACTGCGACATACGCTGATGATACGGCACTACTGTCGGCTCACAACAACCCAGAAACGGCATCATCACAGTTGCAAAATCACCTGACGGAAGTTGAGATGTGGCTGAAGCGTTGGAGAATTAAAGCCAATGAGAGCAAATCGGTACATGTAACTTTTACACTTAGGAGAGAAACATGTCCACCGGTAACGCTAAACTGCAAAGTTATCCCTCAAGATAATAGCGCAAAATACTTGGGCATGCACCTAGACAGGAGACTTACATGGCAGAAACATATTTGGACAAAGCGCAAACAACTAGACGGAAAACTGCGGTCACTGAACTGGTTATTGGGACGCCAATCACAACTAAATCCTAACAGCAAGATGCTAGTGTACAAAACTAGCCTAAAACCAATATGGACTTACGGCATACAACTGTGGGGAACGGCCAGCAACAGTAACATAGATATCCTGGAGAGATTCCAGACCAAAGCTCTGAGAACAATGTTTGGCATCCCTCATTGTATAAGTAATAAATACGTATACCTCGACCTCGGCCTAAAAACAGTTCGGCAGGAAATAGCTCAAAACAGCTTGAAATATCAGGAGAAACTGTCCGTCCATGTAAACAAACTGGCACACACTCTGAGTGAAGACGCTCTTCAGCATACCCGGCTAAAAAGAAGTGACATACCGAGCCTACATAAAAGATTTACCACTTGACAACAAGAGAGTCGTGTGAAAAGAATTTTCATACAAGTATGGCTCTTGAGGAAATCATAAACTGAAAAATCAGACAAAGAAGTGGCTTATTGTTGGAAAACAGATTGCCATGAAGCAGAATTCAACAAAAAAAAAAAAAAAAAAAAGCACAACTCCTGCATGTACTTCATAAAACACCTTGCATGCATTTTTCTTCTTTTAATTGTATGTATGTACACACATGTTTGAGCAAATAAAGTTATCTTATCTTATTGTATAAGTGTATCTTATCAATTGTGTACCAAAACTAAACGCTTACGAAACTTGGCGGCATGAACTTTGGTGTTAAGTCGGGGTTACCCCGATAAACGTCGTCAACAATAGCGTTTTAATCGTACATGGAACGGATTTAAATTTTGAAAAAAATGTATTACATAGTTGACTTTTCGATCATGATAATAATATGTCGGGCATGCTAAACACGATTACTTACACTTCACTGCATCATATTAAATCGCAAAGACGTGTCCAAATGATGGCTAAATAATCGTTTTACTTGAGTTATATTAGGCTTTGAAAAATGAAACTTGTATCATAATAAAGGTCGTAAAAAATGTGTATTATCTCGGGTCACATAATGTATAATTTCTTTATCATTTTTCTCCAAGAGAGAAAAAACGGTCAAAATTTAGGCATTATATCGCTCGCGCGGCAGGGCGGGGGGTGAGGTCGTGCGTACATAAAAACAAAGTAGTGCAACCTCGTCTTAAGGCTAAAATAATAGTTGTCATAGGCTGTACTTACTTGATTTTGGTTTGATATACTCGACACTCATACCTACTTGGGTTGACTATCCCGAATGATATTACGGGAACATCGAGGGTACACGAAGCAAAGCATCTAGTATCCCAGTAGATAAGTTAGGACAATTACTGTAAAGTAGGTAATAATTAAGTAGGTATTTTTTTGTTTCAGTTGTCGCGTTCAGTGTCTACTTACCTGATCATACTTCTGCAGTTTGTCACCGATTCGAAGAAGCCTAAATTCAACGACTATTTCAATAGAACTGTTTAGATCTTTAAATATGTGTCGTTTTTCACAACTTTGAAACCTTTGTAAGAATAAACCCAGTTTTTTAGAGATATTTTCATGAATAGTTTTGAAATTTGTACATCCATTATATACTTACAGGTATAACTGTAGATTCGCAATCGCCACCTGCTTGAATCCTTTCCATATGGTTGATGTTCCAGGGTAGCCCGCGAAATAGAAATTTTCTTAAGTTTTTTGCAATTTGCAGGCCAGTGATAGGTTGCATGTTGATGAACATTTGAAACGCGGCTGTAAGACGTATGTAGTTACAGAATTATAATCATCAAAATCATTAATACAACCCTCCGAGCTCATAAAGGTTCCGGAATGGCTTTGACCTTGTAAAAAGTCATTTTTAAACCTATATGAGCTCGGAGGGTTGTATCAATGGTTTTGATGATTATAATTCTGTAACTATATACGTCTTACAGCCGCGAATCAAATGTTCATCAACATACCACCTATCACTGGCCTGCAAATTGCAAAAAACTTAAATTTCGCGGGCTGGTAGGAGGATTCACCTTAAATACCCGTTTGCTTCGTCCAAGTTCATACAAATCAGGGTGCTTACTCTTGAATATAATTCCGATAGATCGACATTGGTCAAACGTCAGTTGGTTGAGATGAACGTCAGGGATTGGCTAGACTCAGTGAGTCCAGCCAATGCCTGACGTTTGACTGACAATTCCAATGTCGATCTATCGGAATTATATTCGAGAGTAAGCACACTGGTCATGCACGCAAACACCTGGCGAGGCGTGAGTTTACTTATTATGGATCTATTCTAATTGCTTCGTCGGTTTGGTGGTCACAACTAGTCACAAGCGCGACTGCTGTGCTAGAGGTACTGGGTTCGATTACCAGGTCAGGCAAAGTTTACTGGTTTCTCAGTAGCAGCCACGGAGACTAGATTTGGGCCCGGTTGATGTCAATAGGCTGGCCCCCTATTACATGGTATACTGGCGAAATGTTGGTGATCTAATAGGTACATTGTGCCTAACGCTTCGGGGATCACAAATTCACAAGTGTGATATAATATAATGTATTGTAATTAAGGTACCGTTGTCGATGTGTGTAATATAATATTCCTTGTTTCAGCTGTCACGAAGAGTGTATTCGTCCCTGATGCTACTCCTACAGTTCGTCGATGGTGCACAGCAGATTCATAATAATGTGACAAATACTTATTTAAATGCACATGCAGTCAACTACGACTACTAACTAAAATTTTATAAATTTATAAATGTTTAGATGTATCCTCATGTTTTGATTCCGCAAGTTTGAAATGTTAAACTCTACCTACGTAAAGGAAAAATCATCGATATTTGACTGTACGTATTGCGTTGAGATGTATGCACTTACAACCTTAAAGTGGTTGATTCATCACGTACAGTCTGAAAACCATGTTAAAGGGGGTGAGCCTATCGCCATCAACCTGGCACAAATCCAGACTCTATGGCTGCTTTACTGGGAAATTCTTGATAAGCATAGACCGGTAGTGTTAGTTTTTTGACTAATCGAATCGAACCCAGGACCTCATGTCCAGCAGTCACTCTCGCGACCACTCGACCATCGAGGCAGTAAAAAGACGGGTTGCACTCCGGGAGTGCCGGCAGAAGTGAAAACTTGATTATTAACGTTGAGCATGTTTGATATTTTGGAATGGTTAGGGAATAATTTTGCACCAATTGCTTTAACAGTATAAAAGTACTATCATTTATGTGGTAGAATACAATATTGATTTATTGCGCTATCGTACACAAACATGACAATTTATATTACATTAAAAATTTAACACTTTAAAACTATTACAATTATTTTACATTAAAAAGTTTATCTCTCCGAAAAATCAACTTTCATCCATAATTTCAACGACTTTTTCACCATCATCATTACCAGAACTATCATCGCCAATCTCTAAAACTGATACGATAGGTTTATGGTAGCTGAAGTAAGAAACGAACAGTTTTGATTCGAACCTATTTAAATGTCTAATAAAGACCGCATCAATAGTAGTTTTGTATTTCGTTGTGCTAAGATTGCGATCATTCGACATAGTTAAACCAAATTCATTATTTAAAAATTCAATTATTCCGCCATAACTATGCTAACCCATTTATTTTGTCTTTCCCTGTCCTCCGATCGGAACTCCGATTGGTAGGAGGAGCGGGAATATTTTTTCCCATGCCTCCGAATAAGCATCATAAAAACATTGTACAGTCTAGTTCAAAATAAATTATTTTTGTATTTTATTGACTGTACAGTCGACATCGTTAACGTTCAGGGTCAAAATGTCCAACTCCCACACGACTAGTCTAAGATCGATAGTTTCCGAGATATAGCCGTTTCAATTTTGACAGCTGTCATCCGAAATGTAGATCTCATTGAGATCTATCACTTGTCCCTACACACAACTAGTCTAAGGTCGATAGTTTCCGAGATATAGCTGTTTCAATTTTGACAGCTGTCATCCGAAATGTAGATCTCATTGAGACCTATCACTTGTCCCTACACACAACTAGTCTAAGGTCGATAGTTTCCGAGATATAGCCGTTTCAATTTTGACAGCTGTCATCTGAAATGTAGATCTCATTGAGACCTATCACTTGTCCCTACACACAACTAGTCTAAGGTCGATAGTTTCCGAGATATAGCCGTTTCAATTTTGACAGCTGTCATCCGAAATGTAGATCTCATTGAGACCTATCACTTGTCCCTACACACAACTAGTCTTAGGTCGATAGTTTCCGAGATATAGCCGTTTCAATTTTGACAGCTGTCATCCGAAATGTAGATCTCATTGAGACCTATCACTTGTCCCTACACACAACTAGTCTAAGGTCGATAGTTTCCGAGATATAGCTGTTTCAATTTTGACAGCTGTCATCCGAAATGTAGATCTCATTGAGACCTATCACTTGTCCCTACACACAACTAGTCTAAGGTCGATAGTTTCCGAGATATAGCCGTTTCAATTTTGACAGCTGTCATCTGAAATGTAGATCTCATTGAGACCTATCACTTGTCCCTACACACAACTAGTCTAAGGTCGATAGTTTCCGAGATATAGCCGTTTCAATTTTGACAGCTGTCATCTGAAATGTAGATCTCATTGAGACCTATCACTTGTCCCTACACACAACTAGTCTAAGGTCGATAGTTTCCGAGATATAGCCGTTTCAATTTTGACAGCTGTCATCCGAAATGTAGATCTCATTGAGACCTATCACTTGTCCCTACACACAACTAGTCTTAGGTCGATAGTTTCCGAGATATAGCCGTTTCAATTTTGACAGCTGTCATCCGAAATGTAGATCTCATTGAGACCTATCACTTGTCCCTACACACAACTAGTCTAAGGTCGATAGTTTCCGAGATATAGCTGTTTCAATTTTGACAGCTGTCATCCGAAATGTAGATCTCATTGAGACCTATCACTTGTCCCTACACACAACTAGTCTAAGGTCGATAGTTTCCGAGATATAGCCGTTTCAATTTTGACAGCTGTCATCTGAAATGTAGATCTCATTGAGACCTATCACTTGTCCCTACACACAACTAGTCTAAGGTCGATAGTTTCCGAGATATAGCCGTTTCAATTTTGACAGCTGTCATCCGAAATGTAGATCTCATTGAGACCTATCAATTGTCCCTACACACAACTAGTCTAAGGTCGATAGTTTCCGAGATATAGCTGTTTCAATTAGGAATTAGGAATTAGGGTTCGGTGCAGAAAATAAACTTGAAATATCAAAATATAAAAGTGATATTTTTTTTCTTTTTAAATGTTAAGTAAGGATAAAGGCGCAAGGTCAGTCACTAAACCGAAATATCGAAAACCGGTTAACGTATAAATTATTTATGATTTGCGCATTTGCCTTGGCATTAAAACTATTCAGGACAATTCAGAAGTACCTATACTTATAGTTCGAAAACTGTTTGTTAAATAAAAAACCGACTAAAATGTTAAAATTATTTTATTTCAATCTTAAATATAAAAATCCTAATACACCCAGTCTTAAAGAAGTTTCACTTCAATAATATTTCCATTTTAAGGTGAATCCTCCAACCAGCCCGCGAAATTCAAATTTTCTTAAGTTTTTTGCAATTTGCAGGCCAGTGATAGGTTGTATGTTGATGAACATTTGATTCGCGGCTGTAAGACATATGTAGTTACAGAATTATAATCATCAAAATCATTAATACAACCCTCCGAGCTCATACAGGTTCCGGAATGACTTTTTACAAGGTCAAAGTCATTCCGGAACCTTTATGAGCTATAAATGATTAATAAAATAATAATGATGATTATAATTCTGTAACTACATACGTCTTACAGCCGCGAATCAAATGTTCATTAACATACAACCTATCAATTGCCTGCAAATTGCAAAAAACTTAAGAAAATTTGAATTTCGCGGGCTACCCTGGAACATCAACCTTAACCTGGCTCTATATACTAGAACCCCCATACAAATAAAAAGTCAATTAATATTTCCTACATAGCAGGCAGATACGAACAAAATGCGAATGAAAAAATCAATTAATAATTTTACTCGCACTTTTTAGTGATTTTGTCTCTTCTTTCCAAAGCCACTTGATATCCGTCCACAGCCTTCATCATTATGTCAATTTTGACTCTAATTTTAGGTACAGGACCATCTTCTCTGTCTTCTACTACTTTATAATGTCGCAGCATCGTTGACAACGCTGTTTTGATTGACATCAACGCGTATTGGTAACCTGTGAACAAGAGAATTAAGATTTTATCAGGAATGTTTTTCCCTTTCATTTTCATGCCGATCAGCTATCTCGCTATCATTCATATCATCATGTATTCTAGCCTGTTTTCCATCTTGTCACCTTTTAACATTTTGGTATTGTCTACCAACTACCTAACAACGTTAAGTCAATCAATATTGTATCTACATAATATGCATAATTTATTTTGGTAAATGGTGGTTGCGGCCCCGAATTACGAACAGTAAATCGTGGTTTCGAAGCCAGGTAGGCGCATTACTTTGTGTAATTTATTTCATCACGGACTGACGGACAGACAGGCAGACAGACGGACATGGCGAAACTATAAGGGTTCCATATTGATTACCGAACCCTAAAAATCGGAGACATGTGACAACTACCAACCCGTAATGGGCCCCCGTGGTGGATTATAGACCATCTATTTCCTAGACAGGAGGCCTGAGTCCTGTGATAATGAGCATGAAATCACTTCTCCGTGTCATTAATGCTAAATCGATCTACAACATATTACAGGCAGGTATTTCCTAATGTATCTAAACGGTACAAAACTGCAGACATAAAGTAGGGAAATTCCCTTTTAAATTACGATTGATAAAATGCCGGCACGTGCACCTTAAGCGATATAAATTGGAATCCGCAACCGTTCTATTATCATCACGATTGAGATCTTTAATGATCAAAAGTGCTCAACATTCAAGACGGCAGCGGCAACCAGTCTGGTTGCTGAAGGCCATAGGAATTGAACCAGTACAATATTTAAATGACAGACACACAACACGCAGACAAAAGCAGAAATAGGCTCTTATAAAAACAATATCGAGGTTCCTTATGTACTTTTTACGGTACCAATACTTGAACTCAGTTACTTACCGAGGCAGTTCCTAGGTCCATTACTAAAAGGCATGTAACTGCAAGGATGTTTCAAGTTGAATCTTTCGGGCAAGAACCTGTCAGGGTCGAATTCCTCGGCGTCTGGACCCCAGTACTTGGGGTCTCGGTGGACCCCCCATATTGAGCAGGCCACGCCCGAACCAGCAGGCAGCACGCGACCGGATGCTGTAGAAAATTAATGATGTTAGTACCTGCATAGTCTTTTTGCTTTATCAACTTCTTCTTAGCCGTTAAAACTTATTTTTTAATTTCATGGTAAAAAAAGTGACGTCATTCTAAATCCAATATGGTGGCCTCCCTAAGATGGAGGATTAGTTTTTTATTCGATCCTATGATACGTAAAAATTAAGTTTTTGCTGACGTCGCTATAAAAATGTTTATTTTTATTTTTAAACGGTTTTATTTAGCTCACCCCGTTTGTTTTATTCTTGGGTCAAATTTAGTAATTCAAATTTCACCCTCTTCCTGTCAACCGATTAATCTGAAATTTTGTATACACTTTGGATTTTGGTGACAATACAATTATGTTTATTCATTATCATTATAAATTCAAGATGGCCGCCGCTACAAAATGGCGGATAATTTATGTTTTATTAATCCCATCAATATGGGTATCAAATGAAAGGGCTCAACAAGCAGAATACAATATACTATATAAAATTAAAATCCAAGATGGCGGCTAAAAACTAGAAAATAAATTACAATTGACGTGCCCCACGGTTTTTTCCCACGACTGTATCCATTTTATTATTTTTTGGTTTTTAGTACTTACATTTATCTTAAACATTGCAATGTATGTTTAACATAAAACCGTTTAACTTAAAAAGTTTTTTACCTATTTTTTTGAAACTATTATTTTGTGTCAGAATTTATGTCAACCAGTCTCACCAGGTGGTATCGCATTATCCTGTACTTACTTGGAGGTCAGATAGGCAGTAGCTCCATGGGAAATACTGGTATTCAGTTGCATCCGGTTATTGTCCATATACAAAATACTTACGCAGTGTAATATCTTCTAAGACTTTCCTAATAATTAGCGGCACTGGCGGGAACAAGCGTATAGTCTCCTTGACTACTCTCTCCAAATACTTTAACTTTACCAAATCTTCTTTTACTAACATACGATCGTCCTCGAATACCTCGCAGAGTCTGTAATGAAGAACAAATAAGGACCCCTGAGCAATACTTTAAGGGTATGTAATACATTTGCAAATGAAAATGTTTTACTACCTATGGAAGCGACTGTAAAATCGTGAAAACTGTCAGCAGCTCTATACCTACATTATAATTATTATTGGACGTGTAACACTAAATTTCTGATTCTAAGGGGTGCCATAGTAAAAGATTTTCATTTTTATGAGTAATCTACATGCCCATTAAAGTATTGCCAACGGTTATCAATCACCGTGTATTCCTAAGCAAGTTTTATTTTAAGAAGACATCTGTTTTACTTGAAGGTGTCCTTTGAGAGTCAATAAATTCTTCTAAGCAATTAAACCTGTTCTAAACTTGGTGTTAATAAGCTACATTAGCACAAACTATACCCACATAACAAATGTTGATAGTTCATGTCTCCTATGACATTGAGTGTCTTATAATTAATTACGTTATCTTAATCGATCTTACTATTAATCTAAGTATGACACTACTATAAATCTAAGTATGACACACACAAAAACCGAGAGCAAAAAGTGTAATATTATTCATAGATGTCAATTAAAATATTACCATAAACAAAAACATCAACACAAAATACGGAAGAAGTTAATCAAACATAACATCGCACCCGTAACCCCGAAGGCATAAGCAGAGTGTACCTAATAGTATTACACCTACATTTCGCTAGTTTTTTGTTTTTTAAGTCCATGTAGTAATTAGGTGGCGAGCGTATTGCAAGCAATCGTACATAAATCCAAACTTCCTGATGAGAAAACCTAAAAATACTCCTTTCAGTAAAATGTTCCATCTATAATATTCAAGGTAAGTACTTACCCTCCAGGTGGCATAGTCGTGGGACGCCCTGTATATACAAGGTGGAAGGAACACCGCTGAACAAGCTCTCAACAAAACTGCAATACCTACACTGAAGGAACACCGCTGAACAAGCGCTCAAGAAAACTGCAATACCTACACTGAAGGAACACCGCTGGACAAGCGCTCAAGAAAACTGCAATACCTACACCGTCAAAATGTTTACAAAAGCTGTTTTTTTTAATTTTGCAAATCTTTTTCTTATCGTGTGGGCAGTAAGGTCTAACGATCCCACACACCCTAGTGTCAGAGTTTCTAAACCGCCGCAAGGGCCTCTGACATGGTTTGACTACCGCCATTTGGCGGCCGGGACCACCGGCTTATACATGCCTTCCGAAGCACGGAACCATCTTTTTATCAGACAATCAGGTGATTCAAGCCTGCAATGTCCTAACCAAACTGGAAACAACTTCACAAAGTATGCTTCCCGCTGGGAATCGAACCCACGACCACCGGGTCACAAGGCAAACGCCTAAACCACTCGACCACGGAGGCAGTTGCCAATGAATTTGCATTTTGCCAATGAAAAATGTCTATGTTAAGAATGATGTACTAATTACGTGATAACCGATTTAGCTTCGGTGTCCATTCACCTTGTATAGGCGGATGAACACATTACCCTCCTCGGACGGGTAAACAGACCACTTACTCTTTATACACTTTATCCTGAATTTCCGGGTATTTAGCCATCATCTGTAGTGTATACCCAAAGGCTACTGCAGAGGTGTCCGTACCAGCTATAACCAGGGTCAACACTTCTTCTCTTAACTCCACATTGGTATATCCATTCTCACCACCAGATAAATGGATTAACAAGTCTAGGAAGGACTGTGTCTTGTATGATTCTAAATCTGCAAAAGTAAATTTAAGTTGATTAGAAACCAATTAATAGCAGCTAAGTAGATTCTCTCGTATGGTGTTTCGTCCCCGTTCTTCTCCATACCTAGAGATTACGCTTTTGAATGGGAAACTAGAGTACTCAGTTGTTTAGTGTAGTACAACGATTTGGTTTCCGCAACTCCAAACTCAAAGCGCGTACTTACTTATTTTCCGTACGGAATAGTTTCAGAGGTTTTTATGCCTTGTGACTGGGACTGTAGCTAAATTTTATTGTTGTCTTTGTTTCGACAATACAAAAGTAACTGGCCCACTTGGAATAATAAATTGAAAATTTTGATTCTGACTTACCAAATTCTACCTCTGTTCTTGATAGTTTTTTAAGTTTTAATTCTTCTCTCTTCTTTTCAATAACCTGTAAGTACAACAATAAGTTTGTTAACATAATGTGGGTGGTAGCACCTACCAGAATGCTGAAGAAAGCCTTTGCCCAGCAATCGTCAGAATTGCCTGATGATGATTTACCAACTCTTACATTATAAAAACCATTTCCAGAAGATCAAACCAATCTGTAGTTCAACAAGAAGCTTTAATAATATGGGACTAATCATTATATAGGGTGGAAATATTGGTGTACTTTAATAAAAGTACACCTCGGCCTAACCTTTTGGGGATTACATGTGTGATTTTATGTCATTTAGACCCACTATGAACACACAATTGACATCGTCTACGTAGGGGAGACTGGGTATGAGGAACAAGCGGGCTTTCGATGTGATTTTTCGACTACAGGGCCCCGAGTCTGCTATTCAATAGTGTCAGAATGGTCGATCATTGATCTCATAATGGTTGATTGATGACAAGCCAAAAAGTACCATATGCCTGTAGACTTAAGGTACTTTTTGGCTTGTCGTAAATCAACCATTATGAGATCAATGATCGACCATTCTGACACTATTGAATAGCAGACTCGGGGCCCTGATCATATTCACACTGTCAGACAAGTTGTAGATAAGTGTACTGATTACAATCGACCTTTGGTAGTAGCTTTTATAGACTACGAAAAAGCGTTTGATACGGTGGAGCACTGGGCCGTTATACAATCTCTGCAAAGATGCCAGGGCTGCAACTTTCTTTAATAGACTTTATTATAGAAAGTTTACGATTTTACGACTTAGCGACATTCGTAGTGTCGTTATTCGTGTAGAGACTGCAGCCCCAGGTCGACACGAGATATGTGGAAGCGATCAAAGCAGTCTACCAAAGTGCAACGTTACAAGTGAAACTCCACGAACTCACTGAGCCGGTGCCAATCGAGAGAGGAGTTAGGCAAGGGGACACTATTTCGCCAAAACTATTTACCTCATGTTTGGAAGACATCTTTAAACTTCTTGACTGGTCAAACAGAGGTATCAACATCAATGGTGAGCGCCTAACTCATCTCCCATTTGCAGATGACATAGTCATTATTTCGGAAAACCTGGAGGACTTATTAGCTATGATCGGAGAGCTTTATGATGCATCAGTGATTGTTGGGCTAAAGATGAACACATCGAAGACTAAAATTATGTGCATCAATCTCGATATAGATATCATTACTGTGCATGGGCATGCCATAGAAAGAGTCGAGGAATATGTCTACTTGGGGCAAGCCTTAAACCTTGCCAAATTTGGACAAAATAGCGAGATTGAGCGCCGCATCCGCCTAGGCTGGGGAGCTTTTGGCAAACTGTCCGAAGTGTTCAAGTGCACAAGTATTCCCATGAACCTCAAGCGTCGTCGGACCTTTGAACAATGCGTCCTACCAGTTATGGTCTACGGAGCCGAGTCATGGACACTGACAAAGCGCAGGTGATGCACAAGTTCCAAGTCACCAAAAGAGCCATAGAACGGGCTATGTTATTTATCTCTCTACGTGATCGAATCAGGAACACAGAGATCCGGAAGAGAAAAAAATTGATCGACACAGCCCATGTGATCGCTAGCAGAAAATGGAAGTGGGCGGGCGGTATGCCGTAGACAGGACAACAGGTGGGGTAGTCGGGCGCTTGAGTGGAGGGCTAGAGTAGGGCATAGAAATGTAGGCAGGCAACCGATGCGTTGAACCGACGACCTTGTTGGAGTGGCCGGTGAGGACAGGATGCGAAAGGCACAAAACCGGGAAGAATGGCGTGCATTAGAAGAGACCTACACTCAGCATTGGGTGGAGAAAAGTTAAAGAAGAAGAATAAGAGATATATAATTGTGGTTTATAATATGATCTTTGCATTTCTTTCCACCCAATTTCCAGTTTAAGTTTACCGGCTTCATTTCCTTGGTCCACGGCACTGAGAAATAAATCAGGACTACCTTGCTTCTACACTGGTTAATTTTGATGTGCCGTGCTTCACCGAGGCTATCAAGGCTTACTAATGAATATGAAATAGAAATGAAATAGAAAATTATTTATTAGGAACTTTGTATTAATAAGAAAAATTAACATTTATATTTTAAATTATATTTTAAACTAGCTTTTGCCAGCGGCTTCGCCCGCGTGAAAATGACGATTTTCCATACAAACTTTCATTCCCTATTTAACTCCCTTAGGGATTGAATTTCGAAAAATCCTTCTTTATTCCTTGTCTACATTATGAAGGGAACCTCTGTGCAAAATTTCAGCGTTCTAGGTCCAAGGGTCTGGACTGGGCGTTGATGAGTCAGTCAGTCAGTCAGTCAGTCAGGACTTCTCTTTTTATTTATAGAAAAAGAAGATAGATAGATAAATAGAAGATAGATAGATGCTCTATCTATTGCTCTTTTGGTCGACTGTTGTTAAAAGTTTCTAAAGAAACGAGACAGAAGTAATCTTCGTCGTCAGATTTATTTTCCTACCCATCAGCAGTCTTCTTTTTTGTTTTTTCCTTTTCCCTTTCCTGTCTTTACTTCTTGCCTTCTCCAGTATGGAATTGTTACTACTCATAGGGTTATGTTACTTTTGTACCCTACTGCAAATTTGTTAAAGCATAATATGAAACATAACCTTGAAACAGAATGTGTTAGATAGGAATGAACTACTCCTGATTGTCTTCTCCACTGTGTAGACGTGTACTTTTATTTAACTCACAATAAACGCGAATAATACGTTAAATTACACTTGCATTTTAATTATACATGCAAGTGCTGGTGCAAGTGGTGGTGTGCTCTATACAACCAATTTAATCGAATAATTTTTTTTTGTCCGATCCCCTATTATTGGAAAGGTGGACGACACGCCGTCGTTACTTTTGTACCCGGTCTCCCCTATTGCTCGATACAATTACCTTATCAGTAAAGCTATGCATGACTGCTATAGCTTCCTGGTGTTTCTTGTACTGCGGGAACCACTGGTACAACCAGTCAGGTTGCAGCCACAGGTGGAAGATCCTCTCGCACACCAAGTGAAGGGTGCGACACATTGCGTTCAAAAACGGTTGGTCTGGATTCTCTTGTGCATTGATTTGTACTCCTATTGTTGTTTCTGTAGACAAAAAGTTGGATAAGGTAAATTAAATTCGTAGTGAAGAATATTTCTGTCCTTTTTATTAGATTAGTATGCAAAAACTTGAACAAATAAGCTACCACAAGACGCAACGACTGCTTATAAATTAACAGGGCGCCGAGCGCAGGCAGCGTCCCCAATCGTGTTTTATTATATTACTCAACAATTAGACAAAATTTCAAAAAACCCCGACCGTTAATCTGTAGATATTATTATAGTAAGTGTTTTTAAAGCATTAATTGTGTTTTTAAAGCATAACTGTAGTTATTATCCACAGTGGCCACTTTTGGCGGTTTAGTGAATAGGGGATCGGACTGGGTCAAAATAATATGATTCTGTTTAGTCCGTAAGTTAGATTATCGAAAAATATTGAATACGTGTTTTTTGTTTTATCAAATCAATAAAAAATGACGAAGATAAAACGCGTCAAAGATCTTGGAGTGGGGCTTGAAACGTCACTTGTGTCGTCAAAATGTACTATCATATGACGTCACACGAGTCTTCGAAGCACTGTATCGTCTTCATTTTAAGTTTACGTGAAAAAAGAAAAAATACGTGTCCAATAATTTTTGGAAATCTATCTGACGGACTCATTAGTTTTTTTTTTGTCCGATCCCCTATTGTTGAGAAATATAATAAAACACGATTGGGGGCGCTGCCTACGCTCGGCGCCCTCTTAAGACACCGCCTTTTTACCCAACTGCCGCGAAGCCATAAAAGAGGGTTGTCTGTCTCTTTGTTCCCTCATAACTCCTAACCGGATATTTAAACGGATTTGAATAAAATATACGTCATTAGATTCGTCTTGATGGCGTCAGTGTCAAAGGCTACATTAATAATAAAAAAAACAAAGAAAAATTGCGGATTTTGGGGGCAATATCACGGACATCACAAAAACATTTTTTTTTCTGTACCATCGAGTAAGGTATTAAAATGAAGGGTTTTAAAAGGAGATTACAAAAATGTATAATACTTTTATGTTTAAAAGAAATTCAAAGTCACAAATCCTATTTAAACAAACACAAAAGTTAAATCATCTGCGAAAAATTACGCGGCCAACGAAAGAATAAACACAAAAGAATTAAAAAGTTGGAAATAAAAAAAAGTACCTAGTTAAAAAGCTAAAAAACCCGACTGAAAAAACTGAAAAGCAAAAAACAAGCACATTTTAAATTAAACAAAACTTGGAAGCGGGCGGGGTTCAGTTGAATATTAAATTACTAGCTGTTGCCAGCGGCTTCGCCCACGTGCAATGAAAATGACGATTTTCCATACAAACTTTCATCCCCTATTTAACTCCCTTAGGGGTTACATTATAAAGGGAACCTCTGTGCAAAATTTCAGCTTTCTAGATCCAAGGGTTTGGGCTGGGCGTTGATGAGTCAGTCAGTCAGGACTTCTCTTTTTATTTATATAGATATAATATAATATTAGGTCTTTACCTATGAAATTGGAGATTTGTATGAGAATTTTAAAATATAAAATTTATGGTATTTTTTTTATTTCAGCTAATCAAAGTACTGGCCCAAATGATCTATACAATTTTGCCATTTTGATGGCAGTTTGTTTATCCCTTTACTGTAGAACTCTGCCGGACGGGAGGCGATGAAGTCAGCGAAAGCGTTTTGTACTGCCTCTCGGGTGTCGAATTTTTTACCACTTAAAAAAATGTCTAAATTTTGAAAAAAGTAGAAATCTGTTAGGGCAAGGTCCGGTGAGTACGGTTGGTGACGGGGAGCTTCCAGCTGTAACTCTTGTAGCTTTGCGATGGTCTTTCGTGAAGTGTGAGCTCGCGCGTTGTCGTGGAGAAGCAATGGGGAAGAACGATTGACTAGTCTTGGTTGTTGAATTGAGAGCTTCTCCATCATTGTTTGCAATTCTTTGCAATAGACATCTGCCGTCACTGTTGTGCCATTCGGTAAGAAGCTGTGGTGTACAAGACCGGCACTGGTCCACCAGACAGTCACCATCATCTTCCTATGAGTAATCTTTTTTGTAGCGCACTGATTAGGTGATGTACCCGGGTCCACCCACTGAGACATACGCTTACGGTTGTCGTACAGGATCCACTTTTCATCGCAGGTAACAATTTGATTAAGAATTTCATCGTTTCTATGCCGATTCAGTTGTGCTATCCATGCTTCGACGCGTAAATCTCGCTGTTGGTCGCTTAGTTCGCGTGGCACTTATCTAGCGTTTTTATCTTGCCGATTTGACGCAAGTGCCTCAATGTTGTTTTGACACTAACTCCAAGGCCTGCAGTAAGCTCAGCCTTAGATTGAGTTGGATCCGCGTCCACTATCGCCTTCAATTTCGTCGTTGTCGACAATGTTGTTGACAATGTTGTGTTTGTTGTCGCAAGCATTGTCGCGGACAAGACTGCTCCCGCTAGAAAGCCTGATGTGCCTGAAAAGGCGCCGATCCAGGCTGATGATGGTTTTGTGACGGTGGTGAGGAAACGTCGTCAGCGTACCATCAAGAACCGCTGCGGCACGGCTCCATCGGAGCCCAACGTGATCATTCGTGCCGCAAAGCCGAACACTCCGGTGTACATCTCCCGTCTACACTACACCACTACGGCGAGGGACATCGTGGAGTACGTGCGCCAGAAGACCAAGTATTTATTATTAATGTTTATTATTAATGTTTACCGGCCAACCGCGAGGCTCGTTCTTCGACTCAAAATTTCCAGATTGAAAACGATTGAACCAGCAATGGACCGTGTTTATGCAAGCAGTGTTAAGCCCGTACACGTCGTTAATGTTTCGTGTTGTTTGCGCAGCGGTATTTCCACGTATGAACTCATATTCAAAAATTGTACGAATTTGCAGTTTATCCATGGCGCCAAAAACTACCACAATGTCACAAAAACAAAAATAACTATCAAAAAACAAATGACTGAATTTGAAATTAAATTAACACGTCTTTCGAATAAAATTTACTTGAATTTCGAATTACGCGCCTATCCACAGATAATTAAATCTGAAAATGCCGGTTATAGAATCTCCAATTACATAGGTAAAGACCTATTATATATATAGACTAGCTTTTGCCAGCGGCTTCGCCCGCGTAAAAATTACGATTTTCCATACAAATTTTCATCCCCTATTTAACTCCCTTAGGGGTTGAATTTCGAAAAATCCTTCCTTATTCATTGTCTACATTATAAAGGAAACCTCTGCAAAATTTCAGCTTTCTAGGTCCAAGGGTTTGGGCTGGGCGTTGATGAGTCAGTCAGTCAGTCAGTCAGGACTTCTCTCTTTATTTATTAGATGAAATGATAATAGAATGAACCCTACCTGCTTCCAAATTTTGTTTAATTTAAAATGTGTTTGTTTTTTGCTTTTCAGTTTTTTGTGTCGGGTTTTTTTTACCCGACTGCGGCAAAGCCCAAACGGAAGTTTATAAACTTATAAGGTACCTACTTATACATTTTGAATTCAACAATTTTTTAATTTGTTTATAGCTTTTATTCAACTTGCCGCTTGCTTATTTGTTAGTTTTTTTTTTAGTTTGGCTTTAACCGCAGGGGCTGCAGTCTCGTCTCTAAGTGCATGTTTACATACGCGCGGCGCGGCGCGCGGCGCGGCCGGCGACGCGATCCGCACTAAATTCAAACGTATGGCGGTGTATGAGTGCGTTCACGGAGAAGCGAATTTATACGCGATTGCTTGAATTTGAGGCGGCGGCCGCGGCGGCGAACGCGGCGGCGGCCGCGGCGACGGACGCGGCGATGCACGCGGCGGTTTATTCTCGATGAAGCGATGCCCGCGACGGAACTTGGCCTTGAAAATTCGCGGCGGCCGCCGCCGCGGCCGCCGCGCCGCGTCTCTATGTACACCGTCGTACATTGCCATACGTTTGTGTTTGCGCGAACGATGATATCTGCCGCTGCACGCATCGCCTGTCCGTGAACACAAAATTCGCTCGACGCGTCGCTCGACGCGTCGCCGGCCGCGCCGCACGCCGCGCCGCGCGTACGTAAACATGCACTTAGTCTCTACACTAATAACGACGCTACGAATGTCGTTAAGTCGAAAAATCGTAAACTTTAATACATAGATTTTCAGCTTTATTTCAACAGCATAAGATTGAAAATCTATTAAAGAAAGTTTACGATTTTACGACTTAGCGACATTCGTAGCGTCGTTATCAGTGTAGATGTCGCAGGTTTTTCATAAAATTAGGTTTTTGATCAAAAACCTAAGGGATTTGATCAACTCACGGAGGAAGATAAAATAACAACACGGTTTTATCATTTCCCTAAACAAATCTAGTGAATTGACGCGACGCTCCGTGACGCGGACGTGATGCGCGCTCGCTTCGCTCGCATATTATATAACACTAATGTCTTCTGTCCCCAAAGTGCCGGGCCTCCGCCGGCCTCCTTCGTCGGCCTACGGCCCGGTGCCCATGCCGCCCATAAAGGATATAAAATGTGTCATCTTCCGGTTTTTGATGAAAAACCTAGGTTTTTGATCAAAAACCTAATTTTATGAAAAACCTGCGACACAGAACTTTATCATAAACCCAAACTAGTTCAGGTTTTTGATCAAAAATCTGAACTAGTCTGGATTGTTACAGGTTTATGATGAAATTGAGTTTAAAATGTGTCATCTTCCGGTTTTTGATGAAAAACCTAGGTTTTTGATCAAAAACCTAATTTTATGAAAAACCTGCGACATAGAGACTGCAGCCCCGCCGGCAGTCTCGACAGAGATAACGAGAAAATCGCTAACTTTCAATTCTTAATTACTAACGAATAAATTCGGTTGCAATAATGATGCTTGCAAGTAAAGCAAGTCTCTACATCCAAGATGCGTTTCTCGCAAGCATCATTATTGCAACCGAATTTATTCGTTGGTAATTAGCAATCGAAAGTTAGCGATTTTGTCGTTATCTCTGTCGAGACTGCCAGCCCAGGTGGTAAACATTAGTTAAGTTTCGACAATGTCCTTTCTTTGGTATTGTTCGTCGTGACGTTGAGCTCCTTGAGTTATAACTCGAGCTCCACGATAACTGACAAATGCTTGCACTGACTGGACGGGTCCACTCAAATCTGTGTGGTGCTTTTTTCAAAAGACCATCTCAGACACTAATCTGCATAGTCTTCATGTGTGTATTATACCAAGATTATGTCTAAACCTTGAACATATTGTAAACCCAAACGATTTTAAAACAGTGTCCATGAAGTTTCTTGCCATTCTTCTCATGAGACCAACGCTTTGGAATGGGCAACTGCCAACTACAGTAGGTACACTCACGAGTTATTATTATGTCTTGTGACGGGACTGTAGCTTAGTTTATTTAGCTTCATTAGTTTAGTACCTAGTTTGCTGCCGCACTCGGAGAGCTTCAGTGGTTGCTTGGGCCGTCGCTTGGTAAAGGGTTTTGGCAGTTTTGTCATACAAAAGTATGTCAGGCCTTTGCTGGGTGGCGACTTGAGTAATCGTTGGATATCTCTGAGTGCCGCAGTTAGTTTAATTCGACTATTCAAAAGTGCCTATAACTGGCCTACTTGAAATAAATATTTTGATTTTGATTTTTGATTTTGACATACTTAATTATCACTCAAGTTTTTCTAACCAAAATATGGCACAGACCTTTCTCTTATCAGAAACAGATGACAGACTATACAACAAACAATAAATATTTAGACAATCATATAATTCACAAACTTCGCACAAATGAAGTTAACTTGCCTAAACGATAGCCACGTACGCATGTAGAAATAATTATCATGACAAATAGATCTAGACTGAGCCGTAGTATGATAAACTATGGTAATTTAAATTAATATAAATCTTAGGCTGAGTTGCACCAAAAAAGTCGTTAAAGTTAAGGTTTTTGTCAAATTTGACAGTACTTTAAGGGGTTGTAGCTGCTAGCTGCAAACATCAACACACATATCCGTCCGCCGGCGCAGCGGGAGCTTCACTGGCAAAACCGTGGCGCTGTGATCTATTTATATGTGTGCAAAGCGCGCGCACCTGCGTCGTCGCGACACCTACGGATTGTTGATGTACTAATGTAGATTTTTATAATATTTAATACTGTGTTCCTATTGGTTAGTTTAGGTAGTAAATAGTGCACCTCGCCGATATGTAAATAAGATTTTTAGCTTTAAGTATGTACAGAATTTGGTCAAAATATATACGTCTACAACTATCATTTGGAGTTTCCTTTGAATACCTCACAAGCGCTACAGTGGTGACCCCGACGTGATCAACCAACAATTACGAACTCCAAATCGAATTTTTTAGTGAAGACTGCTAACCAGCTGCATAATCATGGCCAACAACGACCAAGTCCAACTGTCCGGTGTTTCGACGTCGCTGCGCATCCCACCTATCTGGCGCGACAGGATACAACTATGGTTCGCGCAGTTCGAAATCATCATGTCTCCACAGAAGAAAGGCGACCAAGCTATGTATGAGCTCGTCATCGGTCACTTCCCACTTTACATATAGGGGGGCTACCCTAATAATTTTTTTTTCCAATTTTTGTTCTACCACTTTGTCGGCGTGATTGATACACATATTGGTACCAAATTTCAGCTTTCTAGTGCTAACGGTCACAGAGATTAATCTCTGTGACCGTTAGCACTCTGACCATGTCTCGCCATGTTTCGCCATGTCTGTCTGTCCGTCTGTCCGTCCTCGCTTAAGCGAGGACGGACAGACGGACAGACAGACATGGCGAAACTATAAGGGTTCCTAGTTGACTACGGAACCCTAAAAATTGATGATAGCTTTGTAAATGCTGAATCTAAAATAAGACACAGTAAATGATGGTAATCTATTTAGCAAATTGGCAATAATATTTATAAGGCATATGAGCCACCTTCGATGGATGGACTGTGTGAAGGATCTAGTCTGGAGGCGTCTATTGAGATGAAGAGCAATAGAGAAGTCTGGAAGAAGAAGACGACATGCTGCGCGACTGGAATTGAATGATGACGAGACACCTGCATGATGAAGGATTGGAATGAAGATGACGAGACACCTTTTTGCGCAGTTGAGCTGTTTAATTAATTGTTAAGCTGTTTGTTGTTTATATATGTGCTGCTTTTTTGTGTTGCTGCTGTTCATTAACGAATAAATACATATTCTATTCTATTCTATATTTTACAACAGACCATTTGATTGAAAACATAGTGTTCATTTACAAATAGAAAACTGTAGTAGGTATACCTAAGTACGGTTAAAGTAGTGGTTACTTTTACGAATTCACTTTTGATATTATCCTGGGAATTTAAACTTTCAAGTTGTTATAGCTCTTTCTGCTTTTTAATGCAAAACAGGTACATATTGTAACTAGTGAACGACCAGTGTTGTCGTTCAATTTCTTTCATGCTATATAAGGAATTTTACTTACCACACACAGAATCGAGGGTGTAAGTGCTAAGAAACGGCCAGATGCTGAACTTCCCTTTACCGGCAGACTTCGTCAGTTGCTTCACCAGTTTCTGACTCTGTTCAGCGAAGACATGGACAAACGTCTCGACTATCTTAGGACTGAAGGCGGGCACTAGGACCTTTCGTCGACGTCGCCAGATTGCCACTGTTGAAGAAAGATAGAGAGAATATTACTTCAGTGAAAGCAATGTATAAATATATATATTCATACATTGTACAGCATGTCATAAGCCCTTACTTATGAATAATCATAAACGCGTTATAACTTCGTCAATTTTTATTAATTTGATAAAACAAAAAAAACGTATCCAAAATGTTTCGACAATATAACTGACGGATTAAACAGACTGCAATTGGGACCAGTTTTGTTGAAGGACTCCAGTGGCTCATCCCTCTCTTCCCGCCTAAGCCTGCTGCCATCTGGTTAATTGCTAGTGCCAAAAAAAAACTCACCTGGTGCAAATATTCCTCCATTGCCTGTACATTTCCTTAGGAACCTGTGAAGGTCGTCTTTTTCCATGCATGTCTTCAAAACCATCTCCAGATCGACTGGGTCCACTGTGACTGCACAAAGATGACATTTTAATAAGTTACCAGGGCGGAGTGATAAATCTGGTAAAAATCTATTTTGGAATAAAATTATCGCAAATTCCATGTAACCTCCTTGTTTACGACTCTTTTGAGGGACTATATTTAAATTTTCAGCCAGTACCGCTCGTAAGTTTTTTTTTGAGAGCCATTAAATGAAAACAATGGAACGCATTTTCGCAAAGATGGAGAAAAGTGAATTTCGAGTGTTGATTAAACATTATTTTTTGCGCAAAAAAAACTATTACGGAAACGAAACAAAGGCTTGATAAATATTATGGGGACTCTGCTCCGTCGATTAAAATGATTCATAAATGGTTTACGGATTTTCGGGGTGGTCGTACAAGCACAAGTGATGCTGAACGCCCAGGACGCCCAGTTGAGGTCACTACTCCAGAGATGATCGCTAAAATCCATGACATAGTGTTGAACGACCGAAGAGTAAAAGTGAGCGAGATAGTCGAGATAGTAGGCATCTCAGACGAACGTGTGCGCAATATCTTACACCAACATTTAGATATGAAAAAGCTCTCCGCGCGATGGGTGCCGCGTTTACTGACTATTGGTCAAAAACGCATGCGAGTTAGCACTTCGAAGGCAGGTTTGGTGTCGCTACAACGGAATAAACCTGATTTTTGCGTCGTTATATAACGGTAGACGTAACGTGGATCCACCACCATACACCAGAAACCAAGGAACAATCGAAACAATAGATTGCTAGGGGCGAACCAGCTCCGAAGAAGGCCAAAGCAGTTTTATCGGCCACTAAGGTGATGGCTACAGTTTTATGGGACGCACGTTGGTATTCCATATTGACTACTTAAAGAAGGGTAAAACGATCAATGGCGAATATTATGCCAATTTATTGGACCAATTTAACCAAATTTAACCTGAAAAACGGCCGCATTTGGCTAAGAAGAAAATCCTCTTCCACCAAGACAACGCACGAGTGCACACCTGCGTGATTGCCATGGCCAAATTACATGAGTTGCGATAAGAGTTGCTATCTCACCCACCATATTCGCCAGATTTGGCCCCTTGCGACTATTTTCTGTTTCCGAATTTAAAAAAATGGCTCGATGGAAAAAGATATAGCTCCAACGAGGAGATCATGCTCGAAACCAATGCCAATTTCGAAGGGTTGCCTAAGTCGTACTTTACGGAAGGGATCGAAAAGTTTGAGAAACGCTGGATGAAGTGCATTGAGTAAGATGGAAATTACGTTGAAAAATAAATCATAATTTTTAAATAAAGTTGTCTCCTTGTTTCATTTTTACCAGACTTATCACTCCGCCCTATCAGGATTCAGGAGCTCATAACTGCTACTCGCTCGGGTCGATCTTTAGGTCAAACCACGCTTGCCTAGGTTGTTCTGTGGATGAGAAAAGTCGGTACCTATGTAGTGAGTGGTCCCGTGGTCCCGACCCATTACATACCGATTTTTCCGTACCTCGGAAAACTCGTTAAGTGGTTGGTCCCGGCTGTCATATAAAGATCTTTGGCAGTCATTACAAGCAGGCAGTGACCAGAAAGTCTGACAACCAGTCTTACTAAAGGGTATCGTATTACCCAGTATTAACTGGGTTGTGGAGGTCAGATAGGCGGTGGCTTTATGTAAAATACTGTTATTCAGCTGCATCCGGTTAGACTGGAAGCCGACCCCAACATAGTTAGGAAAATGCTACCCAGATGATGATGCGTCGTACTTACCCTGTGATTTGAAGATAAAACACAAGAAAACACAAGAAGACTAAAGATTTTAAACTGACATGGTCACTAACACTGGATATTTACCTACCCACCTAGGAAACTATAACAATTTTGAGAATATGCAAAAATATTTTATAATTTTAACGTTTAAATACCCTTTTTTAACCGACTTCAAAAAAGGAGGTTACTATGTTCGTGTGGATGTATTTTTTTTTTTTTTTTTTTTTTTTTTATGTATGTTCCCTGATTTCTCCCCCATTAGTGGACCGATTCTCAATTTTTTTATTTTATTTGAAATAGTATACTCCTGAGGTGGTCCCATTTTAATTTGGTGAAGATCTGGTGCTGATCTTCGGAGATATACAATGGAACTCTTCAAAAATAGACTGCAAATCTGTCGTAATTGCTGGAATCGCTTGGATGTTTATTGAATATACATTATCATGACGTAACATCACGCCTGTATGCTCTGCCCCTCAGAGCATACAGGCGTGATGTTACGTCGGTATGCAGGTAGGTACAATACACATTTTTTTAGTTGTTATAATATATGAAAAATATAGACACGTATTACGTGTTGCGTGCTTTTTCTGACGCTATTCAAGTATTCGCATCTAGCAGTCATCACTTGTCTTCATGTTGATGAGCTGATAATGGAAGGTACTAGGTACTCCTCAACGGTTAAAAGTTGAAAGCAAAAATAGGGGAAGAAAGGTTAAGGGTTAGGTTTCTTGGTTGAATTATAGGTACTTATTACAACTAAAAATGAAAAAATAAAAAAACTTTTTTGCAAAAAAAACAACCGACTTCAAAAACACCAAAAAGAGAAAAATAAACTTCAGAAGAAAAATCAGCTTCTGAAGTCGGTGGCAAAAAATAAAATCAAACAAACAAATGTCACCGACTTCAGAAGCTGATTTTTCTTCTGAAGTTTATTTTTTTCATTAAATAGAACTCCGTTCCAACCTAGTTTCCATAGGACACCTCTCTATTTTTTGAAAGGCAAAGATTTATATTATAATCCGTATTCTGCAAAAGGTGCATTCAGAAATTAATTTTTAAGCTTATTGACACCGAACTCTCAGAGAATGTCTCAGAGAATGTCTCAGAGATGTGGATTTATTTTAAGTTGGCTTGCAGTCAAATTGCTTAATAAATTAACTTCCTTTACTTAACGTATTTATTACGTAAAATGAATACTTACCGAAGAAAAGTATGTGTCCCATCCAAACTCTAACAATGCCATCATTTTGCATGCTTTCATAGCTTAATTTTTGCAGTTGTTTCATGATAGCTGAAAGCCGTAATAACTCAGATTAGGTCGTGACTATATAAGTGATCGACGCGTTCAGTTTGCTCCGATGAACCCGAATGCGTAGTCCAGTTATTAGGACACTAAGTTCAACACATACCTGTCATCAAACTAGTGTAGGCAAATAAATGATGATGAATAAAAAAATTAAGTTCAAAAATCTAAAACCCGACTACTAACAAAATCGCGGTCTTAAAAGTAGAAAACAAGAAAATAATTCTCGTCTGATATTCTTCGTAGTCGCAAGCCACTGATACCTGATGCTCCTTCATGGCGTTCTCATTGATACAGAAGTCAGCTGCTAATTGCCATTAGCAAGGTGGCATGCGACTACGAAGAATATCAGACGCGAATCATTTTCTTGTTTTCTACTTTTAAGGTTGAACAAGCCAGTCATTCTTCCATACAAACTTACGAAAGTGATTACTCCTCTGTTTGACGGTGTAGGTTCAAAATTAAAAATTGTATCAACTGGTCTTATCATTATCTAGGTCTATAAGGAAGCAGAATTGGAAAAAAAATATTGATTTGGAAGTTATGAACGTCAAAACTTTCATATTTTAGCACTAATTTAACTCATCTTTGGGAGTAAATAAGTAACGTATATAGTATGAAAAAGAAAAAAGTGAAACCATACGGACATTGATTAGTTATTAAAAAATTTAAATAATTTGATTTTGAACAGATACATTCAATAGATTTTTCATGAAACCAAACATACCAAAGGTCTGCATAGAAACAATCGTGCGCCCGTTTTAGTTGTGTCTCTTTCGCTCTATGCATTTCGCTCGTGATGTCGGGTGAAATAGCATGCATTTTAGCCCCGCCCACCAACTAGTTCGTGCCGTTGGCTTGTTTACCTTTAAGACCGCGATTTTGTTAGTAGTCGGGTTTTAGATTTTTGAACTTAATTTAAATTTGAATTAAATTGAATTAATTAATTAATTTAATTTGAATTTTATTTTTGTGTGTACTTAAACTATAATACAATACATATTTGTAATGTGCTCGCCAAGACCTTTCATTTGATACCAAACTTGCTATACGCGCTACGGTGGAACATATATACATATCAGTTTGTGTGATGAGCACGATCATTAATTGTTCTGTGTCTGGGTGTAATTTATCTATAATATGTATGTATTTAGAAATATATAAGTATGTTTATCAGTTGTCTAGTACCCATAACACAAGCTCTGCTTAGCTTGGGACTAGATGGCGTTGTGTATTAAATATATATATATATATATACATACATACTTATAATAATATAGACTGCCAAAATCATTACCCTTCCTTTTGGCTTCGCCGTAGTCGGGTAAAAACCGGTATTTCACCCGTTATTTTTCGTATAATACTGACAAATTCATAACAAAACTGCACGTCTGTAACCCCCGAAGGATTAGGAACAGCGGCGGTACCCATAAGTACATTATCACCAGTTATGTTTAAGTCCCATTTAATAGGGGGTGAGCCTATTGCCAACAACCAGGCATAATCCAGTGGCTGCTACTGAGATATACTTGATGGAAAAACACAATTGCACTTTGCCCGACCTGAGATTCGAACCCAGAACCTAATGCACCAGCAGTCGCACTTTTTGCGACCACTACATCAATGAGGCAGTCAATTGACAAATTCCTACACGGAAATCCGAATAAACTTTTGATTCTTTACTTTGGGATGAAAGTTTGAACCCCATGGTCGGCACTTGCAACCTTTTTTTTTTTTTTTTGGTGGGCAACCTCAAGACCAATGGAGCAGTTCTGACAGAGAACGAGTCATAGTTGTTAGTTTCGTAGTGACAGTGTTTTTAAACAATATGTAAATCGACCGATATATTTTGTACCTATCTAAAAGTATTTTTGTAATTCTAACTAATTTGTATAACACACACACACCACCACTAATTTGTATAACCACACATTTTGAACGTCAAAATCGAAAAAAAACTCCCCCGAAACGCTCGCCCTGACGGCAATAGGCTCTCTCCTTATTATATGGGATTTAAACATTTGGGGGGTAGAGGAACAGGGTGTAAAGTTCCTCATCCCCCGTTGAAAAGGGAAGATCCTCCGACCGGACGGGTGTTGTGTCCGGCGGGCTAACTGCCCGACAGTTGTAAGTCGGGAACTCCTATATAGGCTTATGTCGCGGATAAAGTTGATAGCGCGATGTAGGATTTCTGTCAATCGTTGTTAGTACGCAGGTGTTGCGATAGATGTCGCTAGTCGCCACATCACTCCCCTCCGAGACCGGAGGTCGAAAGCAGGTTAAGTCTTGGCGCTTGTCAGCCAGTGGAAGGTTCCAGTGAGTCGGAACCGGATGCCGCATAGTTCACGGTGAGTCGGAACTGTCTGCGGTGATGCCCCAGTGCGTCGGAGTGATGCAGTGCTTGCCGTGATGCTGCGTATGCTCCAGTGAGTCGGAGTGTGCAGTGCTGCGTAGTGGCTGGCTGCTGCGTCGACCAGGAGAGAAGGGCGTCTCTGCTTGCTGACCGGCCGAAGTGCAGTGTGCTGTGCCAAAGTCGCTGATGAGGCTGGGGGTGATGTCCAGGAATGCGCTTCCGCTGCATGCTGGTGGACAGGATACCCCATGAAGCCGTGGCTGCTGGCTGACGGTATGACTCGCTGCTCGAAGGCGAAGGGGAAGTGGTGACGACGTCTGAAGAAGTTGCACGAAGGCTGCGCTGACGTTCATGCTCGGGGTCACCAGTTTGGGGGGTAGAGGAACAGGGTGTAAAGTTCCTCATCCCCCGTTGAAAAGGGAAGATCCTCCGACCGGACGGGTGTTGTGTCCGGCGGGCTAACTGCCCGACAGTTGTAAGTCGGGAACTCCTATATAGGCTTATGTCGCGGATAAAGTTGATAGCGCGATGTAGGATTTCTGTCAATCGTTGTTAGTACGCAGGTGTTGCGATAGATGTCGCTAGTCGCCACAAACATAACTTGCTTCAAAAGTGGTTGTCTTATAGCTACACCTCTGCCCATCTTCGAAGATTACGTACGTGATTAATATGGAGCCATATTATTTTTTACAATTATTGATAGACAACGTTTCTTAAACTTATGCAACTATAATATTTAAGGTTAATATTATTTTGATATATATTGTATGTATATTAGTCTGTAAGGTATTTATCTATGGGCCAAAGTAGCCTGAAAAAAAAAAAAAAAAACAATTAAAATTTTACTCTAAATATTTATTTACTTTTAAAAATCAAGTCAGAGAGCATTAGCTTTCCTCTATTCTGTAATATTCTGTATTATGTGTATGTTTATTACAGGTATATATTCGGATAAGTACTAGTATTTATTTTTATATGTGTATTTAATAGTATGTATGTTTATTTTATATGGATATGCTTTAGTTCTTAATTTTAATTAAAATCTTGTTAGTCTTGTCTACACACTGTGTCTACATTTCTAATCAAACTTTCCTCTCGAAGGTCTGTTGGAAGATTTTTTTTGAAATAAGCAGTACCTTTGTGCTCTTCTATTTGTTATGTTTTTATCCTTTTATTTTTGTATTTTGTGTGTGCAGATAAATAAATAAATGTTACGTTATAAACTGACCTATCTGTCGAAACTGAAACCTCTTAGGTAATTGTGCCACATTAAGATTTGTAGACACTCACTCATCTACAATGTACACAAAAGAAAGTCACCCCTTCACTTTGCTATCTTTTTACATTTTATTTGCTCCAAGATAATGAAAAACCTAACAAAATAAACAATAATAATATTGTTGGCTCAAAGTCACGACATCAGCCAGTAACCGTGCGGTTAGCGTCAGGTCGACGTGCGGCAACCGACAGAAGTTCATAAAACGAGGCGAGCGGCGGTGCAACGGTCACTTTTTGCTTGGACGGCGCTCGGAAAGGACTTGCTACCCGACTATTATCGTGTGCTTCGCTAATTTTGGTTTATGTTTTTGCTCGTGTACTGATTATTCCATTTGCTAGTGCTATTTCTATTTGATTATTGTTTAAAATGTTTGTCTTGATATTTTTGTAAAAGTGTAATTCAAAAGATATTAAACATTGTTTATTTTGTTCACGTATTTCACTTCTGATTCCTAATATCAGAAGTGGGATAAAGATTCTTTTCGCCCACAAGTTAAAAACTAGTTTTCAGGCTTTTAATTTTAGATAAAAGCGGGTAGTAGTTAGCAATGGATAGATCGAGTTGTTCGCGTTCAAAAACTAGTGCCTTGCGTTCTAAGCGATCTCGTAGCCACCATAAGTGGAGTGGAAGGTCACGTATAGCAAGTTTCGGGATCCGATCGCCGTTCCAAGCGCGAACGAGATCGTCGTAGGAGCCGCGTGAGGACGCGAAGTCCTGTGTAACCGCTCTCGCGGTTGAGGCGACGCTCCGGACAGGATTGGTTTACTTTCGTTCCTGATACAAGTAAGATCGAACCATTTTAATATTTCGTTGGTTTAGTAGTCGTAAGCGCGACTATGAGCATGAAGGTTCTGGGTTCGATTCCCGGGTCGGGCAAAGTGTTATTTTCTGGATTTGTGCCCTGTTGGTGACAATGGGCTCACCCCTATTACATGGTTAAGCTTATGTCTTAACATAACTGGCGAAATGTGTGTATACTGCCCTAGTAGTATTTTTTGTTGGCATTTAGTTGGGCCACATACAGAGGTATGTGGCCCAACTAAATGCCAACAAAAATGTATGTGGCCCAACTAAATGCCAACAAAAATGCTACTAGGGTGGGTACCTCTGCCTAACCCTTCGGGGATTGCAGGCGTGATGTTATGTGTGTGTTTATAAGGTCACTGGGGTGATTGGCAATGCCTCGGACGCATTGGTGGTTATTTACATGGTGGTGCTAATACGTCGCTTAACGATTGGTTGACCAATAACAGCACGTGGACTCATTTTAAACACGAATTTCGGTCATTGTGTCCGCGTGAAGTCGATATGGTCACTGTGCTATAATGACGTTATGAATACAAGTATCTGTATGACCTACAGATAGTTTTTTTTTAAGTCGGGTACTTGTGTATGTTAGTTTAAATATTTGTGAAGGTACCCACGACACAGGAGAAATTCCTGGTGAGGGGCAACGTTGTGATTTGTGATATCTGATGCTCAAATAAAAGCCGCAATTATGAACAAAACAAAATACAGTCAAAAGTCTCGTTTTCCGTATATTTGAAACCCAAAAGTGCAGTTGTTGGCACATCAAACTCAAATAATCATGGTCTGCGTAAACGCAAACCCCTACGTTAACTTTTTAATTATTACATTCAATGGTATGACTTAACGGGAAAGAAACCTGTATTTCTTCATCGATACAATGCGGTACGCCTTATGATCAGTTGACTTGTTTTTTCGTGTGAAGACGTAGGCCGTATACAGGTGCACTGTAAAGTCTGATAAGTTTTGCTTTATTATAGAAGTTGCTTTTTATTACACATGATAGGCTAAGAAAGATGCCAATGAGTTACGTATCAGTTTTCAGTTGATGTTTATAAGGATTTTGATGAAGTAAAGTTGTGGTTGCAAGCCAAGAGATTCTATCGGCTGTATTGTGTCAGACAGTACCAGTAATTATTGTGTAGTCGTAGTCCGATTAAAATTGAAGGTTTTTGAGGAAACTCGAGTAGACAGTGGGTGTGTTTGTTGTATGTTGTGCGTTGTGCGTTTAGCTCTGGTTGAGGTCAGGATCTGGAAAGACCGTAGTGTTAAGTCAAATAGTGATACACACGGGAGATAGACTTGTTTACTAGTCAGTTAGTGATCTGTGGTTTTACTCGATGATTTTTGTGAACCTGGCATTTTTTTGACGCAATAATGTTTTTAAGATCGATTTAAACGACAATGGTAGGTACATGACCCAGGGTGGTTGATTGTTGTATTTTCGATAATTTCCAGTTTAGCCGCGTTTGATTTTATCAACGAGAGTGGGACCTAATGGATGTTTGGTCAGGTTCTGTCGTAGATTTGTCTCTTTGCAGAGTAACCATTACATAAGAACGTGTGGTTTGGTGAAGCGCGCGGCCTCAGCTGCGTGTGTGAAAGTCTGTGTGATACGCTAACAATGTGCCTATGTCAACAGCTACTGAGGGGTATGCAAACTTGGAGCCTATGCCTACAGTGTGTGTGGAAGTCGACATCTGAGGGGTATGCAAACTTGGAGCCTATGCCTACAGTGTGTGTGGAAGTCGACATCTGAGGGGTATGCAAACTTGGAGCCTATGCCTACAGTGTGTGTGGAAGTCGACATCTGAGGGGTATGCAAACTTGGAGCCTATGCCTACAGTGTGTGTGGAAGTCGACATCTGAGGGGTATGCAAACTTGGAGCCTATGCCTACAGTGATGTGGAAGAAGTCTGTGTGATATGCTAACAATGTGCTTATACATCCCTATGTTCCTATTGGTATTCTTGTCTGACAAGTTTTGTTTGGTGAATGTTTCTTTGAATTTGATTCTCGACTTGAATGTTCCTTAATGAATGAGATTACTCTTTTGTTGTACTACTCGGTTAGAGAGCCTTGGTGTTAAAGGTTTTACTCGATGATTTCAGCAGTTTTTGTTGCAATTGAATTTTTAAGGTTGGTGTGAAGCACTATGGTATATGACTCAAGGTAGTTGAGTGTGGTATTTTCGATAATTTCCAGTACATTTGATATTAATGAGAGTCGAATTTGGTGCCACCCAATGGAACTAAAGTTTGGTCAGGAGTGATCGAGCGGAACAAAATTCTGTTGTAATTGTAAAGTTTGTTTGCAGAGTACCTAACCATTACACAAGGATGTGTGGCGTGTGTTTGGACGCAACGCAACGCTGCTTGGCCTTAGCAGTGGTTGCCAGGGCTTTGCCACAGTGACGCCGTGAACGTGCACGTCGCTGCAGGGCGACCGCGCGCCCTACTGGCGTTACCGAGCGCGCCTTACCGGCGTTGCTGAGCGCGTCGCTGCAGGGCGACTGCGCGCCCTCTTGGTGTTGCTGAGCGCGTCGCTGCAGGACGACTGCGCGCCCTCTTGGCGTTGCTGAGCGCGTCGCTGCAGGGCGACTGCGCGCCCTCTTGGCGTTGCCGACAGCGCGGCAGCGTCGCTGCGAGCCGACTGCGCGCCATACCCGCGTTGCCGAGAGCGTCGCTGCGAGCTGACTGCGCACCCTACTGGCGTTGTCGAGCGTGTCGCTCCGGGCTGCCAGCGCGCTACTGGCGTGTACAGCGCGTGGCTCCGGGCTGCCAGCGCGCTACTGGCATGTACAGCGCGTGGCTCCGGGCTGCCAGCGCGCTACTGGCGTGTACAGCGCGTGGCTCCGGGCTGCCAGCGCGCTACTGGCGTGTACAGCGCGTGGCTCCGGGCTGCCAGCGCGCTACTGGCATGTACAGCGCGTGGCTCCGGGCTGCCAGCGCGCTACTGGCGTGTACAGCGCGTGGCTCCGGGCTGCCAGCGCGCTACTGGCGTGTACAGCGCGAGGCTCCGGGCTGCCAGCGCGCTACTGGCGTGTACAGCGAGAGTCTCCGGGCTGCCAGCGCGCCCTTCAGGCGCAGTTGTGCGTGGCACTCCACTGTGCCAGCGCGCCCCACAGGCGCAGTTGTGTGCGGCACTCCACGGTGCCAGCGCGCCCCACAGGCGCAGTTGTGTGCGGCACTCTACGGTGCCAGCGCGCCCACAGGCGCAGTTGTGTGCGGCACTCCACGGTGCCAGCGCGCCCCACAGGCGCAGTTGTGTGCGGCACTCCACGGTGCCAGCGCGCCCCACAGGCGCAGTTGTGCGTGGCACTCCACGGTGCCAGCACACCCCACTGGCGTTGTGAGACACGCTATCAAGGAGACAGCGAAGACTCAGCCGCCTTGTTGGAAGCTGACGAGGACGTCAGAGCGTCAGGAGAGGCCGTGTTGGCTCAAAGTCACGACATCAGCCAGTAACCGTGCGGTTAGCGTCAGGTCGACGTGCGGCAACCGACAGAAGTTCATAAAACGAGGCGAGCGGCGGTGCAACGGTCACTTTTTGCTTGGACGGCGCTCGGAAAGGACTTGCTACCCGACTATTATCGTGTGCTTCGCTAATTTTGGTTTATGTTTTTGCTCGTGTACTGATTATTCCATTTTGCTAGTGCTATTTCTATTTGATTATTGTTTAAAATGTTTGTCTTGATATTTTTGTAAAAGTGTAATTCAAAAGATATTAAACATTGTTTATTTTGTTCACGTATTTCACTTCTGATTCCTAATAATATAATAAACAATAGTAATACATATTTAAAGAAAAATTAAACTTCAAACCATAAAATTTATATTTTTAAGGATGCTGTTGTCTGAGATATATAATATTCATTTCAGACAGATGTCTAGTCAAATTTATAGTTTTATGAGGTCATTTAACATACATTTTGATTATATGATGTAGGTATACATCTAACTCCAATTGAAAACATTATTATTATTGAATTATACTTCACACAGCTTTGTCTTAGGTAAGAAGTTTAAACCTATGCACTTAAAGAGTCGATGACGAAAAAAAACCAATTAGTCCGTCAGATAGATTTCCAAAAAACATTGGACACATATTTTTTCTTTTTCACGTACCTAAACAAAAAATGAAACAGCTTCGACAACTCGTGTGACATCACATTTCAGTATATTTTTTACCGAAAAGTGACGACACAAGCACTCATGATCATTGACGCGTTTTATCTTCGTCAATTTTTATTAATTTTATAAAACAAAAATCACGTACCTATCCAATATTTTTCGATAATTAAACTGACGGACTAAACCGAATCATAAAAACATGAATCATTTATATATTTTATAAGTATATATCATTTCTAACATGATTGTCTGTTTTGCACCTACTGTGTATTGTCTCTGCATCACCCTAAGGTAGACTGGTATAAAAGGCCCAAGGCATTAAGTCCGCCTTTACGTTGTTGTGCATAAAGTTTTAATAAATAAATAAATAAATCATATTTTTTAGTCAAGAATCATCCCTATTGAAACTTACCCTCAGTATTCCCGACCAGCGTGTGAGCCATTCCAATCAAAGGCAGCTCACCCGTCGGTGGATTTAAAGCCGAGGCCAGCTTCCTCATGTGCCTCCGTTTATACCAAAACCTCACCGACCACAACACTAAAACCAAAAGCAATAGCCACACAAACATTTTGTCAATTATAAATAGGACACTTGTTACAAAAGTACGTGTAGAAAAACAATAAAATAATAAGCTAGTAAAGGGACCTAAAGTGTGCGCGCGTGCCTCCTCGCATTCACCCGTCATAAAATGTGCAAGTGCAACGATTTATATGCACATTTTCCTAAGGCCGGCCGTCGCTGCACCCGCAACAATTCTCTGGTAAATAGCAGGGTCGCTACAAGTTAATACTGTGATTATCATATTCAGACAGGAGGAAGCGACAGCCCATATTATATTTAAGAGTTTAACTCCTCGCGCGCCTTACGAACACCATCTGTAAATTTTAATTGTAAGGCACGCAAGGAGTTAATGTGTAACAACAGTCGCAAATCCAATGGAGTGCGAAATACCATCTCATTAGTACTTTACGTGTTGGTATTTGTTAGATCTTGTGTCGTATGCTCTACTTCATAATAAATATCAGTAATAAGCGGCTATTCAGACAGTTCCGGTTTAGGATCTTCTGGCTCCCGGGCCATTCAAGTTTATTGTATATAGTAGGCAAAAAATACAATAAAAATAATATCTATTAGGCTCCTTAAAAAAACTCTAATATGAGAAAAGGTTTAACGACCGCTGCAATATTTCAAAGTCCTCGTCTAGACTTTGAAATATTGCAGCGGTCGTAAGACGACGGTGAAGAAGAAGACGATAATTAAATTTATAACTTGCAATGGAAGTTGGAGTGGCCTTTGGTGTGGGATGCAACTAGCGTCGACACCCTTGCGCCATCCCATCTTCCTACCGGTTGACCTTAAAATGGTGCTGTAAGCACATACTCTACGCCCTGTATCTTCGAGATAGCAATACAACTTACAAAAAAAAAATATATACAAAAGTTGTAGGAAATTTAATCCTCGTCAACAATATTGATCATAAATACAAATAGCGAGGAACCCATAGGCAACGAGATATTTGCAAAAATACGAAAAGAGTTTTGTGAACTTTGACCTTAAATATTAACACCCGACTTGTAAAAAAGTTTGCATAAATCTCGATGTTAGCAATTTTTTTTTATTTTTTTTTATTATTTATTAAAACTTTATGCACAAGTAATAAAACTTTACAAAGGCGGACTTAATGCCTTGGGCATTTTCTACCAGTCTACCTTAGGGCGATGCAGAGACATTATACAGTACCTAACTTATAGAATAAATACATACATAGATATATACATAAAATATATAAACTTTGAAAGATACACCCCATAGCAGTCATTAAAGCTTTTAAGGAAATTAAAGTCAAATTAACCGAAGATCTATGGGGACTGTCGATTAAGGGTACATTTGGTGTTTTTTCTTGTCCCGCAACTTCACATTTTCGTAAATATTTAGTATTATGATATATTTTCTTTTATCCTCCCTTTTTGTTAAATTAGTCTAATTCTACGATGATTTCTCTGGTATTTTCAATTAAATTTTCAGTATAAGATTAAATTTTTTGATTGTCAAAACTTTGATAAAAATATCGCCATACATTGTTTTGGTGTCCCAATGACGATTACACATTTTCAGAGATGAATTGTTACAAATATTTATCGCTTTTTTTAACATTGACTGTGGTTATATTATTCTTGATGAATCAAGTAACTAAATAAGACCAATTTTATCCGTAAATCATATACAGAAGGATTTATTTTAATTAAACAAATGTTGTCCCAAAATTATGAAGTTTCGTTACTCAGGGTTAGTAACGCGTGATAAAATTTGAAACGCAATGACTTAAGGTGGTCTACTAGTTTTTTCTAATCTGGCAACGTTATTACTTACGTCAAAATCACTGTCACGGCAGACATCTAGTTTTCGCCGCAGTCGTGAAGTCAAGACGTTTAGCAAGTGAAAATTTACAAAAAATACCTCAGGGTGATAAACGACTATTATTTTGGTAAGTTTATTATGTTATTTGTTTACTTATCATGTTTTCTTCATATCTTTTGTATTATCTAAAAGAATACACTCAGTGCTTGCGTGGTAAAACCGTGGTTTACGTAAAAACATTTTTAGAGGTTATGATTTCTCAGATTTTGTTATCATTTTCGTTATATTGCGTAAAATTGCGTTACGTTACGAAACTGAGAAATTGTTAAGCTTAGTTCACAAAAACTAAAAGTGCATATCTATATAACTGTGTATTAATACACAGGTATAGTTGCCGACAGGTTTTTTAATGGAATTTAATTAAATAATTACCAATGTTTATGGTATTTTTATTTTTATTAATCTAAATAAGACTGATAAGCCAAATATAATCAGGTGTTTTTTTCGCCCAATCCATGTTCACCATACCTTATGACATCAGTTTCGTGACGGAGATTATCAGTATCGTTACCTATCAGTTTAGTTACAAATTCAAAATGTACACTTTTTCTGAGTATGACCCTTAAAGTTTGTCAAGCTATTATTGAGACTGTAGCTCCGTACTTAGCTTTAATATTTAGGTAATTTGTGTGTGGACCAGGGTGTCTTCCCGGACCTTATGAAATACAGCAAGGTAATACCACTTTTCAAATCCGGTGACAGTAAAGACACCAATAATTATAGACCCGTATCCGTTTTGCCAGTTTTCAGCAAGGTGTTTGAAAAGGTAATGCTTAATCAAATGCTCATCCACTTTAACACCAACAAAATCTTACATGAGAAACGCTGTTATTTGATCTGAGGAGAAACAGTATGGTTTCACCAAAGGACGTTGTACGACTGACGCCGGTGTCACCTTATTAAAACATATATTTACTGCGTGGGAAGAGTCACAAGATGCCATAGGGATCTGTTAAATATAATAGAAATACATGGGAAAAATATAGTTTTATTGTAAGTCACAAAACTTCAAAGTATCAACAACGAGAGTTGCGTAGCAATACACAGGTAGTCCATAGAGTTTTTACTATGTAAAGAAGGTGTGTATACTTCACATCCTCTCACGTTTTTAAGAATTTATAAATAAATTCTCGAGTCCCATTCTGGAACTTAAATCTTGCAGCCTAGGGCCAAACAGTGGCTTCGTTAGCATATCGGCCAACTGCAACTCCGACGGAACGTGTTGGACATTTAAGTCTCCGTTGCTAACACATTCTCTCACAAAGAAATGTTTCAGCTTGATGTGCTTAGTCCGTTTGTGATATTCGTATTGCGGATTTTTAGCAAGTTTAATAGCCGACTCATTATCTAGGTTTAGTACCGGTTTCTCCGTGTTCTTGGACAGATCCTTAAGTAGTCTATTTAACCATATAATCTCTTGAGCAGCTTCACTGGCTGCTATCACTTCCGCTTCTGTTGAGGAAATGGAGACAGTCTTTTGTTTCTGGCTTCTCCAGCTAATAGCAGCTCCAGAGAATAAGCACATCGTTCCAGATGTCGATCTACCGGTAGTCTGGTCTCCTGCGTGATCTGAGTCACTATAACAGACCAAATATGAGGGTGACTCTTTCGTGTAAGTCAGCCCGTTCTGTTGGGTCCCTTTCAAGAAACGAAAGATGCGTTTTACCAGCATGACATCTTTATTAGTGGGTGCGTCTAGGTTTCTGGATGCGACACCCACAGCATATGATATATCAGGCCTTGTGCCTACTGATAAATATGCTAAAGCACCCACGGCTTGTCTGTACGGGAAATTCGTGTTCTCATCCTCTCCCGTCTCATGCTCTTTGATGATGGGCGTTGGTGCTGATTTGCAATTGGACATTCCAAATTTTTCCAAAACTTTCTTTGTGTAGGCCTTCTGACATAGTGTAATGGTCCCGTCTTTGCGCACGTCAATTTCCAACCCAAGGAAATATGATGCAGGTTTAGTAATTATCTTGAATCGTGCTTTTAATTCCTTAATGAATTCGTCTCCTGCTTTGGTTGTGTTGTACGCTACTAGTCCATCGTCAACGTAAAGACCAATAAAGACTTTGGATTGTCCTTTGACTCGAACATACAAGCATGAATCCGCTTCACTTTGTTGAAAGTTAGATTTCTTTAAGAACTCTGCAATGCAGGTGTTCCAGCAACGCGGCGCTTGCTTTAGTCCATAGAGACTGCGTTTCAGCTTGCAGACTCGTTTTGTGGCATCCTGATAACCATCAGGCTGTTTCATATAAATATCTTCTTCGACTGTGCCGTTTAGGAAAGCTGTTGACACATCGAACTGGCATAATTTTAGATTTTCTTTTGCAGCTATGGCAAGTAGTGTTCGCACAGTGCTCAGGCGAACCACTGGACTGAACGTTTTATCGTAGTCTATTCCAGGTTGTTGAGAGTAGCCCTTGATTACCATTCTGGCTTTATACCTTTCGACGGAACCATCAGGATTCATTTTAACTTTATATACCCATTTGCAAGGCAGGGCTTTTCGTCCTTTAGGTAAATCTACCAGATCCCAGGTTTGGCTTTCGTTCAGAGATGCCATTTCATTTTTCATAGCTTCTTGCCATTTGTTTCTGTCAGGAGATTCTAATGCTTCTTTGAAGGTGATAGGTTCTTTAGGCTTGTGAATGTTTTCAATTTCTTCAACAGCTGCCAAAATAAAATCATCGTAGCGCTTAGGAGCTGTAATTTTAGTCTTATCTCTCAAAGATCTCGCTTCATTAGTCACGTTTTCAGCAACAGCGTTATGTACAGGTTCATAATCATCGTCATCATGGGATAACCCGGAAAGAGATTCGTAGTCACTTTCGTTGTTTACTGGTTCGATCCGTTGAGTGTTTTCATCTAAATGTGGTGATGAAGTTCCGTTGTCATCTTGATCATCGGTGTCTGTATCACTGTGCTGGTTATCTCCTTTGTTATCGTCAAACGTAATAGTCACTTGCTTGCGTGATGTTTGTCGTGACGTTTGTTTGTTTTCATCTGATGAACTTTGAATTCCATTGAACAATTTGGAAAGTTCAGTTTTATTATGTTCATCGTAGAACATGTTCTTAACCACTCGAATATCTTTCGATGTAACTATAATGTTCTTCGAGGGTATGAAAATTCTGAAAGCTTTGCTTGTTTCAGAGTATCCCGCAAACATGCCGGGAATTGCCTTCGGAGCAAATTTGTGGCCGTTGATGCCTTTCTTCAAAACAAAAGTCTTGGAACCGAACACATACAAATGATTGATACATGGCTTTCTGCCTACCCATCGTTCAAATGGCGTTTCGTTCTGGATAGCGTTGTTAATACTCCTGTTTGATAGGTAGTTCGCAGTGAAGACTGCTTCGCCCCAGAATTTTAATGGTGTATGTGCGTCAATCATCATTGCTCTCGCTTTCTCCACAAGGGTGCGGTTCTTTCTTTCGGCAACTCCGTTTTGATTCGGGGTATAAGGTGCGGTGAGCCTTCGCTGTATTCCGCAACATTTTAGGTAAGTGTCAAACTCTTTATTGACGTATTCAGTACCATTGTCTGACTGTAAAAACTTAATTTTATTTCCAGTTTGTGTTTCCGCTAGATGTTTGAACTCTTTGAACTTGTCAAATACTTCGTTCTTGGTTTTGATGAGATAAACTCGACTATATCTGCTATAGTCATCAATAAAGGTAACGAAATATTTGTTTCCGCCGATTGGGGGCGTTTGTATAGGTCCACACACGTCGCTATGAACGATTTCTAAGCGTTCTGTTGTTCGTTGAGTATTTTTCTCACGGGGGGCTGGTAATCGATGCAGTTTTGCTTGGATGCAGTTTTCACATTCTGCCAAGGTTTCAGAAGCATCAAAGTTCAAGCCAACTAAGTTCTCGTTTATGAGTGCAAGTTTCATATCTTTGGCGTTCATGTGACCAAGTTTTCTGTGCCAGTCGCTGATGTTTGATGAGTTCGTTTTCTTCGTAGTAGTTGTAACGTCATCGTTATCATTGGCCAGGTTGTTGCGCTCATGTTTATTTGGTTTAATATAGTAGAGACCATCTTCTTCTTTGTAAGCAGTGAGCGTTATTCCAGCTTTTGTGTTTCTGACCGTTGCTTTGTTCTTCGTAAAGAGGACAGAGCATCCTGCATCTGTCATTTTACTAACGGACATCAAATTAGTACAAAGACTAGGTACGTACAGCGTGTCTTTTAGGTGTGTACGCGCAATACCGCTACCATTTTTGGATAAAAAGGTTATTGTGCCTTTACCTTCAATCTTTGCAGTATGTTCTTCAGTGGCGAAGTTTAATTTTCTGGATATTTGCTCAATGGTCGTAAATAATTCTCGTTGATACGTCATGTGAGACGTACAACCGCTGTCTAAGACCCAAATGCTGTTTCTAGGCTTCTCGTTTTGTGTGAGGAGGCACTGTGTAGCATAATTGTTCTTATGAGAACCGTTGTTGTTTTTGGTTGGTTTCTCATTGTTCTTCTTCCAGCAGTTAGTACAGATTTTGTGGGTTTTGCGTTTAAAGATGTTTCCTCTTTGTTTGCAAATTTTACATGTGGCGTATAGCGCTTCTTCATGCGTGAAATATTCAGGTTTGTCGTTGTTTTCTGAAGTTTTGCTATGACGAGCTTCACATTCTTCGATAATTTTGTTTTTCAGTTCTTCTGGCTTCGGAAGAGTGTCTCGTGTTTCGATAGCGACTCTGAAATTCTCGTATTCAGATGAGAGACTGTACAACATCATGATTGTCAACAAGTCCTCGTTTATGGCTATATCCATGTCTGCCAGTTTGTCAACTATGTCCATAAATTTGTTCAGATGATCACGTACGTCGTGTCCTTCTAATTTTGTTAGGATCAGTTGTTTCAATAGGGATGCCTTTCGTGCAGGCCCCTTGCTGGCGTAGGTATCTTTCAGTTTTTCCCATAATGCTTTAGCTGTTTTGCAATTTTTAATTTGTTTGAGTTCAGAAGGAGCGATTATAAGAATCAGTTCTGATCTTGCTTGTCTGTCACCTTCTTTGTCAGCTTCAGTAGCATTATTTTCAATGTATTTCCACAGTTTTTGTCGAACTAGGACGGCTTCAGCTTGTATGACCCATGTGTCGTAATTTTCTCTCGTTAGAGGCTCGATTTTGGTGCTCGACATTTTAAAATAAATGCGACAGGGTTACTCACTTAAAACTCGTAACTTCGTACACGCTCTGCTACCATGTTAAATATAATAGAAATACATGGGAAAAATATAGTTTTATTGTAAGTCACAAAACTTCAAAGTATCAACAACGAGAGTTGCGTAGCAATACACAGGTAGTCCATAGAGTTTTTACTATGTACTAAGAAGGTGTGTATACTTCACAGGATCTTCTGTGACCTCTCTAAAGCATTTGATTGCGTCAACCACGAAACCCTTCTCATAAAGCTCAAACATTACGGTTTAGGGAATCTTGCGCTCAGTTTAATGAAATCGTATTTAAGCGATAGACATCAGCAAGTACAAATAAATGGTGTCAATTCAATGGGCTTAAAAGTAAGCATGGGTGTGCCACAAGGTTCGATATTAGGTCCCTTTCTCTTTTTAGTCTATATTAATGATCTACCCCATTTATTTAAAAACCAACCTGAAATGGTATTGTTTGCCGACGATACTTCTTTAATTTTTAAGGTAAACAGACGTGCCACGAATCTTGATGCCGTAAATAACGCCTTACTGCAGGTTCATAATTGGTTCACCGTTAATAATTTAGTATTAAATGGGAAAAAAACGAAGTGCATAAGATTTTCTCTACCAAATGTCAAAAGTACTGATTGTGTGACATAGTATTGAATCAAGAGAAACTAGAATTTGTCAATGAAACTGTTTTCTTGGGGATAACGATTGACTCAAGGCTGCAGTGGGGTCCGCATTTAACATCTCTTGCAGGACGGCTGAGTTCAGCAGCTTATGCTGTTAGGAAAATCCGTCAATTTACTGACGTAGATACCGCGAGACTAGTCTATTTTAGCTATTTTCATAGTGTTATGTCATACGGTATTTTACTATGGGGACGGGCTGCAGACATCGAGTCTATATTTATTCTGCAGAAAAGAGCCATTAGAGCCATATATGGTATACGAAGGCGCGATTCTCTGAGAGAGCTGTTTAAGGAAATTAACATCATGACAGTACCTTGTCAATACATCTATGAAAACATCATGCACGTCAGGAAAAATCTGCATTTATTTAGCAAAAGAGGTGATAGACACCACTATAATACGAGAAATAGGGACCAACTAGTTCAGCCAGGTTTCAGGCTAGCTAAAGTAGACTCATCTTTCATGGGGTACTGTTTAAAATGTTACAATAAAATACCCCCTCACATTCTTCAACTAAATGAGACAAAATTTAAATCTTGTATTATACGCACACTATGTAGGCAAGCTTACTATAAGTTGGGGGATTACATTGATGATAAAAATGCTTGGCTCCATGCTGGTCCTGCTCCACAACCATAGGGGCAATTAAATCGATTATCATGTGAAGTTATTGTAGAGGCTGCAGAAGATTGTAAAAATATCTTTGCATTGTATAGATTCAATGTCTTAATATTGTATATTTGCATGGCACATGTGTGAGTACTATGTGCTATAAAGCCCCTTTTTACATTTTACATTTAGTTATATTTTAGTGACGTTGCCCTGGTGGCTGAGAGAATGTCATGCTCACTCAAATGTCTCGCTGATGGTGGCGGGTGTGTCGGATCATTTAGTTCCCTTCAAAATGGTTGAGTTAGATGGTGCTGATCCATGCGTCATGTTCGTGAACGGGCGCTGTCAGTGGAGACTGGTCATTCCTTAGTTGCCATGGTGTAAATTTATTTTTCTTTTTGATTTGTTTATTATATCTTTTTACTCTGGACGCTCTTAACTTGCACGTCTTGCTACATAGTTCTCACATAATATACCATCTCAACATGAATGATATAATGTACCAAGATTTTGTAACAAATTCTAATTTAAAAGAGTGTCTATGGAGTTTCTTGCCCGTTCTTCTTCATGAGATCTACGTTAGGGAACTGGCAACTACAGTACTTTCACAAGTTATTATGCCTTGTGATTGTGACTGTGGCGTAGGAGTGCAATGCGTCGTTTCGGGAGTTGCTGCGTCGGGCTGCGCGGCGCCGGATGTTACCGGCGGCGAGTGCTGTGGGTGCGGGGGCGCGCGGCGGCGTGTGCCGTGGCGGCGGGTGTGTGGGGCTCCGGGTCGCGGGGCGGCGGTTGCACGTTGCGGCGTGCATCCGTTGTTCCGTGATTCGGGGTCTCGAGCATTCGTTGTTGCGATTTGCGTCGCTGCGTGCTTTCGTGCTCGCAGTGTTCGTTGTTGCGGGCATTCGGTGGCGTGTGGTTCGGCGTGGTGGCTTTCGGGATGACGCATTGCACTCGTAGTTTCGTTCTTCTTCCGTCCTTCTGAAATTCAAAAGTGCCTGTAATGGCTTAATTGAAATAAACTATTTGAGTTTGAGTTTGACACAAGAAAACTATAACAACTTAGTTCTGAGACGAAGCTGCCAACTTCTTGCGAATGTGCTCGCGAGCTTTCATTTTGAATGTGAACTGATTGTTAACTGTCCTGATTTCCTGAGGGAGTTCATTCCAGAGGAAGACCGCCTGGACAAAGAAAGAAGATTTTATAAAACCAGAGCGATGAGAAGGACAACGTAGAAGACGATTATTAGCGGAGCGAAGAGTCTTGCTGTGAGCAGTGCACAAATATTGACAAAGGGAAGTCAGATAAGAAGGGGAAGTGGGCTTGTGAAGAAGGGAAAACAGGGAAGGCAAAATGTGTAATACAAATTTTTTTGCAGGTCACATAAATAATTAATCGTTACACCTAATATATTTTATTTTTATGTTAAGTAGTTGCTAAACTAATATCAAGTTAAGTTAGGTTGAAGTCAAGGTTAGAGTTAACTTTTTAAATGTTTAAATATTCATTTATACTATTTTGTAACATGAATAATAATCAGTTGACATTATATTTAACATTGATATTAATTAGATACTGGTGCAAAGTGAAAGAAGTAAACTAATATCAATAAAAACGAAAGATCACTAACTTACCATACACACACCCATTATACCAAATAACTTGCCAATTCAATTTAAGAGGTTTCAATTTCCCATAAAATTGTCTTTTGACTCCATGCTTCTCACATGATCAGTTTAAAACGTATTAATATTATTTTAATAAAAATAAAACCGACTTAAAAAAAAAACACAAAAAAGTGAAAAATAAACTTTAGAAGAAAAATCAGTTTCTGAAGTCGGTGACTTTTGTTTGTTTGATTTCATTTTTTTGCCACCGACTCCAGAAACTGATTTTTCTTCTAAGTTATTTTTATAACGGTTTTATTTTTTGTTAAAAAGTTTTTATTTTTCAGTAATTAGTGGTTCGCATGTACGGTCGGCTACACATCACGTTCGACACCCTATATACCCTTACCTACGCTACCAACAATACAGAGAATTGTAGGAAAGGGACTGCGCATTGTGCCATCGGCCAATCATAGCATTTGCTCCTTTGCACACAGATGCACTTTTTTGCTACACACGGCTACACATCAAGCTATACATTTCCAGTATAAGCTGGTCTCGCATTGTGTACGATTTCCGTGGAGTGCGAGATCAGCGTAAACTGGAATTGTATAGCTTGATGTGTAGCCGTGTGTACACACATTTGCTAGTTTCCCTCGTATTCAATTCAGTGTTCTATCATTCTATGTTCGCACGGACGATTTTTGCGCACTGGATTTTCAACGCTCTGCCTAGCGCCGAGAGTTGAAAATTAAACAGTGTGTTTTCGACGCACTGGGATGCACTCTGTTCTTACGTCGTCGTGCTAACATAGGTTTACAGGCAAAGATAAACATTTTAATATTACAGTTTTATTTACTGTGCAGAATCACGTTGATGTATTGATTGCTTTATTATAATATCTTATTGACAGGGCCAAGGTAAATATAAGGCCCAACGCACACCGGCGGAGGCGCGGCGAAGATAATGAGAATAAATCAATTTAAAATAAACCTTAACTCCGCGCGGCGAAGCGCGGTTCTTGTCTGCTCTCGTGGCAGCTTGACGGCTCACCGCGCGCGTCTCGCTTTGCATGCCGTTTCCAACCGCATGTCATAGGAGTTAAGGTTTATTTTAAATTGATTTATTCTCAGTATCTTCGCCGCGCCTCCTGCCTTGGGCCGAAGTGATAAATGTAATGGTTATATTTTTATAGGCGATTGCGTGCCCGCGCCCGCGATATTCAAGCTTAAGCTTTTTACAATTTGCAGGTCATTGTTAGGTTGAACATTGATCAAAATATGATTTACGACTTTAACAAAATATATGTAGTTATTAATATAGTTATAAGTAAGAACTATTCCAATTAACCAAAATTTGAATCACGCGTGTCTCAATCTACGCAATCACATCAAAAATAAAGAAATTAATGTTTCAGTGATTTTATAAAAGCAGTGCAGCAGTGGCGGTAAAAAAAGGGGTGAGAAAATTTGTGTGAAAATACATCGTTTTAAAGTTAAATCTATGAAACATTTTGTTATAAAAATTTATTGAAATGGTATGCGTGGATGGTGGTGTCGGTAAAAAAATTGATGAAGACCCGACATGCTGTAGATTTCCGAATTACCAATCCGCATGCGAACCGCAAGCGCAAAGTAGGTATAATAATTATAATTATACCTATAATATTGTTAAAATCAGCCTTGAATGTTCTCACTGTTGGGATACAGGCCTCTTCTCTGTGAGACGGAGTTTGCGGTAGGTAATCCACCACGCTGGCCCAGTGCGGGTTGACAGATTTTATTTTTACACAAAATAACGTCTGCTTTGTTTCGATCCAACGTTACCACTAGGCCACCACTGCTCTCACTGACTCATCATCACCTGCCTAGCCTTTTCCCAACTATGTTGGGGTCGGCTTCCAGTCTAACCGGATGCAGCTGAATACCAGTATTTTACATAGAGCGACTGCCTCACACACAACCCAGTTCATACTACGATAATACCTACGATTGGTAATACGATACCCTTTGGTAAGACTGGTTGTCAGACTTTCAGGTCACTGCCTACCTGTAACGACTGCCAAAGATCTATATAGGTATGACAGCCGGGAGCCCGGGACCAACAGCTTAATGTGCTTTCCGTTTCACGGAGGAAACTCGGTTTGAAATGGGCGGTGACCCTTCCACAGACCAACCTAGGCAAGCGCGGCTTAACCTAAAGATTGACCCGAGTGGCTGTTACTATTAAGCCACTGCTCTCACTGACTAACATAGGTAATATATAAATGATAATAATAAGAGCCTAATGAATGTATTAGTGAACACTAATACACAGAAGCGTAGCCGAAATCGAAAAAAACTACTCGCAATATAACTTTTAACGTTTACCTAAACCACATTTACACTCTTATTCTTCTTCTTTAACTTTTCTCCACCCAATGCTGAGTGTAGGTCTCTTCTAATGCACGCCATTCTTCCCGGTTTTGTGCCTTTCGCATTTTGTCCTCGACCTCACCGGCCACTCCAACAAGGTCGTCGGTTCAACGCATCGGTTGCCTGCCTACATTTCTATGCCCTACTCTAGCCCTCCACTCAAGCGCCCGACTACCCCACCTGTTGTCCTGTCTACGGCATACCGCCCGCCCACTTCCATTTTCTGCTAGCGATCACATGGGCTTTGTCGATCAATTTTGTTCTCTTCCAGATCTCTGTGTTCCTGATTCGATCACGTAGAGAGATACCTAACATAGCCCGTTCCATGGCTCTTTGGGTGACTTGGAACTTGTGCATCACCTGCTTTGTCAGTGTCCATGACTCGGCTCCGTAGATCTTAACTGGTAGGACGCATTGTTCAAAGGTTCGACGACGCTTGAGGTTAATGGGAATACTTGTGCACTTGAACACTTCGGACAGTTTGCCAAAAGCTCCCCAGCCTAGGCGGATGCGGCGCTCAATCTCGCTATTTTGTCCAAATTTGGCAAGGTTCAAGGCTTGTCCCAAGTAGACATATTCCTCGACTCTTTCTATGGCATGCCCATGCACAGTAATGATATCTATGTCGAGATTGTTGCACATAATTTTAGTCTTCGATGTGTTCATCTTTAGCCCAACAATCACTGAGCATCATAAAGTTCTCCGATCATAGCTAATAAGTCCTCCAGGTTTTCCGCAATAATGACTATGTCATCTGCAAATCGGAGATGAGTTAGGCGCTCACCATTGATGTTGATACCTACGGTTACCTACCTCTGTTTGACCAGTCAAGAAGTTTAAAGATGTCTTCCAAACATGAGGTAAATAGTTTTGGCGAAATAGTGTCCCCTTGCCTAACTCCTCTCTAGATCTCCGGCTCAGTGAGTTCGTGAAGTTTCACTTGTAGTGTTGCTCTTTGGTAGACTGCTTTGATCGATCCACTATATCTCGTGTCGACCGCTGCAGTCTCTACTCTAATAACGACGCTACGATTTTCAATCTTATGTAATCTTTCAATATTAAGTAGAGACTGCAGCCCCTGGCATCTTTGCAGAGATTGTATAACGGCCCAGTGCTCCACCGAATCAAACGCTTTTTCGTAGTCTATAAAAGAAAGAAAGAAAGAAGAAAGAAAGAAGAAAGAAAGAAAGAAAGAAGAAAGAAAGAAACAGTGTTTATTGGTTTCCCAACAGGACAAAACAAATTGACAAAAAAATTAACCGTTAACAAAGTAAACATTATGACAAACACTTAAAATTAGGACATATATTATACATTACGTTTAAACGTTTAAAAGCTACTACCAAAGGTCGATTCTATTCAGTACACTTATCTACAACTTGCCTGACAGTGTGAATATGATCAATAGTCGAAAAATAACATAGAAAGCCCGCCTGTTCCTCATTATGGCTTCATTAAATTCATCAAAAAAATTACACGTAAGCGGAAACAAACGTAAAAGTACAAAATGTTGTACCCAAATGTTGTACCCAATCTCGCCTACGTAGACGTTGTCGAAATGACATAAAATCACACATGTAATTCCCGAAGGGAATGCCACCCCACCCCATATAATGATTAAAGTCCCATATTATTATAGCTTCTTGTTGAACTACAGAATTTTTAGATCTTCTGGAAATGGTTTTTATAATGTAAGAGTTGGTAAATCATCATCAGGCAATTCTGACGATTGCTGGGCAAAGGCTTTCTTCAGCTAAATTCTGTTGCTACCACCCACATTATGTTAACAAACTTATTGTTGTACAGGTTATTGAAAAGAAGAGAGAAGAATTTTATTAAAACTTAAAAAACTATCTAGAACAGAGGTAGAATTTGGTAAGTCAGAATCAAAATTTTCAATTTTTATTCCAAGTGTTCGACAATACAAAAGTAACTGGACTTTTGTATTGTCGAAACAAAGAAACAATGAAATTTATCTACAGTCCCAGTCACAAGGCATAAAAACCTATGAAACTATTCCGTACGGCAAATACACGCTTTGGAATTGGAGTTGTATACAACAACACTATACAACTGAGTACTCTAGTTTCCCATTCAAAGGCGTAATCTCGAGGTATGGAGAAGAACGGGGACGAAACTCCATAAGAGAGAATCTACTTACCTACTATTAATTGGTTTATAATCAAATTATATTTGCTTTTGCAGATTTAGAATCATACAAGACACAGACCTTCCTAGACTTGTTAATCCATTTATCTGGTGGTGAGAATGGATATACCCACAGAACAGCAGAAGAAGTGTTGACCCTGGTTGTAGCTGGGACGGACACCTCTGCAGTAGCCTTAGGGTTTACACTACAGATGATGGCTAAATACCCGGAAATTCAGGATAAAGTGTATAAAGAGTAAGTGGTCTGTTGGGAATCGAACCCAACAGTCACACGCAGACGGCACGCGCAGGCTGCGTGATCAACATGCGCGCGCGCGTGGCAACCGAGCTGAGGTGCGGGGCGCTGCGTGACTGCCGGACACTCGCTTCTTCGGACCCACCCAAGACGGACGACCTTTTAAAACGTTTATTTCATTTATCATTTGTTTGTCCGGGCAGTTATAATTGTAATTTTAATCGGCAATATACCAAGCCTTCATATACAGTCCATTATCTTTCATTTACCACCACGAGCAAGTCGAACATTGCCAATAACCTATTACGTGTCGGTGGTAGACTAGACAATTCCCCATATACGTACGATACAAAGCATCCTATCTTGTTATGTAGCAAGCATCATTTTACCAAGATACTATTTGAGCATCTTCACTTAACATATTTACATGCTGGTCCGCAGCTCTTATTAGCGAACGCTAGGCAAACTTATTGGCCCTTAGGTGGCAGAAGCCTAGCCAAAACCATTGTTAATAAATGTGTCCGATGTTGTCGATACAAAGCGGTATCGGTGCAACCCATTATGGGACAGTTACCGACAACTCGAACTGAATTGGAGTACCCTTTCTTACATTGTAGTGTTGACTACGCAGGGCCAGTGATGATAGCGGACAGGAAAGGCAGAGGTTGCAGAATCATCAAATCATTTTTGGCAATCTTTATCTGTAACTCGACAAAAGCCTGTCACATCGAGCTCGTTACGGCACTATCTAGTGAAGCTTACTTAGCCGCTCTTAAACGTTTTGTGTCACGTCGGGGGAAACCGCAAAGTATTACGTCCGATAACGGCACTAACTTTGTCGGAACTTACAATGAGTTATCAAAGTTTCTTGAACAATCAGACCTTGAAGGTCACATGTCTCAAGAAGGTATAGAGTTCAAATTCGTACCTGCATATAGTCCCCACTTCAACGGCTTAGCCGAGGCAGCTGTTCGTTCCACAAAACACCATCTTAAAAGGTTATTACAATCCACTCATCTCACCTACGAGGAAATGGCTACATGCCTCACTCAAATTGAAGCTGTGCTAAACTCCCGTCCTATAACTCCTCTTTCCTCAGAACCCCATGACTTCTCCGCGCTGACACCTTCTCACTTCCTAATTGGACGGCCACTTAATGCTATACCTCATCCACAGGTCTCTGACCGCAATATTACTCGCCTGGAACGGTTCAAGAAACTTTGATAACTCATTGTAAGTTCCGACAAAGTTAGTGCCGTTATCGGACGTAATACTTTGCGGTTTCCCCCGACGTGACACAAAACGTTTAAGAGCGGCTAAGTAAGCTTCACTAGATAGTGCCGTAATGAGCTCGATGTGACAGGCTTTTGTCGAGTTACAGATAAAGATTGCCAAAAATGATTTGATGATTCTGCAACCTCTGCCTTTCCTGTCCGCTATCATCACTGGCCCTGCGTAGTCAACACTACAATGTAAGAAAGGGTACTCCAATTCAGTTCGAGTTGTCGGTAACTGTCCCATAATGGGTTGCACCGATACCGCTTGTATCGACAACATCGGACACATTTATTAACAATGGTTTTGGCTAGGCTTCTGACACCTAAGGGCCAATAAGTTTGCCTAGCGTTCGCTAATAAGAGCTGCGGACCAGCATGTAAATATGTTAAGTGAAGATGCTCAAATAGTATCTTGGTAAAATGATGCTTGCTACATAACAAGATAGGATGCTTTGTATCGTACGTATATGGGGAATTGTCTAGTCTACCACCGACACGTAATAGGTTATTGGCAATGTTCGACTTGCTCGTGGTGGTAAATGAAAGATAATGGACTGTATATGAAGGTTTGGTATATTGCCGATTAAAATTACAATTATAACTGCCCGGACAAACAAATGATAAATGAAATAAACGTTTTAAAAGGTCGTCCGTCTTGGGTGGGTCCGAAGAAGCGAGTGTCCGGCAGTCACGCAGCGCCCCGCACCTCAGCTCGGTTGCCACGCGCGCGCGCATGTTGATCACGCAGCCTGCGCGTGCCGTCTGCGTGTGACTGTTGGGTTCGATTCCCAACATGCTGCCCGGGTTGAAGGGAAGACTTCAAAAATCTGGAAGGGGGCAAACAATGTTCGACTTGCTCGTGGTGGTAAATGAAAGATAATGGACTGTATATGAAGGCTTGGTATATTGCCGATTAAAATTACAATTATAACTGCCCGGACAAACAAATGATAAATGAAATAAACGTTTTAAAAGGTCGTCCGTCTTGGGTGGGTCCGAAGAAGCGAGTGTCCGGCAGTCACGCAGCGCCCCGCACCTCAGCTCGGTTGCCACGCGCGCGCGCATGTTGATCACGCAGCCTGCGCGTGCCGTCTGCGTGTGACTGTTGGGTTCGATTCCCAACATGCTGCCCGGGTTGAAGGGAAGACTTCAAAAATCTGGAAGGGGGCAAATGTTATTGAAAGCCCTTCTTATGGTGCCCCTCTTTGTTTTTACCTCTGCAACTCTTGCAATGCCGTCGCTGCCAGGGTAAATATTTGTGACCCTTCCTAAAGACCAGAGAAGAGGAGGAAGAGCTCTGTCTTTTATTATGACAAGAGAGCCTAGTTTTAGCTCTGACTTCGACGCACGCCACTTCACCTTCTGCTGCAGCAGGGCAACGTATTCGAGAGAGAAACGCTGCCAAAAGTGCTGTTTGATGTGCTCTATTCTCTTGAACCGTTCCAGGCGAGTAATATTGCGATCAGAGACCTGTGGATGAGGTATAGCATTAAGTGGCCGTCCAATTAGGAAGTGAGAAGGTGTCAGCGCGGAGAAGTCATGGGGTTCTGAGGAAAGAGGAGTTATAGGACGGGAGTTTAGCACAGCTTCAATTTGAGTGAGGCATGTAGCCATTTCCTCGTAGGTGAGATGAGTGGATTGTTTGATTGTTTGATTGGATCCGGCTCGAAGGACCAATGTTCGACTTGCTCGTGGTGGTAAATGAAAGATAATGGACTGTATATGAAGGCTTGGTATATTGCCGATTAAAATTACAATTATAACTGCCCGGACAAACAAATGATAAATGAAATAAACGTTTTAAAAGGTCGTCCGTCTTGGGTGGGTCCGAAGAAGCGAGTGTCCGGCAGTCACGCAGCGCCCCGCACCTCAGCTCGGTTGCCACGCGCGCGCGCATGTTGATCACGCAGCCTGCGCGTGCCGTCTGCGTGTGACTGTTGGGTTCGATTCCCAACAGGTCTGTTTACCCGACCGAGGAGGGTAATGTGTTATCAGCCTATACAAGGTGAATGGACACCGAAGCTAAATCGGTTACCACGTAATTAGTACATCATTCTTAACATAGACATTTTTCATTGGTTACATTTCAAAAATCCGCTGTTGCAAACATTTTGACGGTGTAGGTTTTGCAGTTTTGTTGGTGTTCCTTCGGTGAAGGTATTGCAGTTTTGTTGAGAGCTTGTTCAGCGGTGTTCCTTCCACCTTGTATATACAGGGCGTCCCACGACTATGACACATGGAGGGTAAGTACTTACCTTGAATATTATAGATGGAACATTTTACTACAAGGAGTATTTTTAGGTTTTCTCATCAGGAATTTCTCAGTAGCCGCCATAGAGTTTGGATTTATGTACGATTGCTTGCAATACGCTCGCCACCTATTACTACATAGACTTAAAAAAACAAAACTAGCGAAATGTAGGTGTAATACTATTAGGTACACTCTGCCTAAGCCTTCGGGGTTACGGGTGCGATGTTATGTTTGATTAACTTCTTCCGTATTTTGTGTTGATTTTTTTGTTTATAGTAATATTTTAATAATGACATCTATGAATAATTTATTACACTTTTTGTTCTCGGTTTTTGTGTGTGTCATACTTAGATTAATAGTAAGATCGATTAAGATAACGTAATTAATTATTAGACACTCAATGTCATAGGAGGACATGAACATAACTATCAACATTTGTTATGTAGGTATAGTTTGTGGTAATGTAGCTTATTAACACCAAGTTTAGAACAGGTTTAATTGCTTAGAAGAATTTATTGACTCTCAGAGGACACCTTCAAGTAAAACAGATGTCTTCTTAAAATAAAACTTGTTAAGGTATACACGGTGATTGATAACCGTTGGCAATACTTTAATGGGCATGTAGATCATGAAAATGAAAATCTTTTACTATAGAGTAAGATCCCAGAGCAATCAGACATAACTTATTTTCACACGGATGAAACCTACAGTTTTCAGTAGCGTCTCGTGTGCCTTGAATACCTACGCGCTTTGTGGAACTTGCCGAGTGACACCTGGGCAGGTACCAGGTGAGAAAGGTGACTAAAAATAAGAACTATTTAACTTAAATTCACATGGCTGATTTTTATATAATAATATGTCATGTAGAATATTATTTTAAAGTAATATCATATAGTGTCAGACACTTTTGATGGACCAGAGTTTTTGTCAGACGCTTTTAAGCTTGGTTTTTGAAGCGCCTGACCGACTTAGCATGGCAATATCCCGCAAGTATTAAATCATATGGAGTTTAGTATTATTTAAAGCGTCTGTAAAGCAATACGGCCGACGGAAAGTGTCTGGGAGTAGAAAATATACGTAAAAAAACAGCTTGGAGAAAATACGTGAAGTATTTTCTCCAAGCTGTTTTTTACGTATATTTTAGGAATAGGGGATCGGACAAAAAAAAACTAATTAGTCCGTCAGATAGATTTCCAAAAATTATTGGACACGTATTTTGTCTTTTTTCACGTAAACTTAAAATGAAGACGATACAGTGCTTCGAAAACTCGTGTGACGTCATATGATAGTACATTTTGACGACACAAGTGACGTTTCAAGCCCCACTCCAAGATCTTTGACACGTTTTATCTTCGTCATTTTTTATTGATTTGATAAAACAAAAAACACGTATTCAATATTTTTCGATAATCTAACTTACGGACTAAACAGAATCATATTATTTTGACCCAGTCCGATCCCCTATTATACTTAAAAATAAGTCGCAAATACTCCCAGACACTTTCCGTCGGCCGTATTGCTTTACAGACGCTTTAAATAATACTAAACTCCATATGATTTAATACTTAAAGCTAATTGATCGGGATATTGCCATGCTATATCGGTCAGGCGCTTCAAAAACCAAGCTTAAAAGCGTCTGACAAAAACTCTGGTCCATCAAAAGTGTCTGACACTATATGATATTACTTTAAAATAATATTCTACATGACATATATAAAAATCAGCCATGTGAATTTAAGTTAAATAGTTCTTATTTTTAGTCACCTTTCTCACCTGGTACCTGCCCAGGTGTCACTCGGCAAGTTCCACAAAGCGCGTAGGTATTCAAGGCACACGAGACGCTACTGAAAACTTCAGGTTTCATCCGTGTGAAAATAAGTTATGTCTGATTGCTCTTGGATCTTGGACTACTATGGCACCCCTTATGAATCAGTTTAGTGTTACACGTCCAATAATAATTATAATGTAGGTATAGAGCTGCTGACAGTTTTCACGATTTTACAGTCGCTTCCATAGTAAAACATTTTCATTTGCATGTGTATGGACCCCTGAGCCCCTGAGCAATACTTTAAGGGTATATGTATACCCTTACACGCTAATTATTAGGAAAGTCTTAGAAGATATTACATTGCGTAGGTATTTTGTATTTATGGACAATAACCGGATGCAACTGAATACCAGTATTTCCCATGGAGCTACTGCCTATCTGACCTCCAAGTAAGTACAGGATAATACGATACCACCTGGTGAGACTGGTTGACATAAATTCTGACACAAAATAAAAGTTAAAAAAAATAAAAAAAACTATAGCGACGTCAGTCGTGGGGGCCGAGTCACCCGCGTCCGTAGGAAAGTACCCTTTAGTGAATCCCTACACGTGGCCCCTGGGTGGTGCTAATCAGGTGACATAACTGGTGGTAGGTTTCGACCGCAGGCTTGCGACCACCCACCGGGCAAAGACGTGCCGCCAAACGGCCTAGTCGTGTTCCGGTACGATGCCCGGTGTAGCCTATTGAGGAGTTGGGTCGAAATAGTTGCTCCACTGCACGCAGACCAATCTGGCTCTCGCTGGTATGGGCGTATCGGGAGGCTAGTCGCGGAGGGTAGCGGGATCCGAGGCACGGTGCACCGCTGGCCGACCGCAGGTAGTTGGGGGCCCAAGTAGTGTGCTAGCCACACACGAAAGGCTGCCCTACCAACTGTCGAAAAATCCCGGAATGCACCATCGTGCTGGTTGGCGACCAGATGAGAGGGCCCGATGGACTTTCCGGGGGGGCTCGGGCGTCTCCGCAGTCTCCAGACTAGTCCCCCAGTCGATACCATCCTTCCAGTGCGTGTCTGAAGGTTAGCAGCGTGGAGCCTCATTTTACTTCCTTCTCCTCTCCTTCCTTCACTCCTTATAAAATGGCAAAACGAAAAAGAGCAAAGTTAAACAGCGGCTGCACTCCCTCTCTCTTAAAGTGCACCTCAGTAACATCCGAGGTCTGCACTCCAATCTCGTCGCAGTCCATCACCACCTCGAGACTGAAAAACCAGCTCTTTTGTTTTTGTCGGAGACGCAGATCGGATGTCCGTCAGACGTGTCGTACCTTTCATACCCAGGGTTTACCCTGGAGCACAATTTCAAACCACGTGCGGGTGTATGCATGTACGCCCGGGACGACATCTGTTATCGGCGTCTCCGCAACCTTGAAGACTCAAGGTTTTCTGCACTTTGGGCTCTGGTGGACACTGGCATAGATAAAATTATTTATGCCTGTGTCTACCGCTCGCATAGCGGTGATCAGGAGACAACCAGGCTTACACAGTACCTTAGTGAGGCGGCGGATGTGGCTCAGCAGAGGTACCCTTCTGCCCAGTTTGTGCTACTGGGGGATTTTAATGCCCACCACCAGGAGTGGCTCTTCCCATACCAGTGCACAGATCATGCTGGACGAGAGACGCATAGGCTAGCGCTAGCGTTAAATCTCACCCAGCTGGTCCAGGGAGCAACGAGGGTGCCTGATGTTGAATCGCACACAGCCAATTGCTTGGACCTTCTGCTGACTACAGATCCAGACCGCTACTCGGTTGAGATTTCTTCACCATTAGGTAGTTCCGACCACTGTCTGGTGAAATCTGTATCTGTCTACTCCCCGCCCGATCCCAGCCTTAAAGGCACTCGGCGGGTCTGGCGATACAAGTCAGCAGATTGGGATGAGATGCGATCTTTCTTCACATGTTATCCTTGGCAGTCTTCTTGCTTCTCTTCAGATGATCCTTCGGAGTGCGCAGATGCTGTGACAGATGTTTTGAGGCAGGGGATGGAGTACTACATTCCGTTCTCTGACTTAACAATGTCCGGCGAAGCTCGACCATGGTTTGGCGCCGAGTGTAATCGCGCTGAAGCGCTCAAGCATGAAGCGTACCTAGCATGGGCCGATGCTCGAATCTGTAAGGCAAATAACGTAGGTCAGAAGAAGAGAGCCTTTAATAGGGCTGCCAAGTCCTGCAAGAAGGTGTTGCGGAAAGCTCGGTTCGACCACGTTAGCCGAATAGGGACAAAACTTGCTTCGTACCCTGCTGGTAGTAAAGCATTTTGGTCCCTGGCTAAGTCGGTCGAATCGAACTTCTGTCGTCCCTCACTTCCACCACTGCTTAAACCCGACGGGTCACTGGCCCACTCCGCTGAAGATAAGGCAAATTTATTTGCCACTCTTTTTGCGGAATCTTCACGTCTTGACAGCGGCGACGCCAGCCCCTCGGCCTCTCCTGCTGGATGCGATACGAGTATGTCGGACATTCGCATCCATCAGAAGGACGTCTGTAGGGTGCTGCGTAATCTTGACGTGAACAAAGCTAGTGGCCCTGACGGAATACCGGCAATTGTTCTGAAGACGTGTGCGCCTGAATTGTCTCCGATCTTGACACGCCTGTTTCGCCTCTCGTTTGAGACTGGTAAAGTACCGAAAGCTTGGAAGCAGGCTAACGTGCAACCCGTGCCTAAAAAGGGCAGTCGAGCTGATCCGGCCAACTACAGGCCTATTTCAGTCACGTCCGTACTCTGTAAGACTATGGAGCGTGTACTGAATAGAAAGCTCCTGGCATACCTAGAAGCCAATGATATCCTCAGTGACCGACAGTATGGCTTTCGCCAAAACAGGTCTACTGGGGATCTTCTAGCGTATGCCATTCACATCTGGAGTGAGGCCATTGAGAAACACGGTGAAGCGCTTGCCGTTTCCCTCGATATCTCAAAGGCTTTCGACAGGGTGTGGCATGAAAGCCTTATTGCAAAGCTTCCTTCTTTCGGTCTACCTGCTGGACTTTGTGCTTGGATTGCAGACTTCCTGAGGGATCGGTCTATTCGAGTGGTCATTGATGGCTGCTCGTCTGACCAATTGGCTATCAATGCCGGGGTGCCTCAGGGGTCGGTTCTCTCAGCAACTTTATTCTTGCTGCATATTAATAGTCTGCTAGTGCCCGGCACCTTTGGGTATGCAGATGACAGCACTGTTGCTGAGAGGTACACGTCCAACGCGCGGGCTAGTGGGTCTCAGATCCGGTCTCTACGCGAGGCCATGGTGGAGCGGTTGAACTTGTCCTTGAAGGCTGTCTCCGAATGGGGCGACGCCAACCTGGTCAAGTTCAATGCTGCTAAAACCCAGGCATGTCTTTTTTCCGCAAAAAGGAGCCATTTCCAACAGTATCCTACTTTCCGTGGTATGACCGTGCCGTTAACCGATCACATTGAGCTTCTTGGCGTTACGTTTACGTCAACCCTCAATTTCGGTCCGTTCATCGAGGCTAAGGCTAAACTGGCTGCCAAGAAACTGGGAATCCTAGCAAAGGTGAGACAGTATTTCACACCGAAACAGCTGCTCAACTTATATCAAGCGCAAGTCCGATCGTGTGTGGAGTACTGCTCTCATCTCTGGGATGGATCCGCTAAATACCAGCTTGATGCGCTAGAGTCAATTGAGAAACGAGCCAAGAGGCTCATCGGCAATGACGCGCTTGTCAAGTCAAAGCTCCAGAGCCTTGAACATCGTCGACGAGTAGCTAGCCTTTCGGTTTTCTATCGGTTACATTTCGGAGAGTGTGCGAGGGAATTGCACGATCTAATTCCGCCAAGCCCGTTCCATCATCGGACTACAAGACGTACGGCGATGCGCCACCGTTATATGGTGGACATCCCACCCATACGCACTAAACGGTTTGGGAATACTTTCATTGTGCGTACAGCTAAGGAGTGGAATTCCCTGCCAGAGTCTGTATTTCCGGATAGCTATAACCTAGGGGTCTTTAAGTCGAGAGTGAATAGGTTACTTCTAGGTAAGCGTGCTCCATCGTCGACCGCATCATCACTTTCCATCAGGTGAGATAGTGGTCAAACGCGAACCTATCAATAATAAAAAAAAAAAAAAAAGTCAGCAAAAACTTAATTTTTACGTATCATAGGATCGAATAAAAAACTAACCAGACGCCGAGGAATTCGACCCTGACAGGTTCTTGCCCGAAAGATTCAACTTGAAACATCCTTGCAGTTACATGCCTTTTAGTAATGGACCTAGGAACTGCCTCGGTAAGTAACTGAGTTCAAGTACCTATTGGTACCGTAAAAAGTATTTAAGGAACCTCGATATTGTTTTTATATGAGCCTATTCCTGCTTTTGTCTGCGTGTTGTGTGTCTGTCATTTAAATATTGTACTGGTTCAATTCCTATGGCCTTCAGCAACCAGACTGGTTGCCGCTGCCCATCTTGAATGTTGAGCACCTCTGATCAATATAGATCTCAATCGTGATGATAATAGAACGGTTGCGGATTCCCATTTATATCGCCATAGGTGCACGTGCACGGCATTTTATCAATCGTAAAAGGGAATTTCCCTACTTTATGTCTGCGGTTTTGCACCGTTTAGATACATCCGCAAATAGGTACCTGCCTGTTATATGTTGTAGATCGATTAAGTATTAATGACACAGAGAAGTGATTTCATGCTCATCATCACAGGACTCAGGCCTCCTGTCTAGGAAATGGATGGTATATAATTCCACCATTGGGGTCCATTACGGGTTGGTAGTTGTCACATGTCTTCGATTTTTAGGGTTCCGTAATCAATATGGAACTTTTATAGTTTCGCCATATCCGTCTGCCTGCCTGATGTCTGTCCGTCTGTCCGTGATGAAATAAATTATACGAAGTAATGCGCCTACCTGGCTTCGAAACCACGATTTCCTGGTCGTAAGTCGGGGCCGCAACCACCATTTACCAAAACAAATTATGCATATTGTGTAGCTATACAATATTGATTGACTTAACGTTGTTAGGTAGTTGGTAGACGATACCAAAATGTTAAAAGGTGACAAGATTGAAAACAGGCTAGAATACATGATGATATGAATGATAGCGAGATAGCTGATCGGCATGAAAGTGAAAGGGAAAAACATTCCTGATAAAATCTTAATTCTCTTGTCCACAGGTTACCAATACGCGTTGATGTCAATAAAAACAGCGTTGTCAACGATGCTGCGACATTATAAAGTAGTAGAAGACAGAGAAGATGGTCCTATACCTAAAATTAGAGTCAAAATTGACATAATGATGAAGGCTGTGGACGGATATCAAGTGGCTTTGGAAAGAAGAGACAAAATTCCAACGTGACGTCACTAAAAAGCGCGAGTAAAATTATTACTTGATTTTTTATTCGCATTTTGTTCGTACATAACTGCCCGTTATGTAGAAAATATTAATTGACTTTTCATTTGTTTGGGTGCTAGTATATAGCGCCAGGTTAAAATGGAAATATGTATTATTGAAGTATAGACTGTGTGTATTAGGGATTTTTATTTAAGATTGAAATAAAATAATTTTAATATTTTAGTCGGTTTTTTATTTAACAAAAAGTTTTTGAACTATAACTATACTTTTGAATAGTCCTGAATAGTTTTAATGTCAAGGCAAATGCGCAAATCATAAATAATTTATACGTCAACCGGTTTTCGATATTTCGGTTTAGTGACTGACCTTGCGCCTTTATCCTTCCTTAACATTTTAAAAGAAAAAAAATATCACCTTTATATTTTGATATAATTAGGTAATGCGTTGTTAAACATTTCAAGTTTATTTTCTGCACCGAACACAAATTCCTTTTTTCAAAATAAAAGTAGCTTGTTTGATAATAAATTGTTACTGCCTCGATGGTCGAGTGGTCGCGAGAGTGACTGCTGAACATGAGGTCGTGGGTTCGATTTGATTGGTCAAAAAAATAACACTGTGCTCGAGTTGTTCTAACAAGAATTTCCCAGTAAAGCAGCCATAGAGTCTGGATTTGTGCCCGGTTGATGGCGATAGGCTCACCCCCTTTAACATGGTGTTCAGACTGTAGGTGATGAATCAACCACTTTGAGGTTGTAAGTGCATCTCAACGCAATACGTACAGTCAAATATATTAGTTTTTCCTTTACGTAGGTAGAGTTTAACATTTCAAACTTGCGGAAACAAAACATGAGGATACATCTAAAATTCTAAACACTTATAAATTTATAAAATTTTAGTTAGTAGTCGTGGTTGACAGTGCATTTAAATAAGTATTTGTCATATTATTATGAATCCGCTGTGCACCATCGACAAACTGTAGGAGTAGCATCAGGGACGTATACACTCTTCGTGACAGCTGAAACTAGGAATATTATAAGTATTACACACGTCGAAAACGGTACCTCAATTACAATACATTACATACATTATATCACACTTGTAATCCCCGAAGCGTTAGGCACAAGTGTACCTATTAGATCACCCACATTTCGCCAGTACCATGTAATAGGGGGCCAGCGTATTGCCATCAACCGGGCCCAAATCTAGACTCCGTGGCTGCTACTGAGAAACCAATAAACTTTGCCTGACCTGGTAATCGAACCCAGTACCTCTAGCACAGCAGTCACGCTTGTGACTAGTTGTGACCACCAAACCGACGAAGCAATTAGAATAGATCCATACATAAGTAAACTCACGCCTCGCCAGGTGTTTGCGTGCATGACCAGATTTGTATAAACTTGGACGAAGCAAACGGGTATTTAAGGAAAGGATTCAAGCAGGTGACGATTGGGACTCTATAGACCTATAGTTATACGAGTAAAGTCCATTCCACGAAAGAAGTCCCGCGGACAATTATTGTGGAACTAAATTTGACAGATGGGGAGATATGGAGAGAGAGAGAGAGAGATAGCAACATTATGTCGCGCGAATACAGCGCTGCGACTGCGGGACTTCTTTCGTGAAAATGGACTTCATCTGTGAGTTTATAATGGCTTCACAAAGGGGATAGAACCGATGTGGCATATCAACCTGTCCGCCATTTTGATTTTTTTTCGAAATCGGGGCCCACGATGAAATTGGTATTTATGGATAGAGGACATACATATCGAACAAAAAATGTCTGGTAACACGTTACCCAAAGTGTCATGTTACCGAGATATTTGAAGCTAGAGATCGAGAAATGAGTACAACGACAGTCATTAAATATTTTTAAAAATAGCCTTTTGACGTGTATGCGTTAAATTGTATCCAAATAATAGTTCTCAGGTTGAGTATTATTAATTTATTATACGCACAATAAAATCGTTTCGCATCGCAATGAAACGCTATGTTATCTAAAAAATATAGTTTTCACGTGATCGTAGTAGTATGTAAGTAATGTACCTACTCTCTTTCAATAACCAGTAATAAATAACGTAATAATCAACGCCTATAGACACGTAAGAGGTCAATTTTTTATGTGGTCATTGTATGATTGTACTCATATGTCTCTCTTTACCTTCAAAATCTCGGTAACGTGACACTTGGGGTACCGTGTCGACGTGGGACTTGGGGTACCGTGGACATTTTTTGTTCGTCTTTATGTCTTCTATCCAGTACATACCACTTTTATCGTGGGCTGCGATTTCGAAAAAAATCCTAAGGGCGGTGGGTCGATATGACAAAAAAGTTCAAACCCCTTTAAAAACTATCCGTGAAAATATCTCTAAAAAACCGGGTTTATTCTTACAAAGGTTTTAAAGTTGTGAAAAGCGACATATATTTAAGGGCCGGCTCCGGAAATCGAAGGTTGGGAATGTCATAGAAATAGATAGAAAACGATGCTCCACAACCTTGAAATAAATCACACAGCTAGCCAATGAATGTAACTTGTTATTGAAACTTTCGAATTTAAAATAATGCTTATGGATAAGTGTAAAAAAAAATCAGAAAATCACTAAAAACGAGTAAATCGCACTCCCGTATTGTAACAACTGAGTCGTAATTATTGAGAATTTTTAAATGAATTTTATTAAATAATAAAGTTAAAAGTATAAAGTAGTCACTGAAAGCTTCATTTTTTAATAAACATACTCTCATTTTGTGTAAAAAAATCACAAACTTGCCCATGTTTTTCGCTCAAAATCTTCATACAAATTACTATGAAGCGGAGCGCTTTCTTAGCAAGCGTCGACGGACCCACTCGTGGCTCAGTCTGCCACGCGCCTCCAACGTGAGAGCACGTCGGTTTGCGCCGCATCGGCAGATCGCAGTCGAACCGTGTACGTACACAAAATCAGTGCACAGTGGTCTCGCTCGCGACAAACTTTTGTGATACCATAATAGTTTTGACATTGAGTAAGTATACTTTTTATATTATTGTGCATTTGCATTATATTACTCGTAAATTAGATAGTAGGCAATGTACTGGTAGGTATGTGTTTCTTATTGTGTATTTGTGTTTTTTTTTGTGCGTCTGATTTGACATTACATTTCGTTCGTAGAACAAAAACATCAAAAATTCTGGTTGTTTACATTTTCAATATACCAATTCTTAATTATCTGATAAACGCGTGGACCGATTTATATGATTCAAACGGATAGAATGGTTTTATACCTAGAATTTTCATTTGACAAAAAGTCGTTAAGATATCTCAACAAACAAAAAATCTCATTTTCAAGTTGCTCTCGTAATTATACAACAAAAAAGATACCTACTATGGCGCACAGATATAAGCCGCGCGCGGTGCGTTTGTATGTATGAAGATACCGTACTTCCCCCTTTTTAGAGTTCCGTAGTCAACTAGGAACCCTTAAAGTTTCGCCATGTCTGTCTGTCCGTCCGTCTGTCCGTCCTCGCTTAATCTCTGTGATCGTTAACACTAGAAAGCTGAAATTTGGTACCAATATGTGTATCAATCACGCCGACAAAGCGGTTAAATAAAAATTGGAAAAAAATGTTTTATTAGGGTAGCCCCCCTATATGTAAAGTGGTCCTTTAAGGTAAGTCAACCTTAAGGGTAAACAAGCCAGCGGCACGAACTAGTTGGTGGGCGGGGCTAAAATGCATGCTATTTCATCCGACGTCACGAGTGAAATGCATAGAGCGAAAGAGACACAACTAAAACGGGCGCGCGATTGTTTCTATGCAGACCTTTGGTAGTATGGATACCATGAAAAATCCATTGAATGTATCTGTTCAAAATATAATTATTTGAATTCTTTAATAACTAATCTATGTCTGTATGGTTTTACTTTTTTAATTTTCGTACTATATACGTTACTTATTTACGTCCAAAGATGGTTAAAATTAGTGCTAAAATATGAAAGTTTCGACGCTCATAACTTTCAAACCAATATTTTTTTTCCAATTCTGCTTCCATAGAGACCTAGATAATGACAAGACTAGTTGATACAATTTTTAATTTTAAACCTACGCCGTCAACCAGAGGAGTAATCACCATACTACGTTTGTATGGAAGAATAACTTCCTTGTGCAACCTTAACGTGCGATATATTGTTGGTAAGGTATTTAAAAATGAATAGGGGTTTACTAAAATCATTTTTTGATAATGTCAATAATTTCGGAAATAATCGCTCCAAAAGTAAAAAACAATGTGTCCCCCTCCCCCCCTCTAACTTTTGAACCATAAGTTTAGAAAATATGAAAAAAACTGAAAAGTAGAACTTTATAAGGACTTTCTAGGAAAATAATTTTGAACTTTGATGGAAACAACAGTTTTTGTACAAAAAAGACAAAAAGTTGCACAAAAAAATTTCTGGACTAAGTTTGTAGTATAATCGTATATATGCAAGCATTTTTTTTTAACTTCGTTTACATATTTTACGGACGGACGGACGGGAAACTATGGAACCCTACACTGAGCGTGGCCCGACACGCTCTTGGCCGGTTTTTTTATAGGTACTATGGTTAAACGTATCAAATTTTATTTGTGAATAACAGTGTAGGCATTTATCGTTGTAGCCCTGTAGGTCCGGCCGTGTGGAGGAGCCCTGCACATTGTGTGTGTGTGTGCTTGTCTGTCTTCATTTTATTTCATTAGGTATCTGATATGTTATATTTATTGCAGAATCAAGAATATCCGGCACTAATCATGGAACCGGAGCTGCAGCCTGATGAACATGAACTGGTTGTTGGCCGCAGATTGGTCGACGTTGACTTTGTTTTTAAGCAATTGCAAGATTTATGTGATCACGGTTTTCAGTACAATATATTATTTTTGTAATTGGGAATAACAATTTCATTTTGTATTGTGCATCTAAAATAATAAAATTCTATAGTACAATTTAATATATGTACATTATTAATCTCGCTATGCTAATAAATCTAATAATCACTAATAATCACATATTTGACCACATATCAAAATCAGTGACAATAAAGTTACAATTTAGTTGGCGAGTCAAAGTCTGACGTGACGACCCACTGTGCATACGTACATGTGTGCGTGTGCGGTGCGCGAGCCTCGATCGTTGTGAGTGTAGCGCTAAAAACCTAAACTTCGCGCGGCGCGTCCGCGAAGCTGGCCCTTAAAGATCTAAACAGTTCTATTGAAATAGTCGTTGAATTTAGGCTGCTTCGAATCGGTGACAAACTGCAGAAGTATGATCAGGTAAGTAGACACTGAACGCGACAACTGAAACAAAAAATACCTACTTAAATTACCTACTTTACACTTGTCCTAACTTATTTACTATACGCTTTGCTTCGTGTACTCAAACCCTTGATGTTCCCGTAATGTCATCAGGGATGGTCAACCCAAGTAGGTATGAGTATATCAAACCAAAGACAAGTACAGCCTATGACAACTATTATTTTAGCCTAAACACCAAAGCCCATACTGGCAAGTTTCATAAGCGTCTAATTAACATGTTGATTGTTGATGTGGTACACAATTGAATTTAAGTGCTATGCTGGCAGCTATTCTGCGAAGATGTAATAGCTAAGCTGTGAAACTATTTGACCGTTTTCACTGATGCTAAGCTCTGTAGCTGTGCGAGTAAGATGTGTTATGAAGATGTGCCCCCGCAAAGTAGCTGTGCGAGGAAAATGCGCAGCTCGAGCTATGCTATCTTTCGATAGTAGGGAAGACAACCATAGCATGCCTCCATAGCACGCATAGATCTATAGCACACATCCATAGCACGCATTCATAGCACACATCCATAGCACGCATCTTTCCATCTAAAAAACATAGCTCAAGTTGAGTCCGTTTCCACCAGTGCTTATCTATGTGAACCAATGAATATGATTGGTGGATATCAAACGCATCCATAGCAACGTAGCATTTTTGCTTTTTCTGAGAAAATTTACCATTGCAATGTATATTTTTTATACATCATCAGAAAGTAGAGATTAGAAGGAACACAACGCCCACCGACTTTTTAAAAAAGCAGATATTTTGACGTCAGAATTTTCGATTGAAAATATGGCTGATTTTTCGATATTAAGTAATAATAAGGTGAAAAATAAATATTTTTAATCAAAAAAATTACAGTGTATTTAGGGCATAAAAATGTAAGTTTTCACTAAATTTCGTGAAAAAAAATGTTTTTTTTGTAAAAGATAAAAATTAAAAACCAAAAATTTGTTTTTTTTGAATTTTTCACCTAAATTTTGAGGTTATGTGAAAAAATTGCAAATACAAAAGTTGTAGATCTTTTTATTACCTACAACTTTGCCATTTAACTTTTTTCCATAGGACTTGTAGTTTTGCCGGAAATCGAGATAAACCGCTTTCCCCCCTTAAAAACCCCCCCACCCCCACTTCCCGAACTCGGATCGACCGTAATTTATTTTTCCTTTCATTTTGATCATATTCCTCTCCTTTTCTAATGGGTTTCATCCTACTGTAATTTTTTTTCATTTTTTACCATTTTTGAAGGCTTCGGCCCTGGTCTATACGGTCTCGTGGTCACTTTCTCTACTGTTGAGCGTCTGAGGCCCTAGGATTCATAACACTGCCCCATAGTTAGTCTTTCTATGTTTTCCATGAGGAATTTGCCAGTAACAACTCAAACCCTGGATTTGGGCCCGGTTGATAAACAGAACTGGCAAAGCGTGGGCGTGTGGGTTTCTTTTTTAAACGGTTTTATTTAGCTCACCCCGTTTGTTTTATTTATTATTCTTGGGTCAAAAGTAATTCAAATTTCACCCTCTTCCTGTCAACCGATTATTTTTATTAGGACAAGCGCCCTTGGATTAACTTGGATGTAGTGTGCGTGCGCTGCCTACATCCTAATAGGGGATTGGACTGACTCAAACAATATGATTCTGTTTAGTCCGTCAGTTAGATTATCGAAAAATATTAGATACGTGTTTTTTTTTATCAAATCAATAAAAATTGACAAAGATAAAGCGCGTCAAAGATCTTGTAGTGGGGCTTGATTGAAGGTACAAAATGTACTAGCATATGACGTCACACAAGTTTTCGAAGCACTGTATCGTCTTCATTTTTTGTTTACGTGAAAAAAGAAAAGATACGTGGTCAATATTTTTTGGAAACCTATCTGACGGACTAATTAGATTTTTTTGTTCGATCCCCTATAAATTGTTGACTTATAAAAAGAAAGTTAGACCTAGCTAGGTTCTTAAAATTTATTTTAGCATTTCTTCGGAGTTGACCCAAGCTTGGTTAATTCTAAGTTTACCCTGATTAAATTAAGTTTATTTTTCTACCCGTGTAACAGAGTTTCTATATGTGTTTAAATAAGATCGGTTTTTACCTCTGCATTAACTGCTGGACTAAAATCGCTGTTCATGATTTCATGTAAAGTTAACGATGAATGTATTTTGGGCCTGCAATATAATTATAAGTATTATTTCAAAATGTTACACTAAATCTATACGCAAATGTGTAATTAAGTAGGACTAGAAGTGGGAATTTTTCGGTTTTGAACTTACCGCATACACGACGCTTTCAGAAACATACACTATCAAATATATTATGATGCCTCCATAGGCGATTTGCCATCCAACATAAATGAGAAATACAATGTATCTCTCTACATCGTGGAACAAGCCAGCTGCTGTTGCCTCCATGAAGTAAAACATGTAGATGATAATGTAACCATGGCTCACGAATATGGTCAACATCAATATAACCCCGATTATTCTGTTGTTAACATCACACACTTTGTACAACATACCGTACATCTTCGCGCACGCCTTTAGTTTCTCGATTACATACTTGTCTTGAAGACCAACTGGCTTTTTAACGTTACCCAGCATGTCTCCTTGAGCAAATAACTTATATTCCCAAGATTTTAGATGTTTTATCTCCTCAAGCACTTTATTTATGTGCTCATATCTGCCTCTCACAACTTTGAGGTAGAAGCAATAATGAGTTGATAATACAAATGCCATCGCGTCGGAGTAAATGACTTGATACAGTCTCTCTACTGGTATTTCCACGTTCAAATGGGTAAGCGACGTCCAAATGCTTAGCACCCGAAATAAGTAGACAACCAGCTGACCAATCGACATTTGAGTGCCAGATGTGCATCTTTAGTATAATCTACATTTTCGCCGAGGTTCTCTAAAATCTTATCCACGTTTACTATGATCTCCATAAAGTGATTGTTGGTATTTAGACTTAATGGTATCTTCCAGAAGGCGAAGATAACGTACACTGCTGAAGATATCCTCTCGTAGTCATCGCCATATCGTTGCACTTTTGTGTTGTATAAAGTACGCAGCACTGTCTGGTCTTTAACGTGAGCTATGTATGTGCAATAAAGATACAAAGCGAACCAAAGCAGAAAGGACGTCAATCCGAACAAACTAAACTTCCTGGTGATGCGGTTGTCTGAATTGACTTTTAAAACAAATATTGAAATCCCAATTAGCTTCCTCATGACGTTCGATAGATCTAATGCTTCTATGATGTTTTTGTATTGACGAGGTTTCATGTTTGACTTAAAATATTTGTTCATGTTCCGATAACGACCACAAAATGAAAGTGAGACCTAGTCTCACTTTCATTTTGTGGTCGTTATCGGCAATGAATCCTCCAAACATTTGATTTGTCACTGTGAACGTCTGACTCGAGTGAAAGCACCCGCAAGCCTAAATAAATTCATTAAGTTTCAATCAACTTAGGTAGACACACCAATTTAATTTTATTAACAGTTGTCGAAATAAGTAAATTATTATTTACATAGAGGGTAAAATGCTACATGTTTAAATGTTAAGTGCATGTTTACATGCTTAAATGTTACATGCTATCGTTACTTTGATGTAAGTACAGGGTGAGGCACGGGAACTTCTTTATTTGAAAACCATAAAACTAAAAGCATTGGTTATTCTGTTTAGTTTATTTTACGGAAACTCGAGAAGTGATTTAGTCGCACAGGTTTTGATATATTTTCCACTTTACGCACGATCGTTCTTTACTTCTTTTAATGGTACAGATCAAACAGGAAATAATGAATTTTTAACTAGAAGTTAGTGGAACGTGTTGCCTAAATTATCCCATACAAAGTATTAGCGAGTTTTGTATCTCAGTTCAAAGTATCCCGTAATTAATGCAGAATTATACATAAGAGCAAATTGCATTTTGAGATCAATAAACACAGGAACACGAATGTGGTTAGTATTAAAGGAGAACCTAACAGCTAACATTCCTCGTGAAGAATTCGATAATCTTCGTAGACTGCTCCCATTGGTACTTATCTTCGACGACATCCCTCGAGGTCCTCTCATTGGCTGTCCGAAGATGATGAGCTAATTTTGAGTCATGACGTGTAGGTTCTTCCACAGGGTTCTCGGGTTCTCCAAAGAACGGAACGCCTACGGTTTGTTGATAGCAATCAGCACATCAAAATCAAAACATTTATTTCAAGTAGGCCAGTTACAGGCACTATTGAATAGTCGAACTAAAATAACGCGGTACTCAGAGATATCCAACGATCACTCAAGCCGCCGCCCAGCAAAGGCCTGACATACTTTTGTATGACAAAACTGTCAAAACCTTTACCAAGCGACGGCCCAAGCAACCACTAAAACTCTCCAAGTGCGGCAGTAAATCTACTAAGGAAGCTAAATAAAGTAAGCTACAGTCCCAGTCACAAGGTATAATAACTGTGAGTGTACTGTAGTTGCCCATTCCAAAGCGTAATTGGTCTCATGAGAAGAATGGCAATGGACACTCTTTTAAATCATATGTTGTTACAAAACTTTGGTTACATCATTCATGTTGTGATGTTATAAATTAATCCTCAACATCATGCGTGAAAAATCATAATTTATTAAAGTTTAGGAGTGTCTGGGAGGGGGTTGAAAATATCAGAAGTGTCCGGTAATGGATGACGAGATTTGTTAAAATATCCCGAAGGCAATAAAAAAAATTGAGCTTTATACTTTAACGAATTTATGGTACTATTTTATACACCTTTACTACCTGTTAGCTGCCAAAGTAACCACAGCCCAAACTCCATAGTCATTGGTCGTTCTTAGGGAACATGCACAGACCAACTTTCAGCTTTTATAAAATAACGAAGGTCTGGCCGTCGAAGGCTCTTGGGCTAATAGTGTTAAGCACTAGTCTTCTCATTGGCAATCATCTTTGTGAGATGTTCGGATCGCACAGCAAAGGCCGCAATTCCATCTCTCTCACGTACACGGATTGTGGCATACTTAATCCTCACGTAGGTATTTATAATCACGTTTTCCAGCAACTTCTTTACATATACGAAATAAAACCTTATTTTTTAAAGTCGTTAATTTAAACTTGTAATGAAGCGCCTGGAATCCCCAAATCACTTGGACTTGAGACTCTTAATTTTACGGTAGGCGCTTAGTAAGTTGTCGCGAAGTTTATGGGATTTTTATTTTTACTATTACATACTTAGGCTTGATATGTTCTTGCCGTGTGTGGGGGCCCATATTAATCGATATGATGTTATGCTGAGATACAGGGAAGCCTACAGCCGTACCAATGGACTGGACGATTAGCTGGAGTAAGCAGATTTTCATTGCGCTTATCAAGCAAGTTACATGTTTAAATGTTACACTGGCGTGATTGCTGCTCCATTGCGTCGTTTTTTGCTCCTAGTGCGACGGTGTGCTCATTTGTACAATTTTCTAGGCGCCTTTCATAACCCATGCGCTCACTTGAAGAACTGGATTCTTCAAGTCGGGTTTTCATATCCTCATAACTCGCATTGATGAATGAAGTCGATTTCTCAATTTCTAGGTTGGACTTCTGAATTGAAGTGTTCTGCTGCTTCAGTTCAGCCACCTCAGATACTAATTTATTGAGGACGATGTCTTGGTCGAATTTCCAAGACAGCTACATAGTTTTAAGTTCATGAAATTGATTTGGCTCAACATAATTCTCGTCACCCCGATAGCGTTTGCCGGGCCTTATTGGTGATGTTGGTTAAGTTATCATCGACGGTTGTTACGTATGCAGCCATGTCTACAGAAAGATCATGTTCTGTAGGGCTATTGCGTATCTTTTTAAGGACGCATTTACGATTGATAAGTCAAATCATTACTTTTTTAAACAAAAGTATGTTTATTAAATACAAAGCATTGTATTTAATAAACATACTTTTGTTTAAAAAAGTAATGATTTGACTTATCAATCGTAAATGCGTCCTTAATGTCAGTGGCTATCATAAGTGTCCATAGATTAATTGTAAATTGGTTATGGTTTGGTACATTTTTTTCTTAAAAACTCACCATTTGACAGTTATTTGATAGACACTATAAGTTATCCACTGTCATTAAAAGATACGCAATAGCCCTGCGTTTTATGTAAGGGCTGCGTGTTCGCCGACCTGGCAGGAGGCGATCGTGTGGGACGTGGCAAAACTGACGAACGATGCAGTACCCGAAGCTGAATGATGATGAAGAATGATGAGTACGGCACTATGTGGTCTATAAGCTGACAGAAAGTCTCTGCAGGAGTAACAAGGAATCGAAAAAAGCAACGTCAACCAATCACAGCACAAGAATCTTCCTAACCTAACCGCCCACTTTTAACGTAACCTACATTGACGATTTTCGCAATCCAATTAGTTAGTTTGCTCACCATATTTTAAAAATGCATACCGATCAAACACACTTCTTATATAATGTTTTCTCTGCTGATCGATCATGAAATCTTGCTGACAAAGTAATTATTTTGCGACCTGAATGTTTATTATGCAATCTCATGTTATTGTAAGCTGCCTATTTATGATTTAATTTTTGACCATTATCAAAATTATTTGCGGAACAAGGATAGCTGCCTGATTCAGATTCAGATTATTTATTTGTTAACATAGGTAGTACAAACAGGTGTTACATTTTCATAGGCGCTCTATGTTTTGCCATTTGGCGTACAAATATATATTTGACATTTAATAAAATTATTTTTTGGTAAGAAAAATTCAGTTCAAACTGTTTGGTTTCCCAGATTTTTTTATTTTATTGTAGTGTATAGTATACTATACAAATCAACTTTAAGGGTTAAAAAATAAAAAAGTATGTAAGTATATTTGATAGATAAAGGGTCTGGTTAAGTTAACAACCAGACTAATGGAAAGTTGCTGAAGTAATAATGATTGCAAAACCTGGGAAACCGGCTCACGAAACAACATCATACAGACCCATTTCCCTGCTACCAATAATGTCAAAGCTGTTTGAAAAGCTGCTACTCAAACGTCTTAAACCAATCATCGCAAAACAGGAACATTATACCTGAGTACCAGTTTGGTTTTCGAGAAAAACACTCAACGATCGACCAAATGCACAGAATTACAAACGTAATAGAAAACGCGTTAGAAAACAAGAAAGTCTGTTCTACGGTTTTTCACGTAGCCCAAGCTTTTGATAAAGTTTGCCACGAAGGCCTTATTCATAAGCTGAAGAGCTTGGTACCGAAACCGTTTGCAGACATATTAGAATCCTATATTTTAAACAGAGTCTTTAGAATAAGACAAGAAGATACCTACTCAGAACTTAAACCGATAAAAGCTGGCGTACCGCAAGGAAGTGTATTAGGTCCGGTCCTGTACCTACACTTGCGATATTCCTGATCCTGAAACTAATACCATTGGGACCTTTGCTTATGATACAGCCATAATGGCCGTTGGAAACAGCCACGAAGAAGCAGTAGAAAAGGTTCAAATGGCTGTTAATCAAGTTTATGACTGGACCAAAAAATGGAGGATTCAATTAAATGAATCCAAATCCGTACATATGGACTTTACCAACAAAAAGCAACAGTATTGTCCAGTCGATATTAATAACAACCAAATACCTTATGAGAATACAGCCAAGTATCTAGGTATGACCCTTGATGCAACTACGCTACGATGGAAAGCTCACGTCAAAAAGAAAAAAGATGAACTCGACTTACGGTTCAAAAGAATGTATTGGCTGCTTGGAAGAAACTCCGAGCTGTCCATGCCGAACAAATTACAAACTGTTATTGTACAGACAAGTCCTGATGCCAGTTTGGACTTATGGTATTCAGCTGTGGGGCTGCACCAAACAGACAAATGCATTAATCATTCAACGATTCCAGAACAAAGTACTACGGGAAATTGTTAATGCACCCTGGTACGTAAGAAATGATGACCTCCATCGGGACCTAAACGTTGAGTTCATCGATAAAGTGATCCAAAAATCTGCAGAAGCTCACGACAAGAGACTTCACCAGCATGTGAATGTCGAGGCGATCCAGCTTCTCGACCACACGGAAATAGTGAGAGGACTAAAAAGAAAGAAACCGTTCGAGTTAGTGTTTAGTGCTAGTGTTAGTGAATAGTGTAATGTAGCACAAGTGTTACCTAATAAACACAAGAAAAAGTGTATTCGCCTTAGGACAATAAGAAAAGTGCCAATGCCACATTCTTAGTACGTAAAGACAATTTAACAGAAGTTAGAATTAAATTACTTATTAGTCTATAATACAAGGCTAGATTGTAATAAGATTATGGTCCATCATTTTGATGGACACTAGGATAAGGATAAACTTTAATGTAGCCATAAGTAATTTTAATTGAATAATTAGAAATATTTCCCACTTCACAGCAACTTTTTCACATTCTCCTATTAATAAAAAAGGTAATTACATTTTTGTGCAGGCGGATCTTAGACCATGGATCGACGAATAATCCCCGGCAATTTACAACATAAACGTAGACTTGCCAAGTTTATAGACACAGCAAGTTTATTGGTTATGGTCAGGTACAAATTAAATCGTAAAAGTGTTCAACGACAAATTAAATCTAATTCCATCCAAGCTCGTTCATTAACGAAGCTATAAAAACGAGCCATTGACTAGAGTTAGTTAGCCTAGTTAGCTATTGTAGTCAATAAGGACACAGTTATGTTAACTAGGGACAACCCGTAAGTTATCCGTTACCTTATAATTGCTACATTGGCATTTACGATCCTCAAAGGTATTTAAAGTTCCTGGTAGTCTCGTGGTTGATATTACTTAAATAATTACTTCTACGCAACCATATATTATTTAAAATTGCATAGTTAAACGATTAAATGTAAAATAACGCCTACTCACGGCTTTGTCCTATGCAAAAATAAACATACCGCAATGTATTTATTCTTGTTCTTGTATGTTAACTGTCATAAAATATTAAAGATTGATCTATAGTATAGTATAGTTATTTAATTAATCTGTATGTAAATAAGTTGATCGAGGAACTCAGCAGCACTGGCATCGGATGTTCGATTGATGGTGTGTCTTATAATAATATCAGCTATGCGGACGATATGGTGCTGCTGAGTCCTTCGATTAGTGCTCTCAGGAAGTTGCTAAAGATATGTGAGTGCTATGCTGGGGCCCAAGGACTAAGGTACAATGCCAAGAAAAGCGAACTGTTAGTTTTCATGGCACAGAACAAGACGTATGAAGTGGTACCTCCAGTCTCGCTATGTGGTGCCACGCTAAACAGAGTCAAGCAGTTTAAGTACCTTGGTCATTGGGTCACTGAAGATGGCACAGATAACTGTGATATGGAGAGGGCGCGCAGGGCATTGGCCGTACGATGCAACATGCTGGCCCGCAGATTTGCAAAGTGCGACAGTAATGTCAAGTTGACCTTGTTTAGGGCATATTGCCAGGCTTTTTATACCTGCAGTCTGTGGACCAGATACACGCAGAAAGCGTTTAATGCCCTGCGTGTCCAGTACAACAATGCTTTTAGGATATTGCTTTCGCTGCCTCGTTTCTGTAGTGCTTCTGGGATGTTCGCGGCAGCGCGCACGGATGACTTCTTTGCGATCATTCGTAAAAGATCCGCGTCGCTGCTGCGTCGGATGCGGGGTAGCGACAGCAGTCTTCTAGGCATTGTTGCCAGTAAGACTGAAGGCCAACTGATGGCGCACCTGTCCGCAGTGCATGTACTGTCACCAGGTATCGCCAGTAGGTGGCGGAATGGTGTCGACGCAAGTTGCATCCCACACCAAAGGCCCATCCAATTTCCATGGCAAGTTATAATTTTGATCAACGTCTTCTTCTTCATGGTCGTCTTCCGACCGCTGTAATATTTCAAAGTCCTCATCTTTACCGTCGTTAAACCTTTTCTAATATTAGACTTCTATGGAGCTTATTTGATAGATCTAGTGTCTATTCTGTGTTACACATTCAGGCTAGTTCTTTTCAGGTTGCGGGTCGTTCGGGTCCTCTTTCTAGCCCTACAGAGATACTTTGCTGCCATTCAAGTTTTTCTCCTCTCCTAGAGAGGAGGCCTGAGTGAGTCCCTGCAGTGGGAACATTATAGGCTGATGATGATGATTTAAGTTTTTTGTATGTCATGCCTACTATGTACCTACCTACAAAAAACTTGAATAGTCCGGGGTACGGGAGCCGGAAGATCCTAAACGAGAACTGTCTGAACAGCCGCTTACTGATATTCATTACGCAGTAGAGCATACGACACCAGAAAAAACAAATACCAACACTTAAAGTGCTTATTAATGAGGTGGTATTTCGCACTCCATTGGATTTGCGACAGTTATTACACATTAAACTCTTAAATATAATAATAGCTGTCGCTTCCTCGTATCTGAAGGTTCTATGTTAACCACACCATGGACTTAGCGACCCCGCTATTCACCAGAGAATTGGTGCGGGCAGCGACGGCCGGCCTGAGGAAAATGTCCATATAAATCGTTGCACATTTTATGACGGCTGACACGCGAGGAGGCGCGCGCGCACACTATGTTCCTTTACTAGCCTATTATTTTATTGACTACACGTATTTTTGTTACAAGTGTCCTATTTATGTGACAAAATGTTTGTGTGGTTATTATTTCTGGTTTTAGTGTTGTGGTCGGTGAGGTTTTGGTATAAACGGAGACATATGAGGAAGTTGGCCTCGGCTTTACCGCCACCGACAGATGAGGTGCCTTTTATTGGAATGGCTCACACGCTGGTCGGGAATACTGAGGGTAAGTTTCAATAGGGATGATTCTTGACTAAAAAAAATCGGTGATTCGGTTTAGTCCGTCAGTTAGATTATCGAATAATATTGGGTAAGTAGTCTAAGTAGGTACATGATTTTTTTTGTTTTATTAAATAAATAAAAATTGACAAAGATTAACCGCGATGAAGATCGTGAGTGGGGACCTGTGTCGTCACTTTTCGGTAAAAAAATTACTGAAATGTGATGTCACACGAGTTTTCGAAACACTGTAAGTATCATTTCCATTTTTTGTTTACGTGAAAAAGGAAAAATATGTGTCCAATGTTTTTGGAAAATCTATCTGACGGACTAATTAGATTTTTTTGTTTTGTACCCTGTTAGTGCACAAGTTCAAATTAATGTGTTTAAACTTTTTAGCAAAGATAATTATAGTTGTGTAAAGTACAATTTAATAATAGTAATGTAGGAATTAAATTCGAGTTAGACGTATACCTACATTATACACCTAATTAAAAACTATCTTAGATAAGCTTATACAAATAGAAATTTGACTCTCTGTCTGAAATGAATATTTGTAACCCAGACAACAGCACTCTATATTTAAAAAAATATAAAAATGGTATGAAGTTTAATTTGGCTTCACTACTTAATATAAAACAAAGTCGCTTTCTCTGTCCCTATGTCCCTTTGTATGCTTAAATCTTTAAAACTACGCAACGGATTTTCATGCGGTTTTTTTTAATAGATTGAGTGATTCAAGAGGAAGGTTTTAATACCATTTTTGCACCCGCGCGAAGCCGGGGCGGGTCACTAGTTAATTATATACCACTATTTAACTTAACATCTCTTAGAACCCTCGTTGGATTATACAGAGGTGTCGCTGTAATACAACCACTTCATTGAAGCAGTTACCTATGTTTAAATCCCATATAATAAGGAGGAGAGAGTCTATTGGCGTCCGGGCGAGCGTTTCGAGGGTCTGTCTCTTATCAATTATGACCTTCAAAAAGACCGAATAAAGGAGATTAATTCGATTTATAATTCGCCTATGTACCACGTCTGTGCATGAAGTTTAAATGAATAAATAAATAAAGTGTGGTCCCTCAGTTCTCACAGACGATTAGCCAGATCTCGGAAAGTATAATGTAAAGTAAATAAGGTTTTGTGAATACAGACATTTAGTAAAGAATTTGGAAATATATATATTTACTAAATAACAGACCACAAAGCATTGAAGATAAAAAAAATATAACGACTGAACTGTGGTCCCTCATTCCACATAACAATTAACAAAGATCAATATTTTAGTGAATATTACTGAATAAAATTAATAAAACCGTTCTTTTTCTACATATAGTTTTAGTTAAAGTCTTAAAACACTTTGTAAAAAAAATGGAGCTTAAAAAATCGAAAATTTTGAAGATAGCGATGATGTTAATTGACTGCCTCATTGGTCTAGTGGTCGCAAACAGTGCGACTGCGGTGCATGAGGTCCTGAGTTCGATTCCTAGGTTAGGCAAAGTGCGATTGCGTTTTTCCATCATCACCAAAACAAACAATATTTAAAGTAAATCTCTTTTTTTTTTTCAAGAACGAAATTGAGCTTCGCCGTTCGATATTTAAAATTGATGACTATTAAGCCTTCCCCACACAGGCGCGTTTTCGCTCCTGTGTCGTTATTACTTATTACTTATTGCCAGTATGATGGTTAGATGTACGCGAACTTTTTGAAAGAGTGAAGTGTTTTTTTTAAATTACTTACCGCCCTAGGGCTTTTCTTGCTACATTTTTACCCTAGAGCGCTAATTGCTCACCTACAAGCCCCATTTGGGGGTAATAAGGACCTACTTACCGAATATGAGAGATGTAAAATAAATAAAATAGGACCTTCAGCAAACTGCCGAGCAGCTAGTACAATCAATCAATCAATCAATTTATTTCTTTGCAAATGTGACTGTTCCTAAATTACCCCAGGCTGATAAAATTTTCGTTTTTCCTAAAATCATAGTAATATTAGTATTTTCAATCGGTTTCCCCAATGGGGAAAGGGCGAGCTCCTTTTCCACCGCTCAGCCCTGTGAGGCTCGACCTTCTGAATGGATACCTCCCCACCATACTAATAGAAATCAATTCCTTAACATAAATAGGTCCAATGCCTCGTATCATTATAAGATCAAGGAAAGGATCGAAAGATATTATAGTCTATCAGACAAAGGAATTCATAGTTATTGAAATATATTGAAAGTGGTTTCAAACAGTTAATGATTGAGAGATGCCAAATATATTAGTATTGCAACCAATAGTTCATGTAAATAACCCTTACGCTAGCGTAATGGTAATTGATCAGTCGTGACTCACACGATACTTCACATCTGCACCTGAAGCACTCAGAGCGACACTTCCATAAGTGACGTAAGCAACTTTTCAGCGGCAATGCGTCGGCATCATGCTCCTAGTGAACATTGTCCCTAGCAGTCCTTTCGAACTGGTGAACGTGACAGGGCGGCTTTTCAGCGGCAGAATGTCGGTCATCATGCTATCAGTAGACATGGTCCCTAACAGTCATCAGACTGGGTATAAAATAGATATGGTATCAAACCATCCCCATCCCTCCCCATGTATAGTGTGCACTTTTCGTACAACTAGCGCATCTGCAAGACACGTGTTTGTCAAAGCCTGACCGAATCATTTGTCAAAGTTATAGAACATTTATTTTAGAATCACTATATGGTTGGTCGTATTGGGGCTGAGAATCAAAACTCAAAAGGCAAATTGGCTGTATCGTTGATTAGAGCTAATGAATACATAATTCAAGAATTATCAGATAATAGAGTTGATATAATCAAAACTCAGAATCATTTTGCAATAGAGTTGGAGATCAACTCTATTGGAACCCTACAGACAGTCCCAAAATCGCCCACCCGTCACCACTTCCTAGTGTTGGAACTGAGGAGAAGAAGTGGCGCAACAAACTCCCCAGCAACACGTTTCTGTCTGTTCAGTTGGAAGAACTTTAATTACTCCATCAGCCTAGGATAATTATTGTAATAAGGAACTCACCCAGTCACTCACCAACACACACACATAATAATCGTGAATTATTCTAAACAGGGCTTTGAACCAAACTACATTTAACTTATTCAATCACTATCGCACTCTCGCGATCACACGCTAGGACATAGCCTCTCCATATTAACTAAGTCTCCTAAATTGGCTTTAATCGCTCATATCGACCGGTCACTCTCGCGGTATCGAACCGACTGCCTTACCGTCATCCATCTCCAAAACCACCACGCTGCACACCCGCGCTGCACACACGGCTTGCATCGCATACTTCCCACGTGTTTAAACGAAACTTCTCAATTGTTTTAAGGGTCTCTTTAGGTAGACTGACCCGGCGTTTATTGCAAACAGATGTGGGTATGCTCTTGTGCTCTCTTAGAAATCGTATAATTTTTTATCGTTTCTTAAGAGTTATTTGAAACTACATTTGGCTTGTCAGCCTATACAAGTGTCTAGTCCGTTTCCCATTAAACCAAGGATTTATTATGCCTTTCTAAGGAGTCGAATATTACTTTAGAATTCAAAACTAGAAAGTTCGTTTTGTTATTAATTACGGTCAGGCCATCGGGCCATAAAATATAAATGCAATGTGTTTGAAAATTGCCCGATACCTCGTGGTGATTTTAAAACCAGAATCAAGATCAGAATATAAATTCCTTAATAATTAAGAGTACGTGACAGACAGTCACACAAACATGGGTAATGTACATAGATGTTATTTTTTTACAATAAAGTTCTCCTATTTTGGCTTATTCCACTTTTCCCCCCTGAGAAAATCCCCCTCAGGGGGGAAAACTGGACTCGGATGTAAGACATGTCCAGAAAGTCCCCTTGGCATTTTGAGTTATTCCAGAAATCCCCCCCGAGAGAATACTTTGGGGTGGAAAACTGAACTCGAATGTAAAATCATTCCGAAAATCCCCCTTATTATTTTGAGTTATTCCACTTTTCCCCCTTATGGTTACATTTTCAAACGGCATTGGCGAGGACAAGTAGGAGATGAGAAAAAAAGGATAGTAAAGTCCCACAAACTACCAGGACATCAGAAGTAGGCAGGAGGTATTGAAAACTGGAATGAAAGTTTAAAAAAAAAGCATAGATGCTAAAGTCCCACCACAAACTACCAGGAGATCAGAAGTAGGAAAGAGGTATTGAAAACTGGAATGATTTTTTTAAAAAAAAAGCATATTATGGTAAAGTCCCACAAACTACCAGGACATCAGAAGTAGGCAGGAGGAATTGAAAACTGGAATGAAAGTTGAAAAAAAAAAGCATGGGTGGTAAAGTCCCACAAACTACCAGGAGATCAGAAGTAGGAAGGAGGTATTGAAAACTGGAATGTTTTTTTATTAAACAGGATTTAATAAAAAAAATATTTAGTTTTTTTTGCCACCACAGAACAGAAAAAACAGGTTTGCCACCGACTTCAGAAGCTGATTTTTCTTTTAAAGTCATTTTTTTTTAAATATTATTATTTTAAATGATCAATGAACTTTCCTTCATACTTTCCAGGCTTAGGACTGTCTACTAGACGGTAAAATTAGATAAATAAAATATGTTATTATTATTAGTAACTTTGGGTCATTTCTTTTTTGTGTCATTTAAATGTCACGTAAATATCACGGGGGCAGCATAAGGGTGTAAAATTTTGGTCATTTTTTGCCTAGGACGCTTCGTATTCGAGATATTTCAATTTCTTTTTTTAATAATAATAATTTTGAACGCCCGTAACACGAAATCGGTGCATCGTAGGACCATAATAATATATGCTTCTCAAAACCTAAACTCTTTAAAAAAACTGGCCAAGTGCAAATCGGACTTGCACATGAAGGGTTCCTTCCGTACCATGACTTCTTACAGGTTTTCCTGTAATCTATACGTGTTGAACAAATTTCTGCAATTTTTACATAATTTGAGGGTTAGTATCCAAATCAAAAACCCGTTGCGTAGTTTTAAAAATCTAAGCTTACATAGGGATATAGACAGCGGGAAGCGACTTTGTGTTATGTAGTTATAGTGATACCGATGTCTATAGTTCCTATAGGTGTATTAAAATCAAGGTTTTGAATCAACACAAAGTAAACTATAACATAACATAACGTTAACTTAATAATAAAGTTATATTATGATTTTTAATATAATAAAAGAAAAACATTTCATTAGACTATAATTCACCCAAAGTGAAATGCTCGGAGTTTCCTTGCGTGATCGAATCAGAAATGAGGACATCCGCATGAGAACCAAGGTTACCGACGTAGCCCGAAGAATCGCCAGACTTAAGTGGCAATGGGCAGGGCACATTGCTCGCAGAACGGATGGCCGATGGGGCCGAAAAGTTCTCGAATGGCGACCGCGAACCGGAAGACGTTGCGTTGGAAGGCCTCCCAATAGGTGGACCGATGACCTGGTCAAGGCTGCAGGAACCCGCTGGATGAGAGACGCACGGGACCGGTCAATGTGGCGACGCCTGGGGGAGGCCTATGTCCAGCAGTGGACGTCTGTCAGTGGATGATGATGAGACTATAATTAACATGTCTGCCAATTTCAGTATTCAAACTCCAATAAATATAAAACGATTATAACTTGCCTTTGCCCAGCAGTGGGACAATAAGGGTTAGTAAAAAAATAAAACTTGTGAATGGTCAAAAATGGGAGGCCTTTGCTCAGCAGTGGGACAACATAGGCTAGCTATAATAATATAATAATGGTCAAAAGAGTTTATGGGCCCCAGGGGGGATTTCTGGACGTTGTTTCTTTTCGATTCCACTTTTCCCCCCTAGGGGGGATTTTCAAGGGGGATTTGTAGACTTGTTTTTTTTTTGGAGTCCGCTTTTCCCCCTTAGGGGGGATTTGTGGAATAATATTTTTTTCGATTCCACTTTTCCCCCCTAAGGGGGATTTTCAGGGGGGATTTGTAGACTTTATTTTTTGGATTCCACTTTTCCCCCTCAAGGGGGATTTTCAGGGGGGATTTGTGGAATAAGCCCATATTTGGCTCATATTTTACCTTCACATAGGCATGCAAATATTAGGTTTACAAGTTATATAATATTGGAAATAAGTGGCATGGCAATGGAATTACATACAATAAAAATATAAAAATGTCAACTTGGCCAAAGTAAAACAGAATTAAAATATTATTAATAATGTCACGGAAACGGATATAAATATGCCAATGAAACAATAAGTAATTCAATGAGTCAGTAGTCAGTTAAATACAAAAAAATAAAAAATAATAAATAAGTAGACAATGTCAATCTGGTCAAAGTAATACAAATTTAAAATATTTCATGTCAAATGGAATAAAATGTGCCAACTAGAATAACAATAATTATGTCAATTAGATTATCTACTAAAGATTTATAAATCAGTCAACAACAGTGGCGTAACCGTAAGTTTATCAAACAGTCGGTCAACATCAAACCACATCAGTAAAATCTTTTTCAGCTAGAAATTCTGAGACACTATAATAAGTTTTTTGCAAAAGAAAATTATTAAGATGCCGCTTGAATGCCTTACTGTCCAGCTCCTTCCAAGATTTAGGTATTTTATTAAATATAGTCGGCGCCATACAGACGATACTTTTGCGCATGAGTGCCGTTTTTGCAGGATAAACTCTCAGAATTGTCATATCCCGTCTGTTACGCGGTACCACGTCCTGTAGACGCGGAAACAAATTGGGGTTTGTTTTAACAAACATTGCGACTTCGAGTATGTACAAACAAGGGAGAGTCAATAGATTGTACCTTTTAAAATATGGCTTACATGTATCGATCGGTTTTAGCCCAAACATAGATCTAATGCATCATGTACCCGACGATGATTTTCATAATTATTATACATGTGGATGTATCGCTTATATTAAGACACGACCTAATCTTTGTTATTACGGCTTTCAGTTATCATGAAACAACTGCAAAAATTAAGCTATGAAAGCATGCAAAATGATGGCATTATTAGAGCTTGGATGGGACACATACTTTTCTTTGGTAAGTATTCATTTAAGGTAATAAATACGTTAAGTAAGGGAAGTTAATTTATTAAACAATTTGACTGCAATTCAACTCGAAATAAATCCACATGTAAAAATCAGAATAAATACTTTAAAAATACTTTAAGCTTAAAAAATAATTTCCTTCCTTTTGCAGAATACGGATCATAAACTAAGTCTTTCCCTTTTGAAAATAAAAGATGTGTTATGAAAACTAGGTTGGAACGTAGTTCTAATTATTTATATTAATAATTATTATTATTATATATTCTCAAAATGGTTAGACTATCCTAGGTAATCGGGAAATGCCTCAAAAATCGCTGCAAAACATGTTCATTTTTGGTGTAGTTTTCAATTGTTACCTACATATTTTTCGATCTCCTTCCGAAAACAAATCAGAACGATCGTCGAAGAACTTCGTTTCGGAAACCTAGAAATAAAACTTTATTTTCACACCACCTGCTCAAAAATGTCAAATTATATAAGTCAGTAGTGGCCGGGGGAACAGCCGGTCAATAATGTTGTACTGGATTTCATTATGACCCGCTGGTCAATAATGTGATTTGAATTTGGAATCTCACATGCTCAGCTAAATTGGCATTATATTAGTACTAACAAACACCCTTTGGTGCCAGAAAGAGGAAAGCTATTCTCGATACCCTTAATAAGCGTGGATTACATTCTCGATTTCCTACAAAATCATAACTAGTAATTGGCTGTAACATTAGTTAACTTATTAATATGTAAAACATTAATAATATTATGTAAGTGCTTAAAACTAACTAGTTCTAAATATGTTATCCTTACTGTTTGTTTATTTAATAAATACTTTGTTTTTCGTACTATGGCTATTATTTTCTCACAGTAGGTGTAAAAAGTAGAGTATCATCCTCTGGGCTAAAGGTGTCTTTGCCTTGGGCTAGCTTGAATCCCTCGCTGCATTCAGGATTATCGTATTATCTCCCTCGCTTCGCTCGCTCGCTGCGCTCGGCAGTTAAATCCCGAATCCTTCATTGCGCTCGAGATTCAATATGACGCTCGTGACATAGGTGCATAATCTACTATTATCTTCCTATGTGTTTAAAAGATTTCTACAAATGACAGGGTAAGTAGGACGCCTCATCATCATCTGCCTAGCCTTTTTCCAACTATATTGAGGTCAGTTTCCAGTCTAACCAGATGCAGCTGAATACCAGTATTTTACATGGAGCAATCTGCCTGTTTGCCCTCCATAACCCAGTTAATACTGGGTAATACGATGCTCTTTGGTAAGACTGGTTATCCGATAACTAATTAAAATGTCATCTTTGTGCAGTTGCAGTGGACCCAGTCGACCTTGAGATGGTTTTAAAGACATGCCTGGAAAAAGACGACCTCCACAGGTTCATTAGGAAAGTTATAGGAAATGGAGGAATATTTGCACCAGGTGAGAATAAAGTTTTTTTTGGCACTGGCTACTAAGGGGTAAATTGAAACTGATCCTAAATAGAGAAAAGGGATAGGTATGTCCTGACAGAAAAAAAATCTGTTCAGTCCGTTAGTTAAGTTATCGAAAAATATTGGAAACGTGTTTTTTGTTTTATCAAATTCATTAAAAATGAAACGCTACAAAGTGTAAGATCGATAATATTTACGATACGATGCCAGTCTAGACATTGTCTAGGTTTGCTATACGAGACACCGTTATTAGGTGGCGCTAAGAGTCTCTTACACTTCCCAAATCTGCGTCGGAGCATCACAAAAAAGCGTATACCTAACAAACTCATCGTCGCCGTCGTAAGCCTAGCCATTTCCCCAACTACGTTGGGGTTGGCTTAACCGGATACTGCTGAATACATAACAAAGTATTATTCGCAAATACTTGCTTTTGTGACTTAAAAGTGAGTCCCATTTTCGATGTTGAGATGATGAATTTACACTTGGATAACACTTGGTTCAAACCATTTATCACCAAGATCTAGGGTTTGTCCTTCGCCACACCATAATTATATAGTTTATAATGTGTGAAAGCGACTTTGTACATAATAGGCATTTATGAAACCTGACTGAAATGTCAATAGCCATAATAGTAACAATATCAATGTTAATGAGCCCATACGTCTTCAAGTCACGTCTGCATCCAAATGTGCCACCTAAAGAACAAATGCGAGGGTATTCGTAATAATTCGATGGAAGAACAATAAGGAAAATAATATTAGCAGTGATACGCATGCAGTATTATCAGAATATTTCGTAAGTGAGCCGAACAGGACATAAAAAAGTCAACAACAAGGTAAATCGGGCTGTGTTGTAAACGTGTGATGTGTCAATAATTCATGACGATTATCTGGGAAAATCGCAGATGTTGGTGACACAATTTTATTGTGGCAAAGCTTCTATTCTAGAACTTTATTCATACTATTCCTACATAAATTTGAGAAAAAGAACTAGGGTTTCTATAAGAAAACTTTTAACAATTTATGGTTTTTAACAATTTAATAATTTCTTTTTTTATTTCGCGCGTAGGAAGGTCGCAGAAACAAGCTGTAGATTTGTAGAGCCGCACCTCATTAGCGCTCATTCCTATAATTATAGTCGTGGCAAGCTGGTTTTAAAATGACTTAAAAAGTTTGGTTAATTATAGTTCTCATACAACAATAGCACCTTGTGCTTTGTACTGACAGCTAAATAAGCGAGTTATGTCTGATTAAACATGAAATTTCACCTGAAATAGAATCGGTACGGTGAATCATAAATTTTGTTATGTAACACTACAATGCCAAATCAAATCTTTCGAAATTTTTGATGGGTATGAACATTTGAACAACACGGGGCGCCGCGGGTATGACTTTTATAATTATTGTACTCTACTACTAACAAGTTAAATAGGTAGGTTGTGCATTGTCCCGTTCTACATTTCCATACCAGTGATGCAATACTTCATTTGGCAAGATTTATATGCACGCGTGTCTCAGATAAAATGGTACGATTCCATTAAAAATAGTGCGCAAACATTGTTTATTTCGTTCTTGGATATGATGGTGAATGATCACTATGTTTTCCTTTACCTCTTTTGAGATCAATGCTCACCAGAATTGCAAATAAATGAAACGAAGTCCCTGACACGTATACAGATTATTCACTGAAATAATATTATCTTTTCTATACAGTTGCAATCTGGCGACGTCGACGAAAGATCCTAGTGCCCGCCTTCAGTCCTAAGATAGTCGAGACGTTTGTCCATGTCTTCTCTGAACAGAGTCAGAAACTGGTGAAGCAACTGACGAAGTCTGCCGGTAAAGGGAAGTTCAGCATCTGGCCGTTTCTTAGCACTTACACCCTCGATTCTGTGTGTGGTAAGTAAAATTCCCTATAGCATAAAAAACTTAGCAGTGATCGCATACTTTCACACTTTACTATTTATAAATTAACACTAGGTTTCCATTCAAATGGTATGTTTTATAGTAGGTGTCTCGTTATCATTCAATTCCTTATTATATCAATCGTGCAACATGTCTTCTTCTTCTTCCATACTTGTCTTTAAACTCGTCATCGCAACTGACACTTTTCTCTATCATCCTGTACACAGGACATCGAAAGTATCTCATCTGCTTTAAATATCGGGGTTCATTTGAATATTAAATTATGAAAAGAAAAAATGATGAAAATAGAATGAACCCCGCCTGCTTCCAAGTTTTGTTTAATTTAAAATGTGCTTGTTTTTTGCTTTTCATTTTTTTCAGTCGGGTTTTTTAGTTTTTTAACTACTTTTTTTATTCTAAGACGACGGTTTCCTCACGACGTTTTCCTTCACCGTTTTGAGAGCAGCGGTGATGAAATAAATTACAAAAAGTAATGTGCCTGCCTGGGTTCGAATCGACGACCCACTGTTCGTAAGTCGGGGCCGCCACCACTGGGCCACCGCTGCTCTACCACTGGGCCACCGCTGCTCTACTATCATTTATACTGTGGTCTTATTTTAGATTCAGCATGTATAACGCTAACGTTTATTTTTAACCCTCGAGGTCAAAACCGAAGGTAAATTCACCGTTGGTTATTTTCTAATTTTGGCAAGTAAATCGTTGAACTTTGTGCCTACGCGATTAAGATTGATGATAGTTTAAATTACCGTAGTTTATCATACAACAACTCAGTCTAGATCCATTTGTCTTGATAATTATTTCTACACGCAAACATGGCCATCGTTTAGGGTTAGGCAATTAGTGAATTATATGTTTTGTAAGTATAAAAGTATTTAAGGTTTGTTGTGAAAAAGATGTCGAGGGCCGAAGGAGTCGAGTGATAATTCTGTGGGAACTTATTTATTTGCCACCTGCGGCTAAAGCCAAATTCACGAAAACTGGTCAAGAGTATTCTTTACTAAGAAATAAGACCTTATCCAACTTTTTATTTATTAACAGAAACAGCAATAGGAGTAAAAATCAACGCACAAGAGAATCCAGACCAACCGTTCTTGAACGCAATGTGTCGCATCCTTAATCTGGTGTGCCAAAGGATCTTCCACCTGTGGCTGCAACCTGACTGGCTGTACCAGTGGTTCCCGCAGTACAAGAAACACCAGGAAGCTATAGCAGTCATGCATAACTTTACTGATAAGGTAATTATAAATTCAATCTCGGCTTGCGTTCGCCTATCCGCAGAATGGTCGATTCCTACAATAGGACTTTTGAACACATCGACATTAGTTTAGGTGCTACCCACCCATATGTTAACGAATTTATTCATTTACAGGTTATTGAAAAGAAGAGAGAAGAATTAAAACTAGAAAAATTATCTAGAACAGAGGTTGACCATGAATTTGGTAAGTCAAAATCAAAGCATTTATTCCAAGTAGGCCCGTTACACGTAGTTACTTTTGAAATGTCAGCAACATGGAAGGGGCCCGCAAGGGCCGACGCCCGTCGGGTCGGCGGATTGTCGAAAGAGATACCGTGGCCTCGGCACAAGGGCGAGCAAGAAACATGGGTGGTTTTTAGTCAGTAGAAGTCTGACACTTCTTTCCGCTCTGCCCAAGAGCGGGGAAGGGGTCATTTGATGATTTTCCACCCACCCGAAAAAAAAGGTTTAAAAACCTCTGAAACTATTCCGTACGGAAAATACGCGCTTTGGATGTGGTGTCCCAATGGGCAATAATTGTACTATACTATACAACTGAGTAATGTAGTTTGCCCATTCTAAAGCGTAGATCTCTATGGACAGAAAAGAGCAAGTACCTCGACAAGAAATAATCCTATATTAGCTTCGGCGGTTCATCCAAAATTGTTTTTTAATCAACTTATCTTTGCTTTTGCAGATTTACAATCATACAAGAAACAGTCCTTCCTAGACTTGTTAATCCATTTATCTGGTGGTGAGAATGGATATACCAATGTGGAGTTAAGAGAAGAAGTGTTGACCCTGGTTATAGCTGGGACAGACACCTCTGCAGTAGCCTTAGGGTATACACTACAGATGATGGCTAAATACCCGGAAATTCAGGACGAAGTGTATAAAGAGTAAGTGGTATTTTTACCCGACTGAAGGGGGTATGTGTTTATCCACCTATACAAGAGGCCGAGGCTAATCGGTTCCTACGTATTCAGAACATCATTTTGAACTCCAACATAGAAATATTCATCAGTAATTATTTGACTTCCAAAATGGAGGAGGTTCTCTATTCGTGTGTATGTCTGCTTCTTTTTTTCCTTTTTTTGTATGTTCACCGATATCTCCGTCAAAAGGCTATTTTCAAAATTCTTTTGCTATTCGAAACGGTATACGGTATGAAATAACTTGCGAAATGTAAGTGTACTAAAAAGCAAAATTAAAAATTTTGAAAAAACCCACGACTGTTAAAAATTAATTGAAAAAAGGATAAAATAACATAAAACACCCACCTTAATAAAACCCAAGAATGTCCGTCGGGGGCTGACATTAAATGAACTAGTTTTGCAATGTTCAGCTCCCGACGGACATTCTTGGGTTTATTTAAGGTGGGTGTTTTAATAAAAATTTTAATTTTGCTTTTTATTTTAAACTTTTTACTTTTATTTTTTTATCTAAGAACATGCACCAATCAAACCTTAACCCATAACTGAAAACTGAATCAAAATCGGACTTGTAGTTTTGGAGAAAACTGGCAACTTTGATTTGCACAAAAAATGTTTGCTGCAGCGCCCCCTGGTGAGTTGTCACCGTAACACCTATCTAAGAACATGCACCAATCAAACCCGAACCCATAACTGAAAACTGCATCAAAATCGGACTTGTAGTTTTGGAGAAAAATGGCAACATGTATTTGCACAAACACACAAACGAACAAACAAACAAACAAACAACCTCTCACCCCAAACGCATATACCGTCTCCGTTCCGTCGTGGGTAAAAATACACCTTTGCCTATGGCCGGTTGTTACTTTTATTCATTTTTAGTTTTTTAGTTTTTTTATTTAAGATACATAATTTATGACTGATTGTTCTCGTTTTTTGTGTTGGTATCTTACTTAGATTCATCGTAAGCTCGATTAAGTACAAGATAACATAAGACAAACAATGTCGTGTAATTAAAAATTATGTATGGACAAGAACTATCAACACTTAATATGTGTAGTTCGTTGTTATGTAACTTAACATAATTATGTTGGGAACAGGTTTTAATTGTTTTGAAGATTTTTTGAAGCTCAGAGGCCCTTCAGAAAACCAGAAGTCTTCTTAAATAAAATTTGTTTAGTTTTACATGGTGATTTTCCAATGTTGGCTATAGGTTAATACTGTAAAGGCATGTAGATTACTCATGAAAGTGAAAATCTTTTACTATAGAACCCCTTATTATGAATTAGACTTTTTGTCATGTTACACGACCAATAATAATGTATAGAGCTGCTGACAGTTTTCACGATTTTACGGTCGATTCCATAGTAAAATATTTTCATTGGCTTAAGTATTACAATCATACCCTTAAAGTATTGCTCAGGGGTCCTTTTTTGCTCTTTGTTACAGACTCTGCGAGGTATTCGAGGACGATCGTATGTTAGTAAAAGAAGATTTAGTAAAGTTAAAGTATTTGGAGAGAGTAGTCAAGGAGACTATGCGCTTGTTCCCGCCAGTGCCGCTAATTATTAGGAAAGTCTTAGAAGATATTACATTGCGTAAGTATTTTGTATGGACATAAATATCTTTTTAAAATTTATAACCGGATGCAATAATTGAATACTGGCTCCATGTGGAATACTGGTAAGTATTCCACATGGAGCCACTGCCGATCTAACCTCCACAACCCATTTAGTTAAGGATAATATAATACCTATGATACAATTTTATGGTTTAAAAGAATAAAACATCATTTAAAGCGACGCCATTCTCATATTGTGATTTCTCGTATTTTTCTCAGCAACTCTTTTATTTTTACGTATCATAGGGAAAAAAACGTATCCTCCATCTTTAGAAGTCCACCATATTGTATTTAGAATCATCATCATCATCAGCCATAAGACGTACACTGCTGGACAAAGGCGTCCCCCATAGAACGCCATAACGAACGGCAACCTGCCGATTGCATCCACCGGTTGCCTGCGACTCTCACGATGTCGTCGGTCCACCTGGTGGGAGGCCTACCAACGCTGCATCTTCCGATTCGTGGTCGCCACTCGAGAACTTTTGTTCCCCATCGGTTGTCGGATCTTCGAGCTTTGTGGCCTGCCCATTGCCACTTCAACTTGCATATTCTGATAGCTATGTCGGTGACCCTGGTTCTTTGGCGAATTTCCTCATTTCGGATTTTGTCCTACATAGAAAATCCGAGCATAGCTCTCTCCATGGCTCGTTGCGTGACTCTGAGCTTCTCTAAGAGGCAAGCAGTTAAGGACCCGACCGTCCCAGTCCAAGAGCTTGGAAACATCCTATAATGCGTTCATGAACAGTTTCGGAGAAATAACGTCTCCCTGTCTGGCGCCTCTTTGGCGCCTCTTTGCAATGGGATTGGTTTCGTGCTCTCGTCCTGTAATCGGATCGACTAATGCCCGGTTTCTGAGACTGTAACGCCGCCCAGGTTGCGATTGAATCGAAGGCTTTTTCATAGTCCACAAACGCCAATATTCATTCGCCATATTGTATTTAGAATGACGTCACTTATTTAACAATGCATTGTCATACAAACTAAACGCTGAATCGAGAAGAAGGTAACAAAGCAACAGACTATGGTGATACTAACATCAAAAATTTTCTACAGCATCCGGTCGCGTGCTGCCTGCTGGTTCGGGCGTGGCCTGCTCAATATGGGGAGTCCACCGTGACCCCAAGTACTGGGGTCCAGACGCCGAGGAATTCGACCCTGACAGGTTCTTGCCCGAAAGATTCAACTTGAAACATCCTTGCAGTTACATGCCTTTTAGTAATGGACCTAGGAACTGCCTCGGTAAGTAACTTAGTTTAAGTATTGGTACCGTTCATAAAATCATAGAGTAGGTTAGCTGATTAGAAATAATAATATGAACCCTGTAAGATAATAAGGTACACGCGGAGAGCACACAACAGACAGGCGGCTGGGCAATGGTAGTAGGGCACTGTAGGTATTTATTTACAAGTTAGATGAGAAACATACACTGACCACATTTCAGCCGGTTCCGAGTTCTTCGCATATGACCTCATATGCAAAGTACTCGGAACCGGCTTGTGGTTTTGGCCCGATGTAGGTATAAACGCAGGTGGAGGAAACTCGGTATGATAAGTATGGGTCACCAATCTACAGAAAAACCTAGACAAGCGTGGCTTAACGTAAATATTGTCCCTAGTGGCCGTTAATAACTAGACACGAGTTCCACTATGTTAGAGACTATTATATTATTTTCTGCAAATTAAAATCATATTATATATAAGTTAAAACATTTAATTAAGTTCTGAGAAACAATTAAACGCTTGTTTGCACATGTGCATCTTTTATTGAGCTGATTGACATAAAAAGTGGCATATTGCTTCGTATGTGTTTCTTAGAGATCGTCAACCTTTTTAGTCATTTGAAAACATTATGGTGACTGTAACCATCTATACTCCACAATTAAGTAAAAATATTTATAACGCTCAGTCATTTGCACTGAATAGCTAAACTGAATTGGGTTTTAATTACGTTAATGAAAAACAATGTGACTACTGCAGTTTTGTGAAAAAGTCCCGTATCGCAAAATAAAATACTAAGTTTAACGGTTTTAACTAACTTTCTATTCGTTTAAATTTCTTTTAATGTTCCATTAAGGCATTTTTTCAGAATTTTCCTCTTACTTTAGACATCTGAGGGGAGAGGAGCACAACTTTTACGACTTTGACTCTATTATATGTATATTACAACTATTTGTCTGCGTGTTGTCTATCTGTCATATAAATATTGTACCGCTTCAACTCCTATGGCCTTCCGTAAAGCAGCAACCACACTGGTTGCCGCTGCCGTCTTGAATGTTGAGCACCACTGATCAATATAGATCTCAATCGTAATGATAATTACTTCCAGTTACCAAGTAATTGTTATTTGTTATGTATTTATGCATCTATAAGTGCACGTGCCTGCATTTTATTTATATAAAAACTGGCCAAGTGCAAGTCGGACTCGCACATGAAGGGTTCCGTACCTAAACGGTATGCTATAATTTATACAATTTCTTCTACGGGCCAATGAAACTTGACCTCTGGATTGTATAGGCGCTCATACGATTCAGGGACCAAATTATATTGGTTAACTGCTGTTTCCATCTGTTGTTTCCATCCAAGTTCAAAATAATTTTCCTAGAAAGTCCTTATAAAGTTCTACTTTTCAGATTTTTTTTCATATTTTCTAAACTTATGGTTTAAAAGTTAGAAAAAACAATGCGTCCCCCCCGGACGCATTGTTTTTTACTTTTGGAGCGATTATTTCCGAAATTATTGACATTATCAAAAAATGATTTTAGTAAACCCCTATTCATTTTTAAATACCTTTTCAACAATATATCACACGTTAGGGTTGAAATTAAAAAAAAAATCACTTCCCACTTTACATATAGGGGGGCTACCCTAATAAAACATTTTTTTCGAATTTTTATTTCACCACTTTGTTGGCGTGACTGATACACATATTGGTACCAAGTTTCAGCTTTCTAGTGCTAACGGTCACAGAGATTAAGCGAGGACGGACAGACGGACAGACGGACAGACGGACAGACAGACATGGCGAAACTATAAGGGTTCCTAGTTGACTACGGAACCCTAAAAAGGGAATTTCCCTTCTTTATGTCTGCGGTTTTGTACCTTTTAGATACATCCGGAAATACCTGCCTGTTATATGTTGTAGATAGATTTAGCACTGATGACACGGAAAGGTGCATGCTCATCATCATCAGCCTATAATGTTCCCACTTCAGGGACTCAGGCCTCTTCTCTAGGAGAGGGATGGGCTATATTACACCACGCGTGCTCTATATGGGATGGTTGTTGTCACAAGTCTTCGATTTCTTTCATGCCGGTTTCCTCACGATGTTTTCGTTCGCCGTTTTGAGAGCAGTGGTGATAAAATAAATCATCATTTCAGCCAAAAGACGTCCACTGCTGGACATAGGCCTCCATAAAATAAATGACACAAAGTAATACACGCCTGCCTGGGTTCGAACCCACGACTAACTATTCGTAAGTCGGGACCGCAACCACAATTTACCAAAATAAATTATGCATATTAGGTATATACAATATTGATTGACTTAACATTGTTAGGTAATTGGTAGACAATACCAAAATAATTATGAAAAGGTGATAAGATGGAAAACAGCCTAGAATATATTATTATGATGATATGGATGTTAGTGAGATAGCTGATCAGCATGAAAATGAAAGCGAAAAATATTCCTACTAAAGTCTTACCTAATTCTCTTGTCTACAGGTTACCAATACGCGTTGATGTCAGTCAAAACAGCGTTGTCAACGATGCTGCGACATTATAAAGTAGTAGAAGACAGAGAAGATGGTCCTATACCTAAAATTAGAGTCAAAATTGACATAATGATGAAGGCTGTGGACGGATATCAAGTGGCTTTGGAAAGAAGAGACAAAGTCCCAACGTGACATCACTAAAAAGTGCGGGAAAAATAACAACTTGACTTTTTCATTCGCTTTTTTTTGTACCTGCCTACTATCTAGGAAATAATTATTGGCTTTTTATTCGTATTGCGTTATAGTATATACAGCCAGATTTACATGGAAGTATTATTTAAGATTAAAATAAAATAATTTTAATATTTTTGTCGGTTTTTTATTGAACAAAACTATTTTATGATGAAAATTTTCGGACTATACCTATTATATTTCTGAACTAGCTATTTAAATCCCTGGTTCGTTGTCACTAGTACCATTGACAGTTCCATGATGGAACTACTGAATGTTTTTTTTTATCACTAGTTCCATTTTATAAAAAACTGAAAATAGTGGAACTAATGTTGATTTTTTTATCATTAGTTCCATTATAAACGAATCTGAAAATAATGGAACTAATGTTGAATTTGTTATCATTAGTTCCATTATGAACGAATCTGAAAATAATGGAACTAATGTTGAATTTTTTATCATTAGTTCCATTTTAAAAGTATCTGAAAATAATGGAACTAGGTAATGTTGGATTTTATTATCAGTAGTTGCACATTATTATTTTAGGCACTTGTGAAAGGGGATAGAACCGATGTGGCATATCAACCTGGCCGTCATTTTATTTTTTTTTTCGAAATCGCGGCCCACATTGAAAGTGGTATGTATGGATGGATAGAGGACATTTTTGTAATGTAATGAAATTAGACCCCTAGAATTAATGTAATGTAATTAGACCCCTGAAGCACCGTCATACTGGTACAAATGACCTAATAATTTGTGTCACCATCTTTCGTGATCACAGATAGCCTAGACCCAGCCCAGGGCGGGGTGGTCATGACACCCTAGGTAATGACTGGCAACAGAATAATGTTCCCACTGCAGGGACTCAGGCCTCCTCTCTAGGAGAGGGATGGACTATAATCCACCACGCGGGCGAAAAAGTCTAAGTCTATTTTTAATGATTGTCTTTATCCTTGCACTCAATTGTCGATCTTTACCTTCAAATATCTCGGTAACGTGACACTTTAGGTACCACGTTACTGGACATTTTTGTTCGTCTATATGTCCTTTATCCATACATACCACTTTCAATGTGGGCCGCGATTTCGAAAAAAAAACAAAATGACGGCCAGGTTGATATGCCACATCGGTTCTATTCCCTTTCACAAGTGCCTAAAATAAGAATGTGGAACTACTGATAATAAAATCCAACATTACCTAGTTCCATTATTTTCAGATACTTTTAAAATGGAACTAATGATAAAAAATTCAACATTAGTTCCATTATTTTCAGATTCGTTCATAATGGAACTAATGATAACAAATTCAACATTAGTTCCATTATTTTCAGATTCGTTTATAATGGAACTAATGATAAAAAAATCAACATTAGTTCCACTATTTTCAGTTTTTTATAAAATGGAACTAGTGATAAAAAAAAACATTCAGTAGTTCCATCATGGAACTGTCAATGGTACTAGTGACAACGAACCAAATCCCTGGTTTAGGGGTTGAATTTCGAAAAATCCTTCCTTATTCCTTTGTCTACATTATAAAGGGAACCTCTGTGCAAAATTTCAGCTTTCTAGGTCCAAGGATTTGGGCTGGGCGTTGATGAGTCAGTCAGTCAGGACTTCTCTCTTTATTTATATAGATTATGCTGAATAGTTTTCATGAATTGATTTGAGCAATCATAAACATTAATTTTATGCAAGAACTCAAGAAGTTTCTTGCAAGGGCGGATCCAGGATGGTCACATGGTGTCTAGTCAACAAGTGCTTTTTGGTTAAAAAAAAATCCTACACCTTCCAAAAATATGAAGGGGGTGTCATTCTTTTCGGAATAGCGTGTATGTTTAATCAAGAGCCGCTTTGCAAAATAATAATTATTCGGAACAAATAATTAACACAGCTCCGGATGTAAATCCGAGTCGTTGGTATATCCATGTATAATTGTATACGCTGTTGTTATTTTGTCAATAGCACGCCAAACTCCTGAAAGAAACTTAGTATGGCCAAGTTCAAGATGTCCCTAAGTCCTTTTTCTTAGGTTACAGAAAATTTATATTCGATAATATACTAAGGCACCGTCGTAGCGGTATTTGAGATTAGTGCAAGTTTTACATAAAACGATGCACAGTATCCTGTTAGAGGGCATTGTATACTTCCCGTTAATTTCCAGCTAATCACAGCTCTTGGCGTGTTCGCTCATAGCGAACCTCATAGAAGTCTTTTACCAAAAGACCTTGAATGATGGGCATCGACTCTACTAAATAATGCAAGTTTAATTTATATGAAAACTTGCACTATTATTCGGCATGTGATGATGCACAGCATCCTGTGAGAAACGTGTTTATAACTCCTGGTGACCAAATCGACGCAATGTGAGAATATGATAATATTTGACAATGAGGATAAAATTAAAATGCACACCACATATTATGGAGGGATTTCAAAAGTTTTGGAAGTACACCAAGATAAGTACATCAAGATCCCGGTGAGTGTTGAGGGTAGGAGGTAGCCCCTTTAAATTGCTGAATGATTTAAGGGTCATTTTAGGTAGTGTCTCTCCTAGGATGTGTACAGCAGGTGATGCCGTGGTTGCAGTTTGTGAGCGGTTCAGATTTAAAGCGAAAGAAGTCGCCCATAGTATCCAAAATATGACTAGAGGTATGTCTCCAGGACATGACCTCAGCATCGAGCACTCAAGTTTGCAGGTGTTCATATTTACCTAGGGAGCTTATGAAGACCACTGTTATAGCAATACTTAAAAACAAGACGGGTGATGCCTCTGACAGGGACAACTACAGACTTATCACATTTGCTACAGTGATCGCCAAGGTGCTGGATGGTTTGCTTGACAGTCAGCTAAGTGAGCATATAGATCTTCACAAAGCTGCTGCGGGATAAGCTCCAAGGGGAAACCAGTAGGTAAGTATATAATTTAGACGGCAACCAGATCAATAATGTTAGGTGGGCGGGTTCATGTGTGTGGAGTGAGACAGGGAGGCCTGACTTCACCACAACTCTTCAACCTGTACTGTTATTGTTCAGACTGATAGATGAGCTCAGCAGGGCTGGTGTCAGCTGTTCAGTGGATGGTGCTGCTGAGCCCATCTTTCACAGCTCTTAACTACATCATACCTCACATGGCCTCAGGTATAACTGTAAGATGAGTGAACTACTTATTTTCAAGGCGGGTAAAAAGAGTCTGAAAACTGTTCCACCGGTCAGGCTTGGAGGTATGCCGTTAAGTAGGGTCACCAAATTCAAGTACCTGGGGCACTGGGTCACCGAGGACCTCTCAGATAATTTGGTTATTGAGCGGGAATTTAGAGCATTGTCAGTGAGATGCAATATGTTGGCGCGCAGCACTCATTCCAAAAACCTACCGAAAGAGTTCTAATGTGCGCGCCTAACTGCAATATTGAATCGATAGTAATCCGTAAGAATACAGTTTCATGATAGCCAATGAGCTTCAGATATCATAGATCGGCGTCAAATCTCAAGTTCAAGTACCATGAATGCTATATCACCCTACACTCGGATGGGACTGGACACTGCAAATGTTGTAAGGAAGTCTCTAAAACATCACATAATGCCAATAGCAGTTATAAAGACAAAAATGGCTACTTCAATATATGTCTTCAGTGTACTGCCCATCTAAACATAAAATATCCGAAGAAATGTTTACAGTATTCTTCAATAATTGGCTAATTGGTGACGATAAGCTGGTTATCAAGCTACATAGCCTGGCCCGCCGTCGCAAAGTCGCATGTCTGTCGGTCTTCTACAGACTGTATTTCGGAGAGTGTGCGCAAGCACAGAAGAGATAAAAGAGGTTAGAAAGGAAATAGTTCCTGATTTGTATTAGAACGCGTGTCGCCGCTTGTCTCCCACTCTCTGTAACCACTACATGCAAGACGCTAATAAGTACGCGAATTATGCACACAAATAAACCGCACTCACTTAGATCGCGAGCTTGCTACTGGTTGTCACACTAGCGCAAACATTGCGTTTGACGTACACTCACACTTGCGTATATTTCTCATACATGTTACGGTGACCAAAAGGTCGATAATGTATATCGATAAAATTACTTGAGTTTTGTTACTTTAAGTTTTGCAGTTTTTGCTTTAATTTCGGGACGGGACAGAAAGAAAGAAAATAAGAAAGCAAAAATATTTATTGGTCTCTCACACATAAAAAATTAAAGATAAAAAGTAAACAGAAAAGATTTTTTTCAAATATTGATCATTGAGTACTTGAAATTCAATTTCAATTCAAATTTTATTATTGTCTTGAAATAAAACGTATTTATTAAGTAGCAATAGCATGCGCTTGCTATCTTTCAAATTCGAATTTTTCAGAATAAAATGCAATCTCACACTAATATTTTTCTATAATAGCTTTAGTCAGGTCTGTAACATATATCTGGATCTGTTGGAAACCTAAAAATAAAATTTAAAATGTATGTTTCGATTTATAAATGGCTAACCTCAAAACAAATTTTAGATGAAAAACAGTCAATAAACAATAATAAGGTATTGATAATAAGGGTTAAACAAAAGTTATTTTAATCATAACATAATAATCATTTGAATGCATTCACACATACTAAATATCGACATTATTGACAACTTGGTACAACACTATCGAAACGCAAAGAGTAGGCAGAATTTAAGCTTTGGCTCGTCGCACGCGACGTTCGCAGTGAACAAAATGCATTGCGCAATCGCCCACGTAGTACAAGATGGTACCCACGTATTGCAAGCAATGTACATAATTTCGTTTCTGCTTGCGATTGTATCATTTTTGTCTGCGAACTACATAATACTATTGTAATAATTACAAATATCACTTGTATTTTAAGGTTTTTAGACTTACCGATGAAGAGAAATCCCTTCTCGAGCCACACTGCACACCTGGCTTCTTTTCCGACACGTAATAATCGCGCAACACGGCATAATTCTTTTTTTTTCGCGGAGCTCCGTTCGCTGTCACAATATGAGCGCGATTGTTGGTCAGTAAATCAAATTTTGTCGACATATGATCGTCTGATCATATACGCGGCGCGCGTGCCCCGCCCACATGGCCTTTCTAACCTCTTTTATCTATTCTGTGTGCGCAAGAGCTCCACGAGCTGATCCCACCATCTCCCTTCTTCCATCGGGAGACTAGACGTACTGCAGGGTATCACCGGTACCTAGTCGACATTCCACACATTCGAACGAAGCGCTTTGCTGGGTCCTTTATTATGCGCACAGCCAAGGAGTGCATGGAATTCCCTGCCTGCGTCGGTTTTTCCGAGTTCATATAACTCTAATCTGTTTATGTCGCGAGTAAACAGGCTTCTACTGGGTAAGCTCGTTCCATTGTCGACATCATCTTTGCCCTTAGGGCAAGATTGAAGTCAAGAGCAAGCCCATTTATAATAATAAAAAAAACAAAATGCAATACAGTTCATAATCCATTTTTCACATTTATTGAACAAACACAATTAATAAAATAAGAGGAAATGATAATTATTTTGCGTAGCGCACGGATCGCTTTTTGCCATAACAATGATGAAACGCAACGCGAACGCATAGCACTCCTCCCGCCGCGCCGCCCGCCCGCGTCTGCTTCGACATCATTTTGTATACAAACATCGTACGCTAGCTCTGTATAAACTTCCGGCTATATATTTTAGTGTCCGACCGAAACAGGATTTTCAGCCGAAACCGAAACCGTAACCGAACCTTCGGCTTTGGTCCCAGTTTCGGCCGAAACCGAAACCGATTTTTTTTTTTTTTTTTACAGAATGTGAAATCTATTGTATTTTTACGCATATATAAACAGTTACCACGTGTAAAAAAAATGCAACAATTAAAGTAGGTATGCATGTAACAAAGATAGATCTTTATTTGTAAAATTAATAATGTAAATTTAAAAAAAATATTAATACGGTCAAAATATTTGTGAAACTTTAAAAAAATAGGCACTACATTTTCAAAATTTCTATTTTTGTTAGTAATTCCAAAAAAAAAAAAAACTAAGCACCTCGCGTACTCATCATCATCTGCCTAGCCTTTTCCCAACTATATTGGGGTCGGCTTCCAGTCTAACCGGATGCAGCTGAATACCAGTATTTTACATGGAGCGACTGCCTATCTGACCCCCACAACCCAGTTAATACTAGGTAATACGATACCCTTTGGTAAGACTGGATGTCAGAATTGCAGGTCACTGACTACCTGTAACGACTGCCAAAGATCTATAATTATGGAAGCTGGGACCAACAGCTTAACGTGCTTTCCGAGGCACGGAGAAAACTCGGTATGTCGGGCGGTCACCCATCCACAGACCAACCTAGGCAAGCACCTCGCGCACTAAAGAGAAAAAAATGCGACATGACTAATAGTACTGAAGGTCATTCACGGTAATAGTTAAATCACCGGCGATAGTTGTGTATCGGAACTACATGGCGGTTCGAATACGGGTACAAAATGTAATCCATCAACAATTACAAAAAGTGTTACATTAATTCCTACATAAATTCATATTGTATATGTTCTTGGGAATAACTCAACAGAACCAAGTAAAATATCTAATGAATTATTTTTTATACACACCTAGTTACAACCTAATTATTTTCCACTGTAGCACAAGACCCTAATGAATGCCTTAAAAATACATCATCATTTATCATAAGTAAAAGCAAATACCTAATTTTTGCGCAAGAATAATCACTTATCCTCAAATCATCACGATCGCGCCGGCTAGCGAACTCAACTGGCACTCGAAGTTAGCTGAATGATGCGCGACAATTCACGTATACCTTGTTTCGGCAAGGCCGAAAGGTTCGGCCAATTATTGGCCGAAACCGAAACTATGGCCGAAACTACATTTTTTGGCCGAAACTGGCCGAAACCGAAACCGAAACCGACCCTTCGGTCGGTCCTTAATATATTTCTTATTTTTATGGGGTGCGAATGTAGTATACTTAGAATTCATTACATATTAAAAATAAAAAATCCATGACTACACTAATTTGCCCCGAAGTACAATTTACAAATATTGTAAAATCCTGGTTTCCTAGGGGTGCAAAAGGGTGCTAAAATAACTGGGTGTTCATGATGCTTTAAAAAGCATATTACGAGTTTGCACCAACAGGCTGAATTTCCCTTGAGCCGCAAATTAAAAATAATAATTAATTAGTTATTCATACACCTCACACTGTTTTGGTGAAAAGTAATTATACTCCAAAGGGGTATCTACATATATCTAAACTTACCACAATTAGTTATTAATAAAATTTCAAAATAATGGGACTTGTGTTAATACCCTAATATTAAACGATGTTCCGTACATAACAAGAATGGTGCAAACTTAGAGGAAACTTATATTCATGTCTTATGATTCCACAAAAAATTACAACTACACGAATTCCGTCAACCTTTTTGCTAATTCGACTACACTACAAGACATAGCAATAGATTCGTAGCAGGTGGAGACTGGAAATAAAAAACTTTTTAACAAAAAATAAAACCGACACAGTTTCTGAAGTCGGTGACTTTTGTTTGTTTGATTTCATTATTTTGCCACCGACTTCAGAAACTGTTTCTTCAAAAGTTTATTTTTCCCTTTTTTTTGAAGTCGGTTTTTTTTTTTTTTAATTTTCTTTTTCACTTTTTAGTGGTTCACATGTAAGTTCACATGTTCATGGGTCATAATGTGGACAATGTAGTTTTTTTTTTTGGAGTTTTGTTGATTTTTCAAAAACCGCTTATCCGATTTCGATATAAAATCGGTTAGCAAGTGACGGAGTTATGCCCGAACAAACATAAACAAATATATATATGTATATAAACATCTGAATTGAGAACCTCCTTCTTTTTAGCACTTAAAGTAACACCGTCAATAGTTGAGCACGAGACTCCTAATGAAATTTATAAAGCCCTTTTTGATGTTGTGCAAAATGAATACCAATCTATTTTTAAGTCTAAAACTATTAACATTAAGGGACCTTCTGTTGGCTTCAACCAATGGGCTACACCAGGTATTTACAAAAAAGTCGAGCCCGATTATACGAGTTGTATGGTCTTAAACAACACAGGTTTGATACAACTTTTCTAGAGTATGTTAAGAATTATTCCAAATTATTTAAAAAGATTTGTATTATTGCAAAATCTAAATTCTTAAGCGAAACCATTAAAAATTCTAATAATAAAGTTAAAGCCACTTGGAAAATCATTAACAATGAAACAGGTAAATCTGTTAAACAAGATAATCACCTTGAGATCATGGTGGGTAACAAATTAGTTAATAAAGCAGCCGACGTAGCCGAGGCTTTTAATGAGTATTTTGCCAGCATACCTATAGCGACGACTCGTTCCCTGAGTTCGTCGCCGTCTAAAGCCGAAGATCTTTTGCATAGCAGCGTGTCTAAATGTGGTAACGTATTTAGTTTCGAACATGTAACACCTCGTGATGTAGTTAACGTTTTTAATTCACTTAAGTCTAAAAACACAGGTGATTACTGGGGCATTTCTATTAAACTTTTAAGTAACATTATCGACATCGTAGCCCCCTGTCTTGCTGTTACTTTCAATAAATGCGTTGATTTGGGTACTTTCCCTGACCTTGTGAAGAGCAGTAAAGTCATCCCTCTATTTAAATCAGGCAGTAAAAATGATATTGGGAACTTTAGACCAATTTCTATTTTACCTGCTTTTAGCAAAATTTTTGAAAAATTAATTCTCAAACAGTTGTTAGTACATTTTAATTTAAATAAACTCCTTCATAATGATCAATATGGCTTTACAAAGGGTCGTTCGACTACGGATGCAGGTGTTGCTTTGCTAAAACACATATTTAACGCATGGGAGAAAGCGCAAAATGCAATCGGTGTTTTCTGCGATCTTTCTAAAGCTTTTGATTGCGTACATCACGACACGCTTTTACGGAAACTGCGTCATTACGGTGTTCAAAATGAGGCCCTAAATGTGATAGATTCGTATTTACAAAATAGATTCCAATGTGTAGACGTAAATGGCGCGAAATCTTCCGGGCTACCGGTTCGGCTAGGTGTACCTCAAGGTTCAATACTGGGTCCGTTTTTATTCTTGGTTTATATTGATGATCTGCCATATTATTTAAAGGGTTTTTGTGACGTCGTACTATTTGCAGATGATACCTCTCTTATCTTTAAAGTAGATAGGAATAGACACGATTTTGACGACGTAAACAGCGCGCTATCAATGGTCACGGATTGGTTCACAACAAACAACCTTGTTCTTAATGCCAAGAAAACTAAAATAATTAAGTTCGCTTTACCCAATGTTAGAAATCTAGGTCCCAATATTATCCTCGCCAATCAGGAGCTGGAAACTGCCGACTCTGCTGTATTTCTGGGCATAACAGTAGATTCAAAATTACAATGGGGTTCACACATATCAAGCCTAGCGGGAAGGCTAAGTTCAGCCGCATACGCCGTCAGAAAAGTAAGACAATTCACTGACGTTGATACAGCACGGTTAGTCTACTTTAGTTACTTTCACAGCGTTATGTCCTACGGTATTCTGCTGTGGGGCAAAGCTGCTGATATTCAAAATATATTTGTTCTGCAGAAGCGAGCGGTTCGTGCAATTTATCAGCTGGGTGCCCGAGTTTCCCTTAGAGATTTTTTTAAGGAGATTGGTATTCTCACGGTTGCTTCTCAGTACATCTTTGCCAACATTTTATATATTAGACAAAATATCCATCTGTACACTAAAAACAGTGATATCCACAACTTTAACACTAGAAATAAGCATAAACTACGTGCTCCTTTTCACCGGCTTCACAAAGTTCACAATTCATTCGTAGGGCTCGGGATTACATTTTACAATAAACTGCCATCTTCTTTTCTAGACTTGCCATTTAATGAGTTTAAAGCCAAAGTTAAATCTAATCTTTGTTTAAAAGCTTACTATTCTATTAACGACTACTTAGATGATAAGAATAGTTGGTCGCTGAGTTGAACACAAGACAATGTTTGTTATTTGTGTTCTTTCTCCAAAATTAGTTTACTGTTATGTTATGTATTTATTATTTTATTTTTACATTGTTTACACTTACTTTGTAATTTGTATATACTTTTGTTTATTACTGATTGTGTCTGTAGTAAATCTTAAATTTAACTGACACCTTGCTATTGTATCGAGTCTGGTTCTTCTAACCAACCAAACAGACAGATGTGTGCTGGGGAGTTTGTTCCGCCACTTCTTCTTTCCAGCTAAACACTAGGAAGTGCCGATGGGTGGGCGTTTTTGGGGGACTGTCTTATAAAAAATGTAAATACAGTGAAACCTGGTTAAATGTGTTCGCAACGAAGCTGGAACGCTCTAATGCTAGCGGTCGTCGATGCGTCGCGTACGGAACGCGACGGGCAGCCTGCGCCGGCGGCGGCCATCTTTACCTCCCTCTTCCGTTTTACAAGACAATGACGGGCATGTTGCCCAAAGCTTTCATAAATTTTAATAATTTAATTCTGTAACACATGTCAAGCAAGAGTAAACGATGAAACCTCTATCCTCGCTTTATTTGAAGAGTTGATCACCCCAACAAATGTGTCTCAGATATTCAATTTGTTTCATGGGACCCCAGTATGAGTTCCAGTTATAGAGATTTCTCACTTATCCATGTCCCAGTTAGCCAAATTTCACTGTAGTAAAGTAAAGTAAAGTAAATTTTGACCTTCGAAAAGTGCTGATTATCAGCCTAGTTTGAATAAATGAATTTTGATTTTGATTGATTTTTGATTTTTTTTTAGAAGTCGGTTAAAAAATACACACTGGGGATCAAGATTAACTGTTACTAGCTCTAGAACTTAGGAAGGCATCTAAAACTTAGTAAAGATGGTAATCCACTTACTAATGCTTCCACATGTGAACCACATTGGCTGGCAGACACTTCTAAAATACCAGACCTTTCTTCGTCATGAAAGGTTTCTCTAGCCACTATATTAATTTGACTCTTGTTACGACAGTTCTGCAGGCCACACTCCCGTATAGCTCACACTTAGCACAAAGATAATTATGTTCCGTTTTTCGCGTGGCATGCAGTTTGAAGATTATTTTATTTTTGTATTGACTGTTTTTTTTTTTGATTCGTTGTTTTATTAAGGCAAGCTGTGCTTTTCTGCTTCTATGAGAGTACCGCCACTGCGTAGTCACGTAGTTATATATATTTTGCTGCTAAATCTAGAATTCGTGCTGCAAAATCAGCTACATTGCTGCTAAATAATGGTGAGATCAGATTTAAAAAATCCGATATGGCTCATCAATCCATAAGGACATAAAAATTATGGTCACCTCACAATTTTAATGGACGTTTGTATGGGAAAATTTAAATTATCAACATCTTTGAAACTACGCAAAGTTTCTCCGTGACAAATTCAGGTTATCATTATCGTGCCCGTCACAACATTTTGAAAACATTTTGAAGGTCGTAGATCATCAGGGGTGCTAATTAAACCGGCTGCTTTTTAATAGCATTATTTGCATCTAAAAATCTAACTTGCCTTCTAAATTACTAAGTCAGCCACAATTAACGAGCATCTAAATAATACTATCTCAGCCACAAGTTATCTTTTTTAAAGCCACTCTAAATACAACTCAGCATCGTGATTATTTTTTAGCATCTAAATTTGTAACATGAATTCAAACAGTAAACTTCTAAAATATTAATATATGGCATCAAAAAATATTCAATTAGCTTCTAATTTATTAACTCAGTACGTTTAAATTATAACTCATGCCACATTAACTGAGCATCACAATTTAATTAAAATTGTCATCAAATATTATATTATAGCCACTAATAGTATCAAATCAAATCAAAATTATTTATTTGCAAGAAAATACATAAAAATAACAAGGAAAGATCTTGATGTCCCAAAAGTCAATGTATACTGCCTGCATGCAAGCGTGCAAATGTTTTTCTTACAATTATTTGTGTCAAATTATCAAAATAACATGCAATTAGAATCATTATTAAATTATTATAACATCAATCATTCATATTCAATTATATCATTAACATTATTTTTTAAGTTCCATAAATTCCTTAATGCTATAGAAACAATAATTATGTAGCCACTCTGTCAATTTTTTTTTAATACATTACCCTGCAACAATTTCAATTCTTTTGGAATGTTATTATAAATTACAATACACATGTTAAACACTTTTTTTTTATAAATATCTTGTTTAAACTCCTGTCGTGTCATCGAAAGGCTTAAATATAGAAGTTCAGAGTACTTAATGACCTAAATATTTAAGTTCAGAGTATCGAATGTCCTAAAGATAGATTTTATTTACATGTTGTGCTACAAAAGTTCTCGACAGAATCGCTTCAGAACTTCATTTTCATCTACTAAATCTTTCTGTTGCTATTTTCACGATAAAAGAATGTGATGTATTATTTTACATGCGAAGTTATAATAAATGATGTTGACTACGGTCGCTTCATTTATATTTTTTTGAGGGCCTTGTGTTGAAGCTGTAAAATGTAAAATGGTGGTGAGATATAAATTCCGTGGCTGAGTTAGTAAATTAGGTGCCTATGTATAAATAACAAGGACAAGTTAATATAAATGTTGATCGTCACTTGATGCTTTCTATAGAATATTTAGTGGGCGTTGTAAAGAAGACGAATTAGTATATTAGAGGCTATATAATTTTCCCGTGGCTTAGTTATAAAATTAGAAGTTTGATCCTGTGGCCAATTAAAAAAACTGTGGCTCGATTAATTATTTCTCAATCATCAGGCAGCGGAGATACATGTGTCCAGCCAGCCTGAGTTCAAGCTGGCTGGACACATGTTTACATTAAGTTTTTATTGATTTCTCGTAAACCCTTACATGTGACGCCATAAATCAAACTTTATTACTGTCACACATTGCGTCACCAAGTATTAGTAAAGGAACCATATTCGAAAACGCTCCCGTTATGTCGGATTCGGAAGTGCCAGCCAAAAGTTTTCTACGTAAATTCAAGCTGGCTGGACACAGATTTTTGCATTTTTCTACTAAACCACTGTACGTATCACCAAACTTTTAGCTTGATGCCTGTCACAAATTTATGTGACGCCCGTTGATATGCAAAAAGTCGTCAAAATCACTTCAGTTACCGAGCTTGAGAGACCAGCGAAAAGTGGTTTTTCAAGCTGGCTGGACACATTTTCGATCGATTATCTAAGATTCTGTAGCGTCACCTATTCTGAAATAAGGGTGTTTAGCCGTCACATAAAGTGCCCTATTGACCTAGTTAAATGCGAGCTGTTTTGAAGATTTGTCCAGCCAACCTGAGTGACATGAAATCTTTGGCTTTTTGGAGCTGAAAATTGGTAGAGAGATAGAATATAGTTAAGACATGTATGTGTGGGAACAGATTTTACGACAGGGTCAGTTTAAGGGAATATAATCGCTTCGATTGGCATTTGTCATTAGATTTGGCAAAGTACATCCAGAGGCAGTCCCACATATTAAATATTAGGTACTTACATACACGTCAAAATTTCCTCGCGAACGAAGTCGCGGGTAACAGCTGGTATTGTATAATTTTTTGTTATCCCCAGCTAATGGAATAAAAACACCATGATGAGATTAAAAAAAAACACCGCCGACTCTATAGTAGGCAGTTTAATATTTAATAAGTTTTTTTTAAATTTTTTGTGATGGGGTGGGGGGGAACAGCAGAGCGCTGGTTTTTTCACCGATAAACAAGTGGACACAAAAATGTTCATATAAATTGCAGCACATTTTCGGCGGGGTAACACGCAAGGAGGCGCGCTTAATTATAAATTTAATTGTTTTTCCACACGTATTTTGTTACATGTGTCCTATTTATAATTGACAAAATGCTTGTGTGGTTTTTGTTTCTGGTTCCAGTGTTGTGGTCGGTGAGGTTTTGGTATAAACGGAGGCATATGAGGAAGTTGGCCTCGGCTTTACCTCCACCGACGGATGAGCTACCTTTGATTGGAATTGCGCACACGCTGGTCGGGAATTCTGAGGGTAAGTTTCAATAGTAAAAAAAAATTAAATAGTGCATAGGTTTAAATGTGACGTGATAACAAAGGGTTTTATCTTGTTAGCTAAGTAGTCGCTTTGTGAAAATTATAATCAAGTATTATTTTAAAATAATAAAACTTTACTAAGTTCAATACAAGTTAGCAACAAATTAGTGATTCTTATAGGCTGAGTTGCACCAAAAAAGTCGTTAAAGTTAAAGTTTTTGTCAAATTTGACAGTACTTTATGGGGTATCTAATAGAAAAATTATTACAAAATTTTTTTTGCAAACATTCAAACAACTAGCTGAACCCGCGCATGCGTTGCAATGCGTTTTTCCTACCTACCTATCTACCACCCTACCTACTACCCTACCTACTACCCTACCTACTATCCTACCTACTACCCTACCTACTACCCTACCTACTACCCTACCTACTACCCTACCTACTACCCTACCTACTACCCTACCTACTACCCTACCTACTACCCTACCTACTACCCTACCTACTACCCTACCTACTACCCTACCTACTACCCTACCTACTACCCTACCTACTACCCTACCTACTACCCTACCTACTACCCTACCTACCTACTACCCTACCTAAAAAAAAAAAAAAAGTATCCTATGTCCTTCTCCTGGTTCTTAGCTACCTCCCTACCAATTTTCAGCTAAATCCGTCCAGCCGTTCTTGAGTTATAAATGGTGTAACTAACACGACTTTCTTTTATATATATAGAAGATAGAAGTAAGTACCTATTATATTTATTGCTTTGTCTACCTATAGCACGTACCTATTATTTTTTGGTTGAACAATTACATAAGATGAATATCCTTGCAATGCAATCGTATAGTCAGCCACCAAGCTACGTTTTTAGAGACTCGAAATCTTGGCAAGAAACATTCGTCGTTCCATGTGGAAAAACGATCGGCTCTAGGTAATCACACTTTTATTTTCATCGCTTTCGTCATCAGAACTGGTTTCAGCGAGTATTTCTTGGAGCAGGGACATCCTTCCTTACATAGTATAAAACAAAGTCGTGTCTGTTTGTTTGTTTGTCTGTATGCTTAAATCTTTAAAACTACGCAACGGATTTTGATGCGGTTTTTTTTAATAGATAGAGTGATTCAAGAGGAAGGTTTTAATACCTTTTTTGCACCCGTGCGAAGCCGGGGCGGGTCACTAGTGATGTCTAAAGGTTATATTCAACGCGTTTGACAATAAAATTGACAGACAATTTAACATAAACTATAACACTAACCAGCGGAAAGTGAGTGGTTGCAGTTACCGTTAAAGTTATGACGTCATTTAACTATTTGTCAAATCGCGCAACTCATTGTTGGCATAACCGATACAAAACTGAAGTTTTGATGTTTGTTTGACGTGCCATTTGACACAAACTTTAACTTTAACTACTTTTTTGATGCAACTCAGCCTTAAACTTTGCCTACACATGACACATGACAGATATGTGTATAACTATACTACGCGTTCGGGATCATCGCACAAAACTGAACGCGTCGCTCGCTTATATTAAGACACGACCTAATCTTAGTTATTACGGCTTTCAGTTGGCATGAAACAACTGCAAAAATTTAGCTATGAAAGCATGCAAAATGATGGCATTATTAGAGCTTGGTTGGGACACATACTTTACTTCAGTAAGTATTTATTTTAGGTAATAAGTACGTTAAGTAAGGGAACTTAATTTATTAAGCAATTTGACTGCAAGCCAACTTAAAATAATCCACATGTCAAATCAGAACCACCATTCTCTGAGAGTTGGGTGTCAATTAGCTTAAAACATAGGCACCTTTTGTAGAATACGGGTCCTAATATTAATCTATGGAGGACGGCACGGTTGGTGCAGTGGCTAAGCGATTGGACTGCTGCGCTGCGTGTCACGGGTTCGATCCCCACACGGAACTAATATTTGTATGGCCTACAGATAGTTGTTTCGGGTATGGGTATTTGTGTATGTGAGTTGTTTGTGAATGCACCCACGATACAGGAGAAATTCCTAGTGTGGGGCAACGTTTTTTTAAAAAAAAATCTTTCCTTTCTTAAAATTACTAGGCTAGCATAGGTTCCACGTAGTATCTATTTAAATCATTTAAAGTTAAAGTTAAGTTATTAAAGTCGATATATTAAGTGAATAATAACGGAAATTTTACAAAGAAATCAAATAAGAAAATTTTATCCAAAAACCATTGAGGTATAATGTACTACGTACCAAAAATATATTCATTTTAACAAGAGTTTGGCATCAAAAGAAGAAGAACACAGCACTTTTATCAATGCTTTTAAATTTTATATACTAAAAGGAGGACCGAGAGGCTTTGGATTGACCAAGGATTTAGTACCCCGCTAATTGGCGAGCTTCCCCCTTGATCTCTAGCCAAAAACACCAATTTTCAAAGTGACGCTGACCACCGCGACGTCTGGACCAGCTGTTGCCGGGACTGCACCGCAATACTTTCTTCAGAGGCCCAGCGCGCCGGTCCGCCGACGCGACGTGACTACACCACTACTACGGCCATTGTTTTTTTTTTTTTTTTTTTTTATATAAAATCATAGTCTGACTTTCTTTTTTATCTAATTTTAATTTTGTTTAGTCTTTTATATCCTCGGTTCACGGCACGGAGAAATTAATCAGGAATATCCTGGCTTCCACACTGGTTGGTTTTGATGTGCCGTGTTTCTCCGAGGCTATAGTCGCTTGGAAAATCGCTTGCCCGAATACAGAAGAACCCGACCATCCTTTTTCCCAGAGACGGTGGGACGAGCCGCTCTGCAGGGTAGTTCAGAATAATCTACTGAACACGTCTGCTACTAGGTACTGCTGAGCGTGCGCGCCTGCTGGCTGTGGGTGAGTGGGAGTCGGGTCTTTGGCTTCACGCACTGCCGTCGTCAAGCATTGGCACTCTATTTGACGACACAACTTTTCGCCTCGCTGCTGCTTTACGTCTTGGTGCCGTATGCTGCACTCCTCATCGCTGTCAATGTGGTGAAGCTGTCAGCAACCTCGGACACCATGGCCTGTCCTGCAGTCGAAGTGCGGGTCGTTTTGCGCGACACGCAAACATAAACGACATCATCCGACGAGCTCTTGTTACCGTCGGCGTCCCTGCTGTCTTAGAGCCAAATGGCTTGGCACGCGACGATGGCAAAAGACCGGACGGCATGTCGTTGTTTCCTTGGAAGATGGGTAGGCCTTTAGTATGGGACGCAACTTGCGTCGATACTCTTGCGCCATCGCATCTTCCAAGCTCTTCGTGTTATGCTGGCGCTGCCGCTGCGGCTGCGGAGAACCTCAAGCGGCGTAAATATAGTAACCTTTGTGGAAACTATATTTTCGAGCCGTTTGGGGTTGAAACTTTAGGGCCATGGGGTCCCAGTGCACACAGCCTTTTTAAGGAGATTTCAAAACGCCTTGTTGACGCTTCCTCCGACCCAAGGGCTGGCTTTTTCTTTGGCCAGAGGATAAGTGTTGCCATACAACGCGGCAACGCTGCCAGTCTCTTGGGTACTTTACCTGCTGACAGCGTTGAGGAGGAGTTTTTCGATGCCCTTTTATAGTTAGTTTGTTTTTAGGTTAGTTTAGTTTATATATTTAGTATAGTCTTTTATTACAATAAATATATTTTTAAATCATTTTGGGTAGGTGAACCAAAATAATATGAACACATACCACCTGGAACCTATGCTAGCCTAGTACTTTTGCTGGGTTATATTCCCACAAGACAATTTCAGTTAGCTTGTAGCCCAAAATTCAAATCCACAAGGAAACTTTTTGAACACCAAGATCCCTTGCAGATGCCCTGAGAAAGACTGGGATGTTTGATCTGCTTCTGGAGGGAGGTAGGCTGGTTAGAGTAACGGCCGCCATGGGTCATGTATAATGGTCCACTTTAAGGTCAAAGTTCTGAAACCCCAAATCCCTATCAAAGAACATAAAACTCCGCTAACAAATAGTACAACACATGCATTTTTAATTTATTATCATTTTTTATGCCTATATAATTAATTTCGTTAAATTTTTTATGTCCAATGTATAATGAGGTACCTATAAATAAATTACAACACTTTACAATTTATTATCTCTATTCAAAATTCAAAAATAATTGCCCGTAGTACACCCAGGTGGACTAGGCGGGTGGACCACGGGCAATAAACGATTATATTCTCAAAATTTATATAGTTTCCTAGGTGATCGGGAAATGCCTCCGTCCCAGGAGACCGTTTTTGAAGTAGTTTTCAATTGTTACACAAGTTTTGGTCTTCGTTCGCAAACAAATCAGAACGATCGTCGAAGGTTTTCGTTCCGGAAACCTAGAAATCTAACTTTATTAATTTGTGTGTCTGAAAGGGGTTCCTTTTATCTGGCCGAATTTAAATGCTCCGAAATGTACTTGGCATAACACTCTTGGTATAATCTTTTTTGAACAAATATTTTTAAGGCATAAAAAATATTTTATATACTTATTATTTATATATTTGTCCGAATTTAAAACGGTATCTTCTAGGATAGCAGAATCTAATTAGGTCGAATTTCACTTGAAATACTATGAAGATGGCAGAATTTCATTAGAAATAATTTTATTATCATAGTGGCATTTTGATACAATATCATTTTTATAATTTTTAAAGTTAGTGGCAGACAGGAATCGCTGTAAAACCGACTTCACGTAGTCTTGTTTACCCTACCCCTAGAGTGTAATTTAATACCGCGTAGTCGCGGAGGGACAAGGCGGCCCGCGAGCTGAGGAGCAGGTGTACAACCACCTGCTCCTCAGCTCGCGGGCCGCCCGCCGCCGTGGCTGACACTGGGCGGTGGAAGGGTCGGGTGGCTTTCGGGACCGGGACCATGGTCCCGAAAGCCACTTGTATTATTTTAATTATTTTTTATGGGTACATCGGGACTCGGGACCACAAATAAAATAAACCTACTTTTGCCTTTAAAAAGTACGGTCAACCGAAAAATCTTAAGTTATAGAAATAAAACTAATTTGATTAAATATTTCTTTTATTTCAAAAATATTAGTAGCCTGACTTAGAATGAAGCATAAAAAAATTAAATATTATGAAATTTGCATACAAATGTTTAACTGAAAATTTGCAGGACTTAACAGGGGTAATGTAATGCGTTATGAAGTACCATAAGTTAATAGGAGATTAATCATTTTCTTTCGGGCTGTCACCAAATACAGGAGTTAACAGGGCTAATGTAATGTGTTATGTAGTACTAGGGCACAATATTTATACTGTGACTAGGGTATCATAAGTTATAAGGAGATTAATAAATTATTTCGGACGGTCACCCCTAGAGAGAGTGAGAGTCAAAATTAAAAAAAAAAATACCTAAAATGTACTATTCTGTACCAAGCTCTAAAAAAACAGTATCTCCTGCAGAACGGAGTTATTTCAAAATTAAGATACACCCACCATATTGACATCAAGATGGCGGGTGTTCTGAATTATTTTATTATTTAACCATTACAAAATATAATTACACCAAAAAATGTACCTGAAAAGTACCTCAAGTTAAAAAAAAAAAACATTTGATTAGTTGGATAGTTCCTGAGAAATAAAACAACCATGTCCGTTTAGTTATGTTTATTATTATGTATTATTAATTTTAAATTATTGATGAGTTATTGATAACAAACAGAGAAGTAAAGAAGAAGAAGACATGCTGCGCCGACCCCAAATGACTTGGGATTTGATGTGAATTCAGAGTTTTGGTTATTATATTGTTAGGATCATCAAAACATTTCCATTCAGCATTACGACCACAGTGAGCCCGATAGTGACCAATATTGTTGATGTCTGTAACATCACTGCCAGACGGTAAAAACTCAATTAATCCAAGTATTTCGTATTTTATATTATTTAGTGTTATATCCATGGGTATGTTTTTAAGATGAATTACATCTGTTTGACTCAGCTCAAAAGCTATTGTATTCTTCAAATCATATTTTTAATTTTTGTATGCCGTTTAAAAAACCGCAAATATAACTTTGTCATTCATACAAACACTATGAAAAACAAACTTATCAGCAAATACATATTTCTGTTGCCGCTAAAACGAGTAATAATGCAAATTAAAGAGGGCTTTCCTACTACGATGATACGGAACCCTTCATGTGCAATTTCGACTTGCACTTGGCCAGTTTTGAGTATTATTTTTTATTTAAACTTAGGATTTATTTTGCACTACTTTTCTCATTGCTTAAAAGGTGACCTCCAAATCGTGTTTGCTGTAACCAATTTGTAATTGAAATAAACATTTTTAATTATTTTTATTAATTTATTTACTACTACTCCCTACTTCTACTACTACTATTAGGTGCACCTCTGCCCAACTCTTCGCGGATTACAGACGTGATGATAAGTTACTATCGTGTTTTCATAAACAAAATACACGTTTGTGGTATTTCTCAGGAACTATTCAACTGATCAAGTGGATTTTTGTTTTTATTTGAGGTACCTACGTTATACGTACATTTTTTGGTGTAATATTAATTTTTGGTGGAATAATATAATATTTTAGAACACCTGCTATCTTGATGTCAATATGGCGGGTGTATCTTAATTTTTAAATAAATTCGTTCTGCAGCAGGAGGTACTGATTTTTTAGAGTTAGGTACAGAATAGTACATTTTAGGTATGTACTTATTTTTGGTAAGTTGTTTATTTTGATTCGCTATGGTACAGCCGCCATTTTGACTCTCACCGTAGCTAATCTTCAACTGAATCATGAGACCCTGGTATAAAGTTCAAAATACAGTACTTATAAATAAAATATGTTCTTAAATTTAAACTTTGTACCATCAACATGATTGATTGTATGTATGTAACCCAATCAAATTACCCTTTATTTTGTATCCGTACTAATAAATAAATTCATGTACACACGGCTACACATCAAGCTATACATTTCCAGTATAAGCTAGTCTCGCATTGTATAGGATTTCCGTACAGTGCGAGATCAGCGTAAACTGGAAATGTATAGCTTGATGTGTAGCCGTGTGTAGCTAGTTGTTGATCATAATATTATATCACTTTTTTGCTAACTGTACTTTAACTTCGTTTTTCTTGTGATCCCGATTAGTGGTGTGCAATTCCGCTATAAATAATTATCATGTTATAGACTATTGAATATATTTTTATAACATGTTATTTTATACGTTATCATTATAACGAGTTGAAACAAAACGCGGCAGCAATATGAACGCGGAGACGTTGTCGTTTTATTCGACAACACGTGAAACGGGCGCAATGATGCGCTGTGAATGTTATCACGTAGTGGACGGAATACGAACGAATATAATAATATCGTTATTATTAATATTAAAAACGAATATTATTATATAGTTTTAAATTATCAGTGAACTTTCCTTCATACTGCACAGTTTTAGGACTAATAAAATGTTATTATTAAGTAAAGTTGGATCAGTGTAAAAAAAAAAATTTTTTTTTGGTGTTATGTGATTCTCACTTAAATATCACGGGGGTGGCAGAGGGGGGTCAAAATTTTGGTCCTTTTTTGCCTAGGACGCTCCGTTTTCGAGATATTTCAATTTCAAGTTTTTTTTAACAGAAACTTTTAGCGCCCATATCTCGGGAACGGTGCATCGTAGGACCGCCGCGCGCCACCGCTTGCTACGTTGTTATACTTATTATATTACCCCGTTCTGGCCCCGCTGTTATTCGTTGGGCGCGTTGTTGAGTTAGACATTATAATGATAACACGTAGGCAGTGTCGGTATAACATACGTTATTCGTTATGAATCAATAACATGTTATGTTTTGGTGTTATTCGTTATATTAACCACCACTAATCCCGATGAACCCCTCCAAAATAATTAAAATAATGCAGGTGGCTTTCGGGACCGTGGTCCCGGTCCTGAAAGCCACCCGACCCGGTGCAGCCGGCCAGCAAGCCGAAGCTGCGGTGGTGAGCGTTAAAATCATCTGCAACGATAACCTCACGTGAGACCGCCGCACAGTGGTGCAAGAGCGGAATTAGTTCAAATTTTCAAAGTGCATAATATTACACTTGTAAGCCACGCAGCACATAATAGAGACCCTAATAAACAGAATGTGATAAAAATTATATATATTTTATTTATTTATTTATTTATGTACACACAAAATACAAAAAAAGGAAAATACATAAAAAGAATAGAAGAGCACAAAGGTACTGCTCTACATTATATTTTTTTTTTTTTTCGTTTCTTACATTAATAAACTATTAAAGATGACCGAGTAAGAACATGCAAAGTTTTAATGAAAACATCGCGTGTTTCAAGGACTGATAAAATGTAATTATAAGTAATAACTTTACAGTTCAATTTTTTTTAGGGAGACACAAGTATGAAGTAAATATTTAGCTAGTTACCATAAAAATAATAACAATATTTTGACTGTTGTGTAATTTTATATAGAACAGCTTTTTTTAAACCATTTCGCTATGTTAAAAGGGTCATAACTTATTTGCGCTGGTGACCGCAGCTTTGTCACATGCTTCTAATGATGCGTTAATTACTTAGAATTGGTATTATGTACATTCCAGCTGCAACTAGCTGCAACTCTGACTCTATAGTAACATTAACTAAAATGAGAGTACTTTTCAGAGAAAAATTACACTTATCTAACGTATAAATGAGTTATGTCATGTCATGTAATTTTAGTAATTATTATCGGGAATAACTCTAATAATAACTTATATAAGGGGTACACACGGCTATACACATCAAGCTATACATAACCAGTATAATTAATCTGATCGTTCATTGTGCGAAAAGATCTAGTAAAGTGAGGCCAAGATTAACTAACTGGTTTTGCATAGCTTGATGTGTAGCCGTGTGTACCATATCAGTTTTTATATTATAGTAACGAGTATCTCTTTGAGAAAGTAACACCGTTTAGTAGTGATGGCCGCTTTTAATAATATTTCCTATTTTGAAATGGCTAATATTGTATTTAAGAGTGATCGTGAAGTGCATAAGTGCTTAGAAAACCTTAAGAACATTCATCCAATCCTGATTTCAGTAGAAAAAATAATATTTTCCGCGCTCCGATACCAAGCCTGCTGCATGCTGTTGCATCCTTGTTTCGATGCTTGCTGCATGCTTGTTGCATGCTTGCTGGGAAATAAAAATCACATCATTATGTTCACAATCAACTCTTTTTCTTAGATGAGTCTTTTAATTATTATAATCGTTACGGGTATGAAGTTTATGCCCATAGATGATTCTGATTTATAAACATAATTTAGAGTTTTGGATGAATGATAAATAAATGTATGCCAAACGATTTATTGCAAAATTAATGTTTATGCTAATTATATCCGCTGTTATGCAAAAGAAAATTATGGGATAAAAAGTTCTGCTATAAAGGGTAGACCCGTCTGAAAGATATCTACAAATCACAAGGTAAGCAGGCATTTCTCATAAATCATTAAAATGTCATTTTTGTGCAGTCGCAGTGGACCCCGTCGATCTTGATATGGTTTTGAAGACATGCATGGAAAAGGACGACCTCCACAGGTTCTTAAGGAAAGTTATAGGAAATGGAGGAATATTTGCGCCAGGTGATAAAGTTGTTGTTTTATTGCATTAGTAACAGACGGTAGCAGGTTCAGGCAGAAAGTGAGATATATTAACCGCTGGAGTCCTTCAATAAAACTGTTCCCAAATAAAGAAAACTGATATCTTTGTCTAGCTACTGCTACTCTAGGTTAATAATAGTGATGACGATTTTAAAGATAAAGTTTGGCATTTTTGTGCATGACACTTAAATATTTTTTTCAAAACACCGAAAATTATATTATGTGAGAAAATTAGAAACAATAGATAATATAATTAAGTAACAATATTTATTGTTTCATATTATTTTATTACATATGTTTTTATATGGGAATATTTAAAAATGTATTCAATGTGTAAAAGAATAATTAGTGTAATAGGTAATATGTAAATAATATTATTAAAACAATGATACGGAAGTCACTAGTTAATAATAATTTACTAACTCGTGTCTCGCTTATCATTGTACCTAACGATGTACGTTACTGTACTTTTGGGGGTCGAGTGAAAACTTAAAAATGCCTGGAAAATAAAATCCACTCTTGGCCCCCAATGGCCGAGAACGAACTATAGTTAGGATTGTTTTAAGCTTTCACGGTTCATAACTATATTTAAAATGTCACTTACGGGATACCTTCCGTGATTATTATTGGTTTTGAGTTCCCGATATTTCGACGCAACCCGCGATCATGGCGCTTGCAACAGCGTCGAAATATCGGGAACTCAAAACCAATAATAATCACGGAAGATATCCCGTAAGTGACATTTTAAATATAGTTAGGATAACTATAGAGGGGCAGAAACTGGACTAAACGGATGAAATCACGTTACACTACCTTTACTGAAATAATATCATCTTTCTTAAATAGTTGCAATCTGGCGACGTCGACGGAAGATCCTAGTGCCCGCCTTCAGTCCTAAGATAGTCGAGACGTTTGTCCATGTCTTCTCTGAACAGAGTCAGAAACTGGTGAAGCAACTGACGAAGTCTGCCGGTAAAGGGAAGTTCAGCATCTGGCCGTTTCTTAGCACTTACACCCTCGATTCTGTGTGTGGTAAGTAAAATTCATTATTGTGATGCAGAGGAATGACGAAAATTACGTAAGGAAAGATTTGAGCATGAAAAGAAACGATGGACGGACTGTGTGTGATAATAATTATGGCAAGAAAAGAAGTGTTTGACTCCAAATGATAATGATGATGATGAGCACGTTTGAACGATAGATAGCACTGGTCGTTTACTCTAATTATTGTTCATTCAGAAGCAAAAAGAGTTTTATTCACTTGAAAGTTTAATTCCCTAGATAATATTAAAAAAAAATGTTATCTTCAATTGTATTACAGTGTGAGTTGATACTTTAACCGTACCGATAACTATACTTTTTAATAGACTTCCAAAAAAGAGGAGGTTCCTTATTCGTGTGTATGTATTATTATTATTTTTGGTATGAAAAATAGCACACTAAAGTAACCGACAATTTTTTTTTTACTTCATTTATAATAATTATGCTTTGTAGCAAGCAACGCATGCGCATGTACTTACCCGAAATGCCTGGCCCACTTGTACGCGACGACTGTAACAAACGGTGGAGCGGCTTCGGGATTCAGGATGGCTTCCTCACCCATCCCTTTAACTAATACCCTTTTATTTATAACGTTGTGGTATGTCCTCCATCCCGAGTCTTGTCATCTATAAATGCAAAAAACTAACATTTTTTTTTGAAGTGAAAACTTCTTTAGCGGCGTTGAGCACTTTGGGAAATTGTTCTGTGATGGGTATAAAATCTTAAACTCGCGTCAGGACAAGTGACCACGTGACCCTGATCGAAAATTCGTCAGGACACGTGACCACGTGACCCTGATCGAAAAAGCGTAAGACGGATGGAGAGTAGACAGCTATCCCCTCTCTACGGCGCGGCGAAAATGTATGCCTGGGCCTACTGTTTCGTTTAGGCAGCGCAGGGCGCTTAATAATAATAATAATTATTATTAATAATAATATAATTAATAATAATAATAATAAAATTATTAATAATAATAATATAATTAATAATAATAATTAATAATAATAATAATTAATAATAATAATAATTAATAATAATTAATAATAATAATTAATAATAATAATTAATAATAATAATAATTAATAATAATTAATAATAATAATAATTAATAATAATGATGACAGCTGTCAAAATTGAAACAGCTATATCTCGGAAACTATCGACCTTAGACTAGTTGTGTGTAGGGACAATTGATAGGTCTCAATGAGATCTACATTTCGGATGACAGCTGTCAAAATTGAAACGGCTATATCTCGGAAACTATCGACCTTAGACTAGTTGTGTGTAGGGACAAGTGATAGGTCTCAATGAGATCTACATTTCAGATGACAGCTGTCAAAATTGAAACGGCTATATCTCGGAAACTATCGACCTTAGACTAGTTGTGTGTAGGGACAAGTGATAGGTCTCAATGAGATCTACATTTCGGATGACAGCTGTCAAAATTGAAACAGCTATATCTCGGAAACTATCGACCTTAGACTAGTTGTGTGTAGGGACAAGTGATAGGTCTCAATGAGATCTACATTTCGGATGACAGCTGTCAAAATTGAAACGGCTATATCTCGGAAACTATCGACCTAAGACTAGTTGTGTGTAGGGACAAGTGATAGGTCTCAATGAGATCTACATTTCGGATGACAGCTGTCAAAATTGAAACGGCTATATCTCGGAAACTATCGACCTTAGACTAGTTGTGTGTAGGGACAAGTGATAGGTCTCAATGAGATCTACATTTCAGATGACAGCTGTCAAAATTGAAACGGCTATATCTCGGAAACTATCGACCTTAGACTAGTTGTGTGTAGGGACAAGTGATAGGTCTCAATGAGATCTACATTTTGGATGACAGCTGTCAAAATTGAAACAGCTATATCTCGGAAACTATCGACCTTAGACTAGTTGTGTGTAGGGACAAGTGATAGATCTCAATGAGATCTACATTTCGGATGACAGCTGTCAAAATTGAAACGGCTATATCTCGGAAACTATCGATCTTAGACTAGTCGTGTGGGAGTTGGACATTTTGACCCTGAACGTTAACGATGTCGACTGTACAGTCAATAAAATACAAAAATAATTTATTTTGAACTAGACTGTACAATGTTTTTATGATGCTTAATCGGAGGCATGGGAAAAAATATTCCCGCTCCTCCTACCAATCGGAGTTCCGATCGGAGGACAGGGAAAGACAAAATAAATGGGTTAGCATAGTTATGGCGGAATAATTGAATTTTTAAATAATGAATTTGGTTTAACTATGTCGAATGATCGCAATCTTAGCACAACGAAATACAAAACTACTATTGATGCGGTCTTTATTAGACATTTAAATAGGTTCGAATCAAAACTGTTCGTTTCTTACTTCAGCTACCATAAACCTATCGTATCAGTTTTAGAGATTGGCGATGATAGTTCTGGTAATGATGATGGTGAAAAAGTCGTTGAAATTATGGATGAAAGTTGATTTTTCGGAGAGATAAACTTTTTAATGTAAAATAATTGTAATAGTTTTAAAGTGTTAAATTTTTAATGTAATATAAATTGTCATGTTTGTGTACGATAGCGCAATAAATCAATATTGTATTCTACCACATAAATGATAGTACTTTTATACTGTTAAAGCAATTGGTGCAAAATTATTCCCTAACCATTCCAAAATATCAAACATGCTCAACGTTAATAATCAAGTTTTCACTTCTGCCGGCACTCCCGGAGTGCAACCCGTCTTTTTAGGGTTCCGTACCTCAAAAGGAAAAAACGGAACCCTTATAGGATCACTTTGTTGTCCGTCTGTCTGTCTGTCAAGACCTTTTTTCTCAGGAACGCGTGGAGGTATCAAGCTGAAATTCATATCAAATACTCAAGTCTATGGTCTCTTGGAGCTGTGAAAAAATCAAACTTCTAAGTCAACGCGATCAAAAGATACTCCCGTTTATGCCGCAAATTTTCGACACTCGCAAGGGAATCAAAACCTACAGGGTACTTCCCGTGAACTCAGAATCTTGAAATTTGGTACGAAGCAACGTCTTATAGCATAGATAAAGGAATAATTACGAAAACCATAAATTTTTAGTTACATCAAGATACTCCCGTTTATGCCGCAAATTTTCGACACTCGCAAGGGAATCAAAACCTACAGGGTACTTCCCGTGAACTCAGAATCTTGAAATTTGGTACGAAGCAACGTCTTATAGCATAGATAAAGGAATAATTACGAAAACCATAAATTTTTAGTTACATCACATAATATATTTTTTTTACGGAACCCTCGGTGCGCGAGTCCGACTCGCACTTGGCCGGTTTTTTTTTATTCATTTTACATTCTACAAAAAAACACGAAACACGTAATACGTGCCTATGAAATTTGAGGGTTGCCCTCGAGTTATCTGGGATTCCATCACCAGGTCCTGGTTTCCATATCATAGAATTAAAATATCTCCTTCACAATAAAAAAAGAATCATCAAAATTGATTGATAAACGACGAAGTTATTCGCGAACACACATTAACGAAAAATGTGAAAGTACTGGGCCAAACTATTTATACTAAATTTTCATGGGACCAAATAGAAACTATTCCGCATCAAACTAAAAAAGAATCACGTAAATCGGATCATAAATCGCAGCGTAATCGGTGTACATACATAGAAAAAAAAAACATACCAATCGAATTGAGAACCTCCTCCTTTTTGGGAAGTCGGTTAAAAATCGATTAAAACTAACATAGGCATCTTCATTATAATATTATCTTAAACTAACTTACCTTTTTCATATTCTATGCACCTCGTTTATCCACGTTATGAATAATTTAGCTTCACTCCCGTCGTAATGTGTTTTACGTTCGTGTGTTATGTACCCAGTTGACATCTAACAAATTGTTATAAGTCCATCGCGCTCGGCTACTTGCAGAAGGTATTGAGCGACGAAATGCCCTAGTAGCATTTTTTGTTGGCATTTAGTTGGGCCACATACCTCTGGTTAGTTGGCAAATGCATACAATTGGCGGGCAGTTTGCGGGTTGGGCCCAAAACTGATGGCCTATGTGGATTTGCCTACGAAGGCCCAACTTGCGATAGGGCCAACGTGCATTGCCCTACGGAGGCCCGAGGAAAACGTGTTATGGGTAGGCCCAACGACACATAATACATGTAGGCAAGCGGTTGTATGTTTGTTGGTTCTATAGCTGGTTTCATAGCGACGCGTCTCGCCAGCGCCGGCCGTACGCGTGTCGCTGAACATGAACTTTATCAGCTTCATAATAAGTTTGGTTTTTGCGATGTTTTGAAAAACCAACCTTATTTTAAAGCCGATAAGGTTCATGTGCAGCGACGTGCGTGCGGCCGGCGCTGGCAAGACGCGTCGCTCTGAAACCAGCCCTCTAATAGGCCAACCCAGACGACGACATACAAAAGTCACCCACCAAACAGTCGTCTCTCTTTTGCACTTTGACGTGAGTAGGTACATGAGAGGACGTTGTGTCGTCTGCGTTGACCTATTAGGTATATTTTGTGTTAATTAACTGAAATTAAATGAAATACAAATTATGATAATTGAATATTTATTTATTGTTATATTATGTTATTGACAAAATGAAGACAAATTTTACACAATTTGGAGACGGTAGCTCTGCAGTAAAACGATACACACCGTACCTACTATGATACATTGTAACATTGATAGAGTACCTACCTACTTTTACAAAGTTACACTTTGCAGCTAAGTTGTTTTCAAAGATTCGTTCAAGGATTCTTCTTGTGATAGGACCAGTTTTGTTCCCACCAATGTAGGTTATGTAGTTTATCTGCAACAAACACAACACAACCCATTATAGTAAAACAACAAACACATGCAATGCCAGTAAGGATAAATTATAGACAATTTTTTGTTAGGTTATGTGCGAATTAACTTGAGACCGGGCCGATGATTCAATTTCAATTTACTTATGTTGTGCAAAATGATGCGTCGTACCTAGTATTTTTTTTAGCTAGAGGTTTGCACGAGATTTATTAAGAACAAAATAAGATAGTATTTCATAAATAATAGCATCTTAGTCCCAGGTCTCAAGGTAATTCGCACGGGTTCTAAGTAGATAAATACCTACTTATGAAAAACTTACCCGTTTCGTAAAATAAACGTTTTACAGGACATAATGTCCATGTTATCTTAGTTGGAGCCTCGTTACTGCTAAGGCATTTGTTGAATATTATTGCAGTTTTAGGTATATGGAGGCCACATGCAATGCGTCTTCCGTGGCGTCATCCAGTTTTCACGCACCACACCGAGTTCCCCACCGTAACCATCTTCATCGTCAAATTCCACAACTTTAAACATTTTTATCACTGCCTGTCAGGCTAATATTTTATATATATAAATAAAACAAATACTCCCCAGGCGCAAGCGCACCCGGCACCGCACAAATGAAATAACAAACTGCAAAATGGCGGGCGGGCCGGGCGACGAGTGCCGCCGCCCGCCCCCCGCGCACCCCGATACCACCCCGTAGGAGCAGCAAGTAACAGGGCCATTGAAGGGTATCTAAGTTGGACCGATGTTGTTATCATAACTTAAATCCCTACAAAAATCTCCCAACAGTAGCAATAGAAGTAGCAGGCCCGTCGTTAGTTGGCCCAATGTCGTTTTAATAACATAAATCCCTACAAAAATCACCCAACAGTAAGAATAGTAACACAGGCCCGTCGTTGGCTCTTCGTAGGGCAAATAGTGCATGTTTATGACAATGGGCCTATTTTAAGTTTGGGTTGGCGGAATAACTAACCGTCTGCCAATACAATCCCAACTGTTGGCGTATGGAAGCCAACGGCAATTGCTACTAGGGTGCATAATGCCTCTAAGGCTGAGGCCTTATAGTGCGCTTGGAAGTTGGAAGTGTGCGAAACAGGTATATGAGTCAACGCGCCCGTTTCATATACTTAGTTGGATGCCTTAGTTTTTTGTTTTGTTCTGTTTTACACTTTTTATCATATTTTTATCTTCTTTACTTATTTTTGTTATTAAGTATTCTGATATGTATTATTTATTATTATACACCTATTTCACATATAATAATTATATAAGTATTTACTGATACACATATAAACACAGAGTACAAAACTCACCATCACCACTCACCATCTCAGGGCCAGTTGAAAACTAGCGTCGGGCACTAGCTGCTCGGCAGTTTGCTGAACTGGTCCTATTTGGCGCAGCCGTGAGATGCACACACTCTTTTTGTTCAGTTTAGTTTTTTAGATTCTTTTATATTTTTTATTGTTTTTTGTGTGCACTTGTGGCGTCTGCTAAATAGATATGATTACTTTCTTTCTTTCTTTCAGGCTATAATCTATATCTATACTAATATTATAAAGAAGTAAAGGGGTTTGGCTAACTTTGTATGGGCTAGTGGCGTCATTTTTTTTTTTGAGCGGCCACTTTTAATTTTCATGTTATTTTGTTGTGCTGTGTCAAATACACATACATGTTAAATTATTTTTGTCCTAAGTCATTTCTAAACTGAGATATTTGAGTTTGAATATTATAAAAATGTCTTCTTCAATTACTGTTCTGCGTAAAGAAATCTTAGTTATGTGTTTAGAAGGTTGATATTAGAGCTGGCTTAATAATAACTGCTACTTGGGTCGATCTTTAGGTTAGGCCACGCTTGCCTAGGTGGGTCTGTGGATGGGTGGGTGTGGATTATATACCGAGTTTCCTCCGTGCCTTGGAAAGCACGTTAAGCTGTTTGTCCCGGCTGCCATATATAGATCTTTTGCAGTCGTTACTGGTTGTCAGTGACCTGACTCTGTCTGACAACCAGTCTTACCAAAGGGTATCGTATTACCCAGTATTAACTGGGACGTGGAGGTCAGATAGGCAGTCGCTCCATGTAAAATACTGATATTCAGCTGCCTCCGGTTAGACTGGAAGCCGACCCCAACATAGTTGGGAAAAGGAATAAATAATACAAGAGCAATATTGCATCCAGCCCTTGTGTAGCAGTTTCTACGAGAATGTACACGTAAATGTCCGTCTAGATGAATGTGTAATACGAGTCCCGCCGACACGATTCAGACTTCGCTGGCTACAAATGCAAAATGCACTGTTAATTACATCCATGGTGTTATACATCCAAATCTTAAACATATTATAAGAGTCCAAAGAGGTGGGTGAATTGCCCAAGCAAAAAAAATACACGGCAAACCTGAGAACGGTAGTGCAATGTGCTAATTTTTAATTTTATATATTTTTTCTCAACAGCGTAAGTACTTCTCTACCTTGACAAAAAAAATAATTGATTTCTACCCATTAATATACGAAAAAAAAAATTTACAAAGTGTTATTCTATCATCACAGTGGCCTGTCCTGAACCCAATTCCGCTCATAAAATACCTTCCCCTGCAAATACATTCGTAATATGGATTTAAATCGATTTTGTAATCATTAAATTATAATACATTCGATCAAATAAAACTATTTTTGTTTGTTTATCTTCTTTCTCATGGATTTGACAGGCAGTTAACTTTTGTCTGGAAAAAAGTTATCATTTCAGAGGATAGTAAGTTTTAGTAGAATAGCCATGTCAACATTGCGTCGTTGCGCCCCCCTCACCTTTCCTCACTTCGGATCAGTCCGGCTCAAGCTCTCGGCGCGAACGCACCGGTCCCAACGTCTTGCGGTTTCCCGCCAAAAAAGTAAGTTTATCATTTCAGTGATATGAGGACAAAAATAATTTCATTTCGGTGGCTGTTATAACTCGTCTTAGATTAGTATGCACAGTATATCATTTCGGTGGTAATTTTTATCATTTCGGTAGACACTTTTCATTTCAGTGGACTCTTAAAAATTCATCCTTAAATATATATGTAACTTTTGATGATATTTGATGTCCACTCACGCACAATGTTATAAAATAGGCTAAAGTTTTATTTGTCATTAAAAATATGTAGATAGCATTGAAATAAAAAAAATCCACCGAAATGACACATAAAAATCTCTTGTTGAAATTCACCCAGGTATGCTGGGTCTGTCACAATACACAAACGATCACAATGCCAAGTCTTTATAATGCATCAGCCCATAGATAACAGACATCGAGCCATGCAATCTACGTACGTATTTAATTTATTTTGATTATTTTTTCATCGTTGGCCAGCACTAGGAACTTCAGTCTGCTGTATCGTGGGTGCATTCACAAACATTTAAACTCAAACACACAAATACCCAGACCCGAAACAACTATCTGCAAGTCATACAAATATTTGCCCTGTGTGGGAATCGAACCCGCGACACGTAGCGCAGCAGTCAACTGCTTGAGCCACTGCGCCTACCGTGTGGTCTGAATTCTAAAAAAAATACGACTGTAACCTTAAACAGTGCAATAGACTGTAATAACTTCTTCGATTTTAATGAGCAATTCAAAACCAAATGTCTCCGTTCCGATTAGATTTAGAGAAATGCATCCATAATATTTTTGGATCGCTTTAATCTGTTCTTTCAAAATATCCAAGTTTCATTACTGGCCGCGCAACTTCAAAACGACGCCAACTTTAGCCAAACCCCTTCGTGTGTTTGTTAAATTGTAAGGGGTAATCTCGGGATCTACTGATCCGATTTTAAAAATTCTTTCACCAATAGAAAGCCACATTATTGCTGAGTGTCATAGGCTACTTTTTATCCCGGTATTCCCACGGGAACGGGATCGCGGGACGTCCGCTGGTATTATTATATATATTAGGTTGACTTTAAAAAAAAAAGGTTCTCAATTCGTCGGAATATTTTTTATGTAATTTACCGATTACTCGAAGACGCCTGAACCGATATAGAATAATATTTTTTTGTTGGAAAGGAGATATTCCGAGAGTGGTACCATGATAAGGAAATTAGGATCTGATGATGGCATCCCAGGGAAATCGAGAGCAACCCTCAAATTTTATAGGCACTTATTACGACACGTGATTCTTGCTTTTTTCTAAAGCTTTTCAAGTATTTGCATCTAGCAGTCATTACTTCATGTTGATGAGCTCATAAGGTAGGTATAACTCCTCAACGGTTAGGAGTTGAAGCATAATTCTTTAATAAAATATTATTGGGGAGTATACATGGTTGTATTCTTTCAGGTTATCTAGATGAGCTGATTATGGAAGGTAAAGGTTAAGTTTTTTGGTTGAATGTTAATTCAACGAAATACATTAATAATTCAGAGCCATTAACTACATTACGAAAATCGTATTTGATTCAGTACAGGTACCTACAGTAGTTAATCTGGGATTTCTCATAAGAAGAAAAATCTAACTAACTCAAAAACTACTGAATTTCGGGGGAACATTTAGTAGCTTATTTTGTTGCATTTTAACCCTACTATGACATCCTGCAAGGAATACGTCGAGTTACCAGTAACCCTGTTTATGTAACTCAATATAAATAAAAAATAATAAAAAAGCCTTTTATTCTACCATAAATATTACATTATTAACATAACATTAAGGAGTTTACATCATCAACATTACCTTATTAAGATCATATTATCAACATTCCATTAGTACATTACAGACATTTATAAATTAACAGCATTACATTACATACAAAAATTATCAACATTACATTACCGACATACATTACATTACATAATCAACATATTTATTAACAATATTGCCCTAATCCCGTAACATTCAATAATTCAGTAGTATTACCCTAATTCTGTATCATTAATTCCTATCATTAAATTAATTTGATTATATTAGATCCATTTATTAACATTGCATACTTTAACAAGTAAAATAATTTTCATAACAGTTTTCATAACATTAATTAAATTAGATTTATAACATTATTTTTGTTCGTTTATGGAAGTCGCCTCTGAGGCGTAGGCCTCCCCCAGTTTTCTCCATTTTTCCCTATCTCTAGCTTGTCTCCTCCATTCAGGTCCACATCTATCTTTAAATATATCTTCCCAGCGTTTCCGCGGTCTTCCTTGCTTTCTTTTTCCATCTCTAGGTACCCATTCCACGACTTTCTTTGTCCATCTCTCGTTTTCCATTCTACAGATATGTCCTGCCCATTTCCACTTCAGACTTCTTATTCTTTCTACTATGTCCGTTATTCTAGTTTTTTTCCTTATTTCTTCATTACTTATCCTGTCAGACAATCTTATGCCCAGCATGCTTCTCTCCATTTTCCTTTGCATGACACCGAGTTTATGCTCATCTGATTTTCGTAGTGACCATGTTTGGCATCCATATGTAAGGCATGGTAGGATCGCTATTTCATATAACTTACATTTCAACTTCATATTTATCTGGGGGTTCTTCATGACTTCTTTAAAACTCCAGTACTTTTGCCATGATATTGCTATTCTCCTATTTATCTCTTTTTCGGTTTGGTCCAGAAATGAGATGGACTGTCCTAAGTATATGTATTCATTAACATATTCTATGCCTTGCCCATCTACAATTATTTGTGTTTCCGAACCGTTTGTTAGAATTTTCGTCTTGGTAGCATTCATGGTCAAGCCAACCTTCCCACTTTCTTCTGCAAGCTCTTGCAACATGTTCTCTAGCTGTACGGGATCTTCTGTGAACACAACGATGTCGTCTGCAAAACGTAGGTGACTTAAATACTCGCCGTCGATTTTTATGCCTTTTTCCTCCCAGTTTAGGTTTCTAAATATGGTCTCTAGAACCGAAGAAAATATTTTTGGTGAGAGCGGGTCGCCCTGCCTCACGCCTTTTCTTATGTTAAAAGCTGGTCCTTCCAATTCTAATTTTATTTTTGCGGAGTTTCTAGAGTAGATGCTATGAAGTAGTTCCACATATTTTATGTCTACTCCTTGTTCCACCAGCGATTTCCATATTGCGCTATATTCCAGAGAGTCGAATGCCTTGGTATAATCAATGAAGCATAAGTATAGAGTTTTGTTGTATTCCTTGACTTTCTCTACTATTTGCGTGACTACTTGTATGTGATCAGTTGTGGAATAATGTTTGCGGAATCCCGCCTGTTCACGCGGCTGGTTTTCCTCTAGAGTTCTTGTAAGTCTATTTAAGAGTATTTTTGAGAATGTTTTATATAAGTTGGACATAAGGCTAATTGGTCTGTAGTTGCTCAGGTTCCCTCTGTCACCTTTTTTATGAATGAGGGTTATTGAAGATTCTGACCATTGCTTTGGAGTTTTCCTTCTTTGTAAAATGTTGTTAAAGAGTTGTTGTAGTGGATATTGTAAAGGTGCTGAAAGAGACTTCAATATTTCATTTGTTATTTTATCTTCTCCCGGTGCTTTATCGTTCTTCTGAGTTTCTACAGAGAAACCAATCTCCGACGTTAGTATTTCGGGCAATGGTTCGTCGATAAAGGCTTTGTCCTTGATGTGTTGCGTGAAACCGGAACTTTCTTGTGATGAGTAGAGAGTTTTATAAAAGTTAGTAGCTTCTGTTATTATATCTGATCTTCTTGATATGATTTTTCCATTCTTGTCCACCATGTTTGTTGCCCATTTTGTTGAGTTTTGTAGGTTTTTGTATGCTTTTTTAATAGCTCCCTTTTTTGATAAATATTCCTCAAATACCTTTTGCCTGTGTTTATTTCTACTTTTGGAGATGTCTCTATTTATTTCTTTACTTGTTTCCGTAATTTTTATTCTTATTTCCTTTGTTCTCTTTTCTTTGTATAGTTGTTTTCTGTCTTCTAGCAGTTGTCGTGTGTGTGCACTTATGGGGTATTTTTTCTTGCTCTTCTCGGATGGTATTTGCGAAATTAAGTGTTTCATGCCTTTTTCAAAGTTATCATATTGTGCTTGTACTTGAGTGGACGTTTTGAGTAGGTCCATAAATTTATTTTCTAGATGTATCCCGTCTTCCCTCCTTACTATTGGTAATTTTCTTGCGCAATTTGCGTTCATAGATTTAGTATAGCTTTTTCTTTTTGTGTTTTCTAATTGTATTCTGCACCTTAACATTCTGTGGTCCGTATTAAAGTTGAGATTTCTAATAATATCGAAAGCAGTAACATTAGAGCTTTTGTTTGTTAGTATATAATCAATTTCGTTGTGGTGTTTTCCATTCGGCGACATCCATGTCCATTTCTGGTTAATTCTTGTTTTAAACATACTATTTAAGAATTTCATGTTCCTTTCTAAAGCGAACTCTACTAATTTCTGCCCGTGTTTTGACCTTTTGCCATGTGAGTGTCTACCAAATACAGTTTCTTCGCCTTGTTGTGCTGTTCCAATTTGGGCATTGAAATCTCCCATAATAACAAGGTTTTTTGCGATTAGCGTTTCCAAAGCTGTTTCTAAAGTTTCGTAGAACTCGTTCAACTCCATTTCTTCACATAATTCAGTGGGAGCGTATATTTGTACTATAGACCATATGACCCTATTAGGCATTTCCAACTCAAGGGTGGCAATTCTATCTGAGTAGGAGCGAAAACCAACTATGTTATTTTTAAGTTCCTTTTTTATTAAAAATCCTACCCCACTCCTACTATTTTTTGCCTTATTATGGTATAATATAAAGTCTGGATATTCTTCTATACTCTCCTCATTTCTTCTTGTTTCACACAATCCTATGACGTCCCATAATAGTTTCTCAGTAGCATGATTCAGCTCTGTAATCCTTGTCTCAGAGAGTAAAGTTCTGACGTTCAAAGTAGCGACACATAGATAGCTCGACTTTTCTTTAATTCTTGCGTTAATGTTTGGGGGGTTTTGGTCATAATCCTCCACGGGGACCAGCCGGCTTGGAAGATGTTTTTGGTTGTTGTTTTTTGCATTGTTTTTGGTTTTGAGGGGGGGCGTTGCTGATTGTCATTGGTTCGAACTATTCGTTGGTTTTTCTTGATAAATTGGGTTTTTGTTGACAAAATAGTTCAGTATTCCAGGCCTGACTACGCCTTCAGGACCGCAGGTTGCTCTTTGTTTCGTAGTGTTTGTTGTAGGTTTGTTTTTCTTATTTGCTTGGGTTCTGTGTGACGGGTCGTTGTGCTCGTTCTGAGAGCTCTGTGGTGAGGTCGACAAAGATCTTTTATTGCTTCCTAGTTTATTATTAGTTTCTGTCTTGTTTACTATCACTAATCTATCATATTTTATTATTGCTTTATTGCCCTTTTCTTTTTCCATTCCTACTTGCTCCTGTAGTTCTTTTCTTTTTTCTAAAACATGCAATGGGTAATCTTCCTTAATGTAGTAGGTCGTCTCTTCCAATAATTTTCTTTGTTTAAAAATTTCGATCTTTTTCCCAAGAGTTGTAAAGGTTACAATGACCGGCCGATGTTTTTCTGACTTCTTTCCTACCTTTCTTATTTCTTGAATTTCATTTCGTTCTAAATTTATTTTGAGGTGCCTCAATATACTTAAACCAAAATATCGTTTCGAACAAATAGCCTGTCACCTCTCGATTTTATGGTCTTTCGACCTAATTTGTAAAGTATGCGATGGTCAAACACGTTAGAAATTATCTTCTAAATTATCTACACATGTTTTTGCAAATAAATTAATTGAATTGAAGTAAGTAATCTGTATCTGATAGGAGAAAGTATATTATTTTGTCTAGAAGGAGTCGAGTGATAATTCTGTGAGATAAAAAAAACTAATTAATCTCATAATAAATTAAAAAATGTTAAATTGAAAATATATAGGTACCTAAAAAGGCCGTGTCCTAAATTATAATTTGGCGTTTGGTAGCTTATTTGTTCAGGTTTTGCATACTAATCCAATTAGAAGGTGAAGTCCCTTATCCTTTATATTAACAGAAACAGCAATAGGAGTAAAACTCAATGCACAAGAGAATCCAGACCAACCGTTCTTGAACGCAATGTGCCGCCTCCTCAACCTAGTGAGCCAGAGGATCGTCCACCTGTGGCTACAACCTGACTGGCTGTACCAGTGGTTCCCGCAGTACAAGAAACACGAGGAAGCTAAAGCAGTCATGCACAGCTTTACTGATAAGGTAATTATATCGTACAGTACCCAGAGGTTATATAGCTTATATAGCTCCAATTTTGTGATTGAAGTGGGTCGAAGTGACATAAAATCACTCCTTCGGGGAAGTGTAGGGCAGAGGTGTACCTTATTAAAGTATACCCACATTTCACCCGATATATAAAAGTCCTATGTCATTACATTGGACTTCATACTACATTAGTATTATTAGGTCTTTTTACCCGACTGCGCAAAGCAAAGAAGGGTTATGTGTTTATCAGTCTATGTATGTATGTATGTATGTTTGTTCCTATGTGGCATTGTAGAGTCCAAATGCCTTGGCCGATTTTGATGATCCGTACGTCAATCGATTCGTCTTGACCTCGCGAGTGTCACTAAAGACATTACAGTAAACAATACTCACTATAGTAACAACTAGTCGCCATATTGTCAAAATGAAAAAAAAAAAAAAGATGCACCACGTCAAGTGGGGTATCGTTGAATAGGTATTTGAAAATGAATATTAGGTTTCCTTTATCATTTTTCATTTTATAAAACCGTTTAGGATATATAACGGTTTAAAGTTATTAGAACAAACAATATCGCATTTCTGACGTAAGTCAGAAATGCGAGACGGTAGATTTCGATTCGATTTTATATTCATTTCGTACACGTAAAAAAAATCCGGTTATAAAACTGGATTTTTTTTACGTGTACGAAATGAATATAAAATCGAATCGAAATCTACCGTCTTATAATAGTTATAACGAAGTTAATGAAAACTGACTAAAAAGTGTTAAATAAAAAAATAGTAGTTAGAAAACTAAAAAACCCGACTGAAAAACGGAAAAGCAAAAAACAAGCACATTTTAAATTAAACAAAACTTGGAAGCAGGCGGGGTCCATTTGAATATTAAATTATGAAATGAAAATAGAATGGACCCCGCCTGCTTACAAGTTTTGTTTAATTTAAAATGTGCTTGTTTTTTGCTTTTCCGTTTTTCAGTCGGGTTTTTTAGTTTTTATCGTCGTCTTTTTGTCTATGAACGAAACAAAACGTCATCATTACAAATCAGACCCCCGAGTAGCTCGCACCTCCAGCGTCGCCCTGCGCTCATGGATAATAATTTGGCAGAAGTAACTACGGCGATTGTATCTTTAACTGATGATAACATTTTCCTGCGTATGATTGCGATAGGTATTAAGTGTAGCGTGGTGTTCGACTTGTAACCTTCTTAAAAAAAAAATATTTTTTGAACAAAATATAACAGGGTGTAAAAAAAATTGGAATCGATTCAGATAAGTACCTACCTAGTCTGAACAAACTATATTCAATTTTCGCATATACTAAAATAATGTTGTAAACCACCAGTTGGCTACCACCCATTTATGTTAACGAATTTATTGATGTTTAGGTTATTGAAAAGAAGAGAGAAGAATTAAAACTTAAAACAAAGGTTGACCATGAATTTGGTAAGTCTAAATCAAAGCATTTTTTCCAAGTAGGTCAGTTACAGTACAGGGCACACTTTTGTAATGTCGAAACAACGACAACAATGAAATTAACCTAAAGTCCGTCTCAAGGCATAAAAACTCTAAAACTATTCCCAAAAATACGCGCGCTGAATGTGATGTTCCCGGCACCAGCCCATTGTAATATAGGTACTATACAACTGAGTTCTGTAGTTGTTCATTCTAAAGCGGTATGGAGCTAGAAACTCCATAATAAGAGAGAATCGTTTTACTACTACATATTATCTTCCTTAGTCCGCCAAAAATCGTTTTTTATTCAACTTATTTATTTGCTTTTGCAGATTTAGAATCATACAAGAACCAGTCCTTCTTAGACTTGTTAATTCATTTATCTGGTGGTGAAAATGGATATACCAATGTGGAGTTAAGAGAAGAAGTGTTGACCCTGGTTATAGCTGGGACAGACACCTCTGCAGTAGCCTTGGGGTATACACTACAGATGATGGCTAAATACCCGGAAATTCAGGAGAAAGTGTACAAAGAGTAAGTGGTATTTTTACCCAACTGAAGGGGGTAATGTGTATATAAGTCTTTAGGAGGTGGAAGGGAGACCGAAGCTAAAACGGTTACCTCGTTTATTTTACTTACATTCATTGTAAGCTAAATAAAGTACAAGATAAGGTAAGATATAATCAATGTCATGCAATTAAAAATTATGTAAGGACAAGAACTATCAACTATGTGTATTATTTGTTTTGTATCAATATCCGGAATCCATCGGATTCCGGATATTGATGAAAAAATAATAGGTAAGTTTTATTTGATGTAAAACTCTCTATTTGGTATTGTATGTTGTTTAACTGTATAAGAGAATTTATTTCTTAATTTATTTCTGTTTAAGAGCAGTGGTGGCCCAGTGGTGGCGGCCCCGACTTACGAACAGTTGGTCGTGGGTTCGAACCCAGGCAGGCGCATTACTTTGTGTAATTTATTTCATCAACGCGCATGTCTTAGAACCAAAAATTCGAAGATATGCGACATCTACCAATTATAGCCCATCCCTCTCCTAGAGAGGAGGCCTGAGTCCCTGCAGTGGGAACAATTCTTATAGGCTGATGATGATGATGAGAATTTATTTTTGTTCTTTATTATTAACATTACATTACATTTATTTGTTACTAACATAGTTTATAAGTAGTGTGTATTACTAACATCATATCGAGCCATTACCGCCGACTTAGTGTAACCGACAAAAACCAAATTTTACAGGAGAAGGTTTTTTTTGAATAACTTTATAAATAATTGCGCTATTAAGTTGAAATTTTGACGTATAATAATGATTTTTGAAACCTTAGGTGTAACGGTTAAAATTTTCAAAAAAACGTCACTACGTTTTTTGCCACTTTGTTTATAGTAAACGACAAAATTTGGATGTACTGTGTCGGTTGCGATAACAAGTAGGGTCGCTTACGCTGCAATTCTTAGATAATTACGCAACTTACGATAATTTTGATTAGGTCGGTTACTGTAAAATATAGAAAAATGTTGTGCTAACGATAAACTTAGCATTTGCTATAACTTTGTTCTTTTGGCGGGAAAAGTCGAAGAACAAGTCCGTTATAGTTTAAGAAGTCGTCTGCGATAAAAAAACGCTGTTTAGGTAAAAATGTCGCTTACGATAAGACGGCGGTAATGGCTCGAATGGATCAAGTTCTGAAATAAAGTATTTTTTTTTTTTTTTTTTTTTTTTTATTATAGACTCTGCGAGGTATTCGAGGACGATCGTATGTTAGTAAAAGAAGATTTGGTAAAGTTAAAGTATTTGGAGAGAGTAGTCAAGGAGACTATGCGCTTGTTCCCGCCAGTGCCGCTAATTACTAGGAAAGTCTTAGAAGATATTACACTGCGTAAGTATTTTATAAAGAGAAATAAAATAATATCATCATCTGCGTTTTCCTAACTTATCTAGTCAACAAGTGTTTTTTATGAACTTTTTTCAGCAGTCTCCGAAAATTATGATTCATGTGTCATTCGATTCGGAATGGCATCCAGATGATTTTTGAAAAAAAATGAAGTTACGGTTAAAGATATTTATATAATTTCTCAAAAGAATTACAAATTCACTTACTTACAGAGAAAAACATAACTATAAGTTTACAATGTTATCTGCCAGTTAGCGTAGATAAAAAACAAAAACAAATATGTATCTTAAAACTACCATTACAATAATATTTCGACTTAGCTTAACAAGTACAAAATTAACAAATCAGGAGGTAGGTTACACACAAGAAACAAGACGCTACAGAAAAGTTTTGGGCAATGAGGGTAGGGTGCAATTTAGTAGTTCTTGCGTGTTTACTAACGCCTACGACACAGTGCAGATTCTTACAAATGTTTTTAAAATAAAGTATTTGTAAATATACATATTTATTTATTTTTGGATATGTAGACTATCATTACTTAATCATATTGGTTTTCATGTTTTTTTTTCTTTTTATAGATTAATTACTTTTTTTTTCTTTTTCTTTTAGCATTTATAGGTACCTAAACTTGCAGGGAAAGGTCTTTTGGTATATTTTTTTTTTAAGTTTTGTTGAATACGCATGGCGATTTGATTTCTTTTATGTCTTTAGGTAGTATAAGTTCGCCCCTTCATACATAATATTTCTCTTTCCATATTTAGTCCTAGGTTAGGTTAAGCAAATGTTGCAGCTTGTCTTGTTAAAATTTTATAAGTTTGTGCCCTTTTTGTAAATATTATCTGAGAATGCATAGTAATATCTTTAGTTAGAATTTTTCTTACAAGTATGCATGTGTTGTACTTATACATCTGAAGAAGATTCATAAGTTGTGTTTCTTTGTAGATTTTTTCAGTAGGAGTTAAATAGTTATATCTAAATAGTGTTTTGATAATTTTGTTTTGAGCAATTTGGAGATTTTTAGGGTTCCGTACCTCAAAAGGAAAAAACGGAACCCTTATAGGATCACTTTGTTGTCCGTCTGTCCGTCCGTCCGTCCGTCTGTCAAGACCCTTTTTCTCAGGAACGCGTGGAGGTGTGAAGCTGAAATTTATATCAATTACTCAGGTCTACTGTCCCTTGAAGCTGTGAAAAAATCAAACTTCTAAGCCAACGCAATCAAAAGATACAGCCGTTTATGCCGCAAATTTTCGACACTTGCAAGGGAATCAAAACCTACAGGGTGCTTCCCGTGAACTCAGAATCTTGAAATTTGGTACGAAGCAACGTCTTATAGCATAGATAAAGGAAAAATTACGAAAACCATAAATTTTTAGTTACATCACAAAATATTTTAGGTTTGATTTGGCGGCAGTTCCCCAGACCTCAATCAAGTAGTCCAAGCGAGACTTAACCATAGAGTTATATATAGTATAGCGCACAAGTCTAGGTAGACATCGCACTATGCCACGGAGCGCACCTGTTAGTGATGTAAGTTTGCTTTTGACACTTTCTTTATTTAAGTGGTTTCCACGTAAGTTGATCATCAAGTTCCGCTTGCAAAATCTGCAACAGTTATTATCAATACTAAAAATTGAAAATGGGTTTAGTTTTTTGCAAATATCTCAATACCCAATTATTATTTTTTAAATTTGAAAACAAGATTCAAAACGAAGAGGAAATTTCCTAAAGAATGTTCTAACTAAACCCATTTTAATTTTTTTAGTTAATTGTTAATAACTTTTGCGGTTTTTGTAAGCGGAAAAATCATCTTGATGCCATTCAATCACCTCAATCGAATCGAATCGAAATCGAGTAGTACACCTCAATCATAATTTTCGGAGACTGCTGAAAAAAGTTCATCAAAAAGGCACTTGTTGCCTAGACTAAACTATGCTGGGATCAGCTCCAGGCTAACCGGATGCAGTTGAATTTCACATAGAGCGACTGCCTATCTGACCCCCACAACCCAATTAGTACTTGATAATATGACTTCTCCAGGTAACTGATTGACCTCAATTAGGATATACCTAGGTAAGATTATCTACAGTTAAAAAAAAAAACACTATCTAAAGCGATGTCATTCTCATAATATGGTGATTTTTCGTAGGTACTTCTCTCAAAAAACCCTTTATGATGCCCGTATCATGGGAATGCAAAAAAAAACTAGTCCACCATCGTTGAGAGTTTGCCATAATGAGTTGATAACGAACGTCACTTAGTCCCATGCATTATCATTCAAAGATGAAAAATTACAGCTCACTTGAGACGAGGAAATGGTTCTAATTTAACTTTTAACGGCTAAAAAGAAGTTGACAAAGCAAAACCATTATGCAGGTACTAACATTACTAATTTTCTACAGCATCCGGTCGCGTGCTGCCCGCTGGTTCGGGCGTGATCTGCTCAATATGGGGGGCCCACCGAGACCCCAAGTACTGGGGTCCAGACGCCGAGGAATTTGACCCTGACAGGTTCTTGCCCGAAAGATTCAACTTGAAACATCCTTGCAGTTACATGCCTTTTAGTAATGGACCTAGGAACTGCATCGGTAAGTAACTTAGTTCAAGTATTGGTACCGTTCAGGATATAATCTTGAACTAGGTTAGCTGATTAGAAATAATATTATGGACCTTTAAGGTAATAAGGTAAACGTGAAGAATACACAGCAGACAGGCAGCTGGGCAAGGGTAGTAGGGCACTGTAGGTCTGTAGGGTAGGTTGTAACTTGTAAGGTATTTATTTAAAAGGTAGATGTGAACACACACTAACCACATTTCAGAAAGGTCATGTGCGAAGTACTTGCAACCAGCGTGCGTGTATGACCTGATGTAGAAACGCAGACGGAGGAAACTCGGTATGTTATGGGTCACCAATCTACGGACCAACCTAGGCAAGCGTGGCTTAACGTAGAGATACACAGAACATATTCATTTCTGCAACAATACACCCGTCATTCGTACCCACACAGATTGTCCCTAGTGGCCGTTATTAACTACACACGAGCTCCACGTTTATGTAAAAACTATTATATTATTTTCTGCCAATCTTCTTAGCGTGTCGATGAAATTCCTAGTGTGGGGCAAAGTTTAAAAAAAATAAAAAAGATGGCGAATCGTCACTAAATAAATTATATTAGTTAGGCCCAATATTCAGCTATGCGAACTCCGCTCGCTGATGCAGTCATTAGATCGTCAAGTGTGTAGGTGTCAGGGCATGCAGCGCAAGATGGAAGGTGGGCCATTGTCTTTGGAGATACGCCGCATACACACTTGAAATCAGAACCGTCTATGAACCCTCATCTGAAGAGATTGTCTTTGCTACGGCCGACTTGGGTTCGAAGTCTATTTATAGATTTCCAAGTCGGCCACGGCTAATCATGTCCAGGTGGAAGGCTTTCAGACGGCTCGATGAAGTCGTCAGGAAGCTTAAACAGGTCCCGCCAGAGCTCTCGTCTTGCTGTGGCGGCATTGCTAATAGCAGGACTAGTATTGTTGACGCACCCAAAAAAACTTTTACGACTTTTCAGCCTCTGGGGCACTGAAACGTGATTGTGCATTGGGTGGCGTGGGTCAGCGTGTAGCTTCGACCTCTCAGTGCAGCTGGCTATGGTCTTTCGAACCTTTGGGGGCGCAATCCCAGTTAGTGAATACCGCATTCGTACCGGGGTCGGTTTCAGGCAACCACTAATAATCCGGCACGTCTCATTAAGAGCTGTATCCACTAGGTCGGCATGGGCGGAACGGTTCCATACTGGGCAAGCATATTCACCAGCGGAGAAGCAGATCGCCAAACCAGTGGTCTGAAGAACTTGAGGAGATGCCCCCCATTTGGTAGATGTCAAGCGCCGTAACAAGTTGTTTTTTTTTTTTTGGATGGTCACAATGGGCGAGTGGTAGCCCCTGCCAGGAGATAATCAGTTTACTGCCCGCTTGTCTATTCTGGAGGTGAAAGACGCAAGACTGCGTTTTTGAGGGGTTTGGTTTCAAGGCGTTTTCAGCATAATAGTGGATTAAATCACTAAGAGCTGAGGCAAGAACGGCTTCAATACCCTCAATGTTGATATCTTGGCAGGTGAGAGTAAGATCGTCAGCGTATAGGAAACGGGTTGTGTATGGACTGACTGGTTGGTCGTTAGTTAGTGTAGATGTTGAAAAGTAGTGGGGCCAATACACTACCCTGAGGGAGATGTGTCTGTACCTGGCGATTGACCATGCCCTGCGTTTAAACGAATACATTAAATAATTAGATCTATATTTGTTCTATCGAAATATGGATAATACATAATTTGTTCCGTTTTAGTTTTTACAAAAAATGACTTCTTGTATAACAGTTAGCCAGCGATGTACTTTTAAATTACCCACTTTAAAAAAACAAAACCTAGATAGGCGATTAGTTCTACATTAACGCTAATTACTTATCTACATTTTATTTATAAAATTCATTACTTTAAGTTAAAAAAAGGCAATACAAAGAAGGAAAGCTAGCGATGTACTTCTAAGTAAATTAATTTCTTTCGCTTATAATGTGACAGTTTTGTCCCCATTACAATTCAAATTCGATAAATAAAAAAAAAACAAAAAAATAAAATAATATCCAAACAAAATTTTTTTTAAAAAAGAAACCAATTAAATTTCAAAAAAAGTAGTAAATATTTATAAAATCCAATTTGAATTGTAATGGGGACAAAACTGTCACATTATAAGCGAAAAAAAATTAATTTACTTAGAAGTACATCGCTAGCTTTCCTTCTTTGTATTGTCTTTTATAACTTCTCTCTCTCTTCAGGTGCCTCTCCAACTAGTGAAGGTTGGCAGTCAGCTCCGCATATCCTATTCGGTCTTTTGCCAGTCTAAAAAGTTCTGCGGCGCTCTTAACTCCCGTCCATTCCCGGATATTGCGCAACCAGGATTTCTTCCTACGTCCCACTGCTCTTTTGCCTGCCACTTTGCCCATCATTATGAGTTGCAAGAGTTCGTATCTGTCATGCCTTAATACGTGACCCAGATAGGCAACTTTCCTCTTTTTGATGGTCTGCATTAATTGGCGTGTCCTTCCAGCACGACGTAGTACTTCAACGTTGGTCACTCGATGTGTCCAGCTAATGGCCAACATACGTATATAGGCCCACATTTCGAATGCTTCGATACGGTGCACCTAAAACCGCCGGTTACTGAGTAATTCTTGGAGAATTCGTGTGAACTTTAAATCCTCTGTCAGATTGGAGACTCTCCATATCAGGCGTTTTAAATTTACGGTGTCGTATGCTGCTGACAGGTCTACAAAAACTGCTCCTGTCACCTTCTTGGATTCATACCCGTCCTCCATGTGTTGGGTGAGGTTAAGTACTTGGCTGCAGCAAGATTTTCCAGGCCTGAATCCAGCTTGTTCGGGGATTAGTTTTGGATCAACGAGGTGTGTGAGACGCGATAACAGTAGTCTTTCGAACAGTTTGTAAGTGTGGCAGAGTAGGGATATAGGACGATAGTTTTTAGGGTCGTCATGTGCAAATTAAAATCATATAATTATGTTAAAACATTTAATTAATTTAGTTACTAAGAAAACGCTAAACGCTAGTTTGAACATGCGCATCTTTTATTGATCTGATTGACATTAAAAGTGGAATATTACTTCGTATGTATTACTTAGAGATCGCCAACCTTTTTTCGGCCATTCTCCGATTGCCTAATTACCGTAACCTTTAATATTTTTCAAAGTCAAATTAGTGAAAAATATAAAAAAAGGTTACGGTGTTATGGCAAAGAACGCCAAATCGGAGAATGAAAGGGAAAACATTCTTAATAAAGTCGTAATTCTCTTGTCCACAGGTTACCAATACGCGTTAATGTCAGTCAAAACAGCGTTGTCAACGATGCTGCGACATTATAAAGTAGTAGAAGATAGAGAAGATGGTCGTGTACCTAAAATAAGAGTCAAATTTGAAATTATGATGAAGGCTGTGGATGGATATCAAGTGGCTTTGGAAAGAAGAGACAAAGTTCCGACGTGACGTCACTAAAAAGAGCGAGGAAAATGACAACTTGACTTTTATATTCGCATTTTGTTTGTATTGTACATACCTGCCCGCTATCTAGGAAAATTGACTTTTTATTTGTATTGCTTTCTAGTATTAGAGCCAGGTTAACATGGAAATATTATTTTAGATTAAAATAAAATAATTTTAATATTTTAGTCGGTTTTTATTTAGCAAAACTATTCATGATGAATGTTTTCGAACTATATAATACCTACTTCTGAATTGTCCTGAATAGTTTGGCAGTCTAGTCGTTACAGGTAGTCAGTGACCTGAAAGTCTGACAGTCAGTCTTACCAAAGGGTATCGTAGTTACTGGGTTGTGGAGGTCAGATAGGCACGCTCCATGTAAAATACTGGTACTCAGCTGCATCCGGTTAGACTGGAAGCCGACCCCAACCTAGTTAGGAAAAGGCTAGGCAGATGATGATGATGAGATTTCATGACTTGATACCTGCCTAAAGTATTTCAATGCCAAGGTAAATGCGCGTAACCTAAAGATTGTGGAGGAAGAGTTCCCTAATCGTGTGTACTTTTTTTATGTATGTCCGCGAATGTCTCCGTCAATTTTGGATCGATTTGTAAAATTATTTTTTTTATGTACGAAAGGATAGACTGTCGAAATGGTCCCATTTTCACCAATTTAGGATCTGATGATGGAATCCCTTAGAAATCGAGGGCAACCATCAAATTTTATAGGCACATATTATTGATGTTTTTCATATATATTCTAAAACTGTTCAAGTATTTGCGTCTGATCATTATAATATCATATGGATTCGCTGATGAAGATGGAAGGTACGACTCCTCAACGGTTAGGAGTTGAAAGAAAATTCTTTCAGTATTATACATATTTATGAAGCGATAATTGTATTCTTTTAGGGTAGTAGGTCATCACTTCATGTTTATGAGCTGATGATGGAAAGTATAACTCCTTAACTGTTAGGACTTGGAGGATAATTCCTTGAGATGATTTTATTCTTTCTGGTTCTGTAGGTGAGCTGAATAACTGATTATGGAAGGCACTACTCCTCAACGGCTAGAAGTTGAAAGCAAAATAAGGGAACCTTGAAGGTTAAGGGTTAGATTTCCTGGTTGAATGTTAAATACATACTAAATATGCAAAAAAAACGACTTCAAAAAAACAATTTTTTTTTTTTAAAAAATAACAAAACACATGACGGTGACATTTGTTTGTTTGATACCTATCGTTTAATTTTGCCACCGACTTTAGAAGTTTTTTTTTGTTACAATTCTTTCACTTTTTTTTAAACAGGCAAGCATTACATCTGAGACAAATTTAAAATACTTGGCACAATAAAATCTGCAGGCTTAATTAGAATCCCATACGCCCACTGCAGCAATACAGTACTCACTGTGGAAATTCACAAAGTCATACGACAGGTCACAAGTACCAAAACCTCCACTTAGAAGCAATACTGGCTGAACCCGCACCTCGCAGGAAAAGGCAGACCTATTCGCAGAACATTTATCAGACGTATTTAGCCCCAATCACGTCAGCGATGCAGATTCTGATATAGAGGTAGAATCTATTGTTACTCTGTCATTACAAATGTCACTACCACCTGTGCCAGTTATAGTACAAGAAGTTGGAACACTCAATAACCTCAATGATAAAAAAGCGCCAGTATATTATGATCTCATCACTTAGTAAATTGTGAGAGAACTTCCAAGCAAAGCACTAGTTTTCCTAAAGATCTTCTGTAATGGAATACTTAGGGTTCAACACTTCCCAGTCTTTTGGAAGGTATCTCAAATACTAATGATACACAAGATAGGAAAACCAACTAATCAACTCACCTCATACAGGCCCATTGGCTTATTACCTATTCTGTTAAGGTCTGTGAAAAATTGATCCTTCGTCGAATCATGCCTATATTAGAGAACAATAACACCATCCCCAACCACCAATTTGGCTTTAGACAGCAACACTCTACTATTGAACAACTACATAGAGTAATCGAGAAAAGAAGAAAGTCTCTGGACGAAAAAGAGTATTGTTCATCTGCATTCTTGGACAACCAACCAGCTTTCGATAGAGTCTGGCATGAAAATCTTCTCTGTAAGATAAGGGCAAGTCTTCCACATTGCTACTACATTATATTGAGAGATCGTATCTCACAGAGAGAATCTTTCAAGTGAAGGAATCTGACTCAACTTCCAGATTCTATGAAATAAGAGCAGGTGTCCCACAAGGTTCGGTGTTGGGACCAATATTGTATATATTATACACATCAGACCTACCGCAAGTGGAGGCCTGGAGGGTGTCATGATCGGTACATGTAATATTACCGACGACTCAGCAATGATGGCGAGTAGTAAGAACCCTGCTATAGCCTCAGTGACTTCAAAAATGGAGGATTAAAACTAGCGCTACAAAGTCAGTGCATACCACTTTCATACTCCAGAGAGAAATCTGACCTCCTGTGCACCTTGAAAACTCCATTTTACCTCACCAAGATAGTGTAAAGTAAGTGGGCTTAACCCTTAACTTGGCAGAGATTTTTATGTCACATTTATTTTTTTAATTCCTTTCATATACCTACATATTTGGGTTTTTACGTGATAAATAAACACCTGATAAATAAAATAAAAAATCTGTCATAAATAGTTTTGAATTTATAGCATGTATCTTAAAATGCACACTGCTAAGCTAACTATACAAACTTTCATCCTTGGAATTCGATGTGCACTTCCGGACACGTTGCTAAGCTTGGTGGTAAATAAAAAACAAATTTAAAATAAATAAATAATGTATTTACTCTTTTGTACATAATCATATTTTGATGATTTTTTTACTTAAAATCAGAATCTTCATTCTGGAACATAATTTCCATAAAATAAGTAGGTATTAGGTAGGTAGGCAGTAGACAGTTAATAGGTGGGCCCCATTTTCTGGGCTTGTATTGATTCCTGGCCGGTGCCAGGAATCAATACAAGCCAGATATGATAGTGCCAGATATGATAGTGCCAGATATGAGTGTAGCCAGATATATACGGCACTATCATATCTTCAACATTGAACCTTTTTCCTTTTCAATATTTATATCATTCTGTCGGCTTATTCCACAAATCCCCCATGAAAATTCCCCCTGAGGGGGAAAAGTGGAATCCAAAAAATAGAGTCTACAAATCCCCCTGAACTCTTTCTAACAAAGATCTTATTTTATGGTAAATTGGTAACGATCACCATCATCACCTAAACGTCCAAAAATTGCAAATACCGCCGGATCAGTTGAAACCTTCAGTGTCATGATGTATTTTCAGTGGTATCATGGACTTAGCTGTATCTGAGTGATAAAAGACAACTGTCCGTATAATATGCTACAAACTTACGGCACCTATAATGATAGTAAGGATAGTATTCCACATAATACCTACAAAGTTTTTTATTTCGTTTAGAGGCATATTCATGGGCATTCCTTTTGATTGCATATTATATACATCGCTTTCTCTTACTGTCGAAAAGCCTCCTCTACTTGGGAGCCGCCTCCAACATAGTTGGGAAAAGGCTAGTCAGATCACGATGTGACTATCATAATTATCAAAAGAATCCGCAATTTCGTTTTAAATATTCTATTGATGTTTTTGTTCCAGAGGGTTTATTGTTTTTTTTTTATCGATTTTAGTAGTTTTTCTGAGCCTTGCAGTGGTCCATTTCACTACAAGCTTCTTTTTTCTTACTACCATTTTGCTGGATCGAGTCGTATTCGATAGTGATGGCTACAGATGAAATGTATTGGTATTGGTTATTGTAGGTGTCCACTGGACAATAACATTGGACTTCTTCTTCTTCTTAGCGTGTCGATGACAATTTAAATTGAGTCATCCCAAAAAATAGCGACGAGTTTGGCATTTTCAGTTCCAATCATTAGCTCCTGTGATGTGCAAGTAGCTGGACAGGTAGGACACGATATCATCGTCTGTGGGGTAACACCACATTTGCAGTTCAGGGCAGAGTCATCTATGAATTTCCACTTGAACAGGTTTTCCTTGTTTCGACCGACCTGTGTCCGGAGTTAAGGACTTCCAGGTCAGCTATGGCAACTCGTGTCCAGGTGGGAGATGTTCGGCAAGTGGCACAAATTTGTGCCACATTGGGCTGAGAAGCATCAACTCTGGATGTAGATAAATTAGTCAACAAACTTACGTGTTTCGTATTATTTGTCGTATTTTCGGCTGGGACTAATACTTCTCTATATTCGTCTTCATTTTCTGATAATAGAAAAAGACTTTCTGTTGATATCTTTCAACGAAGGTACCAATGAACCATGGTCGTGGTGCTGATCAGAAGCAGGTCTTATTATTTGGACATCAGAAGAGTCGCTCTCAATGTCTGAGCTCGCCCTGAATTTTGGGACTTCATTACTGCAAGAGATTAAAGCCCAAAATCATGATTAACACTCTTTCCGACTGGTAACAGTGGTAACGCGACTAAACTAAATGACTGGGTGCAAACTACCGTCAATCTGCTTTTATAAAAGATACCTTGCTGCTTAAGTGTGAATTTCTGTTGGGAAACTAGGATCGTTTAACACATTTTTTTTTTAACTTCCATATCAAGATTTATGTGACTTGCCTCATATTCATACCCACATCGTATTTTTTTTTTTGTTAGTTTGTTATACAATCGAGCTATTATTGCAAAGTTATGAATGGACTTTCTTAAGAGCCTATACTACCTCAAATTAGCAACTGTATTTGTGGTGGTTCAAACTTCGTTTGAAATACTGTTAGAATAAAGTTCTAATCAGTTTGCACTACAAAGCGGTTGTTACGTCTTTCGCTGCGGGCGAATAGTGCGAAATTACTTAGTGGTGTTTTGCGATTTGCAACAAAACTATTGATTGGACTAAAAAAATAAAACACTATGATTTTAGTATGTTGCTTGTAGAATTATTTGTTTTTTTTTTTCTGATTTTGTTTACTGCAGTGAATCATATACTTTTATGCATTATAAAACTCGCGTTTTACTCCTGTTAAATAACTTTATAGACTAGATAGACTAGATGTTATTCTTGTTATAAATAACTTTAAAGACTAGATAGAATAAATTGAGGCACTTCGTTTACCTTACTCGAGACGGGAAATTAAGACACATGTATCAACTTAAATTCAACCGGTTGATTGCCATCGCATGATATTTTACCTATGAAATATGTAAAAATTAACGGTTTCTCATATTTAATTTTAAGTTCCTCGTTTGCAATTTGTCAAGAACTTTATCCAATAAGTTTATACCTGTTTGAATATCGACTGACGGTAGCAAGAGATTGCCTAGGAATGCTATTTATACCACTGACAATAGTTTGATGAAATTATTGTAGTTATTTATATCTAAAGATTTACTTTGGAGTTGTTGGATAATCTAATGCGCACTTGAACTAAATAAAATATGTACATCTTAAGGCGAGGTTGCAGTACTTTGTTTTTATGTACGCACGACCTCGCCCCCCACCCTGCCGCGCGAGCGATATAATACCTAAATTTTGACTGTTTTTTGCTTCTTGGAGAAAAACTATAAAGAAATTATACAATATGTTTTCAACATTTACTTCAAAATAAAAAGTTCTATCTATTGATATAACTTTTATATAAATTCATGATGAAATGTCTTAGCAGTACACGTTTGAAATTGTGATTTAGAGTCATGTTTGATAAAAAAAAGTATCGAGCCGATCATTCTAAATCGCGTTTCTATCTTTACGATTTACTAGAGAGTATGTTCAATTTTTATGTAATGATTTTTATTACTTAAAAAACTCGTATTTAGTTTAGTTAAAAAACTCGTATTTAGTACACAAGTAGTAAAACCTTAGTACACAACTAGTAAAACCATTTTTGTACCGAGATACCTAATATACTGATTAACTGACTATGATTAGATTTACGTATCGGGCCTACCAAATTACCTAATTTTGTCTACGATTGGCATCATTATTATCAACACATGGGGCCCTTCATTGTAAAACACATTTGGCTAATATATTTGGCTAATGGCATTTGGCTAATATTTTGCAAATATCTGTTAACTAGCATGTTAACTGACCTTGTTATTTATGCATGGTTCCTGGCAGCTCTCAGCGTGAAGTAGGATGGTTCCTCCCTTCCATGTCCTTGGGCCCGCTGTTGACGACCTTGAGGTAGCCTTCATTTACCGTAGAAGCGTTACTGGCATAGAAATGGATACTTCTTGTAACTCGAAGTGTCTCACAGGTTACTGGCCGCAGTCTTCGTTTTCAGGGTCAAATTATGGAATCAATGATGCGGTACTGAGGGCAGGCGCTTCGTGTTCCATCCAGATCGTCGACTGCTTTTTCAATTTGTGCCTTGTGATTCTGGGATGGGCGACTCCTCAATATTTTCCTTGTAGGCGGTGTGCATCAACGTTCTTCGTTTGAATTTTCAGACCTCGTCTTTTGTACTAGGTGACCGTTGACTTTTAAATGTATCAGAGCGTCGTTTAATCGTAGGTTTTTTGTTTTCGATACCACTTCTGAGTGTAACGACAGTGGTAAAAAATAAACAGGAACTGATTTATAACTTTATTCGGGCAGAGCTTCCCCTTACAACTGTTACAATCGAGTGCGACAAGACCGCGAAAATGAGCTTGCAGGGCATTATAAAGCTTTATCCCCACCGGAGGCGTCCGGTAGTTATGGCTTGCTAGTGGCTTGGCTCTGGTTGGCATGGCTGTCGTTGGCGTGGCTCGCTGTCAGGTGGCTGTCAGATGGCTGTCAGATGACTGTCAGTGGGCTGTTGTAACAGAACACAAATTAATGTTAATTGGTTCATAAAAGTGAATATATCTTTAAAATAATCATGTTTATTCATAGTTTTAATAAACACAATTAAAATATTCCAAAAATATGGTTGTTATAATGACGCAGATCAAAATTTAAAAGTTGTACTTTTTTTTTTTAGATTACTGTTGTTGCTTGCCTCTTCTTCACTAAGCATTTCTTTTCAATTATTGTATTTTTTTTTTTAATAGAGCATGTTGCATGTGTGTGCATTTAGTCATAAGATAAGTTAAGCTTTTAACATTTGTTTTTTGTCTGTTCCTGTCGTTATTTATTAGTATGTCTTAAATTTCATTTTGTCCTTTTATTTAAAATACTAGATGTTGCCCGCGACTTCGTTCGCGAGGAAATTTTGAAGTGTACATGTATGTGTGGGACTGCCTCTGGATTGAATTTGCCAAATCGAATGACCAATGCAAATCGAAGCAATTATATTCCCTTAAACTGGCCCTGTCGTAAAATCTGTTTCCACGCATACTTACCTATATCTCAACTATAATCTATCTCTTTACCAATCTTCAGCTCCAAAAAGCCAAGGATTACATTTATTTCTTGCGGGAACCTTTAGTCCAGGTTGTCAAAAAAAAATATTAGCCGAATAAAAATTGTTAAATTTCAGGCCGGTAGTAGGTACAAAAATCAAATTACATACAAACTCGCGAGAGCCTTTAGAGCTCCCTAATCCGACCCTGAACCAAAATCTGTTCTTAGCAAACTTCTACTCACCATAAACTACGTCTCCACCAAAAATCAAAATTGTAGCACAAAAAACCGGCCAAGAGCGTGTCGGGCCACGCTCAGTGTAGGGTTCCGTAGTAATAAATATTTTTTTGTTTGAAAAAAGATACGTTCAGGATAATAAAATATGTAAACGAAGTTAAAAAAAATGCTTGCCTAAACGATTATACTACAAACTTAGTCCAGAAATTATTTTGTACAACTTTTTGTCTTTTTTGTACAAAAACTGTTTCCATCCAAGTTCAAAATTATTTTCCTAGAAAGTCCTTATAAAGTTCTACTTTTCAGATTTTTTTCATATTTTCTAAACTTAAGGTTCAAAAGTTAGATGGGGGGCGGGGACATTGTTTTTTACTTTTGGAGCGATTATTTTCGAAATTATTGACATTATCAAAAAATGATTTTTGTAAACCCCTATTCATTTTTAAATACCTTTCCAACAATTTATCACACGTTAGGGTTGAAATAAAAAAAAAATCACTTCGCACTTTACATAGGGCTAGGCTACCCTAATAATTTTTTTTTCCAATTTTTATTTTACCACTTTGTCGGCGTGATTGATACACATATTGGTACCTTTCAGCTTTCTAGTGCTAACGGTCACAGAGATTAAGCGAGGACGGACGGACAGACAGACATGACGAAACTATAAGGGTTCCTACTTGACTATGGAACCCTAAAAAGGAAGGATTTTCATGCAAACTTGCGAGGGCTCATATACCACCCTAATCCAGCTCTGTCGCAAAATTATTTAATAGCAGACGCCTACTGACTATAAACTAACGTCTCCTTAAAAGCAAGATTGTAGCACGAAAAATGCAGGACTTTCATACAAACTTGCGAGGGCCCTTAGACCACCCTAATCCGGCCCTATCGCAGAATCCGTTCTTAGCGGACGTTTACTAACTACAAACTACCTCCCTGCCAAAAATCATCTTTATACGACCAGCGGTTTTCGAGATTTCGTGATGAATCAGTGAGTGAGTGAACTTTCGCTTTAGATATAGATTGTGTCTTAACAGTATCTTTATTAAAACTAATAATATGTGAGAACGTCGTCATTAGCCTGTTTAGAATATACCTACTGTATTAATTACTGTAACATATTAAATATGTATTGTACAATTGATTGTTTTCCGCAGATAAATATTATAAATAAAAGAAAACACTATGACGAGATTTAAAAAAAGACTGAACTGCACAGCGCTGGTTTTTGCCCCGCCAAAACTCGAAAAACAACACAAAAATGCATATATAAATCGCTGCACATTTTCGGCGGGTTAACACGCGAGGAGGCGTGATTATTATTTAATTTATTGCTTTTCTACACGTATTTTGTTACAAGTATCCTTTTGTCAATTGACAAAATGTTTGTGTGGCTATTGCTTCTGGTTTCAGTGTTTTGGTCGGCGAGGTTTAGGTATAAACGGAGGCATATGAGAAAATTGGCCTCGGCTATACCGCGACCGAAGGATGAGCTGCCTTTGATTGGATTGGCGCACAAGATGCTCGGGAATACTGAGGGTAAGTTTCAATTAGTGTATAGGTTTAAATGTGACGTCATGACAAAGGGTTTCATCTTGTTAGCTAAGTAATCGCTTTGTGAAAATTATAATCAAGTATTATTTGAAATAATAACACTTTATTAAATTCAATTTAATGAGATTATTTATAACAAATGATTCTTAAACTTTGCCTACACTGACAGGTATTATCATTCAATTATTTATTTATTTTGTTAAACATAGGTTAGTATTACAGATAGTCTTTGTTAAAATGAGCACCATGTTTTGCCATTGTTGTATATTTTTGGGGCCATTCCTAGCACACTTTTTCCGAAAAATGCGGTTTTATGAGAAGTAACATTAATGGTATTCTGATAACGTTGAGAACGTAGTTTTTCATATAAATGTAGGTTACAGCGAACAAACACTCCCATTTCATATAATTGTACATAGACGGTAGAGTCAGCAGACCAAGTTCCTCAAACAAAGGTTTGCAACTATCAGTTGATTGTAGCTTGGTAAACGATCGCAAGCATTTCTTCTGAGCTTTAAAAGCAATGTCTCTGTCAGTGGAGTTGCCCCAGAATATGATTCCATACCTAATGCTAGAAGCAACATAAGCACTATAAGCTATTTGTACTGTAAGGCGGTTTGCCGTTTTCGAAAGTTTGTACAAAGCAAACGCAAATTGACTTAGCTTCTTAGATAAAGTGTCGATATGGTGTTTCCAAGTCAAGTGATTGTCTTTAAACAGGCCCAGAAATTTTGGGCCAAGAATGCTACCCTGGGGCACACCGTAAGTAGTTTTCCTAGGACGCGACATATTTATGTTCTTTCGACTTTCGACTTTGCACATAGCCTATTTATCGCTGTGATTTGAGTGCGATTAGAAAGATAAGATTGAAGTAAGTTTAAAGCCGTCCCTCTGATACCCTAACGCTCTAATTTGTTTATCAGGATACTATGATCTACATGGTCGAAGGCTTTAGACATATCCATAAACAGAGCCGCCACTGGAGTTCTAGCATCAACATTAGATACGATTGTCTGGATCGCATCATAAATCGCCATATTAATTGATTTACCTTTTCTAAATCCAAATTGTTGTCTGGCTATGAGATCATGTTTTTTAAAAAATGATGAAAGGCTATTATATATCACCTTTTCTATAATTTTGGAAAAAAATGGAATAAGTGCTATCGGTCTATAATTATTATCGCTCTATATTATGTGTATATCTAGACTACGTGTTCGGGTTCATCGGACAAAACTGAACGCGTCGCGCGCTTATATTAAGACTCGACCTAATCTTAGTTATTACGACTTTCAGATAACATGAAACAACTGCAAAAAGTAAGCTATGAATCCATGCAAAATGGAGGCATTATTAGAACTTGGATAGGACACAGACTTTTCTTCCGTAAGTATTCATTTTAGGTAATATAAATACGTAAAGTTAGATAAGTTAATTTATTAAACAATTTGACTGCAAGCCAACTTATTATAATGCACATGCACAAATCAGAACCACCATTCTCAGAGTTTGGTGCTAACATGTCTTATGAAAACTCAAATGGTGTCTTATGAAAACTGGGTTCGAACGGAGTTCTAATTAATAAAAAAGGTATTTTAACGTCCCGTCGGGGCTGCGGGTTGTACACAAGAGATCCGCGGCCTCAACATAAAGAGCCAACATGGAACATGGGTGCTTTGAGTAGAACTCTGACACTCCCTTTCGCTCTGGCCAAGAGCGGGAGGGGTGATTTGATAATTTTCAACCCGCAAAAAAAAAACGGTATTTAAAGGTTAAAATTATAATATTATTATTTAGTTTAAGTAGTTTATATATCGTGCCCTTACTTCAAAACCCAACTAACTGCACAAAATGTAGTTTCGAGAAAATCGTGTTTAAAGGTTCGAATCGTAAAACAATTATTAAAATACTTGATAAAGAGGCGAGTACGTGTATTTTGATTTCTTATTGTATTCATTATTCGGGTGGTGAAGGAAAAATAGCTTAATTCTCAAACAAGTAGGAAAAATGAAGGATTGGCTTGATAAATGCTACAGATTAGTGGTTTTTCCTGTAGTCGCAATGCTTTCTTATGTTTTAAGAATAGAGTTTAGACAGAAGTATTTTATGAATTTAATTAAACGAAATATTTATGTTAACCTAATGGATAATTGCTAATACTAAGTAGAAATATTTAGTCTCAGTTATTGTTAATTTAACGTGAATCATGACAAAACCACTTAAACGCAGATATAATGTTTTTCCTGGCGAGAAAAATTGCTTACAGTGCAAAAACATTGCTTTATCCGACACTTACTGGGTTTTGTCTGTTCTTTATTTAAAAAATCTCCTGATAAGCTACCTTAGCTAAAAGCTAAATCCAGAACAGAGCGCCATCTCGGAAAACGGGTTTTACCAGTATGTAGATCTTGAAAAGGAGATTCTAACGGTATTTGTAACTCATTTTTGACCATAAGTGACTTTAGTTGGTTTTCGCTTTAAGGGCACGATATTTTGTATAGCCTTTAAATTATAACATATTTTTGCATATTCTCAAAATTGTTATAGTTTCCTAGGTGATCAAGAAATGCTTCAAAAATCACTGCAAAAACCGGCCAAGTGCATGTCGGACCACGCATAATGTAGGATTCCGTAGTTGTCCATCAAAATATGGAAACTTACTAAATTACTAAACCTGCCTACCCCCAAACGATGATTTGTATTGTAAAAAAATAAAAACAAACTTACATTTGCAGTTTTAAGACCTGTGCTCTTTTCATCAAAGGTTAACCTGCTGATGTTAATATACTATTCGAGTTGTTGACCTTTTAATTACAATTCATCTCTGTGGTAGTTTACACAAAAGCTATTAAAATGAGTACAACGACAATCATTAAAAAAAGTAGTTGAAAAACTAAAAAACCCGACTGAAAAAACTGAAAAGCAAAAAACAGGCACATTTAAATTAAACAAAACTTGGCACCAGGCGGGGTTCTATTTTCTTCATTTCATAATTCAATATTCAAATGAACCCCGCCTGGTTCCAAGTTTTGTTTAATTTAAAATGTGCTTGTTTTTTACTTTTCAGTTTTTTCAGTCGGGTTTTTTAGTTTTTCAACAACTTTTTTTATTTCCGGCTTTATATTTCTTTTGTGTTTGTTCTTTCGTTGGTCGCGTAAAATTCTTCACAGATGATTTAACTTTTGTGCTTGTTTATATGATTTGTCACTTTGAATTTCTTTTAAACATAATTATAAGTGTTATATAATTTTGTAATCTCCTTTTAAAACCCTTTATTTTGATACCGTATTCGACGGAATTGGAAAAAAAAAATTTTTGAACTCCGCTATTTGCCCCTCAAAATCCGCATTTTTTTTTTGTTATTTAATTTTAATGTAGCCTTTAACACTCGCGCCATCAAGACGAATCTAACGACGTATATTTCATTCAAATCCATTTATCCGCTTAGGAGTTATGAGGGAACAAAGAAACGTACACACATACATACATACATACACGTCAAACACATAACCCTTCTTTTGGGCTTCACCGCAGTCGGGTAAAAAAAGTTAAATACTAAAACCCGACTACGACAAAAAAAACGACGTTGATAAAACAAGATTTTCAGGATAGAACAAAAAGAAAAACCGTAGTCACACGGTATTAAAGTGTTTAGGTTGGTACCTATAACGTGTGACTACGGCTTTTCTTTTTGTTCTATCCTGAAAATCTTGTTTCATACTTTTCAGCGTCGTTTTTTTTTTGTTGTAGTCGGGTTTTAGTTTTTAACTACAATTTTGGTGTTAAATATATTTTTTTTACTCTTGACTTTTTGTGCGCTAGAGGGCGTGATTTTAAATTTGAGCAATATTTTGGAAATGTACAAGTGAGGCCCTTTCAAATGATACCAAACACGGCGTATTTATCTCCATTTTTATTTTTTAAGCCTTACTTTTTGTTCGCTAGAGGGCGCCAAATCGCTTTTTCCGGTAACGGTTCTAACGATACCTCATATGTCGAGTTCCGATAAGTAAATTAGAAGATATGAGGGAACAGATGAAGATACTCACTTACATACATACTTAAATAGCCAGTCAAAATCATAACCCTCCTTTGGCTTTGCCGTATTCGGGTAAAATAGACTTTTTACGTTTATATGCGTTAAATTGTATCCAAATAGTCGTTCCCAGGTTCCGCACGAGAAAATCGCTTCGTAAAAGCTAAGGAAAATCTTTCGTATCGCAATGAAACGCTATGTTATGTCAAAGAATATGCTCCTACTAGTATGTAACATATCTATCGTGTGGTTTTTAATTTGGGAGACTAAATTGACACTTGCAAATGTTATACTTACAACAACACCAACAACATTAAAAGGAAGTTTGACATTTCCAAGTGTCAATTTAGTCTCCCAAATTAAAAACCAAACCTTACTTTCTTTCAATAAACAGTAATAATAAAAATCAACGCCAATAGACACGTAAAAAGTCTATTTTTTATGTGGTCATTGTACTCATAAATATCGATCTTTACCTCCAAATCAAAACGATCGTCGAAGAACTCCGTTGACGTTCCGGAAACCTAGAAATCTCACTTGATTTATTTTCCCATGTGTGTGAAAGATATCTTCTACAAATCACGTTGACACTCCACACACATGAAGTAGACACTCCTCATAAATAATTATTAAAATGTCATCTTTGTGCAGTCGCAGTGGATCCCGTCGATATCGAGATGGTTTTGAAGACGTGCTTGGAAAAAGACGACATCCACAGGTTCATTAGGAAAATTACAGGAAATGGAGGAATATTTGCGCCAGGTGAGAAAGTTGTTTTTTAAAGTGAAAACTTCTTTATCGGCCTTGTGCAGTTTTTTTGGGATGGGTAGGTAAAAATGTTAAACTTGCGTCAGGACATGTGACCTGATCAAAAATTCGTAAGACGGCACAGAGCGCTTGCGCGAATGTGCGTGTGTGTCAAATGTAAAAAAGGGAATGTCATGTTGGTTTACGATAGCGCAATAATACGATAGTACGTATTTTTATGCGGAGAGCAACCCGTTTTTTTTTCTAGCATTTGGTGGTAACTAAACAAACGGTAGGTAGCAGTTCCAGGTGGGAAGTGGGGGATGAGCCACTGGAGTCCTTCAATAAAACAGTTCCCAAATAGAGAAAACTGAAATCTTTGCATTGCTATGCTACTGTTACTCTAGACTAATAATAGTTATGACGATGATGTTAATAAAGGTTGACTTTTTTTGGACATGACACTTAAATTATATTTTCAAAAATCACCGAAAATGTTAATATTATGTGGGAAAATTAGAAACAATAGATAATTTAATGAAAAATATTAATTGTTTCATATTATTTTATTTCATATGTTTTTATATGGGAATATGTATTTATAAATGTATTCAATATGTAAATAATAATTTATCTAATAGTATGTAACTACTAAAATAAGTATAACAAAAACGCTAAAAACTATTGTTTTTTGCAAATGATCAAATTTATTATTATTAACAAGTGACTTGCTTATCATTGTACCTACTTATCTATGTAGGTATGTGTGTGTATTTTTTTTTTTAGTATTATTGTGTGTGTGCTTGATGTACTGACGTCAAATAAACATTTTTTCTTTCTTTCTTTCTTTCTTTCTTAGAAAATTTAAAAATGCCTTGAAAATAAAATCCACTCTTGGACCCCAAGGGTCAAGAATGAACAATAGTTAGGGTTCCAGTAGACACTTTATTTATTGGGGGTCAAGGGGCCGAAAGTGGACTAAACGGGTGAAATCAGGTTACAGTGCCTTTACTAAAATAATATCATCTTTCTTAAACAGTTGCAATTTGGCGACCTCGACGGAAGATCCTAGTGCCCGCCTTCAGTCCTAAGATAGTCGAGAACTATGTTCATATCATCGCTGAACAGAGTCAAAAACTGGTGAAGCAACTAACGAAGTCTGCCGGTAAAGGGAAGTTCAGCATCTGGCCGTTTCTTAGCACTTACACCCTCGATTCTGTGTGTGGTAAGTAAATTTCCTTTAAAAAATGTGAAATGTTAATAATGTGGTAATTGCTTGTGATGCAGAGAAATGACGAAAATGTCATGAGGAAAGTTTTGCGCATGAATGTGGATTGGTATAAGCGTGAAGGAATACAAAAGAAAAGATGGAAGGACTGTGTGGAGGATCATATAAGGAGAAAAGAAGTGTTTGATGAGCTGACGAGTAAATAAAAGAGAAATATGGAAGAAAAAGTAATGCTGCGCCAACCCCAAAAGAATTGGGATAAGGGTAAGATGATGATGTTGAAAAACCCGAAAAAAATTGGACATTTGCACTGGTCGTTCACTTTAGGATATCATGCATTTAGAAACCGAAAGAGTTTTAGTAACTTGAAAGTTTAATTTTCAAGATACTTGTAATATCAAAAAAGAATCCGGTGTTAAATTGTACTGCCCGTACCGACAACTTTACGTTTCTTATGATTTTTCGAATTAAAATAAAATGTCAGTAAATTTCCCTTCAAAATATTGGAGCTGTTTTAATAAGTTTTTTGCTTAGTCGTTGTGTTTGGTGGTAGGTTTTGCGGATCTACTAATCTATTAAGAAAGGTCAGGAGTTTTATATTAAGAAGTTAGTCTTTATCCAACTTTTTATTACCAGAAACAACACTGGGAGTAAAAATCAACGCACAAGAGAATCCAGACCAACCATTCTTGAACGCAATGTGTCGAGTCTTCAAACTGGTGTGCCAGAGGATGAGCTTCCTCTGGCTGCAACCTGATTGGCTGTATCAGTGGTTCCCGCAGTACAAGAAACACCAGGAGTGTATAGCAGTCATGCATAGTTTTACTGATAAGGTAATTATATCGTACAGTACCTAGAGGTTGTATGGCTCCAATTTTGTGTTTGCCTCTCTACAGACCATCCTAGGAAAGCGCGGCCTAAAGATCGACCCGAGTGGCAGTTATTATTCCCAATGCTTCAAAAGAAAACTCCAAACCAAAAAGAAGATATTATTGTGATGGCTACATATTTTAGAAGTAAAGTTACATAGAACAAACAAACGTTGGTGAAACAAAAGTCGATGTAAGGTTGTCGGTGTAAAGAAACATCGAACAAAAAAGGCGTAGCCCAAACATAACGTCGCATCAAGGCTTCGATGTATAGTTTTCGGGGAAACAATTTTCGCAGAACAGTGTTTCGAAGTAAAGCTTAGTGCGCCACGCTTCTTTTTTCTAAACTTCCACTTGGACCAAGGAGGTTGGAAGAAGTAGTTTCTAACAAAATTGATAGCTTAAGCTTTTATTAAAAAAAAGTCTTAATGCAGTGGAACGCTGCACCATGTATTAACGAATATTGATGTGCAGGTTATTGAAAAGAAGACAGAAGAAATAAAACTTGAAAAATTATCTCGAACAGAGTGTGATCATGAATTAGGTAAGTTGTGACCATCTGTCACATACTCTTAATTAATAAGGAATTAATATCCTAATCTTGATTCTGGTTTTAAAATCACCATAGAGGTATCGGGCAATTTTCAAACACATTGAATTACTATTTTATGGCTCGACGGCCTGACCGTAACTAATAACGAAACGAACTTTCTAGTTTTGAATTGTAAAGTAATATTCGACTCCTTTGAAAGGCATAATAAAACCTTTATTTAATGGGAAACGGACTTGAAACTTGTTTATGCTGACAAGCCAAATGTAGTTTCAAATAAATAATAATAAACAGAAGTGAGTGACCATGGTAGTGGTACCGAACGCAAAAAACGAACAAGAAAGAGGGTAGGGAAGGGATAGTAGTTCGCTCATTCACAGTGGAAGCACTTCTATGAAAAAAAACGGAGTACTTAAGGAGCCCGCTCCTCTCGCAGTGGAAGGCGGGCATAATAGTCACATAATAGTAGAGTAGTGTCAGAGTGTGTAGTGTGTGTGTGTGTGTGAGTAGTAGTGTCAGTGACCATGTCAGTTTCTGAATCTGAATCTGTCAGAGTTGCGCGGGGCCCCTCCCCGCGCAACGCTGTCACATTCGCAGCCTTTCCGAAACAAAAACAAATGGAAACCGACTGTTATACTAATGTTACAATGATTGAGGAAAAACGAAAATTGCCTGGGGTAATTTTGGAACAGTCACAAAGTCAAAATCAAAGTATTTTTTCCAAGTAGACCAGTAACAGGTACGTATGTAATGACGAAACAACGACAAAATAGTATATCCTTATCCTTACATAGTATAAAACAAAGTCGTGTCTGTTTGTTTGTTTGTTTATTTGTTTGTTTGTCCGTATGCTTAAATCTTTAAAACTACGCAACGGATTTTGATGCGGTTTTTTTTAATAGATAGAGTGATTCAAGAGGAAGGTTTTAGTATATAATTTGAACGACATCCACGCGAGTGAAGCCGCGGGCATCAGCTAGTTTCATTATAAGTGCGGAAAGCCTGTCATTGCAACGAGTTCCGACAAATGTCTAGCCGAGCCGAGGCACAGCCGACGGCGAGGGTTGACAGTCGGAACAAGTTGCAATGACGGTTCCGCACGTGTACTGAACAACTATTTTTAATACAGTTGCGAAAAAATGAAGCAATTTAATAAAATAATAAAACCGTAATTAAACTCGCAAAGAACATTTTTGGAAAATGGCGCTAACCGTAAAAGAATATAAGCAGAGATTTTTTTTGTTTTCTTCACCCATTCTGGGTAGGCAAAGGTAACTATGCCCATACAGCCAAGTCTTCAGTAGAAAACTACAGCTCATTCGAAACGCTTTTACTGGAAATATTAAATGGACTGTATACCCGTTAAAACTATCAAATTAAATCAAAATAAACGAAAGGATTGGTTGACAAGAGGCATAAAAATCTCATGTAGAAATAAACGATTACTAAGAATTCTTACTTCCTACTCGAGTGATCCCGTATTAACAAAACATTATAAATTATACGAAAAAACATTAAAACAAATAGTCAATAGATCAAAGAAAAATCAGTTTATTACGGAAATCAAAAACTCAAACAATAAAACCAAATCGATGTGGAGAATAATTAAAGAGCGGACTAATAAAAAACTACCTAAGACACAACAAAATATTAAATTGACAATCCACAATAAACTAACGTCCGACCCAAAACAAGTTTCTAACTCGTTCAATGAGTTTTTTGCATCTGTAGGACAAACAAGGCAAAGTGGGGACGCAGAGCCGCGCGGTCGGCCTGTGCTCCGACCGACTGAGAACACTATGTTTTTACATCCACCCACACCGCAAGAAATATTAAACATAATAAAACACCTTAAAGGCAAATACAGTCACGGATTAGATGAACTACCTCCCATATTAATAAAAACGTGTGCTGAAGAACTGACAATACCATTTTACCTATTAATTTGTCAATCATTTTCCGATGGGGTTTTCCCAAACGCGTTAAAAAGATCAATTATAAAACCTATTCACAAGAAAAACTCGAAGTCTGACCCAAATAATTACCGTCCAATTGCACTACTACCTACATCATCGAAAATTTTCGAAAAGGCAATGTGCAAGCGCGTTTATAATTTCTGTGAAAAATTTAATATTTTCGATGAATCACAAAATGGTTTTCGGGAAAAAAGATCCACAGTTTTAGCAACATTTAAATTCTCACAAACAATATTGGACGTTTTAAATAATAAAAAATACGCTATTGGAATCTTACTCGACATGACAAAGGCTTACGATAAAGTACTGTACAAAATTCTACTTGACAAACTTCATGGTATCGGCGTTAGAGGAATAGCACATAAATGGTTCGCATCTTACTTACAAAACCGAGAGCAATACGTAGAAATTGACCATTGGGATCATAACACTGGGCAACTCAGCCTTATACGTTCAAATCAGATATGTGTTACAAATTAAATTCCTCAAGGTAGTGTAGCAGGATGTTTATTGTTCTTGATTTACATCAACGATCTCCCTAAAATTATGACGGAACCCTGCGTATTGTTCGCTGATGACATTTCGATAATGACTTCTTGCAATGACACCCAACGCCTACATGACACATTAAATAGAATTATGTTAACTATTCAAGATTGGATGAAAGACCATAACTTAGAAATTAACTTCCTAAAAACCAAAATTATGCAATTTAGGCCATATCAAAAAAAACCCTTAAATATAAATTTTACGTTCGAAGGTACTAAAGTAGAATGTGTAGATACTTTTACCTTGTTAGGTCTGGAGCTAGATACTCATATGACGTGGAAAGCACATATTCAGAAAATTAAATCCAAAATATCTAGTTTCATATATGCATTACGTGAGCTGAAAAAAACAACAGATTTAAAAACTGCCCTATCCACTTACTATGCTTATGCGTACGCGTGGCTAAAATACGGAATAATCCTTTGGGGAAATAGTGTTGATGTCAAAGAGTTGTTCATACTACAAAAAAAGTGTATCAGGATATTGGTCCATATTGAAAACGACGAAAGTTGTAGACCTCATTTCAAGAAACTGGACATTTTAACTTTGACATCAATTTATATTCTAGAAACCTGTAAATTTGTAAGACAATATCCGAAATTCTCAAATCTCTGACCAGCCTCGCCGATATGCACCGCGTTCACGATTTGAGAATACCCTCGTGTTACCCCAATCGAAGCTAAAGTTACACAGCACTAGCCCTTACGTTTCATCAATTAATAGTACATTATGGTATAAGTGTGTAACGTTGGTGATTACCGCAGAGGCGGCATTGAGACCCGAGCCGTCAGGTGAGGGTCTTAAGAAAGCCGAGGACGGTAATCATCAATACACACGTGTATCATACGACGTTTTTCAACACACTTGCGAATAAAAAAAAACGTGTGGCACTCGGAAACTGCCGCGGTAAAGCTATTGCATAGCATTTTTTATCAATTATTTAATTAGACAACCTCAGTTGACAACCTTGTTATTTTCCGTAACCATAGCAACCTGGTTGAAATATTTTCGTTTCGGAATTTCTGGATTCGCTCTCCACGCTCAAGGCCCGCGATAGAAGCTATGCATTAGCTTATTAATACAAGAAAAAACATTTTATTTAGTAGATAAAAAGTTTATTTAAAGAAACAATTAGTAAATGTGCAGTTAGTAAAATTATAATTAATTGTTTTTGATGGCGTAGCGGTCTCTTCAGATAGATTACTGGCCATGGTTCTGTATGTCTTTTACAGTTATATTTGTTAATTCTTGTATCCTACAGTTACACCAAATATTAAAGCAACCTGAAAAAAAAAGAAAAAAAAAATATTAATTTTAACACACAACACGCTGAAGCTGAAGTCACGTAGATAGATATTTAAAATTAGTTTAACTAACCTTAGTAACCAGATATTGGTTATCTGGAGCATCTTTTATAAATTTTTCAACATCGTTAGACGACAAAACCTTTGATTTCTTGCTTCATTAAATCCATCTGACAGTCTTTTTAGATAAGCTGACAAAAAAATGTATGTTTTTAAGTCCACTCCATTCTTCGTTCGGACTGTAGGTACTTTTTAACATTGAGTATATACACCACAAAGAGCTAGGTTTGTAATTAGAAGATAATTCTTTATAGTACGCCAAGAACACATTTTCAGAAAATGACTGCGATTTCTTGGTGTTTTGCCACTGCTTGAAATTTTGGTACGCTAATAGATATTTCTCCTTGGAGTTTTCGGGTAGCAAATTTTCCATAAAGCTTAGGGCTTCAAATCTTACATCGGGCGGTGTACAACGTGAATCATTTTCTTCAAAACTAGACATTTTAACTAATAAAATAACTATAATAACAGTGAAAACGAGTTGTGTATTTTTTTCGCAGTAGCGGGAAAATATTATGTTTTTTTATAAGCGATCAGCCATAGACTAAAAGAAGTTTTTTTTTTTTTGCTTGTCGTGGATAGTGTTTGGAGCCACGTACAAAATGGGGAATTAAAATTTTTATTTATCACAGAGAAAACAAAAATTATATTTGAGTGAAAGTTTTATTTATTAAAAACGTACTAAGTTTAAATTATCTATTTAAATACAAAGTTGGTACATTAATTAATTTTTACTATTGATCACGATCTTTTTTGTATCGAAACTTTTTTAAGAACATAGCAACTCAACCAATTAAATTTAAAAAAAATTAAAAAAAAACCTATAACTCACTAGTGAATAATAGTAATGAAAAATTCACAGTTTGATTATAGGTGTCATTATGTGCCTAATTGCGGTGAAATTTTAGCCACTTTATGAGCAAGTGTGTTGAAAAATTTATAACAAAATTCCAAATGCGATACGAATGGAACAAAATGACAAAATATTTATAAAACGAGTCAGAAAATTATTAATTGACAATTGTTATTACACATTGAATGATTTTTTTAATGATGACATCATAATGGACTAACGTTGACTGCTTATTTATTGAATTTTAGTTTTTATTTGTTGACATTATGTATTACAGTATTTCTTTAACATGATTGTATTTGGATTATTATTTTAATGGCAAGATGTGTTTGACTATAATTTGATTTAACGGTGACTCATATTGGACTAAGTTTTTCTGCTTATTTATTGACATTTTGTATTAGAGAATTATCTTTGACATTTTATTGTGATTGTATTTTGATTATAATTTTATTTTTATTGACATGATGCATTTGACTGTATTTGATTTCTATTTGCCGACTTTTATTATTTTACTTAATTTTTAATTTAAATTTTTCCTATGACATTGCTTACTTATTTAAATGAATTCTCCAAATGTCTAATTACTGTTTATTAATGTTTAATTACTGCTACTATCATTATTGTAAAAAATAAAAATTGTTGTGCCCGACAGGGTCCATGTGAACTATTTTATAATTATTAAGATCTTGTAAAAACACATGTGATATGCAATAAATGATTGAATTGAATTAGATTTTTTTTATTGATATGAAATAAAAATTAAATTTAATGAGATGAAATGGAATAAAACCTTTAACTCATTGAATCAAATAATTAAATCTGATATTGAAACAAATTAGTAGCTTCTTTAGAAATATTTGCATGAATCATAAAAACTTCTATGATTTTATTTAGTAAATACTTCGTGGTTGGTTTTTTTTTAATGGACATTATTTTGACAGTTGGGAAAGAGAACGCACGAGTTCGGTCGGGAAAGGTAAAGAAAAAGCACGAGTACGTAATAGCCCACATCCCGAACGCTATAGGTACGTCCCTGCAATACGCCACTTTTTGAGCAACTGTATTAAAAATGATATTTACCTACAGTCCCAGTCACAAGACACAAAAACTATGAAACTATTCCATACAGAAAATAAGCGCATTGGATGTTAAGTTGCGGACACCTGACCATTGTACTTTACTACACAACTGAGTACTGTAGTAGCCCAATAAAAAGCGTAGATCTCTAGGTACCTACTTACTATAATTATTAGCTTCCACGGTTCACCCGTCCACCCAAAATTGGTTTATAAACAACTTATATTTGCTTTTGCAGATTTACAATCATACAAGAAACAGTCCTTCTTAGACTTGTTAATCCATTTATCTGGTGGTGAGAATGGATACACCAATGTGGAGTTAAGAGAAGAAGTGTTGACCCTGGTTATAGCTGGGACAGACACCTCTGCAGTAGCCTTTGGGTATACACTACAGATGATGGCTAAATACCCGGAAAATCAGGAGAAAGTGTATAAAGAGTAAGTGGTCTTTTCACCCGTCTGAAGGGGGTACTGTGTTTATCAGTCTATACAAGGTAGAAGGCAGACCGAAGCTAAAATGGTTACCACGTAATTTGTACATCGTTCTTATAGCCGCCACAGAAAAAAAATACAGTGAAACAGCTGTTTAATGTAAACTAGGTACCAATGAAATATTGCAATGTGAGCCCCCGCAATCTGCACTTTTGCATTCTGGTCAAAATTCAGGGGATTGTCATTAATAATTTTGTTTCGTTTGCCAGCAATAATTTTTGCGTAGGGGTACTTATAGACTACTGGCCCGTGTTGAAAAAATTATGGGTCATGTGAACCACCAGGTAACCTATCTAGAACGATATAGGAGCATAAAATAATAAGATTCAGCACTATGCCGTCACTTGTAAGCTGTCCAACCGAGTGCAGGTGAGAATTCAAAAGTACAGGTAGACTGGGTACATTTTGGTCATATATTTTTGTACGGCATTCTTACCATTGATAGATCCATGAAAAATAATAATAAAACGCGTAGTGCCGTAAAAAAATGTTGCGCCACAAAGTCGGAAATTTTATTTTATTTTCCGACAATTTCGAGGGTAAATTTGGTCATTTGATTTTGTACGGCATCAGTTTCATACTATTTCAATACTGCTTCTAATCCATTATTCCGCAACGCCGTACAAAAATCATGCGAACGGGGAAATAATCGAGGGTTGTAACCCCCTCTCTTTCCGCTGGTCCAGGGGGTGATTTGAAAAAGTACGGCTTCGGTTCCAAAACATTATCTAGCACTCAAAAGTACTATTAAAAATAATGCCGTCAAAAAAATATTGTTCATTTTAAATGTATATCAATAATTATCTTAATTTCATCGTATCCTTGATTTTTAAAGCTGTAAAGTCATTTGATCCTGTACGGGAACTTTTTTTTTAACATGATATTGTAAAATACAATTGTTATATAGTATTGCCGTTCAAAAGAAACTGTTCAAAAAAAAGTTATAGAGAAATACAAAAACTGAAATTTTGCAAATTATTGCAAAAGTTTAAATATCATAGATTAATGAAATATAGCAGTTTTCTAAATTTTATCCCTTGTTTTAAATAGTATTAACATAAATAAATTAGGAAAAAATTATGCCGTACATTTTAATGCAGACCATTATCTTTTAGGCTGATGAAAATGACGCTACCATTTTAAGGTTGCACAAGCCAGTCATTCTTCCATACAAACGTAGTATGGTGATTACTCCTGATATTATCAATCTGATACAGTACGAGTACGGCATTAACATATTTTTGAAGAGAACAATTGATAATATGAAAAAATCACTATGACGTCTAACTGAACTCAACAGGGTGTGTATATTATATCCGATCCAAGAATTGAAACTGCCAATCCCAGTATCAACAGTTTTGTATACTTTTTGGTTTTTAATAATATATACTTCAAACATTATTGATACATAAATATATAATTGATTTGTTTCATTGTAATGATGTGAATAAATAAAACAATCATTTTTTAGAAAAAAAATCGATATATTTAATGATTATAATAAATAACATGGTTTTTCTTTAAATTATTTTTAATTAATTATTGTTTTTATTTTGACAGTGGATAACTTAAAGTGTCTATCAAATAACTGTCAAATGGTGAGTTTTTAAGAAAATAATGTACCAAACCATAACCAATTTACAGATTTATAATAGCCACTGACATTAAAAACTTTTTAACAAAAAATAAAACCGACTTCAAAAAAAAAAAACACAAAAAAGTGCAAAATAAACTTTAGAAGAAAAATCTGTTTCTGAAGTCGGTGACTTTTGTTTGTTTAATTTCTTTTTTTTGCCACCGACTTCAGAAACAGATTTTTCAGAAAAAGTTTTTATTTTTCACTTTTTAGTGGTTCACATGTTCATGAGTCAATGTGGACAATGTAGTTTTTTCTTGATTTTTCTTGGTTTTGTTGATTTTTCAAAAACCGCTTGTCCGATTTTGATAAAAAAATTATGACACCATTTCGGAAGTACCTATACCCTTTCCAACAAAAAAAGAATCTTTCAAATCGGTTAGCAAGTGACGGAGTTATGCCCGAACAAACATAAAAAAAAAAATACAAACATCCGAATTGAGAACCTCCTTCTTTTTTAGAAGTCGGTTAAAAAAGATACGCAATAGCCCTACTGCACATACCTAGTTACTAACCGATGTAAATCAATAAGTTAAGTCAACGCTAAAATAAGATTTGTAAAAATATGTTTTGTTGCTTGTAAAGAAAAAAAAATGCTAATACCGGACTCCCAGGTCATCCCACGATCCCACGATTGCACCTTTACTATACGGTGCGCCGACTTGTAGGAAATTCAATTTTACAGCTCCCACATAAGATTTACTTTCAAAACAATTACTGATCTGCCTAGGGATTGAAATGAGCTACACGACTAGGAACAGTTGACGTCAACTGTTCCTTGTTAATTATTTTAAGACTTACAGACTTATAGTTGCCTCAACCGAAAATGTGCGAGTACTTCTCAAAAATATGTTGTATTTTGGAATTATTAGTGACAACATGTCTATATTTTGGTATAAATCGATAGTATACAAACCAATATTTAACATACTTTCTAACTAGGAACCTAGAATCACGAAAAGAGTATGAAAATTAGTTCAAATAAACTATCTAAATGCCGTATAAAAAAATATCGTGATGAATTTCACCTTACATTTCGTTATATGGATTTTTTCTATATATTTATATAATTTTCAGTTTTTTTCCCCTTTGGACCAACGAAAATGTACGGCATATGAAAAAATATTATCTATGCATGAAATACTTCCAAAATAAATTAATTTTATGTTGTGTCAAATCACCCTCTGGACCAGCGGAAAGAGAGGGGGCCACAACCCTCGATTATTTCCCCTTGTCGCATGATTTTTGTACGGCGTTGCGGAATAATGGATTAGAAGCAGTATTGAAATAGTATGAAACTGATGCCGTACAAAATCAAATGACCAAATTTACCCTCGAAATTGTCGGAAAATAAAATAAAAATTCTGACTTTGTGGCGCAACATTTTTTTACGGCACTACGCGTTTTCTTATTATTTTTCATGGATCTATCGATGGTAAGAATGCCGTACAAAAATATATGACCAAAATGTACCCAGTCTACCTGTACTTTTGAATTCTCACCTGCACTCGGTTGGACAGCTTACAAGTGACGGCATAGTGCTGAATCTTATTATTTTAAGCTCCTATATCGTTCTAGATAGGTCACCTGGTGGTTCACATGACCCATAATTTTTTCAACACGGGCCAGTAGTCTATTAGTTTGATGTAAGTACTTATCGCCTAACATGTGTTTTTTAATTCGGGAGACTAAATTGACACTTGCAAATGTCAAACTTTAAAAATAATGTTGTCAGTTCTTTTGAATTAGTGTTGTACCTACGGTACCGGTTTGTTGAATCGTATGTTTTTATATTAATTAGACGATTTGAACAAAAAAAATATTACAGATGCTATCAGTTCCCGTACACGTTAAACGTTACAAATATGTTCATACTGAAAAGAAATCCGAATCTCCACCCGAGACGCCGAAAAAGCACGATTGTTTTTCAAAAACTGCCAAAATCCTGAACATATCCAGACCTTCTCATCTACAGGCTGAAGGAGCACAAAGAGAATGCACATTTTAGCCCTCCGAAAATACCTGGCTAAATTAAATTTTAAAGACAAATTGGACGATTTCACTCTTTGGGCCTTATATCGAAAAGTTCATCAATTCTTTTATATTTTATAGAAACGAATCTCTTTACTCAGGATAGCTTATCTATACTAATATTATAAAGAGGTAAAGTTTGTGTGTTTGTATATTTGTTAAATTGTAAGGGGTAATCTCGGGATCTACTGAACCGATTTTAAAAATTCTTTCACCAATAGAAAGCCACATTATTGCTGAGTGTCATAGGTTATATAAAAAACCGAAAAATAAAAAGGCTTTTACGTGGTAGTCCGTTTTGTAAAGTGAATCGGAGTAAAATCTAAAGCAGCGGAGGGCGCGGGATGGTTTCGGGTTTAATTCGGTTCGCGTTCGTGCTCGCTTCGGGAAAAAGGGGCGTGGCCTTTTACATCTGATGTGAGACGTAGGTTCCCGCGCGGCTCAGTCGCGTGGTCGGCTCCTTACGCAGCGGACGTCCCCGAAATTGAATTTTTCGAAACGTAATTAGCACACTTTCGACTAATTAGGCCCAACGAAGTGGGCACGGGTCAGCTAGTTATAAATAAAAATAAAACGATATTTTACTTGATTTTACTAACGGCAATTTACGGTAGAGGCACTTCACTATTTAAGAATTGCAAAAAACTGACAACCCAGTAATGTCATTTTAGTCTCCCGAATTAAAAAACGCACTTTAGTTGACGGCTTCGTAAAGGGTACGTTTACATCCTATATACTATTCCTGGCTATAATCTATTTATATGACTAGTACCCAGATGCGAATTTACAAAGGCTATATTATATACCATTAAAGTGGAAGTGCATTAATAGTGAACTGACTTAGCATTTGTTTAACAAAAACTTGACGAGACTCTAATCTATTATAGAACAGTTTTTTTTTATTACTTTGTTTGTGTTTATATAATTTAACAATCATTTATTGTCCTACAAATTGTGTGGTACGTTATCCCGGTCCTACGCTCAGAAATATTTTATCCTTGCTACCTCTGCTAGCTACCGCAATGGAGAGTTTTTGTTGAAGAAATGTAGGGCGTCTCATCAAAATGAACCTACTCACGAAAAACTAGCTTGATAGTAGTCAAATTAAAAAATATTCCGTGGCACCCGGACTATACAACTACAAATGCCACACAATTTGATACTATATTTACCGATCGTTAGCTTCAATAATAGGTGGATTGTTACATGGAAATTTTAATTATTTTAATATTACAATAATTACCTACTCGTTTCTATTCTGAATTTGATTGAAAAAAAAACGGAATACGAATTAACAAACGAACTGTTGTTAGGTAAGAAACGGGTACACACTACACACTTGATCCGAGTACAAATAATAATAAAACTAAAAATACATCCAAGGGGTGAAAGTTACTTATTCAGTCCCGAGACGGGGTTTAATAATAATTAATAGTTCGAGGGACTAAATAAGTAATTTACCCAAGGCAAACACTGCTTTTCATTAGGAATTCGAGGAAAGTAAAACTAAGAACATAAATTATTAGCTAAAGAAAAAATTAGTGTTGATCGGATTGTCACTTTCCCGCTCATTTTTTTTTGTCCTCTAGTGGGAGACCAGAGGACAAAAAAAAACTGCTATGCAGCCAGTATTTTTCATGTTCGTCATTAAAAAAAATGGCCAAGATTTTGCCGAAATCTATGCTATTTTAGAGAAAAACATAGCTAAAACTAAAATATTAAAGTCATAATATTATTTTAATTTTAAATCTCGCTGTAATTTAGTGGCTGTATAAAAAGTTGGAACAAGGTTGAATGTGAGTATATACCTAGTTTTTATTTTTAATAATTTGAAAGCTGTCAGTTGAAAGCGATTCTCCCTAGGGCAGAAAAGTAGTACTTTCAACCCGCTCCGCAGGTATGTTATGCCCTACTTTCAGAGTATGAGTAATAAAAACATAGTAACAGTTAGTCCTATTTAAGTATGGCACATTGACATAACAGAACACAACATGACACACGCTAAGAAACATACTAAACTCGAAGATATATTATTATAATAACATAATATAGAATATAATAACACAAGTAGATATGTGAGCCTCCACTCGACTAGGTTCTGTTCGATGTAATGTTTGAAAATATCAAGACTAACAACTAATCCATTTCATATCATTTCAGAGTCATTTTTTTTACTGAAATAGATTAGGTATTGTTGAGTAATATGCATAATAGTCCAAGATCCCAGGGCCGCCAGACGTCACGTATTTTCTGGCGAAGGAAATGTGGACGATCGAGTAGTGTTAGTATAAACTAAGAACACACTACTACCAGCTAACTTGCTTGGATGGCCAATTTTCAGGTCATCAAGATACACAAAAAAATTACTTACTTCACGTATTTTCTCCATGCTGATTTTTACGTATATTTTAGGCAATATCCTTAAAAATAAGACAGTCGCAAATACTCCCAGACACTTTAAAGAATACTAAACTCCTTATGATTTAATACTTAAACATAATTGATCAGGATATTGCCATGCTAATTGGGCAGGCGCTCCAAAATGCAACCAAGCGTTGAAAGCAACGTTTTCAACAAAATTCTGAAGACACAGGCAATGGACAGATCCTGTTGAATGCCCACCGAATGAGTCCAGTGGAGGTCTGTATGTCAGCCACATGAGCGATGCCATGCGATCTCGGGTAAACAGCCACAATACGTATAAGTCTAAACTTTTTGGGAACTTTAAAGCGTCTGTTAAGCAAAACGGCCGCTAGGAAGTGTCTGGGAGTATTGGCAACTTATTTTTAAGGATATTGCCTACAATATACGTAAAAATCAGCTTGGAGAAAATACGTGAAGTAAGTATTTTTTTTGTGTATCTTGATGACCTGTACCTGATACCTGAAAATTGGCCGTCCAAGCAAACTAGCTGGTAGTAGTGTGTTCTTAGTTCATACTAACACTACTCAATCATCCACATTTCCTTCGTCAGAAAATACGTGACGTCTGGCGGCCCTGGGATCTTACTCTATAAACAAAAGCTCGTCTATTAGAGTTTGGCTCGTGACACGCGTCTTTGTAAATTCGCCACCCGGGTCGTGATTGAGTAACAAGCAGCCATCCATCCAAACTTTTCATTTGAGTGAAGTAGAGTGTAAGAAGATGATGGGGAGTACTAATTTTCAACCTAATTTGAATAATTAAATTACTTTTTGTTTGCTTAGAGGTAGTTTTTTGTTTTTTTTTTTGCAGACTCTGCGAGGTATTCGAGGACGATCGTATGTTAGCAAAAGAAGATTTAGTAAAGTTAAAGTATTTGGAGAGAGTCGTCAAGGAGACTATGCGCTTGTTCCCGCCAGTGCCGATAATTATTAGGAAAGTCTTAGAAGATATTACATTGCGTAAGTATTTTGTAAGATTTTTCCCAATTATGGTGGGGCCGACTAAAGTCTAACCAGTTCAATACCAGTCGTTTGTAGTAACCATATTTCACATGGAGCGACTGCCTTTCTGATCTCCGCAGCCCAGTTAGTACTTTGGTTGACATAAATTATGATAATTATATACCTTCGTCATAATAATACATAATTGTGATATCTCGTATTTTTTTCAGCAAACCGAGCAAACCCTTTAATTTTGTACCCGTATCATAGGAATGAATGAAAAAAAACTAGACCGCCATCTTTAGGAGTGTCGAGAAGGATTTAGATGACGTCACTGAGTTAACCATGCATTGTTATTCAAAATAAACGTGTATCAAAAATTTCAGCTCAAATATGATCAAGACGATAAGTCAAACATGTTTAACGGCTAAGAAGAAGTTGACAAAGCAAAAACATTATGCAGGTACTAATATTACTCATTTTGTAGCGTCCGGTCGCGTACTGCCTGCTGGTTCGGGCGTAACCTGCTCAATATGGGGGGTCCACCGAGACCCCAAGTACTGGGGTCCAGACGCCGAGGAATTCGATCCTGACAGGTTCTTGCCCGAAAGATTCAACTTGAAACATCCTTGCAGTTACATGCCTTTTAGTAATGGACCTAGGAACTGCATCGGTAAGTAACTTAGTTCAATTTAGGTACCTATTATTGGTACCGTTCAGGATAGAATCGTGGAGTAGATTAGCTGATAAAAAAAAATATGGCCTCTGTAAGATGGCCGAAGAACCGATGTGGCATATCAACCTGTCCGCCATTTTGTTTTTTTTTAAATCGTGGCCCCCAATGAAAGTGGTATGTATGGATAAAAGACATACTTAATTATCGACTAACAAAAAATGTCCAGTAACACGGTAAACCAAAGTGTCACATTAACGAGAGATTTGAATGTAAAGATCGACAAATGAGTACAACGTCAATCTTTAAAAAATTAACATAATACGTGTATAGGCGTTAAATTATATCCAAATAATCGTTGCCAGGTTGATTACTAATAAGTGCACGAGAAAATCGCTTCGCATCGCAATTAAACATTGCGTTATGTCGCAGAATAGTTCTATTCTCATGGTTGTAGTAGTATGTAATGTACCTACTCTCTTTCAATAAACAGTAATAATATTTATCTACCCAAATATCATAAAACCTCTCTAATGCGTTCAAAAACCATAGGCAATGACCAGCATTACCAACCAGCAGAAATTAACAGAACTGTAATGAGCTCATAACCTACTGAAAACAGTAGGTTATGAGTTTAAATTTGGAACAGGTGTCAAATTCAAGTGAGTGTGCTATTCTAGTATCTACATTAAAACAGATACCTATCGATACGAAACCCCAATTCAGTATGATTTTAATTATAAATCGCACGACATTTTGATCTCGAGTGACACAAGAATAGTGACTTTGTTCGTTTGCCTATGATTTAAAAAAAATGACAGATATCCGAAACGCCGCCATTTCGAGGTTTGTTCGTTAGCTTTTTATTCCCTTTCATTGAGTAGACAAATTTTCTGATAAGTTCTATAATTCTGTCGAAAATGAGTGATAGTGACTCAGAAATTAACATGAACACTCCGCCAGATATCGTAAATGCAGCGACGAATGCAACTAACAACCTGTTTATTTTTTATTGCATTACACTGGTAACAATTCTGGTCATTTCCCTATGGTTCCTGAGCCCATCATAGAGCCCTTATGATATTCGGGTAGATAAATTAGTGTATGCAACTATACATGTATATGCACAGTCGCATAAACTACTATAATCAACGCCTATAGACACGTTAAAGGTCTATTTTTTATGTGGTCATTGTACTCATAAGTCGATCTTTACCTTCAAATTAATATCTCAATAACGTGACACTTTGGGATACCATGTTACATGTCATTTCTTGTTCGTATAGGTGTTCTCTACCCCTAATAATATGGACATACCAATTCAAAGTTGTTCGATATGCCAACTTCCATACAAAAAAGTTCAAACCCCTTTACAAATAATGTTTCATAAAACTTTTTGAGCGACAAGTGACAATTTGTCGAGAAGAACTTGTCAAATCTGATAGACGAAACATAAAATTCATGACAATTTTCTGTTTCAGTAAGCAGATTTGACACATTGACATGTTTGTAGAATTGTCCAACCATTCTGACTGACAGGAGAATTACCCTCTGTCACGAAATTCTTTTAACATAGAAGTTGTATACATTTTACTAATCTCCTTTCAAAACCCTTCATTTTGATAGCCTACTCGATGGTTAAGGAAGAAAAAAAATTGAACTCCACAATTTATAAAGCCCGCAAAATCCGGAATTTTCACATTTCATTGTTTTTTAATTCTGATTATTTCTGATATAATATTATCCAGTGACACTCGTGTCACCAAGACAAAATTAACGTTTATTTTGTAATAAATGTTAAAATAATGTCGTAGGGAAACGACTATTCTCTTTTGGAGTGAACAATCACGTTTTACAGTAGAACTCATTATAACGCAATCAAAACATTGTTCTCATTAAATAATAAGTATAGCTGCGTTAAATAGTACGGGGGTCGTGGAATTACAATATAGCGAAGGTGTATTCAAAGAGAAAAATGTTCCTAGTAAAAAGAAGGTAGGTACCTTATAATTATCGAGTAAGTAGTCCTGATTTTAATTTTCTTGTCCACAGGTTACCAATACGCGTTGATGTCAGTCAAAATAGCGTTGTCAACGATGCTACGACATTATAAAGTAGTAGAAGACAGAGAAGATGGACCTGTACCTAAAATTAGGGTCGAAGTCGATATAATGATGAGGGCTGTGGACGGATATCAAGTGGCTTTGGAAAGAAGAGACAAAGTTCCAACGTGAATTGAATTCACATAAGAGCGCGGAAATGATGACAGCTTGACTTTTTTATTTCCTTTTTTGTTGTACTACTTACTATACAGCCAGGTTAAGGAAGAATATTATTTTAGATAAAAAGAATTTTAATATTTTAGTTGGTTTTTTATTTAATAAAACTATTCTCATACTTCTAAATTGTACTTGATCCCTGCCTGAAGGTTCTAGTATGCAGACTGCAGCAGTCTTGTATTGTCCGTAAAGTAACATTTTTTACTACGCTATCATGCTGACAGTATATTGCTCAAGACGTTAAAAAGCAAATTGGCGTATAATATTTCAAAATACAATTACTCCTTTTTAGGGTTCCGTAGTCAACAAGGAATCCTTTTATAATGGTTTCGCCATGTTCGTCCGTCTTTCTGTTCGCACTATAGCTCAAAGACTCTTAGTACTTACTACTGTTATAATAATAAATATGTATTATCCGCTACTTACTAAAGGGGGTGAGCATTATTGTATTATGTTAGAAACAGAAACATCAAAATAATTGTTTGACATTTCAGTCATGACGAGCATTAGAACGCCTATTTTAATCAAGTGTCATCAGGAGTAAACACCATAGTGGTTATGCGACTGCTCTAGCACGGTAATATTATCAATGTAAGTAGAAGTTTATGTAACAAAAAAAGTCCTCTCCGTCACACCAGTGTGACATAACAATGTGAAGGTTAGTCAGGCGCGTCAAAACCGACACTATTAGTATTTATTCGTATGCAATTTTACAGTTTTAACTCACTGATTAAAGAAATCTTTCATTTCTAAGAATACTCCCATTTGTAGAAAAGTTGCAATTTTGCGAATTTTATTAGCCATTTTGAGAATTGGGCATTAAGAGAACTAGGCTTTTTGAGAATTGGCCATTCAGAGAACTAGGCTTTTTGAGAATTAACCATTTAGAGAATGAGGCTTTTTGAGAATTGGTCATTTTGAGAACCAGAGAAATAGTTTCATCTACCTCGTTGGGTTCGTCCCGGCGCGCGGCGCTCTATGTGGTCGATCTGATTGATCAAGTAGGTATTGGTCGAGTATCATCCCGTTGCCGTGTAACGTCTATAGGGGACGATGGTGTTTACATTAGCATAACTTACACCCCGTGGACCAATTAGGTGCACTAGAGATTGTCATTTGCACCAAAAACAGAAGATAATAGGAGTAATGTAATGTGTCAGTACTAGGGTATAAGTAAAGACTAATCAAAATTTCTTTCGGGCTGTATTATATATTTCGGGCTGTACTGTATTATTATTTAAACCCTTTTTTTTTTTTTTGGTGGGTGGAAAATCATCGAATAACCCCCCCCCCGCTCTTGGGCAGAGCGAAGGGGAGTGTCAGACTTCTACTGACTAAAAACCAAACCCATGTTCCTTCTTCGCCCTTGTGTCGGAGCCGCGTTATCCTTTCGACAAGCCACAGCCCCGACGGGCGTCGGCCCTTGCTGACATCTCTTTGAGGCGCGCGTGGAACACGTACGCGCCGCCGACACGGTCTGTTGCCGTCATGACGACGGCCGGACGGCGAGCTAGCCCGTTACTCACCGTCCACAGGCCCGCGTCTACGGTGGCCGGAGGTCATCGCGTGCCCCCCGGCGCCCGGAGCGCCTTCCGCGGCGGCTGGGACGTTGTGAGGTTCTCTCCCTCTCTCGTTCCGCCACCTCCTTCGCTAGCATCACTGCTTCGCAGAAGGAGGCGACGGCGTCCCATTCCTCTTCGCCCCGGACCATGGCTTGCACCAGGGCCGGACGCGAGAGGTCGCCGCCGCCGACCGCCGCTACGAGAACACGGCGGGGCTCTGCCCAAGCAGGGCACGCCTCCACAGTGTGCTCCACCGTGTCCTCCGGTCGATCCTCGCAGTGGAAGCATCCGGGCGTTTCCTCCCGCCTGATTCGGTACAGGTACCTCCCGAAACACCCGTGTCCGGTGAGGACCTGCGTCAGACGGTAGGTGAGGGCGCCGTGGCGCCTCTCCAGCCACTCCTCAAAGAGGGGACTTACCGCCACTATCGTGGCGTGCCCTATTATTTAAACCCCTTAGCTTATCTTCAACAGTATCCTGACACCCTGGTACTGCATTTGTTCACACTGTACACGGACTTCACTCATGATGAAGGTACAAAGTTCAGAATGCAGTAGTGGGCATACATATTATGAATCGGCCATTTTGAGAACTAGTCCTTAAGCGACTCTGTTGCCATTTTGGGAATTAGGCATTTAGCTTTTGTTTTCTAGAGCTAAACGGTTGTGTTTGGGTGTGTGAAAAAAATCATAGTTTAAGCAAGAGCCTGAAAACTGTCTGATTATTAAAACCTTGACAGTTAAGTACGTAAAATAAAACTTAAGCGTCTGAAAGATTCTTTAGCCAAGCTTATAATATTCGTATGAAAGGTCAGTACACCGAGAACTGGACTCCATATGCAGCCACAGCTCATTATTTGGCATTTACAGATGTTAAATTGCATTTCGTTGATGGCGGCCCATTTACTAAAGGCATCGATATCACGCAGATTCGAGCCGCCTACTGAGCCAAATAGTCAGACACGAAGTTTACAGTTAAGTATATTTTCAGGTCATCGGCGTATCGTAGACTTAAACCGTGTTTTATTATTTATGGCAGATCGTCTACCATAACCAGGAAGAGCAAGGGACCTAAATGGAACCCTAACTCACACTTGATTATGACCACAGAACATATATACCCCTATTATGACTGTATGATATGAACGTGAGTTGTATGAGCTAAAGCACGTCTAAAGCGAACAAATTGCTGACGGTCTCGAAGGTAGTCAGAAGTGGGCGTAAATTCTATAGCATTAAACTTGCTTAACAAGATGTCGTTAATTTCTATAAAAGGCCTTACGGAAATTGCAGTACACACTTAACCATGTTATGTTCACTGCACAAATAAATATATTATTATACTTGTCCTTGAATTTCCTTGTACCATATAAAATGTGTCGAGTAGCAGGAGCTGCGATGAAGAAGGGGCGGGGGAAGGGGGGGGGGGGGATATACAGCACAGTACTGGTACTGCGCCGGTAAAACTCGAAAGACGAGTGGATACAATGTCATGCACAATTATGACATGAATGAAAAAATCTAATAAATCGTTGCACATTTTCTGCGGTGTAACACGCGAGTAGGCCGCTTTATTGTTTAATTGTTTTTCTACACCTTATTTTTCTTACCAGTGTTTTATTTATAAGTGACAAAATGTTTGTGTGGTTTTTGCTTCTGGTTTTAGTGTTGTGGTCGGTGAGGTTCTGGTATAAACGGAGGCATATGAGGAAGTTGGCCTCGGCTATACCTCCGCCAAAGGATGAGCTGCCTTTGATTGGAGTAGCGCACAAGATGGTCGGGAATACTGAGGGTAGGTTTTAATTAGAGCTGATGGACGGTACTGAAAATGCCACTCGTCGCAAAAGTTTTGGCCGACTCAATTTAAATATTGTCATCAACACGCTAGGAGAAGAAGTTTCAATTACTTAGTGAATAGGTTTAAATGTGACGTGATGACATAGGGTTTTATCTTGTTAGTTATGAGTCTTTGGTCAACTGGACCCACAATAAAAAAACAATTTAAAATGTGATTTCTTCGACTTAACTCGTGGGTCCAGTTCGAGTCCAGTTGAAGACTATGTGAATATTATTCAATTCTAGTTAGATTAATAATTTATGTAGTTACATTAAATGATTAAAAACTACCTTAAATGAGCTTGTAAAAAAAGAAATTCGACAAGACAGCAGCGTCTGAACTAAATAAGTGAATATCAAAAAACAGCGCCCTCTCTTTAAAAATATACATTATATGCTTGATGTTCAAGTAAACTTTACATATAGATTACGTTAGGATTTTCACCCTACAGAGGCAAATAAAATTTAAAATAAAAGTAAAGAAATTACAAAGTGGAGGGGGTGACCATCTTTTGCGTAGAATCTAGATAATAATATGTACGTGTGTAGGTTTTACATACACACCCTGAGTATGTAAAAAATAATGTGGCACAACTAAGAGGTTTCAGTTTCGTCATTATTATGTCAGTTTATGAATGTACGCAAACAATTCATCTTACACCTTCTGTTATTTATGAGCGTTTACATCGTACGAAAATTTCAAACATTTTTGAAAAATAGGGTTACAGTTGAATTAGTTTTCATCATCGAACAAATATTTCCAATTATCTTTTTTTCATAGAATGGATATAGAATATAGAATGGATGGATTTTTTTCATAGAATGAATATAGAATGGATGGATACACAAATAATCAAAGACGTAGGTGTTATCAACAACATTAAGTTCAATTCAGACCATAGACCACTTCGTGCAAAAATTAGATTCAGTTTCAAAATTCATCGCGCCAAATCATTCCGAGCACCAATCAGAAAACTCACAAGAGACACCCTTATTAATAATTCAGAAAAATTCAACACGGAACTCTCAAATCACTTCAAAGGCCTAAACGTCGATGTATCTGATGTTGAAGAAGAATATAATAGAATAGTGGAAGGCATCCGCAAATGCTCTAATCGGATAGAAACAAAAAGGAAGAAAAACTCACATCTATCTAGTTCAACTATACATCAAATAGAAGAAAGATGCAAGTATAACATCGGCTCCGAACAACGCAGAGTTTTAGACAAACAGGTCAAACGAAGTATAAGACGAGATATCCGCAATTTGAACACCCATAAGGTGAAAATAGCCCTAGAGAAAAACCAGTCGCTAAGAGTAGCTAAGCAAGGTATATGCAGCACTAAGAAGTGGATAAACAGCCCAAAGGACACCAATGGTATTAGACACCACAACAGGGACAAAATATTAGAAATTTGCACTGACTTCTACAAAAATCTCTATTCAGATTCGACCAACACTAACACTAATATAGTCTATGAATGTCCCGACCCAGAAACGATTCCTTACATAACGGGTTATGAAGTTAAAAAAGTGCTAACCAGTATGCACTACGGAAAGAGTCCAGGTGAAGATGGTGTAACTACAGAAGCCCTTAAACTCGGTTCTCCCACACTTCTCCCTCATATCACGAACATGTTCAATTCCATCCTCAAGACCGGAAAGATGCCAACAAAGATGTGCCACTCTAACATCATCCTTCTTCATAAGAAGGGGGATAAAAGCGATATCAATAATTATAGACCAATAAGCTTAGTGTCACATCTCTACAAGGCATTCGTCAAAGTTATTCATAACCGCATCGATGCAAAATTAGACTCCCACCAACCACCCGAACAAGCTGGTTTCCGCCCAAGTTTCTCCACAATAGATCACCTTCATGCTTTAAACCAAATCGTAGAAAAGCACATAGAATTCTCGAAACCTTTGTTTTTGGCCTTCGTGGACTATACGAAGGCATTCGACAGCGTGAAACATGCAGCCATATTTTCCTCTTTACAAAATCAACAGTTGGACCAAACCTACATCAATATCCTCAAAATAATTTATAACAATAGTACAGCAAACATAAAACTTAACTTTCCTGGACAAAATTTTAAAATAGACAAAGGCGTGAAACAGGGTGACCCGCTCTCTCCCAAATTATTTACTAGCACTCTTGAGGAAGTATTTAAGAACCTAGCAGATCTATGGTCCAGTAACGGTATAATAGTCGGTTGCAAAAAAGTCACCAACCTCCGTTTCGCTGATGATATCATATTATTTGCACCGACTGCTACTGAGTTACAAAAGATGCTCCAAGATCTGAGCACAGCAAGCCTTGAGGTTGGACTAATGTTGAACCGGTCAAAGACTAAAGTCATGACCAACAGCACAAAACGTAGGGTTGAGGTAGATGGGCAAGAAATCCACTACGTCGATGAGTATATTTATTTGGGCCAGCTAGTTTCCTTCGAAAACAGGCAAGACACAGAAGTCGACCGCCGTGTCGAGAACGCCTGGAAGAGCTACTGGTCCATGAAGTCGCTGATGAAGGGTGACCTACCTTTATCCCTGAAGCGCAAACTCATCGACATGTGCATTCTGCCCATCCTAACCTACGGTGCTCAAACTTGGTCCCTGACCGAGTCACAAAAGTCCAAACTCAAGGTTTGCCAAAGGGCGTTGGAACGAAGCGTATTGGGTATAAAGCTCAGCGATAGAATCCGCAATACCACAATACGCTCAAAAACTGGAATCGCTGATGTGGGAAAAAAGACTGCTGGCTTGAAGTGGGATTGGGCGGGCCATGTCTGTAGGATGGATCAAGACCGATGGGCGAAAGTCGTCACGCAGTGGATGCCAGAAGACGGGCGTCGTCGCCGAGGGAGGCCTAGAAAACGCTGGCGTGACGACCTAGAAGCGTTTTTGCCCAATTGGACGGAGAAAACCGCACAGAGGGATGAGTGGAAGGCTATGGGGGAGGCTTTTGCCCAGCAGTGGGACAATATAGGCTAAAAAAAAAAAAATATATATCTTTTTTTCAAAAATAACCCAAAGCCCTCTTGACAAACCTTTTGAGCTGTATAGTTTCGTGGAGCTGAAAATGCTCCCACCGTCGTCGCATTGAGTAGCAATTCATAAAAATAACGTTCGATTATGACTTAGCTTGTACCTAACTAATAACTGACCAACATAAATCGAGAGAATATCACAAGCCGTATTCTTAGAGATGAACAACAATACGATACGTGGCAGCACAGTCGGTTTGAGTACCTATTGACTTGAGCCTCGCACTGTTGAATTTGATGCGTGACGGGGTCAAGGTAAATACAAGAGGCGCATTCTTCACGCAAGTGACAGTCAGGCAGGACCATCAACTTAATTTTCTTGCGGCAAACCCAGTAATCGACACCTACAAAGTACATATCAATCAGCTATCAGTCGCATCTTACAAACCTCCGTCTTAACTGCTTGGTTTCGGAAGTGGAACATTGATGCCATCACTACATAATTATTATAAAAATCAAAGTCTATCTGTTCGCGATAAAACTCTACAACTACTGCACTGATTTTTATGCTGTTTTCACCAATGGATAGAGTGGTTCTCGAGAAAGGTTTTAGTAAATAAGTTGACCGACATCCACGTGGCGAAGCCGCGGACTTCAAGCTATTCTCGAAAAGACTAAAAAAGGACCCTTGGCTTCGTCCCTTCCAATAAAAACCCGCATTTCACCCGTTTTCAACGGGTGAAATGCGGGTTTTTCATCATCAAATCTTTGCGTATACAGGTTTGATGACGTGCCTAATAACTGCATTACGCGATCGGGTTCGTCTGACAAAACTGAAAGCGTTGATCGCTTATTTATATTAAGACACCACTTAATCTTAGTTTATTATTGACTTTCAGTTATCATGAAACAACTGCAAAAATTAAGCTATGAAAGCATGCACAATAATAGCATTATTAGAGGTTGGATGGGACATAGACTTTACTTCAGTAAGTACAATTTTTTACATATATGTAAAGGCAGGGAAGTTTATTATAGCAACTTGATTAGCAGCCAAATGAAACAATCAATATGCACCAATCAACACTGCCAGTCTCTGAATTATTTTACCTGGCCTTCATTCTTCGAGTTTTTTTGAGTTTTAATCAAACAAAAACTTCCCTTTTTAAAAACCAAAAAATCCCGCTTTGTTTATCTTCCGTATGTGTTTGAAAGATACCTATCTACAAAACACTGGGTAAGTAGAGACTCCTCAAAAATATTAAAAATGTGATCTTTGTGCAGTCGCAGTGGACCCCGTCGATCTCGAGATGGTTTTGAAGACATGCTTAGAAAAAGACGACCTCCACAGGTTCATTACGACGATTATAGGAAATGGAGGAATATATGCTCCAGGTGAGAAAATTTATATTCTATACACTTTCTCGAAAACTAGCTCTTATCGCACTACGATTAGGTTCGACATGCAAGGTTTAAAAAAAATATTAAAAATAGTTTACGTCCTATATTTAAATTAAACCTACTGAACATTCACACAAAGATTTCATACGAATAAGTCAAGCCTTTTCGGAGGAGAGAGACAAACACTGTGATACGAGAATTTTATATATAGGTATTTATATTCTTCGCTATATAACCATGACAAACCATCTTATTCTTTTAGATGTAAAATTATTTTGTTAATATAATAGCACAAGCAGCCGTGGGCTACACACCTTTTTATAAAAAGGGGCTGGCCGTAATCCACCAAGTTAGCCGGACCGGCTCCGGCCTACCGGCTTAAGTCTAGATCAGTAAATGCCACATGTCTTCCAATTTTTCGTTCTTGGACATGATGGTGAGGTTACGGTGCATTTACTGAAATAATATTATCTTTCTTCAACAGTGGCAATCTGGCGACGTCGACGAAAGGTCCTAGTACCCGTCTTCAGTCCTAAGATAGTCGAGAACTTTGTCCATGTCTTCGTTGAACAGAGTCAAAAACTGGTGAATCAACTGACGAAGTCTGCCGGTAAAGGGAAGTTCAGCATCTGGCCGTTTCTTAGCACTTACACCCTCGATTCTGTGTGTGGTAAGTAAAATTTCTTATAATATCACGAAAAACATTGTGAAAAGTTGTGTGGTAATCGATATGATGCCCATATCATTTCTTGGCATGTGATACAGAGGATTGACGAATATGTTGTGAGGAAAGATTTGAGCAAGAATTTGGATGAGTATAAGAAGTAGAGGATGGCCAAAGAAACGATGGTAGGAATGTGTGAAGGATCATATTTCAAGAAAGGAGGTGTTTGATGAGATTACAAGTTATAGAGAAATATGGAAGAAGACATACTGCGCCGACCCCAAATTAATTCAGATGAGGGCAAAATGATGATGAGCACGCAAAAATTTGAACGATAGTAGGCACTGGTTGTTTACTTTTATAGTGTATTAGATTATACATTCACAAGATTTTCAGGATAGAACAAAAAGAAAAGCCGAAGTCACGCGGTATTAAAGTGTTTAGGTTGGTACCTAAAACGTGTGACTACGGCTTTTCTTTTTGTTATATCCTGAAAATCTTGTTTCATACTTTTTCAGCGTTGTTTTTTTTTGTCGTAGTCGGGTTTTAGTTTTTTACTTTTTTATTTAAACAATTTTTGGTGTTAATTTTTTTTTTACTCTTGACTTTTTGTCCGTTAGAGGGCGTGATTTTTAATTTGAGCAATATTTTGGAAATGTACAAGTGAGGCCCTTTCAAATGATACCAAACACGGCGTATTTATCTCCATTTTTATTTTTTAAGCCTTACCTACTTTTTGTCCGCTAGAGGGCGCCAAATCGCTTTTTGTGACACGTCACGTAGCCTATGTTCAGCGGAAAATTACGGTTCTAACGATACCTCATATGTCGAGTGTAGATTAGAAGCTATGAGGGAACAGATGAAGATACTCGCATACATACATACCTACATACAAACATACATACATAGCCAGTCAAAATCATAACCCTCCTTTGGCTTTGCCGTAGTCGGGTAAAAAGTGATGATCCCGCGCGGCCGCCAAATGGCGATCGTCAAACCATGTCAGAGGTCCTTGGGCGGTTTACAAACTGTAACACTAAGGGGAGTGTATGGGTCAGTGGTATCGTTAGACCTTGCCCACACGATAAGAAGAAGATGCAAATGGTCTATTGTAGAATAGGTGTTTCGTCATCATTTAATTTCTTATACCAATTGTGTAGAAAGTCGTCTTATTCCATACATCTCTATTACTTACTCACCATAATTAACCTTTAAACCGCCGCCGTTTTTTTAAAAAAAAAGCGGAAAAAAAAGCGAAGCCAAAAGCGATCCATCGAAGGAGTCTCATTTGCTTAATATTTTTTTCTACTAAAAATTCTAAATGGATTGCTATTATTTAGTATAGTCTTATTTTAGATTCAGCATGTATAAAGATAACATCTATTTTTAACCCTAAAGGTCAAAACTGAAGGTAGGTAAATTCACCGTGGGTTATTTTCTAATTTTGGCAAGTAAATCGTTGAACTTTGTGCCTACGCGATTAAGATTGATGATAGTTTAAATTACCGTAGTTTATCATACAACGGCTCAGTCTAGATCCATTTGTCATGATAATTATTTCTACACGCAAACATGGCCGTTGTTGTTAAGACAATTTAGCTTCATTTGTTTGTGAATTAAATGTTTTGTATGTTTTTTATAGTTTCTTGTAGGTACCTATAATAGATAGACTGTAATGGTTTTATGATAGGGGAAAGTACGTACCTACATACGGACTCTGTGAATTATTTTGTCTGGAAGAAATCGAGTGATAATTCTGTGGGAACATAATTAATTACATTATTTATTTACCACCCGCGGCTAAAGCTAATCTCAAAAATCTATAACAATTAAACTAACACGGCAATTTACACAAACGCTGTTATTAAATTAAAAATTGATAAACTCAAAATATATTAATTATATTACCTAAAAATATATACCGTGTCCTAAATTCTATGCAATCATTGCGTTCAGTGGTAAGTAGTTTATTTGTTCAGATTTTTGCATACCTATCTAATGAAAAGTCGGGTGTATTCTTTATGAAGAAGTTAGTCCATAATCAGTGTTTTATTGACAGAAACAACAATAGGAATAAAAATCAATGCACAAGATAATCCAGACCAACCATTCTTGAACGCAATGTGTCGCATCCTTAATCTGGTGTGCGAGAGGATCTTCCATCTGTGGCTGCAACCTGACTGGCTGTACCAGTTGTTCCCGCAGTACAAGAAACACCAGGAAGCTATAGCAGTCATGCATAGCTTTACTGATAAGGTAATTTATATCGTAAAGTACAAAGACGTCATAAAGCTCCTAGTTTTAAGCTATTGCATAGCTTCTATCGCGGGCCTTGAGCGTGGAGAGCGAATCCAGAAATTCCCTAACGAAAATATTCAAGATTCAGTATTCAACCAGGTTGCTATGGTTACGGAAAATAACAAGGTTGTCAACTGAGGTTGTCAAATTAAATAATTAATGATTTGCTGTTGATAAAAAATGCTATGCAATAGCTTTGCCGCGGCAGTCTCCGAGTGCCACATTTAGTTTTTGTTCTAAGTGGCTCGAAGTTACATGATATCACACCTGTAATCCCCGAAGGTTTAGGATGTCGTGCACTCCATTACCTATAGTGAGAAGGTCAGTTTATTTTTCACGAAAACTAAAGACAATATTGCGACACCAACATTGAATATCGCCCACCAAAATTGGAAATGACACGTATAAGAAGAGGATCCGTTCAAAAAAAAATTAAACTCTAGAAGTTTTTAACCAAATCCGATACAAATAAAGGAGGAATATTTTTATAACAATGTCACGTGCATTGAGGTATATTAATGTACTATGGTCACGTGGTCGATATTCGCGGGGCACAGCAGACTGCTAGTTTCTTCAACTACATTCATGTTCTACCGCCCATTAAGTTAACGAATTTATTAATGTACAGGTTATTGAAAAGAAGAGACAAGAATTAAAACTTGGAAAACTATCTCGAACAGAGGTTGACCATGAATTCGGTAAGTTAAAATCAAAGCATAGGCGTGTAACAGGTATTCCGTACAGAAAATACGATCGTAGTTACGGACACCAGCCCGATTTACTTATACTATACAACTGATTTATATGTGGTTTACCCTTGTTTCGTCGAACAACTTTTGATATAATGTTACTTGTTCGAACAACGTTACGGAACGTTGACGCGCGCTCGCTTCGCTCGCATATTAAATAACACTAATATCTTCTGTCCCCGAAGTGCCGGGCCTCCGCCGGCCTCCTTCGTCGGCCTACGGCCCGGTGCCCATGCCGCCCATAAAGGACACTGTCGCGAGACGGTCGTATTATAGGAACACGAAGAAAAAACTTAGCGGACGACTAGCAACAGCCAGTCGAAGTGTCTAGTCGTCCGATTAACAGATGAATAAAATGGTTAGGTTAGGTTATGTTAGGTTAGGTAAAAGAAAACATTGTAAATATGTATTTGCATTTTTTTTATTTTGAAAAAGTAATCACTTAGACCAATTTTAAATTAAATGCGATCATCAAAGAAGGATAAGGATAAACAATAAGGCCGCCTATTGTATGCCAGTGTTATTTTTAGTTTATTTGTCTTATTGTAATTGTTTTATATGTAGTGTGCAATATAGTGTTTTCTATAATATTTTATAATAGAAGCATATTTTTAGTTTGTTACAAAATTATTGTTTTTTTCTTCCTTTTGTTACGAGTGTCAAAGGTAGCTGTATTAATTATATACAGGTGGTATAAATAAATGATTACAACTCCAAATGTGGAATAAAAAAATAAAAAAATAATATGTCATATTATGACGAACAGAAACTGGTCTCCCTCGTGGACCTACTAGTAGGACAAAATAGTAAGACCACGAGAAAACGGCGAGTAAATCTAATTCTGTGTAAGTGTCATTTGATAATTCGGTCAAATTATATTATTTCAAATAAAATTAGTGCATTTGAAAATTCGGTCAAATGATAATTATTATTTCAAATAAATAAATATGCTAAATAAAAATCGACCAATTAATTATTCGGTCAAATGAATAATTATGCGAACTGACAACTGAAATTAGTCGAAGTGATTTTCGACGAAACGTTGTTATGCCAAACAAGGGTAAACCGATTTATTTATTTATTTATTTATTTATTTATTTAAGCAGGTACTTGCCACACTTACAGTTTGCACCAACGCGTGCAGCAAGTCAACATCACACACTAACTTAAAAATCGTATGCAACTATTAAGCATAGCTTTATTGCTACTCATAAAAATATCTAGATCCGGCTCCTGAGCAATCAGGGCGTTTAGCAGATTCATCGCCTGGGTTGTGGGCGCATATCGAGCAGTTTGGGTACGCACAATGGGAGCCGCGAACAAGCCTCTCGAGGCACAGGCACGCGACCGTCGCAAACGGTCCGGAGCAAACAGTGAACAACGAGCTAAAGTAGTCCCGTCGTCAATTTTATTATTAAGTAGTAGATAGTAGTGCATCAACAGCGCACACTTACGTCTCAGTTCTAACGTGTTGATGCCCACCATACCCGCGACAAATAGAGACGGATACAAATAGGGATAGTATCCATATATCTAATATATAAAATTCTCGTGTCACAGTTTTCGATGCCAAACTCCTCCGAAACGGCTTGACCGATTTTGATGAAATTTTTTGTGCTTATCCGGTATCTATGAGAATCGGCCAACATCTATTTTTCATCTTTTTTTTTTTTTTTCTGAAATTATTTATATGGCAAAACAACGTTTGCCGGGAACAGCTAGTTTTTTTATAAAGATACCGAGCAAATTTTCGCTGGACCCGTTCTATCATAAGTTTATATTTTTGCTCATGCGGATCCCATACCAGTGCATTATATTCCAGTTTGCTACGTACAAAAGCATAATATAGTGTGACTATAGCATTTCTGTCTCTAAATTTATTTGCCTGCCTCATAACAAAGCCAAGCGATTGAAAAGCCTTAACACAAATATTAATGATGTGCTGATTGAAAGTCATGCTCACATCTAAAGTCAGTCCTAGATCTTTTATTTCGTTGACACGCTCCAGAGGGACACCCGAAACGTGGTAGTTATGCTGGATGGGCGCACGCGAACGGGTGAAGGAAATTGTTTTGCACTTAGAAGTGTTGAATTCTAAGTGGTTTTCTTCACTCCACTTTACCACCATATCGATGTCCCTCTGTAACGCATCACAGTCCTGCTCACTATTAATACCCAAAAATAGCTTCAGGTCATCTGCAAACATGAGACAGCGCGCCGTCCTTACCACCCTCGGCAAGTCATTAGCCATAACAATAAATTGGGTTGGCCCCAGGGTGCTTCCCTGACTTACACCGGAAGTAGTTGCGTATGGGTCGGATTTGTGCATTGAAATTTGTACATACTGAAGACGGTCAGAAAGATAACTCGAGAAGAGTTGAAACAACCCTGGGGTAAATCCTATAGCCGACAGTTTTTTCAATAGGACGTCATTTTGGACTCGATCAAAAGCCTTTTTGAAGTCGAAATAGGCCACATCAACTTGCTTATTTTTGTCCATCTCGGTGACGGCATAGTCTACAAAGTTGATGTGGTCTGTAACCGTAGACTTACCGGCTCTAAAACCATGCTGACACTCGGCTAGTTGGGTTTTGATCTGTCTGGTGACGTACCGATTTAGTATCGACTCAAACACCTTGCCGAAGGCGGAAAGAACTGCTATAGGCCTATAATTCTCCACCTTTGACCTGGAGCCACCCTTGGGTACGGGGGTAACACGTGAGATTTTCCACTCTGCCGGATACTTTGCTGTTTGTAGGGCTAAATTATATACATAAAGAAGCGGCTCTCTAAATATTTCCAAGCAGTCCTTCAGTACAAAAGGTGGAATTCCATCAGGCCCTGCAGATGAATGGGCTTTCAGGCGTCGAATTGCTACTGATATGTCGGCAGAGTCAATGGCATCTACAGCGATACGTGAGGAGCAGAGTGTGTCTGCTACCTCCAGCTCAGGATTAGTTGCAGCTGGGACGGGGTCGCACGGCAAAAACACTGAACTAAAGTACTTAGCAAACGAATTTGCCGCTTCCTCTCCAACCACGACCCGTCCATCATACTCAAACTCAGTGCACGTTTGTCTATGAGCCTGCTGACCTTTGACAAAGTTCCAAAAGCTTTTAGGATCCCTCTTTATATCCGCCTCTGAACGTCGAATATACTCATTGTATGCTTGATCGATTAACTCCTTAGCTCGCTGTCTGTAGAATTTATATAATTCCTGATTAAACTCCAAATGAAACTGTTTAAACTTTTTTAGATGAAAATATTTGTCCTTTAAAGTTTTAATAATGACAGGTGTAAACCACACCGGATATTGGTACTTAGGGCCGGTTTCACCACTTGCTGATAAGTCCCTGATAGCCTATCCGGAACTTATCTGCCAGATAAACTACAACTTTTGATAGCATTATCTGTCAGATAACTGTCTGATAACTATCTGACACTTTATCCGTAACCGGTGAAACTGGCCCTTAGTATCATAGATTTTATTTGTTTTCTTGGGCACGTATTTATCAAAAGTTTCATACAACTTATTATAAAATAATGTAACAGCGTCGTCAACGTCCGCTAGTAAAAATATCTCATCCCATTTGATCGAATATAACTCAGCATATAATGATTGGTAGTCGGCTTTACGAAAATTCCATTCTGACGGCTTAGTATTGTCGTCACAAACCGAATGGAGACGCGCGCGAGCCACGTGACTCCGCGGCTGCCTAGTACACTTACTTCGCACAGTCACTGATAACGGCGGGTGATATGCATCGGCAGGAACAACAGGCTCCACGTCCCCACTCACACCGATCGTCTCAACGTCCCAACTGCTCAGAACCAGATCTAGCATCTTACCGAATTTATTACAGACGGTATTGTGTTGCTGCAATTTACAAAAGGATAACAAATATTTATATTGCATAACAACCGATTCACTACAAGAATTTAAATTGAAATCACCTAATATCAAAACATCATATTTTTCAAACTTTGCAACAACATTCTCTAACACACTAAAAGTCGCAATGTACTTGTTATCGTTAGAACTTGGAGGAATGTACACAACACAACATATAATTTTGCTAAACTTTAGAGTTATTAAACCAATGACTACTTCAATATCGCTTGAGTAGCCGTCAATATCAACTATTTGTTGCACTTTGTGATTTCGTACTGCAAGCAGTACTCCACCCCATCCCACATCATTAGCCCGGTCCTGACGCAGGACTGTATATCCCGGGGGAAATAATTAGGCATCACAAACACTACTCGTTAAAAAAGTCTCAGTAAATGCAAAGAAATCAGCTGATTCAACTAATATCGCCTTCTTACAAATGTCGAGCTTAGAACGGAGACCACGTACATTCTGATAAAAGAAAATATATGTTTTTCCCAGCTTATTTACCCTCTTGCTACTGTGACTTTCGAAATCCACTTCTCCATGGTTTAATATGGACATCTTCCGCCCAGTGCTCAGGTTTCATATAATTGTCAACGTTTTTTGTTGGCACAGTTATGTTTTTCAGTTTATGTACACTCGGTTCCAAAAATAACGGGTCAGTCACTTATACCGGAATATCTCCCGAACTACGTATGCCATCCTAATGAAACGAAGACTGTTCAATTGAGAATTTAATTATACAGATAAAAAATAAAATAAAACTTAGTTGCACCTACAATATTAATCTCTAAATTAAAAAAAAAAACTAAAGTAGTCATATTTTTCTTAAGATTACATTTTTTTTATGATTGTTTTTTTGCTGTTTTTCATCACTTTCTTCCATTGATATAATAAAACCCTAGATGCACAGTCTCGAACAAAACAAACAGTCGAAACTGTCGCCGAACACTCACCAATACACGCACTACTACATGTAGTTATCGTCACTATAAACATTTTTTTTTTGGCAAATTCAACCTTACGCAGATTCCTTTTACAATGCAGTTATAAAAAGCAATATAAAAAGTATTTTGTACGACCGTGCAGAGACGCGAGCGACGCGAGACTATTTGAAATGAGTTCATTGTGAACTCATTTTAAGCGGACGGTTTTGAGACGCGGAGTGTATATCTTAGGTTTTATTATATCAATGCTTTCTTCATTTAATACTTTGTATTGCCTCAACGAGCTCTTCTGACAGCTTCCAGGCGATTAGGCATGCTGTACACCAAATTTCGGAGCCGGTGCAGAGGAATACCTTCCCATTCCTCCACCAGTGCTTGTTTGAGCTCGGGAAGCGTGATTGGTGGGGGGTTTCGACCTTTCACGCATCTCTGAAGTTCGTCCCAGGCATGCTCGATGGGGTTTAAGTACGGGCTTCGCGCTGGCCACTGCATGAGTTCGATACCGACCTCTTCAAGGTAGTCATGTACAATTCTGGCGGTATGGGGACGTGCATTATCATGCATTAATATGCCATGCCGGTCCATCCTGGCCATGAAAGGACCTACATGTTCATTGAGGATCTCTTCCACGTACCTCCCTGCATTTAGACTTCCATTTTTAATGAGTACCAGCTCGGTGCGGGCCTCAGCAGAAATCCCAGCCCAAACTTGTACGGAGCCTCCACTGTAAGCCACTTTTTCCTCCACACACACTTGATGGAAGCGCTCCCCTGGTCTTCTGTACACCAACTGCCTACCATCATGCTTATAAATCATGAATTTAGACTCGTCCGTGAACATTACCCTAGACCAATCGTCTAGTGTCCAGTTTAGGTGCTCGCGCACGTATCCATGTCTTGCAATTCGATGTCCCCGTTCCAGTTTGGGGCTATTTGCGGGCCTCAATGGTTTCAAATTTGCTTCAGCAAGACGTCTTCTTACTGTTTGAGCGCTTAAATTGCCACCTCCAAAGCGAATAAAGTGAGTTTTTAGACCAACAGCAGTTTGAAAACGATTTCGGAGCATTGTAGCCACCAGTGGAAGACGTTCACGATATTTTTTTTTTTTGTGACAGAATAGAAATGGAAAGCATCCATAATGAAATGAAACAAAAATTTTGTTTTTAAAAATACAAATAGTAATTTTTTTAAGTTTTGTTTTTCTCATGAAGTTTTTTTCATCAACAACTTTAAATAATAATGCTATTAGAAGCGCAACTAAAAAGTCTTTATTCTGTTTTTTATTTCATTGATCTAACTTTTACAGTTCTGGAGGTATTTCAATTTTTGTGACTGACCCGTAATTTTTGGAACCGAGTGTAGTTCCCCATTCTAAAGTATAGATCTGTATGGAGAAGAACGGGCAAGAAACTCCATTATGAAAGAATCTGCTTCCTATTATAAGCTTCCACGGTCCACCCAAAATTGATTTATTATCAACTTATATTTGCTTTTGCAGATTTAGAATCATACAAGAAACAGTCGTTCTTAGACTTGTTAATCCATTTATCTGGTGGTGAAAATGGATATACCAATGTGGAGTTAAGAGAAGAAGTGTTGACCCTGGTTATAGCTGGTACGGACACCTCTGCAGTAGCCTTGGGGTATACACTACAAATGATGGCTAAATACCCGGAAATTCAGGAGAAAGTGTATAAAGAGTAAGTGATTATTACCAAGATGGTAATTGAACTATAACACTTGTTGTGAACACTAATAGGGTTGAAAATAAAATAAAACCAAATTGTGTCCTGACCTAAGCTGGTATATATATTTTCTAAAACCACTCGAACCCAACCAAATCGATGTAACACAACGATAGCCTGCTTTTATTTTAAGCATCGCCATCTATCGAGGTCAAAAACAAACTTTTGTACTTTGACAAGAATTGTCAACTTATTACTACGGTTCTGCATGAACATACCGCCCACCAAGGACATTTAGTGACGGAATGTCCTTCTGACCTTATCTTTATGTCTAAATTTTGCAATTTGTATACAGTGTATGTAAGCAATACTTCTTAAATCTACAAAGACAAACAACAAAAATAAACAATCTTCAATAACCAACATCTTAAAAATAACATTTATCATATAATTTGACCTGCAGAAGTTTTACATAAACTTGATGAAAAAAAGAACAATTCATTGAGCTATTGGTAAAATACATAGTTTGGAAGTTGGTCTCTTAATTGTAGAGGCTTTAGTACGCAATGTGACCACACGGGTGAGGTTATCCTCACCGGGGTGTTTCTTTAAATATTTACTGTAGAATGTGTCATTCTTTAAAAAACGTCGGCAATACGCAACTACTCTAACTAATTTTCGTAGACTAGAATATTTTTCCACAACTACGTGGTCTGGAGTTGCAGCTACGTGAACTTTTATTGTTTGCTCTAAATCTATTTTTAAATCCTTTGGCCTTTTGTACTAAATTATTTTGTTTTACAGGAATGGCGGTCCAGAAAACCACAACTCATTCACAACTAATGCACTGGGTAGTACTCCCCTTGAAGCGCAGTCTGCTGGATTCTCTTTGGTCGACACGTGGAACCATTGAGACGAACTCATTGTACTCAATATTTCAGCAGTCCGATTCGCAACAAACGTCTTCCACCGGCTAGGATGGCTATTGAGCCATGATAGCACTACTGTCGAATCCGTCCACGCTGAAATTCTCTCCTTTGGTATGTTTAAAACCTCTGCAGACTCTATCAAGAGCTTGGCCAAGAGTACTGCTCCACATAACTCCAATCTAGGAATGCTAACCTGTTTAATTGGGGCAACTCTTGTTTTTGCAACCAACAATGAAACATAAACTTTGCCTGTAGGATCAATTACCCGCAAGTAAACAACTGCTGAGTATGCGGTTTTTGAGGCGTCACTGAAACCTTGCAATTCCAGATCACCAGTTGAACTAGTCTTCAGCCAACGAGGTATACGGACCTTGGTAAGCAACTTTAGCTCTTCGCGGTAAGTACCCCATTCTGTTACTAATTCCGTACTCAACTCCTCATCCCAACTAACACCTGCGAGCCATAACTTCTGGATAAACACCTTCGCTACAACCACACTAGGGGCTAACCATCCTAAAGGGTCGAACAAACGAGCTATGTCTGAAATGATAGATCTTTTTGTTACAGGTGCCGTCGTCAGCGGTGGGAGAGTTACTGCATACTGGAAGGAATCTTCGTGGCGGTTCCAGGTAAGTCCTAAAATTTTCGTTGTACTATCTAGTTTAATTTCCCTGTCCTTATTATTTACTTCCTTTTCCATTACTATGTCCTTTTTGTCCTCATTTTCCGTGCTTTTTTGACCTGTTTTCTGAATTCCTTCATTCATATCTATTGAACTTATTTTATCTAGTAATTCCTGATTATTACTGTTCCATTTCTGTAATGTGAATCCTCCTTTTCCTAATAATTCTACCATTTGATTACAGATTTCTACACCATCTTCAATCTTCTCACATCCAGTCATCAAATCGTCCATATAAAAACAATTTAAAACTTTGTCTGCTGCATGTGGGAATTTATCTCCTTCATCATATGAAACCTGATGGAGTGATCTAACGGCTTGGTATGGTGCAGAGGCTGTCCCGAATGTCACCGTAATCAGCTCATAATCTCTGATTGGCTTTTCAGGATCATCTCGCCAGAGTATTCGCTGGAAGACAGCATCTTCATCGGCCACTCTAACTTGACGATACATTTTTATTATATCGGCCACTATACCAATTGCATGCATTCTCCATCTTAAAACAGTGTGTCTTAAGTCTGCTTGCAACCTTGGTCCTACCATAAGCGTGTCATTAAGTGACACTCCGTTCTTATTCTTTTCTGAGGCGTTGAAAACGACACGAACCTTAGTAGTGATCCTATCGTTTTTTATCACCGCATGATGTGGTAGATAGACTGCTACATCTTTATTACTGTCCTCCTCTTTTACAGGTCTCATGTGTCCTAAATGTAAGTATTCATTAATTACATCTGTGTATTTTTCTTTTAAATCTGTGTCCTTACTTAATCTTTTTTCTAATGATCTAAATCTTGTTTCAGCTATATCCCGTGAACGTCCGGCCTTACAAGCAGGTTCTTCATCTCGGAATGGTAGCCGCACAATATATCTACCTGTATCATCTCTCTTAGTAGTTTTAGTATAAAAGTCTTCACACCGTTGCTCTTCTGGATTAAGTAATTTCCTTGTACTGGTTTGTTCTTCAATCTCCCAAAATTTCTTTAACATGTCATCTTCATTGACATGTGCACAATGTACCTTTATGGTTTTTGTGTTACAGTTTGAACTCTCACTACTTGAACTGACTACACCTGAAAGGACCCACCCTAAAGTGGTGTTCTGTGCGATAAGAGTGCCAGAAGGACTCTTGACTATACCTTCCTTCACAATGTAGCAGTAAGCATCTGCACCCAAAAGAATATCTATTTTATTGGGTGTGTTAAAATTAGGATCTGATAGATACAGATTGTTTATGGCAATCCAATCCAATGAACTAGTGTTTACACTTTTCTCAGGCAAGTATGAAGTAATCTTACTCAAAACATAGGCGTTTATTTTGAGTTGAAAATCGACATCAATTGTTGACTGAATGGTCATATTCACCATGTACTTTGCAATGGTTGATCTATCGTCACCTAACCCTGAAACGATACCTCTGACTGGAATTTTCTTCAGTCGAAGAAGTTGGACTGTGGCCTCTGTAATAAAACAGGCTTGTGAACCTTGGTCTAATAATGCTCGAACTGTTTGAAATTGACCAGTTTTAGACTCGGCTTTTACTAGCGCGGTGGCTAATAAAAGCTGTTTGGGTTTAGAGACTTTGCCCGTCGACAAGCATGCAACTATCGGATTGTCATTCGTTGAAGAACTAGTATTATCCGTAGTCGGCTTTACGGTAGCGTCTTTGTTCTCTTCGTAAGGTTTTCCATCCGAATGCAGCAATGAATGATGGCGTTTGTTGCAAACCTTACACACAGTCTGTTTTTTACAGTCGTGGACTCTGTGATTACTACCCAAACAATTAAAACAGATGTTATTCTTAGCAACGAATTCGCGTCTACTTTCCGTGGGCTGCTTTGCAAATTCCTTGCAGAAACACAGCTTGTGGACTTCCGGGCAATATTCACAACGCATATTGGACGGCTTTGTGGCTAGCATTGCTTTTGAACTATGCACATGTGAACTATTACTGGCCTGGTGAGCCACGGCCTTTCTTGGTTCTATACATTCTAATGCACGAAAACGACTTTCAATAAATATTTTAAGTTCCTCAAAGGTAGGAAAATCTGAATTTGAACTGCTTAACTCCCATTGTTTTCGCGTCTCATTATCTAATTTGAATGTAACTATATGGATGACGATAAGATCCCATGTGCTCACATTGACGTTTAAATTTTTAAGCGCATTAAGGCAGTCACTAGTGGTATCTAACAATTCTTTCAAGCCGGCAGCTGATTCTACATTTAATCGCTTTTGGCTGAACAACCTTTTCAAAATACAATTGGCAAGATACTTTTTATTAGCATAACGCTTTTCCAACTGAGACCAACATTCGCTGTAGTTGGCATCTGTGATTGGTGTATGCCTAATCAACTGCTCGGCTTCACCAGTAAGATGACTCTTAAGATAGTGCAGTTTTTGCACATTATCTAAAGATGCGTTATTATGAACAAGCGACTTAAAAAGATCGTGAAAGGCTGTCCACTCACTGTATTTGCCAGAAAAATTTGGAATTGTGATCTTGGGCAACTTTACTAATGAATTAGATGGCTTAGAAGAACTATTATTGTTAGATCCACTATTTTGTGACACCGGTTCTCTAGGATTGATCTTATTTAAAGTTGCTTTCATCAAACTTTTACATGAAATATACGTATCTTCGGTGGAGTCGTACATATCGACCACCTTTTGACCTATCTCTTCTAACTTAAAACGACCATAAAATTGACATTTGGTCTCCTTAAATAAAGACCAATCTTTTTCTAATAATTCGAGCCTTGTCTCGATATATTCCACTGTCAACCTATCTTTTGGACTCTTTTTAAAATTGGTAAATGCCTTTTGGATAACATTTTGATGGTCTTTCAATATATTAAGTAGACCTTCCATCGTAAGGAACAACAAAAACTTAAACACTAAAACAAACCTAAATTGAGACTTAAAACTTCAAGTTTGAATCTAAGCAAAACATACAAATTTTTTCTAAGTCTCAAAAACAGCGAAAAATTTTACAAGTGTTTTTAACAACAAACACTCTGTTAGAAATCGGGCATAGGTTCCCCGTTCCGTCGTTTTTTATGAAATTATTCTAAGTCTAAAATGCACAAATCTAAAATGTCTAAGTTAAAATCTTCTTTAAAATAAAGTTCAAAATTGCTTGGCTAAATCTTCTTGAATCACTGCTATTATTTTATTAAATTGTACTCACGTTTGCACTTCACTCACACTTCCAAGTCGGTTGCGTAGTACTGGTGGCGCCCCCTGTGGCGTCACTTGGAACTTCAACCGTCGGTTGTGGTCGTTGATCTCGTTCACCGGAACGCGTTCAGCAGAACGCGATCAGTCGTCTGGACTCGAACACTGATCTTCTTGAACTCGTTGAACTAACCACAGTGGCTGAGCTCGTCCACCTCGCTGGACGCAGCTGTTGCTGCCTCTGCGGGATACCCGGTACTCCTGTTGCAGCAATCCACTGCGAGTACTGGGGTGCGGTCCAAAGGCACCGCGATCTCAAAAAATACAGACTTCTTGAGCCTGATCCAGGTTCGATGGACCAATGATTATTACCAAGATGGTAATAATGAACTATAACACTGACATTTTTACCCGACTGAAGGGGGCTAGTTTGTTCATCAGTTTATACAAGGTAGAATGGAGATCGAAGCTAAAAAGGTTACCACGTAATTAGTAGGTGCATCATTCTGATCAATCCCGTAGAAAAAAATTACATTCATATCTAGACGTTCAAAGAGTATGGCAGAATAACTTCCGCGCTGGGCTTTACGGAATAAGAGATTATCGAATAAACGTTTGCGTTTGTTGTGTGTGAAAATGTGGTTATGGGGCGAGAATCAGTAATAATGATGTTATGTCCTTATATAATAAAATTAGGTATGTCTTTGCTGTGATGGTGTGTAAAATTTCACAATATTACTGCTTAACTGCTCTTAGAACAACATAAGGAAACCCGAACTAACAGACATCTTATGACGAGTGTAGACCGGTACAATATATAAAAGGTAAAGGTATAAAATAATTATTAATTAATCTTACAAAATACACCATTGTATTAACCAGCCATTAGAGTAGTTTATTACCGCAGTTATTATTCTGAGAAAATTAACCACAATAGCATTTTATTATGCCGATAATGTATGTTAATATGGCTTATATTAACATAATACGCCTCTTTGGTCGAGTGATCGCAAGCGCGACTACTCAGCTTGAGGTTCTAGGTTCTGGGTGGTTTTATTTTGTTTTCCCATCAGGAATTTCTCAGTAGCAGCCGCGGAGGTTGATTTTGTGCCCGGTTGATTGATTGCAATACGCTCGCCCACTATAACAGGTGGGATCCAAAACATCAACAATCAAAACATCAACACCATATCATCAACAGTTTAATTTAACAATTAATCACAATATCATTAGCTTACCACATAAACGGTTCAAAATGTCAACACTTCGGCGCTTTGCACATGGAGCAACTATTGCAGCAACTGGCAACTAGCTGTTTATTTATATACTAGCTGACCCGTGCCCACTTCGTTGGGCATAATTAGTCGAAAGTAAGCTAATTACGTTTCGAAAAATTCAATTTCGGGGACGTCCGCTGCGTAAGGAGCCGACCACGCGACTGAGCCGCGCGGGTACCTACCTCTCAGATCAGATGTAAAAGGCCACGCCCCTTTCTCCCGAAGCGGGCACGAACGCGAACCGAATTAAACCCGAAACCATCCCGCGCCCGCCGCTGCGTTGTTTTTTTCTCCGATTCACTTTGCAAAACGGACTACCACGTAAAAGCCTTTTTATTTTTCGGTTTTTTATATAGCCTATGACACTCAGCAATAATGTGGCTTTCTATTGGTGAAAGAATTTTTAAAATCGGTTCAGTAGATCCCGAGATTACCCCTTACAATTTAACAAATATACACACAAACTTTACCTCTTTATAATATTAGTATAGATTTCATTTCAACTGCGCACACATAGCAACTCGAGTTTCGAGTTCGGGTGATCGTCAACAGTTTTCAGTTGCTGCAATCGATGACTAAGTTAGTTCTTATTTGCCGCAACTAGCAACTGTTAAATATTATACCGATTTTTAAAGTTAACGTCGACAGCGACGACGTAATATAATTAGAGCAATTGCTGCTTCTTGGATATTCATCGGATTCATCGTCACACTGAACGCTGTTCGCTGCGTAGATTGAGCAACTCGGTTATAAAAGTTGCACACAGATTGCCATAAAATTGCGGCAACCGTAAACGTTGTAGCAACTATCAACAGTTAAGAAAACTTTTAAAGTTGCCTCAATGCTCTATGTGCAAAGCGGCTTCAAAATGATCCATGAATGAATACAAAGATCGTTTTCTTGATCAAAACTCCAGTGACTTAACAAAATTTGCTTCTAACATAATTATTTGATAAATTCAAATTCGGAGAATACAACACTATCAACACTACGCACAAAATAAAGAAAGTTTTTTTACTTTGTATTCGTTGATCATTTAAAGTGTTGATCAAGTGAAGTATAAAATTTATGTAATAAATCAGTGACATTCAGATTCGTTGATCATCTGAAGCGGATCCAATAGAGGTGGTGTTGTGTCCTGTGATACCCGAGGTGGTAGCACTATTTACTTAGTTATTCACCGGCTCACCAGATCAGCAAGTCATCTGTACCGGTCGCTTCACAACACACTTACCGCCATTCGTAGTGACTGTCAAGTGTCCCTTGTGACAGCTCCCTGACACTTACGTCTGTGAGACGGTGTTGCTATATCAATTAAATAGATACAACTCCGATGTACACTACATCCCTTTCTTATTATATTTGTTTTAAAATCAAAATGCTTTACCCATAATGCTCACAATTACATTCAGTAATCAAGCAAATTCAACAACTATCGAATATAAAATGTTCAACTATACTTGCATGTTTTTGTTACCAGATTTACCTTGTCATCTTAGACTGACTGCCACTGGCCAACTATAAACCAACCAATTCTAAATGTACAATGAACCCTCTCAGGTTTTACGCAGTTACCCCATTTGAACATCTCCTCCAGTAGCCTCCACTAAGTGTGGAGTAGGATTAAAGTTATTAGACTTTATTAGACTATTTCTATGAACTTCATCGCCTATTCTAACCTCTGGGGGTCTGCATGATTTCATCTTCCTATTTCCATATTCCTCTTCCTATTCCCATATTCCTTTCCATTCCATTGTTTTTTTTTTTTTTTTTTTCAGACATTTTTTTTTTTTTTTCAATGACATTTTCATAAGAAAAGTTCTAATGGTCCCTGCCCCGTAACCGATCATGGGGTTTAACTTATCCACAACTTTGTGGTTTGATCGTTTTCTCTTTTTAAATTATTGATGACCCAGGGAAGACCAAGGCTTCTCTCTTTCTATGTCTTGCTATTTCTTCGTACATATCTGGTGTAGAGAAATATTTTTACATTTTATTTATTCATTAAGATTCTTTTAATTATTCTTGACATCTGTACTTTTTTTTTTTTTTTTTTTTTTGTCTTCCTATGTTTGTTCTTGGGGAATGTGAATTTGTTGTTGTTATTGTTAATGTTCGTTGTTTTTTTTTTTCTTTGGCTGTTTACTAGGTAGCTGCTATTTTAAGTTTGAGTGGTTTGCCTAGTGCTATTCATGAATTCAAGGGCTTTTAATTTGTTTTTTTCTAAATTGTAATACCTCTTTATGTAAATTCATTGTAACATATTATGTTGACTCTTATTATCTGGTTGAGTTCCCACATCTCAAATTCTCGTATTCCACACTTTTTCCTTATGTAATTTAGGAATCCCACAACTAAATTCATGAGCTCAGTGTTATTTGTCTCTTGTTTCTTTGACCCATGTAGCTGAATATTGTTTCTTCGCATTTCTTTTTCTAGGTTCTCAACTTTGTTTGTCATTGTCATCACCTCGTTGTTAAGTTTGGGGTTTTCTTCAAGTAGTGGATTTAATTTCTCTTCTATTATGTTTACCATATTTCTCCAAGCCGGCTGGTCACCGTGGGGATTAATGACCGCTACCCTTCAGTAAACACGTCCAATTTAATTACTTCTCATCAGTCAATTTAATGGATATTTACCATCCAATTTAATGGATTATTATGAGCCAACGTAACAGTTGCTCCATCCAATTTAATGGATATCATGAGCCAACCCAATGGTTGCTCCATCCAATTTAATGGATTTCATGAGCCAACCTAATGGTTGCTCCATCCAATTTAATGGATTATCATGAGCCAATCAGCCAACCCAATGGTTGCTCCATCCAATTTAATGGATTTCATGAGCCAACCTAATGGTTGCTCCATCCAATTTAATGGATTATTATGAGCCAACGTAACAGTTGCTCCATCCAATTTAATGGATTATCATGAGCCAACCCAATGGTTGCTCCATCCAGAGCCAACCTAATGGTTGCTCCATCCAATTTCATTGCTTTTGTCCAGCCAATGTAATGGATTATTTTGAGCCAACTCAGCGGTTGCTCCATCCAATTTTATTGCTTGTTCAAAGCAAATGTTATGGATATTCGCATCCCAACTTAATGGTTGCCTTCAAAATCTTACCACGCGTAAATAGTGCGATGGTAAATGTCACATGCCTTAGAAGTATTGGTTCTAGGCCATGCCGGTTTCCTCACAGTGTTTTCCTTCACCATACTAAGAGCGTTCCCTGGTGATGAGTGAATGAACACAAAAAACCTGCCTGGTTTCGAACCCACTACAAGTCGAGCAAGGCCATCACCGCTCTTACAACATTTAATATAAGAGCGTTCCCTGGTGATGAGTGAATGAACACAAAAAACCTGCCTGGTTTCGAACCCACGACCTAAGTAGAGCAAGGCCATCACCGCTCTTACAAAATTTAATATAATACATGAGATACTTATATGTGTTATTGTATTGCTGCATATCATCTTTACTAAAACACATTATATTATATCGGGAAGCGATAATTTTTAGCACTAGTCATTAGTTAACTGTGGGCCCCGGTGGGTAGAGTTGGATGAAGAAAACAGTCTTGTACCCGATACACTCAAACAATAAGACGAATTAGAAACACAGTACATAGGTAGGCACGAATAACCCTGTAGGTACAATATTAATATTTATACCGAATACGACTCGATGCCGACATTTATACATTAGCTTCATATTTAAGTTAAACCATTACACAACCACCATTACGATTCCCTAATCAGAACTTAGTGACCTGTGTAACTATATTTATTTATGAATTATTTCAACTTATTCCAATTCAAAACTATAATTTTGTCAAACAGTATTTTATTTATTCAAATTTCATGCCCAAGAGTACTTTCCATTATCCGCCTAACCTTTCCTCAACCATGTTTAAGTATATATTTTTTTTTTTCTAAACACTTCATTTCTTCTTCTTTTTCTGTACAAGAAGAGACTTGCCCCTCAGTCATAGGCTGTTATTATTTGAATGTTCACTTTAAATTGTATTATTTATATTCTTGCATAGTAATAACATCCCTATGTAACACCAAGCTTGCATTACGGGGCAACCTTGTACCCTCAATCATACAGTAATCCCGATTCATTGGCTTCTAGGAGTTAAACCCAATAAGCTCTCCTCAACCTGGGAATCAAAACCAGGACCGCACAACAGGCTACTTTGCCTGAAACCAATGAGTCATAGTGTCAACATTCTCCTGCCCCTATCCCAATTCATCCGGGATCGCCACAGCCTGCCTTCCTTACATACTTCTCTATACTGCATTTCATTCGACACACCAGGTGTATTTTGACAGAGGTGTCTTTACAGACTGAACAATCCATTTCAACAGACTGGACATCACATTAATAAACAAAACAAACAAAACTGGATATTTCATTGACATAGCTATACCAAATACACACAATTTACAAAGTACAATAGCAGAAAAATTATCTAAGTATACCGAACTAAAAGATGAAATAATCCGACTTTGGCATCTTGAAAAAGTCACGATAACTCCCATAGTGTTGTCCACAACAGGAGCAATTCCAAAACAACTTCACTAGTCCCTTACTTCTCTGAATCTGCCCCCAACAACGTACTACCTCCTGCAGAAAGCAGTGATATAAAATACGTGCAGACTGGTGAGGAAGTTCCTCCATGTGAATCGGACAACCCGCACCAAGAACATTTTCAATCAAACATCGCTTCATCTTTCATTCAACCAACAGCACAAAACCATGTTGTATCTCTTTCTACTGTTTCACTCTTAGCCCAGCTGATAACCACATGGCTTAAGCCCGTGCTATCTGTACTTTCCGGCTATCCGGATAGCCCAGCATAATAAAAGCTTAAATAATAAAGCCCTTTTATTCCAAACTACATACAATTTGTTTTTCTTTATTGCCTCTTGGCATTGACCTCTCCAGCTCTCTCCATTGAACTCGGTCTTCTGCAACTCTGGTCTAGTATGGGGATGGCCTAGGGTTAGACTGATATCGACGGTCCATCTTGTTGTCGGACACCCCTGTTTTCTAATGTCCGCTTTTGGATACTATAAGGTTATGAATAAACTCCAAAAACTCCATTATTTATTTTGCAACATAGCATATGACCTGTCCGACTCCATTTTAGATGTTCTATTTGCTATTATACCCGTTACTTTTGTCTTCCTTCTTATTTCCAAATTTCAGATTCCGTCACTAAACCTGATGTTCGACATGTTTCTTTCCATTGCTCTTTAGGTATACGTATCTACATACCTATATTTTTTCTTAGTACATGTTTAAATTGTAGGGCTTTAGTTATACTCCATACAATGTTTATTTTGTCTAATAAAACATATCAATTTCCTAGGTGTACTTTTAATTAAATTAAGTTTGTACTTATTTTGTTTAGGAGAAGGTATCAACAAAATCAGCCTACTCAAAATCACTCAAATAACTTGAACAATTAATGTCGGTTCTCCCTTAATAGGACTGTTTGAGGTGACATGTCAAACAATAGACATTTTCAAAATAATAAGTACCTAGGTTACTTACTTCATACAATCAAGGTTATTATTAGTCACTATAGGAAATGGTTTGTGATAAATCATCACTATAATAAACGGTCCTACTTACTATAAGTAAGTCAACATGTTCACAGCTATAGGAATTTAACCTATTGCTAGCGGTCTGCATATAACAGTTAAGTGAAGTTTATAACCCTAGAAATGTGTTATGAATTAAATCATTTGTCATCAACTTGTATTTATTCTATTGACATCCTAGCTAGTACCTAGTTTGATGTTCGGTAAGTACTAAATAATTAAGGTCATTAATAACTTACCAATGTGTCTTAAACATGTAACAAGTTAACATATTTATTTATTTTCTTCATGTTATTGAATATCCAAACGTCACTGTGTGATCTATCTCTTCAAAACAGTGTAAAAGCAGCCCATTGTGGACAATTATGTAGGTAAAATGATAAAACAATAACATAACTCTTCCTTCACCTTGAAATACTTAATGCCAGTACGTATGGCATACAATAATCATTAATTAGTATCAATTACAGTCAAATAACTGTACTTACTTAGTAGTGAGACGACCCACTGACCGTGTTTTGTTTTTCAAATTGTTGACAGCTCCTTGCAAACTTTTCCTGAGTATTAATATGTAAATTTCAGACCTTAATCCTCGTCGCCACTTGTTGTGTCCTGTGATACCCGAGGTGGTAGCACTATTTACTTAGTTATTCACCGGCTCACCAGATCAGCAAGTCATCTGTACCGGTCGCTTCACAACACACTTACCGCCATTCGTAGTGACTGTCAAGTGTCCCTTGTGACAGCTCCCTGACACTTACGTCTGTGAGACGGTGTTGCTATATCAATTAAATAGATACAACTCCGATGTACACTACAGGTGGATCCTATCATCTATCATTACACCTTTGCATTTGACTTCGGGCATTAAAGACAAAAACTTAACTTCCTCCGCATTACCCGTTTACGACAATTATTAGCATAAAACAGCTCAATTATGTTTTAAATTGACATGTAGGTATGAATAATATTAGACTTTCTTATTAATTATTCTGGTTTTTTGTGTAGGTTTTTTACTTAGGTGCCTACATTCATTGTAAGCTAAATTAAGTACAAGACAAGGTAAGATAATGAGTGTCATGCAATTAAAAATTATGTAAGGACAAGAACCATCAACATTTATTATCTGTATTTTGTATTGTATTTTACATTACACTTGTCCGCAACTGGTTTAATTGTTTAAAAGAATTTATTTAACCTCAGAAAACCTTCAAGTATAATTATGTGAAGCAAAACGGTAGGTACTTATATGGTAATAAAATTAGTTATTTTGGATGTTCAAACAGTGGTGATTCTCAACCTGAATAAATGAGTAACTTTTTGTTTGCTCAGGGGCCCTTTTTTGTTCTTTTTTGCAGACTCGGCGAGGTATTCGAGGACGATCGTATGTTAGTAAAAGAAGATTTAATAAAGTTAAAGTATTTGGAGAGAGTAGTCAAGGAGACTATACGCTTGTTCCCGCCAGTGCCGCTAATTATTAGGAAAGTCTTAGAAGATATTACACTGCGTAAGTATTTTTTTATAGACACATCTTAAAATATTATGATTAAAAAAAACTCAAAGCCCTCTCCGATTTCTTCCACTTCTCTTGATGTTGTGACTTTTCGTGTCAATTTGTGAGGAAGTTATACAAGGCTAAGGAGAACTTGACAAAGCAGAAAGATTCGCATTTTTCTCAGCAAACCCTTAAAGTTTATACCCGTATCATGGGGAAGCAAACATAATTATAACTAATCCGCCATATTTGGGAGTCGGACATTTTGAATTTGTAATGACGTCACTTAGTTAACCATTACATGAAAAATTTCAGCTCATATTGAGACGAGGAAATCGGTCTAAATTAACTTTTAACGGCTAAGAAGAAGAAAAAATATTGTGCAGGTACTAACACCACTCATTTTCTCCAGCATCCGGTCGCGTACTGCCTGCTGGTTCGGGCGTGGTCTGCTCAATATGGGGGGTCCACCGAGACCCTAAGTACTGGGGTCCAGACGCCGAGGAATTTGACCCTGACAGGTTCTTGCCCGAAAGATTCAACTTGAAACATCCTTGCAGTTACATGCCTTTTAGTAATGGCCCTAGGAACTGCATCGGTAAGCAACTTAGTTCAAGTATTGGTACCGTTCAGGGTAGAAACTTAAAAAATATTCAATGTATCCATCATACATTGAAAAGTTTTAAGTGTCATGGAGACATTTTTTATAAAGTCATAAGTGTTATAAACATTCAATACATATATTAAAAAAAAGTTTGAGCCCGAATATTTCCGTAACTGAAGGTTTCCGAACAAAAACTAGCCCAAGTGCAAGTTGGACTTGCATAAGGGTTCCGTACCATTTTAGTAGATATTGAGAGTTTTTCCTTGTTATTTTAACGCCATAGACTTCTTATAGGTTTTCTTGTAATCTTTAGGTGTTATCTATTTATTTATTTATTTATTGATTTACACATACATTTGTTGTGACATGATTACAAAGACACAAGTTAACAAAAGTAGTCATTAATTACAGTCCCAAATAACACAGTTATATAGTGGACAACATACTTAGTGTCTCCCTCTGGAATTTCGCCAAGGAACAAGAAAATATGTCCAAATGCCGAGACACACTATTCAGTATTCTCATTGCACGAATCACAGGCGCAAACTTTAATAAGTTGGGACGCGTTGCCGGAACTCTAAACAGCCCCGCCCTCGGTCCCAATCGTAGCCTCCTGTCTGGAACGAGTAATCCCAACGATTCTAATATTTGCGGATTATTTAATATTCCTCGAAAAACCAAAAAAACATATTTAGCAAGAGCTAGGTTGCGCCTTACCTCCAACTTATAGTACCCAACCATCCCTATTACAAAGAGAGTCGGATACATAAGCGGGTAGAAAGGGTAGACTCCAAACTGCCTCAAGTACAGGTATCGGGTAAATTTATTTTGCATTTTTGCTAGCATCTGAGAATACTTCAGCTCATAAGGATTCCAGATTGCTTCGCACCAACGCATTGTAAAGTGCTTTCACTGCTGCCATATTAGTGAAGTCACGGGTTTCCCGCATGACAAAACCAAGGGACTTATTTTAAAATTTTAGAGTCGGTAGTTTCGGAGATAAGGGGGGGGGGGATGCTTGGTCAGACAGACACACGAGTGATCTATTAAGGTTCCGTTTTTTCCTTTTGAGGTACAGAAAAGTGCCGGGTCGGACATGATGATATGAATGATTTCCTAATAAAGAATTCATTTTCTTGTCCACAGGTTACCAATACGCTTTGATGTCAGTCAAAACAGCGTTATCAACGATGCTGCGACATTTTAAAGTAGTAGAAGATAGAGAAGATGGTCCTGTACCTAAAATTAGAGTCAAACTCGATGTTATGATGAAGGCTGTGGACGGATATCTTAGGTATATAGTCTCAAACTAGGCAGAGCATGTATTATGGATTCAAACCCCTTCCGTGGCAGTTCGCAGATTATGTGTAATAATCTGGCGTAAAGCGAATCTGTCCATATGCGAACAAAGGAACTTTATGTTGCGGTCTGTACATATTCTGTCTTTAAGCGAATCTGTCCTAATGCGAATCTGTCCTGACGCGAATCTGGCGTGAAGAGAATCTGTCCTTAAGCTAACAAATCATATCAAGTGGCTTTGGAAAGAAGAGACAAAGTTCCGACGTGACGTCACTAAAAACGCGGGAGAAATGACAGCTTGACTCTTTACCCGACTTCGGCGAAGCCCAAAAGGAGGGTTATGTTTATTTCCTTTTTTTTGTATCTGCCTGCTATCTAAGAATAATTTATTGACTTTATATTTGTATTGCGTTCTAGTATACAAGGCCAGGTTGATATGGAAGTATTAATTAAGATTAAAATATTTTTTATAATTTAGTTTGTTTGTTATTAATCATTTAAAAAAAAAATGATGAATTGTTGTCCTTATTATTCTGGTGTTTCCGGCGTAAAAATATTTCAAAGAATTTTAATTAGTAAATAATTAGATAACAATTATTATTTAAGATTACTCATCTTAAATGAAGTTAAATGTTAATCTTAATTATCTAAAACTTAACATTAAAATTAACATACAATAATATCATTAATACAACCAACCATCAATGTCGAGAATAAGGAATACGTTAAAACTACTATCAAGTACCTACAATGTCAAGGATTATTAATAATTATTGTGTCAAGAATTATTCAATACAATGAACAAAATAATAAAGATGTCAATACAATGCCTAGATATGAAATTCCATTTTAGGAGGTAATTTAAGATGTCGTCAATTTTTTTTAATCTTTTTCAATACACTTCCTCGAAAACTAGCTCTTATTGCACTACGATTAGGTTCGACATGCATCATATTTCGCACGCGTGCGGTAATAAGATTATAGCGTACTGTAATCTTATTACCGCACGCTGTAATCTTAAAGCAGCGGTATTTCGATTAAAACATAAGAAATTAAAAAAAAAACACCACTGACTATTAAAGAGCAGGCGTGTTTTCTTTTTAATCTCGTAGTTTTGATCTGCGTCTTTACAGCGTAAATAAAAATACTAAGTACTAATAAACGTAAATATTTTAAACAATTATTTACTTTTATGAACCAGTAAAAATTTTTTTGTGTCTTATAAAAAACATTAGAATTTTATATTTTTCCTGTGAGGCTGTTTGGCGGCTTTATACCTTTGCTTCTTTTTCAACCTGGCGAAATCAAACCGCGGAAAAAAAGTAAATTAAATCATAGTCTCATCAAATTTGTTGACAAAAACACATAACGTTTTTAGTTAATTTCTTTGAAAGTGTATTGAAAAACGTCGTTTGGTACACGTGGAACTTGTTATTGCAATGCAATAACAAAGTTTCCGCACTTGTATCAAAATGTACTATTTCATTTAAAAATTAATTCGTTGAATAGTAACACTTTTGCAATAGAATGTTAAATAGTTTCTTTTTAAATGTTATGTTATGATGTTAAGATTTTTAAAAACATTAGGTAATCCTACTTCCTACTAACATTATAAATGCGAAAGTTTGTGAGTGTGTGTATGTTTATTACTTCTTCACGCAAAACTACTGAACGGATTTGGATAAAAATTTGGTACACAGATAGTTTATAACCTGGATTAACACATAGGATTTTTATCTCCTAATTGTTTACCTTGTTGTTAACTTATGTACTTACTAATTGGGCACAATTTACATTAAATTAGATTATATAACGAGGGTGGGCGATGATACCCATAATGACAAGATTTTAAGTTTTCTTAGCTTGGGTATTGGCTGCAACTGTACATACAACTCTACTTACCTTAAGGCTCATTTGAATTGTAAAATGATATGTCTGATTTTTGAAGGTGCAAATAAACTATTATTTATTTTATCTCGATTTTATCTTACCGTGGGATAATTTTCGAGTTGTTGTTTAAAATTGAATGGCCATTCAGTAAACATAATTCGAACATATGTATTATAATTCTTTGTTGGGGTATACATAATTTATGGATATCTCGACTTTTTCTTATAACAACATCATTGTGTACTTGAAATAAAGCTAAGTTAACTATTCAAACTAATCAATACTTCTGAATTTGTCCATAATAGTTTTCCTGACTTGATAGCTGCTAATAGTAGATTATTGCATCGAGCACAAAGTAATTTATTATTGCACCGAGTGCCTGATTTAGAGCCTGAGCGTTAGCGAGGGCTCTAATCTAACAGGCACGAGGGCAATATAAATTACTTAAGGCGAGGTGCATAATCTGCTTTTCTTTCAACTATTACATAAAGGAATAGTAGATAAAAGAAACTCATATCAAACAGTTAAAAGATTTTCTATAACACTGTCGGCTTCATTTAGAATGTTTTCCGGAGTTAATGTGTCGCTAAATGATTCCATTTTAATTCGAAGCCGAAGCACTCAAAATCAGAAAGTATCACACTTTATCGTTTCCAAAAATATTGTCAAGCAAAATTAACAAAGTTCCCGCCAAATCACTTTTTTAAATTTCTTTCATTCTATAGTAGTTAGCAACAATCATTTTTTTAAATTTGGAACAAGTAGTAGGATAGAAACGAATAATACGTACGTAAAAAAAAAGTATTGATATCGGCTGGCTGAATAGAGCTAATTCATTGAGATTGGCACCGGTGCGATTAAAAAAAATAAACTGTGCAATAATGAAATTTCACACATTTTTATTGCTCTAGAGCATTAAAGACTCGCTTTGTACTGAGTTTTTAGTGTGATTGTGATGAAATTAAAGCATAGTTGGAAGAAAAAGTATTTTTCACACCACCTGCTCGAAAATGCCAAATTATATGTCAAGCAACCTTAACCTAAAGTGAGTCATTAGTGGCCGGGGGAACAGCCGGTCAATAATGTTGTACTGGATTTCATTATGACCCGCTGGTCAATAATGTGATTTGAATTTGGAATCTCACATGCTCAGCTAAATTGTACCTAATAAAGTGCGCGCAGAACTAGTAGGCCGCGCCTTAGGCATGTTTCTGTTTTTTATTTGTATTCAATTACAATAAATTATAATAATAATATATAATATAATATTCCACAACTATCACACAACGCCATCTAGTCCCAAGCTAAGCAGAGCTTGTGTTATGGGTACTAGACAACTGATAAACATACTTATATATTTCTAAATACATACATATTATAGATAAATTACACCCAGACAGAGAATTGAACAATTATTGTTCACGATATCTCGAGAGTGGTCATCACTGTCTAACTATAGTCTTCTGTGCGTTGCGAGCTGTAGGCAACCCGCCCCCTCACCCCTGTTGCCACCTATAAGGCGCGGCCAACTAGTTCCGCGCGCACTATAACAAACACCCTTTGGTTCCAGAAAGAGGAAAGCTATTCTCGATACCCTTACTACGCGTGGATGATATTCTCGATTTTCTACAAAATCATAACGACTGCTTCTTCATATCGTTGCCATGTTTTCGAAGACATAATATTGTAAGAATAATTAGATAACTACGAACCATTTTTTAAAAGGAATGGAATAACATTAAAACTGGCATTAATAACAAATACCGTACCGCGCCGTAATACCGTAATAGTAATTAAAAAATAACCGCAAAAATACTATAATATCACGAGCGTCTCCAATGACGTTCTAAATTCAAAATGCATACAGCCAATCATCCAAAACCATTCTACCATTTCTTACTTATTATTTCTATTTCATTATTTCTAATATGTTATTCTTACTGTTTGTTTATTTAATAAATACTTACTTTGTTTTTCGTACTACCTATGGCTATTATTTTCTCACAGTAGGTGTAAAAAGTAGAGTATCCTCCTCTGGGCTAAAGGTGTCTTTGCCTTGGGCTAGCTTGAATCCCTCGCTGCATTCAGGATTCTTGTATTAACTCCCTCGCTTCGCTCGTGAGTTAAACTCTTAACTCCCTCCCTGCGCTCGGGAGTTAAATCCCGAATCCTTCATTGCGCTCGAGATTCAATATGACGCCCGTGACATAAGACACAACTTTAGCCCCTTGGTGCATAATCTACTATTAATGCCAAGGCAAATGCGCAAATCGGAAACATTAATTTTATGCAAGAAGGTTCTCGTATATGCAAACTGATGCATCCATAAAGTAAATTCCTCACATTTTTAACTACGCTGTCATGCTGACAGAATATTGCTCAAGACGTATAATAGCAAATTGGCGATTATTTAAATAAAAGTAAGATTTTCGCCTTCAAACTTCTACAAAAATCTACTTATTACCGGAGTTATTACTGGTAAGGCATGCTGTACTTGCTTCAATGTGATAAAGTTGAACAATTACCTACGTAGTACGGTAGTACGGCCTTGCCTCAGGGCCTTGCACTTTCCCGATGATCGTGCGTCCCTAGCATCTATTACCATTAACTATTTCCTTGTTAAATTATGCGGTTCGTTATTTTAAAAGCAAACAAAGGTGTTTTCATACAGAACTTGTTTTAACTCCTTGTATGTCGAGTATTTAGACACAATTAAAAAGCCACTAAGTCTCGCGTGGATCTAAGTTCCGGCAGACGCAGGGTTATAGGGCTGGACTCTGGAGGCGTGGTTTCGTATAAAATATTTCACTCTTCGTCGAACTGCTGACGGAAACGAATGAAATGAACTGAATATTCGATACGATCTTTGGACTAAATCATTATTAGTCTAGTGAAACATTAGTTTAAATAAAATAAGTGCATTTGAAAATTCGGTCAAATGATATTTTTTCAAAATAATAGGTAAATAAATATGCTAAATAAAAATCTACACCAATTAATTATTCGGTCAAATGAATAATTATACGAAATGACTTTATTGTAACAATTTTTTTTTATTTTTTTTTTATTTAATATGGGTTTACTCTTGACCTCAATCTTGCCCTAAGGGCAGAGATGAGGTCGACGATGGAACGAGCTTACCCAGAAGAAGCCTATTTACTCGCGACTTAAATAGATTGGGGTTATTATATGAACTCGGGAAAACCGACGCAGGCAGGGTGTTCCACTCCTTGGCTGTACGAATAATGAAAGACTTAGCAAAGCGCTTCGTACGAATGTGTGGAACATCGACAAGATATGGGTGATAACCTGCAGTACGCCTAGTCTCTCGATGGAAGAAGGGAGATGGTGGAATAAGCTCGTGGAGCTCTTGCGCACACTCTCCGAAGTACAGTCTGTAGAAGACCGACAGACATGCGACTTTGCGGCGGTGGGCCAGGCTATGTAGCTTGGCAACCAGCTTGGCGTCACCAATCAGCCTCCTGGCTCTGCGTTCTACTGAGTCTAGTGTGGCAAGTTGGTATTTGGCTGAGCCATCCCAAAGGTGACAGCAGTACTCCATGCCGGACCGGACTTGAGCTTTATACAATATTGAAAGCTGTCCAGGCTTGAAGTACCGCTTGACCCTGTTTAGGATACCCAGCTTTTTTGCCGCAGTTTGAGCCTTTGACTCGATGTAGGCGCCGAAGTTCAGATTTGCATTCAACTTCGTGCCATGAAGCTCGAGACTGTCGGTAACTTGTACAGACGCACTCCGGAAAGTGGGGGCCAGATTGAACGGACTCTTTTTAGCAGTGAACTAAACTGAGTGAACTAAAATTAGTCGGAGTGATTTTCGACGAAACGTTGTTATACCAAACAAGGGTAAACCATTTTAGTTACTATAGGCTCTTTAGGTTTTTTTTGACTGTCTAGTTAGTCGAATGGTCTACTGCTGTGCTTGAGATTCGGGGTTCAATTCCCAGGTCGGGCAAAGAAGGAATAGGAGGAGGAATTTCTGAGTTGCAGCCGCGGAGTCTGGTTTGATGGCAATAGGCTGGTGCCTATAACATGGAAGTTAAACATTTCTGTCAAAATGTGAGTGTACTGTTTGTTAGGTACAACGTTTCTCCTATCCTTTCGGGAATCAGAATACTTAATCATCTATTTCTTACTCCTCCGCTATTATATTCTTTTCTGATTAATTGCGTTGCGGGATCCAAGACAGTTAAATCGTTTCTCTGGGACTTCGTCGAGCTTCATTGTCTCGTTGGATCTCCTGAGTGCCGCAGTTAGTTTAATTCGACTATTCAAAAGTGCCTGTAACGGCCTACTTGAAATAAATGCTTTGATTTTGATTTTTGATTTCGTCGCTTTTGATGTGGTCGCCACTGTTGATTCTGGCTAACAGGAGTTACAGTGGTTTGGGAATAGTGTGACGGGCTTGTCCCAACTAAAAAAAATCGGTTGCCTGTAAAATCGGTTTACTGACGATAGTTGAACGTGACAACGTCCTAAGAAAATAAAACAAAACAATTGACACGCCGTTGCTATGGAACGCCTCAAAGCGAGGTAACGCGGTATGACGTCATCTTTTTTCGTGCGTGCAGCCGGCCATCGAATTTTAAGACGTTATCACGTCAAAAAAAGTATGAATCAGATATTAATATGAAATGAAATGAACACAAAATATAGCATAGAAACTTGAAAAATTCTCAGTCACGAGTAGGTTGTATAACCTCACCCTAACATTACACTACTGTGTTCGACAATTTTTCCCCGACCTTCGAACTTTCACAACCATTTATTTTAATGACAAAAATCCATTGCTCGACTAGTAATTGCACTATACATAGAATTCCAAGCCATTAGAATCAGTTTTATGCTAAATTGTAGCTGTAGTTTATTTATGATGGGTGGTTAACTTTAAAACAATGCTAATTAGGTAAGTAGCTGCCCCAGACTAAAAAGTGACCCGCACCGGGCCACGGACAGTTCAACGATGTTTTTTTTTATGTCACTTGACATTTGGACAGCTGAGAGGATATTGGTGTAGGTACTATTAGGTACATCTCTGCCGAATCCATCGAGTATTACACGCGTGATATTATATTTTATATATAGTAACCGAATTAAGTTACTTATAAAACGTTACCTATATTTTTGTAAATATTGAGCAGTTACAAGCCCGCCACACTATTCCCAAACCACTGTAACTCCTAGCTGTTAGCCAGAATCAACAGTGGCGACCACAAGAAAAGCGCCGAGACAATTGAGCAGTTAAGTAGGTTTAGCTACTTTTATTTCGGACACTGTACTGCCTATTTGGTCTAACCTCAGATCATAGAAACAACAGGGTCTAACCCTTCCCAGGTCGGGCAGAGTTTTTTTTTATAATAGCCTTGCCTGCGGCTCGCCAGATATATAATTCAGAATCCAACATTTATTAGTCTAGATCAGTATCTCTTCAATCTTGTCTATTACTGTATACTTACTTATACTTACTGTACTTTATATTAAGGCCGGTTTACACTTTGCGAAGTGCAAGTGCGAAGTTCATACATTCGCTACTAAGCGCTTAGTAGGAAATGTATGAACTTCGCACTTGCACTAATCAAAGTGTAAACCGGCCTTTAGCTTCAGTTCGAATCAATTACCTACAGTAACTTTAACTATTATACTCGTGCTGTTATTTGAAGGTCTAGTCTAGTGCATCACTAGTATCACTTGCACTTTGGAACTTATCCTTGCTAACTAAACTAAAAATGATTCCCATCCCACGCATTAATTAACAACAACTTCTATAAGAAGTATGAAACAATTTCTAGAACAAAAATAGCGTTGTTGTAGTATAATAATAATTTTGTTAAGGAAATTGTTATTACAAATATTTGCATGCTGTGTTTAATCTAGGCAAAACATGTATGTTCCATTCATCACACTCACGGGATTCACTAGTCCCGGGTTCGATCCTGCACGAAGCAAGTATGGCCTACAGATAGTTGTTCCGGGTCTGGGTGTTTGGTTTGTGTATGTGAGTTTCAATGTCTCGCACCCAAGATACAAGACAAATTCCTATAGTGAGGGGCAATGTTACATAAAAAAACTGTAATCTTTGTTCTTGGTTACTATGACGGATGTACCTACCAGTAGAGTAAGTAGGTCATGGAAGGTTCATGATTATTTTTACGGCAGTTATCCTTAACATGATGGGCAGACTTCCAAAAGGTGTCGACATTATTCAGAAAGTATCTACTTTAGCTATGTGGGAACAGTATGGTAATTTTGTGTAGGTCGTTGGTTTTTCTCGTTGAGTCTGTGTCATCAATTCATCATTGCAACCAAAGAGTTAATCATAATTGCAGATTAACTACCTACCAGACAAAATTACAAAAAACTTGGGTCAGTTTATAAATCTGATTTATATTTTAGTTATAATTATATTCATTTATTATAAAATTATATTCATTTTAGAGAAGCTCTTATTGAACACTAAGGCATCGTTCACACCAAACGTATTGTCCGCCGCCTACTGTGAGTATGCTCACTGTCTCTATGGATCTACGTAATAGCCTAAAGTCGGTTCGGTGTGAACAAGAAGTTAAATATATATTATTGAAAAGCGATAAACTGCGTAACGCGTGCTCACAGTCAGCGGCGGACAATACCTACGTTTGGTGTGAACGATGCCTTAGTGTTTTTATTCTCAATACGAGCTTATCAATAAGGCTTACTTATAACTGTCACTCGGGTCGATCTTTAGGTTAAGCCGTGCTTGCCTAGGTTGGTCCATGAATGGGTCATCATCAGCCTATAATGTTCCCACTGCAGGGACACAGGCCTCCTCTCAAGGAGAAAGATGGGCTATAATCCACCACGCGGGCCCAGTGCGGATTGGTAGATATCACATGTCTTCGAATTTTTGGTTCTTAGACATGTTTCCTCACGATGTTTTCCTTCACCGTTTTGAGAGCAGTGGTGATGAAATAAATTACACAAAGTAATGCGCCTGACTGGGTTCGAACCCACGACTCACTGTTCGTAAGTCGAGATCGGAGCCGCTACCACTGAGCCACCACTGCTCTTGAATCGGTTACCACCATTAAATGTCTAGTTTTCTCCGTACCTCGGAAAGCACGTTAAGCAGTTGGTCCCGGCTGTCAATTATAGATCTTTGTCAGTCGTTACAGGTAGTCAGTGGCCCAAAGGTTGACAATCAGTCTTACAAAGGGGTATCTTATTACCTAGTATAAACTGGGTTGTGTAGATCAGATAGGCAGTCGCTCCATGTAAAATACTGGTATTCAGCTGCATACGGTTAGACTGGAAGCCGGCCCCAATTAAGTTGCGAAAAGGCTAGAAAAATGATGAAAGATGAAGTATTTATTGGTCTTAAACAAAAAAAAGCAAATTGTAAAAAAAAAAATATATATATATATATATAAAAATTAAACTTATGAGAAGCACTTAAAAAGACATAGGGCCTCTATCTCAGGTTGGTGCTGTTGTAATGATGCTTAGTTTCTCGTACCAAACAACACAAAGCGGACCTTCGTTGGACCTTCAACCTTGTTAACGAATATTAATTATAGACCATGATAGCTTAAAACAGTATCTTAGCCACATCTATACAGCTCAGCGCTGCAAAAAAAAAAAACCGGTTAAGTGCAAGTTGGACTCACGCACCGAGGGTTCCGTATAAACTTGTAGGTATTTTGTTATTATATTACATATTATAATAGTAAGGACTACTATAATATTAAGTAATATAATATAAAGTTTAATAAAAAAATAGGATACCTACTTCCGGTTGACCTAGAATTGTTAATTTTGGTTGAAAGCAAGGTCTTACAGCACCCTGTCTGGGGTGCGGGTTGTTCGCAAGAGATACCGCGGTCTCGACATAAAGGGCTAAGAAGGAACATGGGTGGTTTTTAGTCAGTAGAAGTCTGACACTCCCTTTCACTCCTGCCAAGAGCAGGAGGGGGGTTATTTGACGATTTCCCAACCCACCCAAAAAAAATGTAAAGGACATAAATTCCAAAAAATAAAATACATAGTTGAAAATTAATGTAAATGGATGGTACTTACAAGTTTTCGCGAAAATCTAAATTTACCCATAACTTTTTATTGTGTATGATGCAGGAGCTTGATTTTTATACACCTAATAGGAATTATAAAATTTAGTACCTATCTGGTATAATTTTCAAATTGGTGGGTCTACCCATTCCTGAGAAAATCGGTGGTGACCCACGGGCAGACGGACAAGAGAGTTATCATAAAAGGGTTCCTTTTTTACCTATTAAGGTACGGAACCCTAAAAAAATAATAAAAAAGGTCCCGATTACACCTTACAAGACTTATTATTAGGTATTTCTGCTTGAAAATATAATTATTTAATAAACATAATTTATAATTAGTAAGATATCATATAATCGATAGAGTCCATTCAATTGAAATGACCAAAAAGTAGATTATTATTTATTTTTGGCTAACTAGATAATATCATTGTAATCAAACATACTTTTCCCACGTTTAAGTTTTTGCAGCACCACTATTATTTGTAAATTTTAGGGGGTAGTTAACACAAGCAACCCATGATAGTTTCATTATGTTCGTCCGTCCGTCTGTCCACAGCATAGCTTACAAGTACCAGAAAGATGTAATTTGGCATGAATATACAGATGCGTTACACCAAAAAAGTGGTAAAATAAAATCTCGATAAGTACATATTATTTTTAGGGTAAATATAGAATCTCCAGTACCTGTGGTGGGTGGTTATGGGTCTACCTCCTAGCGGTCCACCCCGGGCAACGGCACCACATGTCCTCACGGGCTGTGGTGACGGCTGAAGGATCCATATTTAGCGGTGGTAGGCTTCGGCCGCCTGGCGCGCGACCACCCTCCCGCCGAAGTCCGGCGCCAAACAGCTTGTCTGTGTTCCGTCGGTGTGCGGGAGTGCCAGTGCCATTGGGGAATGGAAATGATCAGTTGCACGGCTCTGGACCAGTCGAGGGTTCTAAGCAACTCTGAACCGGATGACTCATACTGGAGGGTAGCGGGATCCGAGGCACGGTCTCTGTCGTTGGCCGACCGCAGTTAGTAGGGGGCCCAAGTACTGCGCCAGCCACGTGGGAAAGGCTGCCCCGCCAACTCGCGAAAAATCCCGAAATGCTCCACTGTGCCAGTTGGCGACTGGACGGGAGGACCCAGTGGCCATTTCGGGGGGGCTCGGGCGTCCCCGCAGTCTCCAGATGAGTCTTCCACAGTTCGGACGAGCTGAAGAGTCCCGTTGGGTAACCGAGTCGTGTCTCGATCATCTTCTGTTTCCCCACAAACATACTCCAATTACATGAAGAAGCTCAAAAAGAAAACGGTTTTTAAGCGGCTGCACTTCCTCCCACTTAAAGTGCACCTCACTAACATCAGGGGGTTGCACTCAAATCTCGATCCGGTCCACCACCACCTCGAGACCGAGAAGCCGCACCTATTCTTTTTAACGGAGACGCAGATAGCGACTCCGTCAGACGTGGCGTACCTCAACTACCCAGGTTACTCGCTTGAACATAGGTTCGTAAAGCGAGCTGGGGTCTGTGTGTACGTCCGCGATGACGTTTGCTGTCGGCGTCTCCGTTGCTTTGAGGATTCAGGGTTCTCTACAATTTGGATACTGGTGGACACCGGGGTCGAGAAATCTCTCTACGTCGGTGTCTACCGGTCGCACAGCGGTGACCAGGAGACGACCAGGCTTTTTGAACACCTGATGGAAAAGGCGGATTGTGCCCAGCAGCGGTACCCAACAGCGGAGCTTCTTTTTCTGGGGGACTTTAATGCCCACCACGATGAGTGGTTGTTCCCGTTCCAGAAAACTGACCATGCTGGGAGAGAGGCGCGCAGATTTGCATTGTCGCTAGATCTCACTCAGCTGGTGAATGAAGCTACGCGGGTGCCGGATGTTGATGGACACACACCTAATTGCTTAGACTTGCTGCTGACTACTGACCCGGACAGGCACTTAGTATCGGTATCAGCCCCACTGGGAACATCTGACCACTGTCTGGTGAAGTCTATATCTGTCAGCTCCCCTCCAGATGATAGCCCTAAAGGCGAGCGGCGAGTTTGGCGATACGAGTCAGCAGACTGGGATGAGATGCGGCACTTCTTTGCGTCCTTCCCTTGGCAGTCAGTTTGCTTTTCTGCGCGCGACCCCACTTGCTCAGCTGAGGCGGTTGCGGCCGTGATACGGCAGGGAATGGAATACTATATTCCATTCTCCGACATACCGCTCGGTCACAAGGCCCGTCCATGGTTTAATGCGGACTGTGCTCGGGCTGAGGCCCGAAAACAGTCTGCATACCAAGCCTGGGTGCAAGCTCGTGACCGTAAAGTTCGAGCGCGTCGGGTTCGCGCGAAGAAAAGAGCTTTCAATTCTGCCGCAAAGTCCTGTAAGCGGGTGATCCGAAAGGCGCGTTTCGACCACGTCAGTCGCATAGGGGCCAAACTGGCGTCCTACCCTTCTGGCAGTAAACAGTTTTGGTCCCTATCAAAATCGGTCGAATCTAACTTCTGCCGGTCCTCACTACCCCCCCTGCAAAAACCGGATGGGTCGCTGGCTCACTCCGCTACCGAGAAGGCAAATTTATTTGCATCTCTGTTTGCGAGCAATTCGCGTCTAGATACTGGGTCTAAACAGCCACCAACGATTCCTCGCTGTGATTCTTCGATGCCGGAGATCACAATACACATGAAAGAGGTTCGTAAAGTACTTCAGTGCCTGGACGTGAATAAAGCTAGCGGTCCGGACGGTATACCAGCAAGGGTCTTAAAGAACTGTGCGCCTGAGTTGTCTCCTGTGTTGACACGCTTGTACCGCCTCTCTCTCAAAACCAGAACGGTGCCGAACTCCTGGAAGGTTGCTAATGTACAACCAGTGCCCAAGAAGGGTAGTCGTGCCGACCCCTGTAATTATCGACCAATCGCCATCACCTCCATACTGTGTAAAGCAATGGAAAGGGTACTCAACGGTAAGCTGCTGGCGCACCTTGAAGCGAACGACCTACTCAGCGACCGTCAGTATGGTTTTCGCCGGGGACGGTCAACTGGGGATCTTCTGGTGTTAGCTACGCACTGCTGGGGCGAGGCCATCGAGAAACACGGCGAGGCCCTTGCCGTGTCGCTGGACATCTCGAAGGCTTTCGACAGGGTTTGGCACGCAAGTTTGTTGAGCAAACTTCCGGCATACGGCATTCCCGCTGACTTTTGCTGCTGGATTTCTGACTTCCTGAGTGAACGGTCGATCCGAGTGGTCATTGATGGCTGCTCCTCTGACCTTATGGCTATCGATGCCGGAGTTCCTCAGGGGTCTGTTCTCTCCGCGACACTTTTCCTGCTGCACATCAATGACCTCCTTGTCCCTGGTATTGTTGGGTACGCAGATGACAGCACTGTCATGGAGAGTTATACATCCAGCGCAAAAGCCAGTGGTGATGAAGTACGTTCATTAAGAGAGGCCATGGTAGAGCGAACGAATTCAGCCTTAAGACTTGTCTCCGAGTGGGGTGACGAGAATCTGGTAGATTTCAACGCCACCAAAACGCAAGTGTGTCTGTTCACCGCCAAAAGGAGTCCGTTTAATCTGGCCCCTACTTTCCGGAGTGCGTCTGTACAAGTTACTGACAGTCTCGAGCTTCTTGGCACGAAGTTGAGCGCGAACCTGAACTTCGGCGCCTACATCGAGTCGAAAGCTCAAACTGCGGCGAAAAAGCTGGGCATCCTAAACAAGGTTAAGCGGTACTTCAAGCCTGGACAGCTTTCAGTATTATATAAAGCTCAAGTCCGGTCTGGCATGGAGTATTGCTGTCACCTTTGGGATGGCTCAGCCAAATACCAGCTTGCCACACTTGACTCTGTAGAGCGCAGAGCCAGGAGGCTAATTGGTGACGAAAAGCTGGTTAACAAGCTACATAGCCTGGCCCACCGTCGCAAGGTAGCATGTCTGTCGGTCTTCTACAGGCTGTACTTCGGGGAGTGTGCGCAAGAGCTCCACGAGCTGATCCCACCATCTCCCTTCTTCCATCGGGAGACTAGACGTACTGCAGGGTACCACCGATACCTAGTCGACATTCCACACATTCGAACGAAACGCTTTGCTGGGTCCTTTATTATGCGCACAGCCAAGGAGTGGAATTCCCTGCCTGCGTCGGTTTTTCCGAGTTCATATAACCCTAATCTGTTTAAGTCGCGAGTAAACAGGCTTCTACTGGGTAAGCTCGTTCCATCGTCGACATCATCTATGCCCTTAGGGCAAGATTGAAGTCAAGAGCAAGCCCATTTATAAAAAAAAAAAAAAAAAAAACCTACTAGTAGAGTGGGGATTATTTTTCCTCTCGTACGCGATGTCGCATGTCGTTGAATAGATCATTCAGAGCTCATCAAATGTTTTCCAACTGCAAATGTTAGTTTTTCTTTTATATTACAATAAAAAAAAACATCTTTTGAAGACAAATCAGACCGTGGAAGATGATTAAATTAATAGTGTTTCGGTCAAATACTTTTTAAAACGATATTGAAGATGGTAAAATATTTCTTCTTCTAAAATAATGTATTTTTGAAAATGGTTATCGAGTCAATCAGTTTAGTTAGTCCACATATTTTGATGGGCAATTACTACGGAACCCTACATTGTACACACGGCTACACATCAAGCTATACAAAACCAGTATAATCTGATCGTTCATTGTGCGAAAAGATCTAGTAAAGTGAGGCCAAGATTAACTGGTTTTGTATAGCTTGATGTGTAGCCGTGTGTACGTGATGCGACACGCACTCAGCCATCATCATCATTCATCATTTCAGCCAAAAGACGTCCACTGCTGGACATAGGCCTCCCCCAGGCGTCGCCACATTGGCCGGTCCCGTGCGTTTCTCATACAGCGGGTTCCTGCAACCTTGACCAGGTCATCGGTCCACCTAGTGGGAGGCCTTCCAACGCAACGTCTTCCGGTTCGCGGTCGCCATTCCAGAACTTTTCGGCACTCAGCCAGTCTTTTTCAAATTCTTCGAAGACCTTGTTCCCTCTTAATATTAGATATTAAATCGCCGAAAATGTAATAATTTAATAAAATAATTCAATCATTAAAGACATCGTACAATCATAACAGTCCATTCTATTGAAATGATGTAGAATATAAATACATAACTTATTGTATAATTCACTGGATAATTGTAGTCACACATACTTTTTACACATTAGAAGTTTTTGCAGAAAGACATTATACAATGTTATCCACTTCCAATCAACACGTCTTCTGTTATTTTTGGTTTAATAATGTTTATCGCTAAGTGGATATTAGCGAGGAGCTCGTGGCTTAATAAGAACTGCCACTCGGGTCGATGTTTAGTTAAAGCTGTGCTTACCTAGGTCGGTCTGTGGATGGGTGACCGCCCGACATACCGAGTTTCCTCCGTGCCTCGGAAAGCACGTTAAGCTGTTGGTCCCGGCCGGCTGCCATATAAAAAGATCTTTGGCAGTCGTTAGGTACAGGTAGTGACCTGAAATTCTGACATCCAGTCTTACCAAAGGGTATCGTATTACCTAGTATTAACTGGGTTGTGGGGGTCAGATAGGCAGTCGCTCCATGTAAAATACTGGTATTCAGCTGCATCCGGTTAGACTGGAAGCCGACCCCAATATAGTTGGGAAAAGGCTAGGCAGATGATGGCTAAGTGGAAATTATGTAGCGTCACGCAACCGTAGCCTAAGTAACTTGGCCAATGAAATATTTTGCCCTTTTTATGCAAAGTTAAAAGTGAATGACAACTGACAACAGCCTGTAGGTTTTAGAACCGGCCATTTTATATTGTAACAACCTGTATCACGCAAGTTGTTTTCCATTAAACTGGGTTACAGGAAGCCGCAGGAATTTCAATTTAAACTTAAAAAACGTAAGGGTTAAAAATAAATAAAATACTGTTATAAATAACCCAGCATGTTTGTCAATATAGCACCTGCAAAGTTTGTTGCTAAAAACAAATACGTCAACTTTGCTGACATTACTTGTTAAATATTAACCGTTAAAATTGGTTAAAAATACTTGGTTAGTAATAACACAGTATCTTACGTTAGTAACGACCGAGTTAAGTTGGCTGCATTTAGCCAGTTTTACTAACACACTCGGTACATAACATCAGTGTTACTCGGTATTCTTAACCAATTTATCCAGTATCTACAGCTAGCCTACTCGGTAGTTAGAGCAGTGTTACTCAGTATACTCAACCAATTTATCTAGTAACAGCAGCCAGCCTACTCGGTAGTTAGAGCAGTGTTACTCAGTATACTTAACCACTATATCCAGTATCTGCAGCCAGCCTACTAGGTAGTTAGAGCAGTGTTACTCGGTATTCTTAACCAATTTCTGCTGTATCCACAGCCAGCCTACTCGGTAGTTAGAGCAGTGTTACTCGGTTTTCTTAACCAATTTAAGCTGTAGCCACAGCCAGCGTACTCGGTAGTTAGAGCAGTGTTACTCGGTTTTCTTAACCAATTTAAGCTGTAGCCACAGCCAGCCTACTCGGTAGTTAGAGCAGTGTTACTCGGTTTTCTTAACCATTTATTGGTTTACTACAACCGGTTTACTCGGTAGCTATTGCAATGTTACTCTGTATTCGTAATCAATTTAATTCGGTGCATAAAGACAGTTAAATTTGTATTATCAATAAAAATACTTAGGTCAATACTTCCAAAGTTTTTATATTCAAAAGTAGATACACTTTAAAATATAAAAACTTTGGAAGTACTGACCTAAGTATTTTTATTGATAATACAAATTTAATTGCCTTTATGCACCGAATTAAATTGATTTCGAATACAGAGTAACACTGCAAAAAAACAATTCTTATTAATAATAAATATTAATTAACCGTAACCACACCTTGAACAATTTTATTAGTTGCCCAGAAAATTGTTGTAAACCGGCAGTAGTTACCGAGTAACATTACTGTAAAAGAAAAAGGGGTTTTAGGGGTTCTTAGGAAATTAAAGTACAAACGTATGTGTAATGAAATGTGTTTATTTTTTTCCATTAAATTAAAAATACAACAAAAAATTCAATTTTCATGAATCTGAATGCACGCATGGTTTCTATGGCGGATAGCTACGGCAGACCGACGTCAGTCCTGACCGTCAGGAGAGCACCCTTGCTCTGCGCTCCTCGTGCGTGGCTCCGTTAGTGAATACTGGGTGTGACACGTTGTTTGTGGATGACATCCTGAAATCATCAATCGTGATTTTGAATTTTATTTCTAAGGAAAATTGCCATTTCTCAGGTTAACAACAAATCTACCAATCCGCACTGGGCCAGCGTGGTAGATTATAGCCCATTCCCTCTCATTGAGAGGAGGCCGTGTCCCAGCAGTGGGAACATTATAGGCTGATGATGATGATGAGGTCAACAACATTAGCACTAAAGGTAAAATAAATATGAACGAATAGTACCTACTTAGAGAAAGATTTAATACTTTCTAGTTTTTTTTGTTTGTTTGTACATAGGCCTCCCCCAAGGATCTTCAACCTGACTAATCCTGTGCAGCCCGCATCCAGCGGCTTCCCGCGAGCCTCACCACATTGCACGACATGCAAGCCCTACTATTCACCTACCTATCACAAGAAAAAAAAACAATAAAATAACTGACCTTTCAACACTTCAATGTAGGATTCGAGCTTCCAAGCAGTTAATAAATTTTGAACTTCTTCGTCCATAATATTGTCCAAACAACGTGTCACTTGTGTCACACACACCCAATATTCACAGCGGAGCCACGAACGAGGAGCGCATGCACGCGTGCTTACTACAAGAGAATCGACATTCGACGGGCAAATGAACGAGCGAACTAGCGACCGAGACTAAACGAATGATGGGATTGATTGATGCTAGCCAAACGATTCTATTTTTTTTTAACAGAGTTAGCTACTCGGTTAAAATTAAATGACACGAACCGATTGCCGTTAACAGAGGTAGTTTGTAAGAAGCAACCAAGCAGTAGGTAGTTTTTAAGTGTATTGTTAAAAATACGTATTAGTTTCGAGTTATTATTTTTAACCGACTTCGAAAAAAGGAAGAGGTTCTCAATTCCGCGTAATCTTTTTTTTTTTTCATTTTTAATATCTTTCTTTATATTGTCTTGTTTAATATCTTTCTTTATTCTTTTCCTTCTTAATGTCTAACAGTATTAATTAGTTTTTCATAACACTCTAAACGTTTGTCTGCTGGTACATTTCTCAACCTAAAAGCAAGCATTATGCCTAAATCATGCTCAAAGTGAGCATAAATTGGAGGCAACTCATCTTGTGTATTCAATTCTGCTGCCAAATCCTTAGAGAATAATGCATTAAAATATTTTTTTGCTGCACAGCAAACATGTTCTGTGTTTTTTTCTATAGAGACCTCATTATTCATTTTATTTTCATTCATATGAAAACTATTTTTTTTTCTTTTAATATCTTCGTCTTCATCAGAGTCCAAAATTTCTTCAATGCTAGTATCTGAACTGTTGTTAGAAACTACATTGCAACTATTACGAGATTCAGTGAATGGACGCTTCTTTGGTATACTTTTTTGTAAAATCGATTGACTACAGCTTGGAAAACCTTGATTTTCCTTATCTTCATTTTGTTAATCATGGAAATCAGTAAACATTGCCTGGCTACATTCAGTAAAATCGTCGTAGTCCTGATTATCTACAAATAATATTACAATAATAAATAATGATTGAATACATGGTAAGGTTACTAAAATGTTTACTACCTCTGCAATATTTCATTAAAATCAAAAAATACTACCTTGAAACGCCATATTCACTTTTAATATCCACAAATTCGAATAGGAGAACACAGTAACACGTTTCTGGTTGTCAGACTGGCTCGAATGATGACGAAAAGCATTAAATCATTACAAGGAGCCAATGACTCATCAGTTGAGTCATCCTTCAGGGAGGCCGATGACTCAAATGGTGATCCACCGACCAATGAATGGGGCCTGGCTGAAATGTTCACGAAAATGAAGGTGGCAATGAATCGGTTAATCTTATGTATTGATAAATATGTTGGTTTGTAAAAATCAACCGAATAATTACTCGATTACAATCAAAAGAGTTCTACTTATCTATTATTAACTATAGATGTTTGTAAAAAACAACCGAATAATTACTCGATTACAATCAAAAGAGTTGTACCTACTTATCTATTATTAACTATAGATGTTTGTAAAAAACAACCGAATAATTACTCGATTACAATCAAAAGAGTTGTACTTATCTATTATTAACTATAGATGTTTGTAAAAAACAACCGAATAATTACTCGATTACAATCAAAAGAGTTGTACTTATCTATTATTAACTATAGATGTTTGTAAAAAACAACCGAATAATTACTCGATTACAATCAAAAGAGTTCTACTTATCTATTATTAACTATAGATGTTTGTAAAAAACAACCGAATAATTACTCGATTACAATCAAAAGAGTTGTACTTATCTATTATTAACTATAGATGTTTGGAAAAAACAACCGAGTGAAATACTCGTTCAGTAACAACAACATGCTTATTGGTTATTAGCCAAGAATATTTAACAATATTCACAAGTCTACTCTTTGTCAAGTTTACTTGTAGATTTTTAGGCAAGTCTTAGTTAAAATTTACCAATATGATTGTAACCGAGCCAAAAAGGTACTTTGCTAAAGTAAAATTTTTTCAGTAGCATGGTCTTTTATAGCCATAAGACTTTCATTTAGCGTTCGAAACGTTTTACAACGGCGGCATTAAGGTAATGCACTAAATAGGCACTTCTAGCCGCAGGGCAGGCGAATTTGAAAGGAAAAAAAAGTTTTTGTTTTTTTTTTTCATAAAAAAAATCACAATAACAACACAAAAGTCTTGTCAAACTGCAGAACAGTTTGTCGGCAGTATTCTAGTGGACACATTTATTTTCCAGAATAGATTTAGTTCCAAGGCATTACATGATTTATTTACAATCCTATTTATTATATTGAACTATATTTTACTGACATAATAATCATTAATGCGACAAACGCTACTACGCGGTTTGTTTTATTGATATTTATTCAGAGTTCGGGTTTTAATGTTAAAAAACATCCCCATAAACATAATTAAATCAAAATCTCTCATGAAATCCAGTCGTTCGAAACCGTATAACAATAAAACCGCCGCCGTATCGCATTCATCAAAAATTCAAAAAAAAAAAAAAATTCAAAAATTTTATTGGAACAAAAAACAGATTTACAAAAGTTTGAGTTCGTTAACAACCGCATTAGTATGGGATACTGTGTCGCGGCCATTAGCGCCCACCTCCAGGAGTGGAAACGACAGTGTTCCAGGTGAAAAAGATAATTTATGTATGTTTTACATTTTGTAGAATTCAATACAAAAAGCAAAAGGAACTAATATAATATTAAGCACTAATTTTATTATTTATGCATGCGAATATAATAATAATTATGTAAGTGTAGTGTATGTATGTGTATGCGTGTGAGTGAATGTGAGTATGTGTAGGTGTATGTATGTTTGGAATTGGAAGGCATTGGGAATGAAAAGGACATTAATTATGCTTATATTTAGGTTTTTACAAAATTTTCAAGCTCTTCATAGGATAGGGAACCGAGCCACTTATGAGTCACTGATTTACACTCGCGTGAAGTAAGGGGGTAGATGTTTAAGATCCCGTTTATTTTGTTATAAAGAATTGGGCTTATAAAGTAGTATTGTCTTCTTACTATTATGGTGCTAGCCGGAATTACAGGGCAAACTGTAAGAGGTCTACGTTTCTGCTTACTCTGGTTGCAAAAACACTGGTCGAAACTAAGTTCTGAATGTTTTCGTATTATTGTGTTCAGAACAAAGCTGTGCCTTACCCTAGGTATTTGCAACAGAGCATACAGTTCATTGGTCGGAAAACGGACTGGTTTGTGTGACATGACTTTCAGAACCGCGCGCTGCGCTCTTTCTAAACGTAGCATTAAGCACTTTCCAGAACTTCCCCATACGGTTATACAATAGTTTAAAATCGAGTTTGCCAATGCATAGTAGACTGTTTTAAGTGTAGAGAGAGTCGCCGATGATCTTAATTTTTTGAAAACAAATATTAATTTCCTAACTCGTGCAACCAATGACCCAATGTGATCGCTCCAGGACATGGTGCTATCAATTGTCACACCCAAGTATTTTATACTATTTGTTCGCGAGATAGATTTGCAACAGCAGTTATTATCCATTGCGTAAAGGCAATTGTGGATACTCAAAGTGAAGGGTTCAGGTGGTTGAGAAGCTATACGTGCGGAAAATGTAATAAATTTAGTTTTTTCCATGTTCAGGGTAAGCAAATTATTTGATAGCCAGTCAGAAACTGTTCGTAGCGCATATTCTGCATGGGAACGGGTTTCAAGCCAATCTCTGCCTTGAACAATTATTGCCGTATCGTCTGCGTAGACAATAAGATTCGCATTTGGTAAACTAAGTCCGCAGAGCTCGTTTATGTAGATTAGGAATAAGGTAGGTCCAAGAACACTACCTTGAGGGACGCCATAGCTCATGCTTTCTACGCTGCTCATATAGTCTCCTATTTTTACAACCTGCGATCGATCACTAAGATAACTTTTGAAGATTTCTTGAGAGAGTCCTCTTATACCGATTTGATTGAGTTTATCCAGCAAGAGTGGGACAGAAACAGTGTCAAACGCTTTTGAAAGGTCTAGGAAAATAGCAAGCGTTTTGTATTTGTTGTTTAGGTTTTTAGTTATAGAACCAGTCAATTTGAGAACAGCATCTTCTGTGTTTTTACCCGATCGAAATCCGAATTGATTGTCTGCTAGAATATTTTTTGAATTAAGAAAGTTAATGAGCCTAAGATTAATGATTTTCTCTAAAATTTTAGATAAGGTTGTTAACACAGAGATTGGTCTATAATTGTTGACACTATTTCTGTCCCCACTCTTGTGAATAGGGTGCACAACAGCTTTTTTAAAGACCGTGGGGAAAACACCTGTCAACAAGGAGAGATTAAATACATGGCAGACAATTGGAGCAAGGACGTGTCTGGCAGACTTAATCAAGGCGGCAGAAATACCGTCCCAGCCTACGGCACTATTTACTTTAAGACCGAGTATTATTCTCTCTATTTCGGCAACGTCCGTGCTAAAAATGGCCATTGAGCTAGGGTCAGAACTAGGGTAAACTGGGTTATCTGGACCGCAAGCCTGATCGATGCTTGGAGTGATTTTGGAAGCGAGTATCTTTCCCACACTAGCAAAGTGATTATTAACAACATTTAGCGAGGCGTGCGGATCAGAAGCAATCGTTAGCAGTTCATTAGCACATGGTTTGCTCGTCTGAAGGTTAGAAATTTTCTTGATAAGGTTCCATGTAGCTTTAGGATTATTACAACTTTTTTTAAATTCTTCACGTTCGTAAAGTTTATTCATCAAAAATGTTATTCAACTTTACCGAACTTGTTCGGTTAAATATAAAAAGCGACGCGTCATTAGACTAAACAAAATGCATTATCGTTGTTACGTTGCTTTTTACAGGAGGCTCGTGTCACGAACGGGGGTTAATAAATCACTGGGGGTTGGGCATCAGCTTGCAACCTAACAAACTTGGAGAATCGGAGACAGTATAGGGTGGGCGGTGGAGCGCGCCAGTCGACCCGCGTCGAACCGCTCGCTCGCCGAACTAACGTAACGTAAACGTGTCTCGAACGATATCACGACTCCAGCCAGTATTACGATTGTGATGATAACCTGACATGCGATTCACGCGTTCACATACACGAGTATATTCCATTGAAGGCGCAGATGTATCGCGGCTGATATGAATAAACTTGGAAATATTCCCGATGGATCGCGTCCAATTTTTGAAAAATAAAAAGGCATGTTTCTAGGGCTGTACTGAAGAATGGAGGACAGCAGCTTCGATGATGACGAGCCTTTTATATTCAGACTCAATGACAGCGGATCAGGACCCGGCTTGCTGGTCAAGGTATACCATATAAGTTTTAAGGAAACACGTAGTTTCTTAGAAAACTTCTGTACAGTAGGTATGCTGGTAATGATTTAACTTTATGTTGTTATACAGTAAATAACTAGTCATTAAATCGAATGAGTAGTAAATTGACAATTCAAGGAGCATTATAATTAGTTTATAATTCTTGTGTGGTATTTGTACCTTGGTATTTAGATTGTAAATAAATAAAAGTTGACGTAAGCTTTACATTTTACGCTTATTAGTGAATAGTTTCACCGTAGAGTGTCCTAGGTCTTAGACTAGGTATACCTATACATATTTTTATTTTATGTATATATTTTTATTACGTAAGCTTATACGTAGTCACAAGTGAAACAAACACAATTAGATTTAGACTTAAATAAAAATTATATTATTTAGAATTGATTTAAGTTTTATATACTTATAATACAGACTAACGTCTAGTTTGGGGATCACCGTTCAAATCGCTATGTTTATGTACTTGGTTGTTAATAAATAATTTAAATTTGAATTTGAATAAAAGTGTAAGTACTTAAGTTTAAATGATATATTTTAGCTTTAAGTACATTAAATGTATGTCTAGAGATTCATCGAGCCCACAGTCAAAATTTATTTTTATTCGAAAAATGAAAGTAACTTATAAAAGTTACTTACGTTTTTGGAATAAAGACAAAATAAATAAAGAAAAAATAGTATTGTTTAACACATGTTTAACAGCTAGGTATAATAACACGCTATTACCTATTTCATTGACACAAATTAGTCGTTTTGTAGTAAACTGGTCCTTAAGTCCAACTCAAAGGTCGCACTGATGCAGTTATAACCGGGGAGACGTAATAACCTACTATGAGGTATAATAACACGTTATTATTTCATTGACATGTTAATTAGTTGTTTTGTTATAAACTGGTCCGTAAGTCTTTAAGATACTTAGTGGATTGTGTGAACTTCAATTGATGGGGATCTACAATGCCATTTTATCACGATAGGTTGCGCAGCTGTCAGTTCAAACCCTATTTTTTTTTACTAGCCTCCACTGTCCCAGTGCTGGGCAAGGACTTCCAATTTCTTCCAAGAATAATTTTCCTGTGCCGCCTCGAACCAGCCCTCGTGGTACGCGTTTGACATTTGAGTTGATAACCTATTATTCAACAAATTTAAATTTTCTCGTACGTAAATAATTGCCTCTATGTGTCAGTATGTGTGTGTGTACTCCCCTCGGTGTACATTTATTTCCTAAAGATACAACTTAAAAAAAAAATGGGAAAGGCTGTCTAGAACAAAAAAATATCGCCGTGACGGGGAGAACAATAAATTGTCTTTCGGCTTCGTTAAGGATACTTTTTCACCCTTTATACTCACTACGGGGCAAAGGCCTCTCGTAGCCTTCGTTTGACATTTGAGTTGATAACCTATTATTCAACAAATTTAAATTTTCTCGTACGTAAATAATTGCCTCTATGTGTCAGTATGTGTGTGTGTGTACTCCCCTCGGTGTAGATTTATTTCCTAAAGATACAACTTAAAAAAAAAAATGGGAAAGGCTGTCTAGAACAAAAAAATATCGCCGTGACGGGGAGAACAATAAATTGTCTTTCGGCTTCGTTAAGGATACTTTTTCACCCTTTATACTCACTACGGGGCAAAGGCCTCTCGTAGCCTTCCACTGTTCTTGCGGTTTTCTCCAGCGAATCTCGCCCAGAAGCCTCTACATCATCACGACAGTGTTTACAAGGCCTCCCTCGGCGACGACGCCCGTCTTCTGGCACCCTGTGCACTGCGTGACGATTTTAGCCCATAATGGCAACAGGACCAATAATTGGTCCTGTTGCATTCTACAGACATGGCCCATTGCAATTATATGCTATTATACATACGATATTTATTGGCTATAATTGCACCAATATTATTAAATCATTTATCATACTTACATATGAGACAAAGCGGTAACGTGTAAGTATAAAATTAAATAATGACAAATAAAATGGTGTCTGCACGTGCTAAGTGAATATCGATTCTTACTGCAATTTTCTTTATAAATTACTTTATTTTATTGTAGGTAGTGAACAGTTCAATAATAACGTTATTTATGAGTTATTAATTTATAGTTTAATTACAATAACAGAACGTATTATTGGTATCGTCGTATGTACAGAAGATTTATTTATTTTTTGCCATTATTACGAAAATTATTTATTTACCACAAGTTATAGCAACATTACAGACAATACATTCAATACGATGCTATAAGACACAATATAAAACAAAAATTAAATTAAGCTATAGCCAATTTTTTTAGTTGCACCCCTAAATTAAGTTAAGTAATCCTGTTAGTTTACCAATATCTTATTACCGAGTTACTGGGTTGTGAAGGTTAGATAGACAGCCGCTTCATTTATGACACAGGTACTCAGTTGCATCAGGTTACAGTGAAAGCCGAAGAAAACATAGTTTGGTAAAGGCTAATTTACTTTTTTTTTTATAATATTCCACAACTATCACACAACGCCATCTAGTCCCAAGCTAAGCAGAGCTTGTGTTTTGGGTACTAGACAACTGATAAACATACTTATATATTTCTAAATACATACATATTATAGATAAATTACACCCAGACACAGAACAAATGATCGTGCTCATCACACAAACATTTGTCCAGGGTGGGAATCGAACCCACGACCTCCGGCATAGCAGTTAGGGTCACTAACCACTAGACCAACAGGCCAGTCAACTTTATGCCGAGAATGTACGATTTTTCTCAGATTAAAATGTACGAATCAAAAATGAATTTAAAAAAATTTAATTGACTTATAATTATTCATTAAGTTGACCAAAAAAGCGATTGAAAAAATGTGGTGTTTCGTCCTGACGTTTTTTTTTTTTTTTTATTATTGATAGGTTCGCGTTTGACCACTATCTCACCTGATGGAAAGTGATGATGCGGTCGACGATGGAGCACGCTTACCTAGAAGTAACCTATTCACTCTTGACTTAAAGACCCCTAGGTTATAGCTATCCGGAAATACAGACTCTGGCAGGGAATTCCACTCCTTAGCTGTACGCACAATGAAAGTATTCCCAAACCGTGAAACGGATGTTTGATTTTTATTTTCCATAATTTATGGGAGTTGTAAGAAAACTTGTAAAAAAACCAAGAACGGGTCAAAGAAATGTAGGTCGCCCGGCGGCGAGATGGGCAGACGATATAGTTGCCATCGAAGGAAAAACCTGGATGAGACTGGCACAAGAACGTGGCGATTGGCACCAGAAAAGAGAGGCCTATACCCAGCAGTGGGTAAATTCTGGTTGTGGATGATGTAAGAAAACTAAAATGCCTACACTTACTGGAGGATATTATTTAAGTGATGCATAAAATTGTGCATTTAGAAAAGTATCCGCTATCATACGGTTATTGAATACTGCCCTGGAAAAAGAAAAAAAAAACTGTTTTTAGACGTCGAAATTGATAGGGACTCTTATTATTACACGGTTTCGTTGGTCAGGTATGTGCGGAACGTGGATGGAGAATGTACCCCGGCTACCATAGCGGCCTGGAGGAGCGGTGGAATCTATGGTGGAAGACCAGCGCCTTCCCTGCAGCCAGCTACAAGACCTTGGGTGACTGGCAGGTTAGCAGATCTAGCTATTAGCCACTGCTTTGCTTCTGCACATTATCGGAAAAATAAAGCATACATTTTCGGGTAAAAAGTATGTTGACTAATGTTACTTTTCGGCCCATAAACTTTGTTTCAAGTCTCTATCTCTTTCATTCGCTCACTTGCTGCATGAAGAAGCGCCAAATAAAATATGGAGAAATAAAATCATTCAAAGTTTATTTTCTGACTATACAAATAACTAAACATAGTAGGACTCCAAAGTTATGGAATTTGGTACGCCCTTCTCAGCTGACAAAGTGATGAAGGATGGACGATAAGGAAACAACCTTTTTGAGGTTTTTTCATTAAAAAAATGGTGGGTTCACCTCTTATTAAATTAAACTAATGAAATGTGTGTGTACTACAAGCACACGTCTCGTCAACGTCACGTCAACCCTTTAGCGCTCCCGCTCACGACAGACTTTTGTAGGTGACCGATTTAAATCTGTTCGTAAAAAACGGTGACCGATTTTTTTAGTCAGAAAATTTAAATCGGCTCGCCAAAAAGTCTGTCGTGGGGGCTATGGACACATGGTCCGACCGCATAGTCTGATCAGTTGGTTCGATTTTAGAATCTTGCCAGTCGAACTACTAAATCTTAGGACCGCGTGGTCCGGCTATGTAGTCGAACCACGAGGTCGGACCAGGTGCACGATTACCAGTTCACCTGGTTCGATTCATCGAAATAGAAAGGAATCCCAAGTTCTTCATTATGTATGTAACTTCTATATCAGTAAAGTCTCACAAAGTACTAGGAGGCCAGAATCGTGAAGTACACTCGAGAGCAATGAATCCGGGTCACTTAAAGAATGTTAAAAATCTCGAAAACTAAAAATGATAGGTTAATGCAATAAATTGTATTTAATAGACAATGTAATACTCCTTAAATGAAGGTATTAAAACTTCTTAGTTATTGTAAAGTTATATCATAAAAAAAACAAATTTGAAAAAGGGCCACTTTCGAAGATGGAACTACGTAATTACAGCATTTGGTTTTGCTTTTGTTTGTAATCTGTCATTTGTGTGGGTACATAAACCATGTTGATAGTGCTCTATATTCATTATTCAAGCTGAAATTATGTCGCTTACGCCTGAAGAATGCACCAGAATACTTACAATGCTGGAAACCGGCCGGAGTCAGCGCGATACAGCCAGGACTGTCGGTGTGTCGCTGTCAACAGTACAAAGAGTTCTCCGACGTTACGAAGAAACTGGTTCTAACCTACGCAGACCAGGAACGGGCCGAACCAGGTGTACCACAGCACGAGAAGACCGATACTTGGTGAACACCATGCTTCGAAATCGCTTTCTCACAGGAACTGAACTCACAAATCAGTTTCGACGCCTCGGAGGAAGTAACCCAAGTGCATGGACAGTAAGACGTCGGCTTGCTGAATCTAACTTAAAACCCCTTAGACCTGCAAACGGCCCTAAACTGGAGCGTGGGCATCGTATTTCAAGACTAAGATATGCCCAGAGCCACGTAAATTGGAGTATTGAAGATTGGTCAAAAGTTATGTTCTCCGACGAATCAAAATTTATGCTCTACAAGCACGATGGAAGACACAGAGTGTATCGAAGACCAGGGGAAAGATTCAAGCAAGCATACATCGAAGAAAAAGTAGCCTACGGTGGTGGGTCTGTACTTGTGTGGGCCGGAATTTCTTCTGAAAGTCGCACAAAGCTGGTGATCATAGAAAACGGCTCTTTAACTAGCGAAAGATATGTGGAAGAAATCCTCAATGATCACGTTGGTCCATTTATGGTCAATTTAGGTGAGGATGCTATATTTATGCATGACAATGCCCGACCTCATACAGGAGGATTGTGAATGACCTTCAAGAGATGAACATTACTCGTATGGAGTGGCCAGCACGCAGCCCGGATATCAACCCGATCGAGCATGCTCGGGACGAGCTAGGCAGATGCGTAAAACAACGAAACCCTCCCCCAATCACGCTTCGTGAGCTCAAAATTGCTCTCACAGAGGAATGGGAGAATATTCCCCAAAATCGTATAAGGAACTTGGTGTACAGCATGCCAAACCGCGTAAACGCAGTAATGGAAGCACGAGGAGGCAATACGAAGTATTAAAATTCAAGAAAATCGTAATAAAGTTCAAAAATTTCATGTTTCCTATTTTTGTTTTAAGGAGAGATCAGCAGTTTTTTTCTTTATGTAATTTTGTGTTAATAAAATGTATGGTGACTCATATTTTTTTTACTTTCATTTAAGGAGTATTACATTGTCCATTAAATACAATTTATTGCATTAACCTATCATTTTTAGTTTCCGAGATTTTTAACATTCTTTAAGTGACCCGGATTCATTGCTCTCGAGTGTAGTTGAATCTTCATTGCACGCTGCATGTTATTAGAAAATGTACTTATAATAGATTTTATTATGAGATACCTATTAACAATATACAATACCTCCATCATGTTTCTGGCCTCCTGGTAGTTTGTGAGGGTTAGGTACCTACATACAGCAAGAAGAACGTTAAATGATAAATCAGGTTCTGTAACTCTGGTACCTTTTTTCCGATAAGTAGGTAAGTATCTATGTTAACTCAACGGGAACAAACCAAATACGTTCACGTAGTCCGATTGATCGAACTATCAAGAATCTCAAAAACTCGTGATCCGATTAATCGAACCAACTGAAAGAAAAGTTCACGTAGGTCCGATTGATCGAACTATCAGGAATTTCAAAAACACGTGGTCCGATTAATCGAACCAACTGGAAACAAAAGTTCACGTAGTCCGATTGATTGAACTATGCGGTCGGACCACGTGTCCATAGCCGTCGTGGGCGGGAGCGCAAACAGGAAACAAAATCGTGATGTCATGTTACGGTAATTTAAGTTTAAATCAAAAGTTCCGTGATAATCAGTCGCCAAGTCATAATCGAATCGAACGAGGGATAAGTTTTATTGAATTATTTACCACTGAAATATGATTATTATTTGAAAGAACAAAGACACAAAATATCGTGGACACGTGGTACTAATGTTAAAATATTTGTCTAGACATAAAATGGATGATGTTGGCGACCCGAATGTTTTACTCTACGATGTCACATTAAAAGTAATGATGTCATTTATTCTTATATTTGAACAAAGGGTAACTTAGGAATACAGATTTTAGCTTTCATTGTGTGCTTTTCGTTAAATAAATTCAATGATAAGAATAACTTTACAGACACAAAAAAGTGAAACATAACTTTAACTGAAGTCTGTAACTGTGGCTTCTGTTCGTTTGGTTTCGTTTTTTTGCCACCGATTGCTGAAGTTAAAATTATTTTTAACTTTTTTGTGTTCTAACGTTCTAAGTTGCTTTTATTTTTAGCATTTTTTTTTTCATTGGATATCTCCGAAGATCAGCATCACATCGTCACCACATTGAAAGGGACCATTGCGAAATAATATTCTTCCAAATAAAAAAAGAATCTTCGAAATCGGTTCACAGTCTGTTGGCGAAGATATCGCTGAAAAATCAAATAAATAAATAAACAGAATTGATGAAACTTTTGGAAGTTGGTTAAAAATAACAAATAACATTATAAGCCAATGCAATTTTATTTTGAAATCACTTTTGGCGAATCAACGCAAAAAATCATAACCTTGCAAATGCTAACCTTTCTTTTTGAAGGTCGATAAAGACGTCACATTTGTAAAATTTTACATTTTTATGGTATTTAACATAGTATTTTGATTTTCAGTTCATGAACCACATACCGAAAGGTGGATCGATATGCAGAAAAGATAATCTATCTCGACTTCTGCGGTGTATGAAGAGGATCTACGGAGCTGTGTATGATTTCAGGTAAATATAGTTTTTATTACATCATAAAATATTATTCAAAAATAAAACATATTGCTACAAAATATAAGTCTTGCACACTAAAATTCAGAATTTGTTTATGAAAATTTTCAATTTTAACACAATTATATTTTGTTCCCCCCACCCCCCCATCCCTCTCCTAGAGAGGAGGCCTGAGTCCCTGCAGTTCCCAACATTATAGGCTGATGATGATATTTTATAAAATTAATTTGACATTAAGTAAGACCTCGTCTCAACCTCCAGCAACGTGTTTATTTACTTTTTATTACTAATAGGTACTTTTCCTTTTTAACTGTCAATGTGCGTCAAAAAAAAATTTGCGAGTTTTTTTTTGTTCATTTACTGTCTCCAACTGTCTACGTGAGACATTATAATAAATTTAATTATAACTGGTTTTACCTAATTGCCCAGCCTTGACCTAGGAAACTGGTGTATCATGGAAATATGTCATGCCATTACTTACTTATTTTACGTTGGGGTATACCGCTGACGTGTAAAGACGTCTACCGTGCCGTGAACTTTGGTGCACTTGTTAGCATGAGTAGGGTTAAGTGGTTTTGACACTTGACTCGTGTTAAGTTAAGTAATTTGTTTCAGGCACTTTCGGCTCTATATCGACTTCTCAATATGGGTGTGATACGATTAAGTCTTTAAAAAAGCAAAATTAAAACTTTTGAAAAAAACCCACGACTGTTAAAAATTAATTGAAAAAAGGATAAAATAACATAAAACACCCACCTTAGGGCTGCCATTAAATACTATACTAGTTACTACTACTACTAGGTACTAGTTTTGCAATGTTCAGCACCCGACGGACATTCTTGGGTTTTTTTAAGGTGGGTGTTTTATGTTATTTTATCCTTTTTTCAATTAATTTTTAACCGTCGTGGGTTTTTTCAAAAATTTTAATTTTGCTTTTTATTTAATTTTTTTTATCTAAAAACATGCACCAATCAAACCTAAACTCATAACTGAAAACTGAATCAAAATCGGACTTGTAGTTTTGGAGAAAAATGGCAACTTTGATTTGCACAAAAAATGTTTGCTGCAGCGCCCCCTGGTGGGTTGTCACCGTAACACCTACCTAAGAACATGCACCAATCAAACCCGAACCCATAACTGAAAACTGAATCAAAATCGGACTTGTGGTTTTGGAGAAAAATTGCAACTTTCAATTGCACAATAAATGTTTGCTGCAGCGCCCCCTGGTGAGTTGTCACCGTAACACCTATCTAAGAACATGCATCAATCAATCCCGAACCCACAACTGAAAACTGAATCAAAATCGGACTTGTAGTTTTGGAGAAAAATGGCAACTTTGATTTGCACAAAAAATGTTTGCTGCAGCGCCCCCTGGTGAGTTGTCACCGTAACACCTATCTAAGAACATGCACCAATCAAACCCGAACCCATAACTGAAAACTGCATCAAAATCGGACTAGTAGTTTTGGAGAAAAATGGCAACATGTGTTTGCACAAACACACAAACAAACAACCTCTCACCCCAAACGCATATACCGTCTCCGTTCCGTCGTGGGTAAAAACAAACAAACAAACAACCTCTCACCCCAAACGCATATACCGTCTTCGTTCCGTCGTGGGTAAAGAAATGAAAAGCAATTGCCAAAAAACACTTAAAAAAATAATGCATTTAAATTACTTCGCACTGTACACAGTACACACAGCCTTCATAAGATTGAGTCAAATTGTAGAGCAATCACCAATATTTCATTACAACACTATCATTAAGAACAGTATAATAACATCAATTATAAGGTCATGGTATAATAATTAATCATTGAAAATGAGTTTATTAATTATTAGATATTTATTGTAAAACTATAAATCATAATTAATAGGTGAATTACATCGAAAGATACAACTTGTTGCGATGACGCAACATCTAGATCACATTAAAACTACACTAAAACGAAGTCGAATGGCACTGGTTCGTCATTGCGATTTTTTTTGTCCATCTAGACCGTGGAAACCCACATAACCTTCTAGTTACAGAGATATTGGGGATCAAAGTTCCAACTTTTTCAAAAACTTTTTAAAGAAATACAAGTTTTCAATGTTATAATTTTAAGTACCTTCACGTCCCCGCAACCATCAACATCATTCAACGCATCCATCATCATCATTATTTCAGCCAAATGACGTCCACTGCTGGACAATTCTCTCATCTAGCTGTCGTCTTTCCCGTGCATCTCGCATTCAGCGGTCATGGTCACCTTCACCAGGTCCACAATCCATCGGCACAATGTTTTGCGTAACATTGAGTTCTACCGTGAATCAAGATATTACACCCCAACAAGACGTTTCCTCCAATATCTTTTGCGTAGAGTTACTGAGTTTGATGTATAGAATGCTTGGTTGACAGCTTCATGATGAGTCCGTTGACACCCTGTATTAGAGTTACCGATTTACATGTTAAAAGTATACATAAACCCGACAACAACCATTGGACCCAACTACCAACACCATTCGACAGATCCTTTTTTTTTCTTAAATCACCAAATAAACCCTCCCACTCTAGGCAGAGGGGAAGGGAGTGTTAGACTTCTACTGACTCAAAACCACCCACCTTCCTTCTAAGCCCTTGTGCCGTGGCCGCGGTATCTCTTTCGATCAACCCGTAGCCCCGACGGACGGGATTCGACAGATCCTCCCTTATCTATGTAGGATGAGGAATTTTCCAGCTCCTAAACTTAACGTAATACTCCTAAATTCGTATTTGGCAGTTTATTAAAATTTATCCTCTATAAAATAGTTTTTTATCTACTATAACGTACATTGTGAGTTTATGATACCGCCTGATGTAATTTAGGGTACCTCCCTTAGGGGAATAATCGGAAGGCATACGTAACCTCAAATTGACAGGCAACTAATCTTTTTTCCCCTTACAGACCTGCTTATATATTCGGGGAAAATAAATAAGATTGTAATGGTCTTCAATATAGGTGCAAAGCAGCCCTGACTTACGAACAGTAAGTCGTCATCCATCATCCCTCTCTTAGCTAGGAGGCCTGATTCCCTGCATTGGGAACATTATAGGCTGATGATGATGATGATAGGTGAGCAGCTTGTGGCTATATAAATAGCCGCTCGGGTCAATCAGCAGTCCTATTCAAGGCCGGTTCCTTGGATGGATAACAATTAATTAAGCTCCGTGCGTCTCAAAGTACGTTAAGCAGTAACTGCTTAACGTACTTTGCGACGCACGGAGCACGGACCAACAATCTGTTGGTCCCGGATTTCATTTGTACATGTTTGACTAGGTATCGTCAAAGGGGCCCGAAAGCCTGACAACCGTTTTTACCAGGGGCATCGTATTACCCAGTATTACTTGGTTGTGGAGGTGAGGTAGGCAGTCGTTCCATTTAAAATACTAGTATTCAGTTGCAAATACATATTTTAGTTTTGCACTGGATCTTTGATTTTTCGCAATCACATTTTTAAAAGTCTTGTCATCCAAATGTAGAAATTCTTCCAGCTAACTCTCCCAATAACAGTTCAATTTGTGGCACTAGAGCGAGCGAGAGCTTTTCTGACATTTTACTAGATTTAGATGAGTGAAACGACATTTATCACTGACGATGAATAGGGGATCGGACAAAAAAAAACTAATTAGTCCGTCAGATAGATTTCCAAAAAATATTAACCACGAATGTTTTCTTTTTTTACGTAAACAAAAAATGAAGATGATACAGTGCTTCGAAAACTCGTGTGACGTCATAATATGATAGTACATTTTGTACCTTCAATTGACGTTTCAAGCCCCACTCCTTGATCTTTGACGCGCTTTATCTTCGTCAATTTTTATTGTTTTGTTAGAACAAAAAACACGTATCCAATATTTTTCGATAATCTAACTGACGGACTAAACAGAATCATATTTTTTTGAGTCAGTCCGATCCCCTATGTTTTATCATAACACTAGATACTTTCAGTAAGAAGACTTAATAAACAAGAATATTCGACATCTACCGGAATTTCGTGATATCCCTAGGGATTTCGTGAAATCCCTGATATCCTAATTTCCTTGCGACATTTACACTGGAAACCGCACCAACAAAGTTTGAAAAAGGCTAGGAAAGGCAAAGTTAAGAAAAGATGATGACGAGACTTCGGTATAGGAAATGTAGCTATCGGGGGGCACCGCCGCGGCGGTGAAATGTGTCAAAGAAAAAATGTGTCAAATAAGAAAATCTAATAAATTAAATCCATAAACAAAAAGAAGTGAAATCCCAACAAAAACATTCTGTAAAAAACTAGCCAAGTCTCGATGGAGTTGCTTGTTTATCTCTAAAAAGTAATGACATCTAGACAAAGTCGTGCCAAGTCTTAAGGTTCCTTATTGCGATTTTTTTATTATTATAGGTAGTTAATGTTGTGTGACTTGGCCGAGAGAAAAGTAGCAGAACTAAACGAAACGAACATCGGCCAAGTCACACAACATTAACTGTCATAATAAAGAAATCACAATAATGAACCTTAGTAAGACTTGGCACGACTTTGTCTAGATTTCATTACTTTTTAGAGATAAACAAGCAACTCCATCGAGACTTGGCTAGTTTTATTACAGAATGTTTTTGTTGGTATTGTATTTTCATAAGATTACCTGTCTGGCTTTTTATGTCTTGTTTGCTGTCAAACACTGTGACAGAACCGACAGAATGATAGACGTTAATGAAACTGTTAATAGTAATTTCTATCTTGATTATGAGATGATTACCTACCTACTAATAATTAATAGTATCATGTCAGCGCAACAATGTATATTTTTTGTGACAATCAGTAATTATTTTTTCCTTCGTAGACTTGTTAACAAAGATTTTTAAATGCTTTACAACAATAATTTTCAATTAAAATGATAATAGGGTGCCTAGCTCGGTCCGCGTTTTCATTTAACAAGTTGTTAATTATAATAAACCCACAAGTAAATGCATTCTACTACGTTCTGTAAGTTGTGTTGTAGCTATCTGTATAGGTACAGGGTGCTAACAAACCCTTCACGATGCCGTCAACCAAGCCTTATGTATGTACATCAAACTAAGTACCCTAGAAAAAGACTTCATCACATTTTACGGTAAAACTCAATGTTGCACTTTTAAACATTGTATACCTAATATAGGATGCTTTGAAAAATAAACGGGTCATGGCCACTGCACCTTCCAGGACTTACTAGAAGCAAATGATAGAGCTGGCTCAGTCGGCGAAGGCCTCCTACAACCTATTCCATCGTGGTCCTCCGTGAGCCACTCTGTCCCACATCACCTCTGACACTTCTCTGATGTCAACATCCTACTTTTTCTGCGGTAGTCTGCATGCGAAATTATGCCGTCCCCCAATTTTCCCACTTCACTTAGACTGATGATATTCCATTTAGTCGATAGTTCCCAACGAGTCACACTGTGACATGTAAGTAACAGTGTGACTCATTGGGAAAAATTACCAATAAAAATCCCAACCAGTCACACTGTTACTCGATAGGACAACTTATAATCGTTTGCTCCTGAACAATCGCATTTAATTTCTTTTAACGCAATAAATAGTTCTGTAAGATATTATAAGAGACCACGACCCAGTAACAACAGACTATTAGTATAACTATAGATTAATTAATGCGATAAAATCGGAATCCATTACTTGCGTATGAGCTACAAGATGCTTATCCTTATGTAGTTTAATTACATTCTTGACAGCCGCATTACAAACAGTTGCAATTAACATTTTTGCAAGTCTTTCCACTTTTCTTGTATTGGAAAACTGACGCTATGCTTATATAAGGATAGGTAATTATCTTTATGGGTCTAGTCTAGTTTCTAGGTCAGGCGGAAAAGCACCATTATATCCAGATTTAGAATAGATATCGCAAGTGTAGCCCACTTTGTTGTTAATTTCCGGATTCATTTTTACACAAAGAAAGAGAGTGTTTATTTATATAACCCGTGATGTTAGCCGTGTCTTCGGAGAATGACCTAGAGCTTGCCGTAGGGGTAACCGAATAATTCATTTTAGTTACAAAGGTACCTCTGGTGGTATTTTTATTTGCTCGTTTTCCCCTAGAAAAAGATTATATTATTATATTTACAGGATGGAAGGGACACCGATGCGAAATCGGATACCGCGTATTTAGTACATTAAATAGAATTTTATCAAAACTGTATTTTTTCTACAAAAGTGAAATAATTATTAATTTCCGTGTTTTTTTTTTTAATATTTAGGGTCAGTAGTTTCGGAGATAAGCTCACTTTTCTGGGGAATGGTCGGACAGACAGACAAACACACGAGTGATTACATAAGGGTTCCTTCCATTTTTTCCTTTTGAGGTACTTACAGAACTAATATTGAGATTTACACCGTAGAGTATAACACCTATGTTCTAATGGCATCACAGAGAATATCATTAAAATCCCTCTAATTGCTTAGGTCTCGAGATGGGACCAACAAAGGTTAATTATTTAAATAATATACATTTAATGAATGAATACTAGTCGACGTCAATAAAAGTAATGGTATTTCACGTACCACTCCGTCGCAAATCACCATAGATGTTATCATTTAATTTCTAACATTGCGTGTTACTAGAAGACGTGAAATATTATCATAATTTGTTTTCATTACCTATCGTATCTTTTGATTAGTTAATAGGCATAATTTAGAAGGTTTAATTTGCTGAATAAACTCCGGTAAAGGGTTTGAAATATCTCTTTAAACAAGGGAAGAAAATTGTTATTAGGTATAGGCTGTTATACAACCCGTCAGGGCTGCGGGTTGTTTGAAAGAGACGCGGCCTCGGCACAAGGGCTAAGGAGGAACTTGGGTGGTTTTTAGTCCGTAGAAGTCTGACACTCCGCTCTGCCCAGAGCGGGAGGAATCATTTGAACATTTCCCAAAAAAAAATGTTGTTATTCAAAAGTATTTATTTATTTAACAATTTATGTACACACAGCAGACATCACAGGAAATTAACATAAAATAATAATTGAGTACAAAGGTACTGCTTATTTCTTTAGAAATTTCTGCCAGCAGACCTAATAAGTATTGAAATAAGCTTTCATGCACATTTATAACAATTCGAGGAGCCACTGCCACACGGGTCTTTCTTTAGATTAATCCGGGCTTGCATACGTTGGTCTGGAGATGGGTCACCATCCATTACAGACTGAGTTTCTTTCGTGCCTCGGAAAGCACGTGAAGCCGTTGAATTTGGCTGACAATTGTAGGTCTTTGAGATTCGTTACATTTAGCGGCCCCAAAGTCTGACAACCATCAGTCTTGCCAAGGGCAGTAGTATTAGCTAGTACTTAGGGCTCCCACACATAAACACGATACGACGTCGCGTCGTGGAAATCCAGGATGAGCATATAAAAATACACGACATCGTAACGTAATGTGCCACGCACGATGCACGGCACGATGCCGCCGATACAGTGGGGTGGTGTTTTAGTTCATTTCGAAAAATGGACTCTCTAGGCGCATTCTGAAAAGAATATTTAAATGTTTTTAAAATTAGAAACCAAATAAATGTTAATTTGTTCATTAGAGTAACAAGCAACTGCGCAGGATTGCATCGTGAGTTTCTAACGTCACGACGTCGTATCGTGCATCGATACGTTACGACGTCGTGTCGTAGATTTCCACGACGCGACGTCGCCACATACATTTGGGTCAAGGAGGTTTGAATTTTGTTTGAGACAGCTTCGTATCGTGAAACGACGCCGTATTGTTGTACGACGCGACGTCGCGCGTCGTATCGTGTTTATGTGTGGGAGCCCTTACTGGATTGTGAAGGTCACACAGGCTCGCTCCATGTATAAAATTCTGGTATTTAGTTATATCCGGCTAGACAGGAAGCCGACTCCAACATATTTGGGAAAAGGCTAAGCAAATGAAATGTGTATTTATAGAATTGTGCGGCCGTTAAAATACGGAAAACAACGTAATCATATAATCATAAATAAATGTTTGGAAAACAAAGCTGAAATGTAAACCTCATTTCATTGCTCACGACAATAATGAAAACGGTTTAATATCGGGTCATTTTTACAAATTTAAAGCAATAAAAACGGGGAGGAACCATTTTTGTACACGCAGCCCACCAAACCACCGATGTTGTAAATTGTAATTTTATCCAGATGGGAATTAACAACCGGGTAAACGGAGCGAGCGGGAAAGCGAGGATTGTTTACAAAGATTAATAAAATTGATTTAAAATTGTCGTAAAATTCAGAAGCTATTACTTTGTTTATCTTTTTATTTTCGAGAACGCTTGGGAATTGTAAATCCGTAAAAAATGTTGCACGATCGCTAAGGAAATTAGGTTTATTACTTCACAATTTACAAAATTCCGGAAAAACACACGATTCCTACAAAAGGTTATTTATTATTATTATGTCGCTGTTTCAGGATAATACCGCATTCCTATTCATCATAAAAGTACGTTTTGACAAAATTACCTCACATCACATGCAATTTTGATTTATAGCCGAACCGATTCCCCTTTAACGTAGAAAGAATTTTGACAAATACAACGTTGTTTGGGAACTCATATAATGTTGGGAACGTAAGAATAAATTATCGAAGTCTATCCATCAATCATAAAAGTTAGCTTCAATCATAGAGTTATTATGGCCAGACGGTTAGAACTTTACATTCTCATGATACATGCGATTCCCTACTACTAAGGACTTTAGTTGTTTTTGTCAGACAACTTCCTACAACTGCTATCAGGGGCTACCATCGTTCGGTAGAAGCTTGTGTGATGTTTTTTTTCATGCAAAACATTAGGGGATCGGACAAAAAAAAAATTAGTCCGTCAGATTTCCGAAAAATATTGACAACATATTTTTTCTTTTTTCACGTAAACAAAAAATGAAGACGATAATGCTTCGAAAACTCGTGTGACGTCATATGCTAGTACATTTTGTACCTTCAAGTGACGTTTCAAGCCCCACTCCATAATCTTTGACACGCTTTATCTTCGTCAATTTTTATTGATTTGATAAAACAAAAAACACGTATCCAATATTTTTCGATAATCTAACTGACGGACTAAACAGAATCATATTTTTTTGAGTCAGTCCGATCCCCTATTGCACTTGGTGCGCTGACCCCAAATGAATAGGGATGTTTAATAACTAAAAAAAATATGATTCTAATTAGTCCGTCTGTTAGATTATCGAAAAATATTAGATACGTTTTTTTTGTTTTATCAAATCAATAAAAATTGACGAAGATAAAACGCGTCAAAGATTTGAGTGAAAGGTGGTGACGTCACTGCTCGCTAAGAAATGTCATACTAATGTCTTAGAATATGACGTCACACGAGTTTTCAAAGCACTGTATCGTCTTCATTGTTTGTTTACGAGAAAAAGAAAAAATATGTGTCCAATATTTTTTGGAAATCTATCTGACGGACTAATTAGATTTTTTTTATTAACATCCCTATTGGAATGAGGGCAAGAGAATGATGAATGATGATTGAACTCCATGAAAACCTGAAAGGCACGGTCCTATCTGTACTCAATTAATCTATGTGTAGTCTGTGCGTACTCAGTACGTAATGTACGTATATAAAGGTCGTTCTCCATTGTCGTGTACCGTGCGGGTCACGAGTCAATCGTTCACGTCACCGGGTATTTGAATGAACCCACGCGTTGGTTCGCGTGTCTCACGGCAGTACCTTGCATTACCTATTCTTGCTGAAGTAAGAAAAAAGAATTTGCGCCTAAACGTTCGGCACGTGTAATTTAATGCGATGTAATGGATGACTTTATCGTGTGAAATGTGGTTTGGTTGGGCTTAGGAATTTTGTGCATTGTTCGTTAGATTCATGGTGACCCGTTGGTCCCGGCTAGCATTTGTAGATCATTTAAAAAAAAAAAAAAAACGTTAATCGTCGTCGTGGGTATCGTTGCCCCACACTAGGAATTTCTCCTGTATCGTGGGTGCGTTCACAAATATTTAAACTCACATACACAAATACCCATTATACAGGTAGTCAGTGGCCTGAAAATCTGACAACTAGTCTTACCAAGGGTTATCGTATATCCAGTACTGACAGGGTTGTGGAACTTGTGGAGGTCAGATAAGCCGTCGCTCCATGTAAAATACTAGTATTCAGCTGAATCTGGTAAGAATGGGAGACGAAACAAAAAGCCTAGGCAGTTTATGATGTTGGTTAGATTCATGAAGTCAGCTTGTTTCCTCCGTCATTGTTTTTTTATTGTTCTGGGCTACACCTGGGAACCTTCCAATTATCGAGGTATTGAAGGTCGAAGTTTCAACTTTCCGTTTCCACCTTGGAGGTAGTTCTGTTCTACTTGATTTTATTGCCTATTAAATAAACGACGTTCGTAATGATCAAACTCCGTGCAATTCTTTCCAGAATGCAATGTCATGCCAGCGCCATATTAATTCACCGAATTTACTGCAGTTAATAGTTTCTAAGGGTAGACTTGACATTCAACTTGACTCTGTGCTCCTTGTCAACTTATAAAAAGAAGAAACTTAAAATTTATGCATTCAATTATGGTCACGCTAAATGCTACTGCAATTAATTTATGGTTAGAACTGAAAGTAAATACTGAAATAGTTTTTGCTCAAAGAGCATAATTGAAAAAGGCCTTCAGTTTAATTCTTCATGGTTTTCATCGGACACCTAAAGTTTCCCTGCCAAGTTTTTAAAGGTCGTATTAAAAATTCCTGCATCGTGTCTTAAGGTGAAAGTTCAGGGTAATACCAAATTATTGTTTTGAATATTAATGAACGTACCTATTTCCAGCAATTACCCCCAAGTGGTACCGGCATGATCGCGTGACGATTGCACAAAGAAAAAGGAATCAATGTCATAGTTTTGTTTTGTTTTGGTTATTAGTATTCTGTATTCATTGTTGAACCACAAAACTGGCTGGATCACCCCAAACATTTGTATCAGGGGCGTGCGAGCGAGATAGAGAAAGTAGTAAAAATTAAATGGATGATAACGTCTTGGGGTAGTGAAAAAGTAATGCTCGTGTACGATGCAAACAGAAATTTGAATTTTAATGCGCTTGTGGTTTGAATGATTTCTGAATGTCGATCAGTGCCTCAAAAAAGGTTATGGAATAAAATAGTTTATGGCACCTATTTAATTAAAAGAAAAGAAAGAAAGAAAAAATGTTTATTTGTTGTTTGTTAATTCTACTCGCATCAATAATCGTAATTTCAAGTATCGTTAAGAGGATGAAAAACTACGCAGTTTAGCACAGAATTTATACAATTACGACTTTTATTTATACATTTTGTACTAGAAACATATTTGACTATTTTTTGCGATAGTTTTTATTGCGTGCACATAAGGTCGTCTCTCTATACTTGCATTATACGTGTAAAAAATACGGCCAGCGTTTTATGACATACAGGCTGTTGCCAACTTGTGAACATCCATATATTTACTTTACTTGTAAATTCTTATCACCAATCAGTGCTGGCGAAATTTTATGGTCTGCTGCAGGAGGAAGGTATATTTTTATATATATATCCGCCAGTATATTTTCAGTGTTTCCCTGCTATTATCCGCACGCCTGAAAAGTTTACGTTCCGAAATTTTCTATGTATTCCGGTAGTTACTTTTATATCCTCGATTGGGTTGTCAGTCGTAAAATTACGGAATTTTATACCTTACCTGAACGTAAAATGGTAAATCGTTTACCGAAATTCTTTAAGACTATTCTTAGTAAACGTTATTTTGGGAAAGTTATTTATAGTCATTGCTGGTAGATTTCTATAAATAGATAACTGTGACGTTACGTCTAGTTTAGGTTTAGTAACTCATTCAAATTTCAAACATTGATTCGGTTACCCATTCTTCGTTACGTAAACCGCAATAGATCGACTTCACCAAGACTCAATCGTCAGGGAATGCACAGTTTGGTGAGACAAAATGGTCTGTCGACCTTAGAGAATAAACCGGTTTCATCTCAAACCTTGGCTGCCTATTAGAGAAAGCGGTTTGCGAATTTACGATTAGAGACATTTCTCTTCCCTCTTTTCGATGAAACTGCGAACTACCTGTCTGACATTCGCTATACTGACTGTGTACCCTACCCTACTCGAACTTTTGGTGACGTTTGGGCCTCTCACCGCTAGAAGCGTCTTTTGATAAATAATCCACAATTTTATTAATCAAATAATCCTTCATTCACCAGCCCACCATGTTACCACCTGCCTCTGGAGTACGCAAAGCTGGTGACGGAGTGTTCCCGATTACGAAGAGACGAGAACGGAGCGGGGGCCAACGTCGTGTGGATACACAAACCTGTGGCTCAGAGCCAGGGAAGAGGGATCTTTTTGTTCAGGGTATGTAGTCTTAAGCTCAAAAGAAGTATCTTTAAAAAAAAACTGGCCAAGTGCAAGACGGACTTGAACATTTGTTCAAGGTTTCGTGCCATTGTAGTAGATTAGGTATTGAGCTATTTTCCATATTATTTTAGCACCATAGACTTCTTATAGGTTTTCCTGTAATCTATAAGTGTTGAACTAATTTCTATATTTTTTTTTTCAAAATTTTAGGCTTAGTACATAGGCTTTGTAGTTTCGGAGATAAGGCATCGAATATTTTACATAAAATCGTATCTAAAGAAGTTAGCCAAATAACAGTATCGCTTTTAAAAACATAAAAAAACCAAATAAGCAAAAAAAAAGCTATCGGTAATAATTATGTATAACAAACTACATATATTTGCAAAACCTAATTTTTTCTCCAAAACTGACTTTCCTCGAGATACCGCTTTTATATTTAGCATGGTAGAATATGTTACTTAAATGAAATATATTATGTAGTTTTTAAAGTGATACAGACCTCATAAATCAGATTATGTATTGTCACAAGGTTTGGTACCTTCTTTATTGCTAAATAGGCCTGTTCTTGACCTCGATCTTTATTTATTCATAGTTGGTAACAAGACTTGTAACGTACCGTTAGGTTTTCCTGGTAGGAGCCAGAAAAACAGGAAATGATTGAAGGGAATAGTTATAAGAATTTATTATTAACGGGCCTACCTAATGGAGCTAGAATAAAGAAGAGAGTCAGGGAAGCTGATGAATGAAAGATGCAGGATGAAATGTAGAAGAGGCGGCCTTCTCAGCAGTAGTTGTGCCAGGCTGTAACATATTCGATGAACCTGACAGAGGTAATAAATTGCCGTTATCATTAGAGTCTGCAAATGGATTTGTGGTCGAAGAAAAGCACCTACAATTTATCAAAATCTCTTATCTAATCGCTTTTACCGTTCACCTTAACGATACCACGACTGTAGAAGAATTGGTCGAAATGAATACTCTGATAGTGCTTTTAATTGGAAAGCCAAACTGACTTGAAAACTAAGCAAAGCCAAAGTGGAATGAATGAACTGCGGTTTTTCCACAGCAATAAAAATTTTGCACTATCATACTACGAACTCATATCGAAGTTTCACTGAAAAGTCTGGATGAAGCAGGCTTTGCCGACTAAGAAAGAGTAATGTGAAAATTTTACCAAAAACTTTTCTTTTTAGTACCCTGTTCAGTCCCACTGTTGGTCAAAGGCCTCTCTCAATTCCTTCCATGTAGGTACCTACCCTTTTCTCGTGCCTCTTCGAACTAGCCCCTGCAGTACATATCCAGATGATCTCACCGCCTTTTTCTAGACCGACCTTGGTGGCAACGTCCGTCTTCGGCAACCATCGTGTGGAGATTTGCCCTGCGGTCATCTTGCGTGCAGCTGATGTGTCCCGCCCAATCCCATTTTAGTCTAACAACCTTCTTGGGATTATTCACTATGCCATTTAAATCTGTGAAATACTAAAAAGATCCCTAAATATATTACAGAGCCTCTGCGAGATGAACTGCGGTACTTCGGCGGTGGTGCAGCGGTACATAGAGCGGCCGCTGCTGATCGCAGGCTACAAGTTCGACCTTCGGCTGTATGTGTGTGTCCCGGGCTACAGGCCGCTCACCGCCTACATGTATGCTGAGGGACTCGCGAGATTTGGTAATCAATTATACTGCATATTTACGCAAGAGTCATCATCAGCCTATAATGTTCCCACTGCAGGGACTCAGGCCTCCTCTCTAAGAGAGGGATGGGCTATAATCTACCACGCGGGCCCAGTGCGGATTGGTAAATGTCACATGTCATGTCTTCGAATTTTGGTTTTAAGACATGCCGGCTTCCTCACGATGTTTTCCTTCACCGTTTTTTAGAGTGGTGATGAAATAAATTACACAAAGTAATGCGCCTGACGGGGTTCGAACCCACGACCTACTGTTCGTAAGTCGGGGCCAACACCATTGGGCCACCGCTGCTCTACGCAAGAGTAACAACAAATATTTTTTTTTGTTAGATTTGCCAGCGTAACGGAAAATCAACCTCTATGACATAAGTTTTTGGTCATTTAACAATTATGGCTACTCAGAAATCAAAATTGCTGCCAACCAGAAGAACAAAATCCCAATCAATATAGTTTCAGAACTCCTGTCATTTGTAACATGATCTTAGTAATACGACTCGAATATTCAAACAAACAGCTCCAAGTTCTATGATTGTCTAACTGCGGTACTCAGAGATATATAATGATTACTTAAACCGTCACTTTTGATTTACATACTTTTGTATGACAAAACTATCATAACCTTTACTAAGTGATGGCCTAACTAATCATTGAAGCTCTTTGAGTGCGGCAGTATCTAAGCTTCCCATCTCCATATTGCAGGCACAGACAAGTACACACTCTCGGACATCCACAACCCGTACCGCCACCTGACGAACTCCTCACTCAACAAGAGCGGCCCCCGATACGCTGAATGTAAGGACCGAATCGGTAGCGGTGAGTGTTGCCACGTCACTGAAGACGCCCGGTCTCCTTTACACCGGGCGTCTTGCCAACCGTGTGATGCTTTGCAAGTACGATGTTGCTGTTGTATGTATTGACGGTTTTCTTTTTTCTTTTTATCTAATTGAAAAGCACTGCGGTTTCTGTAGTAGTAGCTAGAGTTAGCTATTATTATGGAAGACAACTGCGACTTGTAGTATCATTTTTTTTTTGGAATTTGAAAGTCTGTTTTAAATAGACCATCATTTCTTTATTAATAACATATTTCACTTCCCAACAGACTGTTTTAGTTCCTAGTCACAAAGTTATTTCAACAAATATTTGAGTAAACATAGACACTTGCAAAATATTCCATGAAATCAGTGTAATTATTTTGCTGTATTGCAGTTAGATTAGTCGATGCGTTTGCTTATGAAGACGTTTGTACAGATCTAGCTGAACTCGTAGAAATAGTATTCTAATTTACCATTGACATTGGTTATCAAAACTGCTACTATTAGGTATACTTAGTAAACTCACAACAAAAAACACGTTTCAAAACAGACATCACATATAAAAAAACAAAAAGTATTTGCGTATACAACACCCAATTTCATAAGACCCGTTTCCAAAATTGCAGGGTGCAAGTGGACATTAACACAAGTTCGTAAAGCCCTCATAGGGCGTTGGGGTGCGGCAGAGTGGGTAGTCTGGCAACGAATCAGGGCCCTGGTTACGTTGACGCTGCTGGCACAGGCGGCTGGTACTCCACCTGCAAGGAACTGCTTCGAGTTCTACGGGTTCGATGTGTTACTGGATGATTGTTTGAAGCCTTGGCTATTGGAGGTTAGTCGGAGAAAATTTTGTTTCAATTTGTGTTAAGAACTCTGTATTTTAAAACAAACCCAAAAGAACGACTTTCTTTGCGTACCTACATTTTTTTTTTCATTCACCTTTGGAAATATTTCAATAGACGTACAGAAACCTGTATTTATAAATGCACACAGGATTTCGCAGCCCATATCGCACTGCTAAGAACGAGCTATCAATGAACCTTATTTTTTTGTTTAGTGACCGAAAGACGCACGTACCAATCCAAACTTTTGTTTACATTCTCTCTTTCTTCTACTACCTGTGTCCATCCAATCAAGTACCTAAGCCTTGTAAATTGCACGCCGCGTTATGCTAGCCAATCTTGGGCCTCCCGCATCCAACTCTTGCCTTAAACTTTCTCTGAAGTACTTTGTCTCAATTCCAGGTGAATCTCTCGCCAGCTCTAGCGTCTGACTGCGAGGCAGACGTGATGGTGAAGCAACCGATGCTGCACGAGCTGTTCGATCTGCTAGGACTGCCCATGAAGCATACCGGACTGGCCAAGCTGAAAGCACCCCCTCCGCCAACGCCAAATACTAATAGGTAACTACTAGTGCTACTAGAAAGAGGTGACTTAGATATCTAAGTGGTTGAATTAAAGGAAAGCAGGAATCATTGCTATTTGAGCCTAACATGGACTATCTGCTGGGACTACCCATGAAGCACAACAGTCTGGCCAAATTGAAGGTATCACCTCCCTCAACGCCAAACACCATCTGTATATACGGTTACTTTATAGTTTAAGGGTAAACAAGCCAGCGGCACGAACTAGTTGGTGGGCGGGGCTAAAATGCATGCTATTTCATCCGACATCACGAGCGAAATGCATAGAGCTAAAGAGACATAACTAAAACGGGCGCGCGATTGTTTTTATGCAGACCTTTGGTAGTATGGATACCATGAAAAGTCCATTGAATGTATAGATCTGTTCAAAATATTTGAATTCTTTAATAACTAATCTATGTCTGTATGGTTTCACTTTTTTCATTTTCGTACTATATACGTAACTTATTTACACCCAAAGATGGTTAAAATTAGTACTAAAATATGAAAGTTTCGACGCTCATAACTTCCAAACCAATTTTTTTTCCAATTCTGCTTCCATAGAGACCTAGATAATGACAAGACCAGTTGACACAATTTTTAATTTTGAACCTACACCGTCAACCAGAGGAGTAATCACTGTGGCGACTAGCGACATCTATCGCAACACCTGCGTACTAACAACGATTGACAGAAATCCTACATCGCGCTATCAACTTTATCCGCGACATAAGCCTATATAGGAGTTCCCGACTTACAACTGTCGGGCAGTTAGCCCGCCGGACACAACACCCGTCCGGTCGGAGGATCCTCCCTTTTCAACGGGGGATGAGGAACTTTACACCCTGTTCCTCAACCCCCCAAACTGGTGACCCCGAGCATGAACGTCAGCGCAGCCTTCGTGCAACTACTTCAGACGTCGTCACCACTTCCCCTTCGCCTTCGAGCAGCGAGTCATACCGTCAGCCAGCAGCCACGGCTTCATGGGGTATCCTGTCCACCAGCATGCAGCGGAAGCGCATTCCTGGACATCACCCCCAGCCTCATCAGCGACTTTGGCACAGCACACTGCACTTCGGCCGGTCAGCAAGCAGAGACGTCCTTCTCTCCTGGTCGACGCAGCAGCCAGCCACTACGCAGCACTGCACACTCCGACTCACTGGAGCATACGCAGCATCACGGCAAGCACTGCATCACTCCGACTCACTGGAGCTAATATGCAGCATCACCCCGACTCACTGGGGCATCACCGCAGACAGTTCCGACTCACCGTGAACTATGCGGCATCCGGTTCCGACTCACTGGAACCTTCCACTGGCTGACAAGCGCCAAGACTTAACCTGCTTTCGACCTCCGGTCTCGGAGGGGAGTGATGTGGCGACTAGCGACATCTATCGCAACACCTGCGTACTAACAACGATTGACAGAAATCCTACATCGCGCTATCAACTTTATCCGCGACATAAGCCTATATAGGAGTTCCCGACTTACAACTGTCGGGCAGTTAGCCCGCCGGACACAACACCCGTCCGGTCGGAGGATCCTCCCTTTTCTATGGGGGATGAGGAACTTTACACCCTGTTCCTCTACCCCCAAATCACCATACTACGTTTGTATGGAAGAAAGACTGGCTTGTGCAACCTTAAGAGTTCAAATTGGCGACTGCCGTCACTCCATGCACAAAAACTGGCATTCAATTTTATCTGGTTGAACTGGATGCCAACTCCGACATAGTTGGGAAAAGGCTAGGCAGATGATTCGATTATAATGAGAATAAGTTTAAACCAAGTTTACTCTTCATTTTGCCGCTAGATATCTAACTTTACAATGACTGTTTCAGTCAAAAGTTGACCCACGAATTTACTTTTTTAGGTCAATAATTACTGAATCAAGTCGAGCAGCAGCAGGAATTTTGTTAGTACTTACGAATATTCTATACAGATTAAGTAGTTAGTTTCCTCTCTTTACAAGACTTATTATCTCACTAATTGTCAATTTCAGTCTCATTCATTTTGCATTACAGAAAAGTATTTCATTACGTTTTATTTCGAAACACTGTAGTTGCAACGACAATTTATTATTAGTACTTAGGGTGCCAGTCAGTCATGTAGGTAACTATTTGCGATTTTTATTAAAACACTATGAAATATTTTTGAACACAGTATCGTGCATAATTCCAAATTAAGTCATAAGTTCAGCTACAATGTATCGCACGTAGACCAGAATGGTATGTTGTACACTCTGGATCGAAAGCTCTCTCTATGAATCTCGCAAAGATAAGGGGTGGAAATGGAGGAACACCGAGGCTCGACAAACGCAACTAAATACGAGCTCGCATTCACCTTGGCTGTTGGACGTCCGTGTAAAGTTCTTCATAGAAAAATGAAGACCTTCCAATAAGACGGGTGTTAGTTGGGAGAGAGAACTATTTCGGTCCGGTTTTATTCATAATCATAACTCGCGGATGCCTTTTATATCACGATTCAGGATTTTGATCTTAGTCCCACATTCGCGCCATAGATGTCACTAGCGTTCTTTTTGTCGACTTTGTATCCGCTTCAGAGTTCTCATCCAGAGAGTACAACCGCCATTAGAGAGCTGCAGCGAAAGAAAAGGGGAGGTTCTAAAACATTTTTTCACAAAGCAGTCTGGTCCTCATGACAGTTGCAGCTCAGAGGAGGAAGGCGGCGGTGCTCGGACGCGCACACGCTCAGCGCCGCGCCGCACCGCGCGTGCACTCCGGCGACGTCGTGCGCTGCCCGTGCACTGCGTCACGCTGGCCGCGCCGGGCGCGCCTGCCACCAGCGTGCCCGCTACGCCTGATAAGGCTGCTGCTAGTGGTACTGAGAAGGCTGATAAGGTTTGTTATTCCTTTCCTTTTTATAGTATTATAAGCAACTTGATCCTGGTGATGAACCATGATCATAATGACAGATCAGCGATCGCAATCACCGATTTTTTATCATGATTACTTCTGAGGCACAATTACTCTCTCTCTAGGAGAAGGAAAATACCAAAATCCATCAAGACCTTCAAATTTTTGATGAATTCATGAAAATTTTCCTTCAACGTATTGAGCTTATAATTCTGGTTAAAATGGGGAAATTGTATCAGCTAATAATGTTCGCACTGCTGGGACACAGGCCTTCTCTCTACGAGAGGAAATGGGCAATCCACTATACAGGTATCCACCTTAAATGGGAACACATCAACCTTTACTTCTATCATGATTATATACTAGTGTGGTTTACATTCGTCAGAATATGTACCCAAAAAACTAGACAACTTACAGTCTACAGAACTGTCAAGTAAGACATTTTTTTTTTTCAAAATTTAACCGAAATACATAATATTGGCTTAATTTTTCATGACAATCACCCAAAAATGCAGGAGACAACAGAAAAGGGCAAGGAGTTCCACAGCGGACGATACAAAACGGATGCATGCACAGAAACTGATGCTCAGGTAAAGACTACTTCTAACATGACTTTAAACAATGGTGGTTTTGAGTTCAAACCCAAGACACACTCCACTGTTTTTTTTTAATTCATCGTACGTATGGTATATTTGAATGAAAAAGAAAACATCGTGAGAAAACCACCATGCCTGAGAGTAATTTCCCGACGGCATGTAAAGCCAAGTCATAGGCACTTGGGGGGCATGAAAACTGTGAGACCAGATTATGCTCTAACCCCACGATTAGGAAAGAAATACCTCTTCCTTAGCTGTTTTGTAAACACATTTCCTTTCATAATACTGTCCTGCGTATTGCTACTCAACACGAAGCCATCGTTCTGTGGTTACATCAAAACATAATTCCCAATGTCAATCGACAGAAATAAAAACGAATGCCTCCATCAAAAACTATTCGATACTATTAACATAAAAATTGTGAATCACGTGTTTGTACTTTTTTTTAAATCTCGTGTTTACCCTCCGAAGGTTACGGCCTTGAAGTTTGAAGACAAGGATGAATATACAATTATTATGTCGCTAAACATCGAAAGCCTGAAATAGAACAGTTCGATTTCAGTAGAAAAATGTCTTCCGTGACTCTGTCGCTTAGTAACTAAATGGTACAAGGTTTCAGTAACTTCGTTATATCTACAAATTGACGTTTAATTAAGATCGTAAAGTTTGTTAAGTTAGAGGTAGATTGTGATAATTTGAGTGTGGTAGTATTAAGTCACTTGTACATATATAGCACTACTGCTAGCAAATCTGGCCTAGAGCCAAGGGAAAGAAGTCCATACGTACTCTATTTGTCACAGTCGGGGTGTTGTCTACAAAGCTACTGATATGCTTGTGATGTGTGATCACCGATCAACCATGAAAAAATAACAGTAACGTTCAAACTGGCATGGCATCTCAGTTAGCCAAAAGGCCAACAACTTTGGTCTTCATGCCTGCATTCAAATTTAAAGCATTTATTTCAAATATACCTGTTACAGGCACTTTTTTACTGCCTAAAATGAAAAAGATGAAACTACACTCCAGCCTCAAGGCATAATAAATGAGAGAGCACTGTAGCCGCCCATTTTAAAACGTAGATTTCTATGGAGATGAATACGACCTTAGGATCTGCTACTTTCATGTCCAAGGCAAACTTTTATTTCTCTAACAAGACATTCGACATCTATTCCAGTCTACATCGACCGTGCCGATAGCTCCAGCGGAGAGCGTAGACGAGTCCTGGCGCGGAGGGTACTCGACTGCCGCATCAAGACGTCGGGTCATGACCGCCTGCCAGTGGGGAAACGGAGTCTGTTGGAACAGGGCCATTGGGAGAGTGGGACACTGGGTCAGGATATACCCACACTCGCTGCCTAAGGATGAAAATGAGGTGAGGTTTTGATTTAAAAGCAGTCAGATCAGCACAGAGATCAGCCAATAAACGACGCACGAGTTGATCAACCAAGATCATGGTGCTTCTTTGCAGTGTTAACTTTGGGCTTAGATTGCCTTTGCTAGAAAAGTAGGAGCTGACTCCTACTTTTCTATCAGTAGGCAAACGGCAAACGGATTCTCAAAAATATTCTCAATGACGCTGTCAATGCATATCGCTGGGCGTATGGCATGAGGTCATACACGTTATCAAAGTAAATACATCCAGCCCTCACCTTCACTCCAAACAGTGGAAGTCATCAAAGCTTAGCATCTCAGTTACAGCATTTCAGATGGATAATGAACGGCTCAAATCTCAAGTGCGTGTCCCCACAATGTCACATTTTCCATCTTGCGGTGCTTACCCTGACACCTGTGCACTTAACAATCTTATGACTGCATCAGCGGGCGAAGTTCGCATAACTACATTTTGAGTCAAATATAATAAATGAAAATTTGCCATCTCTATTAATGCTCTGTTCAGAAAATCACAGTCACTCTCCCCTTACAAACTCTTTCCTTTTACATGTTTTCAGACATAAGTAAGTAGATGATTTTTTCCGGTAACTATAATGTCACTTACACATTTCAGCTAACTTATTAAATTAAACATTACAGTTACCAGTGGAAGACGTCCGTGAAAGCGTGGCCCAAGTATCAAAGTTTGTGCGTGCGGCCCGCGAGGTGAGTCGCGAGTGCGGCAAGGATACTTCGGGGCCCCGTGACGCATCCAGGGACGCAGTCTTTGAAGAGGCCCTCCGAAAGAAGTTAGACTTTGGGCCCCACTTCCAAGTGTGGTTGCCCCCTTTCTAAATGTGTTCATATTTAAGCCATAATTGGTTTACTTTAAGCGTATTGTTAGATAGACGAATAAATGCTTACTATACAATATTTTGTGTTTGAATTGACATCAGCATTCCTTCATTAATTGATTTCTTTAAATAATAAGCTACATGCCAGAATAATAACTATGTGTAGCCCGGAGACAACTAAAGGGGCCACGTTAGGACTCCACCAAAGCCGGACGAGACGAGAGGAGAGATGTGTTTTAATTCATCAATAGAATTTAGTTATTTGCACTTTTCGTTTCCGCTTAGCTTTAGTAGAAACGGAAACGGTTGAGCGAAGCACAGAGACCAGAAGAAACGTGAACTGTTGAGCGAAGCACAGAGACCAGAAGAAACGTGAACTGTTGAGCGAAGCACAGAGACCAGAAGAAACGTGAACGGTTGAGCGAAGCACAGATACCAGAAGAAACGTGAACGACGTGCTGAGACCGTGCCGCTTTGCATATTTCTCAACTCCGCTTTTCACATCTCCGCACAGTTTCGATGGATATGCAGATATTTTTTAGCTTTCACAAACGAGGGTAGTTTGTAAAAGCTAAAAAAAAGACACCTCCCTCCGTTCCGCTGGAATGAAAATTACGTTAGGAGGAACACAGTTATTACTCTTGTAACAATAATGTCCAAAAACAATATAACAACAACAGAAAATTAACCAAATTATTGACGCGCGTATTGGTAACAAACATGCTAACCGTACTGCAATAATTTGGCTAGTTTTCTGTTGTTGTTACATTATTGTTACAACGCCAAGCGTCTAGTTAATGTGTCCGAGTGGTAGGTTTAGACGTGTGGGTCAGAATGACGGGTGTATTGTTGCGGAAATGAATAAGTTGTATGTGTCAGTAAGAGTCTGGCACTCCCTTTTGCTCCGCCCAGAGTGGGAGGAGTCATTTCCCGACATTAAAAAATAGTGAGTTTCCTAGCCGGCTTTATGCCAATTATTCAGTGACCGACCTATAGTCACACTAAACTACCACACCAGTGTGACTACAGAGCAGGTTAAATTATATAGTCACACTAGGTGTGACTACGGATGAATAAAATTAATTAGTGGTCCGATTAGCCGGATAAATAACCAAAATTATAGGCTGTTGCTAGTCGTCCGCTAAATCCGTAGTCACACCAGTGTGACTACGGATAATTTAACCTGATCCGTAGTCACACTGGTGTGGTAGTTTAGTGTGACTATGGGTCGGTCATGAATTATTCAACAAACAAAAGTCAAGTTTTTTTTCCACTTTCCTGTTTTTTTCTTATAGTAGATTATTAACCAAGGGCTGTATGACATCAATTGCATACGAGGTTTTTGGCGCCTGAGCGAAGCGAAGGCGCTAATTAACCCGAGTATGCAATTGATGCTTACGCCCGAGATAAATACTCTGCTTTACATAATTATCGATTGTGAGGTAAGTAAACAACAAGACAGCAGGTTTCAATGAACATTTATTAAGAAGAAAAAAATGTGTATTTAATTAAAATTAATAGTAAAATTATTACAATTTGTAAGAGATATGGTCACGTTCTTTTTAGGTACCTATATTTATAGTTTGTACTAGTAGACTGCCTTTTTTTTTTCACGCACGCAAGCGCGTCAAATCTTGCTGGCCAGTTTGATTTTTAAATCGATTTCATCTAACATACGATGTGGAAACAAATAGTTCCATATTTAAAATAAAATCTTTATAAAATAAATTGTCTAGATTCCGATTCGAGTAATTAATCGATACCGAGAAAAAAAAAAACTTTTTAAAAATATTTTTCGTGCAGTATGAGTATGACAGTTCTTTTTTCAAATTCCAAAACCTATGCTGTAATGATAGTCATACCAACCATATTCAGGGATGTAAGGGTGTACTTACAGAGCAAGAGATACGTAAAATTCTTTATGTAATAAAGTTCTCTTCTACTCAGCCTGTGAGATTATTTGTTTTCACACAAACCTTTTTCTACACCAACCTTTGAACTTTTGGACTTATTAGAATGAATGATGTGTGATGATTTCACTTGATAAGCGTTGTATTGCATTTTTTTTCTTTGGTTAACCTTGTATTTTCTTGTTTCTGCGACAAATAAATATTTGTTCACTTCTCATGCTCTGAGAGTGCTTATTTGTGCAGGATATAGGCTGCACAAAATCGAATTTTGTGCACAAGGGCATTAACGTATCTACTCATAAATGTATCTTTATTAAGGCAAAGAAAATGAGCCATACAGCCAAACACAATAAGAAGTTCATAGATAGAATTTGTTATTTTATAATATTTACTTTAATTTATTTGTCTTATGTGTTTAAATTCAAGTACGGTAAACTATTTAATTAATTAATGAAAATGATTGTTACAAAATTAATTTAATAGTAGGCTGTTTAGGTCTGCAAGCCTCATATCAATTTCGTAAGATTAAAAAAAAAAACAATTTCCTTCAGTATTAAAAACTGTACAAATTTTACTTTGAATTTTAATTAAAGAAATATGTTATACTACTGTTTTATTTCCTCGCATTCGAAGTGAAAAGCAGAGTTTATAACTCGTCCACAAAACCATTTTTATCCGAGACTTTTAGCAGCCCGCAGCCGAAGGCGAGGGCTGATAGTAATGTCGAGGATAAAAATGGTTCGTTTTGTGCACTTGTTGTAAAATCTACTATTTCTTTCTATGTGACATCATCAGCTGTTGAACACAATAGCTGGTATCATTTAAGTAGTTACACCGACACGCCTTAACAAAATTGATTTACTAATAACTAGTTGTTAACCTGTAATTAATGGATTTACATCGGTACTAAGGTCACAAATTATATCAAAAGCTCCTTAGTTTTAATTAGCTTAATGTGACGATTAAAATCGTGATTTTACCTTAGCCCTAGATTCTAAAATCTACTAAGGATTTTTTTTTTGTGTTCATTGACAAGGAATATTTGGCACTTACCTAAATGAACATTGACGGTATTCTAAATACTAATCTCTAGTCAATAATGGGAATATTCATAATTGCGTATTGGCACAGTTGGGTACAACATAATATTTGAATGTCGTCGAACATTAAAATACCTACGAGTAAAACGTTAACGTTCAAATCATCGAAAAGGAATAGATTGATTGTATCGTAGATTTCAGCAATTACTTGGGCTAGAGAGCTAATCCTTTTTGTCAATTGAAGACAGAATTTTGTCAAAAAACTTCGAAAAACGAGTTTAAGCTCTAGATCAATACTTCATTATTCACCGTGGAAGTTATGGCCGCGATATTTATCCTCGGTATCCTCCACTTGTTTTTTCTTTATTGTGGCAGAGCAGACCTCACATACACGCAGCCCCGAACTCTAGATTTGTGCCCGGTTAATGGCAATAGGCTAGTCCCTAATACATTGGACTTAAACATAACAGGTGAATTAATGTGGCTATACCATTAGGTACACTTCTGCCTAATCCTTCGGGGATTACAGGCGTGATTTTGGTATTCATCACAACAAAATTCAACAAGGAGAATACTCTTTGTTGAGGCGATGCAATGAATTTTATAGGAATATCCATCAAAATTATTCGTACATAGTGTATAATTGTAAAACACATTTTCAAACAAATGTGTTTTACAATTTGTGATGCTAGTCGCATATTCAAGAACTTTTTCAAAATGTACTTAAGTTTTTAAACTGACATGGTCACTGACACTACTATTAATATCATAAACGGGATATTTACCATGTTTGATTTCTGTTTCGAGTTTTTCAAAATGAATCAGTTTAAGCAATACCTAATAAAAATAAATACTTTTTCGGACAAAATTTCTATCAAAGCGAGAATCAAACTCACACCTGTCGTAAAAAAAACAAAGACTACTGCGCCACAGTAGTTTTAATTTTTTAATAGAGGTAGCAAATGAATAAAAAAGCGATGCTCTAATTAATCACACGGAGGTAAAGCCCCATGATTAAAAATGATTAATGAACTACTCCATACATCTAATTAATTTACAGAACTCTTCGCTAATTGAACAGTCATCGTCGAACTTTTGTGAAGATAATACTAATTACAAAACATATACCTCCCTTTGTAACAGTTGTGTAAAAATGAGTGACGAGAAAATCAATCCTTTTGATTCTTTTTCTGAAGTATATAAAGTATTGGTGTGGACAGGATATTACAAGCTTATGAAAAAGCCGAAGAGCAGGCTTTTAAGGATATGCCATCAAATATACAGACCTATCGCTTTTATTATTGCATATGTATACACTTTAGCGCATGTTTTATTTATAATACAGGTACGATTCATTCACACTATTTATTGAGTATATTTTATTTGACATTTTTCAGTAACATTCTGGTGTAAATTTGTGACCAGCAGTCTGGATTTGACGGCAATAGGCTCGATGTTCGTCCGTGCCGATGTTTGACAATCAAGTCTTCATGAAGTCGTCAACCAAGCACCGGGGTGGTTTTAGTGGCTCTTAAGTCAACTAAACCCACAAAGGCGGGACCCACGGGTCCAATTGACCTAACGCATTTTTGAATCGGTCAACTGGACCCGTTGTCAAATTTTGTAATTAGTATACACAGAACAGAACTTTAACTTTCTGTTCTGTGTTGGTAGTCAAGTAGAAAAAAGTTTTCTTGATAATAATTAATATCACGGCCACGTTCCAAGTGATCTTTGGAAATTTCACGAAAATGTTGTTATTTCAAAGAACTAACGGAAATAACTTGATGTGTGAAAAAAGTAATAGTAATAAAACCTATAAAAAATGGCTTAGTTTTGACTGATTTTAAACGATGTGTTAGACAAAGATAGCGCTTTAGAAATGTGACGTCATATTTCATACCGCCATAGTTACGTAGTACAAATTATTAATGGCCTTTTCGCACGACAATGTTAGAAAGCCGGACCAAAAACTTCTAAAGCATGTAGTTACTCCATTTATTGATCGGTTTTATTACTTTTTTCACACATCGTGTTATATCTGTTAGTTCTTTGAAATAACATAACATTTTCGTGAATTTTTAACAGTGGTCAAATAGAAAATTTTGTGAGGTAGGTTATATTGACTGTTTTTAATTACAGAATATTGATGACTTGGACAAAGTGTTTGATGTTTCGATTATTGCAATGCCACAGTTTAATTTATGTGTAAAACTAATTGTGCTGAGATTGACAGTTTCGAGGATTGATAAAATGAATGAAATGATAAATGGTAAGTCATTAATAAATCATAGCTGAATTTAGACGATTGATGAGTTTAAATTATAATAGGGGATCGGACTGACTCAAAAAAATATGATTCTGTTTAGTCCGTCAGTTAGATTATCGAAAAATATTGGATACGTGTTTTTTGTTTTATCAAAACAATAAAAATTGACGAAGATAAAACGCGTCAAAGATCTTGGAGTGGGGCTTGAAACGTCACTTGTGTCGTCAAAATGTACTATCATATGACGTCACACAAGTTTTTGAAGCACTGTATCGTCTTCATTTTAAGTTTACGTGAAAAAAGAAAAAATACGTGTCCAATAATTTTTGGAAATCTATCCGACGGACTAATTAGTATTTTTTTGTCCGATCCCCTATTGTGTGACTACATACACATTACGGTCGCGAATCATATTGCAATCAACATTCGTGGTGGCTACCACAGAGTATGGATTTCTGCCTGGTTAAAGGAACAGGGGCGTCTATTACATAGGACTCAACCTTTTGTACTAATGGCTACTCCTGTTATCAATGGGTACTCATCCGCCTAATCTTTCGATGATAACAGGCGTGATGTTCATCATCAGCCATAATGTTCCCACTGCAGGGACTCAGGCCTCCTCTCTAGGAGAGGGATGGGCTATAATCCACCACGCGGGCCCAGTGCGGATTGGTAGATGTCACATATCTTCGAATTTTTTGGTTCTGAGATACGTATCCTCACGATGTTTTCCTTCACCGTTTTGAGAGCAGTGGTGATGAAATAAATTACACAAAGTAATGCGCCTGCCTGGGTTCGAACCCACGACCAACTGTTCGTAAGTCGGGGCCGCAACCACTGGGCCACCACTGCGTGATGTTACGTACGGTATGTATATTGACTACGTTCGTTACAGTGATACACATTTTCAGAGCCAATTTTTGCTGCATATACAAAAAAAGATGAAGAGATGCTTCTGGAGACGACAACATTTATGCATCGTGCCATGAAGATCATAAAAATTGGCATTTCAGCCGCTGCTATCACGTGGCCAGCCTCGCACTTCGCCAGGAGGTACCAGGACCCAACCGCTATTGTTGCTATTTATACGCCTTTTGAAACTGTCACTTGGACCGGGTGAGTTTAAAAGGTTACCTGATAGATACTTTCAAGGTAAAAAAAAAACAAATAAACAAATACTAAATAATAATACAAAAAAAGTAAATCAATAGTTCATTCATTTATTTCAGATTTATCCATATAACACATAACATTAAATTCAGATCAGTTTTCACACAAAAATAAATTAAATTATATTACAATCAAATAAAAGTCAAAAAAAAAATTAAATAAAATCTAAAAAAAACAATTTGGGTTGCTATTTTGTATTTAACGGGTGAGCTCCGAAAATACTGATTTCATCCCGAAAATTTGATTAATTATTGACTTGGTATAAAATAAATAATAAAATTAAAAAAATTAAAAAGCCTTTTATTTCTTGCATTTTACACATAATACATCACTTAAATAAACTAATTCCTATTAACATTGTTTAGGTAAAAAAAATGTATCTTTTAAAAATGTTAATGGTTGCAAGAACCCCTCTTCAGGTGAAAGCCTCCTCCAAAGAATTCCAAATGGATCTGTTTGGTGCTTTCTGCATTCACTGTGGGCCGGCGATTTCTCTTATATCGTCTTCTCATCTTGTGTACGGTCTGCCTTTTTGGCGTTTCCCTATTGGGCCATTCCATGATGTGACTCTTCTGGTCCATCTGTCATCTCTTAGTCTTGCTACGTGTCCCGCCCATTTCCATTTGAGCATCCGTGACTTTTGATATGGTTCTGATTTTTGTGTGTTGAATTTTTTGAATTTTTCTAATTTTTAGTATACTGCGCTCTAGTCCACGTTGGTATATTGTGTTAATTTTATTTTTGGTTTTGGATGTATATCTCCAGGTTTGACACGCATATGTAAGGCATGGCAGCAGACAGGAATTCATTACTCTGCTTTTAATTTTTGTTGACAAACGTAATTTTCAACACACTTGCTCATAAAGTGACTATAATTTCCCCGCAATTAGGCACATAATGACACCTATAATCAAACTGTGACTTTTTCATTGCTATTATTCACTAGTGAGGTATAGGGTTTTTTTTTAATTTTATTGGTTGAGTTGCTACGTTCATATAAAAGTTTCGATACAAAAAAGATCGTGATCAATAGTAAAAATAAATTAATGTACAGACGCCAGCATGTCAAGCTACCCGAAACTGTCAAATTTTCCCAACAAACCTTGAACCTAATGCTCTAGAAATAAAGTCGAAAATCTATCAAAGAAATCTGACAGATTGTAGTAGCTTGATGTGCTGGCGTCTGTACTTATTGCTTGCTCATTTCATGCAAATTTGAATTTAAATATTAAGTATAGATAATTTCAACTTGTACGTTTTTATTAAATGAAATTTTCACTCAAATAATATAACTTTTATTTTCTCTGTAATAAAGAAAACTTTTTCCTCATTTTATACGTGGCTAAAACTCTATCGCGCTCATTCATTTAGTCTAGGGCCGATCGCCATTCTTACAGTATGACCATTTTAAGTGTGAATTTCATGGTGGCGCCACTGGTCAAGAAAAAATGCATCGCTACGTCAAACTTAAAGTACATTTATTTTAGTTCCGTGTTTTTCCGCATGCACATGCGCATGCAGATAAGTTGGTCGAACTGTAGATGCGCGCGCATAGGAAAACCGATTAATTTTTCCCGCTATTGTGAAAAAAAATCAGAACTCGTTTTAACTGTTGAAGATGACTTTATAGTATTATTTTATTCACAAGTGTGTTGAAAAACGTCGTATGATACACGTGTGTATTGATGATTACCGTCCTCGGCTTTCTTAAGACCCTCACCTGACGACTCGGGTCTCAATGGCGCCTCAGCGGTAATCACCAACGTTACACACTTGTACCATAATGTACTATTGCCGTATACTTCAGCTTATCATTATCAACTGTAATAGGTTTTTCCGTGTTGTTTGTCATTGTTTTCGCCAGGTTCATCTCTAAACCTACTTCTCTATAAACTACAATTTACAGAACTAAAATAATGATAAAATATATACAAGTAGCAAAAAGAGAAGAATTACAGGGCGTCAAAAAATTCGTCCACATTGCTGTCAACAGGAAAAGTGCTTACTTCTCTATTGACTCTTTTGACTTGGTACCGTAATTTAAAATTATTTTTATGCATTTAGTGACAAGCTCCTGAAAATTGACGCAGATGCAAAACTACACCCTGTATAATGTTGATCAGTAGGTCAGTCCCAAGATTGCACAACGATATGACATATATTGTTAGAGAATTCCTCAGACGAAAGAGCAAAAATATGGAATATTCATGGTGACGCAGCGAGTGGAGGGGGCTATCACGGGATGATAGAGTATAAGCCGGCACACGCTCAGAGCGCGCTCACTTTTGTTCCTTAAAATGCCCACCGATCTTCAATTCATGAAACTCTTTTCCAAGCACTTCTTTGATACTGCAGTTAGGGCTTGCAATATCCGTTCATTTTTACTATCCGGATAATAATGATTTTAAAAATTTACTATCCGGAGTATCCGGATAGTACGGATAATACGGATATTTTTTAGTTTTTATTTGTAATAAAAGTAATAAGCTTTTGTAACACGTATTAAATCAGTCTCTCATACAAAATAACAGAAATAATAACCTCTACCTTGAAAAAAGAAAGAAAATTGTGTTTATTTGGTAAAAATACCTTAAAAATTAACAAAATAAATTTAAAATAATTAAAACTAATAATGCTAAAACAACCAACCATGCTACACAATTATTGTCTGAATATCGTGATAAATCTGGTCATGAATGTGTATCATGTAATTTACGTTACTAGTACTATGCAGGCCTTACGTTTCATAATTTAATATAGCCTTTACAAACTGATCTGTTGCTAGTGTTGCTACTAAAGAGTATCGGTAGTTCGGTGCTATATTTCAACCGAACTCTCTTTGTAGTCGTGTTCTTCATTACTGAAGGTCGTGTCCCTGATGAAAGTCCTTCATAGTTCGTACAATATGTCTCCATTTCTCTCGATGTTCGGCTTTCCTTAGAGCAGTTGTAACAGAGAGTCCAGTGAGTGCAGTAACTTGGTCACACCAACGGTTAGGTGATCGGCCGCGGGGTCTCTTTCTCTTTCCTTCGATCTTGCCCACTACGATTAATTTGTCTAGGTCATCTGGTTGACGACGGGCAATGTGACCAAAATACCCAAGAATACCTACGCTGGAAGCACATATTCGTTGATAGTCTAGTTTTTATGTGGAACCGAGCGAGTATAGACTTATTTGTTATTTTCGCGGTCCATGGTATGTGGAGCATTCTTCTCCAACACCACATCTCAAAGGCGTCAATTTTTCCCCGGTCTTTTGCTATAATAGTCCATGTCTCTGATGCGTATAGGAATATTGAGAAAACCAATGTCCGGACTAGTCTCACCTTGGTAACATTGAAAACTTTCCGATTTTGCCAGATGCGAGTTAATTTGCTCATAGCATTTTTGGACATCTGTGTCCTTCTTCTGATTTCCTGTTCACATCCTCCTTGATTAGACAGTAAACCAAGTAAACAAAGTCACTGACAAATTCGAGATCCGAGAGTTCTCCAGTTTTTAAAAATTTACCAGTTCTATCACTTATTTCTCACACTTTGGTTTTCGATTTGTTGACAGTGAGTCCAACCAGTTCACTCTCATACTCCATTCTACGGAATAGGTCAGCGAGTTCTGCCTCAGTTGACGCAAAAAGAGTAGTGTCGTCCGCGTATCTCAGGTTATTGATCTTTACGCCACCGACAGAAATGCCTCCCTCCCATCCTTCTAAGGCTTTTCGGATAATGTATTCGCCATAAATGTTGAAGAGGATTGGTGACCGAACTACTGCTGCTGAAAAGTTGCACTAGTTCGGTCAACCGGACTAACAAACTAACAACCGGACTACTGCTACTAGAGGGTTTATTACATTTAGTACACCAATAGCCATTAACACTAAGTTAAGTAATCCTTTTACTCAGTCTTCTCACAGAACCACAAACATTTAACATTATCGTCTTCCATTCATTAGCAAACAAGTCCAGTCCAGGATTGGTCTCCACGAGCGCATTGAGCATCGTAAGCATACGCGAAATCTTCTTCTTAGCGTGTCGATGGCAATCTAAATTGTGTCGGCCCAGAGTTAGGCCACTAGTTTAGCACTTTCGGTGGCGTCCATCAGTTCCTGTAGTAAATAACCAGCAGGGCACGATATCAAGTGACCCATAGTTTGAGGAACAGCACCACATTTAGGTACACTCCAGTGCAGAATCATTAATGCTATTTTTTTTGCTGCGACCAACTTGGGTGTGAAGTCTGTTTTAAGACTTCCAGGTCAGCCACGGCAACTCTTCTCCAGATGGGAGATGTTCAGCAGGTGGAACAAAGGATAAGGGGACGCGAAATAGGGGAGGTGGACCGAGTTACAGTGCGACAAAATGGGACATTAAACAATTAGAACGATTATAATTATTCGGAACAAATAATTGACACAGCTCCGCATGTAAATCCAAGGCGTCGGTGTAACCATGTATAAATTGTATAAGCTCTTATTTAGTGGTTTATGGGAATTAAAATTCAAACATCCTAAAATAAACTTGGTAGGATATATTTATATTATTAAAAAGGATAATATCTAAACACACGTTTGTAGAGGTATCAGAGAAAAATCTTTTGCACCTTTTTCAGCATAAGTGTATACGTTACCTCGTGAGGATTCCATATCACAAGCGCTGGTTTCGAGCTTGCATCGAACTAATGCAATAGTTATGTACTTTATTTACACAGATGACAGCTTTTCAATTAATATTTAAAGGAGAAATACAACTATCCGTAAAATCCGAAAAATCCGGATAGAAGTGCGAATAAAATCCGGATTTGAAAATGTGCGGATATCCGGATAATACTGATATCCGGATAATACGGATATCCGGATATCCGCCAATAATGCCAATAATGTAGGTATACAGATATGATGGTATTTTGGTAAGTGTCCCGATACATTTTGCCTTACGGCATGCAAAAATTATTTAACATAAAAACATAATAAACTAAACAAACAAGAAATTTAAAGAAACATAGAAAGCGTTCCATTCTTTTAGTAACATTCATTAGTTAATATATAATTATTAGGCAGGATTAAAAATAATTAAAATAAAATCAAAACATTAAACTACAAATTTCAACAAGCTAATCCTATATCAACCGATTATTGTAGAAACAAAAAACATATAAATGTCAAAAAGTTCCAAAATCCAAATGTCAGACCAAATTGAGAATTAAAACAAAATGTCAATAAAATACAAAAAATAATAATAATAATAATTCCAAATGTCAATAAGTTAATTTTAAGTATAATTTAAAAACAAAAATCTCAATAACAAGCTAACAATGTCAACAAATTAGGTTTAACAATTACAGAAATTTCTATTGTAAATGTCAACAAATTAGGTCTATTATAGCAGTATAAACATCGTTATCCGAAAGTGTCATTAATGAAGTCTTTAATTGTGTAGTAACACTTGTCTAGTAGCAGTCTTGTCAACTTTTTTTTAAAAACGTTGGTGGGTAAATCTTTTAAATGTAGTGGTAGTTTATTATATATTATGGGACCCATGATTAAAATATTGTTTTTTAGTAAAGACGTTTGGTAACCACCTGTGTAAAGTTGGTTTTTATATTGTGACCTTAGTGGTCCTGAGCGTTGACGTTTATCCGCTACTGACGTAAACAGGTGCTTGTTCGTTTTGACAAACATGGCAACTTCCAGAACATACAACGAAGGCAATGTCAGAATCTTTAGCGATTTAAAAACAGGTTGACAGCTTTCTGTCGTTTTGAGACCTGTCATTGATCGCATACAGCGTTTTTGGGCTCTAAATATCCTTTCCCTTTCACTGCAGTTTCCCCAAAATATGACACCGAATCTTAGTGTGGAAGCCACTAGACCGTGATATGCTGTCACTAATGTATTCAAATTAACTTTTTTTGATAAGCTATAGAGTGCATATGCCGTTACGTATTCAGCATGATGCTTCCATGTCAGTTTATTATCTATGTGAACTCCTAAGAATTTTGTTACTGTAGTAGTATCAACGTTTTGGTCGTTATATTCAATACTCATATTATCAGGCTCTAGCCGTTGATAGAAGTGCATGACTTGTGTTTTTTTGAGATTTATTACTAAATTATTCCTGTTAAGCCAATGAATTATAGTTTTAAGGGTATTATTTATATCTTTTTCGTACTTCGTTTTATCTGTGCATTCAATTAAAGCTGTGCTGTCATCTGCAAATAATGTCATTGGATGATGAATTTGACTCGGTAGATCGTTAATGTACAGCAGGAATAACAATGGCCCAAGTACACTACCTTGCGGAACCCCAAACTTAGTTATCCTACCAGAGGATAAATATTTGAGTTCACGCTTAGTTTTAGTGCATATTATTCTTGATATTTCTGTGTACTGTTTTCGATCAGTGAGGTAAGACTTTATCAGGTTTAGTACGTTGCCTCTTATGCCATAATCTTCAAGTTTATTCAACAAGGTGTCATGTTCTACAAAATCGAACGCCTTTGTCATGTCAGTGAAAATTGCACATACAGGGTTTTTTTTATCCACATTATTCATGATTACTTTTAAAAGATCAAATATTGCCATGTTAATATTTTTATTTTTTCGAAAGCCCTTTTGCTCTTCGCATAGAATATTATTCTTGATTACGAATGAGTAAATAGATTCATATAGAATTTTTTCGAAAATCTTTGAAAATACTGAAATCAAAGCAATTGGTCTGTAGTTTGACATATCTTCCTTATTGTTTCTTTTATGTAATGGTTTTATGACCACAGTTTTCAACTGATCTGGAAATATGCCTGAGCTTATACATTCATTTATTATATGACTCAACGGTTTAGCTATAATATCAGAAACATATTTTACTGCCGCGGTAGAAACTTCGTCGTAACCAAAACTTTTTTTATTTTTCAAATGTTTTATTACGCGTATAATATCTTGAGGAACTACTAAGGGGCATGAAAAGCGAATTCCTAATATTAGTATTGCTACTTGTTTTACCCAAACGCTTCCTAGTCTGCACCTGATCAACGAAGAAATTGTTAAATGACTCCGCAATTTTCTGAGGGTTTTTCACTGGCTTATTATCTTTATTTATTTGTAAAATAGGTTCTTTTAATCGATTGTGATCATTAATTATCTGCCAAGACACCTTCGATTTATTTTGAGAACAATTAATAAGGTAATTATTCTGAGCTTTTTGAGTGAGATTTATTATTTGTTTTAGTTTCCGGGAATAATTTTTAAATGTATTTTTACTTTCACTGGAAGGTGCTTTTCTATATTTCCAAAGTAGGTTTCTTTGTTTCCTGCTAGAAATCCTTATTCCACGCGAAATCCATTTTACTTTTTTTTCAGATTTTATATTAATTAATTGTTTTGGAAAGCACAAATCATAAAATAAACGAAATATGTCAATAAACTTATCGTATGCCTCATTAGGGTTGTCTGTTTCGAATACTTCGGAAAAAGACAGACATTGAAGGTGTTTTTTAAATAAATCTAAATTTTCTTTACTTAGGTTACGTTTGTGAATATGCCAAGACTTTAGTATGCATGTTTTGTTCACCTGTATTTTTAAAATCTGAGCGGAGTGGTCAGATAATGCAAAATCTATTACTTCACTCACACATTTTTGTCTCGAATTATGAGCAAAATTATCTAGACAAGTGCCACTTTTAGATCTAGTCGGTTCCCTGAATTCTAATTTAAGATTATAGGTAAGTAATAAATTTTCAAAGTCCAATACTACGTTATTTCTCTTTAGTGTGTTAATGTTAAAGTCCCCGCACAGAACAATTTTTTTACTGGACTTGGTACACAATTGCTTTAGTAAGATATTCAAATTATCCATAAAAGAATTTATACATGTCATATTCGGGGGTCTATAAATGCATACAACAATCAATCCCTGTTGAGATAATTCTATTGCACAATATTCAAATACACCTGTGATAGACTTATTAGGGAGTTCCTTATATTCGTATCTATTTCTGATAAGGATACACGCTCCCCCACGCTTCTGATGGGATCTTGAATAACACGCTGCAAGCTTGAAATTAGGAACTTTAATTAACGATTCCTGTCCGGACTTTACAAAGTGTTCAGTAATACACAATACATCGATGTCAATGTTTTTTTCAGTGCTTAACTGTTGGATATGCAGTGTCAACATATCAGATTTATTCAGGAGTCCTGCGATGTTTTGGTGCATAATGTTCAAATGTTTATAATAGAAAAAACTGATCACTCTTTGACTTAATTTTCTCCTGCTCAATCGGAATCTCAGTAGTACTAGTCTTGGCAGGGTAATTGTTATTATGAGTCACGATCTTTGTCATTGGCGAACCTTCTCGAGGAAAGATTAATTTGTAGTCATACCTTATCCTGTTCATAGTCTGGTTAAATATGTTTCTCCATCCGTATTTATTTACTTTCCCAGTATTGTAGGAAAACATTTCGTGCGATAGAGTAGCATTGCTATCGAAAAAATATTCGTATTCATTATTTTTTATGTCTGACAAAAGGAGGTTATTGAATAACTCCACTTTTAAATTATGTATTAATGCACCTTTTACGTAAATCGGAGTGCAGATAACAATATTAGTGTGGGTTACATTTTTCAGCGAGTAGTTTAAGTTGTGAAGTATATTTACATAATCACCATTTTGTAGATCATTTTCTCCGATGAAGAGTAGGCAGTAGTCATTCATTGAGTAGTCTTTTAATTTGTGTTCAATGGTCTCTAAGAAATCTGTTGACGTGATGTTAGGTACTAAATAATGACAATACTGAAAGTGACGAGAGAATACTTCTTCGATTAAAGGTAATGTCCCTCTTGTGCAATTGCTGCTGATAATGGATAGTCTATTTTTAAGTGTTGCGCCTGCCAAGTTTTTATGTGCAAAATTACTCACTTGCGCCGCAGTTTCACAATTATGCAGGTTCATAGATTCACAGGAGTTAATACGCTCTGTTAGTAATGCGATCTCCTGTTCTGCAATCTGTAATTTCTTTTGAATTACTAATAATTCCTGTTCCAGGCGAAGTATATATTCACTGGTCTCTACTTTCAATGAGGGCGATGATGGTAAGGAACTCAAATTGTGTTGCTGTAGCAGGGATTGCTTCTTTTTCTTTGTAATTGAACCTGGATTTCGAAAAATGGCAGAAGATTGGCACAGGGACTTTAAGGTGTTGATTTCCGTTGATAATTTGTTTATCTGTTTATGTAGATCGGCGTTTTCTAACAATACATTTTCTAATTCATTCTCCGTACTTTCCAGTTTCAGGGTGAGTTCAGCAATTGTATCCCTCATATCTGAGGTAGTTATCAAATCATTTGTAGTAGTTCGGTCAACACTCCTAGATAATTTATTGGGAGTTATATAGGACTCATCAGATGATTCACTGTCAGTGTTAATGTGGGAGTCAGAGAACATTGTGCTATTTGACTGTATTGGTACTTGTTCATTAGGTGATGGAGTCTTCAAAACAGTTTGTTTCTTACGTAAGGTAATGCCAGATAAAATGTCGGTTTTAGCATATTTTTTGGTTCTGATACACATCTTGCATCTCCATTTCTGTTTTGCTTCTGTGTCCTTTAGTCGATATGTGTGTTCTGGGTACCCATCACAATCGAGTTCATATCTGTTGTCACAGGCAGCGCACAACGCTGTACTTTTAATGTCTACCTTCTTCTTACATTTGTGACATATTACAAGTGTTATTTTACGGTCGGTACTGCCGTTGCTTGATGTACTGATCGAAGACATAGTTCGAGTAATTTTAAATTAAATTCTAAATAAGAATTTTTGATCTTCCCAAAAGTGGATGTTGTCACTGAGGTTAGAACTCACGACCATTTGAACGGCGCAAGTAAAGTGACAAAAGGAGAAGGCCTATGCCACTAGGCCAACTGTGCAGTAGCAAATGCGATGAATTTTGTTAATGGTTGCGGCAGATTTTATTTGCCGAAATACGGGGTGTAAGGTTCAAAATCGCGTATCTTTTTTGCCGATGTTTGGTCGGTTGAAGTTCAAACACGAATGAATCACTTTTTCACTGTCTTTGTTGTTACTGTTTTTTTTGGATTTCACTTATTGTTAGGGTCACAAAGTGTTATAAATGCACTATTAATATGTAAACTAGTTGTTTATTTTAAATTGTCACTTGTTATTGTGTTTTGTTGGTGGATATTGGGACAGATTCTGATGTATTGATTTGGACATAACTTCACAGTTTATGTATAAAACTTGTTGAAAACACTGTCTCTAAGTTATTGCTTTTAGTTTTATTGGTACACTTATTTTTATAAACTTTTATACACTAATAATATTTTTAAAGTATTTCTAAAAACAGAGCGTTTATCGTAACGTCAGGCTTGACTCAGCGCCATCTACAGTCCTGACGACCATCATGATCAATATAACTCCTGAAGACCCTGTTACTATCATTCAGGAAAGTAGTAGGGACTCCAGGACTCTTAGAAAAAACAGACACAGATATCCGTCATTCCGACCGCGCCGTCGCGGTTCCCCCCCCCCCCCCCCCCCCCCTCCCGACCCTTGCCAGAGCCAGCCCGCGATGCTGAGCCAGTACTTTTAAACCAGCCCCTAAAATATAATCTCACTCAGATCCAGCCTGTCCCCTTTCTGCCCTCCCCCAGTGACGTCCTAAGCCTATAGGGTACTTCCCGTGACCTCAGAATCTAGTAATTTGGTACGAAGCAACGTCTTACAGCACAAATAAAGAAAAAAAAGCGAAAGGCATATTTTTTTTTGCAAAATATACCTACATATTTTATTTTTATACTTACTACTTTGTACGAAACCCTTGGTGCGCGAATCCGACTCACACTGCGAATCTGTCTATTTGTAGAAAATTTGATAGTTTGAGAGAATCTACACTAAAATAATAAATGAACGCGACTTACTGAAACCCCGGATTCATTTTGTAACAAACTTTATTTTTAGAAGCAAGTACTGACGATACAAATTCCCCATAATTGTACGATTGTCCACAGATATACATGCTCAATAATATTGGAAGTGGGACCCGTATTATGGACCGGGTATGGCCACCTGGCTATCGACTGTCTCGTCGCAACGTATTATGCACAGGCGGAAGTCCAATTGAAGATCATCAAGTATAGTTTAGAGCACTTGTTCGATACGGATGGCGCATCCAGGGGCGAATGGGATTATAGTGATGTAGTTGACAAGGACCTGAGGAGTCGCTTTGTGCATTATGTACAGAGATATGAAGCTGTGGCGTGGTATGTTAGAATTTGGATTAAAAACCCCTGTTATTTAATAATAATAATATTCCACAACTATCACACAACGCCATCTAGTCCCAAGCTAAGCAGAGCTTGTGTTATGGGTACTAGACAACTGATAAACATACTTATATATTTCTAAATACATACATATTATATAGATAAATAAAATAATTTTAGTTACCTCATTAAATTTGACAAGGATGCAATTCAAAAACCTGATATTGGTAGGTAGTATTGAAGATAATTATGTGTGTGATAATATGTGTTTTATTTTAAGCTAGAATAAACAGCATCTATGTTTATTCTTTCTGTATTGAGGGCAACGCTGTGTTGTTCACACGACCTTTTTGTTCTTCCGACTGTTTTTTAATGATGATACTGTCCTCCATGCCTCTGAAAGTACGTTAAGCTGTTGGTTACGGCTGTTATTTTGTTCTTTGACCATCGTTCCAGGTATTAAGTGGGCTGAAAGTCTGAAAACCAGTCTTACCAAGGTCCAACCAACTCTGTTGTGCAGGTCATGTTAAGCAGTCACTCCATGTAAAATACCGCTATTCAGCTGTATCTGGTTAGACTGGAAGCCAACCTCAACATGCGGAAAAGGCTTGGCAGATGATGATGACTTCGGAGATGATCACTCATTTCATTTAGCTAGCCCATAATGTATCTTTATTCTCTCCACGTTTCAGGTACTCTAAAGAAATCGGTGATGTATTCAACGGCGCCATGTCCTTTCAGTTCTTCAGCTGTAGTGCAACCATTTGCGTAGTGACATACAAACTGAGTTCTATGGTAAGTCACGTATTTTTTTTTATCATACCAATTCTTGCTCAATCATTAAAATCAGAAACTATACTGAGTGTAAACGTACCTTTTACGCAGCCGTCAACCAAGCGTTTGTACATCAAGCTAAGTTACCCTACGCAAAAATAATTGCTGGGAAACAACTTTTTTGGGGTAGTAATTCACTTTTTCCGCAAAACTCAATTTAGCACATCCAAAACATTGTGCATAGCCAATTAAAGTAAAATTATTAAAAAATCTTAATCGGAACTTTGACCGGCCACTTGTATCTATAATCAGTTATTCTCTTAATTTATCAAGTCTAGAATCATGAAAAGTGATTTTAAAAATACTACAGGTTATTTACTAGCATGATAGTGTTTTGGATTTTTCAAATTTGATGGGATTTTGGAGTAAATAAATAAAATGTGGGTGGCCCTTCGCTCAAGGTCGCTGGCATTTAGTGTCGCCTTAAATGGATGAGGGACGCACAGAACATAATTATAGAGGAGTGGCAGAAGAAATGGGAGGTCTATACCCAACAGTCTGTGGGTGATTTTAATTGATGATATTTTTTTAATGTTTTCTTTTTAATTCCAGGATTCTCTCTTATCAGTACCGGCTGCGTTTCTGTTTGTCGTACTGCTTCTAATAATAGCTCAGGTTTTATTGTACTGCTACTTTGGTAACTTGGTGCAATACGAGGTAAGTTAACTCAAGATAACATTACGGCAGTCATCCCTGAAGGGTTGTGCAGAAATATAGTAGTTAAAGTCTCTCAAAACGGTGAAGGAAAACATCGTTAGGAAACCGGCATGTCTTCGAAAAAAATTCAAAGACATGTGACATCTGCCAACCCGCACTGGGCGCGCGTGGTGGATTATAGCCCATCCCTCTCTTAGAGAGGAGGCCTGAGTCCCTGCAGTGGGAACATTATAGGCTGATGATGATGATGATGAAGTCTCACGTAAAAGGGCGTAAACTATCCTTCGAGTACAAATCCTGACACAGTGCCTGCTTGTGGTATGGGCTTGTTTAAAGCCCTTGAAAATATGTTCAGGAGCTTAAACTAATGCCAATTGCTTTCAAGCGTTTCATATTTCTACAGATTATCAACAGGATTGGAAAAGGTATTGCTCCGTTGGTACAGTGGTCGCAGGCGCGATTGCTGCTGGTCCTGGGTTTGATTCCCAGGTCACGCAACTTGTTTTTAACGCGTTCATGTTCCACGCGCGCCTCAAAGAGATGTCTGCAACATGGAAGGTCCGACGCCCGTCGGGGCTGCGGTTTGTTCGAAATACATAGATACCGCGGCCTCAGCACTAGGGCAAAGAAGGAACATGGGTGGTTTTTAGTCAGTAGAAGTCTGACACTCCCTTCCTATCCCTTTTATCATCATGAATTTCTCTGTGGCAGTTGCGGAATAAGCATTTCTGCTCAGTTGATGGCAATCGGTTTGCCCACTATAACATATTAAATGGGCAACACAACACTTCTGGCTAACCTGCACCTCCAGCTAACCCTTCTGGAATTACAGGCGTGATGTTACGTTGTGTTGTGCAGTCTTAAACTTTCTTTGGGTAGACCATGATTGATGTGCTATGCTATGAATGTTGCCATAACTTGAACCGTGCGTTGTTCCAGAGTGATTCAGTGGTTACTGCAATTTACCTAAGCGACTGGACGTCAGCGTCCCCAGAATTTCGTCGTCTACTCCGGATTGCCATGCTGCGCTGGTCACAAACCATCACTCCAAGAGTTTCTGGCGTTGTGCCGCTTTCACTCGCCACTTTTGTTTCAGTAAGTAATACCTTTTTTGTTAATAATTAGTTGTAAGTTGTGTGTTTACCTGTTTTTTTTTTAATTTATGCGACAATAAATAGTTTTTCTTTCTTTTCTTTCTTTCTTTCTAATGGGCATACTAATACTCTTTTTTTTTGTTACCGTGAGTCCTACGTCTATAATCACCCCAAAAACTGAGCCAAAAACATAGTTGTTTCCTGGCAACATTTTTTTGCGTTGAGTTTGATGTATGGAATGCACAACTTGTATTTTTCATTAATTTGCATTGTCAAACAAAGCAAAGTGGTTGCATTAAATTGTTTTTTTTTTCAGATTATTAAAACTGCCTACAGGATGTTCGCGATCCTGACTCAGAAATAAACTGCTAAAGAAGCTGTATTTTAACATTTATGAATTGATAGAAGTAATGTTAATTAGTTATCGAAGTTAAAATATTATATTCATTCATTCTGTGCAAGTTTCTTTACAGTTAAATGCCAATAAATGTATGACAAAATAAAACTTTTTAATTTGTACACACATACATTTAAAACCTTCGCCCTTTTCCCATGGGGTAGGCAGAAACCGAAAACGCCACTTGCTACGATCCTTACCTTACCTTTTGCCTCGTCCACATACATCTGGTCATACACGCACGCAACAATAAAAAATAAAATAAATATTTCAGAGCCTACATAAACCTTTTATTAGAAACATGTTTAAAACATTCAAGAATAGAAATGAAGTAACAATGATAGTTATGGTCCAAGATCCCAGGGCCGCCAGATATTTCTTATTTTCTCGGCAATAAAATGAATGGGATAATGTAGTGTTCAATTCAATTTAATTCAATTCAATTATTTATTGCAAATCACATGTGTTTTAAAAGATCTTATAATAAAAATATTGTTCACATGGACCCTGTCGGGCACAACAATTTTCAATAGTGTGTACTTTGCGTGTATGCATACAGTAGACCTGCTAGCTTGCCAATTGTCAGGTATGTACAAGGTGCTAAAGTCTGGTAAAAGTATTACCTGTGACTTCCTAAGCGTTAAGTTTTCGATTTGCTTAAAATTAGATTTTTTGTTAGGTATTTTAATTGAGATTGCTAGAGCAGTGGTGGCCCAGTGGTGGCGGCCCCGACTTACGAACAGTTGGTCGTGGGTTCGAACCCAGGCAGGCGCATTACTTTGTGTAATTTATTTCATCACCACTGCTCTCAAAACGGTGAAGGAAAACATCGTGAGGAAACCGGCATGACTTAGAACCAAAAATTCGAAGATATGCGACATCTACCAATCCGCACTGGGCCCGCGTGGTGGATTATAGCCCATCCCTCTCCTAGAGAGGAGGCCTGAGTCCCTGCAGTGGGAACAATTATAGGCTGATGATGATGATTTTAATTGATAACATTAGCTAATATTATACAGTTCACACAGCCAGAAGGCCTTTACCCAGAGATTGGAAGATTGGAATGACGCAGGCCAACAGTTATGGGCCTACTACACGCACGCACTTCCCCATGGGTTTACTTGCGCAAACTGGCTTGAACGCGGAGCACTGTGCGTGTGGTTGGGAAAACAAGCCCCGCGCAAGCCCCGCGCCAGCTGCAAACCCCACGGCGCGGCCTGAGCGCGGCTTGAACGACTTGCTAGAAATTTTACCCGCGAGCCCGGCCTGCGCGCTTTTCTGTGCGTGTGGTTGGGCGCTCGGTGCTCACACCGCAGTCGAGGCTAGTCGTCGGTCGTACGTAGTCGTCCTTCGTTAAAAAATGTCAACCTTGAGAATGTATGACTGCGAATTTTTGACTGAGTTTTTAACTATGTATAAATCTATGCCTGCTATATGGAAAATCAAATCGAAAGATTATTCCGACCGTAATAAAAAGAGCTATGCCTACGCAAAACTAATAAATAAGATGAAAGAAGTAAGAACTGATCGTTTACATTTTGACTTTTGCATTGTCATTTTTTTCACTAGCAAACACTTAAAAAATATTAGCATAAGAAATAGTTCTTCACTGGGAAACATTGTTTACACGTCGACTGTCGTCGACGATTTCAACAGAAATGAAGCCTGCGCGTACTTCACAGCCCATGCGGAAGTGTGAGCGTGTGGTAGGCGCATGAGCACTACCGTGGCATGAGCGTGTGGTAGCGCCCGGGAGCGTTCAGTTTTTTCGTGAGGTAAGCGCGCAGGCCCGGACTGAAGGGAAGTGCGTGCGTGTAGTAGGCCCATTACGCGGTGTTCTGCGTGAGCGACGAATACGACGCGACGCGACGCAACACTTACGCAGTGCCCTGCGTGAGCGGCGAACGCGACGCGACGCGACTCTGCGAACGCGACGACCGCACAACTCAATGGCATACCCTACTTGCGGCCTATATGACAGTCTACGGCGAGACGCGACGTAACGTGGACTTGTTTTGAGGGCGACCAGACGCGACACCACGAAATTTGTTGTTTTTAATTGAAATTCAGACTTAATATCAGCAAAAGAACCTAAAACAAACGAAAAAAAAACGTGTGGCACTCGGAGACTGCCGCGATAAAGCTATTGCATAGCATTTTTTTATCAATTATTTAATTTGACAACCTCAGTTGACATGACATTGTTATTTTCCGTAACCATAGCAACCTGGTTGAAAGTTTTCGTTACGGAATTTCTGGATTCGCTCTCCACGCTCAAGGCCCGCGATAGAAGCTATGCAATAGCTTAAAAAAATATAATAATGGAATAATGTAATCGAAAGTAGACGGTAACAGTTTCATCATTTATATCCAAAATTAAGAAACGATTCTAAAATGTTTAAACAATATACGGCACGGTTGGCGCAGTGGCTAAGCGATTGGACTGCTGCGCTGCGTGTCGCGGGTTCGATCCCCGCACGGAACAAATATTTATATGGCCTGCAGATAGTTGTTTCGGGTCTGGGTATTTGTGTATGTGACTTTCTATGTTTGTGAACGCACACACGATACAGGAGAAATTCCTAAGGTGGGGCAACGTTTAAAAAAAAAAATTTTTGTGGAGTTTTACCGTCTACTTTCGATTACATTATTGCTGATATTAAGTCTGAATTTCAATTAAAAACAACAAATTTTTTAAATCAACCATTTCGTAATTCGTGGTGTCGCGTCTGGTCGCCTTCAAAACAAGTACGCGTTACGTCGTCGCGTCTCGCCGTCGACTGTCACATAGGCCGCAAGCAAGGCATGCCGTTGAGTTGATCGCGTTCGTCGCGTTCACAGCGTCGCGCCGCGATTGTCGCTCACACAGGACACCGCGGTAGGTAGTATGTCTATCGATATTTTTTAATCATTCGATATTATTAACACTCAGGTTTTCAATGACTATTAGACGTTTTAAACTTGGGTATAACAATTTTCGACATTACGATACAATCGATATTTAAATTGTCGATGTTTTGAACGTTGTAATTTTACCCGGAGGTATTTGTCCGAAATTCAAATATAATATGTACAGTCAACAGCAAAAGTAGATGATCAAAATCAGAAATTCAATACTAATGAACGGAGTTCGCGTCAGAACTGTGTGGCGTCGAAGTGATTCAAAATTATATGATCGTTAATTATACCAAACATTTACTACTAACTCAATAATTGCTTTCGCCCAGTCGGCTACAATATATTAAAACCGGAAGGTAGATTGATATTTTTGTGAAAGATAAAAATATCAATCTACCTTCCTTTTTTTCACTTCTTAGTTCTGGAGCGAATTGAGTTTATTAACTTTTGGAGTCAAAACTGATCACGAATATATGGCAGTTGTACTAGTAGTAAATTTTTGGTATAATTTACAATCACATACTTTTGAATCACTTCGACGCCACACAGTTCTGACGCGAACTCCGTTCATTAGTATTGAATTTCTGATTTTGATCATCTACTTTTGCTGTTGATTGTACGTGCGAGATTCATTTGGTAGAGGAACCGCCCGCGGTCACCCCATTATTAATTTAAGGGTTATATTTAAATGCACATCTGTTTAATTTTTCAGCACACTAGGTAACTCCACTAATTAACTGAATGCTTATCAAAAAAACCTAAACATGTCCTACAAAAAAGTCTAAAAAATCACACAAAACGAGATGACCTTTTTTATCGAATTCACACCAAAAATGTAGTTTTGTAAAACAAAAATACTAATTGCTTATCAAAAATACTAACTTGCACTCTAAATTTATTGTACAATCTTACTACGGAATTTCTAAAACTGATATCTAATACGACCGTCTCGCGACAGTGTCCTTTATGGGCGGCATGGGCACCGGGCCGTAGGCCGACGAAGGAGGCCGGCGGAGGCCCGGCACTTCGGGGACAGAAGATATTAGTGTTATATAATATGCGAGCGAAGCGAGCGCGCGTCATGGAGTTATCAGGTGTAGGTTTTCCTTAAAAAAGTTTTAAAATGTTTGTTAGACTAAAGAATTAATAGATATACTATTTTGATAATAGTTATTCGTTCAGTAAAAGAGTTCTGCAAATGCCATTAAAAAAGATACTAAATTTGATTTCTTTAGTGTGCATAATTTGAGATAATTTGTGTGCAAGTCAGTATTTTTGGTGTAACTTTAAAATATTTTGTTCGAAAAAAGGGAATATACAGATAACGGTTTAAATACATGCCTTAATTTAATTATACATTTTAGTATGGAAAGAAACTTGACAATTTGTGTGAGGTCACTAAAAAGACTGAAATTTATAAAAGAAAAAATATATTAGAAAAAGCAAAAAAGTCAATGAATCGTCACCGACTTCCGAAAATAATAGTAGATTATTGCATCGAGCACAAAGTAATTTATTATTGCACCGAGTGCCTGATTTAGAGCCTGAGCGTTAGCGAGGGCTCTAATCTAACAGGCACGAGGGCAATATAAATTACTTAAGGCGAGGTGCATAATCTACTTTTCTTTCAACTATTACATAAAGGAATAGTAGATAAAAGAAACTCATATCAAACAGTTAAAAGATTTTCTATACTTAACACTGTCGTCTTCATTTAGAATGTTTTCCGGAGTTAATGTGTCGCTAAATGATTCCATTTTAATTCGAAGCCGAAGCACTCAAAATCAGATAGTATCACACTTTATCGTTTCCAAAAATATTGTCAAGCAAAATTAACAAAGTTCCCCAAAAGTTCCCGCCAAATTACTTTTTTAAATTTCTTTCATTTTATAGTAACTAGTTAGCAACAATCATTTTTTAAATTTGGAACAAGTAGTAGGATAGAAACGAATAATACTTATGTAAAAAAAAAAGTATTGATATCGGCTGGCTGAATAGAGCTAATCCATTGAGATTGGCATCGGTGCGATTAAAAAAAATAAACTGTGCAATAATGAAATTTCATACATTTTTATTGCTCTAGAGCACTAAAGACTCGCTTTGTGCTGAGTTTTTAGTGTGATTATGATGAAATTAAAGCATAGTTGGAAGAAAAGTTATTTTCCACTTGTTAATGATTTTTTTGAAGACGAATTAAAAAAAAAAAACAAAGTATTTTATTTCACAAATCAATCAATTCCATTATAATTATTTTATTTTTGCAAACAGCTTGTGAGGTTTTAAGTTATGAAACAAAGTGTTTTCTACACTCATCTTTTGACCAGGCATGCCCACAAATTACAGCCTAGTCCTTTAGACTGAGAGCTTATTATAATGCAAATGACGTGAGATATTCATCAGCCGTCGGACACTACGTGCAATGGAGGGGGAGAGGAAGACCTTACGGATAAGGTCCTTGTACTAAATCTCGGCTTAGACGCATAACAAACCAGGGTAGACACACGTACTCCCCATGGACTGATATTCGGTCGGGACGTTAGATCTAAGCTGCACGTGATGTTGAGAGGTTCAACTGCCCCGACAGCATTGAGATCAGAGAACACACCACCTCTCGTAAGAGCTTATTCCACAGGTGGTCGAGTGTAGGCCAGAGCCTACTCCGAGTAGGGACGAAGATGTGAGTTCGGCACAATAATGCGTCGTCTTGGCAATCTGCACGATGAAGTGCGCACTTCATAGTGCGCTTCATAGTGGATCTACGAGGAATAATTCCCTACGCCATATAATTATGGCGTAGGGAATTATTCCTCGTAGATCCACATTCCTCGTAGAGACACTTTTGAAAAAAACTCGCTTCAGTAGGCAGTTGCTGAGTACGGCAGCTAGGAATCACGGCGGAGGACTGGTATATTTTTTAGACTGGCCACCTAAGACCTGTCATGTTTATGATTGATTTTGATTGTTCTTTGATCGTCAAACTCCTGTTATTTGATCTGAGGTCAAACTCATAAAAAAACTAATGTATTCCTTTATTATGAATTTTTATTTAATAAAAGAATATTTTATATTATTATATAATTGGGATGAAAACAGTCTGCACTAAAAACTTATCCATCCACTACCTAGTTCTATAACATAAATATTTACCTTTATTACGTGACTTATTTAAACAGTTTTATTTTATAAATGAATCCTACTTATCGTTTAAAACAAGTTATATACAGTTCACATTTAATTAAGATAGATACAAATGTTATTAATGCAAATTGATACTATTCCATATTGTTAAAATTTGTCGCCCATTTTGACCTTTGCTGTCATGTAGATACCAACAATAAGACCAAAGAGACCAATAGCGGATCCAAAAATCTCTATAACTAGGATCTTGACGAAGAGAGCAGAATTAGCTGCATCAGCCAAGGCAGCACCAGAGCCTACGTTACCGACAGCTATACCACAGAATAAGTTAACCAAGCCCACAGACAGCCCAGATCCGAATATTATATGGGCAGACGCGACGTTTTGTGCCCTAACTTTTCGTGCGGCGGGCCCCTCAGCGTTAGCGTCGTATGGCGCTAATAATCCTGTCAACACGATAGCAGTGATCAGCCCGTAGATGGCGACGGCTTCGCAGAAGATGATGGAGATCAAGTTCTTGGTCTTGATTCTGGGAGCTTTGACACCTCCGCCGAGTAAGCTCGCTCCGGTCGTGTAGATGCCTATGGCTGCGCCACACACGGACAGGAAGACGCAAGAAGAAATGCCTAGCAAACACCACAAGTAAGGACAGGCTTTCTTTAAGACCCATCCAACACTTAAATCCTCATATTTGTCTTTGACAACGTACTGCATTATCACAAGCAGCCATACAGTTGAATACGAAATGTATACCATTGTTGTAAGGAAGAGTCTCATTTTCGTTATCTTGAAATCTCACTTGAAATATATTATTTAGCAAATCGAAGATATTTTACTCGGTATTCCCGGCCTTTTTTCGCCCAATTTATTCTTTGACAGAAAACTCAAAAGCGTAGAGGTCTTGTCAAAGAGTGCAATCAAAGAGTATAAACTTTTGATTAATATGAATAACACTGGTCAACAAAATTTTGTAACAAGAAGGCGCTTATTTATTTTGAATTATACCTATTTACTTAAAACTTACGCATAGTGCTCCACCGTGTCCTCCGGTCGATCCTCGCACTGGAAGCATCCGGGTGTTTCCTCGCGCCTGATTCGGAACAGGTACCTCCCGAAACATCCGTGTCCGGTGAGGACCCGCGTCAGACGGAAGATGAGGGCGCCGTGGCTCCTCTCTAGTCACTCGTCAAAGAGGGGACTTACCGCCACTATCGTGGCGTGCCCTGCACGTGGTTGCGACAGTCGCTGTCTCCATGCCGCCATGAGATCGCACCGGAGCCGGAGGTCTGTCCGCTGCGCATCAATGTGCCGCGGCAACAGAGTGACCCCCGGTGTAGCGCCTCCGCGCGCCACTCATGCAGGAGGCGCGCGAGGACTATCGCCTCCAGATCCCATGGCGGCAATCCGGCAAGGAGATTCGCCGCCTCGCGGGAAGCGGGAAGCGGAAATTCATAAAATGTTTCAAAGGAGGTTAAGCCCGTCATAGTAACACGATAGGAATCGGACCAGTGTTTTTCTACCTGGCTGGTATCATTATCGTTTTTTTTTTATATAAAGTGGCATCCATGTCAGTGCAGTATGTTATTTACAAGGAAGTTATATTACCAAATGGAATGCTTACCAACAATATCTTGATATGAAAAAACCGTTAAAAACTTAAACTTGAACTTTAATCTCAAACACGTAGAGTTTGTATTACAAGAATGAATATAAAGGGGGAAAGGAAGGACAACATTAGAGTGAGAAAGTGTCCAGAGTGTATTGTGTCCTTGTCTTGTAATCGCATGTAAATAATATTAAAATGTTTTATAGTAATCGCAAATCACGTTGATTACCAAACTAGCACATACATCGTAACGGGCTTAATATAATATTCAAATACTTGTGAAGGTAAGTTATTTTAACTTTATTTACAAATTACGACTAGGGTGACAATTTTCTTGTTTTATAAACGTATGTCTTAGTACTCGCGCGCCTGCATGAGTGGCGCGTGGAGGCGCTACACCGGGGGTCACTCTGTTGCCGCGGCACATTGCTGCGCAGCGGACAGACCTCCGGTGCGATCTCATGGCGGCATGGAGACAGCAACTGTCGCAACCCCGTGCAGGGCACGCCACGATAGTGGCGGTAAGTCCCCTCTTTGAGGAGTGGCTAGAGAGGAGCTACGGCGCTCTCATCTTCCGTCTGACGCAGGTCCTCACCGGACACGGATGTTTCGGGAGGTACCGGTTCCGAATCAGGCGCGAGGAAACACCCGGATGCTTCCAGTGCGAGGATCGACCGGAGGACACGGTGGAGCACACTATGGAGGTGTGCCCTGCTTGGGCAGAGCCCCGCCGTGTTCTCGTAGTGGCGATCGGCGGCGGCGACCTCTCGCGTCCGGCCCTGGTGCAAGCCATGGTCCGAGGCGAGGAGGAATGGGACGCCGTCGCCTCCTTTTGCGAAGCAGTTATGCTAGCGAAGGAGGTGGCGGAACGAGAGAGGGAGGGAACCTCTCGTCCCAGCCGCCGCGGGAGGCGCTCCGGGCGTCTGGGGCCACGTGATGGCTTCCGGCCACCGTAGACGCGGGCCTGTGGACGGTGAGTAATGGGCTAGCTCGCCGTCCGGCCGTCTTATGACGGCAACAGACCGGACCAGACGGATTATCGAAAGAGATGACGTGGCCTCGGCACAAGGGCGAAGAAGGAACATGGGTTGGTTTTTAGTCAGTAGAAGTCTGACACTCCCCTTCGCTCTGCCCAAGAGCGGGGAGGGGGGGTATTTGATGATTTTCCACCCAACAAAAAAAAAAGGTGGTAGTAGGCCCCCTGAAACAAACAAGAACCTAAATACTGAAAGAAAATTGTTCATGTAAATCGGTTCCTGTATTTATCCAATTATAACAAAAAGTATCGCACTGCTTACACTGTACAAGACTATCAACTCTTCTCAGAAATTATGGAGAACTGACCGATTGTATAAAAGTGACTGACTGAACGATTGTAAAAAAGTGAACACTGTTTTAAAATTAGTCATAAAATTCTTTCACTATTTCAGTGACGGTTTTATTGAAGCGTAGAGATATAAATTTTACAGATGAAGAATGAGTTCTCTCGAAAATCTTTTTTTGAGTTGATACAGTCTTGTGTTAGCCGTGCGATATCTAACATACTTGAGTGAGCTTCCACAATATAATATTACGTGTGAATTATAATGATATAGACATAAATTAGGAGTTAGGCACAATCATATATAATCTAATCAATTATATAATAATTACAATTTTATTGACAAAAATGGTTACCTATGTTTAGGTTATGTTTTGTTGTAAGTAGGTATTATTTAAACATACATGAATAAAAATCTGTGTTGTGGAAATTATTTTGGACTGAAATATACCATATTATAACATAATATGGTATACTACACCTACTCCAATACATTTCCTCCCAAGCTTCCACAAAGGCGCTACAGTTGCACTAAGAGTCAAGACGTCTGAAATGAAATGACGTGTGACTGAAACGAGCCGGGTTTAGTTAATGGAGTCGAGGCACACGTTACGGGAACGACAAGCTTTGGAGCCTCCCCTGTCTTGTGTCATGTGCTTCACAGTTATGTTGCCCTGGTACTCCGCCTAGTAAAAAGTGGGGGATTATACCAGGGGACAGTGATGTCCATATTGTGAATGACTAATAACCACGGGTGATCAACTCATCTTCTATCAGATAGTGCATTTATGATGGAACTACCACTCTGTCTGTATTGTGATAAGTGCCCATTGTATTTAAGTACATGTTAAATTTCCTGCAGGCAGGCAGGCAGGGTTTTAAGAAAGGTGACAGTCGCTATATCACTATCATCACTACATAGTGTAAAACAAAGTCGCTTTCTCTGTCCCTATGTCCCTTTGTATGCTTAAATCTTTAAAACTACGCAACGGATTTTGATGCGGTTTTTTTAATAGATAGAGTCATTAAAGAGGAAGGTTTTAATACCTTTTTTGCACCCGTGCGAAGCCGCGGCGGGTCACTAGTATTTTATAAACCACTTTATCTTTTTTTTTTTGAATTGCCCCACACTAGGAATTTCTTCTGTATCGTGTGTGCGTTTACAAACATTTAAACTCAACTTCACCAATACCCAGACACGGACAACAATCTGTAGGCCATACAAATATTATTTTGTTATGTGTGGGGATCGAACCCGCGACACGCAGCGCAGCAGTCCAAAGGCCACTGCGCCGACCGTCCCGTCAATAAATAAACAGTAACTTAAAAAAATTAGAACTTGTCGTTTTGATACTGGGTATAAGAACAACCCGCGGCCTAAAGTTACGTTTTAGTTAGCAGAAAAAATATTTCGAATCAAGACCTTTGGCCTTTGAAATGGACTGTAAACCTACGTCCAATAATCTCAAAATGCCTTATCAAATCAACAATTCCACCATCACTTATCAACCGATTGCTCCTGACAATAGACCAAAAATGGCCTCACATTACACTGTACGAAAAAAATGAAGGTACCATCGACTATCAGGGATAGTTTTGAGTTTCGTGAACACTAAAATTTCCATTTTGTTCGCGACCGTTTAAGACCGTTGAATAGTCCCTATTGTGTCGGGTCCATTGTGTTTTTCTATTGACCAACGGCTCATACGAGAAATGGCTGCACCGTTCATGGATTTCAATTATTGTTGCGACGATGTAAGTGAAATTGCTGGATTAGTTATTTTAATAGACTATCGGGCTGGCCCGGATTGCCATTTAGTTTAATTGAATTGGTTTTCGGTTTAAAAAGAACTGAATGTGTAAATGGGTTCAGGGTAGAGTAGAGGTTTTTTTTCTTTTGCTTGCAGCAACGTGGAACGTTTTGTGTGTATTGGTATTTCAATGAAAATACATTCATTTGTAAAATAGTCAGCTGTGAAATCACTTTTAAGAGATTTGGCAGTTGCTATTATCTCCATAATAATTATAAATAGCCTTATTTCCAAACCAACTACAAACTTCCATTCCATGACAGCCATCCATTGATCCATCTCTCATCGGTTCCTAAAAATGGGAAAACTATGTAACTAAGTACCAATAAGTGCCAATATGATCTCATTCGGCAAATTGATTCTTGACAGCACAATCATTGCAAATTAATCAATTAACATTGTTGTAAGCTTCGTGACTCGATTACTTGACATGATGTGTAAGTAGTTTGGAACGACTAATTAATAATTAATGGTGTATAGTAAACTAATCTCGTTGTGCGATAATTAGAACCTACCTATCTGATTGTTAATGACGACTGTCTTGTAGTTTACGAAGAGTGTTTATGTATACCTAATTTACCAACTAGCTTTTGCTATTGAATTATAGTTGAGGTCTGAAATTATCCTTCGGAAACGTAAGTACTAGTAGATTAGGACATACTTTTCATAGGATACTTTTCAACCCATTAGGGTTGAAAAGTATCCTATGAAAAGTATGTCACAATCTTAGTCCTGGTATATTCTTGTGTCGATTTTTCTTTCAGTGTGTGAACAAGTAACATGCAAATATCAAACAGAGTTCCTTTCGTGGTCATTTATTACTTTAAATGTTAAGACAATCTGCTTTCTGGTTTTCCTGATTTCTGTTTACCCTGAAATGAAAACACTATTTTTTTTACTAGTTATCATACTACTCTCAAATAAATTATGATTCAAACACTAATCAGCACCTAATCACATTAAAATCCATCTATTCGACATTCGAAATTCCATCCCTTCGGATAAGCGACCACATTTTTACACACTCCACATGTTACTTTATCAAAAGAAAAACCAGAAACAAGAAACAGCAACACTCCATTAAGCCCGTTACCAAGTCACTAACAAGCCGAATCGTACAAATCACTGTCGAAAGCCGAGCCACCCAAACAGGAAAACAAAACACTCTATATCTCGCAACATCTTACTGTACATCAAGATGTACGCCCTCTATATCATACTTTAAATCAATATCCTGGCTATTGTTCCTCTTCACAACACATATAATATGTGGCCAGTAAATCTTGTGCGGCCGTTGAGAGCCCGGCTTAGATTAGGACGCGTTATTGAGTCGTACATCTTGTGGTACACACTCGACATCGAGACGGGACAAGACGCTGGATAGATGCAGCATTGATTGAGGTATCAGTTTAGTCAAGATTGGAATAGAAATTAGTACAGGTGAAAAGATTACAAATAGTAATTTTGTAAATTAGGTTTACCAAGATTATGTCTGAACCATAAGTTTCAGCTTCAGTGGATAGTCAGTCGGCCTTAGACGCTTATAATTTGTTTTTTTTTTTTAAATAATTTTTAAATGAACATGTTGTTTTTCTTTTGTCTGTTAGTCTAAGATAGTTTTATTTTGATCTCATGTCAAATATGTTTAGTTTTCTATTCTATGTTACACTTTTTTATATAACTATAAGATGATAGGCTTTACTTATGAGAATGTTTTGTACACCTGTATTGGTACACATATAATAGGAACCTTAGCCTATATATATTTTTATTTTTAATTGTAAGATGTATGTACTGTTGGTGTACCTAGTTTAAATTAATAAATAAAGAGACTACGAACTCCGAGTTTGTTTCTGCTGTTTCTTCTGAGAGTAGTCAGGTACGAACAACCGCTGATAACCGGTCCAGAAAAAATGACGTGTTACAATTTTGTCTTAAAAATCATTTGCAAAATAAAAATCACTTCCGTCTGAGATGCTGTAGGTACCTGATAGAGATAAAAATTTAATTGAAGTAAGTATTTGTATGTGTTGAAAATCTTTTGACCCCGTACGTGACTTATTATCCCGTACAGGTGGTTTGATAGAGATGCACAATCATTTGATGTCTATTTTGATATTGTTTGTATGTTTCTTACAAGGAACTATTAATAATATTAATATGAAACTCTTGTCTTTTTTTACACGAGTGCCCCAAAAAAAAGAGTGTTATTTAAATTCATGTGTCTGTTTCTGTTTGATATATTCTGTGTACGATAATATCCCCAAGTCTTTGCAACTGTGATGAACAACTAACTACTCCGATAGATTAGAGAGCTTTGCCAACATTCATGCCTACGTTGAATAAATGATTAGAATATGACAAAACAGTTTGTCAAATATGCAAAGATCCCCGATGGGACATGTTCCAGTAAACCTGTGTCTGTACTGTCACAGTGTTATTTTGCATTTCAAATGCATAGAAAATTACTATCTCCCACAATATACTGTAATTGGTCATCTACATACATTTGCAACGATTTGATATTGTGTAGAACAGTTGCTACTTCAATGAAACCATTGGATCATATTTATTCTTGCACCTATACATTTTTCTTGTAAATTGGTTTTTATTGCACAAGGTTTTTTGAAAGAACATTTACGTATCTGTTAATAAACAAGGGTTAAAATTGACCTTTTTTTTACGAGTGGCAAATTGTCAAATGAGGGGTCCCAGAGAGGGAGGGAGTGACTAAAATTCACCCATGTTCCTTCTTATCCGCGATTCTTATGTTCCGCGATATCTCTTTCGATCAGTCCCGCAGTCGAGTTAAAATTATTGACCTAAAGAAAAATTGGCAACCCAAACACAACAAACCATGCTACCTGGAAACCAGCTAATTACAAAACAAAAAAAAACAATCCAACAAAAGAGTCTAACTTCCAATGAGGCGTGAACCTTCGCGCCCATACGGCATGAAATTATTAATTCCGTAGTCCGTAATAACGGTGCGACACATGCCGACCGCGACAATTGAATGAGCGGCCACCGGACGAAGCGTTCGCCCAGCAATCCATTATGTAGATTGCTGGTCCGATTGCGGCATTGTCGTCGGCTCGCTCCGCTAGAATTACGTACCCAATGCGTACCCAATGCATGGCGACCTCCCGTGATCCATTTTATGGATATTGCGTCGTTGGATTAACGATTGATTGATGACTTGCAACCGAACGCGAAAAGCTGATTTGGCTTGTTTTGTTTTCAGTCGCAGCGGATTAATAAACAGGTACCAGTTGGCTGTAAATTGCGGGATTATCTTGTGTTTGTTACGAATTGGAGGCAGCCCGAAATTGACGGAGTGCTTACCCTTCAGAGTGTATTAAATTTTAATAAAAATTAATTCACTGAGGCTTTTTCAGTTAGGTAAGCCAGACAGACAATTACATAACTCAGATTTGTTTTACATGACTCCATTTTTTTACATAATTTGTTTGTCGACGAGTATGTAACACATACAATCATCATTTCATTTCAGCCAAAAGACGTCCACTGCTGAACATAGGCCACACACACAATATACCTAATTAATTGATATTTCATAGGATTAAGACATTAATTTGCTGTAATATTCAAATTCGAATTCAGATCTTGCTTCGGTAAAGGAAAACATCGTGAAACCAGCATACATAAGAGATCTTTCCGGTGGCATGTAATATTTGTAAGGCCAAGTCAGGCAGGTTAGTCACTAGGTATAACGGCAGGGTGGTTTTGTGAGTTTTCTAAACTTTCATGGCTTCTTGAAAGGTATGGCTGCATGTAATTTGGGTTTCACTCAATGCGAACAAACGAGGTAAAATGCCGCAGGCTAACCAGCCTGCAGAAATTTTAGCTACAAAATTGTGCTAGGTAACTACCTAACACAATTTTCTAGCTATTTGACTAGGCACTCTTATGTTCACACAGGTTTGATTCGTTTTGCTGAATTCATTTATTTTAACACAAAAAGAGGAATGTAAATATGGATCCAAAATGGTGATTGTCGATAATCCGTGCACTTTGGTAAAACCGTATAGTAGGAGTCTCACCGACAGCGACTGGCAGGGACAGGTGTCACTGCGGCGGTAGCGGTAGCGGGCGAGCTCGAGCACTTCACCCAATCCCCACGGATTTAGTTTACCCCGATGCTTAGCCTCCACTTCATGCCCGACCGAGGCTGGAAGTCATGAATACATAATTATTTCTCGGCTATTAATATTTTTACCCGCCCCCGTGGCGTTGATTGCCTTTTGAATTTATTACTAACCTCGCGATAGGCCATTTTCGTATTTATTAAGACCACCTGCCATGCCCACGGTGCGCTACTCTCTGAGTGAATTATGAGCCAACGGATTTTGCTAATAGAATATTTTATTTCGCTAGTCTCTCTGTGGCTAAGCGGATTTATTTTCGCGAATATTGGACTGAAAGTATGTAACGGAGTTTTAAGGTGCGCACATATTAAGTAACATGTATTACTTGTGTTTTATAACATTATAACACTTCCACATTATGTTACATTGTTTTTCAACATTGCAACTTGTTTTACAACATACAAAAATACTGTACAGAATAAAAATGTACATCTCGAGTATTATACATGTGTACGCATGTTAAACATAATTATAACATTTTTATAACATTCATTTTCCACATTACTGATACATGTTACATAACAACGTTTTATAACAAATGTTATGGTATATGGTCTGTATGCACCTATAAATAGATTTTATGGTAAGCAGCGTTTAATGCGAAGCGATTGCGTTTTAAAATTAGAATGGGGGTACGTATTTATATCACGATTTAATATTCATAAACCAATACACGGATTAGGGAAGCAGTAAAGTAAAGTGATTTATTGGAAGGCGGTTCGTCTGCTAACAGTCAACAACATGCCATTTTTTCGATATTTTTTTCGGGGATCTCGCTTGTAATCCCCAAAGGGTAAGGCAGAGGTGTACCCATGCCCGTCGGGGCCGCGGATTTTTGTACTAGATTACGTGGCCTCGGCGCAAGGGCAAAGAAGGAACATGGGTTCGGTTTTTAGTCAGTAGAAGTCTGACACTCCCCTTCGCTCTGCCCAAGAGCGGGGGGGTCATTCGATGATTTTCCACCCACCAAAAAAAAAAAAAGGGGTGTACCCATTCTTCTTCTTAGCATGTCGACTGTTAACCATTATTACACACGGCTACACATCAAGCTATACAAAACCAGTATAATCTGATCGTTCATTGTGCGAAAAGGTCTAGTAAAGTGAGGCCAAGATTAACTGGTTTTGTATAGCTTGATGTGTAGCCGTGTGTACATCCACATTTCGCTAGTTATGTTTTAGTCCCATGTAATAGGGGGTGAGCCTATTGCCAATTTTGCGATCGTAATTTTGTAATTTATATTACCGCAGTGCTCTCAATCCTTCACACACTATTACAATTGCTTCCTAGATAGGGTAAGGTAAGTCATATGTATTCAAATGTGTATAGTATTTTGACTCAGGGTCAAATTTTAGTATTATGATTGTATGAGCTGCATACTGAACACTTTTTCATCTATGTCCTTTGTCAATAAATGCAGTACTCAAATAACGAATATTTATGACTAGGTGTTGCGAGCGGCTTCGCCCGTTACAACTCGAATATTATCCCACGGGAAGATAAAATCGGAAAAAAAATTATCCTATGTTTTAATCGAGGTTATAAACTATCTGTGTTCCAAATTTTATCCAAACCCGCTCAGTAGTTTTTGCGTAAAAGAGTAACAAACATTCATTCATCCATACATACTTTACTTACAAACTTTCGGGCTTATATTAGGATAGGAAGTAGGATATCCTGGTTGATGTAGAGTGTGTAACGACTACTAACAAAATTGACTTCAGAATGAAAAAACTAATCAAAATGGATACGACGTTTTTGTTCGTCATTCTAGCTAAGTTGCAGTTGTGACGTAAAAGAAAATTAAAAAAAAATTGATTTAGTATTTCTCAGTAACATTCACGGAAAGATTTGTAACCAGTTGATAGCAATGGTCAAAATTGACCTTTCATAATAGTATACTGCATCTGTGACCATTTTACGAATTTTAGCACAATTGACGGCACGGTTGGCGCAGTGGCTAAGCGATTGGACTGCTGCGCTGCGTGTCGCGGGTTCGATCCTCGCACGGAACAAATATTTTTTTACATTTATTTATTAATCTTTTACATTTATTTAAAATTCGGACGGTCATTTAAAAATCTACTAAAGTACACACAATCAAAATCCGCAAAGACGGCACACCGACTTCCTCATTCACAAAAAAATATATCATCATCATCATCAGCCATAAGACGTCCACTGCTGGACAAAGGCCTACCCCATATAGAACGCCATACAGAACGGCAGCCTGCCGTTTGCATCCACCGGTTGCCCGCGAATAAAAAGAATAATAGAAAAAAAGAATATCTACTTATAAAGAATATCTACCCACAAATAAATACCTGCACCGTTACCTTATAACAAAACAACTAATAAGACCAAACGTCCCAATATTGACATTTGACGTCCACCATTCGGCTATAAGCCACCAATATCAATTTTCCCCGAGTACATAGTACTCGTAGTGTTGCCCGCATCGCTCCTGATTGCAAAATGTTGCCAGTTAACTGATAAACAGTGGTGCATACGCAAATGTTTGTGGATTGCTCTCGTTAACGGAATGAGGTCGGTAATATAACTGCTAACCATTTTACTGGGTGTGTGTGAGCTTGAACAAAGAGATAGTTCCGCTGATTTGGAAATATAAATGAAACTGGCGGGAAATGTTTGTGCATTGTGAAAGAAAATTTTGGAATATGATACCAGCCCCCGTAGCATGGCGATTCTATCCGTATTCTACCAAGAATAGACAAAGATTTTGCCATACAATTTGACATGAAAGTTTGCCACAATCTGGCATTTTGTCGATTCTTCCGTCGACAAAACCCGTTTCTTCGGTGGTCATGCTAAGCAGTTGTTAGTTTTTTGGTCCGCGACTACTGCGTCCAGAGGTCTTGGATTCGATTCCCGGGTCGGGGAAAGAATTATCGTGTTTTTCTATCGGGATTTTTTCAGTCACAGCCACTAAACGTAGATCTGTGCCCGGTTGATGGCAATAGGCTGAGGCTCGGCACCTATTTTATTCCGTTATATTATAATAATTAAGTCCTTTTTTTTTTTTTTTTTTTTTTTTTGGTGGGTGGAAAATCATCGAATTAAGTCCTTGACTACATAACTAGTGAAATGGATTACAAGCGTGTATGCTGTTAGTTTTGAAAGAAAACAAGCTTCCTTTTGCGAGCCAAAAAGTCAACAAGAAACAAACATAACATCACGCTAGTAATTAAGGGGTTAGGTAGAGGTGGAAACACCTCTAAACCAAAGAAGTGTCTTAAAAAATCGCATATATAAACGAAAATAGCAACATATTTGAGAAACTTTTAGGTGTCACATAACTAACTGCAACATAGATCGTTTCAATAACCATTAAATTAAAGAAATTGTTACCATTACAAATGCCTGTCCCTTGGCAGACACAAATTACACAACTTTCAGAGCACCCACATATATTTCAACCTACCCAATGCATTAACAAACCCCCTAGTAGCACCAAAACAAAGCAAAACACAATAGTAATAAAACTAAAACCCATCTGGCTCGCAATACATTAAAATCTACACTTGAATCCCTAATTCCCTTGATATACCTGGCCCCAGTGTTTCGTGTTTAATTAGGCAAGAACAAATACGTACGATGAACAAATGGCCCCGGGCCACATCCTTTATCCTTCTCTATGTTCACAACTTTCTTGCGGCCGCACGAAGCGACTTTGAGACCGCACCCGTAACGTGAAACGGTTTAATTTTAATAATTCAGTGGAAAGGTGCGTCTTTCGTTAGCTCTCGTAGAAATAATGGGTTCGGCACAAAGTTAGCAGTAATTATAGTGGAACTGTTTTACAAAGAGTAGGGAGTGGTGTAGAGGCGATTTAAGTGATAGGGAGTGGGGGGGGGGGGGTGAGTGGTAGGGATGTTACAGGAAAAATGTAGAACGAAATTCGACTGTATCGTTAGTCTAGGACTCTAGAGATCCCAAGCGCGATTGTTGAGCTTGGGAACTAGAGCTAAGGTTCGATTCACGGCTCGGCCAAAGTTTTATTGAGTGTCTTGGTATCGATATCTGATAAGGAGGTATCACATATGACAAAAAGATGAAAATAAATGTTAATTGATGGAGAGGAAGAGGAAAAATAAAAGAAATATATGAATGAATTGTGTGAATAAAGATAATTATTTAATGAAGGAAAAAGGAGAAAATTTATGATAGCGTGACAATTTACAACGGAGAATGGAAGAAATAACACGTATTGTACCTACCTACCCTTAATATCTAGGAAGATGATGATTTTTAAAAATATGGTTCTTCTACTTCTCCTTGATGATCAGATAAGGAGCTTAGGGTGTTCCACGCTTTCCATTTCTCAGGGTGAAGTCAGACTGCCACGGTTGCAAAATTTGTCTGCCAGGGGTGCGGAATGAATTAGGAGGAAGGAACACGGATTGGTTTTAGTAAGTAAGAGTCTGACACTCCCTTCCGCTCAGCAGGAGGGGGTCATTTGATGATTTCCCATTAAAAATAAATAGAGTAACTTTAGTGATATGTAAATAACACCCTAGTAGCATTTTTGTTGGCATTTGTTGGCATTTAGTTGGGCCACATACATTTTTGTTGGCATTTAGCTACTAGGGCAATAAGTTGTTTGTGGGTGTTATGGTGCACTTGATATGCGACTTATGTCAGGAATGGAACTGCAACGGGCTGAGTTTATTTTCGGATATTACGAACCATACTCGAAAAAATCAGCTCTACCAAAAGCTGGAATTTAGCTATTTTCAACTATCTTCCTTTTATTTTACAAAACAATTTCACAAACGCTAACCGTCCCATCGAGAACCTCTAACCATTTTAAAGTTGGGTTTAAACGAATCCTATGCACCTAAACTTTCGTAGTTTTTGTTAAGTTAGACAAAAGTAAGTATCTACTCACATCTGCATACGACCAACTTAACCGTTTTAAGGCCCATTAAGAAGAGTACGGCGAAAGCGAAGTGCACTTGGGGCACAACTAAATGCTAATTTGATAGTCACTTTTAGTTCATTTTCGAAAATTTGTACACACGGTGACACATCAAACTAAACATTCCCAGTATTACATGACCTCGTTTTGCATAGATTTTCCGTAGACTGAAAGATACGCATACACTGGTTTGGTTTAGCTTGAATGCTCGCCGTGAGTACATCATTTCACAAGCTTAAGAGTGTTTAGTTCTTGTTGCTTTTTGTAGTGTTTCTACTTTCAATGGAGGCTACATACAGAATATAACGACATTAAGGGCCGGTTTCACCGGTTACGGATAAAGTGTCAGATAGTTATCTGACAGATAATGCTATCAAAAATTGTAGTTTATCTGGCAGATAAGTTCCTGATAGGCTATCCGGGACTTTATCAGCAAGTGGTGAAACCGGCCCTAAGACTAAATGCTGTTAAATGAAATAAGTGTTGTGTAGTAAAAATGCACGCTTTTTCATCGCATCTTCGCCGTTTTGATTGGTACTGCAAAAAATGAGAAGATTCTGATAAAATCAGGTCACAAACCGATAAATCTGACCTTGAAAATCATTTATGAGCAGAGTATGAGCATTGAGTATTGAGACCTGAAAAAGCTGCTTTAAATGGTCACAGACACAGTTGATATTATTAATTGTAATTTATTACAAGCTTTTATTCAACTTGACGTGTTAGTTTGTTAGCGTATTAATTGTAGAATCTTGCAAGTGAATTACAAACCCAACCGATGGAACTAAAATTTTACACACACTTTTGGTTCTGGTGACAATACATTTTCATGATAGACATAACTTAACCCTGCAGCCAGGATAGCCTACACACGAAGAAACTCTTCGACGGTTAAGAGTGCGGCCACGAAACTTTGTATACGCGTTCAAATTTAATAGTCGAAGGTGATTTTTTTTCTAATAATGATTATGCTAACGCAGCCAATTTAGGCCTCGCAATGAAAAGTGCTGAAAACGATGATGTTGAATAGGTAGAAACCCCACGTAACAACAAGACAAATATTATATTTTACAAAAAAAAACACTCCAAAAAGAAGAAAATAATGCAGATTCACTCCTGATGCACTCCTTCAAGAAGTCCTCCTTCTCCTTAAGATATAAAGACCAAAAATAAATAAGACAATGTTGGCAGAAGTAAGATAAGTTACCTTAGACCATTGCTTATACTGTCGTATTTACTCTACGGTTATTTGCCGTTTAGATGTCATTAAGTTCTCTGCAATGAACCAAATCAGCATTATGCTGATTTGGTTCATTAAACTGAAATGCGGAGATGATTTGCCAAGTTTATAATGATGTATCTATGTACCCGAAATAAAACTATGGTTTCCGCCACTGAACTTAAACCGCCTTTTTACAAAAAGTGGTTAAACCTGGTTTAACTTAGACTTGGTTTATCTCGCATGACGTCTCACTTCAAAAATATTCAAAAGAAAGTGACGGCATGCGAGATAAACCAAGTCTAAGTTAAACCAGGTTTAACTATTTTTTGTAATAAGGCGGAAGATGTTATAAAAAAAAAAAAACAATAAAAATAATGAAAAATATAATATAATAAAATAAACCTCTATAAAATGCGTATATAAGTAGGTATATAGATGCCCCCAATATGACATTGTGCATCTACGCATAATTAATTAATGACAAGGTTAAACCCATGAGCAGCGGTAGAAACCACCAATAAACCCGTCTATAAAATAAACGCATTAACAGCTACGGTTAGCATAAAATTAAGGCTTCAACCACAGATATAGATAGACCTAGATAACTTATACAAAAATCGTAAGTGGCCGCTTTCACACTCAGTCTGTCATCGTTGTATAGCCGCTAGTCGGTCGTCGCGATCGGCGCTGCTGGTGCAAAAGGCGGCGTTTTGGTCGTCTTTGAATCGATTTGATTTTCCGATTTTCAGTGCTTATGACGTCATAATAGGTAGTCAAAAATTGGCACCAATTGCCAATGTAATTGTAATTTTTGTGCCAATTTACGAAAAGCGTGCCAGTTTACAATTGACGTTATCTAGGTCTATCTATATCTGTGGCTTCATCACATCACACGGCTCCTTTGTTAAAGATTCTATCTCCATTATTTATGCAGCGTCCCATTATGTGTAGCTTAATAATAAAGACGCGGCATTACGTCATTTTCATCAGCTTAAGACTTAGTCTGATGGAGGACTTAGTCAACTTGTGGAGCTCAAAGTCTTGCTAACTACGAGTACTACATTGTAAGGTTGCTCGCTGGACATGATTTAAGTTGGTTTTAATTAATTTGTATGACTTGTTAAACATACGTCATTACTTAGTTTGTTATTCAGCTACAATGTCTGCTACTTACTCGTATTAAATGTAAGTGGGCTTTTTCATCAGCAGGTCTAAAATGGCCACTATAGCAGATTATAATATGAATTGCGTTAAAAAGCGTAAAATAGACCTTTCATAATAGTTATTGTGTCTTGTCTTAGGTTACCTTAATCGAAGTTCATTTATAATTTATCCGTAGATCAACTGCAATGTTAGAGACGCAATAATTAATATTATAAAGATTTAACATAAAAAACACATCATTTATTTTTAGAAGTGCTCATGTAAAATAGATCAATTAGTTTTTAGAGGATCAAATAATATTGCCCCTTATTATTTCTTTTCATACTGCCCTTGTAACTTAAAACACTGTACCTAACCTAGACTTTGTATACATATATCATCATTAGGTACTGTACTTTCAGAAATGTCGACAGTATTGAAAGCTAGATTTTTTTTAAATTCCGTTTTGAAGTTCGCAAAAAATAAAACTTAATTTGACCGACATCGTGTCGGCAATCATCCAAGAATTTTGTAACCGTATTCGCAGAATCTAAGGCTTTTTTATTTAAAATACACTTCCTGAAGCTACACGTCATTTCCAACCCTTTCAAATTCAGTGAAAATAATGCTATTTAGAATAACCTCTCGTATTTGTGTAGGACCATTCCCATTTAATAGCAGTATTCCATTATATTCCATTACGTTGTGGTAGTCGGCTACTAGTTTAGTTCGTGGGTTCGCTTGCCCCCGGGCTATACACCTCCAACAGAATGCTTTGTGAATTTAACTTAGGTTTCAAAAGTAAACTCAGCTAATTGGAATATATATATTTGAAATAACATGTCTAACTGAAGTTGGCTAGTATTGTTTTAATGCGTTACCTTACTCTATTTCGATTTAGAATAATTGTTATTTTAGATATGTGTTTTTAGGTAGGGAAATGTCCGTAGTAATTTAAGTGAAAAGGTCAGACCCACTGTTCCTTAAAACAGAACACTGAATAGGACGTTCTTTTATTTTATATGGTTTTAAATACTTTCAGAATCATTGTCTTTTACCATTACAAAAAATTGTACACGGAGTAAATGGAAACGGTATTATTTGCAATTTCTCCAGCTTTATAATCTTGATGTTGACTCGTTGACGTCTAGACTGTATTGTCTATGACTTCCTGTTCAACTACACTACTGGAAAAAATTAAGAGATCTAAAAAGCAAAACAATTTTTGGCAATTTTTAACCTAACCTAACTTCGAGAGAAATGGTCGTAAGAAAAATAAAATCACCTTTTCATAATTATCTGGTGACTAGCCAAACGTAAGCCTAATTAAATTAGGTACCCAGTTTTTTTTAAATTAAATAAACTTCCCAGATCAATAAAAAACGAAGAAAAAACTCACATATTTTTAAAAAAACTTAAACATTTTTTGGTTAATAAAAGTTACTACTCAGTAAATGAATATCTAAGTGATAGACTTATAAAGTCATAATTTTAGTAAGTAGGTAGGTACCCAAAATAAAATGTTATTTCATTTATTATCTATTACCGGATCTCCCAATATTTATATTCTATATTATAATTTATATTTTATACCTACTATTAGTTTATCTTAGAAATTACCTACCAACTATGTTATAATACAAGCCGAACAAGCCGGATTCCGAAAAGGCTTCAGTACCGTAGACCACATACATACGCTGCGGCAGGTTATACAGAAGACCGAAGAGTATAACCTGCCTCTCTGTTTAGCGTTTGTGGACTACGAGATAGCCTTCGATTCGATCGAGACTTGGGCTGTGCTGCAGTCTCTCCAACGGTGCCAAATCGACTACCGGTACATCGAGGTGTTGAAGTGTTTGTACAAAAACGCCACCATGTCAGTCCGACTTCAGGACCAGACCTCGGAACCTATCCTTCTGCAGCGCGGTGTGAGACAGGGAGACGTCATATCTCCGAAACTGTTCATCACCGCTGCATTGGAGGATATCTTCAAGGTTCTGGATTGGAGAGGACTTGGCATCAACGTCAACGGCGAGTACATCACTCACCTTCGGTTTGCCGACGATATAGTGGTCATGGCTGAGACCATGGAAGACCTCAGTGCAATGCTCGATGACCTCAGTAGGGCTTCCGAAAGAGTGGGTCTTAAAATGAACATAAACAAAACCATGGTTATGGTGAATGTTCATGTAACACCCACTCCTATCAAGATCGGAGACTCTACGCTCGAAGTTGTGGACGATTATGTCTACCTGGGACAAACGGTCCAGTTGGGTAGATCTAACTTCGAGAAAGAGGTCAATCGTCGAATCCGACTCGGCTGGGCAGCGTTCGGGAAGTTGCGCGGTATCTTCTCGTCCAACTTACCCCAGTGTCTCAAGACGAAAGTCTATGACCAATGTGTGTTGCCAGTGATTACATACGGGACCGAAACGTGGTCGCTCACAGTGGCCCTCATCAGAAAGCTCAAAGTCACCCAAAGGGCAATGGAGAGGGCTATGCTCGGAGTTTCCTTGCGTGATCGAATCAGAAATGAGGACATCCGCTTGAGAACCAAGGTTACCGACGTAGCCCGAAGAATTGCCAGACTTAAGTGGCAATGGGCAGGGCACATTGCTCGCAGAACGGATGGCCGATGGGGCCGAAAAGTTCTGGAATGGCGACCGCGAACCGGAAGACGTTGCGCTGGAAGGCCTCCCACTAGGTGGACCGATGACCTGGTCAAGGTTGCAGGAAACCGCTGGATGAGAGACGCACGGGACCGGTCAATGTGGCGACGCCTGGGGGAGGCCTATGTTCAGCAGTGGACGTCTTTTGGCTGAAATGATGAATGATGATGTTATAATTAAAATTTACAGAGTGCTTCCTCTCTCCTAACTCACTTATCTTGCTGTGCCCGACAGGGTCCATAATGATCTAATTTTAAGTTTTACCACCTAAGTACTACATGTGGAATGCAATAAAGTATTGAGTATTGAATATTGAGTAATTTTAAAATAACTGAGCAGTGCCAGCCTCGAGGTCGGACTCGCGATGAATATGGAGAAGACCAAGGTGATGACCAACAGCACCAAGCGTACCATAGGAGTTGGAGGAATGAGGATTGAGTATGTCCATGAGTACATTTACCTCGGCCAAATAGTCTCCTTCCAGGCAAGACAAGACAAAGAAGTTACTCGACGCACCGAGAATGCCTGGAAGAGCTATTGGTCGATGAAACAAATAATGAAGGGACCTCTTCCTCTCTCCCTGAAGAGAAAACTCATGGACATGTGCATTCTTCCTACCCTCACCTATGGAGCGCAGACATGGTCACTAACCAAGCATCAAAAGTCCGCACTCGGGGTCTGTCAGCGAGCAATGGAGCGTAGTATCCTTGGAGTTAAGCTCACTGATCACGTAAGAAACTCGATACTGCGTTCCAAAACTCAAATTGCCGATGTAGGTCACACGGCGGCCAAGCTCAAATGGAACTGGGCTGGCCACATCTGTCGCATGCCGGAGGAGCTGTGGGCCAAAGCAACCACGCAATGGGTGCCAATCAGCAGCAAACGACAACGCGGCAGGCCCAGAAGGCGATGGCGGGACGAACTGGATTCTTTTTGCAGAGATTGGAAAACCGGAGCACTGGATAGGGATAAGTGGAAAGAGGGAAGGGAGGCCTTTGCCCTGCAGTGGGACACAAATGGCTGATAATAATAATTGAGTAATTCTTCTTCTTTTTTAACCTTTCACCACCCAAAGCTGTAGGTCTCTACTAATGCACGCTATTCTTCCCGGTTTTGCGCCTTTCGAATCCAGTCCTTTCTAGAAGCCTATCTATATTATATAAAAGAAAGTCATCTGGACGGATTTAGATGAAAATTGGTAGGGAGGTAGCTAAGAACCAGGAAAAGGACATAGGATACTTTTTTTTTTTTTAATATGTTCAAATATATTTGGTAGGGTAGTAGGTAGGTAGGTAGGGTAGTAGGTAGGTAGGGTAGCAGGTAGGTAGGGTAGGAAAAAGAGCATTGCAACGCATGCGCGGGTTCAGCTAGTTTAGAATAAAATAAAACCCATATCACTAATTAAATCTCCTATACCAAAGAACAAGATCACAACAAATCACCGACACAATCGTGGTCCACTTCATCTCACGGGAAGCAGGTTAAGCCTGTGACCTCTGCTGTCATCACGGAGCAGTTGATAAAGTACACAAGCTGGGGAAAGTTCGGCCACTGTGACTATCAATAGTGGAATATGGATAAGGACGTACTGCAGCTTAAGTTAGAGTTATAAGATAATTTTCAAAGAGTAGGATTGTGATTTGCATTATATTTTCTATTGTCTTCGTCTCTTTTTTAGGGTCCCGTACCTCAAAAGGAAAAAAACAGAACCCTTATAGGATCACTCGTCTGTCTGTCTGACCATCCCCCCCCCCTCCTTATCTCTGAAACTACTGGGCCTAAAATTTTGAAAAAAAAAATACAGAAATTAGTTCAACACGTATAGATTACAGGAAAAACTATAAGAAGTCATGGTACGGAACCCTTCGTGTGCAAGTCCAACTTGCATTTTTTTAAGTATCTCATTCCACTGGCATGCTGGAAGAGAGAATATTTTGTTTAGAAATAAGCACACACATACATGTTTACTAGAAGTAGGCGATTGAGCTGTATCAGCAAAAGTATCGTAGCAATCAATCTGTCCTATCATACCATGAATAAAAAATCGAAGGCCCCAAGCAATTTTCGGTTCATTGTTCAAAATACAGTCGACCTCACTCTACGGGCAACAAACAATATTTCTAACAATGGTCCGAATTGACCGGGCCGGTTTATTTGCCGGGCAAACATCCCCGGAAGCAAACCGACCTGCTACATCGCCGTCGACGCTCACTTCGCTGATTTCCAACCGAAAATTAAAACGGATATAGAGAACAATTATTATAATAAAAAACTCCTAATAATAGTGTTTATTTTTATATGTATGTATGTTATGTATGTTTTTGTATGTATGTTTATTTTGTATCGATAGGTACAATATTTTTTTTTTTTCAAAATTCTAATTAAAATTTTCCTATTTTTCTTTGCTACACACTGTGTCTATATTTCTAATTTAACTTTCCTCTCGCAGGTCTGCTGGAAGAGATTTCTTATGAAATAAGCAGTACCTTTGTGCTCTTCTATTCTTTTTATGTATTTTCCTTTTTTTGTATTTTGTGTGTACATAAATAAATAAATAAATAAATAAATAAACAATGCCCAAAAAACGTGTGGTTACTAGCAATGGATTGATGTGTGGTTAATAACGATGAAAGGTGGTTCAGTTCATTTTTCGGGGGAGGTTAATTCATTAGGGAAGGTTTGATTGCTTGCTGGTTCACTTATTGTTTGACTTTTTTATGAAAAACTGCGAACTGGGAATCGGCCTTTAATAAATTGCCAATACCACTTGACTGCCGGCATGATTGTTGTTGCATTATTCTTGCGCCGGTGACCGGAAAGTTGAATGGTAATCCATTATTGTGGTATGGACGTGTGTGGTACGTAGGTATGGCACAAATCCTACTATCCTACTAATATTATATAAAAGCAAAAGTTTGTTTGGATGTTTGTTACTCTTTCACGCAAAAACTACTGAACGAAATTTGTGAAATTTAGCACACAGATAGTTTATGACCTGGATTAACACATACGGTACTTTTTATCCCGGTCGTATGATCCCTCGGGGCAACGAACTCTACGCGGGTGAAGCCGCGGGTATAAGCTAGTAAAATAATATTTTTGCTAGCGTATGTTAAAAATCTATATTATTAGCAAGGAAATTGAATAATTGGCCCCAGACACAAAAAGCCTAAATAAATCAGAAAATAAAATCAAAAGACTGCTCAAAAACAATGACGAAAGGCCAATTCTGAATATTTTAGTTCCTAAGAGACTTGGAATTGGCTTTCAACGTAGCCAGTAAACCGTGGTCCGTTTTGGTAACAGACGAGCAAAATGATGAATTAGTGCACAGCAGAACAATTGTCTGTTCGTAACTCGAAGCACACTCAGATATTACTCACTGAGATTTAACTCTTTAACTCACTGGTTCCCAAACCTATGGCCCGCGGACCTTTTGTGGGCCCCCTATTATGTAGGACTTGAAAGTAACTGGCTTAATGTGAGTGTTGGTTAAATGGGTACATCTCTGCCTAAACCTTCATATTATGTTTTATTCCTAATTATTTAAGCCCTGATATGTTTTCGATGTGTGGTTTAAATAAAGCTGTAACAGCATAAGTTTTTAGACATTAAATCAATAATAATACTAATAATTCAAGCTCAAAAAACATATTGATGCAAACCGAATTTAAAATTTCGTTTATAAAAAAAACCGACGAATTGTGAACCTCCTCCTTTTGAAGTCGGTTAAAAATGTTGTGTTTCATCAATGTTTCTTTCTTTGTCGTGTGGTTAGTGCCTAACTGTTATCAGAGTTTTTATTTCCGCCCATGGGCATCTGACTTGTTGAGAAATTATATCTCTCAGACATTCTGGTTTCCACACGATATTTTCCTTCACCAATTTACACAATACGCACTTGAATCCGAAAAATTAGAGGAGTGTTGGGTTCGAACTTGAGACCTGTGACTTGCATGCCTTTTGTAAGCTTGTATTCTAATAATAAACTCTAAATGGATGTTAATTTTAAATGGCCTTCATTTTGTGACTAACAATAAATAAATCGAAATGGTTCATGGTCAAGAAAAGGTTGAGAAACACTGCCATACTGCTATCAAAATTCAATGCCACAGTAACACCCAGGTTACAGAAGTAGTCATTTTGGGCGAAAAACTCGGCATTCAAACCTACCAACCAAATTAATATCGTATTCAACCACTCTGTAACCAACCTAGGTAACATATGTAGTTCCAAACTATGCCACGATTTTTAAAAGACGAAAAGCTTTGTGTGCTATGCAATATACTCTTTGTACAGTTACCTGCAAATATGCTTGGACATTAATTCAGAACTAAAATCGTGTGAAGCGAGAAATGATGCACCTAACGTAAACTATAACACGTTCACAGGAAAATGCACACTAAAGTACCCATGCAATTTTGCTGACTGTACATAGGTACTCGATGAAATGTTCCAACGATACTTGGTAATTCATAATACATAGGTACAGGGCTTTATGAAAATGGCAACTTTCGCGAATTGTTTCTGAATGGAAATATTGAATTTCATAAAGCAAACACACCACGTTGTACGCTCGAGGTTTAATCATGGATGTATTGCATCGGTTTTCAATATGTTCGAGTTCATGAAATAATGAAACGGTTTTAGTTCGGCTTTGGGAATTTTTCTTTTGTGATTATTTTAATACAACGATGACTGATTTCTAGATTTTTTTTTCTTAATAACTTCTTCCTCACATAGTATAAAACAAAGTCGCTTTTTTTGTCTGTTTGTTTGTATGCTTAAATCTTTAAAACTACGCTACGGATTTTGATGCGGTTTTTTTTTAATAGATAGAGTGATTCAAAAGGAAGGTTTTAGTATATAATTTGAACGACATCCACGCGGGTGAAGCCGCGGGCATCAGCTAGTGATGTATAAAAAACCGGCCAAGTGCGAGTCGGACTCGCGCACCGAGGGTTCCGTAAAAAAAATATATTATGTGATGTAACTAAAAATTTATGGTTTTCGTAATTATTCCTTTATCTATGCTATAAGACGTTGCTTCGTACCAAATTTCAAGATTCTGAGTTCACGGGAAGTACCCTGTAGGTTTTGATTCCCTTGCGAGTGTCGAAAATTTGCGGCATAAACGGGAGTATCTTGATGTAACTAAAAATTTATGGTTTTCGTAATTATTCCTTTATCTATGCTATAAGACGTTGCTTCGTACCAAATTTCAAGATTCTGAGTTCACGGGAAGTACCCTGTAGGTTTTGATTCCCTTGCGAGTGTCGAAAATTTGCGGCATAAACGGGAGTATCTTTTGATCGCGTTGACTTAGAAGTTTGATTTTTTCACAGCTCTAAGAGACCATAGACTTGAGTATTTGATATGAATTTCAGCTTGATACCTCCACGCGTTCCTGAGAAAAAAGGTCTTGACAGACAGACAGACGGACAACAAAGTGATCCTATAAGGGTTCCGTTTTTTCCTTTTGAGGTACGGAACCCTAAAAAGAAAATATTAAATGAACCTTGAATTATCAATCATAGTAAAATATAGAACAGCGAGAATTTTTCCTTTTTGCAATTGCTGTAGATACTACTTTTACCAGAAATCCAAAAGGTTTTTTTTTTTTATTAAATTATTTTTATGGAGTCAGGACGCGTTAGGAAGAACAAATATCATGAAAACTAAAATCTTGAATATCTTTCTAACTTGAGATTTCGGCAGTAGTGACAATCAAAATATGGATAGCGCGCGAGTTGAATGCAGAGCTTAGTAAGGCCCGTAATCCACCAAAGCGGAGAGGAGAGGAGACGAGAGGAGATGTGCCGCGAAGCTGGCAGGTTATTTCCACCAAAGCGGAGAAGAGATGCGTTGCGGAGAGGAGATGTGAGCTGTGTGTAGCAGAGATGTGAGCTGTGAGAGATCGAAAACAGTCAAGTTCTGTCTACGAAAGGAAGACGTCATGTCGTTACAAAAGTTATATCTGAATTTGTGCGCAGCCCGGCCGCCCGACTAGACACTTCTCCGCTCTGCCGCGCCGCTTGCTCGCTCGCTGCACAAAATTCTATAGAAAAATTAGACATCTCCTCTCCTCTCCGCTTGACCCATTTCCACCAAAGCTAAGCGGAGAAGAGATGTGGAAATAACGAAATCGGATTGGTTTATTCAAACACATCTCCTCTCGTCTCCTCTCCTCTCCGCTTTGGTGGATTACGGGCCTAATGCGGTAGTGCTGTGACAGCACTACCGCATTACACTAGTGTGAATAGCACAGCACTACACTGCTCCCGCTCTTTACCTCAGACCCCGACTGCATTCAACTCGCGCGCTATCTGTACATAAGTTTGAATAAGTGAAATCATCAAATGACTCCACCCGCTCTGGGCAGAGTGGTAGGGAGTGTTAGAATTCTACTGACTAAAAACCACCCATGTTCGTTCTCAGCCCTTGTGCCGAGGCCGCGGTATCGCTTTCGAATAACCCGCAGCCCCGACGGGTAGTACTTCCACCTTAAGCTGCAACAGCTTTAGAAGAACTTACTTTATTTCAGAAGAACACAGTTCCTTTTCCTTTCCATACACTTGGCTTAGAATAGAACTGTTAAATTAAGTAAGTAATGTAGGTAGGTATGTTCCATTTGAGATTAATACACGTGACGATTAATATCCATTATTCGATTAGCAGATCTATACCTATGATACCTACGTAGAACGACCTATTAGGCTTGATGCATTAGCTTAATTCAAATGGTTATTCATGACGATTCAGCGAGGGGGGGGAGGTAGAACTCAATGTAGGTGACGTTGAGCGGATCAGATGGCAATAATAGCATGCTCGTACGTTTTATAATTTCATGGGTATTTAAAAAGGGGGGATGACGTTTCCAATGTGAATTTGAAGCGACAGTTATGTGTTGACTGGGTTACAAATTAATGGATGTTTATGTTTGTTAATACGTACTGTTTTTGGTTTCATAAAAAAATAAAAAAACATACTAACGATGTAATAAGAAAGCGATATGAGTGTAGAAATACTTATAATATTATTTTGTGATGAAGCAATGGAGTACAGTTGTTCCTAAACATTTTATAAGTCGTTGAGGGTAATAAAAACTTATAAATTATAATAATCATGAAAGTCTGTTTAGTACTTTAGAAAGCAAAAAGTCTATAAAATAATGTCAACCGGGACCTATGGCTTTACCGAAACCGAAATCTACAAAAATTATAGAATTAAATGGCAAGTTATGTTTTCTATATTTTACCGGAATGGGAACAATGTTGCCAAATTAGGGATAAAGTAGCTCCAGGGCACGATTGTGTAAAAACGTGAAACCTCATCATCATCATCAGCCATAAGACGTCCATTACTGGTCAAAAGCCTCCCCCATAGAACGCCAGAACGAACGGCAACCTGCCGTTTGCATCCACCGGTTGCCCGCGACTCTCACGATGTCGTCGGTCCACGGGGTCTAAAACGGCCACTTTGGCAGATCATAATATGAATTGCGTTAAAAAGCGTAAAATGGACCTTTCATTATAATAACTGCGTCTGTAACAATTTAGTAAAATACATCATAATAGGAAAATAATATTCGTAAAATAGTCACAGACGCAGTTTTTATTATGAACGGTCCATTTTACGCTTTTAAACGCAATTCCCATTATGATCTGCAAAAGTGGCCATTTTAGACCCCCTGGTGGAAGTTCTACCAACGCTGCGTCGTCCGGTTCGTGGTCGCCACTCGAGAACCTTTCTTTCTTATTGGTTGTCGATTCTTTGAGCGATTTGGCCTGCCCATTGCCTTGCCACTTCAACTTAAACCTAGTAACCCGAAAATAATGAAAATCACAATAATAATTATGATTAGATGCAACATTTAATCTGTTATTCGGCTGAAACAGTTCAGGCATTAGTATCATTGTGTTATTGAACACAAAGTGTATAATTTACCCCTAATTATGGTAATAATGCGATTCATCCAATATTCATGAGTTGAAGGCGATTGGTGCCGAGATGTCATTGATATCAAATCAATTGTGAAGCAAGCGCTTTACAGTTGTTGTGATTGAATAGTACGACTAAGCGTAGTTTAAAACTTCAACTGGATGATCTTAATCTAGTTTTTAAGTCTATAATTACTTAGAAATTAATAATATGATATTTTATCAAACAAGAATTTGCGCAAAAAAAATAGCCAAGTTATAACATCAGCCATCTGCCAGTAAAAGTCACGTAAAAATTGGTTCCGCCGTTTTATGAGATAGAGAACAGACATAAATTTAAAAAAAATCCTTATAAGTAAGTATTTTCATATACTGCGCGGAGCCCAAATGAATTGGAATTGGGATATGAGCAAAATAATGATGATTATGATATAAGTTATATTAAGGTCCCATTAAAATAGGTGGACAAAATTTCAGAAATCATTCAGACCACCAAAATAAGGACGATGGTAAAAAAAATAATAAGAAAATCGCATTTACGTACCTACTCATAACCTGTTGCCGGCACAACGTGCCATTTGGCACACTTTTTTTTTGGGGCTTGCCGGCACATTGTGCCATTTGGCACATTTTGTCCGATCCTGTTACCGGCACAACGTGCCATTTGGCACACTTTTTTTTTGGGGTTTGCCGGCACATTGTGCCATTTGGCACGGTGGGGCTCGGGGGATCCCGATGTTCTAGCGCCGCTGTCGTGTTATAGGTTGAGTTTATTCTAGAGTGCCGGCAATTTATTATTTAAAGTAAAAAAAAAAAACATTTTATTTAATGTTTTTTTTTTGTTTAGATAATTATGTTTGGTTAGACCACCTGAACGCTGTGTTAAAATTTGTCCACCTATTTTAATGGGACCTTATAATACTTTCATAATTATGCATTCAGTAAAAAACTGTAATTTTAACATCATTACAAACAGACACTTTTTTATGGTTTGGGAAATCATCAAATGACTCCTGCTCTGGGCAGAGCAATAGGGTGTGTCAGACTTCTACTGACTAAAACCGTTGTTGTTCCTTCTTAGCCCTTTGTGTTGAGGCCGCGGTATCTCTTTCGAACAAACGCCAAACAGACACTTCAATTTCATTCATTTGCATAGAAGAATACGTATGTGTAGGCATCGACTCGATAATGATTTTAGTCATATCATTGGTAGGCTTGCAAATCAAAAACACTACACTCACGGTAACGAGGAAGTCAGATTTCCAACACGCAAATCTCACTGAATGCTTTGTACTGTGCAGCCTCCCACGCTGACGGGAGAGGATCAGATGACCGACATAGAGGGAGAAACGGGGGTATGTTGTCCAACTTGCCAGTCTAAATACTGGTGAAAAGCTGACAGGCTCTACAGTAGAAGGTTGCTTAAAATGGTAAAATTATTAACCATCATTTTAATGGACGTGGATGAAGAATACTGACCGGCAGAATAGCAGAAAAAAACTGGCCAAGTGCAAGTCGGACTTCACATGAAGAGTTCCGTACCATTGTAGTAGATATTGAAAGATTTTCCATGTTATTTTAGGTCCATAGACTTCTTATAGGTTTTAAATATCTGTAAAAGTATAAGTATTATCTCAAAATTATTAAAACAATATTCATTATATATTATTTGTGTTTTACTTAAATAGGTACTGAAAAAAATAATTAAAATAAAATCTTTATTCTTACTTAAAATAGTCAAAGAAAACGGGCGGCAAAATTCTTCCCACGCGCCCACTGACGTTCGGAAAAAAGACGCACCCAGTTTAGGGTTAATCAAAACCCACAAAAAACAAACAGAACGCTTCGAAATCGGACACTACTCATACCGCACCCTTGTTTACAATTTCAGCCTATTTAAAATTTATAGATCCAAATGCGTTGTACGTATTAGACACAGATACAAGTTGAAAGGTTTCTCTGAAAGCTTAAAAGCTACCTACCTACCTACTCAATCATTCAGAAGCGTTAATTGCTTCTTCCAAAACTCGGATAATCCTGAATAAACCTTCTGCTAAAGCTAATGGCGCCTGTATTTTATACGTAGCTGCTGTTTTACACGTGTATTATGTACATTTTTATTGTTTTTTTTTCGTTCAAAGGGAGTTGCTCAGCTTGATTTTTGGGTCAGGCGGTAAATGAGGATAAAATGTGTTTTTTGATCGTAATAAATAAAAAATAGAGAACGTAAAATCACACGAAAAATAAAGCAGTAAAATAGGAACATTGAAAAACTAATTCACAGAAAAAATGACGTTTTTGTTTTCTTTTAATTGTTCCGTACCGATTAAAATGTAGCGGATCGGAACGTCGTCATTTCAAAAATTTATTTTAATTTTCTAAATTAACTTAAACTTATCTCGTCGATCGTATAATATTATCAAGTCAAGACGTCAGTCCACATTCACTAATCGGCAGAAATAAAATATCAGAAATGTATTGTCTTCTAAGTCTAACTACATCTAACAAGAAATCTTAACGCACAACACAAAAGTTTGTCTTAAAAATACCAAAACATACCCAAATTTTTATCTTACAAAAAATCCTTATCAGCTTTAAAAAAAACATAACTAACGCAAATAATACAAAACGTGTAATAAAGACTAGGTGACGACACGGATAATAAAATAAAACATAAAGCATTTAGACAGAGGCTGGCAACACTCCCCGCAACGCGTTTTAAATTTCGACCTCCTCGTAAAAGGTGGCAATTGAAACGGTATAATATTGCTCTCTGCGTAAATTTTAGGGCCACTTTACGCGGTTGCAGAACCTTGCTTTAATGTCTACTAATAATAAAACTATAAAAGCTGCGTTTTAATGCTACACTTTCCTATTAAAAAAATATTTTTAATGTGTAGCTAACGATTTTAGGGTTTATGCAATTCTGATGAGATCCGACTCGGCTGGGCAGCGTTCGGGAAGCTGCGCGGTATCTTCTCGTCCAACTTACCCCAGTGTCTCAAGACGAAAGTCTATGACCAGTGTGTGTTGCCAGTGATTACATACGGGACCGAAACGTGGTCGCTCACAATGGGCCTTATCAGAAAGCTCAAAGTCACCCAAAGGGCAATGGAGAGGGCTATGCTCGGAGTTTCCTTGCGTGATCGAATTGTATTATAATGATGTTGTCGAAATAAAAGAGAACTGTTTAGTTCCACGATTCGTATAATAATGCCAATAATTAGTGTGTGCAGTTACATATATAAGGTTAGGCGAGCTGCACACTACACCTCCCCTTTTTTTTAAAAAAAAAAATGGCTTTATTAACTAAGTACATAAAACATTTTTTTAACAAAACAACATATTTTTAAATAATTATACTTTTTACCATTACATTATAAAAAAAATAACATCTTATCAAAACCACAGTATATTAAGTAACAAACAGTTTTGTATTGTTTTTATGAATTACATATTCTTTGTCACCTTTTAAAATTTTAACATTGGGTGATACATCTTCAATTACTCTATATGGTCCTAAATAAATGTTATCTAACTTATTTCCTACTTGATTTTTAATTAGAACTAAGTCTCCACTCTTATATTGTAATCCGTTTACATTTTTATCAAAATTATATTTTCTTAATTCCTTACTAAATAATAAATTATTTCTAGCTTCAGCTTGTGCTCTTTGTAGTCTGTATTTTAGTTCCAAAGGGTAAGATTCAGGATTATATAATGGATCAACATAAGAACTTTGTGCAATATTGGATGGTAAATTACAATTCTTTCCAAATACTAGCTCAAATGGAGTGTATTTTGTCTCAGAGTGTACTGTAGTGTTAAATGAAAAGCACCAGAATGGAAGCCAACTGCTCCAATCTGATTTATTATTATCACACTGAATCCTAAGATAAGCTCCTAGAACCTTATGAGTGTTTTCCAATCCTCCCAGAGTTTCATGATGATAGGCTGTTGAATGCAGTTTATTTATATGCAACAAATTGCAAATCTCAGTAAAAACTGATGACATAAACTCTGTTCCCTGGTCTGTTATTATTTCTTTAGGAATACCATATCTCAGAATAAAATTGTTTACAAATAACCTAGCTACAGAAATAGTATCTTTCCTCTCTAAAGGATAGGCTTCAACGTATTTTGTTAAATCGCACTGTAATGTCAGAACGTACTTATAATTTAAATTATCTACATCTAAAGGACCCATTAAATCTAAACTTACTCTTTCAAAAGCAGTGGATGCTGTTGATGTTATAACCATCGGTTCCTTTGTATGTCTATTGGAATGCTTTTGAATCTGACAACTTCTACATTTCTTTACGAATTCTGTTACATCATTAGTCATTCCTGGCCAATAATAGTACTTCCTAATATTATTTAACATTCTGTTTATTCCCGCGTGGCCGCTGGTGGGTAATAAGTGAAAATCATTCAAGATCACTGTTTTCGTGTCTTTGTCAGAAACTCTTGTTACATCTTTAATAACAAGTAGCTTAGGGAAGTCATTCAAATGACTCATTTCCTTTATAAAATTGTTAACAAAAATTTCATAGCGCTTCGTTTTAATTATTATGAGCTCGTTTATTTTGATTTGCTTGCAAAAACGTTGTAATTCTCTCGCTAACACACTTACGGTCGATAACGATCGAGAAATCACATAAATTGCTGATTTTTCAGGAACGAATTTGCAGTTACCATTGTCACTAGTGTAATGTTTTGATTTTTCTATCTGATTTATAGTATTTTTATTACTAAATAATATCAATTCAATGCTGTCAATTGGTCGTTTGAGGATTTCCACTACCTTAGGTTGATCAGGCCTTGGAGTAGAGGATACCTCACTAGTCATGTCGTTGTTGTCACAGTCAGTGCGTAACCTTCGAGTCTGTGCCCTTGTCATGACTGATACTGCATGTTTGTTCAACTCCTTTAAACTGCTGGATGTAATAGGTATCCGGCTCAATGCATCTGCAGCTGCGTTGTGCCGTCCTGGGACATAGCTGATTTCAAAGTCGTATTCTTCAAGATATAATCTAAACTTTGTCAACCGGCTTGAAGGATCGGTCATATTAAATAAATAAATCAATGGCTTATGGTCTGTTTTTATGTAAAACTTTTTCCCATATAAATAAGGTCTAAAATGTCGAACTGCCCAAACAATAGCAAGTAATTCTAACTCAATCACAGGGTATCGCGTCTCAGCTGGTTTCAAGTTACGGCTTGCGTACGCGACTACCTTGCCATTGCTATTAGACAGTACGGCGCCTAATCCTAGTTTTGATGCGTCAGTTTGTAACGTAAAAGTGTTGTTGTCGCTAAAGTCTGGATAGTCAAGTATAGTCGGACTAATAAGAATCTGTTTTAACTTGTAAAATGCTCGCTCGCATTCATCACTCCATACGAATGCTACATCTTTTTTACATAACGCATTCAAATGATAGGCTATTTCAGCAAACTTTGGTATAAAACGTCTATAATAATTTGCGAATGCTACAAATCTCTTGACGTCGTCTACATTTTGCGGGACTGGATATTTTTGTAGGCATTCTACCTTCGATGGATCGGGAAATATTCCTTCTGAGGTTATTTTATGTCCTAAATAAACGATTTCTTTACGTAAAAATTCACACTTTAGCGGATTTAGTTTTAGATTCACTCTTCTTAGGCATTCTAAAATTTTTATAAGATTCCTGTTATGCGTTTCGAGACAATTTCCTACGACAATGCAATCATCTTGATATAAAAAGCATGATTTATAATTTAATCCTGACATTGCTATTGCCATGAGACGAGCAAAAGCACTAGGCGATGTTTTAAGTCCCATTGGACATCGTTTCATTTGATACTGCTTGTCTGTTGTAAATGCAGTGTACTTCCTAGACTGTTCTTCTAAGGAAAGCTGATAGTAACCTTGACTAAGATCTAATTTTGAAAAATAGATGTTATTAGATAACGAATCTAGTATCTCAGTGATATTAGGTAACGGAAACTTATCATCCTGTATTCTATTATTGAGTTGGCGATAGTCTTTTTTTGGTACTAATAGAACTGGACTTGACCATTCTGAAATAGTCTCTTCAATAATATCATTTTTAACCATTTCATCTATTTGTCTTTGTACCTCGCCTTTCAATGCTTTAGGCAATCGATAAGGCTTGACGTATGCTGGTGAAGTATTTTCTTTTAGTTTAATTGAGTGCTCTATTAAATTAGTTGTTGTGAGCGTATCTCCTGGCAAATGGAAAACATCGGCATATTTGGCACATACGTTTTCAATACCTCTTTGTTCCTCTTTATTTAAATAGGTATTTAGCTGTAACGTAGTAAGTAAAGTTTTAACTCTATCCACAGAAATGTTATCGTCGTCAAACTTGCAAACGTAAAAATTATTTAAACAACTAATACTTATATTTGAAGTATTTATGTCAACTGAACTATCAGTTGTATTTAATATCCTAACAGGAATAAGTCCATTATGTGGCTTCGATACTACCCCTGCTGTAAACACACCTTTGTAAATTTCCTTTGACAAAACGACGCAATCACTGTTGTGTGACGTCGGGATGTGTTTAATTACTTCACAACGAGGCGGAATTGTAAATAAATTCCTATTAACATGAACACTAACAGACTGGTCTCGGGTTTCCAAACTCAGAGTACCATCTTTATAGTTTAATACAGCGTTATACCGCTCAAAAAAATCTTGCCCGAGTATACCTTCTGCAGCACAAGATAAGTGTTCAAATATGTAAAACTTTTGTTGAAAAGTTACATTATTAATTATAATTTCTAAATAAATGTATCCCATGGACTCTAAATTACCACTAATTCCTTTAATGACTATCTTATCTTGTTTTACTAAATTCAATAAATTCCTATGTCGCGACAACCATTCATACTTTAACACACATAAGCTAGCTCCACTATCTATCAGTAAATTAAGATCAACATCACTATTTGTTAACCGACAAAATACAAAAATTACTAAAACTAAAAATAGAATGTGTGTACGATTTAGGTACGAAAAAATTCTAGGCTTTCATTTGCTTGGCTTGTGCGATCATTGCGCAAGTTGTCATGGACATTGGACTGTTGCGCGTTATGTTGAACACGCTGACAACGCACCGGACGTCCGCGAAACTGCTGACGTTGTTCACCTGAGTTTTTACCTCGATTAACGCTGTTTAAAGTTCTTTGACCTGTGTTATTTTCATTATTTTTAACATAATTATGGTTATACGTTTTATTTCTGTTATAAAATTGTCTATTTCCTCGGCCTCGATTGCCTCTAAAGCTACCTCTTCTATAATTTTGGTTAGTCCTAAATTGCAGAACCTGATCTTGTGGCGGGACTGACAAGGTTTCTTCATCTACCGCAGCCGTTATAGCTTCAGGCAATGATGCAAACTGACGTGAGGCAATGATGGTGCTGAGCCGCTTATCAGCCAACCCATCACTAAACCGTTTAATAGCAGTCTTCTCATTGAGTGGACGCAAAACCTCATATGCATCACGCTTATTGTTAGCCTGCGCAATCGTGAGATTGACAAATAACTCTTCAATCTCCGTACCGAATTTTTCTATACTCTTACGGCCTTGAGTCGCCGTAAACAATTGATTTTGTAAAGCTACATACGATTTCTTCGGTAACAAATATACGCGAATATCTTCTACCAAACTTTCTATATCTGTGTAGTTAGTTTTAAGACGCAATTTTGCACTAGGCGAGAGACGCGTTTTTAACACAAACTGTATTAATTGACTCTTACTGGCTTCATTAATAAGCGAACTATAAAGTAAGATACCATCTATAACCTGATTTGTCACCTGCTCCTGGCCATTCAACACTGGCAACAGGGAAATTGCAGTTTTAATATCAAATGCGTCAGCCATTTTTGTAAGACAATCAGTATACTCGTATTCTATAAAATCTTTATAACTAGTTTGACAACTACTATCTACTAAAGAAAGTAAACTTTTTATTTTCTGATAATTTGATTGAATGTCATTAATTAATGATTGGAAAACCTCACAAGCACCTTTGTCTAACTTGCGATCTATAACTTCTTGGTTCAACTGAGTCAAAATACAATCCAATTTACTATATTCTTTTCCTGCTTCTTCTAGTTTCTTTAAAGCTAAATCTTTTCTACGCCTATCTGGACCTAGTTTTACTAAATATTCTCTTAAATATTTTAATCTAGCGTGCAAATCTTGTAATTGTTGGGACATTCCTAATCTCCAGAACAAAATATAAAAAAATGCATGATCCAGTTACATTATCATAAAATATAGAAGAATTTAAAAAAATAATGCTTGCGTTGCAAAACTTACATTGCAGTAGTTACTTATTTTACTGACAACGATTATGTAGGTCACGACGTCTCACGTGGCTTGGACGAATGAACTCCTCAGCACTGGTCTGGAACTGACTCCCAGCTGCTCCACATCGGACCCGTACAATTCAACTCCCGGCACCCTGCATATCCTCTCATCATAAGGCTTGAGCATTCTCCCAGCACCCGGCAGCAATGTTCCTTTTCTGTCTTCTTATTTAATGATTTCACCTCTTCAAACAAATTCTTCCATTGGGATTCTGATTCTTCTATAAATTTTTATAATCTTCTTCGCTTTCTTTCTTCTAATTTCCGTCTTCATAAACTTCAACTTCTATCGGTATAATCTTCATAATTTATTTGACTCGTCCGTAGTCTTCCTTATCGCGTAGATTGCAAAATTTTAATTGCTGGCTAAGGGTCGCCATGTATTATAATGATGTTGTCGAAATAAAAGAGAACTGTTTAGTTCCACGATTCGTATAATAATGCCAATAATTAGTGTGTGCAGTTACATATATAAGGTTAGGCGAGCTGCACACTACAGAATCAGAAATGAGGACATCCGCATGAGAACCAAGGTTACCGACGTAGCCCGAAGAATCGCCAGACTTAAGTGGCAATGGGCAGGGCACATTGCTCGCAGAACGGATGGCCGATGGGGCCGAAAAGTTCTCGAATGGCGACCGCGAACCGGAAGACGTTGCGTTGGAAGGCCTCCCACTAGGTGGACCGATGACCTGGTCAAGGTTGCAGGAGCCCGCTGGATGAGAGACGCACGGGACCGGTCAATGTGGCGACGCCTGGGGGAGGCCTATGTTCAGCAGTGGACGTCTTTTGGCTGAAATGATGATGAGATTTGAAAAAAGAGCTAACTTGATGAGATTTTGAAAAGTCGTTCGCTTGTAGCTTTCTAAAGATGTTCTGGGGATTATTAAGATAAAACATAAACATAACATCACGTCTGTAAACCCCGAAAGGTCAGGCAGAGGTGTAACTAATAGTACTCCCATATTTCGCCAGTCATATTTAGGTCCCATGTGATAGAGAGCGACCAGCGTCTCTTCCACTGACCTATGACTGCAGTGACTGTCATACTGCAAAGTCATTAGTCTTCAGTTCGACCCAAGACTTATAATTCATGTGCATATTATATACATAGTTTTCACTTTACTACTTTTTAACTTACTTTCGTGAAGGAAAACATCGTGACAAAACCAGCATGACTGAGACATATTTCACGACGACATATAAAGTCAAATCAGAGACCCATGGACGGCATTAAAACTCTGACATCAGGTTCGCACTCACCATTCGACGAAGAAAGACAGTGTAAAAGATGATGCCCACTCTATCAGATCATATTATGAATTGCGCTAAAAAGCTTAAAATTAACCATTTTACGAATTCTAACACAATAGGGGATCGGACTGGGTCAAAATAATATGATTCTGTTAAGCCCGTAGGTATGTTAGATTATCGAAAAATATTAAATACGTGTTTTTTGTTTTATCAAATCAATAAAAAATTACGAAGATAAAACGCATCAAAGATCTTGGAGTGGGGCTTGAAACGTCACTTGTGGCGTCAAAATGTACACTCATATGACGTCACACGAGTTTTCGAAGCACTGTATCGTCTTCATTTTAAGTTTACGTGAAAAAAGAAAAAATACGTGTCCAATAATTTTTGGAAATCTATCTGACGGACTAATTAGTTTTTTTTTGTCCGATCCCCTATTCATAGTGTTTTCCTCCTATGACCTATTTGCCTAAATGATCACATGCAGATGAAGTTACTAGTCCATTTTCCGGTTTACAACGCAATTCTTATTATGATCTGCTAAAGTGGCCATTGTAGACGCCCTACACGAAGATCCATTTTTCCTAAAAATCAAAAGCACTGTAAGTGAAAGGCGCAGACTTTTTCAGCAGAGTGATGCGCCCAACTTGCAGTGGACTGTAGATAGGGTTGTAGTCTCAGGATGCTCAGGAACTTGAGAAAGATTAAATGAAAGACGATTTCTTCAGAGAAACAAGATGCTGCGATGTGGAGTGTAGTGCGTGTGGAGTGTAGGGGAGACGGGTGATCTTCTTCTAGTAAGTTTGTCTTCAAGCAGCGGTCGAGCGAATAGTGAATCAGAATTTTTGGGCGTGCCCTATTTATAGCTTTTACATCTTAGCGCTAGGTGCGCCCGTGAGCAAATGTGGCAACTTATGACTGGCCAATGAGAGGCGACTATTTATGATGTATATGTGTGAGTGAGCTGTAAACGCATGTCTGTATATGTGTGTAAGCAACTGTTATTTATTGTACATAAGACACAAATTGAAATAAAGAGTTACATACTTGGAAATAGTAAAATCTAGTACATATTAGGTTAAAGTTGGACATACAATGTAAAAACTTTATATATCTAGGTTACATGTATAGATTATCTATGTTTTAGTTGTACATAGCAAGTTAAACAATGAAATCTTATGTGTTAGGCACTAAAAGGCACTAAACAGTAAACAAAAGGTACACAAAAGTGGTTCTTTACGTTAATACATAAGGAAAAAGGCTCATAAATGCCTTATAAGTGAATAAAACTATCCTAACAAGGACTAATAACAAAAATAACACGTTATCATGGCTATATTTTACATATATCTAGCCTTATATCTAAGCTGTTATTTATAGTAAGCTTATTTTACTCTCAACACAAGTTCTACATAATTCATATACTTGGGTTTACCATCCTCTACTAAATCTACCATTAAATCTGTAACATCCTACCCATCTATAAGTTAATTAATAATTCTTAACATACAGTAAGCCATATTGTTATCGAAATTGGCCATCAGTTTATAGCTGAACAGATTCTGCCATTAGGCGTTATGAATAAGTTAGGAGAGCTCTATATGTTCGGGCTGACAGACAAATACTCGGTCACGGTAATATTACTCGGTACTCGATGTACCTATGTACCTACATCTTCTACGTGTATTATGTTTGATAGATTATACTGAATTGTTTATGATTGTAATAAGTGGCGTTAACTTCATGTGTTACAATAGAGGTGTTAAGTTTGAAATGTATAAATAGGATTTTTTTAATGGAATGCACTCTTTGCATCATGCTTAAACCCAGATGTTTAAAAGATTAGTTGTACTAGGTTTTTTTTTTTTTTTTTTTTTTTTTTTTTTTTTTTTCCTTTCTAGTTCCTCCGACGAGATTTCTCGGAGTCTTTATTAATCTTTATTTGTCTTTCATACCATTTCTCGCAGTTTTTCCTCTCGCACTTCCATGCCGCATACTTGTTCTTTCTTTTATCCATCCTCATTTATTCATTCAATGGGTGGGATTCCCATTCTAAGTACTGTACTCTATTCTATTCTACTATATAATTTGTTTCTTTTTGTTACTTTTACTGAGCCAGGGAAAATAAATAACTTCTACTGAACCAAGGGAAAATAAACATCACAACGGCCTTACGACACGTCTTTTTGCTTTTTTACATTTTTCTTAATTTTACATACTTATACAATATACATCTTACTAACTATTCAATATACATTTTATATATTTTGCTTAAACTGCTACAGAACAACCAAGGAAGTCAATCAATGCAATTCTTTCAACATTTTTCTTCTTAATCTATTACTACATATTCCTCAATTACATAACAATAACACCTTATATACTATTTCTATCCTTATGTCTACTTATTCTTATACAGTCTATTTTCGTTTCTTAATTATCTATGTTTGCATTTGATATATACAGGGTGCAATTGAAGTCATGGGCAATATTCAAAACTAAGACACTACTCACGATACTAATTGCATTAGGGCTACTATTACGCAAATCAAAAATATTATTAATGCAATTATGAAAAACCTTCAAAATGTAGTAAGTCATACAAAGTATCAAATAGTTGCGCATCGCGCTAGCGAATGCTGCTGTAGGTACACTAGGTACGTCGTACGCGTTATTGTGCGTGAACTCTTTGAACCCGCCCGACTCACGTAAAATAGGTAAGTTGCTAACGATTTCATTCATAATACATTCCAACTTTTCCTTCATACTTTGCCATAAGACGGTCAAAACTACGTCAACCCTCAACATTAAAAAAACATTTTTACGTAGGTAAAATAAATTTCCTGTAGGTAGTTTTGGCGTATTTACAAAGTTGGAATCACATTATTTACAATAATTGTTGGTCAGTGGGTCGTCTTAGGGGCGGTTGTTCAGGAATCACAATAATTTACAATAATTTTACTACTACTTAGCTAACTAGCACTTACACGTATTTTAAAAGATGCTCAAAGTGTCCGCCGCCTTTTTCAATACACAACAGCGCTACACAACAATACACAACACTGAGCCCTACGTCTGTGATTGTTTTTCACCCTGTTCAACACAAATTCCTGTGATTTCACGAGTTCGTACTAAATTTCTTGTGCGATCGTAAATCAAAACCATTTGTAGGTATTGTTGGTTTGTGAACCTAGCCTGCACATTACGCGGTCGAGGCATCGTCTTTACAAAGTCTCTGACAATTAAATTAGTCCACAATAACACTGCACTGCAATCCAAGGACGAGAGGCGCGTGCGGCGATTACGTCACGGGATTAATATCTTAAATAAACATGCGTCAACGCACCTGCGCAATTGTTATGACACTGGTTCGGTTCGGGTGACCGTCCCCGCGCGGGGGTGATATTCGCATTTTTGCGAGTGAGCAAGCGGGACGGAGAGAGTTCGGGAAGGGCGGCGGCCATACCATACATCAATGGCGGCGGCATGCCTTTTAGCCTATTGTTAATGCTACTTAAAGGAAATGCCGCGCGCGTGCCGGCCGGCCGCAATGACTAGTTATTAGTATTATTTGATGTTTGTTTACTTTTTTTTCGTTCCGCGTTGTACTGTGCGTTATGATTTTGATACTTCAAGACTTATTGGCGTTTTTTGTAAGGAGTAAATATTTTTTTTTACTACTTTTAGTGTTTATTTACAATAATAATAAGCCTTTTGCAGTATGACTTACTACAATTTTATTTAAGGTTTTCCATACTAACATTAATAATATTTTTGATTTACGAAATAGTAGCCCTAATGCAATTAGTATCGTGAGTAGTGTCTTAGTTTTGAATATTGCCCATGACTTCAATTGCACCCTGTATAACAATATATTTGAAACATAGTTTAATAATCCTATACACTTTTGTTTCGCTCATTTGATTTGTTACAAATTTGAATGCAATAAGTTAAGAATTCCTTTCTATCTTTTCCCGCTATTATTTCAGAAATGCTATCTCTCTCAAGTTTCACGTCTATTTTCTGTTCTAGCTCGTACCTTTCCGTCGCGTACACCGGGCAGTCCACGAGTAGGTGCGGGACAGTCTCATCTATATCCGGATCACAGATGCACGATGAGTTCCCCTTACACTTGAAACGATGCAAGTATTCGGAGAACCCACCGTGCCCCGTCATGATTTGGGTTAGTTTCGGGTTGATTTGAAACTTTTTGACCGTCTTGTACGCCGCCACTGCGTCTGGGAAAAACATCTTTGTGATAGAGGCCGTCTGACCCGCCATATACCTTTGGTTCCATTCATCAAGCGTCCCCATACGAATGTGACGCTTGATGAAGGAAACCGGGCACAGGTCGTAGTCAGGCTTTTTCTTGCTATTCAGGGCGGCCTCCTTTGCCAGCTGATCCGCTCTTTCGTTACCCTCAAACCCTGCGTGAGCCTTTATCCAAAACAAGTTGACCACCTTGTTTTGGTGGGATATTGTTGTTAGGTTATCCCTGGCTTCCACTGCCAGGGGGTGAAGGCAGCTGTGGTTTTTCACTGTTTGGAGGGCCGCCATTGAGTCGCTATACACTCCGAAACTGGATGCCGAGTCCTTCTGGATCTCCCTGGTTGCCCGGCATATCGCCAGGAGTTCCGCCTGATAGACCGTGCAGTAGTCCGACAGCGCCAACTTGATAGCGCGCGCCTCGGCGTCACCCCTCCATATAGAAAGAGCGGCCCCGACGCGCCCGCCTATTTTGCTTCCATCTGTAAAGATTTTCACGTCCAAGTCGGCGCTGGCGTCGACTTCCCCACGGTCCGCCAGGCTTACGAACTCAAGGTCGATACGCCTAGCTGGATGCGGGGATTCCATGGCGGATGCCACCCGCTCCACCTCCCCACCCGCCAGCACCGCCTGGGGTATGCCCCTCCTGGTCTCATAAAGCGAGGCCGCCTCGCGGACCCGGAGATCCAGAGGGAGCACCCCCGTCAGAAGCAGTGCCGAGTTCAGGGAGACGGTGCGGTAGGCTTTGCACATTTTCTGTGCAATCCCGCGTTGCACGACAGCCAGCTGCTTTCTAATTCCCAACTTATTCGCCGCTGGGGCCCATACACTGGCGGCATACAGGACGATCGGCTCTATGGTGGCTGTATAAATTATTCTTATAACCTCCGGACTTAATCCCCAACTCACCCTTGCCGCCCTGCACAGTTGTTTGTACACTCCTATGGCCCTGCGGCATACATTGGACACGTGCGCGTTAAATGTCAGCTTGTCGTCGATGGTGACACCTAGGATCTTAATTTCTTTTGAATTTGAAATAGCAATCCCGCCCATGCTCAGGCGTGGAGTATCATACTTTAATTTTCTCGTGATGACCATCGCTTTCGTTTTTTGTGGTGCAAATCTGAGTTTGTTTTTAACACCCCACGCCCGAACATGGTCGAGGGCGGCGTTAGCTTTCCGCTCAATTTCTATCGCAGTGTCACCATCGAAGACAAGAACAACATCGTCCGCAAACGCCTGGGAAAAATCCCCCCTACTCTGCAGTGTCTTTAGAAGTGGGTCTAGGAGCAGGTTCCAGAAAAAGGGGCCTCCAATGGAGCCCTGTACACAGCCCTTGGTTGTGCCCTTTGAATATTCCTCCCCACCATATCGGACTCTGACTCTTCTGTCTGCCAAGTAGCTGTCGATGACTCTCCTCAGGTTCACCGGACACTCTTCCTCAGCCAGTCGGACTCTGATGGCCGGCCACCAAGCGCTGTCGAAGGCCCCCTCTATGTCCAGCGATACGAGTATTACAATTTTCTTGTCGTCAATCTTGTTGCGGATGTGCTGCATAAGGGCATAGAGAGAGTCTTCGGTGCTCCTCTGTGGCATGAATCCGTACTGGTGAGTACTCATCCTAGGCAGAATGTGAAACCTGAGGCGGGCCATCAGCATCTTCTCGTAGATCTTTCCTAAGACTGGTAGCAATCCGATTGGTCTATAGGCTTTCGGGGTGGTGTAATCTGGTTTCCCCGGTTTCTTCAACACCACAACCGTAGCCTCTTTCCAAGGTTGTGGGAAGTGTCCAAGCTCCAGGCATTTATTAAAGAGGGCCAGGAACATCTCCGGTGCACCACCAATGGCGTGACTACAAATGTCGGCTGTGAAGCCATCTATTCCCGGAGCCTTTTTGGGATTGAAGGAATCCCTAGATGTTTTTAGTTCTGCCATGGTGAAGGGCGGATCATGGCTACCTCTGTTTTCCTCCTTGTTTACCCTGTCCGCCAGCTGCCGTATGTGGCTATGGTACTCGTCATCGGTACTGACCAAGTCATCGGGGTAAAAGGTTTCGGCTATAAATTTCACAGAGCCTTTTGTGTCTAAGGTTTCTCCGTCCCTCACCATCGGCAGATCTTCCTCCCTACGCGTAGTCCTTCGTATGACCCTGTAAAGTTGTACTAGGTTGACTAGTACTTCAACATAAGAAACTATTCAGTTTATTTCAGAGTTGATTCTACAAGCGACTAAACACCTGAAAGGACACCGATGATCTCAATTAGGTAAAAACATCGTGTAGATGTAAAGTACAATGAATTCATGGAGGTATTAGCAGTGAGATTAAGTAAAGTTCCAGAAAATTATGGTTGATAGCATCTACGACCACTCAGATTACTTCATACTTCCTTCCCTACTCATTTATCTAATATATTTATTACACAATCACACGCTACTTGTTTACGTTAACTTCTAGAGTAACGCTATTAAACAAGGTAAACAAAATTTGTTTACCTTGTTCAATAGCCCAAATAATTCCCGTTTACGACAACGTTTGTGATGAGAAATAAACATTTTATTTATTAATTTACCTACTTTAAAATCAAAATATTAAACGTGACAAGACAAAGCTAACTTTAACACAAAGTACCAAAAACAAACAAAATATTTTTCGAAACACCATTATTTGATCTGGCAACACAACTCCACAAACTGTCAAAACAAAACTTTCGACAGACAACAAAATTCGTAAAATAACACCGCAAAAATCACTAAGCTTATTAAAATGGAGAGGGGAGCAATTGAATAATGAACAAACACAATTTATTGTCGACAAAGCAAGTTTCTTTGCTGCCTCGTGGTAAATAAATATCGGGGGAGTCCGCAAGCCTCTTATCTGTCGATTGAAAAGTCCGGTGGGAAAACTATGGAGCGGTACGATTGAAACTCGAATGGTTGGTACTCGAATGGAAATGCTTGCATTTTGCTGGTGTTTGCTTGTGATTTATGTTTATGATTTATTTATTGTAGGTTTTGAAGATGCAGCAAGGTTATGCTGCAAGCTGTACTGATAATTACCGATAAAGACAGACCTTATACATATGAAAATAAACAGTGTATAATATTTTACTATGTAACATCTGACGTTGAGGCGATTATGTAATCTTTTTGAGACCTTCCAACATTTTTTCAATATCAATTTCTCGACGAAAACTCCAATTTTCTTGTTTATTCCGTATGTTGATTAAACTTCATTATAGTTTTCTATTTTGATCGCAATACGCGGTACCTAAAACTATCAAATTATACCACTTTTGTTTTGTGACTTTTGAAAGATGTTGTTAACTGATCGCGTCAGTATACAAAGACCAATGTTTTTTTGAGAATTTCTAGTATAACTAGTAGAATAAAAGTCGTAAGATTTCTATAGCCTGTATCAATTTCCAAACAGATAGTTTTTTTTTTTTTTTTTTTTTTTTTATTTAAAATGGGCTTACTCTTGACCTCAATCTTGCCCTAAGGGCAGAGATGAGGTCGACGATGGAACAAGCTTACCCAGAAGAAGCCTATTTACTCGCGACTTAAATAGATTGGGGTTATATGAACTCGGGAAAACCGACGCGGGCAGGGTGTTCCACTCCTTGGCTGTACGAATAATGAAAGACTTAGCAAAACGCTTCGTACGAATGTGTGGAACATCGACAAGGTATGGGTGATAACCTGCAGTACGCCTAGTCTCTCGATGGAAGAAGGGAGATGGTGGAATAAGCTCGTGGAGCTCTTGCGCACACTCTCCGAAGTACAGTCTGTAGAAGACCGACAGACATGCAACTTTGCGGCGGTGGGCCAGGCTTTGTAGCTTGGCAACCAGCTTGTCGTCACCAATCAGCCTCCTGGCTCTGCGTTCTACTGAGTCGAGTGTGGCAAGTTGGTATTTGGCTGAGCCATCCCAAAGGTGACAGCAGTACTCCATGCCGGACCGGACTTGAGCTTTATACAATATTGAAAGCTGTCCAGGCTTGAAGTACCGCTTGACCCTGTTTAGGATACCCAGCTTTTTTGCCGCAGTTTGAGCTTTTGATTCGATGTAGGCGCCGAAGTTCAGATTTGCGTTCAACTTCGTGCCAAGAAGCTCGAGACTGTCAGTAACTTGTACAGACGCACTCCGGAAAGTGGGAGCCAGATTAAACGGACTCTTTTTAGCAGTGAACAGACACACTTGCGTTTTGGTGGCGTTGAAATCAACCAGATTGTCGTCACCCCACTTGGAAACAAGACTTAAGGCTGAATTCGTTCGCTCTACCATGGCCTCTCTCAATGAACGTATTTCATCACCACCGGCTTTTGCGCTGGATGTGTAACTCTCCATGACAGTGCTGTCATCTGCGTACCCAACAATACCAGGACCAAGGAGGTCGTTGATGTGCAGCAGGAAAAGTGTCGCGGAGAGAACTGACCCCTGAGGAACTCCGGCATCAATAGCCACAAGGTCAGAGGAGCAGCCATCAATGACCACTCGGATCGACCGTTCACTCAGGAAGTCAGATATCCAGCAGCAAAAGTCAGCGGGAATGCCGTATGCCGGAAGTTTGCTCAACAGACTTGCGTGCCAAACCCTGTCGAATGCCTTCGAGATGTCCAGCGACACGGCAAGGGCCTCACCGTGTTTCTCGATGGCTTCGCCCCAGCAGTGCGTAGCAAACACCAGAAGATCCCCAGTTGACCGTCCCCGGCGAAAGCCATACTGACGGTCGCTGAGCAGGTCGTTCGCTTCAAGGTACGCCAGCAACTTACCGTTAAGTACCTTTTCCATTACTTTACAAAGTATGGAGGTGATGGCGATTGGTCGATAGTTACAAGGGTCGGCACGACTACCCTTCTTGGGTACTGGTTGAACATTAGCGACCTTCCAGGAGTCCGGCACCGTTCTAGTTTTGAGAGAGAGGCGGTACAAGCGTGTCAACACAGGAGACAACTCAGGCGCACAGTTCTTTAAGACCCTTGCTGGTATACCGTCCGGACCGCTCGCTTTATTCACGTCCAGGCACTGAAGTACTTTACGAACCTCTTTCATGTGTATTGTGATCTCCGGCATCGAAGAATCACAGCGAGGAATCGTTGGTGGCTGTTTTGACCCAGTATCTAGACGCGAATTGCCCGCAAACAGAGATGCAAATAGATTTGCTTTCTCGGTAGCGGAGTGAGCCAGCGACCCATCTGGTTTTTGCAGGGGGGGTAGTGAGGACCGGCAGAAGTTGGATTCGACCGATTTGGATAGGGACCAAAACTGTTTTCCGCCAGAAGGGCAGGACGCCAGTTTGGCCCCTATGTGACTGACATGGTCGAAGCGCGCCTTGCGGATCACCCGCTTGCAGGACTTTGCGGCAGAATTAAATGCTCTTTTCTTCGCGCGAACCCGACGCGCCCGAACTTTACGGTCACGAGCTTGCACCCAGGCTTGGTATGCAGATTGCTTTCGGGCCTCAGCGCGAGCGCAGTCCGCATTAAACCATGGACGGGCCTTGTGACCGAGCAGTATGTCGGAGAATGGAATATAGTATTCCATTCCCTGCCGGATCACGGCTGCAACCGCTTCAGCTGAGCAAGCGAGGTCGCGCGCTGAAAAGCACACGGAATGCCACGGGAAGGACGCGAAGAAGTGCCGCATCTCATCCCAGTCTGCTGACTCGTATCGCCAAACTCTCCTCTCGCCCTTAGGGCTATCATCAGGAGGGAAACCGATAGATACGGACTTCACCAGACAGTGGTCAGATGTTCCCAGTGGGGCTGATACCGACACTGAGTGCCTGTCCGGGTCAGTTGTCAGCAGCAAGTCCAAGCAATTGGGTGTGTGTCCGTCAACATCCGGCACCCGCGTAGCTTCATTCACCAGCTGGGTGAGATCTAGCGACAATGCAAATCTGCGCGCCTCTCTCCCAGCATGGTCAGTTTTCTGGAACGGGAACAACCACTCATCGTGGTGGGCATTAAAGTCCCCCAGAAAAAGAAGCTCCGCCGTTGGGTACCGTTGCTGGGCACAGTCCGCCTTTTCCAGTAGGTGTTCAAAAAGCTTGGTTGTCTCCTGGTCACCGCTGTGCGACCGGTAGACACCGACGTAGAGAGATTTCTCGACCCCGGTGTCCACCAGTATCCAGATTGTAGATAACCCAGAATCTTCAAAGCAACGGAGACGCCGAAAGCAAATGTCATCGCGGACGTACACACAGACCCCAGCCCGCTTTACGAACTTATGTTCAAGCGAGTAACCTGGGTAGTTGAGGTACGCCACGTCTGACGGGGTTGCAATCTGCGTCTCCGTTAAAAAGAATAGGTGCGGCTTCTCGGTCTCGAGGTGGTGGTGGACCGGATCGAGATTTGAGTGCAACCCCCTGATGTTCGTGAGGTGCACTTTGAGTGGAAGGAAGTGCAGCCGCTTAAAAACCGTTTTCCTTTTTTGCTTTTTCATTGAGTATTTTTTGTGGGGAAACAGAAGGATGATCGAGACTCGACTTGGTTACCCAACGGGACTCATCAGCTCGTCCGACCTATGGGAGACTCATCTGGAGACTGCGGGGACGCCCGAGCCCCCCCGAAATGGCCACCGGGTCCTCCCGCCCAGTCGCCAACTGGCACAGTGGAGCATTTCGGGATTTTTCGGGAGTTGGCGGGGCAGCCTTTCCCACGTGGCTAGTGCAGTACTTGGGCCCCCTACTAACTGCGGTCGGCCAACGACAGAGACCGTGCCTCGGATCCCGCTACCCTCCAGTATGAGTCACCCGGTACAGAGTTGCATAGAGTCCCAGGCCGGTCCAAAGCCGAGCAACTGATCATCATTTCTATTTCCCAATGGCACTGGCACTCCCGCACACCAACGGAACACAGACAAGCTGTTTGGCGCCGGACTTCGGCGGGAGGGTGGTCGCGCGCCAGGCGGCCGAAGCCTACCACCGCTATATATGGATCCTTCAGCCGTCACCACAGTCCGTGTGGACATGTGGTGCCGTTGCCCGGGGTGGACCGCTAGGAGGTAGATCCATAACCACCCCAACGTAGTAGATCCTAACAGCCTCGATTTTTAACAAAGTTCGAACAAATGGAACCATTAGTAGACCAGCAGGCTTTGCGGGAAATAGGAACCCGGCGGGCAATCGACTGAACCGTTTAGCGTAACCGCGACTCGGGGCGACACAAAAACGCTATTTGTAACTAGGTACTGCTCCGCCGATTGTTTCGAGAATTTTCTAGACTGTACCAGATTGTTCTAGATTGTCGTTAGTTCTAGACTAGTTTCAAAAGAGGCTTATGTTTGTGATGTGTGTGTTGTTACTGTTATAATTGAACTTACGTAACTGTTATATTCCGTAGTATATTGTGTTTTAAGTATCTTGAAGATTACTTTGCCGAATGTTTTTTTGTGGAAAGTTTCATGGAAAATTGTGAAGTAAACAACAAATATTAATTCATTTTCGATTTGATTTTTTTATTGATATTATGATCTAAATACATCTTTGATACATCGTTAGTTTTAACGTGTTGTCAAGTTTCGTTCTACATTGATTTGATTACTACATAACTGACACAAAATGTTATATCTTTTTCATGTACCTACCTACTTACTTGATTATACTTATAAAACCTACTATAACCCGGTTCATTAAAGAAAGGAATCTAAAATGGCAACACATGGCATGTCCTCTCGCTCGCTCACTATAGTGTGCGAGCGTGAGGACATGATAAAAACCGCCATTTTAGATTCCTTTCTTTAATGAACCGGGTTATACTACCTAATATCAAGAAAAAGTAGCCCTTTATTTTCGCAAAAAAAAAACCTACAAGAGATATTTATCTATTTAAATCATTTATTCAGTAAATAGATAATTATCTCATTTATCTATAATTTACTGTACACATACCACACCTAGTCCCCAAAGGCCGCCAAAGGGTAAGGCAGTATTGTACCTACAGAGTGACTGCACAGAGAAATTCCAATAACAATTTTCCCGAACCGGGAATCACACCCACGACCTCATGCTCTTAGTCAGTTAGACAGGCAGTCAGTTATTTACTATACCTTCCTTAAAATACTCATTTTATAATACTTGTCGTTTTCAAAATTCCTTACTCTTTCAAGTTGCTTATCATTGCTTGACATTTTTCTCCTGCCTGATCGTAGGTACCACTATGCATGGATGCAATGATTTCTCAGCGTCATTTTCAGCTTGCTAACATACACGGCATCAGATTGGTTTCAAAATGTATCATCAATGGGGAATATTCACAAAATGGTCTATGCGATCATATCTGAGGGAATATAATACTTAATAACGTAGGTACTGAAACGAAAGTGCGTTGGACTTTTACATTGAGAAAACAAATTCTTATCCGCACAATCTGCCCTCACACCTCGAAGAAATTAACAAAAACTAGAACAACTCCATCATATTGTTATAACACCTTTATAAATAGGTAGCCGTTCCTTCCCGAGGTGGAGGCAAGCCCGCAGTGTGATCTGTCAATGTCGACCAACCCATTGTTACCCTCAAGAAATAAAGTGCACACTGCACACTGCACGCTGGACTTTAGAAAACTTTTATAAAATATTAGCCGGCCCCGGTTCAAGCTTCACTTTTAAGTGGCTTATGCAACTGACCTCGACTTGCTAAGCGCCAAATCGATCTTTGCAATCCCGCAGCGCATTTTTCGAAGCACTCTCAACTTTTCTTGTGGGTGTGATAGAAACCGCTTGTTTTGTTTGTTTTCAAACTTTATTTTTGGTTGAAAAAGTATTTGATCTGTAAACAAAGGAAGCATGTGTTAGTTTCGCATATTTTCTCAGATCTTTTGGCGGAAATCGTGATTACATCGTTTATTTTGGCGGGTTAGCAATAAATCATTCGGACATTTCGTTGCTTACGTGTGATTGCATGGTTAGTATACCTAATAGTTTCGCCAAATCGTTGAACTCAAAATATATTTATCATAGTTTAATTAAATTTCTTTAATATTGGGTATGTACATACATACCCAAAAAGTCTGCCGAAAAGAAAATAAGTATACAGGAAAAACTGTTGTTAGTTATATTTGGGAAACACGCCATCTGCACGATTCAAGAGACACTAGCACCAACTAACTTAGTCAGCTTTGTTCACGGTTTACTAACAATAGATGGCGCTACGTGTACATAGGAAGCTGCTTTATTTTTCTATTAAAATTTTATTTGAACTTATAATGAAAACAAAACTGACTTTTTTGTTAAAAAGGAAGTGAGATTTTTTTTTATTCTAATTCGTGTTGCAGGACCTACAGCAGCATTTTTAGACAAAATTAATTATGTATGATAATAATATTTCAATGTGTGGAATTTGATTGGTTTGAGAAAGCATTATAATTTTTGCAATATTATTTCTCTCACAACTGTTACCCATAACGGTCTATTAGTTTAACAATTGTTCACTAGAACCCCAAGCGGTCATTAAAAAAAGAAACAATTTCCTCAGCTCATACAATTAAAATGACTTCAGCGAATACATTATGAATTTCTAATTAACTTCATTCAAATTGTACGTTTAGACGGCAGGGATATTCCTTAGCCCGGCTTATTTCAGCCGCCACAGTTTTAAGCCTCGGTACCGCGATATGAGCTGCGCTTTGTGACCGAATCCCGTCTTCATTATTTATTCCGTGTCACATACACATAATTCCCCCGACGCTGTCTGTTTTCCAGCTACGTACACAGCCAAACACCGTGACTGAGGTGTCAAATGGAATATTTTATAGATCACTCGCGGGTTCGCGATCTTCGTCTCATTTAGTTTCAATGTTGGGATGACTAATTACTGAATTTTCCGCTGTTTAAGTGCTTCAGACGTACGCTGCAAATATTATTTAAATTTGAATTGATTTTCTAAGCACTTATATGCAGCCAACTTGTATATAATTCGATGCATACAAATGGGTTAATTTGAGAGAGATGTTAGCGTTGACTGCTGAGATAATCTATCCTAAATAATTCAATCGTGCTATAAAAAAAAACTACTTTTAGCAGCCCATGGTAATTTATGGACACTCGCACGTGTACCTACCTATGCTTTATACAGTGTGGAAGGGAAATCGACACACAAACAATCCAGTATGCAGTACATCATTCTGAATTTTTCCATATATAATTAGAAACTAATTTTAAAAAAATTATCAGTTTTTGCCTACAAAAGGTAACCTACACGGTCAAAATATATTATTATGGAACTAAATTATGCAACTCGTGCCCGGCCCTACACGTGTCGTTTAAGAGGTCTACAACCATGGTAACAAATTACATACTTACCTACAGTATTTTTTGCGTCATTCACAACACATTGACTACACTCATCGAATCAAAGTCCATCAATGAGTGTGTGTGGATCTGTATTAGACGGAAAGTTACAGAGGTCCATGACCAGCAACTTAGGTACTTTAACAAGCCGTTATAATTATGTAATTATATAATAATTAGGTGTCCTATGAGATGACGAGACCCAGAGAAGTATGGAAGAAGAAGACATGCTGCGCCGACCCCAAATAAAGGCAAGAAAATGATGATGATGATGATGATATTAGATAAGCAAGGAAATTTTAAGACGTGGGCAAAATCATCATCATCAGCCTACAATATTCCCGCTGCAGGGACTCAGGACTCCTCTCTAAGAGACGGATAGGCTGTAATCCACCACGCGGGCCCAGTGCATGTTGTAGATGTCTCATGTCCTCGAATTTTTTGGTTCTAAGACATACCAGCTTCCTCACGATGTTTTCCTTCACCACAAAATAATGCCTCGCTTGATTTTTCCAAACAAAAACTTTACCAGCGCTTGTTCAAGCAGTTCAAGTCATCCGAGCGCAAAAAGGTTCATAAAGACAAAAACTGCTCCTTATGAAATGACAAAAACAAATAAACATCGTCAATTCATTGTGTACCGCGTCTTCATACTCTTTAACGATTATAAATGATGTAGCATTATACGAAACGCGATCTGTGTATGAAATGGAAACGCCCAAATTGTCGTGAATTACTTTATGCGAGAGCTAAGCCAGCAATTCGTTAGTAAGTGTGACATCTCAGATAACCGGTGATGAAGTGTTTTGACGGCACTTGAAATTAATTAGTTTCTTTGTTGTAGTTATTTACGGGACAGGCTGATAGATACAGTGTTATGTCATCTCATGTTTGAGCTGGTTAATGAATCCTACTATCCTACTAATATTATAAATGCGAAAATTTGTAAGGATGTAAGGATGGATGGATGTTTGTTACTCTTTCACGCAAAAACTACTGAACGGATGTAGATGAAATTTAGAACAAAGATAGTTTATAAACTATTAGGATACTTCTTATCCCAGTAGTATGATCTCGTGGGACAATTATTGAACTCCACGCGGGCGAAGCCGCTCGCACAAACTAGTGATTTATAATGTAAACCAATCTCTTCTTTATCGTGTGGTTAAGTTAGGTTTTTTTTATACTACCTACCCATTGGCCTCAGACTTGGCCTTATATTATTATGCCGTCAAGAAATGCCTTTCAGGCATGCTGGTTTCAGGAAAATTTTGGGAGAAAAAAAAGAAGCAAGTGATAAGCAAGCAAGTGATGTGTGTGTAATATGGGTTTAAGGAGACACGAGTCGTCATTTTTTGTGTTAGTTGGTGTCTTTGGCAGAATTAACGCAATATTATGTACCCAAAATTCACGCTTTGTACGTGGAATTGCAAACACCAGCCCGATTTACACAATATTATGTGTGTTGGATTCTTGGATAGTGTACAGCTTACACCCGCAGTTATTTACAATACGGACTTTGTAAAAACTAGGTAGAACACCGTGCGTTCAAGCGTTTTGCCAAACCTATGATTGCAATCAAATATAACAGCTCATAACTTCAGCCTGATTAATTAATTAATTTATTTATTTATTTAATCAGTTACTTGCTGCACTTACAGTATACACCAACGCGTGCAGCAAGTCAATATTATATACACTAACTTAAAAAAAAAATACAATAGTTAAGCATAGCTTTATTGCTACTAAAAAACAAATCTAGATCCGGTTCCTGAGCTATCAGAGCGTTTAACAAATTCATCGCCTGGGTTGTGGGCGCATAGCGAGCCGTTTGGGTACGCACAGAAGAAGCCGCGAACAAGCCTCGCGAGGCACAGGCCCGCGACCGCCGCAGTCGATCCGGGGCAAACAGTGAACAACGAGCTAACGTAGCCCCATCGTCAATCTTATTATTGAGTAATAAATAGTAGTGCATTAACAGCGCACACTTTCGTCTTACTTCTAACGTGTTGATGCCCACCATTCCCGCAACAAACAGAGACGGATACAAATAATAATTCCTTTTAATTATTAATAATAATTCTAGTCCCAATTCCAGTTGTGAGCGTCCCTTTGTGCCTATTGACCTTATTTAGTTCTGTCTCCTCCTGATATGGAGGGAAGTGTAACCTATGTTTTTCCTACTCCTCCGCTATTTTTTTCTGATTAATTTCCTTGCGGGATCCAAGACAGTTAAATTGTTTTACAGGGACACTACAGACAGGAAGATATTCTGCCACCCACATAGTTGCGTAAAGGTTAACTAAATGGTCAATAAAGACTACGTATTTTGACGAGTGAACCCTAAATTATGTAAAAGTTTTTGCTATGTAAGTTTCTTATTTTTGATCAGAATGGTGAAAGTAAAGTAAAATAAAATAAAAATTAAGAGAAAATCAAGCGAGTAGGTAGTGACAAAAAACCGGCCAAGTGCGAGTCGGACTCGCGCACCGAGGGTTCCGTAAAAAAAATATATTTTGTGATGTAACTAAAAATTTATGGTTTTCGTAATTTTTCCTTTATCTATGCTATAAGACGTTGCTTCGTACCAAATTTCAAGATTCTGAGTTCACGGGAAGCACCCTGTAGGTTTTGATTCCCTTGCAAGTGTCGAAAATTTGCGGCATAAACGGCTGTATCTTTTGATTGCGTTGGCTTAGAAGTTTGATTTTTTCACAGCTTCAAGGGACAGTAGACCTGAGTAATTGATATAAATTTCAGCTTCATACCTCCACGCGTTCCTGAGAAAAAGGGTCTTGACAGACGGACGGACGGACGGACAGACGGACAACAAAGTGATCCTATAAGGGTTCCGTTTTTTCCTTTTGAGGTACGGAACCCTAAAAAAAGAAAAGTATAATAAGTTTCAAGAAACCTCTAGCAATTATTTGCTAGAGGTTTCTTGAAACTTACTTTTCTTGACCTCCATATTTTGTCACCTACCTTTACTTGACTTTATAGTCAAGGATGTAGGTGACAAAATATGGAGGTCTTGTCTTGGTCTTGCTTGTGTTGTAGTTTGCCAAAATAAAAGCTATCTACGGGGAGACAACGGAAATTAAAAAAAATCGCGTTGCAAACATAAACGGTACCTTCAAAATTCAACCCAAACTTAAAATCTTAAATCAAACCAAACATTACCTTTTATTGAACTAAAAAGTTGTAGATAAGTAGGTAACAACTTACAAAGAAGTGGCTACTTCCCTTAGGTAATTATATCAGTGGCGAAATTGTGTAAGTTGAAAGCAAAATTTTTCCCCCAAAATAATATCAAGAAGAGGAATATTTTACGACGCTATTACCTCAGAAACAGGCTTGATATAACAATTACAGAGTTCTATTGAATTCCCGGTAACTTCATGCCTATTAAAAGTTTTCTTTGAAACTTTAACAACATAGCTTGTAACAATGATCATTGTTACGCTAATGTAACACAGATTATTATAATTACTGCCAGATTTTGGATCAAATTGTTTAAATTTCTTTTATGTAACGTTTGTAATTTTAAGGTGGAGTTATAAATGGAGTTTTGGTGTTTGTTAGGGATGCATTTTATGTCCTCAAGAGATTCTCTTTGGTCTACGTAAAGATCGTCACCGTAATCATCATCATCATGACCATATCACCGGGACCAGTCAATGTGGCGACACTAAGGGGAGGTCTATGTCCAGGAGGAGTCGTCTTTCGGCTGAAATGATGATGATGAATGATGACCATATCATGACCCTTTCTTCCACCTATTGCTGAGTGCTAACCTCGTTCTTTTAGATGACTTGACTAGTTTGAACTTGACGGACAGCCGTTGGTCCCGACGTCCCGACTGTCTTTTTTTTTAGCTTTACTTATTACGCACAACGGAACGGAGACGGTATATGCGTTTGGGGTGAGAGGTTGTTTGTTTGTTTGTGTGTTTGTGCAAACACATGTTGCCATTTTTCACCAAAACTACTAGTCCGATTTTGATGCAGTTTTCAGTTATGGGTTCGGGTTTGATTGGTGCATGTTCTTAGATAGGTGTTACGGTGACAACTCACCAGGGGGCGCTGCAGCAAACATTTTTTGTGCAAATCAAAGTTGCCATTTTTCTCCAAAACTACAAGTCTGATTTTGATTCAGTTTTCAGTTATGGGTTTAGGTTTGATTAGTGCATGTTTTTAGATATTTTTTTTTTAAAAGTAAAAAGTTTAAAATAAAAAGCAAAATTGAAAATTTTGAAAAAACCCACGACTGTTAAAAATTAATTGAAAAAAGGATAAAATAACATAAAACACCCACCTTTAAAAAACCCAAGAATGTCCGTCGGGTGCTGAACATTGCAAAACTAGTTCATTTAATGGCAGCCCCCGACGGACATTCTTGGGTTTTTTTAAGATGGGTGTTTCGAGAATTGCTTCTAATAAAATAAATTAAACCTTTTAAGTTGACTTTAACAATAAATTTTCACCTGTAAAGACTGTTAAAGATTACTATTATAAACCTTTTTATCACTGACTACCTAGTCAGTGGCCTGAAATTCTGACAACCAGCCTGGAAGCTGACCCCAACATAGTTAGGAATAGACTAGGCAGATGATGATGACAACTTATCTCAGCTTATTCCTTAATTCACAATGTTCCTGTAATTACCAGCCAGTTGTATTTACTATTACTTCCCAATTACCAATCCAACACAGCAGTCCTAGTCATCAGTCTAGACCAAATTAGCAACACACAATAAAAACTAAAATAAAAATAGCACTATAGTTCTATTTCAGATTTATGAGTACAGTTAGATAAGCCTGAAAGTGTCCATTAACATACTCACTTTATGGTTTTAGATTTAACCGCCTTTTTACTACCCTCTTTTGAATCTGACAAAAGCCGTCAAAGGACTTTCTTATTGTCATGCATTTCGAGAACTTTTAAAGCGAGTGTGCAGTGTGTTATGCGCTATAAGCATTAAAAAGGTTGAAATGAATTTTCTCATCTGTAGTAAAGTTTTGAAAGGATTGTGGCCTGTGATTGTGGCCGTGGCCGTTGGACTGTAAAGCTAGACCTACCTATATACGTTCTAGTTATTGTTATTGATGTAGATATTTCTCCTGTTTTTGTATGCTTCAGTTCAGATGTTATTTTCCCGGATCATTATTTAGTTTTTACTTTCTATAGGGACTCTTGGTTTTAATTCTGCTAGCGAAATAGAATAAAATATACTTTATTCTATGTCCTCCTGACCGTTCTCGGTCACGGCGTGGCGGTCAATCCTAACGGAGCGTATCACAATTATTGTATGGCGCAGGCACAGGTGCACTCTCTGATTCTTAACTTTCATAGTCCGATTGGACCACAATACAACACTACCAGAGAAGGATCAGACGCAGGACCAACGGCTTAACATGCTTTCCGAGGCAATGAATAGAATCCGCCTACCTTCAAACTCCGGGCTACAATTTTTGGTGTGATGATTTGTTATTTAATAATCACGATAGAACTAACTGCTATACACAAACAAACTAAAATTATTAAACATAATTATAGAACTTTCCCTCCTAAACTACAACTCATAATAAACGCAAAGTATATCGCACTCGTGGACCGCGGTCCACAGCGGGGTCCAGCGCGGATGACAAATGGCTGCCACGACCGGAGCCCCAAGAATGTGGCGAATTTATGTTTACATCTGTCCTGATATGTCGGCTCACGGAATAAACATGGACGGAATAGTGTTTCCGGTAGTTGAGAACTTTTTCTGGAGCAGTTTTTAAATAAAAGCGACATCCGCAATAGTCATCATTTTCAACGTTTTCAACATAATTACAGTGTTTGTCTGCATCATTAAATTTTGGGATTCTACACCATTAAAATATGTTTGTAATCATCATCATCATCATCATCATCAGGCTATAATGTTCCCACTGCAGGGACTACTGCTTTTACTGAAAACTGTTTCCTTCAACACTTGCAAGGACTTTACCACAATGACATGGTCTTTCTTATCGGCTCAATTAAAATTCACGAGTATAAGTTAGGTTACTCCCTACCTAAATAAGTAGAAGACTTGAATCCAGCAGCTCAACCCTTCCCTTTGCGGTTGAATGAGTTACACACTTTTACACCCTTTTTTTTTTGAAGGTTGGGAAATCATCAAATGACTCCTCCCGCTCTGGGCAGAGCGGTAGGGATTGTCAGACTTATACTGACCAAAAACAACCCGCAGCCCCAACGAGCGGCGAACACTTTTACACCCTTTTTTTTTTTTTGGTGGTTGGAAAATCATCAAATGAACCCCCCCCCCCCCGCTCTTGGGCAGAGCGAAGGGGAGTGTCAGACTTCTACTGACTAAAAACCGAACCCATGTTCCTTCTTTGCCCTTGCGCCGAGGCCACGTTATCTAGTACAAAAATCCGCGGCCCCGATGGGCGTCGGCCCTTGCGGGCCCCTCCTTGCTGACATTTCTTTGAGGCGCGCGTGGAACACGAACGCGCCGCCGACACGGTCTGTTGCCGTCATGACGACGGCCGGACGGCGAGCTAGCCCATTACTCACCGTCCACAGGCCCGCGTCTACGGTGGCCGGAAGCCATCACGTGGCCCCCGACGCCCGGAGCGCCTTCCGCGCCTTCCGTGGCGGCTGGGACGTTGAGAGGTTCTCTCTCTCTCTCGTTCCGCCACCTCCTTCGCTAGCATCACTGCTTCGCAGAAGGAGGCGACGGCGTCCCATTCCTCCTCGCCCCGGACCATGGCTTGCACCAGGGCCGGACGCGAGAGGTCGCCGCCGCCGATCGCCGCTACGAGAACACGGCGGGGCTCCGCCCAAGCAGGGCACACCTCCACAGTGTGCTCCACCGTGTCCTCCGGTCGATCCTCGCAATGGAAGCATCCGGGTGTTTCCTCCCGCCTGATTCGGTGCAGGCACCTCCCGAAACATCCGTATCCGGTGAGGACCTGCGTCAGACGGAAGGTGAGGGCGCCGTGACTGCCTCAAAGAGATGTCAGCAATATGGAAGGGGCCCGCAAGGGCCGACGCCTGTCGGGGCTGTGGATTATCGAAAGGTTAACGCGGCTCCGACACAAGGGCGAAGAAGGAACATGGGTTTGGTTTTTAGTCAGTAGAAGTCTGACACTCCCCTTCGCTCTGCCCAAGAGCGGGGGGGGGGGGATGATTTTCCACCCACCAAAAAAAAAAAAAGGGTAGAGATGAGTCAAGAGCAAGTCAATTTCATAGTTTGACCTGTGATATGCTATGGCGAAAAAAGGCATGATTTAGAAACTGCCAACTACTAATGAATCTTCTGCATTCGCTCCATAAGTAGTCGAATAAGTATGTAGAATTATTGATTTCCTTTCCCAGCCAACCAATTTGTAGTACGATGTAAGTACCCATTAAATCAGGGTTGGTTGATGAGCCATACAAAATGTGTGCTTACGGCTCATGCCGTTATGTAAATACTTTCTTTATTGTATGCAATTACATTATACTTTAAAGCAGTATTCAGGCTGCATATGATTTTTATTAATTTAATTAATTACAGCTTATTGCTTTGCCTATCAATATTTGTCCCGCGCCATTTCCGAACGCTATGTAAATTGGTTTATGTACACAATTAAACAATAATATAAAACAATGTGATTGTTTTATTTGGTTCGTTTCAGTAATGTGCAGTGCATTTATTGCTTATGTTTGTTGGAAATTGTGTTGGAGTAGGTATTTTTAAGAAAAAATGGTTGGGTAAATATGCCTATTTACCTAACAATGCTTAAAACCAGTAATTATTTAACTTTTTTTTTTAGTTGTCCCCAACGGACTGAGCTAAAATTTTGCGTACACGTGTTTTATACAATGCATTGTTAGCTAAGTAACGTAATTCTAAATCCAGTATGGTGGACTCCCAAAGATGGCATCCAAATGAAGCGGGTATCAGTTAACTCTTTATAAGGTAAACGGAATATATTTTCCCACCATATTTTTCAGCTCAAAAAAAGGGTTGGCTGACCTAAGAATATAAAAAAATGACGTCACACCAAACAGCGAAGGAAAACATTGCGAAAAACTCAGCAGGCTCACCAAACGCAGGCGTTTGACACCCACCAACCCGTATTAGCGCACGTGGTGGATAATGTGTCTCTCACTATTATAGCGAGGCAGCCAGTGACTCAAGAGTGGGCACGTTTACATAAATTTAACAATCAAAATAAAGTATGTAAATACCCAATTCCAAAATTTCACTTTTACGGAAGTAATCCTTTTCCTTACAGACTAAAAATAACATGATCTCTTGAAAGGTCAACATTCCGGACCTTTAAGGAAAACTTTCAATAATTCCACCGACAAAAAAACCGAGTAACATTTCCTGTTTCCGCTTTTTCCTTTAGTTTCCCGTTTAACGTGACCAATACCGTTTTATTTGACAACCACCGCCGTACGGGCAGCGGTCGACAGCCTGTCATTTGTCATATGCGGCGGTATGACGGATTTCAATTACCCCGAGCATTCACGACGAGAGCCGAACCTGCCCGAACTCTGGATGGATGGCGCGCGAATGGTGGACGCACCATAATAAGAAAATCGTTCTCATCTTAGATATTATTTTGAAAGTGCCAGTGACACTTCGGTTTGGAGTGATGATTTTTTAATGGATCATGGAATCTTGATATTGATAGGTGCAATGCTTGAATGGTAACGAGGATACCCCCATTCAAATGGGGGTATCCTCGTTACCGACAAGATTAAGTATATACGTGACAGTGAATGGTATTATCCTTATTATTATTTTTTGTGTACCCACAGTGCTGTCCTATTTGACCCAAAGGTTGACTGGTAGAAAATGATTGTGGCATTAAGTCCGCCTATGTACCACTCTTGTACATGAAGTTTAAATAAATAAATAAATAAAGTGTTCCCATCTTATGTTATAAGAAAACGTCGATCAAAAAAAATAACCCAAGGTTGAAATTAAAATAAACTATAAATCAAAAATCTAATACAGCTGTCTACTAACAACGATAGCCGACACGAATATGGAAGATAAAAAATCCATTTAAAAGGTTAATTTATATCCAGAAGCAAGCGTCAATACATCAAATGGAATCTATTTCGGCCTCGGTACACCAATAGACAGATAAAAACGCTACAGCTGGCCCCACATCAAGAGTTCGCGTTTTACACAACAAATCGTAAAAAGAACATTAGCATGGCCCGAATTACTCCGCCATTTTGGTTCACAACAGGGTGTCCCGAATATTTTCTTTATGTAATTTCAGACTGTAGGTATAACGTGGGTTGCGGGTTGTTCGAAAGACATACCGCGGCCCCGGAACACAAAGGGCTAAAAGGAACATAGGTGTTTCCAGTCAGTAGAAGTCTGACACTCTCTACAGCTCCGCTCAGAGCTGTACCTTCCAAAAAAAAAAGAAGGTTAAGGTCCACAAAGATGACATAGCTCGTGTGCTTGGACTTATATTTCCGTCTCTGTCTTGCAATTCATTGTAGTTCGAGAGATCAGATGTAAAATTTTGATAAAAAAAAATATCGCTAAATGAAAGTACGCGCTACTAAGCAATATTTTTAGATTTCAATTCAATTTATTCACAAACAATTTACATTGTATTTGAAATCATAAAATTTCAGATAAGGTGGGTAGGTATGAGAGAAAGAGATGACGCTTTACAAATCTCCTCTAAAAGTTTGTTTAAACCGCCCGGAAATTCCGGTGTTCGGAGTACGGCCCGAGTTTCCTTTGACATTTGTAGATCTTTGACAGTCGTCACAGTCGGTGGTCCGAAAGTCTGAAAATCAGTTTTACCAAAAAGTAATATTACCCAGTACTAACCGCGTTGTGGAAGTCAGTAGATACGCAGTAGCTCTATCTAAAAAATTACAGGTAAGTATACAGGTGCCCGTCGGGGCCGCGGATTTTAGTACTAGATGACGTGGCCTCGGCACAAGGGCAAAGAAGGAACATGGGTTCGGTTTTTAGTCAATAGAAGTCTGACACTCCCCTTCGCTCTGCCCAAGAGCGGGGGGGGGCTCATTTGATGATAAAAGGTATTAAGCTGCAACCGGCTGGATTGGAAGTCGAACCCAACATAGTCAGGAAAAGTCTAGGCAGATGAATGTGTGTCTGGCAGCATCTGACAAAGTCCGGTGTCCGCAGCCAGTCCAGTCACTTTGGACTGAACTGAGCGGTCGATTTGTGCGTATTTTACTATAAATTCCTGCATGCTGTTTGTATTGAAGCGTATACATGGTGTTAAAGATTAACGTTGCGTTAAAGTTGTCAATAAATCATTTTGAGTGTTTCGAAGCTTCGATAATAAAACTACTCTTGTAGATTAAAGTACCTATCGTAAAAAAGGTTGTGAAATAATTAGTTTTTGGACTAAAGCCACTGGTTTTTACAAACGATGGTAAAGCTCTAGCCACATTATAGCACGAAATTCGTAACGTAACAACGCGTATGAAGTATGATAATAATATGCTTAGACAGGAGACTGCTGAGATGACGAGTAATGAAGAAATATGGAAGAAGACCGACCCCAAATAAATTGGGATAAAGGCAAATAATCGACACGATTATCATTATTCGATTCTTTTAATGTCAATACTGGAAATTTGAAATAACGTAAGGGACATTGAGTGTGTTGTTTTTTTTTTATACGAGCGGTGCAAATCCAACAGAAAGCTCATGTCCCTTTTTAGTAGCGATGTGTAGGAAGCCACGCGACTATTCGCACCACGCCAGATTGAACATCTTACAACTCCATACAGGTTAGTTGACACAGTCGGCGCGACCAAGTTTCATCGATACCGGACGAGATTCACTTCAGTTTGACCAGAGCCTGTTGGCTTTATAAACTCTCTTAACTTCTACTTCTCTACATAATATAGTAATATGTATTTGATTATTATAGATTTTTCTCAATAATACCTTACCCCCTTCGCCGGGAGGGGACGCCCGAGAAAGACATACACTGACCTTATTGGTGATGTGCTTCAGAAAGGACAGGTGCGTAATACTCTCAACCGGCGCGCGTGTATGACCAGATATATGAATGTGGACGAGGCAAGGAGTGTCTAAGGATCGTGGCAGGTGGCGTTCTGTGGTTTCTGCCTACCCCCATGAGAAAAGGGCGTGAGTTTATGTATGTATACCTTATAGTCTAATAGTATTTTGATTCCCACAAAAATAACCGTACTTTGCGCCTTCAACCTCTCAATTATTCATCATGCATTTATATCGTGAGATGGGTCGTAGGAAATGACGATTCAAATTGCATGCATTCAACCTGAAAATCGTAAGAGATATGTAAATACAAACCAATTTGCCGGGTGATTTTGAAATCAGGACGGCTTGGTTACTCTAAATTGGTCTCTGTATGTGTTAACCTATGGGTGAAAGTTTCTCTTAACCATCAGGTACCAATCAACAAGACTAGGACAACCATAAACAAGTGAGAAATCTGAAGGACATACTTGTAAGCATTTTATTTTTGCAGCGCATTCTATTTTGTTCTAAAGGAGAATGACCACGACAATATGGACCACGGTACAGAGTTGCGTCAATTCCAAAGTTGTTTTAGATGGTTTCTATATTAACCAAATAACCATCTACAATTGCCATTTTGGAATCAAAACCCGCATTTCCAAGTTTTTTTAGAAAACGTAACTTAACCTCAAAATAGAAATATCCGTCGTTTAAAGAGGTAAGTTTATAGGTCGTAGTTTGGAGAGCAGATTAATTAGCGATAGTGATTGAAAACAAGAAATAAACAAATAGTTACAATGAATATCACAATTACTGTGGAGAGGAGGACTCGATCAACACAAAAATAACAGTAATATTTAAATCGCAATGAGCAAACTTAGCATGCACCACGCGCAATTGGCATTGGACTTTTTGACAATGACAATTCAATTTGAGACACCAACACCAATGTTGCCACTTTAGATTTTAAATGAAAATCGATTACTCGAATAAATACATTTGACACATAATTATTTCAAATGACTGATTTAGTTCTATAATCATTATTTTTTTTAAGGTTCGATTTATATCAAACCGAAGCAAGATAATTAAAAAAAAAATCAATGCAATCATTCATATGTTTCGTTAGCCAACAAAGTGAAATTGCTATAAAAAGTTTTGAAAGCAAAATAATACGACTACTGTGTGTGTGACATACTAATTATTTCACACCACAGTAGTATCATCTCGCTTTATTATTTATAAAAACCCCGCGATTTACCTTTCCAATGACTTTACATTTATATTAATTTGTAATCGTACCTATACAAAAAAAAATCGATTAGAGTTGTCAATATATTTACTTATTTTGATTATGGCAACACTTTAACGTAAGAATAGCCGGCAGTAGGTAATTCATTTTATCAAAACAATTTTTTAACTTATTAAGTTTACAAAATAAACCCCTATACAAAATTGGCATTCTAATTGCAGAATGAGTTGAAAAATAAAGAAAATAATTTTAATATAATTTTTATCTTGATGCATGAGAAAAACCAGTACCGTTAATGGTCATGATCCTTTTAGGGACATTGGCTATCGGAGTAATCGCTATCCTATATTGTTAATTATTGTTGCAGCACCATCGTGCCTATAATTCAAGTCACATTAACCACCGCAAAGAAACAACTGAACGAGCAGGTTATCACCAGGATTGGACTAAAAATGATTTTTTTGCAGGATCCAAAACGGTTCGAGACACGTCGAGCTTCACTGCCCCGGAGCCTTTATGCTGTGCTTCACTGTTGACCCAGGAGTTCAAGCGTTGGAGTAATTAGGAATAATGTTGTAGGACTATCTTTAAAAAAAACATATCTTGGACTAGCCTGTTGATGATCACATTCTTGAGTCCTACTACGCCGTCTTAGATCTAAATTATAATATCAGGGCCAAAGATAGACAACCACTTTATTTTGCTACAGAAAGGCAACTTTTAATTACTTGCCAAACAAAAACGACAAGCTCGCAACTTTATATAATTTGATAACTTCAAGTTGAACGTTCCCATTCGAAGTCGGAGACTGATAAACAAATCCGTTCCGTGATTATTCAGATTTATTGCTTATTATTGTATCTTCTTAAAGTCCTTATGAATTATATGGGCTGCTATGAGCTGCTCCAGATATTTTAATCGGATCACTCGTGATATTTTTAAAAAAGATGGAGCTCTTGAAACTGTCAACACCCTTTCACGTATTCGTAAGGGAGAGAATGTGTTTAGTTTTTTTTTTCTTTTAATGTATTTAAAAGGAGAAAGGGGAGCCCTTTGCCCAGCAGTGAGACAAAAACACAAACAGGCTAGTAAAAAAATATGGTTAATTGACAGTGATACAAAGAAAATTTGACGTTTTAGGCAAGAAAAGTGCCAGAGACGACGATTTTTCAAATTACTAACACTGGCCCTACCCAAAATGTCACACTGTAACTTATATTATTTTATGCCAAGTGTGCGCGCGAAAGTAAAACGAGGAAAATATACCGTTCATATGGCTTACCCCCGCACTCACAGAATATGTCAATTAACAGTAATGACCCTTTAACTTTATATTAATTAGGCACTTTTGTAAGGTTTGGTTTATCTGGTCTGGCGGTGAAATAAACGTTAATGTACCGAATTTGTCATATTTGAGGTCCTGTATTTAATGGTAATCGAAATCTGTGCGTAAGGTCCCTGTTTTCAGAAAATCAATGGGCAACAATGTTGTTTATTTTTAACCTAATTCTAAATAACCCTTTCCTTGCAGTCGAGTAGAAAGGAAAAGGTTATGTATTCCACCTGGCTCTTTTTTATGTATGTAGGTATACCGTTTTTTTTTTTTAAACGTTGCCCCACACTAGGAATTTCTCCTGTATCGTGGGTGCGTTCACAAACATTTAAACTCACATACACAAATACCCAGACCCGGAACAACTATCTGTAGGTCTTACAAATATTTGTTCCGTGCGGGGATCGAACCCGCGACACGCAGCGCGGCAGTCCATTGCTTGAGCCACTGCGCTAACCGTGCCGTCAAATTACTTATTATTACTTATTTATGTCATTCTTTTTTTATTTGGTAGAAGAAGAACGCGCGATGGTTCAATATACTTTGCTCTATATAGTTATATAGCTTCCTATACAATTCATTCACGATAATCGCAACTTAAAATTAAATTGACACGATATTGCCACAGCAGCTTTTCGACTCATTCATATTTAAACAGAGGCGCGTTGGCGCGCGAGGTGGCGTTGTTGGTCAGATTCCGATATTGGTACTAAGATTTTCAGAAAGCACGGTTAGCGCAGCATCTAAGTGCAGGGAACAAATATTTGTATGGACTACAGGTTGTTGTTACGGGACTAGCTGTTTGTGAATTTGAGATAAAATGTTTGTAAGCGCACTCACAATGCCGTGATTTAAAAAAAAATAGAGATAGTTCATAATTTACATAATTAATTAGACTTTTGCTCAAGGAATGCAATGACAATTTCACCTTTAACGTAACAATTACCTACCAACCAAGAAAGCTACATCCGTTCTTCCCGACGCAAACACTATAATCTTTTATTCAGGGCGCACTGGACTAAGGCTGTAGTACCATAAGTAACAGAGTCCATCTCGTAAAGGCCGGGAACTACCGGGTGGGAAGCTTGTGTATAAACTGTAGAGGGCGAGCCGTTCTTAGTACAGCTTTTGTGAGCCTACGTCTGGGTACTACACACTGAGTTCTAAGCTTTCATATATCACAAACACTCTTACGCCTTTGTTTAGGGATGGGGATTTAGGGGTTAGGTAATAGATAGAGGAATGTCTGTATACAAGACAACATGCTTGTGGGTTTGTGACGTCACTTTCTGTTAAAAAATTACCAAACTGTGACGTCACACAACTTTTCGAAGCACTGTACTGTCTTCATTTTCTGTTTACGTGAAAAATATGTGTCCAATATCTTTTGGAAATCTATCTGACGGACTAGTTCGATTTTTTTGTCAACTTCCTTATCCCCATAGGTTAGGCAGAGGTGTATCTAATAGTGCTAGGTCCACTATTAGATTCGCGGGATTAATGTGGGGGTTGGTGGGTGTTTCAACCATCCCCCCCCCCCCCCCCTTGTCACCAAAACTACTGAACCTAACATTTTGAAAAAAAAGTACAGAAATAAGTTAAACACCTAAAGGCTACAGGAAAACCTATAAGAAGTCTATGGTGCTAAAATAACATGAAGTCTCTCAATACCTAGTACAATGGTACCCTTCATGTGTAAGTCCGACTTGCACTTGGCCAGTTTTTACCCGACTACGGCGAAGCCAAAAGGAAGGGTAATGATTTTGGCAGTCTATGTATGTATGTATGTACGTTCCACCGTAGCGCCTAATCTACTGAACGGGTTTTAATAAATTAGGTGTCAATAGATTCGTAAGAATAGCCCGGGTGACATAGGCTATATACATTTTATAAATTCTTTTTATGACGGAATTTAAACGTCAAAAACTTACCTCAAAAAATATTAAATTGAGATAACCATAGCAAGTTTGGTATCAAATGAAAGGTCTTGGCGAGCACATTACAAATGTGTATTACAATAAAGTTTAAGTACACACAAAAATAAAATTCAAATAAAAAAATTAAGTTCAAAAATCTAAAACCCGACTACTAACAAAATCGCGGTCTTAAAAGTAGAAAACAAGAAAATAATTCTTGTCTGATATTCTTCGTAGTCGCATGCCACCTTGTATCAATGAGAACGCCATGAAGGAGCAGGTAAGAATTATTTTCTTGTTTTCTACTTTTAAGACCGCGATTTTGTTAGTAGTCGGGTTTTAGATTTTTGAACTTAATTTTTTATTGTTTTAGTAACCCATGCAGACTCACATCACATTGTGCTTCAAATTTCAATACAAATATCTCCTTCCATAGAACATCTCCCAGTTCACTCCAATTGAATTTCGAAGTAATACTTCCTACTTATCGAGGAAATTTCGAGAAAAAAGATATTGAGAGAGAATATATCAATCAAGAATTTTCAACGTTTTCTCAGGATCAATCAATCATTGGTATGTTTCCGTTTGGTATTGTTTTAAAGGAACATGACGTAACGTTTGCTATTGGCGGAATTTGGAATTCATTTAATGGGAGTCAAGGAAGTCTTTGATAAAATAATGAGATAAATATTATTGCTACAACATAGGTCTGATGGCCACAAGCTGAGCGTTGGTTCCAGGTTTTATTACCAGGTCGGGTAAAAGGTATTTTTTTCCATTCAGAACTTCGCAGTAACAGCCATGGATGCTGGATTTGTGTTTTGTTGATGGCAATAGGTACCTACGCGTCCTATTCCATAGGACTTAAACAAAACCAACAAAATGTGTATCTACTCTTAAATTCATATCTACCTATCAATTATGAATATTTACCGAGCTAATTAATCTGCATAGCATATTTTCTTGGAGCCGGCTTTCAGACTAATCGGTTACAGCTGAATTCCAATATTTTACTTAGAGCGACTGCTTATCTGATCGCCAGAACCCAGTTACTGACTATACGATACTTCTTTGTAAGACTGGTAGGCTGACTTTCAGGCAGAGCTAATGTGATAAAAAAAGTGGTGGAAAATCATTAAATGACTCCTCCCAGTGCTGGGCAGAGCGGTAGGGAGTGTCAGACTTCTACTGACTAAAAACCACCCATGTTCCTTTGTAGCCCTTTGTGTCGAGGCTGCGGTATCTCTTTCAAACAACCCGGTAGACAATGCCCAAGGTATTAAGTTCACTTCTCTAGATTGTTTTTGAATTATGCATACTTATGTATAAACATATCCAGCATATGTATAAACATATGCATAATTCAAAAAGTACGAAATACCTGTGTACTATAAATTCTACATAAAGAACAGCACAGATTTATAAAAAATACACAGAGTCAAAACCACAGAAAACTAAATAATACCTGCTCGCGTGAAAACATCACAAACAAATGTGAAATATTGTAACGTTTCGGCAATTGTTGGGACCTTCCTTGGCTTTTCTCATACAAATGGCCCGAGGAGGCCGGGAAGAATGAAGGACCCTTTTCTTCAACTATTATTTTGACAACGGCATTCCGCAAAGAACACCTGATATATTACATCAACTTGTGTAAAAGCAATTAATATACAAAGTGAAGAAATAACTAAGATGGGAACTGACGTTTATGTCTATATTCATTAACGCAAGACCTATGACATATCTATATAATTAAGTACTGGATTTTCAATGTTAACTTTGGTACCGAGAGTTGAAAGTACAACGTTGCCCCTTAGAGGTCCCTGTATTAGTGAAAAGTGAAGGAGAATACTCATCAAGTTTAAGAAAATAACCCAGAGCGAACAGACACAGGATGTAGCTCAGATTTTTTCACTATTAGATTCGATGGCTAACTGTGTGATATTCTGCTATTTACTTTTCATCAGGAGTGTTTTTAGTTTGTTTTAGATATCTTGGATTTACCTACAAACGATGATATTTATACCTACATACTAGACGCTTCTGAGCAACTAAATTTCAGTAGACACTATCTATTTCAAGGACCATAATAACTATCTCTATTACAAGAAACTTTCAGAGCTTTCTAACATTAAACTTGAAACAACCAATCCGAAACATAACTCAAATACACACAAACAAAGTACTGAGACAAACTAGTTTAAGTATATATTAATTCTGTGCAAAATAAACAGAATGTTTGCGAGGATCTGTGCAAATACCGTGAGTCTTAAAGAACAGCGGATTAAGCCGAAATCCGTCGTAAACGGGAGATTTACTCCGTGCATCCAGACTACGTGAATCAACGCACATCATAAACTTAGCTAGATACATAATACGAGCAGCATGTACTAACAATGTGGGTACATGGGGCTGCCACTGTTTAGAGAACTGCCTGAAACATGGAAGTTAGTTTAGGACTTATTTTTGAATAGGAATTTATGATGAGTGTAAAATGTATATTAGATGATTATAATAAACATGAAAGTCTACATAAAGAACGTTAATCATCTATTTTAAAAGCTAGATAGATATAAGCAATTAATAATCATCATCTGCCTAGCCTTTTCCCGATTTTATTGGGGTCAGCTTCCCGTTTAACCGAATGCAGTATTTTACATGGAGCGACTACCATCTGCCCACCAATTATTTAACCATCTGCTGGCTATCTGGCCTCCATAACTGACAGAGATCAGTACTATGTCCCGTCGGGGCTGCGGGTTGTTCGAAAGAGATACCGCGGCCTCGACACAAGCGGCTAAGAAGGAACATGGGTGGTTTTAAGTCAGTAGAAGTCTGACACTCCCTTCCGCTCTGCCCAGAGCGGGATGATGATGATTTCTCATACAATAAAAATAAAAATAAATGATTGAATAATTTTCCATAACTCAAACCAAGCCGTGTGCATAGGCTGAAGCTAGTACAAAATAAAATAAAAGACCTATATAATTTACACCACCGAATTCTTTAACCTAAATCGTCGCACTAGATATACCTAGAATAGAATTATCTCCTGATAGCTTTTGCTGCTTCATCGGTTAGCAACGAGCGCAGATGGCTAATGGCTCTCAACCAGCCAATTGAAAAATACTTCCCAATAGCCATAATTGGCGTTACCGACTTCGAGGGCACAACTTTGCAACGAGAGACAGAAATAAAAAATAAAAGTAAATGAAAACAGCTGGTATGCAAAGATTTGGCGAATGAAATCAATGGATGAAAATCAAACTTCCCCAGACTGGGAATGCACGCTTCGTCGATTTGGGTGAAAATAGCAAAACGTTTTAAAAGAATGTGGATATACGAACCGTCTGTTATAACCAACATACCCGTCTGGGAGGATCAAACATTTCTCATGGTGCTGTATTCTGTCTGCATTCCTGACATTCTTGACTTTTCACTCATTGAAGGATATAAGCTAGACTGTCTTGTTTGTCCAGTGGTCCTAAGCGCGATTACGTAGCATGAATTTTGAAGATTTGATTACCGGGTCCAGCAACATGTTTAGGGTTTTTCTTTTATCAAGAATTTCTCAGTAAATCAGTAGATAGCTATAGGTTCGCCTCCTTTTACATGGGACATCTATATATATAAACTAGTATATATATCTATATAAATAAAAAGAGAAGTCCTGACTGACTCATCAACGCCCAGCCCAAACCCTTGGACCTAAAAAGCTGAAATTTTTCACAGAGGTTTCCTTTATAATGTAGACAAGGAATAAGGAAGGATTTTTCGAAATTCAACCCCTAAGGGTGTTAAATAGGGGATGAAAGTTTGTATGGAAAATCGTCATTTTCACGCGGGCGAAGCCGCTGGCAAAAGCTAGTTAAACATAACTGTCAAAATGTATGTATACTATTAGGTACACCTCTGCCTAACTGTTCGGGTATTACAGGCGTGATGTTATATTATGAAGGATTTAGTATTTCTTTGTTTTTGATCCGAATATTTTTATGGGTGGGCTAAAAATTAAATTATAACTTTGCACTCAAATCACGTGCGATGATGGACGTTGACTTACAAAAATATACAGTACAGGCTCTACTGACGGTTTTCTTGGTTATTTTTAGTCTCCGATATTTTTAAAAGTTTTGCGTGTCTTTCTTCTGCAGGGAAGCTGTTATTTTTGCTTTATTTTCTCTATCTTGAGGATTCATCTTAATTATTAAATTAATCTTCCATGTGGGAAGTCAAGCTCCTTCCAATTATTTCAACACATAACACATATGGATTTTAAGGTCACCTTTTAAACAAGAACATCCTAGTGTTAGGTGACTCAAAAACACCAAAACAAAAACCTCCCTCTCTTTAAAAAAAACTCCACCGAACCAATTATTTCAATTCCCGGCTACTCCACCACTTTAGTGTGGCAACCCCGTACGTACACCCGGATTGTGTTGCCAGCAATCCGTCGGGTTGCCGACGAAGGCAAGGATTAGCTACCAATTACACCTCTCAGCCCGCTTTGTGCCGTAACGTGTCACCATGACTTGTGCACTTTAAACGTGTTATGAATTCCGGATTTTTTCCCTAGCTTTCCGTAAGCTTTCGTGTTTCGGAACGGATTTTTTCATGGTTTTTGTGCCTACTTGAAATGTTCTTAGATTATAGTGAAAAAAGGTGCCCTACTATGACGACTTAGATTGTTAAGACTACCTAACAATCTTATTCCAGTGGTAGCGCCATCTCTTTTCCACATTGGATTAAGAATAAGTTAGAGGACTGTTTTAGGACGTCGTATTAGGCCCCAGATATCCATAAAGTAAGTAGGTAATGTGTGTATGTAAGGATCATAGCAGGTGGTCTGTGATTTCTGCTTACCACAAAGGGAAGAGTCGTGAGTTTACCTTCACATTAATGTATGATTCTATTAGTACGAGAACTTTTCTTAAGTTTTTTTATAGGCACATGTAAACTGCATTAAAAGATGACAATGTCATGATTCCTTATAGGTCATGGTAATACCACCTTATGCCACACCTCCTCTTGTGACCATCGTGCACATCTAACTGCACGCTCAAAGACTTGTATTGAGTATACGACAGAGCTGTAAAAGTTACTACGTACTGTTCGAACAGAATTTAGTCGACTCGAAAAGAAAAAGAATGGTAATGCATGATCGTATTCAGATTTAGCTATAAAATTAACCCTAATGGTTAAAAAAAATGGTTCTCCTACTACAACAAGAGTTTTCGTGTTCCATATAATAACATTCGCAACGATAAGCCTTGCCTACCACAGAAACAGACAATCACAAATTCTCCCCAATATTAACCAATCCAGCTCACAGGCCAATGCACATCATTTAGGTAATCCGGCTTACAGCACTACCTATAATGATGGTCCGAATTAATCTAGTAATATAATCATCGGTTAGGCTAAACGCGTGTGTAAACAAAACCTAGCACATTGCGGTAACCGGACTAATCCCGGATTATACAGATAGATTGGCCACAGAGCTGGTTGTGGTGGGTACCGTGATACCCAATTATCTGACTGTTTAGCGCTATTTCAGTACATATTTATACTAATCAGCCACGACCGCATATCAATCATTTGTTTGTTCCGTGGTTGCGAAAATGTTTGGTTATTTTTGTGGTCATTGAAAATCTGTTAGTTCGGAAATAATTTTGTGTTATAATTTGTTTGAATAATGAGAAGGGATAAACAATAATGAAGAAGAGCACTATTTACATAGGACTCCAAATAAAGTTCCAAATATAGGGTATCAAGATTTTCAACAAAAGCAGCAAAACTCGATAAGTACTGCCAGAAAACATTTTAATCTACCTACTGAAAAAAAAGCAGGCGAGTGCGAGTTGGAATCGCGTACCGAGGGTTCTGTAAACTTTTAGGTATTTTGTTAATATAAAATTATATACATATTTTCGGTTTTCTGATTGTTTTCTTAACAAGTACTGTAAGACATTGCTTCTTGCAAACATAGTTTTAGCTCAACCAATACACTGTGGCCTTATTTATTGATTCCGATCTTTTGAGTTTGACTAATAATTTTGATTTTTTACAGCTGAAAAATATGCATAACCCGAATTTTTTATATCAATTCCGACTTGATAGCTCTACACATTCCTGAGAAAAAAGGTCGTGACAGGCAGACAGATAACAAAGTGATCCAAAAGGACTATTGAATCACTTTTTATTTTGAGGTACGGAACCCTAAAACGATCTATCATTAATCGCAAGCTAGAATTATTTAAGGCTATTTATAATATTGTGTAGGTACGATAAAATAACATTTGCATGCTTACCGCCTATATTTAATATAGTATAAACTAAAATATTATTTCAGAAACGCAAACATTGTACAGTGTAACACATTGGCACAGATTCATAATAAACAGATGGAAACAAAATGATAAAAGTTAACTTTAATGGAATATCTTTCCAAGATTTTAATAGGCAGGTGTTCAAGGCTTGGCATACACTGGGACCTGCTGTTGAACACTAGGCAGTGTTCAACAGCAGGAAGAAGAAAGAAGTCTTAAAGAACGATCTATATTTATAGATCGTCCACAACCTACATTGCACCCTATGTTGCATACATAGGGTGCAATGTAGGCTGCGGGTTGTTCGAAATAGATACCGCAGCCTCGGCACAAAGGGCTAAGAAGGAACATGAGTGGTTTTTGGTCAGTAGAAGTCTGACACTCCCTACCGCTCTGCCTAGAGCGGGAGGTGTCATTTAACGATTTCCCAACCAACAAAAAAAAGGTTAACTTATATACCGTATCTCCATTCAATACATACCACAGATGTTTTCAACGAAAATAACTTCCCATTACCAGGTCTAACTTGAGGTCAGCTCCGACCGCTTAAATCCAAGCATAAGAGAGATTTGCTCCGGCCATGATGTTTCTAATTGCAGACTAATCCGAGCTTCCCACGAAAGCCGCGGCCGACCACTGCCATGGGAACGATGCAACTAAACTTGTGTTTACAGGCTATACTTGCATTAATACAATTTAAAGCTCTTAAGTTAAAATAAAATATATACAAGTATCAAAAAGGGAAGAATTACAGGGTGTCAAAAAAATTAATGGAAGTTGTTTCTGCGAGTTTGGGTCCTTTTTATATGGGTACTTGCTGATGCCCGTGGCTTCGGCCGGGTGGATGTCAGATGTGTCAAATTATATAGTAAAACCTTCCCCAAGAACCACTCTATACATTGGTGAAAACTAAATGAAAATCGGTGCAACAGTTTTTGAGTTTTGACAGACGCGGCGGAGGACTTTGTTTAATAATATGGTGATTTAGTGTTAACTATACCAATATAAATCGGAATAGTAAAGAGCTTCAATGCAATTTCGCACGTAAAATGCTTAAAAGAAATACGTCATCAACAGTCCACCCATCAATCGACCTGAGGAAACTTCCCAAACGCCGCCCAGCCTAGCCGATTCTTCTGTAAACCTCTTTCTCAGAGTAGTTCTTACCAAGTTCTCAAGTTACTTTTTTCTAAGGTAAGTATATTCTCGAACATCCTCGAAAGGACCACCACAGTTGATGACAATCGGTCCCGGGACGAGTTGATTATTGATCATAACCTGGGTTTTATCTAAGTTCATCCATTGGTCTGACAACATGGTCTAGTAACTAGGTCATGTAGTGCCGAGTCCTGTAGAAAAACGGCTCGATTAAAAAAGAGATAATTATGTGTTTTGTCACAATTTCTGTGAAAGGGTTAAGTTGAAAATCAGTAACGCAAATCTTACAAAGACTGAGCCGAACTGTCAACTATCAGACGATAAGAGGTCAGGAACTAAATTTAGGCAGACGCTCAGATTACCTAAAACAACGGATATTGAATAACAATGACGAAATTCTGGAAACAGCCTTATAGTTCGTGGGCGGAATGTTATTGACAATTAAGATAGTATACTGTTATCTTAATTTAAAATGGCTTGTGTTTAAACGCTTACCAGAAAATAACCTATTTTACCACCAATAAAGTTAGTTCCCAGTGGACATCGAAATTTTTACATTCCATATTCTCACCGGCTGAAATTCAATGTCGCGCAACTAAACGACTGTAATTTTAGTTTGACAATAATATATTTTGGATTCAGGTTGAATAGGTAATTTGATTACATTATATAGCGAAACAAGATTTGGTGAGCATTTATCCATTTTGGTAGGCAAAAAGAATATAATACGACACGTACAATTATTCTGATGAGTGTATAATTATTTTGGAACTTTAAACGTTGTTAGTTAGGCACCTCGGTACAGAGTGTATTTTCTTTGAATATTTTACTTTAGTTTAGCTTGGGTCTAAAAATTTTATTGGTGATGATTTAAATTGTACCCATTTATAATTGCAATGAGAATGGACTGCCTCGTTGGTTCAGCTGTCGCAAGCGCATCATCTGAGCATGAGGTCCTATGTTCGATTCCCAAGTCGGGCAAATTGCTTTTGGGTTTTTCCGTCGGGAATTTCTCAGTAGGATCCATGGAGTTTGGATTTGTGTCCGGCTGATGGCAATAGACTTACCCCCTATTACATAGAACTTAAACATAACTGTAATTAGGTACACCTCTGCCTAAACACTTCGGGGATTACATGCGCGATGTTATAATATGCCTATGTATGTTCTAGAAGTGAATTAATCTAAAGTATCATAAGATGGAAAAGATAATTTCAGAAGTTGATCAATATCATAGATCATGGCTTGGCGAAATGAAGAAAACTAAATTTATTTCTTTATTTACTTCTTAGAACTGCGAAATGAGTAGATTTCCCGTAATTATGATTTCGAGGAAAGCTACTCACTTTTCCAGGTAACGTTTTATGACTCTCCCCATCACAAACAACACACAGGTAAATATTTGACAAGGATCTCTTAAACAAGATAGATTAAAAACCATTTTACAAAATTAATTATGAGGAAACTCATAAAGCCGTCATTCAATACCAGTATTTCTACGGTTCCATCTGAATATATTTATACGACAGCATGAAACACAAACAAACATACAAAGACATCAAAGACTTCCATACAAGTCAAAGGCATCTGCAGTCCATACAGAGACCGTTGCGGACTTTCTGTCAATACATTAGAAATCCAATCACACATACGACACAGCCCCTCGTAATCCGACTGAGAAAGACATCAAAAGCGATTGTCCATGTGACGTCACCCAGTACTGGGAAAGGCCTGGCCAGGCCACGTATTTCGGTATTATTGCAGAACGGAATACAGGCAACGTCTAGTTATTCAGGACTACACCAAACATCTTCGTTGGCTTTAATCCAGGGGGCTAAGTTGGGGAATTAAAGTTACTGGATGGTGCAGACCTTAGAAATAAGGGGTATGAAGAATCCGTCGGGGCTGCGGGTTGTTCGAAAGAGACACTGCGGCCTCGACAAAAAGGACTAAGAAGGAACATGGGAGGTTTTCAGTAGAAGTCTGACACTCCCTTCTGCTCTGCCCAGAGCGGGAGAAGTCATTTGATGATTTACCAACCGAGCAAAAAAAAAGGGGGTATGAAAACAAGAATGTAAATTTCTTGGTGTTGTGTCTGATGGGCGACTGCCCGACAGTTGTTATCGGGTTTTTCTATATGATCTTAAGCCGCAGCTAACTTTAACTGAGTGGTTTATGCCCGTTTTCACCGACATCCCCTATAGTACCACCTACTTATGGGACTCTTAGCTTAAAAGCTCCCCTAAACTAGCCCCTAAATAAAATTTCGTTTCATCATCAATTCTGTCACTTAGCTAGGGGACACATAGTTAGGTGACGTTTTGTTTTCGATAATAGTGACTGATTCGTTTTTGAACGTATCGATATTTGGAAAATTGACAGTTTTTTAGCATTTCACTTAATTAGATACATAAAATGAATACATTTATTAATACATCATGTTTTATTAGCAATATCAAATAAATTTCATTCACATTTTTAATTAATTTTAGATTTTCTTGCTTTACTCTGTGCATACTACATGACGAAATATTGCGTATAATCTGTGGTTTTATTTTTTTGTTGTCGACATTCGTAATTCGTATTCCGTGTTAGGGATTTGTTGTGAGAGTTCAGTGTCGCGTGTTGTTTTTCTAGTGATCTTTTATATTTCCTACTTTCCATACTTAATCAATATTTTAGTTTGAAAATAAAACCGATTTCAAAAAAAAAACACAAAAAAGTGAAAAATAAACATATTATGAAGAAAAATCAGTTTCTGAAGTCGGTGACTTTTGTTTGTTTTATTTCATTTTTTTTAGCCACCGACTTCAGAAATAGATTTTTCTTCTAAAGTTTATTTTTCACTTATTTTATTTTTTAAAGTTTTTATTTTCACTTTTTAGTGGTTCACATGTTCATGGGTCAATGTGGACAATGTAGATTTTTTTGAGTTTTGTTTTTTTTTTATTTTGTCCGATTTCGATAAAAAAATTATGGGACCATTTCGGAAGTATACCCTTTCCAACAAAGAAAGAATTTATCAAATCGGTTAGCAAGTGACGGAGTTATGCCCGAACAAACATAAAAAAAAATATAAACATCCGAATTAAGAACCTCCTTCTTTTTTTAGAAGTCGGTTAAAAACAATCTGTCGTTTACGGTGAATAATAATGGCAGATAAAAAGAAGCGCAGCCAAAATTTCTCAATGGATGAGAAAGACAAGTTGGTGAAATTAGTGTTCGCCTATAAAAATAATATATTATTCTGAATAAAAAAACAGGAATTTTAAGGAGTGTTTAATCATTTCCAACAAACACAACATGGAAGATTTACTTAACCTATAACTACGAAAAAAGTCAACTTCATCAAAAATTTACGTATGTACCGGTTTATGGGCCCAAATTTTGGCCACCTAAATTTAGGGGAACTTTTAAGGTTTTACTGACCCCTAACCGCTGGTGAAACAAAAACCATCCCCTAACGGTCCCCTATCCATGCTTAGGGGATCCCCTAAACTTAGGGGATGTCGGTGAAAACGGGCATTAGTATTTTGATATTAGTTCTTCATTTGTATCATAGATGGCGTTATGGTAGTTTTAGTAGTGTCGTTAAAAGAACTTTAGTAGTGCTGTCCTCTGATGTCACTGGTTACAATGCAACATGAGGACTGATTTAAAATCAAATTAATTTATTCAAAATACGGTGAAAATCGGTTCTTTTTAAATTCAAGACAGTCTGCCAAAACGTTGTCCCTCTTCTGATGGGGAAAATAATTGAAATAAAAAAGACAAGTGCGTAATAACCACATAACGACACCTATACTTATGAAATATATTATTACAGACATGAAAAAATAGGTATTTTTATTTATTAAAAGTTGTGTCGAGACCCAGTTACCATCACCCAATTATATCCATGTAATTGGGTAGGTAGTAATTTTCTTTGCCCAAAGAAAAAGTGAAAAAATGCTATAAGGAAAAGAATGGTGGTTACCAAGCTGAGTTACAAACCATATGTCTATTATTATTCGTTTTTTACTACACACCGATATTATGTAGTACAAAATGAGTTAAGATTATTATCATACTTTTTTCAACCTATTTTATTAATGACTTCCAAATCAAACTGGTATTTTTTCGCCTTTACTTCATTTACATACCAAATTTTATCGGCAATTTGTAACGTTTGTGATCACAAATGGCCAATCAAGTAAATTATTACATCAAAACTAGATGTTTCCACGATCCGTCATTCTTCCTATAAATAAGTATTGTGATATTTGTCTAATGAATACGTATTTTTTTCAATTTCTGTAACATAGCATCAATCAAAAAAGCAAAATTAAAAATTTTGAAAAAACCCACGACTGTTAAAAATTAATTGAAAAAATGATAAAATAACATAAAACACCCACCTTAAAAAACCCAAGAATGTCCGTCGGGGGCTGCCATTAAATGAACTAGTTTTGCAATGGGTGTTTTATGTTATTTTATCCTTTTTTCAATTAATTTTTAACAGTCGTGGGTTTTTTCAAAATTTTTAATTTTGCTTTTTATTTTAAACTTTTTTTAAACTTTTTACTTTTTTTATTTTTTTTCTATCTAAAAACATGCACCAATCAAACCTAAACCCATAACTGAAAACTGAATCAAAATCAGACTTAAATTGTAGCTTTGGAGAAAAGTGGCAACTTTGATTTGCACAAAAAATGTTTGCTGCAGCGCCCCCTGGTGGGTTGTCACCGTAACACCTATCTAAGAACATGCACCAATCAAACCCGAACCCATAACTGAAAACTGCATCAAAATCGGACTAGTAGTTTTGGAGAAAAATGGCAACATGTGTTTGCACAAACACACAAACAAACAAACAACCTCTCACCCCAAACGCATATACCGTCTCCGTTCCGTCGTGGGTAAAAATAGGTGTAAGTCTTTGTAATGAAATCAAACCACACCGTTATCAACATCTGACCTTCACAACCCAGTTAGTACTTTAGGTAATACGTACCATTTAGTAAGACTGATTATTTATCAGTCAGAAGGTAGCCGGATCCAACAGCTTAACGTGCTTTCCAAGGCACGGAGGAAACTCGGTATTGAATGGGAGGTCATTCCTTCTGAAATTTGAAGCTCGTGGGTCAATAATTACTGCTGCTCGGGTCGATCTTTAGGTTAGTTGATGCTTGCCTAGGTTATAGGTTGTTGCCAATCCGTGATTCGGTGACCATCCATCACAACCACAGCTTAACCTTAAGATCGATCCTGGCGGCAGTTACCATTTACCCACGAGCTTCAAATTTTAAAAGGATAATTATAATCAAAAAAGTAACCTTACCCTTTCCATATCTCCTACATCCGCGTTGTATGGCTCTCTTGCAATTAGTTTCCGCTCAAAGCACGTCTGCCGCAGACCGAAGTCTATGATCCAAGCTAAACCAACGGAAAACAGATTTCCTGTATAAGTAAATCGCCGACAAAGTAAAGGAATGATTCATAAGCTCATTCCGATGAATATTCTGATGAAGGAAATAGTTATTTACTAACCACTGAAATAACTCGGTCAGATTTGGATGTTTAGAGAACGGTTGGAAGTAGACGATTTTTCAGCGACTTTGTAGTGTGTTGAAAATTTTGGTAGTGGAGTAGGTACCTATGTGAAACAATGAAAGAGCAATGTACATTTAATGGCTGTAGTGAGATACACGTTTCCTTTTTTAAAGCCAGACTATGAAATATCTCACGTTTATCCAGCAGGATAGACGTGTTAACTGTCGTTTTGTAGATTATACTTACTTCTTCTTCTTAGAACTTCAACGTAGCTTGCTATTGCTTAGCTTCTTAGAAATCTTTACTTAATATTAGTACATTTTGATACAAGCATGAGGTCAAGAAATGCAATAACAACTTTCCACGTGTATCAAACGACGTTTTTCAATACACTTTCGAAGAAATTAACTCGATAAGTATTTTTGTCATCAATTTTTTGGAGACTAATATGATTTAATTTGCTTTTTTTCCGCGGTTTGATATGGCCAGGTTGAAGAAGAAGCAGAGCCGATAAACAGCCTCACAGGCAAAAAATTCAAATATTTTTTAATTAAGAACACAATTAAATATTTACTTGTTCATTAGAAGTAAATATTTTTTTTAATAATCATAATATTTATTTATAGTACCTATTAATTTTACAAACGCGCGCAAATCAAAATAACGAAATAAAGAACACCGCCGACTCATCAGTCGGTGGTGATTTTAAAATTAAATTCCAATATTAAGCTATTTCATCACCACTGCTCTCAAAACGGTGAAGGAAAACATCGTGAGGAAACCGGCATGTCTTAGAACCAAAAATTCGAAGATATGCGACATCTACCAATCCGCACTGGGCCCGCGTGGTGGATTATAGCCCATCCCTCTCCTAGAGAGGAGGCCTGAGTCCCTGCAGTGGGAACAATTATAGGCTGATGATGATGATGATGATTCAGCTATGCGAACTCCACTTGCTGTCATTATGCATCCATAAGATCATCAAGTGTGCAGGTGTCAGGGCATGCAGCGCAAGATGGAAGGTGGGTCATTGTCTGTGGAGATACGCCGCATACACACTTGAAATCTGAACCGTCCATCAACCCCCATCTGAAGAGATTGTCTCTGCTACGGCCGACTTGGGTTCGAAGTCATTTTAGAGATTTCCAAGTCGGCCACGGCATAGCATGTCCACGTCACTCCGGGCTGAAGGCTTTCAGACGGCTTGATTTATACTTTCTCATTTATAGGTTTTGTTGGAATGGAAGGCCTCGATACCTACATTGACATTCTTACAGTGCTAATAATAAAGGTTTTTAAACTGACATGGGCACATCATTAACACTGAATCCGAGAGTTTTACCATGTTTACTGTTTGTTTTGAGTTCCCGATATTTCGGCGCTGTTACAAGCACCATTATCGCGGATAAACTGAAATTATTGCGGATGGGTGTTGATGAGCAGACAAATCGGTCTACCATCTTTCCCAACCGATGGAACCCAATAAGATATTACCCGATCAGGGAATCGAACCCGGGATCTCATGCTCATCAGTCACGCTTGCTGGTCAACGAAGCATCGTCCTTTATCCAATTCTACGTTTTACTTGTTTAAAAGTTACACCGGTTATAATAATAATAATAAATCTTTATTGTTCAAAAAAGAGCATTCATCATCATTAGCCTACAATGTTCCCACTGCAGGGACTCAGGCCTCCTCTCTAGGAGAGGGATGGGCTATAATCTACCACGCGGGCCCAGTGCGGATTGGTAGATGTCACATATCTTAAATTTTTGTGGTTCAAAGACATGCCGGTTTCCTCACGATGTTTTCCTTCACCGTTTTGAGAACAGTGGTTCACAAAAATAAGTAATATGCCTGACGGAGTTCGAACCCACGACTCACTGTTCGTATAGTCGAGGCCAGCACCACTGGGCCACCACTGCTCCAAAAAAGCATTCATCATCATCATCATTTCAGCCAAAAGACGTCCACTGCTGAACATAGGCCTCCCCCAGGCGTCGCCACATTGACCGGTCCCGTGCGTCTCTCATCCAGCGGGTTCCTGCAACCTTGACCAGGTCATCGGTCCACCTAGTGGGAGGCCTTCCAACGCAACGTCTTCCGGTTCGCGGTCGCCATTCGAGAACTTTTCGGCCCCATCGGCCATCCGTTCTGCGAGCAATGTGCCCTGCCCATTGCCACTTAAGTCTGGCGATTCTTCGGGCTACGTCGGTAACCTTGGTTCTCATGCGGATGTCCTCATTTCTGATTCGATCACGCAAGGAAACTCCGAGCATAGCCCTCTCCATTGCCCTTTGGGTGACTTTGAGCTTTCTGATAAGGCCCATTGTGAGCGACCACGTTTCGGTCCCGTATGTAATCACTGGCAACACACACTGGTCATAGACTTTCGTCTTGAGACACTGGGGTAAGTTGGACGAGAAGATACCGCGCAGCTTCCCGAACGCTGCCCAGCCGAGTCGGATTCGACGATTGACCTCTTTCTCGAAGTTAGATCTACCCAACTGGACCGTTTGTCCCAGGTAGACATAATCGTCGACAACTTCGAGCGTAGAGTCTCCGATCTTGATAGGAGTGGGTGTTACATGAACATTCGACATAACCTTGGTTTTGTCCATGTTCATTTTAATACCCACTCTTTCGGAAGCTCTACTGAGGTCATCGAGCATTTTACTGAGGTCTTCCATGGTCTCAGCCATGACCACTATATCGTCGGCAAACCGAAGGTGAGTGATGTACTCGCCGTTGACATTGATGCCAAGTCCTTTCCAATCCAGAACCTTGAAGACATCCTCCAATGCATTACAACAGATTAATATCCCTAGCCACACTAGTAGGATTCCCTGTGTCGTGGAGACTATTCTCCTTCGGTTGAACTTACTTTTAACCTTTTAAATTAATATCGAGCATAGTTCTTAATTACATTCCCTTTTAAACCAAATTAGTTCAATGTTTAATTTCAATGTGCAGAACCTGCTTTATAAAGCTTAAATGTTGATTGAACGAGTAAATGAACATCAAAAACGTATTTTCTCGTAAATGAACTTGAATGAATGAATGGGACCTCACTTCTGAGGGAAGATAAACGCACTTCACTCGGTTAATGTAATGAAATTTCATGGAATTTCAGGGAATTCGGTGTAAAATTATCTGGCCGAAAGAAACTTCCTGTAATATGTGAGGTTTTGTAAGAAAATCGAGGACTTTCCTTTGTAGCATGTTTGTGATATGGAAGAGGCTTATTTTAGTTTAAGTTTTGTTTAAACTCTCTTAAAAAAAACCTTCTAATTCATCAAGTGTAAGTGAATAAAATTAAATAAGATTTAAATACAATAGTATTAGCAGCCAAAGTCAAAATAGACATGTCAAAGTCCCCATCAATTTAACATGCTAAAAAAAGTTAACATGCTACATATTTCATGTTAACTTTTTACAAAAAGTTAACATGCTACATATTTCATGTTAACTTTTTTTGCTCACACAAAATTGATGGGGACTTTGACATGTCTATTTTGACTTTGGCTGCTAATACTATTGTATTTAAATCTTATTTAATTTTCTTATCTTATTTTTTTTTTTTTTTTTTCTTTTTTTTTTCTTCTTATTTTTTTTTCTTTTTTTACATATTTATAAAACACAGTCCTCTGCCGCGTCTGTCTGTCTATCTATTCCTGATATTTATAAACTCAAAAACTACTGCACCGATGTTCTTGCTGTTTTCACTAATGAATAAAATGGTTATCGAGGAAGGTTTATATATTATTTTTTTTCGAAATTCAACCCTTATGAAAGTTTGTTGGGATATTTTTCGCCATTCACGCGTACAAAGCCACGAGCAGAAACTAGTTCAAGATAAATAATAAGTTATTCACATTTTTCTCGTTAACTGTCGTTTCTTGTTATTGCAAAAATAAATCAGACCAAAATTTTAGATCATAAAATTGTCTACAAAAAATGTCTTTATAACTTACTACTAACTTACGAGTCACCATTTTCAAGCTATCGCTTCTGTTATAGCTCAACTGTAGTTTTAATTTGAATGTTACAGTCAGCATATAAAATAAGTTAACACTACTTAAAGTTTCAAAGCAGGTTTCTTAATAAAAACTTGTTAGATATTACTCGGTACTAATTGTTTTGATTTATTGTGCTAATACTGTACGTTCCACGTAATGATGTATTGGTATAAAAAAATAGCATATATAATCTATTTTAATAATATATAAGTAACATTGCGATATGTTACAAAAAGCTACGTAAAAATCTGTTAAATCCAACAATTTTACCCAAATTTTACTCTTAGTGTCAACTTCAACATTTTTTGTGTGCGTATTCGATAAGAGACGGTAATATAGTCTATATATATAAAAGGATAACTGACTGGGTGACATATCAACGTACAGCCGAAACTACTGGGGCTAGGAATTTGAAATTTTGCACACGGCTTCCTATTATAATGTAGGGGAGCACTAAGAAGGGGTTTTTGGAAATTTAACCTTTAAGGGGGTGAAAAGGGGGATGAAAGTTTGTATGGAAAATCTTATTACTTGTGTTTAGGAATGTGAAATTTTGCACACGGCTTCCTATTATAATGTAGGGGAGCACTATAAGAAAGGGTTTTTGGAAATTTAACCTTTAAGGGGGTGAAAAGGGGGATGAAAGTTTGTATGGAAAATCTTATTACTTGTGTTAATAAACATGAAACTTGGCACGAACATCTATCTAAGTAAATTATGAAGTTTGGCATTTTTTGTTTTTCCAAATTACCTCCTGAGAGGGGTTGAGGGGGTGTGAAAAATACATACTGTTTCCTATTTTTACCCGACTGCGGCGAAGCCCAAAAGGAGGGTTATTAGATGTTCACGTAGCCAATTCTTCTATACAAAAACTGTCAGATGTCAATAAAAATTATCTATCGATTGAAAAATCAGCCTTCGAATTTTTTTAGAGGAAAGTACGAAACCCACGCGGACGAAGTCGCGGGCAAAGTGCTAGTATATTATATGTATCGATTCCCTGCATTTCTCGCTATAAACAGATATTTTTTGATACCCGGACGTTTAAGCATATTTTTTGAGAAAAAATATGCTTAAACGTCTGGGACACAATTGTGTTCCGCTGCTACTGTCAACAGTTGACGTGGGCGGCCAACTGTTGACATCTGTCAAAACTTGGACGTTTGAGTGGCTAACAAGTTATTGAAGATTTAGAAATATTTTATACTAATGACCCGCCCCGGATTCGCACGGGTGTAAAAACGGTATTAAAACCTTCCTCTTGAATCACTCTGTCCAAAACCCGCATCAAAATCCGTTGCGTAGTTTTAAAGATTTAAGCATACGTATAAGGACAGACAGCGGGAAGTGACTTTGTTTTATACATTGTATAATAGCTGGAGTCCTGTACATCAAACAATTAAAATTCCGAAATATTAAGCTACTTCTGTTGCTGACCGTGCCAATTATATTGAGCATATTATAACCGCATACAATTCCTTACTTTCCAACAAAGTACACAAACAATAATAGAATTCTTATTCACACTCAAATAGACAAAAAATCTCCAAACACAGAATTAAAATTGAGTTCCTACTCCACACTAGTCCCGCAACGCATTGGCCCAAAGACCTCCATTCACAAGGTACCTACACATCTCCTGAGAAATCACGAGAGGTTATTCAGCCTCCACCTCCCCGACTATACAGGGGTTATATACAGGCCTATTGTAAGCCACATTACACGAACATCCTATATTCGAGAATTTTGTTACACGGAAACCGGGTTGAAATATCTTTTTTCAATTTCAGGAGACTTTTTCATTATGAGTAGTGTTGCGAATGTTGTGGTGTGTTTTGTTAATTTATTTGACAGTTTTTGTTCATTCTCCTGTGGTCTTACATTATACGGTTTTGACGTATGGCACTTACTAAAGATTTGACATATTTTTGTAAGACAAAACTGTTAAAACCTTTACTAAGTGATGACCTAAGTAATCAATTGAATTAGGATAAGAGCAAGAGCTCTCAAAACGGTGAAGGAAAACATAGTGAGGAAACCTTCTTTCTTAGAACTTAGAACCGTCTTAGAACCAAAATTTCGAAGACATGCGATATCTGCCAATCCTGGGCCTGCGTGGTAGATTATAGCCCATCCCTTTCCTAGAGAGGAGGCCTGAGTCCCTGCAGTGGGAACAATATAGGCAGATGATGATGCTGAAGGGCAAGAGAACTAACTTACTGAGAACCTGAAATGGAAAACCAAAAATACAATACCAGTTATAGCAATTAGGGTTGGGAACGACTAGTACTCTGCAGGTTTACACTTATCCTAACATAACATCACGTCTTTAATCTTCAGAGGTGTACTTAATAGTACAATAATACGAATACTTACGCTACAAGGATGTCCTCAAACTGTGCCATACCCGTTGATCGGTGGCAGGAGCTTGCTCGAAACCGAGAAAGATGGCGCGCCTCATACCACGAAGCAATTGAAATCTTTGGAACAAATCGTCTTGAAGGCCTGGACAAGAAGCGACAGATACGCAAAAGTCTTCCAAAACCTTCCTATATGTACACGTACAACGATGATCATCAGCTCTTCTGTTCACGATGTGACCGGGTATTCAAGACCAAGTTTGGTTTTGCTAGTCATCAGAGGGCTCACGAAAGAGAGGACAAGTAGTCTGGGTCGCTATCGCCGGATACGGTGAAGAGGACTATATATATATAATATAGTACACCCACATTACCCCCGTCATGTTTTAAGGCCGATGTAATAGGGTGCAAGCGTATTGCTATAAACCGGGTACAAATCCAGGCACCCTGGTTACTACTGTTGACAAAAACCAGAATGAAAATCCCAAAAACATTTTGCCCGGGGATGGAACACAGTACCTCTTGTTTCTAGCAGTCGGGCAAGTCTTAAGTTCTATAAATAAAAAGCTTTTAGGTAGTATTTGGGAAATCTCTAAATATAACATACAAGGGAAAACTACCCTTTTCTTTTCCTTGTTCTGAGATTTTTTTACTCTTTTATTGGTATGTTTTGCTTGTTCTATTTTAGTAACAGAACTGTTTTATTCTCGTTTCGTAATAGTTATTGTGTTTTGTTTATTTTTTTTCATTTAAATTATACTAGATAATTATTATTGTTTGTTACTATAATATGTAGGTAATATCGTTCTCAAATAAGTACATAATGATATAATTTTTCAAAAGATCGTACCCAAAAAACGGGCCAATCGTTAAAAAATCCATAGGTGGACTAGATGTAGGTACTGGTACAAAAATCCCGGTGTTTATCTAACACCGTAAACTATAAAGTCATTCAAGGGTAACGATATCCACGGCACAATTCTTGAGCACCATTGTTCTTAAAGCACGGGGTAATGACTTCTTATCGCTTAGTAAAAGTTGGAAAATTCTCTATAATAATTTCCAGTGTAACATGACGTCGCTTTGCATAGATTCCCTGTACAATGAGAGATCCGTTTATATTGGTTATTCATAGCTTGATTAGTCTTCGTACGTACTGTCGGTCGACCACTTTTAGACCTTATGACCTGATTAATGAGGTTGGAAATTGGTTGACCGGCAGTAAACGCGGTAGTACATACCTGCATTCCTGCAATGGTTCATACAAAGTGCAATGGCAGAGGAAGACTGGAAGTATATTTTCTTGGGTCCCAGCCGTTGAGAAAGGTAAACTAATTGTTTATAGGTACGGTTAGTGTTTGCAATGGAGCGTTCCATGCTCAGTATAAAATAGAAGACCGGGTTCCTAATGTCGAAATCCGGACACGTACGAAGGTCTTCGATACTGGAAATCGCTTTGTGGAACTCAAATGGAGCTGGGCAAGACACCTTGTCAGGTGTGGTGATGGCAGATGGAGCAAAGCTGAAGTCGAGTGGCGTCCGAGGAATGGAAAGAGGAGTATAATTGGTCGTCAGGCGGCGAGGTGGGCAGACGACGTTGTTTCCATTACAGGAACAGCCTGGATGAGGCTGGTACATGAGCCAAGAGCTTGGCACAAGCAAAGAGAGGCCTATACCCAGCAATGTGTGAAGTCGGGCTTGATGATGATGATGGTTAGTGTGGTGACCTGAATATTTTTTTTTTCACTGTTTTTATTTGCAATCAGTCTTATGACTATGAGCAAATCTGTTCTGTGATGCTGTCATGCAGAGTGGCTTCCCATTGGAAGCATCAACTCATCTGCTTCCCAGAACTACTGCCGGTCCTTTAGCTCTAGTATGTGATGACGTTTCATGTGTCGTCTCACATAGTGGTCCATGGTGAGTTGGTGAGCAAGTTCATTAGGGTGATGGATAACCGTTCTTTGTATTTAGCTGCCAAACTCCGAATTTCCTCTATAATCGTCTTCATTTCAAGATGCTCGTGCACTTCATTGTTGGTTATGTACCATGGTACTTTTGCGATTGTTCTTAAGATCTTGTTCTGTTGGCGCTGGAGTATATTTATGTTGGAATCGCTTGCACTGCCCCACAGTTGTAGCCCGTATGTCCAAATGGGTTTTAGGATGACTTTGTATATGAGCAGTTTGTTGTCCAAGGAGAGTCTCGAGTTCCTTCCTAGCATCCAGTATAGGCTGTTGTACTTTAGCTGGAGTTCCTGCTTTTTACATTTGATGTGGTGCCTCCAGTATAGTTTGCGATCAATGTGTAAGCCAAAATATCTCACATGGTCACTGTGGAGTAGAGTACATTCGTTCAACTTTACTGGTGGGCAGTCTCCTTTTTTGAGAGTGAATGTCACCTGCACTGACTTTGTAGCACTTGCTTTTATTTTCCATTTTTGGAGCCTATCGCTGACTTTGTTAAGGCCTTTCTGCAAGTTCTCTGATGCCAGACTTGGATCTTTGTTACTGGCTAATATGGCGGTGTCGTCTGCAAATTTCGCTGTGGTTATTCCTGGCATTAGTGGTAGGTCGGCAGTGACCTGAATATATAAAAAAAACCTTTTATTTCATTTATTTCAGTCTGTCTATCTGTTTGTTCCAGCTAATCTCCGAAACGGCTGGTTTTGACGATATTTTTACTGGTTGGGATATAGCTGATGTTATAAAGAGTAATTAAGTCAAAAAAAAAGTAACAGAGTAATCCTTATTGTGGAATTACAAACAGACGCTTTAATTTTATTTATTTGTGTATTGTAAACAATAATAAAATAACATGCAAAACGGTAGGCTCATTCAAAATCTACAACAATCTCAAACAACGTAATTCCAGTCCTCAAATTACTCGAAAGAGTAAGAACTTGCAAAATACTTTAATTGTTATGAAACGAAAGCTCGCGTTTCGGAAAATACATAGTTTAACTTGTTAACGGCCAGTTAATAGTCGCTGTTAACCCTATTCTTGGCACTGTGTACAATTTGATACATTGAACTTTATGAAAATCTAGAGACGTTCCAAGACGTATTTTCAAAACATTTATTATTTTATATGGTAGAAAATATAATCCAAATTCTACAAAAAAATACTATTTTATCATTTAATAATCCAAAAATGCAGTAGAAAACAAAATAGTAAACCGACAAAAGGCGTCTTGGCGTTGCAAGACAAAAACACACAAATTTTATTACATTTAGGTCAAATTATTTTCAAAAGCTGTTTAATTCAAATAGGTTACTATATTTGCTACTTAGAAACGCTACTTTCGAGTACCAAAATGGACTGAAATCGTATGTAATTTACGGTTCTTTCTTAGTGTATCAGATATGATACACTGCCAGATAGCCATCCTTTTAGATAATGTTTCGCCTGTATCAAATATGTTACATTGCTTGATTTGTATGGTTTCCATTTATTATATAATTATTACAATATACAATATATTTTATATATATTTTGTCAATATTATTGTTTATTTTTATCTTCTGCCACATGTGGTTCATCATCTTAGTATGCAACAACAAAGAAGCGCTCGGTAACTTGGAAATTACCGAGTTTTTGTTCCGAAACCAAGAGCAAATTCGAATATAATTGAAATTGAATGAACTACTGAGGTTGATTGCAGTATTGCTTATTCCCAACAGACTCCGACACCAGTTCGCTGTCTCTATCATTGCCATGTTTATCAGGAAATCTTAATTTTTCATCAAATAACGATAAACCAAGTAGTTGCTTTGGTACTATACCCTCAGTCAATGCAATCAATCCCTTGTTTGCCATCAATTTTATTGCCCAATCTATCCGTATATATACAATATCTGTATAAAAGAAAAAGAAAAGAAGAAGGCAGCTTCATTGTGCTGAGCCTAGGCCATTGTGTCCAGTACCATCCTTGTTACTTCAAGTAAACTCACTGGGAACCTCTTTGTAAGTGGCTCACGACTGGCAACCTCCTTGCAACTACCTTTACCATGAGCCAGCAACTTGACACGTTATAACCAGGTCCTGTAACCATTGTTTGCACATTCTTTCTCTGCGGCTACTCGTTCTAAAAGACTTAAAGTGGGCGCGATGAAGAGAAAAGTAATACCAGCTAAAAGATTACAACTTAACTGGTGTTGCTGTAAGTATATAGGTTCAGGAGAAGTGCTATAACTCATTTGACCCTCGTGAAGAGACGAGTGTCATTGAAAGCTGCTTTTCAGATGACTCTCTCATAGAACAACAAACAAATATCTAAGCACGCAAACAATTTGGCAGCTCAATAAATACCACAGATGATGATTTTCTGACGATCCTTTCATTTATGGGGGTAAAGGTAAAAAAAAACAAAAGGGTATAAAGCCTACGCAGCATACCTTACGCAAAATACACGCTTTGGACGTGGTCACGAGCCCGTTTTGCCAATAATTAAGATTTTATAAGGTCCAAAGGGCGTTACTACCTATGATTTTTAATTTTTACTAAAAGGGGGTTCTGTTTTTAAATTGTATATATGGAAGTACATAAAAAATGTGTCATAAATTAAATGTTTTTTTCACGTTAGCGTGTATTTTTTTTTATTTTTGTTTTGTTAATATAACGTTGGAAGCCTGGCAGTGTAGCAAATATGATACATAGATTTTATAAGGTAGATTGCTAAGAGTCTGGCAATGTATTACATGTGATACATTCAATAAATCATAAAATAAGATAAATAGATTTTTATTATTATTTTTTCTCCTCTCTATGAATACATAAGAATGCATTCTATGTAAAAAATTTCAATATTTCGAAAAAAAAAATCTCTGCCAAGTATAGGGTTAAACGTAATTATGTGAACCGTAGTTAAATAACGGTGAATCCGATACTTTGTTTGTTAAACAAACTGAAAACTGTTAATAATTAAAACAGGAGATAGTGAGGCATAATTATGGTGCAGTCGAGTGAGGAAAAATGTAGTGAAGAAAGTGCTGAAAATGAATGTACGTGCTGAGTATGTATGTGTGGTGATGGAATGGATGGCCGATGGAGCCGAAAAGTTCTGGAATAGCGACCGCGAACCAGAAGACGTTGCGTTGGAAGGCCTCCCACTAGCTAGACCGCTGACCTGGTCTTCTTCTTCTTATCGTGTGGGCAGTAAGGTCTAACGACCTCACACACACTAGTGTCAGAGTTTCTAAACCGCCGCAGAGGCCTCTGACATGGTTTGACGACCGCCATTTGGCGGCCGGGACCACCGGCTTATACGTGCCTTCCGAAGGACGGAACCATCTTTTTATCAGACAATGTCCAAGGTGCAATGTCCTAACCAAACTGGAAACAACTTCACAAAGTATGCTTCCCGTGGGAATCGAACCCACGACCACCGGGTCACAAGGCAAACGCCTAAACCACTCGACCACGGAGGCAGAACCTGGTGAAGTTTTCGGGGATCCGCTGGATGCGAGACGCACGGGACTGGTCAATGTAGCGACACTTAAGGGAGGCCTATGTCCAGCAGTGGACGTATTTTGGCTGAAATGATGAAAGATGTTGATGAGATTTATTTATTTATTTAATCAGTTACTTACTGCACTTACAGTTTACACCAACGCGTGCAGCACAGCAAGTCAATATATATGAAACACTAACTTAAAAAAAATATACTTACAATAATTAAGCATATCTTTATTGGTACTCAAAAACAAATCTAGATCCGGTTCCTGAGCTATCAGAGCGTTTAACAAATTCATCGCCTGGGTTGTGGGCGCATAGCGAGCCGTTTGGGTACGTACAGAGGAAGGAGGAGATGGTGATAAGAGTCGAGGAAGACCAAAGAAACGATGGATGGACTGCATGCAGGATGTTATGGCTAGAAAGGAGAAGACTGCTGAGATGTCGTAGTAGGAACAAGAAGACATGTTACGCTGACGCCAAATAAATTGGGATAAGACTAGGAGAGTGATGATAATGAGGGATACTATTAAGATTGCAAGTCATTAAAGTCATCCCGTATCGTTGGTTTTTTCTCAATAGGGGATCGGACAAAAAAAAACTAATTAGTCCGTCAGATAGATTTCCAAAAATTATTGGACACGTATTTTTTCTTTTTTTACGTAAACTTAAAATGAAGACGATACAGTGCTTCAAAAACTCGTGTGACGTCATATGATACTACATTTTGACGACACAAGTGACGTTTCCAGCCCCACTCCAAGATCTTTGACGCGTTTTATCTTCGTCATTTTTTATTGATTTGATAAAACAAAAAACACGTATTCAATATTTTTCGATAATCTAACTTACGGACTAAACAGAATCGTATTATTTTGACCCTGTCCGATCCCCTAATCACGTTGCCCCAGGGATTTCTCCTGTGTCGTGGGTGCGTTTACAAACATTTAAACTCACATACACCCAGACCCGAAACAACTATCTGTAGGCCATACAAATTTTTGTTCCGTGAGGGGACCGAACCCGCGACACGCAGCGCAGCAGTCGAATCACTCCGCCACTGCGCCAAACATGTCGTCCAAATTCCTAGTCCCATTCTTGAACAAGTGATTAGTTATAGATGATAAATGCAATATGATGTCATCATCTGCTCAGCCTTTTCCCAACTATATTGGGGTCCGCTTCCAGTCTAACCGAAAGCTGTTGAATACCTACTAGTATTTTCCATGGAGCGACTCCCCATTGGACTTCCGCAACCCCGTTAGTATTGGGTAATACAATACCCCTTGGTAAGTCTGGTTGTCAGACAAACTTTTAGGTCACTGACTGACCTGTTATGACTGTCAAAGACAACTGGGACCAACGGATACTTACTATCGGAGGCACAGAGTAAACTCGGGATGTAATGGGTGGTCACCCATCTTCGAACCATCCTAGGCTAGTGCAGCTTAACCTGAAGACCTCAGTGGCTAACATTATTTTACCACAAGCTTCTGGTTTATTAAACCAACTAAGTAGCTTTTGCCCACGGCTTCGCCCGCGTGGATGTCGGTTCAACTACAAAAGTGACGATTTTCCATACAAACTTTCATCCCCCTTTTCACCCCCTTAAAGGTTAAATTTCCAAAAACCCCTTCATAGTGCTCCCCTACATTATAATAGGAAGCCGTGTGCAAAATTTCACATTCCTAGCCCCAGTAGTTTCGGCTGTACGTTTTTAAGTCAGTCAGTCAGTTCTCCTTTTATATAGTATAATATGTACAGAATTATAAATGCAGCCTTGAATAATTACCTACAAGTCCTCTGTTGCGCAGGGTCCATGTATTCAGGCACAATTGGCTTCGTTTCATGAATTCTTTATACCGATCCCGGGTTAATAATGAATGGAATAGAAACAACAGTTAACTTTAAATATTAAAACGTACTGATCAGGCTTGATTGTAGAGCACTGAGAAAGGTTTTTTGTATTTTTTTCTCGCCGGCTTTCTATAGATTGTCAAGAGCTTTGTTGTGATGCTCTTTCGTGTGTTCTTAAGTGGCTAACACATCCAACTTTGGCCGAAAAACTACGAGCACTACTATGACTTGTATAGCTATTAAAAGTGTGTAACTGAATCTCTCAAAACGGTGAAGGAAAACATCGCGAGGAAACCGGCATGTCTTAGAACCCAAAAAATTCGAAGACATGTGGCATTTGCCAATCCGCACTGGGCCCGCGTGGTAGATTATAGCCCATCCCTCTCCTAGAGAGGAGGCCTGAGTCCCTGCAGTGGGAACATTATAGGCTGATGATGATGAACTAGTAGTATGTGGGTTAAAGTGTGAGACTGCCTTGTTGGTCTAGTGGTCGCCAACGTGACTACAGAGCAAAGTGGTTTTGCGTTTTTCTCAGTCTAGTTGATGGCACTAAGCTTGCCCCCTATGACATTGGTCTTAATTAAATATAACTGGCGAAATATAGGTGCACTAATAGGTATACCTCTACCTCACCCTTCTGGCCTACAGGTGCGGTGTTATGTTATTATTCTTAACCTTTTGACCGCCACGGTCAAGTAAGACGACAGGAAAAAGTACCTTAAGTCGACAGAATTAAGGCACTTTTTTGCTTGTTCGGCTTGTCGTCTGTAAGTGACTGTGGTGCTCAAAAGGTTTTTTTTTATTTTTTATTAGCCCATATTGTCCCACTGCTGGGCAAAGGCCTCCCCCATAGTCTTCCACTCTTCTCTCTGTGCGGTTTTCTCCGGCCAATCTCGCGCAAAAGCCTCTAAGTCGTCACGCCAGCGTTTTCTAGGCCTCCCTCGGCGCCGACGCCCGTCTTCTGGCACCCACTGCATGATGACTTTAGCCCATCGGTCCTGGTGCATTCTGCAGACATGGCCCGCCCAATCCCACTTCAACCCAGCAGTTTTGTTGCCCACAACAGCGATTCCTGTTTTTGAGCTTGCGGTATTTCGAATTCTGTCGCTGAGCTTAATACCCAATATACTAGGTACGTTCCATCGCTCTTTGGCAAACCTTGAGTTTGGACTTTTGTGACTTGGTCAGGGACCAAGGTTAATCAAATAAAATACCAAACGTGTTGTATTCAGCAGCTAAGCTGAAGTGGGACTGGACTGGCATCGTCTGCCAAAATACGCGTCGCGGCGTGGCGTCGTGGGTCAAAATTGCCACTTTTCTGGCCCTGCCACAGCCAAAAGGCGTCACAGCAGGCTTCGTAGAAGATGGCGGGACGATCTGGACAAGACTAACAACAAACAAATTGGCTTTGCATCGAAACAACTGGAAGTCATGGGGCCTTTCCCTATAACTTCCTGCAGCTGTTTCGATTTCTTTGCCCAGCTGTATGCTGATGCAGGTTTACAGTACCAGGCTGTTTTGATATGGCAACCTGGAACTTCAGCAACCTACTTTACAGTTTACAACCGCATAATAACCGCAACTAACTAACAAAAGGTACCACTATATACACCGTGGTAGTGCCCTCATTAAAAGTAACAACTATACCGACCTACGATAAATATTCAGTAGCTATCCGGAAGCCAATGGCAAAACTTTTAATACATTAATCCCGCAACCAATGGGCTTCAATAAAAATATCGATTACTTGTATTGTCGTTGTAAAAATTACAAAAAAAAGCAATTAAAAGTTTTATGAAAGTCTCGTCGAACTTCGCCCTTGTTTCTTTCTTGTGAAGGGGTTGCGACATTTTGACATCAAATTAAATGTAAGGGATGTATTTATGTTAAGGTTGTTTATTTTTGGCTTTTTGGTAACTAATTAAAGAAGGCTTTGTTTACATTTGCTTGGTGTTTCTTAGTATTGTAAGGCGTGTTTTGAGTAGAAATACGAGTAGGTCATTGATTTTCCTACTGGCTTGTTCAGACGACGGTATATCAAGATACTAGTCTGTCAAATTTATTCTTTCTTTCTTCTCTTGTTTAAAACCGTGTGATTTTCCACAGCAGTTTTACCACCTACGATTAGGTGCCCGTTAATTTACGAGGCAGGTATTTTGATACAGACTCTGTTACATTTCTGAATTTATTAAGTGAGTAGTGGATATTCGGTTATCGTGAAACAGGCCTCTATTAATAGTTTGAACAACAAAAGATACTAAAAATGTCAGTACACATTACATAAATATAACGACGCCATTCCTAAAAATGCTGAATAGGGGACTAGACTAAACACACAAATAAACTACAAATAAAACACGCAAAGTAAGTAATAGAAATAACCTAAATATATTGTAGAATTTACACATAACAGGACCTGTTTAGACCCACAATAAATAGTGCTTTTGTTAACGCAGACACTATTCTATTCCCTACGAATGGGAGATTCTATTTTCTATTCTATAATATAAATCTGTAGTTCTGTTATTCAGTAGGTATAAGGATCTCTTCACCCTTAAGAGTTATTCAATGATATTGCCTGTGAAATTGGTATCACAAATATGCCCAAATATGCCAGTATATTCTGCTCAATATGCCTATGATACCATATCATTTCACCCTTCGTTGTAGGCTGTACTTGTCAATCAATCATGTGGAAGTTTGGTACATTATCAGTTCGAGAAGAGGGGTGTTTTATCGCTTCTTGGTGATATGGGGAAGTGAAGGCTCCTTACCTATCATGGTATGGAGCCTTCACTTTTGTTAATTAAAAACGTACTTGTCATATTTATGCGATCGTAGCTTGCTCATTTGTTTAAAAATTACGGTGAATCTGGTCCTTGTTAGAGCAACGGTGGCCCAGTGGAGGCTGGATAAAATAATAATAAATTGTCCATTTTTTCAGAGTGTGAGAAATCATCAAATGACTTCTGCCACTCTAGGCGGAGTGGAAGGGAGTGTCAGACTTCTACTGACTAAAACCACCCATGTTCCTTCCTAGCCCTTTGTGTCAGGGGCCGATTTATCTCTTTCGAACAACTCATAGCCTCGGAAGGCATATAGTCCTCATGATCGTTTTTGGTCCGATAGGACAGCAATCTGACTATTTTTCTATGGAAAAACCCAATAGTCCTTTTTTCCCGACACGGGAATCGTACCCATTGAACCCACGCTCAGTAGTCGCACTAGCGACTACGAGACGAAAGCGAACGGGCGTTTTGGGACTTTGACATTCCTGGCGAAATGTGTGTCCGCCTGCCAGGTACACATCTGCCTAAGTTTTCGAGCAATTAAAAAAAGAAGAAAGAAACACAACATTTTTAGCACATGCCACAAGTACACACAACAAACAATAAAAAATAAAAATAAACTAAAAAAAATACGGAAAAAAGGTGTGTGTGTGTCAATTCTGTTAGGAATAAAAATTTACACTGCATTTGTTACTTTTACAAGTTTCTTATCACAGAAGGCATGATTACTGGATACCTACATAGTTCGCTTTTCTGTTTCCCAGCAGTACACAGAGTTCGATTCCCTATGACCTTCAGACAATTCTTCCGTGTCTAAGTGTGAGATTGGTATTTACAAGCACAGCCCACGTCTTTAATACCTCCATCGATACTCAAAGATTTGAATAAAAGATACCGAACGTATTTCCTTTCAGTTTTTAGGGTTCCGTACCTCAAAAGAAAATATGGAACACTTATTTTTACGATCACTTATGTGTCTGTCTGTCTGTCTGACCATACCCATACGTATAAGAAGTCTTAAGCCTGCTACACACGTTACGATAAATCGTTACGATTGGACGGTACAGTTCAAATCATAAATCTACATGTGTGTATGAGAAAAAGTGTCCAGTTTGTCCGATTTTAGCACTACGACAACTGTGCAGTTTAAACTGTACCGTCCGATCGTTATGATTTATCTTAACTTGTGTAGCAAGCATACTATGGTGCTAAAATAACATGGAAAATCTCTCAATATCTACTACAATAGTACGGAACCCTTCTTGTGCAAGTCCAACTTGCACTTGGCCAGTTTTTTATCAATACCGTGTAGATAAGCATTGTGTTCGGACAATGGACATAATTACAGAGCAACGATACTTCTGTGACGTCAGTAATTGGTAGCCATTTTGTTCGCACGTTACTTATTACTGAGGCGCTGGTTTTTGTAGGAATTCTGAATGAATAAATTAATGTTTTCACTGGAGAAGTTACGGGTTTATAGAAAGTAGCTAAAGAAATACTGCTTCTAAGTGCGACTGCTGAGTTTGAGGTCCTGGTTACGGTCAGCATCAGAAGTATATTAATATTACTCAAAGTTTCGAAGCTGTTTTTTTTAATAAAAACTTGTTAGATATTACTCGTTACTACATGTTATTGGAGTGTATTGGACTATTTTAACGAATAATCTTCTGAAACATTAAAAATAATAGCTGGAGTCCTGTACATAAAAGAATTAAAATTCCGAAATGTTCAGCTACTTCTGATTCTGACCGTACCATTCCTGAATCCCGCGCCGGAAATTATGATTAGGTTTTTTCCACCAGGAATTTCTCAGTAGCCGCCACCGTGGCTCATAACAACTCTATCTGTAGTTGCTATAACAACCGTTCATGGAAATCGAACCAGGACCAGGACCTCATGCTTAGCTGTCACGTTTGAGACCACTAGAGCAGCGAGGTCGAGAATTTAATAACCAAATTTTGAATATTTATGAAAAATGAGAAGAAGAAATGAGAGCCATTTCTTCTTTGACTTTTCAACGGCTATATAAAAATAAAGGCTAGCTAAATAAAAAGAGAAGTCCTGACTGACTGACTGACTGACTCATCAACGCCCAGCCCAAACCCTTGGACCTAGAAAGCTGAAATTTTGCACAGAGGTTCCTTTTATAATGTAGACAAGGAATAAGGAAGGATTTTTCGAAATTCAACCCCTAAGGGATTTAAATAGGGGATGAAAGTTTGTATGGAAAATCGTCATTTTCACGCGGGCGAAGCCGCTGGCAAAAGCTAGTTATGAATATGTATGGCAATGAGAGCCATTTCTTCTTTGACTTTTCAACCGCTATCCAAATAAATGCTAAATAAATATAAAAGTATCAGTGTGTTGTTATCTCCTATTTGTTTGTTACCCTATAAATTAACGCATAAACTCATTGACCTAGGTTAATGAATTCAAGGATGAGGGACTTTCAATTCGTCTTCCCTTTAAGAAATTATCCTGTTGTCTTAACTACACCATCGGGAAAAGAAGAAGACTTTCGAATTGAAATCACAAAAAAAAAACAATTTGTTTTACCTCGTTGGTCGAGTGATCGCAAGCGTGAACTACCGATAGGGTTCGATTCCCGATCGGGCCAAGTTTATTGGATGATGATGATGATCGCAGTCTTGATTTGTGATGATTTGTCCTGGTTAGTAGCAATAGACTCACTCTCTATTACCAGGGACTTTAAAATAACTGGCGACCAGTGGGTGAACTATTACTGGCATGGCGTTATGATATTTAAAAAAAAGTAGCTAGACAAACAATATTCATCATAACTTCAAATTCGCATTCTACTTTAAAGCTGTTCATTTAAGGTTCCTACATAGTAGCGAATACGAACAAAGGTCGAATAAACTTCGTGAGCGCTCTAATTTTGTGAAAACTGGAAATAGTTGAAGCGGGAAATTTCTCAGTGCGCTAAATACAATGCCCGACTGACTTGTATAAAGAGAGTTATTTATAATGTCGGGCGCGCAATGAATTTAACTCGTCATGTTATGCTCGCTTTGCACGTTATCCTAGAAGGGACATGACGGTGACAATATTTGACGACATGGTTGGCGCAGTGGCTCAAGCAGTTGACTGCTGCGCTACGTGTCGCGGGTTCGATCCCCGTACGGAACAAATATTCGTATGGCCTACAGATAATTGTTTCGGGTTTGGGTATTTGTGTATGTGAGTTTAAATGTCTGTGAACGCACCCACGATACAGGAAAAAATCCTAGTGTGAGGGGCAAGGTAGAAAAAAAAACATGAATGCCTACCTATTTGTAATGTGAAACACAGTTCCTGTGTTCCTGTTCACACACTACTGGCTACATTTATTTTTCATGTTTTTTTTTTTTGGAAGCTAGGAAATCAATTGACTTCGCCCACTCCGGGCAGAGCGGTAGGGAGCGTCAAACTTCTACTGACTAAAAACCACCCATGTTCCTTCTTAGCCCTTTCTCTCTCGAACAACCCGCTGCTCCCTTATGATCTCTCTTGTGTGTTACCTGAACAACTAAGCCATATTCTGTTTGTTATTTTGTACATTATGTGACACTGAATATGGTAAGAATTTCTGTTCACGCTTTCCGTGTATGAAATACTGCATGTTTATACAATGTCCACCGTGAATTGTATAGCGTCCACACAACGTTACTGTTTTTTCGTCTTCGAACTGTCAAATCGTCAACACCGACCTCATAGTGTGTCCGTAGTTTTAAATGTGTAAAGTAGTGTAAACAAAGTGCATTTTTACTAAATGGATACTGATATTGCAAAAAACACTACTGTGCACAAGTGACATTGTTTGTGGCGTAAATCATTAATGTTTTGTGGAAGAAAACACTAAAAACTTATCGTACATTTTGTAAGTACGTTTACCAAAATATTTTCTAGTACCCCCATTTTGGGGTTATGTGCTGGTCGTGCTTCGCTCTTCTTATTGTCATTCATCGCCGGCTGTCATCGGTGTCAATTATCACTGTCATAACAAAAGCTAATTACTTTTTCCTGCCTTGATACCGAGCCTTTTAAGTTAAAGTGACATTTGGAATTGGTCAAAGTTGCCAGCCTAGAAAAAAATACCCCAAATCAGGGAGAAATTCTAAATTTCCGACAATTACCAAAATGCCGAAACCTCAACGGTCGCCCACACAGTCTGCAGGCATATCTGAGGCTCATTCGGAACCGGATATGGCGTCCATCTTAGCTATAGAGAACCTGGAATGCGTCAACACAACCTCTAGAGCAAATAAACGTCTAAGAATCGACGACTCCGTTAAAAAAACAACTGCAATTGAGGAGCTAAAGGAAATGCTTCTTTCATGGAAAAATGAGCAGGCGGTTGTGTTAAATGAACATTCTGCCACTTTAAAAACCATCGTTTCTGAAATTGCCGTATTGAAGACTCAATCGCTTCAAATACAAAAAACCAACTCGGAGATTGAGAAAGCTGTTGAGTGGTTCAACCAAAGTTTTGAAGAAGTGAAACTGCGCATTGATTCCCTAGAAAAAGAGCGAACATACTACAAACAAGCATTTGAAACCTTGGAAACGAAATTGCAAGATATAGAGCTCAGGTCTCGTTCTGCATGCATAGAGATAAGGAACGTACCCCTCAAGGAAAAGGAAACCAACGTATCCCTCTCAAAAATTGTGCTGCAAATTGCCTCTAAAGTGCAAATGGATTTACAGCCAAATAAAATAAGAGATGTTTACAGGCTTCCTGGTAAACCGGGTGCAGTTAGGCCAATTATTGCTGAATTCACTACAATCCCGATAAAAACGGAGCTCACCTCCTTAATTCGGTCTTATAACAATAACCAGGAGAAAGGACAAAAGCTTAACACTATACAACTTGGTCTAAACTGTGAAAATCGTCCCATATATGTAAGCGAATACATGTCTCCATCCGTAAAAAAACTGCACTTCCTTGCAAGAGAATTTGCTAGGCAAAACAATTATAAATTCTGCTGGTGTAAAAATAATAAGATATTTTTACGTAAGCTTGAGGGTGACAAGCAGATTTATATAAAATCTGAAAAATGTTTTGAAGACCTCAAAACTCTGCAATGACTATCTTTATTGTTTGTTTACCCATATGCTTTTTGTCAACCAATTTATTGTCTATTTATAAGTCAAATAGTTACTTTTTTAATATTTGATGTGAATTTCAACTCCAATCATTATAAAACAAACCTCACGCACATTCGAGCTATTGCATGTACGCTGTTATATCATCCAATCATAATACACACACTCAACACAAACAAAAATCAAACTACATATTATGCATCAAAAACGTCTACACTACCATTCTCGATACGGGGACCTAGTCTACAGCTGAAAATATTATTTCAGCAAACCAGTTTTAATCTTAGAGGTCAATCGCTTTATGGGATAATAACTCAATTCATAACCAATGGCTAATCATATAGATCAACTGGTGACAGAATTGGATGCATATCAAGTATGTAAATCATATAAAGTCGCGGTAGATGACTGTTCAAGATATATAAACAACACAACTAAACAAATAACAGTATTACACCTTAATATTCGCAGCATAAACAAAAATTTCGATGGCCTGGTGGCGTTTTTGCATCAATTAAAATTTGAATGCGATATAATAGTATTGACTGAATGCTGGTTACGGAAAACTACCATTATACCTACCTTAAATGGTTACAACGTCCACTCTACAAAAAACACAAAAAATCAAAATGACGGTGTAGTCATGTTCACTAAAACTTCACTTCAGTGTTCAGTTTCTGAACCTGATGTTATTGATGCAAATTGTCTACTTTGCATAGTCGAGCAAAATGCTGCTATCTTAGCTTTGTACCGCCCCCCCTCATACAAACACATTGATAACTTTATTAACAGCCTAGACGCGGCATTGATGCCTCTTTCTAAAATGGACCATGTTGCCCTGGTAGGAGACATAAACATCGACATAAAATCTGACAATAAAGATAGACACTCTAATACATACCTCACCTTCGCTGCCTCTCACGGGTTGTTACCTGCTCACCTTTACCCTACCAGACTTGAAAACTGCCTTGATCATGTCTTATTACGAACAGAACAACCAGGAACCACCATAGTGATAGAGACACAAATAACTGATCATCTACCTGTATATTTGGGCATCAATCTAGGCAAACCTAAACCTAAGCCCGCGTGTGTAACCAAAATTGCTGACATTACAAGCATCCAGAATGAAATACATACGGCCGATTTTTCCCCAGTCCTCATGGCAAATAACGCAAACGAAGCTGCTAACATTCTGATGTCCATTCTAAGACTTATTATTGAAAACAATACTCGATACACTAAAGTCCCAAAGAAAAAACGAAATATAAAGCCATGGATCACTTCCGGTCTGCTACGATGTATCCGTAACAGGGATAAAATGCACAAAAAACTAAAATCTGACCCAGAAAATCCTATCTTAAAAATAACTTACTCGCGATACCGTAATTTCTGCAACTCTTTGTTACGAAAACTTAAGATTGTTTACGAAAAAACTGAATTTAAAAAAAGGAAGAATAACCCTAGGTCTACCTGGGATCTAATAAGAACAATAACACACACCAAACCCTCCACCAACCCACCTACTAATCTACTGAAAATCGAAAAAGATGAGAAAGTAGCAGCAAACGCAGTCAACAGTTTTTTTGTAAACATTGGGAATAACCTAGCCACCAAAATTCAACACGGTAATACAACAACATCGCTCCCTCGCGATCCATTGCCACCGTCCAATTCGATGTGTATTTTGGAAACCAATGACGAAGAAGTTGAGGGAATTTTAAACAGCCTGAAATCAGATACAGCAGTTGGAATTGATGGTATCTCCACCAACATTTTGAAAATCACACGTAAGAGCCTAGTCCCTTGCATTACCCACATTTGCAATTTAGCAATTTCAACTGGTATCTTTCCTGACATCTTCAAGATAGCCCTCGTTCATCCAATTTACAAAGGGGGGGACAGGGACAGTGTAAACAATTACAGACCAATTTCCGTCTTACCATCTATGTCTAAGATACTGGAAAAGATCCTAAACAAGCGTCTGCGTAGCTACCTTCTGGTAAATGGGTTTCTTTCAGACAGTCAATATGGCTTTAGAAATGGTATTTCTACTGAAGATGCGGTTATTGCTTTCTCTGAAAAAGCAACTAGGCATATGGATAATAGTGAGAGGTGCCTGGGTATATTTCTGGATATATCCAAGGCATTTGACTCTGTCCCTGTCCCGAAACTCTTATCAAAGTTGGAACGCATGGGTGTACGTGGTATTGCCCTGGATATCTTCACGAGTTATCTCAAAAACAGATACCAACATGTCAAAATAGGTGAGGTAGTCAGTGATAACGCAAGAATTGAATATGGCGTCCCACAAGGAAGCATTCTGGGACCAACACTCTTCCTCATCTACATTAATGACTTGTGTTCTCTACCCTTGACAAATTGCTCAGTGTTTACATACGCGGATGACACGGCACTGCTTGTGCATGGCGTGGACTGGAAAGAGGTCGAAATGCATGCTCAGTCGGCTTTGGACACTGTAATGAAATGGCTAGCGAAACACCTTCTAACTTTGAATTCGGAAAAAACTAAAATAGTACCCTTCTCAATAACTAAAAAAGACGGGTTGCACTCCGGGAGTGCCGGCAGAAGTGAAAACTTGATTATTAACGTTGAGCATGTTTGATATTTTGGAATGGTTAGGGAATAATTTTGCACCAATTGCTTTAACAGTATAAAAGTACTATCATTTATGTGGTAGAATACAATATTGATTTATTGCGCTATCGTACACAAACATGACAATTTATATTACATTAAAAATTTAACACTTTAAAACTATTACAATTATTTTACATTAAAAAGTTTATCTCTCAGAAAAATCAACTTTCATCCATAATTTCAACGACTTTTTCACCATCATCATTACCAGAACTATCATCGCCAATCTCTAAAACTGATACGATAGGTTTATGGTAGCTGAAGTAAGAAACGAACAGTTTTGATTCGAACCTATTTAAATGTCTAATAAAGACCGCATCAATAGTAGTTTTGTATTTCGTTGTGCTAAGATTGCGATCATTCGACATAGTTAAACCAAATTCATTATTTAAAAATTCAATTATTCCGCCATAACTATGCTAACCCATTTATTTTGTCTTTCCCTGTCCTCCGATCGGAACTCCGATTGGTAGGAGGAGCGGGAATATTTTTTCCCATGCCTCCGATTAAGCATCATAAAAACATTGTACAGTCTAGTTCAAAATAAATTATTTTTGTATTTTATTGACTGTACAGTCGACATCGTTAACGTTCAGGGTCAAAATGTCCAACTCCCACACGACTAGTCTAAGATCGATAGTTTCCGAGATATAGCCGTTTCAATTTTGACAGCTGTCATCCGAAATGTAGATCTCATTGAGATCTATCACTTGTCCCTACACACAACTAGTCTAAGGTCGATAGTTTCCGAGATATAGCTGTTTCAATTTTGACAGCTGTCATCCGAAATGTAGATCTCATTGAGACCTATCACTTGTCCCTACACACAACTAGTCTAAGGTCGATAGTTTCCGAGATATAGCCGTTTCAATTTTGGCAGCTGTCATCTGAAATGTAGATCTCATTGAGACCTATCACTTGTCCCTACACACAACTAGTCTAAGGTCGATAGTTTCCGAGATATAGCCGTTTCAATTTTGACAGCTGTCATCCGAAATGTAGATCTCATTGAGACCTATCACTTGTCCCTACACACAACTAGTCTAAGGTCGATAGTTTCCGAGATATAGCCGTTTCAATTTTGACAGCTGTCATCTGAAATGTAGATCTCATTGAGACCTATCACTTGTCCCTACACACAACTAGTCTAAGGTCGATAGTTTCCGAGATATAGCCGTTTCAATTTTGACAGCTGTCATCCGAAATGTAGATCTCATTGAGACCTATCACTTGTCCCTACACACAACTAGTCTTAGGTCGATAGTTTCCGAGATATAGCCGTTTCAATTTTGACAGCTGTCATCCGAAATGTAGATCTCATTGAGACCTATCACTTGTCCCTACACACAACTAGTCTAAGGTCGATAGTTTCCGAGATATAGCTGTTTCAATTTTGACAGCTGTCATCCGAAATGTAGATCTCATTGAGACCTATCACTTGTCCCTACACACAACTAGTCTAAGGTCGATAGTTTCCGAGATATAGCCGTTTCAATTTTGACAGCTGTCATCCGAAATGTAGATCTCATTGAGACCTATCACTTGTCCCTACACACAACTAGTCTAAGGTCGATAGTTTCCGAGATATAGCTGTTTCAATTTTGACAGCTGTCATCCGAAATGTAGATCTCATTGAGACCTATCACTTGTCCCTACACACAACTAGTCTAAGGTCGATAGTTTCCGAGATATAGCCGTTTCAATTTTGACAGCTGTCATCTGAAATGTAGATCTCATTGAGACCTATCACTTGTCCCTACACACAACTAGTCTAAGGTCGATAGTTTCCGAGATATAGCCGTTTCAATTTTGACAGCTGTCATCCGAAATGTAGATCTCATTGAGACCTATCAATTGTCCCTACACACAACTAGTCTAAGGTCGATAGTTTCCGAGATATAGCTGTTTCAATTTTGACAGCTGTCATCATTATTATTATTATTATTTATTATTAATTATTATTATTATTATTAATTATATTATTATTATTAATAATTTTATTATTATTATTATTATTAATTATATTATTATTAATAATAATTATTATTATTATTAAGCGCCCTGCGCTGCCTAAACGAAACAGTAGGCCCAGGCATACATTTTCGCCGCGCCGTAGAGAGGGGATAGCTGTCTACTCTCCATCCGTCTTACGCTTTTTCGATCAGGGTCACGTGGTCACGTGTCCTGACGAATTTTCGATCAGGGTCACGTGGTCACGTATCCTGACGCGAGTTTAAGATTTTATACCCATCACAGAACAATTTCCCAAAGTGCTCAACGCCGCTAAAGAAGTTTTCACTTCAAAAATCCCAGCCTACTATCCCGCTTTTTATAAAAAGTCACTCATGCCCGGAGCACTCAAGATCTCTTTCGTGTTCATGCCCTGTGCTGGCAATAACAACAAACATAAAGTACTTGGGTGTAATGATTGACAGACATCTCAACTGGTATACACACGTAGACAACTTGGTAGCAAGAACAAGAAAACTTATTTATATTTTTAAAAAACTACGCTACTCAGCTGACACTAGTACTCTCCGAGATGTCTACGTGTCGCTCTGTCAATCACTTCTTGCATACTGCCTGCCAGCATGGGGTGGAGCCTGTAAGACCTATTTACTGAAATTAGAAAGAGCACAAAGAGCGGTTCTTAAAGTAATGCATTGCAAGCCCTACAGATACCCTACAGAGAGCCTTTACAAGGACTGCGATGTGCTTTCAGTGAGAAAATTGTTTGTGCTACAGTGTATACTAAAAAAACATCGTGTGCCTATAAAAACTACCAAAAAACGTCGGGCTGATATTGTTTTTCCACCCGTAAGACACCATACCACCTTTGCTGAGCACCAGTTCTCTTTTCTCAGCCAAAAGATATACAATACCGTCAACAAATCACTCGCGATACGCAACCTTAATTCGCACCAATGCAAAAGCGTGGTGAAAAAGTGGTTAATGGAAAAAAGCTACGACGAAATAGAAAATGCACTATTCTCCCCTACTCGATAGCCGCTAGCCCAACACGAAGCACAAAAGCAAATGTTTTACATCCCTTTACAAGCACTTTACACTCCGTAAGGGTATACACACACTTACACCGACGCACAGGCGCACACACACACACACAGCACAAGATTGCGAATGTTTTTAATGGTTGTGAAATATAATGGAATTATTTTGTATTTTAATTTTAATTTGAATCTTGTTTTTGTTTAAGTTTTGATTTTGATTTAATTTTTGATTTTGTTTGTGAAATCTAATAAGGAATTATTTGTATTTTAATTTTAATCTTGATTTTATTTTAATTTTCATTCTGATTTTATTTTGATTTTGGTCTGGATTTTGATTTGTTTTTGATTTTTTATGTTGTTTTAAATTCTGATTTTATTTCTTATATTATTTTTAATTTTAATTTATTAAATTGTTTAATTTTTATGTAGTACTTGTACAATACTTACTATTCATGCACTCTTTTTGTCAGCTTATCGTATTGTTTTCTTTTCGGTACCTATATTTTTGGATAACTATGAGTCTATGACATACATTATTTGATGTTTGTAACGACGAAACACTGTCTCCCAAGTCACAGGTGGAAACCTAGTTTGGGAGCCAGGGGATCAACTCTATAACATGTTACTGTATGTTGTAATAAGTGTAAAATATTGTCACTGTATTGAAATAAATAAATTATTATTTATTATTTATTATTATTTAACGTTACTAATTGGAAACGGTGATAGGTGTCATGGCGCCTGTGATGATTGATTGCAACGATTTTTGATGTCAGATAGCGTTAATCTTTTGGTGGGGGTGTGTCCATACTATTATAGTCGTATGGGCTGTATTTTTTATGATAAGTGGTAGACTGGTAGGTTTATATTTTGTTTCTTCTAAGTGATAATGGTTAAAAATGGCCTACCTGTATTTGCGTCAGCAGAGGCCTGGCTCTTTCTTAGGCTTATTAAAGCTGGTTTTTTTTTTTTTTTTTTTTTTTTTTTTTAATAAGAATTTACACTTTAACATAAATCCAAATCTGCCAAACTGCAAAGCAATTTGTCGGCTCTTGTTTAGCTTTGCCATTCAACGTGGCAATGCTGCCAGTTTTCCACGTTTCCGTATGACAGCGGTGTGGAGGAGTAGGTAGGTACTTAAACGCCTAAGCGCCCTGTTGTTTATTTATTTTTCTTAAATAGTTGCCTTTTTTATAGCAAAATATGGAAAAAATCAAAACACTGTTGTATTTCCAGAATGATCATATTTTTTCCTAACAAAACTACAGACCGGCTACCTACGATCCTTATACACCTTTTGTTTTATACACTTTCGTAAATGTAGTCCGATGCCCTGGTGAAGGTTGTGGGGATCCGCTGGATGCGAGACGCACGAGACCGGTCAATGTAGCGACGCTTGGGGGATGCCTATGTCCAGCAGTGGACGTCATTCGGCTGAAATGATGACGATCATGGATGATACATCTGGTCATACACATCCACCGTCCGTAAGTACTATACACCTTTTTTAAAACCGAAAATTATGTAGAATTATGTTCCAATTCATACTGAATTTCCTACAAAACTTTACTCACAAAAAATTGTCACAGATAAATAAAAATAATTTATTACTCAAAGTCCACATTACGGCGGGGAGAAAACGCATTTCAATTAAAGTAACGTTTAGAAGTTGGCTGAATGTTCAACAAATGGAATTATAAGCCCGTCTTACATCCGCGGTTACGTTCGCTGAAGATGATGCGTTCCGAAATGTTGTAGGCGCTGTTTAATATTAGTGTTGTTTCAAGTGTGTTATTTTGTTGTTGATTAATACTTGACTAAATTAACAATTTTTTTTTGCTGTGGTTCGCTTACAGCTAACAATACAAAAATTAATGGTGAGATGTTTAACGACAAGCCATTTACAAGCCTCCACAGTTAGCAAATGGCAATTAATAATAACTATGGCAAAGGGTATAGTATGTTAAGGAATATGTTTGGTTACTTTTGATTGAATTTACTAGATTGTAAATAACGGAATTAATATTGTCGTCAAAATTAACTTTTGCCATCGTACCTGTAGTCTAGGCAACAAGTGCCTTTTTGATGAACTTTTTTCAGCAGTCTCCGAAAATTATGATTGAGGTGTCATTCGATTCGGAATGGCATCCCGATGATTTTTGAAAAAATTGAAGTTCCGCTTGCAAAAATTGCAAAAGTTATTAACAATTAACTAAAAAATTTAAAATGGTTTTAGTTTTTTGCAAATATCTCAAAACCTAATTAAAATTTTTCAAATTTGAAATAAGATTCAAAAAGGGGAGGAAATTTCCTAAAGAATATTCTAACTTTCGGAATTGTAGGACCAATATTAATAACTTTCCGATCGGGTTGAAAATACGCCCGAAAACTGGTACTCCGTCTTGCGCAAGCTACGCTCCATTCGGACCTTTAATGAATAAATGTTATTTAAACTTATTAAATATGAAAATTAAAAATTGAAAAAATTCAGGCGCCTGCAGGATAGATCAATACACAATAATCTGTGATCTAAAATTTTTTATCGCGAATTTTCAACAAGTTATCCATTAATTAATTAACAAATTTTTTGTAGCACGAACACTGACATTGCAAGTGCGATAATTATAACACTATTCATCTGAGATTTTTTTCCTTTTTATATTTTCATTTTTCAAAGGTCTTAGAATAGGCTCTCGTTGGAAAAATTAAAAAAATGTTAATTATCGTTTTTTTATTAACAATTTACTGAAATGAAAAATTTCAAACCTTCATTAGACATTAAAAAAATCTTTTTTTTTTATTATATTATTATTGAACCGTTTTTGTATGATCAGAAGCTACTTAAAAATGATTTTTTATATTTTTTATATCCTGTTTTTTAAAATATTTTTATAAACAAATGCGTTGTTTATGAGATAATTTAATGTTTTTTTTTAATATCGTAATCTTTGATAATAATCATGTTTTTTTTTTAAAACCGTTTCTTAAAAAAAATGTTTTATTGCTTAAAAACGCATTTGTTGATTAACAATTATTTTCTCCCACTTCTAATTAATATTAAGGTATCATTTTTTTTAAATCACCATTATTTGTTTTTTCTTTTCGTTATATAAAAAAAAAATATTGTTTTAGTAAAACTTTCATTGTTTGTGTAATAAACAATTTGTTAAAAACAAATAAATTTTTACTTTATATTTTTTTTCTTGTTTTACTTATTGTCACAAAAACAGATATTATTTTTTTTTTCAAATTAAAAAAAAAGTTGAAAAAAAAATTAAATGAAAAAAAAACAAAATCATATCTGTTTTTGTGACAGTAAGTAAATATTGTCACAAAAACAGATATGATTTTGTTTTTTTCAAATTAAAAAAAAAACTGTAAAAAAAATTTAATGAAAAAAAAAGAATCATTCTGTTTTTGTGACAATAAGTAAAACAAGAAAAAAAATATAAAGTAAAAATTTATTTGTTTTTAACAAATTTATTATTACTTATACAATGAAAGTTTTACTAAAACAATTTTTTTTTTTATTTATCGAAAAAAAAAAAACAAATAATGGTGATTTAAAAAAAAATGATACCTTAATATTAATTAGAAGTGGGAGAAAATAATTGTTAATCAACAAATGCGTTTTTAAGCAATAAAACATTTTTTTAAGCAACGGTTTTTTAAAAAACAAAATCATGATTATTATCAAAGATATTAAAAAAAAACATTAAATTATCTCATAAACAACGCATTTGTTTATAAAAATATTTTAAAAAACAGGATATAAAAAATATAAAAAATCATTTTTAAGTAGCTTCTGATCATACAAAAACGGTTCAATAATAATATAATAAAAAAAAAAGATTTTTTTAATGTCTAATGAAGGTTTGAAATTTTTCATTTCAGTAAATTGTTAATAAAAAAACGATAATTAACATTTTTTTAATTTTTCCAACGAGAGCCTATTCTAAGACCTTTGAAAAATGAAAATATAAAAAGGAAAAAAATCTCAGATGAATAGTGTTATAATTATCGCACTTGCAATGTCAGTGTTCGTGCTACAAAAAATTGTTAATTAATTAATGGATAACTTATTGAAAATTCGCGATAAAAATTTTTAGATCACAGATTATTGTGTATTGATCTATCCTGCAGGCGCCTGAATTTTTTCAATTTTTAATTTTCATATTTAATAAGTTTAAATAACATTTATTCATTAAAGGTCCGAATGGAGCGTAGCTTGCGCAAGACGGAGTACCAGTTTTCGGGCGTATTTTCAACCCGATCGGAAAGTTATTAATATTGGTCCTACAATTCCGAAAGTTAGAATATTCTTTAGGAAATTTCCTCCCCTTTTTGAATCTTATTTCAAATTTGAAAAATTTTAATTAGGTTTTGAGATATTTGCAAAAAACTAAAACCATTTTAAATTTTTTAGTTAATTGTTAATAACTTTTGCAATTTTTGCAAGCGGAACTTCAATTTTTTCAAAAATCATCGGGATGCCATTCCGAATCGAATGACACCTCAATCATAATTTTCGGAGACTGCTGAAAAAAGTTGATCAAAAAAGCACTTGTTGACTAGACTACTGCATTACAAAACTACATGAGTAGTCCGACAAATCTGTAAAAAACATACATAAAAACCCTAGACAATAATAAAAATGTTAATTTAATTCAGTAAACGTTGTGTGACAAGTTTCGGAACGCGCTCGTAAACAGCCGCACATGGAGTTGCGTCGCGGCGCCTCCCCCTGATAATGTTGTTTATGTTTAGTGCTATTGTGTCATGGGATGACATTCGCATGTGGTTTAAATAAACCTAAACGGTGGCAGCGATAAGGTAGCTCGTAAACTGAAAATTAAAATCACTAAAATCACTTTCTACTAGGTTTAAATTGCACTATTAAATACTTAGTAGCCGTGTATTGACTGAGCGCGCAGTTTCGCAAGGTAGACGGTCAAGAACTCAGGACGTGCATCACCCGAGGAAAACAATGAAAAATTGAAAACGATCGTTTCGCGTGGCATACACCCGAGGCGCGCTCAGTCAGTACACGGCTAATGCCTCATCATCATTTCAGCCAAAAGTCGTCCAATGCTGGACAAAGTGTCGCCACTAAGACCGGACTCGTGCTTGTCACATCAAGCTGCTTCCCGCAACCATCATCTGGTCGTCGGTCCACCTAGGCCTAGCGGGAAGCCTTCCAACGTAACGTGTCTACCGGATTGCGGTCGCCACTCCCAAACATTTTGACCCATCAACCCTCTGACTTAATGACAATTTTCACAAAAAAATAATAAATACACTTTTGCACAATGAGTCAAGTTAAGAGGTAAATCCATCCAGGATTACAATATAACTTAAAGCCATCCTCTGCTTAGCTTTTTCACAAAATTTCAGGTCGGTTTCCAGTCTAACCGAATGCAGCTGAATAACAGTATTTTATATGTAGCGCCTGCCTATCTGACCTCCACCACCAAGTTAGTCAGTACTAACTAGGTTAGGTTTGGTAAGACCGATTGTCAGACTTTGTATAGCTTGATTGGGCGTTAAATTAACATCGCTCTAAAAATTAAAAATTCTGGCAGCATAAATAAAACCAAAATGTTTTCAATCATCGCAGTACTTTTTGCAGCAATGTATTATTTTGATCGTGACAAGGTAAACACGGAAACCAATTAAGTAACCACATCGAACTAAAACTACTTTTTTTTTAAACCACTTTTATCTGAATAAAATCCAGGGTATCGAGTGCTGCAGCCATTCACTGCCACTTGACTAGAGGCCAATTTCAGTAAGGGTTTGAAAAACTAATATTTTCACTGATTGAGTGAAAGTGGATCAGGAGTAGCGTTGAAAATTGCAATGAAAGATTCCCGTTTCTTGCAATTGCCGTTGTATTTTTCAATGTAAGTTTCGTAAGTTTCAAGAACATTGGCCAGTGTAAATTTCACGTTTTTTACGATTATTACGGTAAAAAACGGAAAATTACGGAAAGATTCGAAAAAAACAGGAATCTTTCATGTTTTAAATCAATCTCGCTATAATACGAGAACGGCTGGACCGATTTGGGTAATGTTTGTTTTAAAATATAAGTGGCAGTCCAGGGAAGATTTGAACGGTGAGAAAGTAGGTGGATTGTAGGTAGGTGGGTGGTAGGTAGGTGGGTGGTAGGTAGGTGGATTGTAGGTAGGTGGATTGTAGGTAGGTGGGTGGTAGGTAGGTGGGTGGTAGGTAGGTGGGTGGTAGGTAGGTGGGTGGTAGGTAGGTGGGTGGTAGGTAGGTGGGTGGTAGGTGGATTGTAGGTAGGTGGGTGGTAGGTAGGTGGGTGGTAGGTAGGTGGGTGGTAGGTAGGTGGGTGGTAGGTAGGTGGGTGGTAGGTAGGTGGGTGGTAGGTAGGTAGGTGGGTGGTAGGTAGGTGGGTGGTAGGTAGGTGGGTGGTAGGTAGGTGGGTGGTAGGTGGATTGTAGGTAGGTGGATTGTAGGTAGGTGGGTGGTAGGTAGGTGGGTGGTAGGTAGGTGGGTGGTAGGTAGGTGGGTGGTAGGTAGGTGGGTGGTAGGTAGGTGGGTGGTAGGTAGGTGGGTGGTAGGTAGGTGGGTGGTAGGTAGGTAGGTGGGTGGTAGGTAGGTGGGTGGTAGGTAGGTGGGTGGTAGGTAGGTGGGTGGTAGGTAGGTGGGTGGTAGGTAGGTGGGTGGTAGGTAGGTGGGTGGTAGGTAGGTGGGTGGTAGGTAGGTGGGTGGTAGCTAGGTGGGTGGTAGCTAGGTGGGTGGTAGCTAGGTGGGTGGTAGGTAGGTGGTAGGCAGGTGGATGGTAGGCAGGTGGATGGTAGGCAGGTGGTAGGTAGGTGGGTGGTATGTAGGTAGGTAGGTAGGTGGGTGGGTGGGTACCCATACCCCGGGTGGGTATGGGTAGTAGTAACAAAGAACTTAAACTATGTTAGTAGGGTTAAAAATACCATACTTATTAAAAAATGTTAGTAGTACAATAATTCGTACGTACTGTGAATTTTTCACTGCAACTTTCGTAAAATACGAAAAAAGTGAAAATTTCACTGCAACATTCGAAAGATTCCCGTATTTTTCCGTAAGATTCGTACTGTGAATTTTTCACTGCAACTTTCGTAAAATACGGAAAAAAACGAGCATTTGTATTTTACCGGGTAAAAAACAAATTGAAACTTTCGAAATTTTCAACGCTAATCAGGAGCCTCCGTGGTCGAGTGGTTTAGGCGTTTGCCTTGTGACCCGGTGGTCGTGGGTTCGATCCCCACGGGAAGCATACTTTGTGAAGTTGTTTCCAGTTTGGTTAGGACATTGCAGGCTTGAATCACCTGATTGTCTGATAAAAAGATGGTTCCGTGCTTCGGAAGGCACGTATAAGCCGGTGGTCCCGGCCGAACCTTAAAAAAATACCCTTTGCTCCGCACTAGGAGTTTCTCCTGAATAGTGGGTGCGTTTCAATCATTTAAACTCACATACACATTTACACAGTCAGCCAGAAAAGAACAATGACTGTCTGTAGGCCATACAAATATTAATTTCGTGCGGGGATCGAAACATCGAAACTCTCACTTTTCTCACTTTTTCTCGACACAGAAGGAAGTTGTCCACATTGATGACAACTTTCCTTTGGGTCGACGATTTTTCTTATATCTAAGGTGGTTCAGACTGAACCACGGTATAAGGTTTTAGCGCTTTACCTTCTACAGGATAATAAAATATAAGTAAGTCCTCTCATTGTGTCTCAGACCATGAAACTGAACTACTGTTGTTTTATGACTTATGGAAATTAATAAAAATAAATTGTTTTACCATACGTGTCGATCAGGTGATCTCCTCAGTTCCTATAAAAGTCCATTTATTGTGTATTTCCAGAACTCGAAGAATAAAAGCCTTTCAGGTTCATGGTCCAAGAGACTACACGGAGAGAGGGTTTTGAATTTATTATGTTACACTCTTACACCTTGTATAATAAGTTGGTACCAATAAACTAATCATTTTCACCTATTTCCGTTCCAAATAGTGCTGTCAAAATAGTCATAAGTACTTTAGGGCCTAACAACAGCACTTACAACCCCTAAAAGTAATCCTAATGGATATGAAATTCCCATTTTGCATTCGCAGATACGCAAAGCGTATCGGAGCTAATGGAAAATATTTTTTTATAACAGGGAGAAGCGAGCCGATGCCGGATGTTAGCCGCTCCGGATAAAGTACGGCTGTTCATTATTGAACATAGTTTGTGCTCATAACTGAGCATGCGAGTTTGTTGTTTACTGTTTGTTCCTATTTACATGGAGATGTAAGTCAGCTACGGTCGTATTTATTACGTTTTAGGAACAGAGGATCGTTAAGGATTGCGTTTACTTTAACTTCAAATTGCACTGCAAATAAACACGCGCCACGTCGTTTAATGTCAAAAATGGGAAACACCAATTTAATATAAATTGAAATTTGCCTACTCCTACTCCATCTAATAGGTATGACTAGAGTCCTAGGCAAATAACTTGAAACAAAATGGCGTCGTTCTGCGCAGGTTCCCTGCTTGATTTGTATGGGACGTCTAAAAATCGACTACTGCGCATGTTCAACTTATATGCCGCGTGCCATACGTCTAGTTTGATAAAAACGGCCACTAGACCCACAGACATAATTGATGTAAAATCGAAGGATTTATGCTTACTTTATGCATTTGGTGGTCGTGGGTTCGATTCCCACGGGAACTATACTTTGTAAAGATGTTTCCAGTTTGGTTTGGACTTTGGACATTGCAGGCTTGAATCACCTGATTGTCTAACAAAAAGATGATTCCGTGCTTCGAAAGGCACGTATGAGCCGGTGGTCCTGGCCGCCAAATGGCGGTCGTCTAACCATGTCAGAGGCCCTTGAGGTGGTTTAGAAACTCTGACACTAGGGTGTGTGGGGTGGTTAGACTTACTGCCCACACCATAAGAAGAAGAACTCACGGCGATATCTAGTGACCCTGATGTGAACCCCACGAACAGTTTTTTTTTTTGTGCCTACCTTTACGCTCTCACTTTCCACATACCCTACCTTCCACCTACCCTACCTTCCACCTCCTTCCTTCCTTCTACCTTCGCGCACTCGTAACACTACACCATGAAAATCCCAGTTTCCCATCAAGAAAATATGATTATTTAAATAATAAAGATGATTGATTATTCATGGCGCCGTGACAGTAGGAAACTGAACACCTCGAGAACTTCCAACGTTGAATAATAGATCCGATCAATTAACCAGTAGAACTGTTGGTAAGTTCGACCGGAGGAAACTTTGTATAATTGCAATACCTTTCACAGTTTCCACCATCCGTTATTCATTATGTATTTGCGTTAATAGTCTTGTGGCTAGCAACATAGCTGGGAAGTTTTCTTTTTGTTCTTCGTTACTATTATTCGGAAGTACTGGGTCTGTGGGAGAATAAAAGGGAATCAGTATTATAGTTACTTTTAGGGGTATATTTGTTAGTTCTTCTTTTCTGTCATAGATGGCCCTGTAGTCCTTTTTGTACTATGTTGCTGTAGTATTTGTGTGATGGCGATCGCCGGAATACGAGAAGAACAGGATCCGGCAACGTGGCAAAGTTTGGATGTTGCAGCAGCAGTTGATTTTGTCGACTTATATAATAAAAATACCGGACATAGCCCGAAGAATTGCCAAAGTAGAGTGGTAGTAGCTGGAGCACATAGCTCAGAGTTGGATGGCCAACGAGGCCGAAAAGCCCCGAAGCGGTGACCGCGTCCCAGAAGGTATCAATCTCCATAAGAAGGACCTACGAACTTGCAAAAGGCTAGAAAGATTATGTTATGAATGTTAGCAAATGGAGAAGTAGGTCAGGATCATAGAATCATAGTACATACGGTGACACATTATTATTAAACTACACTTTTCCAGTATAACCTGACTGAATCACCCATACAGGTCAGGGTGTAAACTGGTTTCTCATAGCTTGTTAATTAGTCGTCGTACGTATGTTACATTTTATTATGGCTCAATAAGATGCATAATAAGAATAACAAAAGATTGTTATGACTAATTGTTACAAGATTGCTCTAGAAAGTTTCAATCTTTCTAGATTAAAATATTATGCCAACATTGATCATTGTATTAGTAAAATAACTGTTGGTAGCCATAACAATGACATAATACCCAGATAGACAATGTTTTTATTTATGTATTGTTTAAAAATAAGGTCATTGTTTACTTCTGTATAGTCTAGAACTCTAGAACCCTAACCCAGTTCTTGAACGCAATTTTAATCAAGTCTTTGACAACATAAGTAGGTGCAGTATAAGCTGTGTTTTTCTCAGTAGCAGCTGAAAGTGGCAAAATGTTAGTCCTTGATTAGTTTTCTGAGAAAACAAGCAGGATCTTGGTACCGAGAAGAGATAATTGTTCATTATTGTTCTGTAGACGTTACGTGAGCGGATTTAGAATCTGTTCAAGAATAGGTCGGTGTTCTTTTAGTTTTTCTACTTGGTGTTGCTGACCAATTTTCTTTTTAATATTGTTAGCCCAGAACTATGGCTCTTCTACCGCAATGTTGGTGAATGCAGCTGCATTTTTTTGGGCTAACAGGGCAGGATAGGACTTGGAGTATGGTTTAAGACACAGTTCAACTACGTCGAACCACAACCCACTGCTGTTTCATTGAAGTAACCCTACATAACAAGGTTGGAGTTCTTTTAGTTTTTATAAACGTATTGATGAATGTCGTAAGTTTAAATTTATAAATGTGAATGCCTGTAACAACTTTTAAAAACTGTATAGTTCTATAAGTAGCCATTTTCCGAATTCAGAACTTCAATTAACTGTTCAATAATACCGTTTAAGTTTTCATTTACATCGGCTACGAGACTCCTTATAAGTATTTTAGGACATTTCTTATCCTTCGGATTGGTCCATCTTCGCTCACTTGAAAAAATAACCTCTAAAAACTAAAGTGAATTAGGTTATTTTCTTTATCCATTATTTTAGCATTAGCAACCACTAGTTATATTTTGATTACATTTCGGCAGGTTTTAGGTACTGTAGCAAAATGTAAATTGGGATTAAAATTTAATCCCCTCATCTACATTTTAATGCTAATGATTTTGGAATGAAAGAAAAACAGAATTAATCAGTTGGTTGCCTCTCGTGAAGAAATTAGTTGGGGTAGATTGGTTTAAGAAGAAAGGGGACTGAGGGTTCATTTAGGGAACTTGGGGATGCCCAGCATCGGACCGCGATAAGCAGAGTTGATTAATTGATGAGTAACAGTTGATGCCATACTTATTCATTTTATTCATCATCAAGTTGTCGTGTGAGTACAGTCAAACAAACTAATAATTATGTAAGTATACAGCCAGCTAACTTGTCTTGTATTTAGTTTTAAGATTATACAGATACATTTAGACATTTATGTCAAACGATACAGCGTTTGCGATCAGTCGCTTAATGCGAAACACTTTATAAAACAAAATTGCTATCAATATTTTCAGCGTTCTAGAATTATAAAGATCTCTACCTGTATACTTATTAGTTTGTTCGACTGTACATTAAAAATTATTTTGATCGCCTTGAGTATGCCAGAGCAGTCAGACTGCCTCGTTAGTTGAGTGGTTGCCAACATGACTGCGGAATATAAGGTCCTGGGTTCCCCTTTTGAACCCAGGATCCATAACACTTTGTTATTGGCCCGGGTTTTTCCATCTGGAATTTCTCAGTAGCAATTAACCATGGATACTGGATTTGTGCCTGAATGATGGCAATAGGCTCACTCTCTATTACATGGGACTTAAACATAACTAGCGAAATGTGGATATACTATTAGGTACTCCTAGGCAAATAACTTGACACAAAATGGCGTCGTTCTGCGCAGGTTCTCTGCTTGATTTGTATGGGACGTCGAAAAAACCATGACCGACCCATAGTCACACTAAACTACCACACCAGTGTGACTATGGTTAATTGTATTTATCCGTAGTCACACTGGTGTGACTACGGCTGATCCGTAGTCACACTAGTATGACTATGGATAATTTAACCTGATCCGTGTCACACTGGTGTGACTACGGCTGAACCGTATTCACACCAGTATCGTAGCTTTTGGTCACGTCACTCATACATGCAACGCATGTACTCCATGACGCGCGCTCGCTTCGCTCGCATATTAAATAACACTAATATCTTCTGTCCCCGAAGTGCCGGGCCTCCGTTGACCTCCTTCGTCGGCCTACGGCCCGGTGCCCATGCCGCCCATAAAGGATACTGTCGCGAGACGGTGATTCCTCCACTTAGCGGACGACTAGCAACAGCCTATAATTTTGGTTATTCTTCCGGGTGTGACTACGGATCAGGTTAAATTATCCGTAGTCACACCAGTGTGACTACGGATAAATAAAATTAACCATAGTCACACTGGTGTGGTAGTTTAGTGTGACTATGGGACGGTCACTGAAAAAACGACTACTGCGCAGGTTCAACTTATATGCCGCGTGGTATACCTACTCCTCTGCTAACCCCCCAAAAAAAATCTAATAAATAAAAGGCATGCAGATGTTATAATAGTAATAATAAAAGTTTATTTCAGATCATACAATCCATAAATCAATATGTTATGTTATTATGACTTTTTTTTTAATAATCAATGAGCCATATTAATTTTACACCCGGGTATCCCTGTACGCAGCATGAGTAAATGCGTTCTGATATTCACCATTCTGTCAGCTGCCCTGTTGTTTGATAAAATAATCCTTTTCCAATATGCCATTCATGGCTGATGGAAGCGAAATCTATGGAACAATACAAAATATGACGCTTCTGTACGTGCATCCCTTTGATTGTGAAATACCTGAACAATGTGCCCCATTTTGTTTATTTATTGGCTGTCAAATTGGACGATAGAATTTTATTGTAGAGTTAGATGTTTTTCGATGCCAAAACATGTTGCTATAGGTAGGTAGAGAGACTCCTTGAAGGATCAGTCAAACTAGTAAAAAGTAGATGAGTTATGTATGTACCTACGGACATCTTGTACAAGGTGGAAGGCACATAGACTCACAAACGATTACCACTTAATTCCCTCACTTAGATATTTTCATCGGTAATTTACAGACACAAACACACACACATTTTGACCGTGTAGGAAAATATTGCACTATTGAAGGTGACAGCTGCATTTTTTTCTTTCTTTATTTTTCAGCTGGGTCGGAATGATGTACCAATATCTTGTGTGTCGTTATTCGTTCACCCTGTATGCTGACAGATACTTCAGTTAGCATTTGTGTGAAGGTGTCCCTGTCCATGTCCGGAGTCGCGTTCGCAATGGAACTGGTATACCAGTTCGTCGAAACTTTAATAGGTCATCATCATCATTTCAGCCAAACGACGTCCACTGCAGGACATAGGACTCCTTCAGGAACTGCACATTGACCAGTCCTGTCCTCGCATCCAGCAGGTCCCCGCCAAAAAAAAGGAAAAATATTTAAGAAAACAAGAACGATATCGGTAAAAAACCTACGCATTAAAATCAATTTCAGTACAATTCACAAACCTGAAGAAATAATTGATTCCTTCTCTGATTAATTAGAATTCAAGTCAAGCAATTAATAAACATTTATGACTGAAACGAGTCAACCTCTAACAAGCATAACTATCAGACAGATAAACTAGCTTACGGATTGTGGTCCGTACTTTATCCGAATAACTCTTCATTATTTCACAAAATGTTATGCGAAGATTAGGAGCTCGTGGTTTAATATTAACTGCCATTTATTTTATTTTATTTTATTATTTTTGGAAAACTTACAGCTAAGTAGACAAATATTTGGATCTTTAGGTTAAGCCGTGCTTGTCTAGGTTGCTCCGTAGATTGGTGACCCACCCAGTTCATACCGAGTTTCCTCTGTGCCTCGGATAGCACGTTAAGTCGTTGGTCCTGGCTCCCATTGATCTTTGGCAGTCATTACAGGTAGTCGCTTGAAAGTCTGACAACCAGCCTTACCAAAGGGTATCATTTATTACCGAGTATTAGCTGGGTTGTGGTGATCAGGTAGGCAGTCGCCCCGTCGGGGCTGCGGGTTGTTCAAAAGAGATACCGCGGCCTCGGCACAAGGGCTAAGAAGGAACATGGGTGGCTTTTATCCCTTCCGCTCTGGGAGGGGTTATTTGATGATATCAGGCAGCCACTCCATGTAAAGTACATTCGGTTAGACTGTAAGCCGACCACAACATAGTTAGGAAAAGGCTAGACAAATGACAAATAATAATAATAAATCAATTTATTGACACACACAAGTTAGAGAACATACATAACAGAAAAAAAAAAAATAAGAAAGAGCATTGATAAAACAGCATGTTAGTAGAAGTAGCCGTGGGCCCCAAACTAGGCACAGCCTGTATCTTGGTGACCCAAACCCCAACAAAGTAATGCGAATATCGGCAGCTTAGGTTATTTATAAATAATCCAATAATCGTATTTTATTTAAACGTAAATAAGGTATTGTCTGTGGGTCGGTGGAACCCGCGTCGTAAATTACCGTGGCCCGGGAGGATTGGCTCTCCCGACTCCAATATATATTAATCAGCACTTAGAAATGAAAGTGTTAACAGAGAATTCTTTTGTATATTTTGTGAAAGTATGGAAATGCAAACTGAACAATGCACGGGTTTGTTTTTATTTGTTGGTATAAAATTTATTGAGTTTAGAATAATTATAGTAAGTGATGTGTGGTATAGTTAGTGGGTATGGTAACCCTATTTTTTCCATCGGTAAATAAGCCCACTGGTTGACTTAAATGTAAATGATGAAGAAACTGATGCCGTGACGACTGATAGGGAAGAATGGAAGAAGAAAAAATGTTGCAGCGACGACCCCATGTAGAATGGGACAAGGACAGGATATGATAAAAAAATAAAAATAATATAATAAATAATATATTAATCGCCAAAAAATGATTATAGCCTCTAATAAGAATAAGTAATCCAAGTACTCAGCCTAACGCTGTACACGGTAACTTTTTTATTTTTTTGGGGTTGGGGTAATCATCAAAAGACTCCTCCCGCTCTGGGCAGAGCAGAAGGGAGTGTCAGACTTCTACTTACTAAAAACCACCCATGTTCCTTCTTAGCCCTTTGTGTGAAGGCCGCGGTATCTCTTTCGAACAACCCGCAGCCCCGACGGGGTACACTGTTTCCTGTGGTGTTGACGTGTTGTGCAATAAGAAGCCTGAGATGCTTCGAAGTTTACATCATATCAGTCACAGCCAACTTTCATCTCATAGAATTCTTACATTAAAATCAATAAGCACTGGACTTGATGATCGCACTCAGGACTACAGCCGCGTTCATCGACCATTAAGCCAGCTTTAAACATACACTTTATTTATATGCAGCCATTTAGTGAAAGTGACACAAGTGTAATATCTTCTTACATCACCAATCACCATATTTGTTCATCCTTTCACCTTACATTCGTGTAGCACAAAGCTATGTTTATTTATCACCGCTTTCTTCAACTTTCATAGATCAAATAACTGTTATAAATAAACACTTTAGTTTTTATTAAACGACCAACAATTTTTAAAACAAAAATATGATGGTTCATCAACTGCAGAAATAATGGAGGATATTAATTTTATACTAATAAACCGGTTAATACGTTCTATTTAAACAAGAATACCAGGACCTATTATGGCATCAGTACTATGTTTTTTTTTTGCCATTATTAACCATCCTTGCTCACCTAGTTCTCCAAAAAAATACCTACATGCTATCGTTAATTGCTCATGTGACATGGCCGTTTGCACTGTCTTAAAAAATTATGAGTCATATGTAAATAGGACTTGTAAATTGACCGTCACTTTTGTGTAAAACTCACAGAATTCCATGTTTGTATAACCTCATGGACTGTCCTTGACTTACGCCTGGATGACCTCCACATTCCGGGTGATATGGTCATAATAAGCCAACAGACCGTCTATTGGGCTTGTAGACAGAATAACTGTGGGGTAGGGGCTGTCCTCTTACTCTGTCGTCATCCCATTACACGGCCCCCATAAGTGGTGGCATAATCTCAGATAGGCCCGGATATCGCCATAGGAGTATGAGGCCCGGAGGCAAGCTGCGCTGAATAGCAGTTCTTGTGGCCCATCTGCCATCTGTTATCATCCATGTGTGCATCTGTTTACAGCAGAGTTTTTAGTGGGTGCTGTGCTGGCTTAGCCAGCTGCTGGCTCAGTCCGGTCCCGACCGTGAACGCGTGCGCAAGCTTGATCGCGCATCTCGGTTGCAAAAATGAGTAACGTATCTAAGAGGCTTAAATGTGCGAGTTGTAACATTGTGATATGTGAGGTGTTAGCGTTTATCCAAAATAAACAGGATGTAATGGATGAGCAAAGCCTAGTTCAAATATGTGAGAGTGCTTGTAGTGCGGAGGACATTAAATCTGCGAAGTCGTTACTCTTTGAATCGTTGAGCCAGCGGCCGACGACGCGAAAGCGGACAGGAAGAACATTACGAGACTTGGACGACATCATTTGCTTGATTAAGGAGACAGATCCAGAAGAGATTCCGATTTTTGTGGCCAGAAGATTGGAAAAATTACCGCCCGTAACGTTCGATCATATCGACGTTACAGTTTTACTCAAAAGAATAGTTCTACTTGAAAAGAACATACAAGATTTTCATGGCCAGTATGCTACCAAAAGTGAATTAAATGATCGGATTCACGAATATTATAAGACATCATCTTTTGTAAATCAGGAGAGAAATGTAAACACGATTAGAAGAGAAGGTAGATTTAAAAACTTCGACAGCGGGCCGATGGCATTACCCACATTATGCGGTGATGAATCAGCGGTCGATCGCAGTGCGAGCTACCCATCTCTTTCCCCCGTGCAACCGCCGCCTGCGTCGTCGCCGGCCTCGGCGAGTGGACCTATGGCGGGTGTGAGTGAGAAAGATGGTTACGTACTGTCAACTGATAAAACGATGTCGTCGCATACCAGCGCACCGGGAACACAAGCACCACAGAGTACCATAAACCATCACGACGACGCAGCTAATGAATGTAAACAAATGAATGTGTCAAATGAGAAGCGCCCCTCGTTTTCTGAGGTTATGCAGAAGAACGTTGAACGACCAATATTGAATAATATGGAAGAGTGGACCGTTGTACAGAAGCGGAGACATAAAAATCGGTTTATTAGTCAGAGAGGAAGTGCGGCTGTTAATAATGAGGAGAAAAGTGTACAATTTAGAGCGGCGGACACGAAAGTACCGATATTTATATCAAATGTGCATAAGGCGGTGTCAGAGCAGGCTATTGTAGACTACGTGTATGAGAAAACTCGAGAGCGAGTTACACTAATTAAAATTAAAATGAAACAGGAAAGAGACTATAATGCTTACAAATTTTTTGTAACAAAGTATAAAATTGATACATTTTTAGATGGTAAGTTGTGGCCATCTGGAGTATCATTTAGGCGTTTTGTGCACTTTCCTCTAAGGCGAGTAAACAAAGATGTACATGAAAATATAGATATCAAAAATGGACAGCCTTAGTAAGATAGCAAGCTTTAATTGCAAGTCATTCAAGAGGTCTATGGAAGGCATAAGAGAGTTATGTCGGTCGGCGGACGTGATAGCCCTTCAAGAGACATGGTTGCTGCCACACGATCTGCCGTTGCTCAGCACGGTTGATGACAGCTTCGGGTGCACCGGGACGTCGGCTGTGGACACATCGGCGGGCCTTTTGAGCGGGAGGCCATACGGTGGCGTCGCGTTACTGTGGCGTAAAAGTGCGTTTGAGTCAGTGTTGCCGATTGAGTGCAATAATGTGCGAGTGTGCGCGGTCAGAATAACCGTAAGTACTAGATCAGTAGTCGTGTTTAGTGTTTACATGCCAACAAACTCGAGTGATAATCTTCCTGAGTTCACAGCCTGTCTTAGTGCTATTCGCTCAGTTATAGAAATAGAGGAAAATAAAGGAATTGAGGCTTTTTACATCATAGGAGACTATAATGCACATCCGAATGAGTTGTTTTATAATGAAATGATAAATTTTTGTTCAGATCACAGCTGGGTCTGTGTAGATGTGGAGATGTGTGACAGTGATACCTACACTTTCACAAGTGAATCACATGGCTGTAACAGATGGTTGGACCACTGCATCGTCACTAAATCTGCCCAGCAATCAGTCGCTAGTGTCACAGTACTGTATGGCATGTATTGGTCCGACCATTTCCCGATTGTGATTGAATGTGACTTGTTAAAAATTAATTGTAAAGTTGTAGAAAGTAATAATCATGTAAATCGAGCTGTGTGGGGTGAGAGAACGTCTGAGCAGATAACCGAGTACCACGACCTCTGTCACTCTAAGCTGAGACTTATTGATATTCCTCAGGAGCTGAGTGATTGTTGTGATAAGTTTTGTAAACAAAAAGAACATTGTTCAGCTCTTGATAAAATGTACTCTGACATTGTGAATGTATTGGAACAGGCAGCCGTACAAACTTATAGGATAAAGTGTCGAAGGAAGGGTGGCTATGTCACGGGGTGGAACAAACATGTCGCGGACGCTCACCGCGAGGCCCGGCTTAGGTTCCAGGTGTGGACAATGGCTGGTCGCCCAGCCAATGGTCCTATATTTCATGATATGGCGGAGGCAAGGAGACATTTTAAGTCTAAACTCAAGTGGTGTCAGAACAGGCAGGATCAGCTTAAAATGGATCTCCTTGCTTTCAACCACGCGAACAAGGACTTTCGGCATTTTTGGAAGAATACGAATAAAATGAATGTGAGGCCGGGTCTCCCGGTGAGCGTCGGTGGTGTTACTGACCACAAGAATATTGCGGATAGTTTTAGGGACCACTTTTCTGTGCGGTCGGTCTTGGGCTCGGCGTCTCGTGGAGTGAACGGTACTGAGACCATTGAGACTGAGCGGAACACGAAAATACCTGCCAAGAGTGTGGCTTCAATTATTTCGGGGATGCAGCGTGGGAAGTCGCCGGGTCACGATGGTCTCAGTGTCGAACATTTTAAACATGCGGGAGTCCATCTGCCTAGAGTTTTGTCACTGTTTTTCACTTTGTGCCTTGGTCATTCCTACTTACCGGAACCACTTATGCGGACGATTGTGGTCCCTATAGTTAAAAACAAAACTGGTGACACATCCGATATGAACAACTATCGACCCATCTCACTAGCTACCACCATGGCGAAGGTGCTTGACGGTCTGATGAAGGGCTGCCTCTCAGAACATGTTAAAGTGCACGACGCCCAGTTCGGATTCAAGGCGGGCGTGTCCACCGAGAGTGCTATTCTCAGCCTGAAGCACACCGTCAAGTACTACACCATGAGGAGGACGCCGGTATACGCGTGTTTCCTTGACCTGTCGAAAGCTTTCGACCTTGTCTCCTATGATGTGCTATGGGACAAGTTGAGGGGCACGGGTGTGCCGGTGGAGTACACAGCGCTTCTCCGGTACTGGTATGCTCACCAGACAAATCGGGTGAGATGGGTCGGTACTCTGTCGGATGAGTATCGAATGGAATGCGGTGTGAGGCAGGGGGGGTTAAGCTCCCCCCTGTTATTTAATTTATATGTAAATGAGCTCATCGAGCGGCTGAGCAGCACTCATGTCGGCTGTCATATTGACGGTATATGTGTCAATAACATAAGTTACGCGGACGACATGGTGTTGCTCAGTCCCTCGATGAGTGGACTGAGGAAACTTCTCACGATCTGCGAGACGTATGCGGAGGTGCACGGCCTTAAATACAACTCAAATAAAAGTGAGGTGTTAGTGTTTACGGCACCTAAACAACAGCCCCGTCGTGTACCTCCAGTATATCTCAACGGCGTTGAATTAAATGTGGTGACTCAATTTAAATACTTGGGTCATGTTGTCACCAGTGACCTACGTGATGATGGGGATATAGAACGCGAGCGCAGGGCGTTGGCGGTGAGGAGCAATATGCTCGCCCGTAGGTTTGCTCGCTGCACGGCAGACGTCAAAGTCAGTTTATTTAAAGCGTTCTGTCAGTCCTTCTACACAAGCGGCCTATGGGTGTCATATACGAGCCGAGCCTACAACGTCCTGCGCGTGCAATACAACAATGCCTTCAGGATGCTGTTGCGGTTGCCGCGACGTTGCAGTGCGTCGGGAATGTTTGCTGAAGCACGTACGGATGGCTTTCACGCCATCATGCGTAAGAAAGCGGCTTCCCTACTGCAACGTTTGCGTAGCACTCAGAACAGCATCCTGAAAATGATTGTTAGCAGAGTGGACTGCCCCATCCAAAGGCACTGGGTAGAATTAGGTATAGGTTTATGTTAAATAGAATTAAGTACTAACAACACTAACATAGCATGTAAGCACAGTTTGTTACTAACCACTAACTACGTATGGACTGCTTAGGTCTGAAATAAAGATATTTTATTTTATTTTTTTTTTTTTTTTATTTAGCCCATATAACCAAACCGTCTCCCCGGACGGTGTGGTATTGGTTAGAAATTTGTCACCGCTTGATAAAATAGGGGCAGACTGCAGCATTCATCGTTTTACCTACCAGTGCACCTGAATGTAATTCAGACACACAAAATGCAGAATAACCTCATTTCCAGTAGCTACTAAATTACCCTACAAAGCATTCACAACCCATTCGATTACCCAAAAGGCATATGCACTATCGAATTTCAATTAAAGTTAATTCAATCGAAATTTTGAATGAAAAAGAAAATATTTTATTTAGAAAAATTGAGTGAATCCATTCCAGTGCGTTTGAACCGAAACGGTCGAGGCCGGTGTGTCGTAGTAATTTTATTTGTAAATTTTGAATTCGCTGCATTTTGAAGCATGTCGGGCGCCGCTGTAAGAAGAAAACTGATAATAAAGATGAATCCACGTTATGCGATCGAAGCATTGACCATATTTTCAAGACAACCTTTCTTTGGCTTTGGTGTAGTTATTATTTAACCAGAGCAAATAGAAGTCAAAACGGAGCTGCAGTGGCAGGCATATAACAGTTAACTGCATATCGAGTTTTACAAAAAAACTGCAATACATGTATGACTAATCTGTAACTCTCGGCGATAATGTCACTCTTCTCTTCTGCTTGAAGAAGAAGAAGATGTCACTCCAAAAACCACAACTTCTTTCAAAAACTGTTCGTAGGTATCACTTGACGGCCTCGTACTGCACAGAAGTTTCGCTTCTACAAAGCTTTATTCTGTGGTAATGGCCCTGCGGTTTCAGTTGGCTTGCAACCTATGCTGATTTATTTACCGTAAATAGATACAGGGAAACTGGGTTTCCGATCCCCTATGTGCATATTTTCCCACCAGGATGGAATAAAGAAGATGATGGCACTGAATTTTTCATGTCTTCTTGAATACGGTATGTAAGCCAAAGCTGCCTCGCTTGGTTTGCTTTAAACTACATATTTAGCAACGCATCATATTTTTTTGAGGGACATTAAAGGCCTGTTCACCACCTACGATTTGGTTGGCAGATAATTTTATACAAATTCTGTTCCATTATTTCATTTATTCAGTAAGTTGTGGCTAGTCGAGAGGCGCTTGGCGTCCAAGAACTGGCAAAAGTAAATGTGGATCATCCAAACGCGAGATGGGCAGACGACATAGTTGCCACCCAACTTAGATAAGACTGGCACTGGACCGAAGAGAATGGCACAAAATAAGAGGGGCCTATTACCCAGCAGTGGGTGAAATCAAGCTGCGGATGATGATGATGATGAGTGATGATGATGAGAGTGGCTATTTAAACATCGTGCATTGGTTTCGTAAAAGTCGTAAAGAGATCACGGTCACGGTTGGCGCAGAGGCTCAAGCAATGGACTGCTGCGCTGCGTGTCGCGGGTTCGATCACCGCACGGAACAAATATTTGTATTTTGTATGAATTACAGTTTGTTGTTCCTGGTCTGGTTATTTGTGTATGTGAGTGGGAATGTTTGTTAACGCACCCACGATACAGGAGAAATTCCAAGTGTGGGGCAACGTTTAAAAAAAATGTTTTAACTGTTTCCACCTTCAAATGACATCCACCATAGTAACACTTATAGAGTCTTATATCATTGGATATTATTATATGTAAAAGAATGGTAAAAGTGAAAAGGGTCCTTTCTTTATAAGTAATCTACACTTCCGAGACCAGTAATGTTTCATGGCTTTTGATATGAGAAAAGATCACGTTCTCAATAAGTTTTCGTACGTATGGGAAGATATTCTCGTTATAGTTCTGAAACTCTTAGAACAAAACTTATTTTTCTGGGAGTTATTTTTATCACTCTCGAAAGTTTCTCATCTAAAAATAAAGTTATAGAGTATCCAGTTTTAGTCTATCTCGTAATTTTTCATCATCAAAATATTCATAATATTTCGAGAACATCAACCTTATATCAAAACAGTAAAACAGGTCCCTGTTACTGAGACTTCGCTGTCCGTCTGTCTGTCAACAGGCGTATCTCAAGAACCGCGATAGCTAGAATGTTGAAGTTTTCACAAATTATGTAGGTATTTCTGTTGCCACTATAACAACAAATACTAAAAATAAAATAAATATTTAATATTTATTTATCCCAAACCACAAACGCGATTTTTTGCCGTTATGGTACGGAACCCTTCATGTGCGAGTCTGACTCGCCCTTGGCCAGTTTTATAATTCAGTTTTATGGGTTCTTAAGATCACGTTTTTGTTCGTACTAGATTTTTTTAAGTTTGCACTACTCTTGCCCTGAACATAATATTAGCATTACGTCTGGAATACCCGAAGGGTTAGGCAGAGGTGTCCTATCTAATAGTACACCCACGGCGAGCCTATTGCCATCAACCGGGCACTAGTCTAGACTAAGTGGCTGCTACTGAAAAAAAATAGAAAAAGCCACCGAAACGGGTAATTAATCAATTTAGAGATTCTGGAACCACGATAATTACACCCAGATTCAAGAAGCAAGTCTATCTAATTTATGAACGTTAATTAAATTTAAAGCTGCTAAAAAAACACAAAAGTTGAACTGACAAAGAAACTAACTACAAAGTTGTATGGACTGGGTACGGGGACCTACTTAGTTCCCCTTTTTCTTAATTCTAGTGTCTCCCGGCTAATTGCCAAGATCCGCATTGTTTAGAAGTAACTACTGGTAGTCTCATTAGCAAGCTCATGATGTTTCTTCATCAATTATGTGGTGAGTTTGTACTGACTGGCTGTAGGACTAGGGCACAAGAGAGCTCAGGAAACATTAAACATTTCTCATGTCTATTATTACATCTGAAATAATCTGATAGTCTCTACATAATTTGAACGTTTATTCGGTGTGATAAGTTTAAAAATATAAACGAATTGAGAGCTTCCTCCTTTTTGGAAGTCGGTTAAAAATGTCAATTTTTGCTCGATAGTCCAAAACTCCGTGAAATACACTTCGTCATCAGTACAGCGGAAAGCAGCCCACTGCTGGAAAAAGGTTCTCCACGCATATCTTCTTCGACTGGTAATGTGGATTTTTATGATTTTTTTAATTAAGGCGCTAACAGCACCGAAACTAGCGCCACCAACATTTTATTTTTTTACTCTAAAATCACATCAATGAGAGAATTACTGATTAAGGCCACTTTTATCTTTAATCAGTAATTCTCTTAATTTATTAAGTCTAGAATCATGAAAAGTGATTTTAAAAATACTTCAGGTTATTTACTAGCATGATAATAGTGTTTTGGATTTTTCAAATTTGATGTGATTTTAGAGTAAAAAAATAAAATGTGGGTGACACTTCGCTCAAGGTCACTGGCATTTAGTGTCGCCTTAATTTGTTTTCTGTTCTGTGTTGTAGCTCTTAACTAACTTGTAACCTTGCTCTCTAATATTATCTTACTTACGATGAAGTTTAGTCCAAGAAACGTTCTCCAAATTAACCTGAAAAGAATTGACATCAAAAAATTGTTTACCCAGCTCTACCTACACGGAAAACACGAGTTCATGGCTTTGTATTCACAGTCGATTATACGCCAGATAATACTATTTTTAATCACTAATGAATTATTTAGCACACCATTCAGACGGAATAAAACTCAACTTACTATATTAACCATTTACAGATCAGTATGCAAGACCCAACTAAAGACGTGTTACTCGCAAGATTCTCCAAACCACATTCTATTATATTATATTAAGTATAGGATGAATATCCTCGACGTGAAGGTATGCGATGCGAGGAAAAACAGGTCTACGGTGGGCGACGAAAATAAAATTCGTGAGTGGGTCAAGTCAGCCACCTCCCGCTTTGTTGCGGAGGGTTTAAGGAAACAATAAACAACAATACACTCGATCCTGTTTCAATGGGCCCCTGGGCCCCACAAAATGATGTGCCATAAGGCAGGAAGTACAATAACATCTTGGATAATGGATGGATAGGTAGCTCACAACGCAAGACAGATAGCCAGGCCCCAGCAAGAAGTGTGCCATGTTTTATTCATAATTGTTGAACCCGACGTGAGTGGCACTGGGCGAAATTTATTTCTTAAAACGCTTTTATTATGCGATTTAATTTAAGTAATAGGTTTTGATGGAGCTGTTGTTAGTTTGATGAGATTTAGGGTTAGTTTTGAAACAAAAAATGAATATTATTATTAGTTAACAAAATATGTAATACATGTCACGGAAATATACATAAAAAATGTAAAATTTACAATAACATACAATAATATATAAAAAAAAAAAACAAAACATAAGGGAATATTGAAAATAAAACAAACTTATAAACTTACAAGGACAAAAGGTATCTCAACTTGGTGCCGTAACATTAAAAAAAAGTTTGAAACTCTTATACCTACTTTATTTATTTTTTTACTTTACTGTGTGTGGGTTTTTCCATTAAAAAAAAATCTGTTGGACCTCAGAGATTCTCGTGTGACTCAGAATGTACGTTAAGCTGTTGGTCCTGCGCATGACCTCTTTCCAGCCATGTCAGGTTGCCGTCCCATATGACTAGGGGAGTGACTGTAGTAAACAAGGTGAAGAAGTGTCACCCACGCAAAAAAGGTGATTAAAAAAATCTGCTATTCCATACATTTTGACGTGTACGTATTGATTTTTTGTAGGAACCCATTGTTTTTTTAAATGAACGTTTTTTTTTTTTTTTTAATTAAAAATGGACTTGCTCTTGACTTCAATCTTGCCCATAGGGCAGAGATGATGTCGACGATGGAACGAGCTTACCCAGTAGAAACATTTATTTGTGTTCTCAGAACGATTACTAAATAAATATACGTGATAACCGGTTTCGCGTCGGTGTCCCGTCTCCTGTATACCCCGTAGCGATCCCTAATCTCCGTCGAGATTGGTCCACCCTGGCCGAAGACGGTCAATAGGTTACTTAACCATCCAGCAGATTATTGAATAATTGATCTTACAAAATAAGTTATCGAAGGTGGTGATGCAGGTCATTAGTAATTTGCTAGTCACCCACCACCAAATCGACCATTACATTATATAGCCTTCGCAAACTGTTCCAACCGAAGTGAAAGACCTAGTTTGATTACTCTAGAGTGTAATGGGTTAAACATTAATCTTTATCATCACTATCACTACATAACTATTATAAAACAAAGACCTCCACCGCGTCTCTCTGTCTGTCTTTCTGTTCGCGATAATCTCAAAACTACTGCACGGATTTTCATGCTGTTTTACCAATGAATAGAGTAATTCTCGAGGAAGAAGGTTAAGTCAGTTGGGATAATTATCGACGACGAAGAATCGGGCGAAGCCGTGAGCAAAAGCAAGTTTATTCTAAATCTTGAGCACAAACCAAATATTACCTCGGTGGGTTTTATTATATCAATGCTCGGTGTAGACTGAGTTAATTTAGTATTAGTTTATCATGACCTTTGCCATTGATTAATTTAATCATTTGCACACTTTACATAGGTCATCGACGAATTTGTTAATATTACTTATTAATATTTATACTATATTTAGTACTGCTAATAAAATATAGTTAATAATTCAAAAAGAAATTAAACACTCGTAAAACACGATAACGAGATAGTGATGAAAACGAATAAGTTATAATTCAAGTTTCTTGAATAACTATCAATATCTTAAAAATTAATTGCCTAGATATAAAAATGCTATAAATCCTACTAATCTAATAAATGCGAAACTTTGTAAGAATGTATGTATGGATGGATGGATGGATGTTTGTAATTCTTTCACGCAAAAATTACAGAACGGATGTGGATGTAGTTTAGAACACAGATAGTTTATAACCTGGATTAACACATAGGCGATCTTTAGGTAAAGCCGCACTTGCTTGGTTTACTACATGGATGGGTAACCACCCATTACATACTGAGCTTCCTACGAGCCTCGGAAAGGTCATTTTTTTTAATCTATTGCATAGATTCTATCGCGGGCCTTGAGTTGTGTTGAGCGTGGAGAGCGAATCCAGAGATTTCCTCAAAAATATTCAGCATTCAAGATTCAACCAGGTTGCTATGGTTACGGAAAATAACAAGGTTGTCAACTGAGGTTGTCAAATTAAATAATTGTTTGTCTCTCTCTCTGCTTTCTCCTTCTAAAATATTCTTACTCGTATAATTTGTGTACAAAGTGTTTTAAATATGAATAAACAAAGTGCATTTATTAATGAAGAAAGTCACGAAAAAATAGTGAAAGAAAATGAGTGAGGAGTGAGTACTCTATAAACATTCATTTTATTATTAGTACGCATCTATCATAAGTTTTATTGGTTTTTGCATTACAATTCTGCGAATCGGTCTAAAACGATTCGTTTTCTTATAAAATATCTAAAGAAAATAAAATAAATAATTTTCATATTAATTTTCAATGTTATGACACTTACGTCAGGCTGTCAATACTTTTTCTTTTAAATTTTCTGTCATAGAGTTTCTTACTAGCTTAGTTAGTCTATGAAGGTTAGTTTTGATTTATATAATGTACATCGCGCGAAATTCGAAGATCAAACTCTTATTATCGTTATTTTTGTTCAAATTTTTTGAATGAATAATTATTTTGGTGTGTAATTACACTATTAATACCTAATTATTTATACCTATTATTGCAGATTTACCGCGGCAGTCTCCGAGTGCAACACGTTTTTTTTTTTTAAACGTTGCCCCCCACTAGGAATTTCTCCTGTATCGTGGGTGCGTTTTTTTTTTCATATATCTTTATTTATTTAGGGGCTTTTGGTCACACATACCTGACCATGTCAGCCCCATCGTGGGTGCGTTTACAAACATTTAAACTCACATGCACAAATACCCAGACCCGAAACAATTCTGTAGGCCATACAAATATTTGTTACGTGCGGGGATCGAACCCGCGACACGCAGCGCAGCAGTTCAATCGCTCAGCCACTGCGCCAACCGTGCCGTCATTAAAACTGCTACGTACCATTAGGTAACTTTCCCAACTCAAACAAAAACAAAATACCAATACGAAAGTGCTGTTTGTGCCAATGGTAACCGACCGACACAGAAATTGAACCCAGGACTGGGCTGAGGGCAGTGGGCTGCGCGTTGTTCGAAAGAGATACCGTGGCCTCGACACAATGGCGAAGAAGGAACATGGGTGGTTTTTAGTCAGCAGAAGTCTGACACTCCCCTTTTTTTGTGTGTGCATATCATCGAATAACCCCCCCCCCACCGCTCTTGGGCAGAGCGAAGGGGAGTGTCAGACTTTTACTGACTAAAACCAAACCCATGTTCCTTCTTCGCCCTTGTTTCGGAGCCGCGTTAACCTTTCGATAATCCACAACCCCGACGGGCAGTCTGACACTCCCTATCGCTCTGCCTAGAGCGGGAGGAGTTATTTGATGATTTCCCACCACCCCAAAAAAAAGGCACCAGTAAGTTGCTCCAAAATAAATAAATACCTATAATATAGATAAATAGATTAGACCACTTTCCCTCTTATATTATTCTACTCATTATAAACTTGATTAGGGCTTTAAACCAAGAGTTAATTAGCCTACCTGAGTACTTTAAGCCACTGCTGGCTTTTCATCCTGTGAACCAACTAAGCTTAGCTTGAGTGGGCAGGGCTACCTACTAAATATTCATAAGCTGTATGGGCTACCATAATTATTTTAACTAGACGAGTTAGTACTAACTTTAGTTAGTTGTTATTCCGTTTTTATTTTTCAATAAATAAATGCGATTAGTTCCGTTCTTGGTGGATTATAGCCCATCCCTCTCCTAGAGAGGAAGCCTGAGTCCCTGCAGCGGGAACATTATAGGCTGATGATGATGATAAGTTCCTTTGTTGTAAACCATAATACTGCCTAGCCTTTTTACTACTAAGCTGAGGTCGGCTTCGAGTCTAACCGAATACAGCTGAATAACAGTATTTTACATAGAGCGTAGTGCCAAACCCTTTTGCCTGTAGCATACCTCCGCTGCGAAACAACAATCGGACAAAAAAAAAACTAATTAGTCCGTCAGATAGATTTCCAAAAAATATTAACCACGTATTTTTTTCTTTTTTCACTTAAACAAAAAATGAAGACGATACAGTGCTTCGAAAACTCGCGTGACGTCATATGATAGTACATTTTGTACGTCCATTTGACGTTTCAAGCCCCACTCCATGATCTTTGACGCGCTTTATCTTCGTCAATTTTTATTGTTTTGATAAAACAAAAAACACGTATCCAATATTTTTCGATAATTTAACTGGCGGACTAAATAAAATCATATTTTTTTTTAGTCAGTCCGATCCCCTATTGCGAAACCGCTGCGCGAGTTTCGCTGTACAACAGTACTACGGTCAACGGGCGGAGATGTAGACGACTCCTGAGCAAATGAGCGAAATCGTGTTAGAAAGAGACAACATCATAGTCAGTTTTGTACGTTAGAGCAGGGAATTTCGCTCCTGTTTCGCCGCCAAAGAACTTACAACTCACAGCGACACTTGCGGTTTCGCCCTTTGAGTTTCGCAGCGGAGGTGTGCTACAGGCATTTAGGTACCTAATAAAACTGGTTGTCAGACTCTCGGGCCACTGACTACCTGACGACTGTCAAAGATCTACAATTGACCGCCGGGACCAACGGCTTAACGTGCTTCTCGAGGCATGGAGGAAACTCATTAGGTAATGATCTTCTTCTTCTTCTTCATCTTCTTAGCGTGTCGATGGCAATCTAAATTGTGTCGGCCCAGAATTGGGCTACTAGTTTGGCGCTTTCGGTAGCGTCCATCAGTTCCTGCAGTGAACAACCAGCAGGACACGCAGGGCACGATATTAAGTGCCCCATCGTTTGAGGAACAGCACCACATTTACACTCCAGAGCAGAGTCATTTATATATCTCCACCTCAGTAGGTTTTCTTTGCTGCTCCAGGTCAGCCACGGCAACTCTTGTCCAGGTGGGAGATGATCAGCAGGTGGAACAAATGGGTAAGGTAAGGATGCACTACCTCGCCACAGCTTTAATCTTTCCGTAAGTATGTAATGATGATCACCAATCCACAGACCGACCTCGGCGAGCACAGCTTAACCTTGAAGTTCGAAACAACCCTAAATAATTAAACCTAATCAAATGAAGTGACGGCAAACTAAAACCATAATACGTGAACTTAAACTGGTTAAGTTAGACTTTCTTCATAGAGAATGCATAGAGGAATAAATACCGCAAGTTTATAGTTGCAGGGGTAACAAATTACCCCACTAATGTCACTTTTCTTGACCCCTTTTAAACAAAAAGTGCAGAACACGCAATCTGGTTATTAATTGCAAAGCGAGTGTTAAGTTAAACAGTTTTCTAAGAATAATTATTGAATTACCATTTACTTGGCGGTCCGATTTCATGGTAACAAGGTTTTTTGAAGAACGAGTCGAGTGCTCTAGAATCCTTTATGGAAACCAAGTCTTACTGCATGGTCTGCGGATTATCGAAAGAAATAACGCGGCCTCGGCACAAGGGCGAAGAAGGAACATCGGTGGTTTTTAGTCAGTAGAAGTCTGACACTCCCTTCCGCTCTGCCCAAGAGCGGGATATATGATGATTTCCCAACCCCGAAAAAAAAAAAGGGCTAAGAAGAAACATGGGTGGTCTTTAGTCAGTAGAAGTCTGTCGCTCCCTTCCGCTCTGCCCAGAGCGGTAGGAGTCATTTGATGATTTACCAACACCAAAAAAAAGGATGATAATTATGGCTAGAAAGGACTTAACTGCTGAGATGACGATTAATAGAGAAGAATGGATGACGATGAAATGTTGCGCCGAACTCCATTAAATTGGGAGAAGGGCAGGATATTGACGATATTTTGATATCCACGAACGGTTATTGGATTCAAGTGGTGAGTTTCCGCACATTCCTTTACAAAGTTAGCCTGACTAACAGCAGACTGGTGGTGATGGTGGTGGCATATGAAAAAATGCTCATCGTTTCATCTACTGAAGCACTAATCAATGAGGAATTTCTTTATTCCAGCTAACGATAGCATATCAAACAATTCTAAATGCCTACTGTTTGCTATCTGACTGGTTCAAAGCCACAATATGAATTGTGTATCTAAACAATTCTCGACAATACTGATCAATGCATGACTGTATCTCGGAGGCGTGAACACGTCACTACAACGTATTCAACGGCATGAATGAAACATGAGAGACTTCATGTAGATCCCTGCCTTTCACACATGTACAACCAGCTAAGGAAGGGATCCTCCTCCCCCCGCATTGACCACAAGTAATGAAGGGAGAGGGAAGTTTTGAGCATTTGATGAAGGTCGAGGTAGACTGGACAGAAAAGTAGTCCTCCTTAGGTAGCACGAATTGATAGTTGAATAGTTAGGCCGAAATTTATTGGTCTGGCACATTTCGTCTGTCCTATATCCGCTGGTGACATAAGAAGGTAAATACAGGTAGGTTTCCAGGAAAGCTTCGCATGTGTGAATGTCATCTGCAAAATCACACCTCTTTACTGTAAATAACACATATTATTATACTCATTTATGTGTTTTAACACTGCATTTAAAATCCGGGGTCAAACGAACGTGTCAGTCGGTGAACCACTGCCGAGTTTTTATTGTCGCAACTTATTTACCGATAAAATGTTACTGTTATTAATAATAAATTTAAGTTTTGTGAATTGTTTTGGAAGTTAGTTGGCGTGGTTGACTTCCAAAATGATATATTAGGTCTAACATCGTATAATCAGCCTGTAATGCTGCCCCACTGCTGCGACACAGGTCTTCTATCTTTAAGAGGGAATGGGCTATAATCCACCACACGGGCCTAGTATGGGTTGGTAGATGTGACATATTTTTGAATTTTTGGTTCTGGGACATGCCGAATTCCTCTAGATGTTAATCTTCACCATTATGAGAGCAGTAGTGCATGATGACAAAAATTATACATGGTAAATTGCGTCTGCCTTGGTGCGGACCCACAACTTACTGCTCGTAAGTCGAGGCTAAGGTTTATTTATTATATTGAATAGAAGTAGGCTTGTGAAATTAGTTCATAAACTTTTCAGGGGACCCTGACAAGTTTTCAAATGAGTTGTTTCACATGAAGTAAGGATTATATTGAACGATTCAGAAGTCGATGACAAGCGAAGGTTCCAGGGACGGTCGCCACTGATTCGCATAGCTCACAATAAACTTACAGAGGGACGCGCGGAAGATTAAAAATCGAGCGAGTCGCAGACACAATGAAAATGTTTTTTCACAGGCCCCTTTCAGGCTCGCTCTTTGTTTGTGAAACGAAGTTCGCCGTTTTTTCCCCTATATACGCTTCATCGCGATTCTGTAGGGCGGGCGAAAATATTGCGTAATGAATACCCGCTCTGATTTCAATACACGCTGATGCAGTTGCATTCGGGTGCATTGCTACGTTAATTTGGGCAATAACGTCGTCCGTAGATGGAATCCAATCACAATTGTCAGCGCGTTTAAACCGTTTGATGGGATATCGCATTGTTTTAAAGTGGAAACAATTTCGCAGGTGACGAATTTGATCTCGAGGGATCGTAACTCTGGTATTGTGCCGACTTACGGGTGTCATGTGGCAGTGGGGGATATAAATTAAGTTTCCCCGGTATGTAAGCACCTACGCGGGGATTATTTATTGATGTGTAAACCGGCTAAAACTTAAACTACCTTACCTAAATAATTTATAGGTTCTAACACTCGTGCGTTCTCAAGATTGTTCAAGAGTTTGAAGTGAAGGCGCGCACACACATAAAGTTATGGCTTCGTGTTCAAAGTTATGGGGCGCGGTGAACAGATATTAATATTGTTGACTCTACAATATAATTGAATGTTATTGGTGTCACAATTTTGAATAATTTATGGCCGTGTGAAGCGCATTTTTGTTTACATACTGGCGCGTTAGAGAGACGTAACTCTCTCATAAGTGAGGTCTTTCGAAACTATGATTAATTTTTAAGTGGTGAATCATTTATCATCGTTAGGAACGATTTCTTATCTCAACAACTGCTCATCTTTCCTCTTCCAAGTGTCAACGTTATAAATAAAGTTACACACAACTCGGGACATTTTTATTGCGTTCAAATGTGCCAATTTGGGATCTCAATGTCATGTTATACTCGATAACTGGTGTCATGTGGCTGTTTGCCATTTGAGACGGAGAACTTTTAACGAGAACTGTCTTACTTGTAGGAGTTGTAGGTCTGCATGTCGGTACTTTAACTGGGTTTTAATTCGGCACTTCATTCTTCTGTGTCGTTTGTAACCTAGACTAACCAAGTAACCAGAGCCAGAGATTCGATGCCGCCCCATGGGCCTTTTTTTTGGGGTGTGGAAAACCATTCTTGTTCCTTCTTAGCCCTTTGTGTCGAAGCCGCAGTATCTCTTTTGAACAACCCGCAGCCCCGACGGGTCCGCCCATGGGTCTTCGACATGCTGCTTTAATAGCAAGTTGTGTGGAACGTTTTTATTGTTTTTGTTAATAAGATATTTAATTTTATTTAGGTTTTAGTTATTTTTGTTTTTTTTCTGTGAACGTGGCGTCACCTTTGGGCCCTATCAGAATACCAGCGCTGTGACATCTAATAAATAAAGAGAGAAGTCCTGACTGACTGACTGACTGACTGACTCATCAACGCCCAGCCCAAACCCTTGGACCTAGAAAGCTGAAATTTTGCACAGAGGTTCCCTTTATAATGTAGACAAGGAATAAGGAAGGATTTTTCGAAATTCAACCCCTAAGGGAGTTAAATAGGGGATGAAAGTTTGTATGGAAAATCGTCATTTTCACGCGGGCGAAGCCGCTGGCAAAAGCTAGTTTGTCATAAATGTTACAGCACCATGCTGAGATAGTGGCCCTTTGGCTTCGCACGGGATTAATTTAAATTGGCTACAATTTAAATTTAATTAATGTAGGTATGTCCTAATTTTAAGTGTTACTTTTATGTTTACTTGGTTTACCTGTAATTTTTTGTCAATTTGTTTTTGTCCTGTGGGAAACCAATAAATCATTTTTCTTTCTTTCTTTCTTTCTTCTTTCTTTCAAGGATAACAAATAATACAATACGCCGTTTTTGGCATTACAATACCCAGCTAGATGCAGGACAGAACTGTGTGTAGATTCTATGCTAATATTTAGTACTTAGTATAATTGTTTGTTCTGTAAATTAACACAAGTTAACCAACAATTAAATTACCACGTAGGAATATTGCTATGGCATAGACGAGTACCTAATTTATTTAATGATTTGTCAACACCAGCGCAATATAACACTACCTACTTCTTGACAAAGCTAGGTATATGAGTAGAATTACCTCATAAGGCAAGTAAGTGACTTTATCTCAATAGTTTTAGCCGAGTTTTTTAGGAGAGTGATGGATGACGTCACGCATTTTTTTAAATTTGAAATAACGTACTCTTGACCTCAATCTTGCCTTTAGGGCTGAGATGAGGTCGACGATGGAACGAACTTACCGAGATGAAGCCTATTTACCAGCGATTTATATAGATTGGGGTTATTTGAACTCGGGAAAACTTAAAAAGTTTTTATTAATACCTTGGGGTTTGGAGTGGTAACAAAGGGTTGGTTTTGATAAAAGCTTCTTTCAAAGTAAGTTTTTCTCGGGCCATTTCTTGATGTCCTTTTCTAAGATAGTTGCTTCCAACATCCGCTACCAGGGATACAGATTTGCTTGGAGTCATGTCACCAATTTATTAATGTAGTTTTCCTTTCAATCGAATCTGTTTGAGTCAATTCTATATCTTTAAAACAAGAAGCAAAATCTGCAAATATTTTCAATAGTTTATTCACTTCATTAAACATCTTGCTTTAAAATATGCTTCGAACAGTACTTACCTACACCTCTGACACCACGAGAATTCCACAAGAATTTTTAAAGTAAAAAAATATACGCAGGTCATAAGTCCTTGGATACGTAATATGTTTGAGTGACACGTTTTATGCTCGCCCCGAATTCAGGCAGGCCCTCTGATAGATTGAACCCGAATTAGTCTTGATGGGGAGAAAGTACCACTGATATTACCCAGGAACGAAGCAAAAAAATAAAGCCAACTTCCAAAAGAAAAAAAGAGAATATTTAACAACACCAAAGCGTAAACTTTACGAATATGTAATTCACAATTTCAAACGTAAATTAGAGTAATACTGAAAGACGTTACACATTTCAGTTTTATTACGCGAACGGTTTAAATATCTCTCTGTATAAGAGGAGAGCATAAAACATTGAAATAGTTTACTTGTGATGAAACGCGGGCTTATAATGTTGCCTCCATAAACGCCTTTTGAAGCGCAAAGTTGCGACCAAACAGTAACACGTACCAGGAGAGTATGAAATGATGAAGCTGATATAAAAGTCTTTGTGCGGCAATGTAGTCTGATATTATGCAGAGGAGACTGACAGACTGTGCTGAACAGGATATTAAACTTCAGGATGAGCTTTAGAATATCACACGCTGGTATTATTTACCAACGTTGGTTTTTTATGTATAGCTTTCATCATCAGCATCCTGAGGGCTGATTATCTTGTGTACCTAATGCTAGACTGTCATGGAATGACTGTTTGCGTAGCCTTTTGAGGGACTAAAATGAAAAATCTTATTTATTTATTTATTTTACAATTTATGTACACACAGTAGACGGCACAGGAAATTAACATTAACATAATACTTGAGTACAAAGGTACCGCTTATTTCTTAAGAAATTTCTGCCAGCAGACCTGCTAAAGGAGAAATGAAGAAGAAATGTAGACAATAGTGTATGAGAATGAGAAAGGAAAAGAATAATGCATTTATGAGCCTATTAACTAACTTAACCTAAAATAATAAAATACACATATGAATAAAATATAGATATATACTTAAATAAATACATAATGCTAAGATACATAAACAAATAAAATAAATATGTATAATTATATTGAATCATACTGGAGAGGACAGGTAGTGTTCTTTGACTCTAGTTTTAAATAAAGATATAGTCTTTAAGTCTCGGATGCTAGGCGGAAGTGAGTTCCACAACCTTACAGCATGGACAGAGAAGGAATATGAGTAATAGCTGGATTTATGAGGATGGGATTTAAGGCGCAGTTAACGGGGGAACCGTAAAAACGACCTGTTTTTCGTCGCAGAGTTAGCCGTATTGCTACTTATTACAATTCCAAAAAAAATACAGTGTATAGTCAAATGTATAGGTAAAAGACTTATGCAAAAATATTTTCTAAAAGTAATCAAGAACCTCGAAAAAAAAAATCACAAAATCACACGAAAAAACTTTTTCGTCTCGAAATGCTCAATATTTTGAGTGACAACTGTTATTTATTTTTTTACTATCAGAAAGGAAATTTAACCAACTAAAGACATATGTAAAAATATTTTAACATTACAGCGTATTTTTTTTTTAAATAAATTAAATCTGCGAACTATCGTTCATTTTGGCAGTCACGAGCATCAAACGCATCGCCATTTTCAACCTTATTTGTTTAGGCGATGAGTTAAACGCGCGCTCAAGGTCGCGGGCAGGTAATGTCGCCTTAAGTAAGGTTCGAAGGTGCGATCTACATGGTGCGTCAGCAGGACGGGCATAAGAGAAACGCTCACGCAGGTCAGGCAATCTTCTTCGAAAAGGCTAAGCTTATTCCCAACTTAGTTGGTATAAACTCCAAACAAACCGGGGACAGTTCAATACCAGTATTTTTCATAGAGCAGCTGCTTTTCAAACCTTCACACCAGATATACCAAAATGTTGAGTTTTCTTGCTCAGCCTAGATTTCCTTGACTGTAGTTAAAAGTTTGCCGTTTAAATGGAGCCCTAAATGGAGGGAACCAAAAAAGGAAATGCCAAAAAATGGCTAAAGAAATATTTTTCCTGCACATTAAGCCGTATCTTGTAAAAGCAAGTTAATACACGAGAGTAAGTAATGTTTTTGTTAAGATTTAAGGCAATGGAGGGCAAATTTATTTTACTACAAAAAATATACACAATTTTTAGAACGACATTAGATTTTCAACGGCACCGCTTATATTTTTATGAAAAATGGCTTTTTAGGTACCTTTATCATGTTGCGTGTTTATTATACCTACGTTATATAATAATAATTGTTCGAGTTAATGCATTTTGCTTGTATTATGTGTCATTAATATTATTACGGTACCGACAGATTATTCTCAATATCTATTTATAAATACAGGGTTGGATCATTTGTCATCTATAATTATGGGGTCAATCTACCCCCAATGCAACCTGTATCAATCATCTCATAAACTATACCCTTTTTAGGTTAGTCGGTTAACGCAACTTTTATGAATAAAGGGTAATGTACATTTCTGGATCAGTACGCTAGTCTTCCAACAAAGTACAGCAAAATCGAGCTTAAACTTTGTCAGATTTAAGTACCAAACGGGACCACGGGACCGCGGGAGTCGGGACCAATATGTAACGGTAAGATGCCAAGATTAGATGTAGTCAAAAGTTTTGTAATAGATTTTCTAACTTAGCCAAAGCACATTAAGTTCTCATGTTTTATAGTTGTTTGAGTACTTACCTGTATCGCGAGTACTTAAAAGCTTATTTAATGGTAGAAAACTATTTGATCAAGCTAAGCAGTTACTTCAGAATATTTCTGTAGTAGTTTGGGGACAATTTCCTTTGGTATTTTATAACTGTTTTTTTTTTGCCTTTAAGACTCTAAGCTGCTTTCAGTTTTTGCTTAACGTAGTGACAAGAGCCTTTTAAGCAGTCGTTAAGTGTCGATGAGTTGGATTCAGCAAAATGGCAGCTGGGTTATTTCAGAGAGTGTAAATTATGTGTTAGTGAAATTAACCGCACAAACAGAATCAAGTAAGGACAATACATCGTGAATGGTAATCCCAGTCCCAACGTCGTCAGTCAATAATCAACCATAAAAACAAAGGCAAACAAATTAAAAATTAAATTTATAATTGCAGAACTGGTTTAAAGTTTAAGTACTTGTAAATTATGTCCAATCAGATATTTAAAGGACGAGGGCCAATCTTTAAGGCCAAGGTCGACATCAATACCTTTTTTAATATCGAGAAGTCCGAACCAGTTTTGATGCAGTTTTTCGTTTATCGATATAATTGCATGCAAACATCGAATTGGTGTCGGCAAGTTGAAATATGTTGAAAGTACTTAATGATTGCAATTAAGGTTACGATATCAAGTGTTACGTTAGGTCATCAAGTTTTATTACAATAAATTGTCGGTTTGTTATTGATGCAATTGGATTCTGCGTCTTTCTGTTTTTTTTTTAATATCACTACAGTATTTTTTCTTTGACCCCTAATAGGTCACCTAGGGTGATTTACAGAACAAATTTTGGAGGGTTTTTTACATTGGGGACATTTAAATTCTGAAGTTTTGTGCTGAAGTTCCCGTTAGCTTCATACAAATGTGTGTCCTTTTTATTAAGATTATCAAGAGTATCGATCATAAATAGTAATTTTGGTTTTTCTTATTTTTAAATGATAGGGGGGTGTCACGTGCCCCACATGACCGTTTGCATAACTTTTATGTTATTAGGTGTTAAGCTCGTCTTAACCCTTAGTCCTTTTTGACATTGACTTGGTAAGGCTAAAATTATAATAAGAAATAAATAGGACACATCACGTGAAAGTATACGTTCCAGAACTCATATATAAAAAGAAGCGGCGAATTAAATGGCGGGCAAAAGGCAGGTTCCACCCTCTGGCCTGCTACTGAAAAAATTCTGACGAAAAGTACCAATAACAGTATGTCTTATCCTGAAATCGAGTCTAGGATCTCGCTTTCTGTTGTATTCATAAGGTTAAGGACTGACTTGCTTATATTTTCAGTTCAATAAATTCGTGAAAAAATGAGCAATATTCTGCGAATATGCAGTGCGGATAAGGTGCATTTCATAGGAGATACGCAGATTCATGCTTGAATGATCTGGATTCATCTCGCGAGTGAACGTGAGTTTCTAGACAGAAGTACTTACTTCATATCAACTTTTATGTCCCTTTAGATAGTGTATATTTCATAGTAGTTGTCTGTAAGCTATTTTCAAAATAGTAGGTGCTCTACCTCGCAAGTCACAACAGAAGTCACTGCCCAAATGTTACTAATAAATATACGTAAGTTATAGAAAATTTATAACCAATGTCGAAATCTCAAATAAGAAACTAGCTCTACTTTTAAATGGACCAGTTTATGCTATTTAAAAAAAATCGTTTTACCCATCAATTTTGTGGAATTTTACTAAGTATTTTTTTTACTCTATATAAGTATTAAAAAAATTAAACTCTACCTACATTTTCATTTAAAATTAAATCGTAAATCTATTGTGTGATTAGCATTAAAATGACCTACTCCTGCTAATACGAAGACGCTAAGCATAAAAATCATAAACCTTATCTAAACCTTCCCAGGCTTCTAATATCACCATATCTAGTGACGTTGCTGAATACACACAGAACTTATCAAAGTAGGTACGTATAATACATGTAAGTATCTATGTCACCGAGTGAACTCATAAAAACTTAAAGTCTTAAGAGCAAACTACAAACGATATGATGTAAAGCGATCTTGGGAGATTAAAATTCTTCGGTACCCAACTATTTTGACGTTATCGATCGTGATAAACTTATGTAGGTGATGTCCACTGTGCAGATAAGAGACGGTAGTGCAACCTTTTTTAAAACTTTAGAGTTTTGTCAGAGAAATAAGTCCTTTGATGACTCTTCCTAAAAATACTCTATAGTCCACAATTGTTAATAACTTCACTGATCATTCGATGTTTTAAGTTAAGAGGTATGCGCTTACCCAATAACTGGGCAGAGGTCCGATTATTTTATTTTATAGTATTTACTTTTATTTAGATTAGTAAGTACAGTCGCTCTACATCAAATGCTGGTAAATTCCGGTTGGACTGTAAGCCTGATTAATCTCATCAAAAACCTTCCAGGCGGGTTATTCATTTCACCTCAAGATTAAATATCTAACTTAAACATAACCGTGCAGCTTGTGAACAAATCAAGCATCAACAGTTCTGTCTAATTTTTTCTGTGATTATTTTATATTCATGATCATTGTGGATTTATAACTTCGTTTACCAACGTAACCCAGTTCATACATTATAAGGTTTAGGTGAAAGAATTCCAAAGTAAAAACTTTAGCAGAAAGTTTTCTGCTTACGCTGTACGTGTGCCTGATAGGATATTCATGACTATTGACCGTGGCCGTGACCCTCGTATTAACTTTGCCTCGGAGTTTGTTTTCACAATTTCATTATTCGTTTTCAGAATTTGATCATCATCCTTTATTTTCTTGTTGTCCGTTGAAAGCCAGTGTCGGGCAGTATTAAGAGCATAGACGGGCTGCGTATAATATACGTATATATGTTATGGACCAGGTGATTAATGCGGGCATTATTAATAATGCACGAGCATTATGAATAATGTCTAGCTTTATCGGGCTAAGTGATTAATTACTATCTTAACGTCATTATTTATCACATTGCACGGTCATTATTATATTGCTACATGACAATTGGGCAATTTGATAATAAAGCTATATTTGACGCGGTGCGAGGGCGGGGAGGGAAGTACGCGTGGCGTGACACGCTTTGACCGATCAGAGACCGCCATTCAGCGTGCGGCTCGTGCGGCGGACTTCAAGCGCTATTGTTTTTGTGGTTTTTAAAAAAAATAACCACGAAGGGGATGGCGGGGTCTATTCGCTCGCTTCGCTCGCTCAATCGACCCCGCCATCCCCTTCTAACCTAACCTGTCCGTGTCGGGGTGCCCCAAGTCCCGAGCTCGCTTCGCTCGCTCTTGCATCCAAGTTTTCCTAGTTACGTGTTCGGTACCCTACAAACCGATTATTTAAGTTGTTTAATATTTAGTTTATTTTAAGTTAAATGACAATAACAATAAAAAAAATAGTAATTAAATGTGTTTGTATTACTCTGCCCAAAAGGTGATGGGCAATATGTATAATGCCCAGTCAATTTGATTATTTGAATAATTATTATCAAATTGCACTTTCATATTGGGCATTTTTCATAATGACCGGGCATTATGTATACTGCCCAATTTATCACTTGGTCCATAACATATATAACTATTGCCGTCGCGCTGCGCTCTAGCAACCGGGCGGTATCAATATGTGAGTGCGATAGAGACAACTGCAGCTCAGAACGATTTTACCTATAAAAAACCTTGACCGATCGACGTTTCGTATTCTCCTGTTTTCTCCTCGAAACCTAAGCCAATTAAATTATATTTGGTATCAAAATTTAAAGGAAGAATAGATCTATGCCCCTATTACTTGTTTTTATTTTAAAAACTTTTCAATTTTCTTTGGTAGTCATCTGATTACGTAGGTAAAAACGGGGTATTTTTTTAGGTTTTTGGTAAGTCATATTTATTTTTGTAATTAATTTTTTGAAAAAAAAAAAATGACAGGGGCATGCCTTCAATAGACCTGGAACGATTCCGATGCAGCAGGCCAGAATGCTTTGAGGACGCCGTGGGATCCGCTGTGACCCCCTAAATTGAAACAGATTTTTATACTACTGGCCTGTGCTAATAAAGAAAAAAATATGTTTAGTATTGTGGCGGCCGGCGACACCCACGGCCTACTGTTAATGTTTCTTTAAAATAAGACTGGCCCTTTGCACTCGAAAACTTGGGACCCGCCAGCGGATCCCATGGCAGAGAGAGTGTTAAGCTCTATATAGGTAATAGGCTAGCTTAGGGGGCAAGCTTATTACCATCAACAACTCCATACTTCCTGGCTGCGACTGTGAAATGTCTCATGAAATAAAAACAACCCGCTCAACCCGGAAATCGATCCCAGGACCTCATGCTCATCAGCGCTTGCGACCACACAACCAACGAGGAACTCTACGTGAAAAATGCCACTAACTATGAGAAAAATACTTGTACCCATTGTAAAAGTGCGGCGACTTTGAACAGTAAACGTTACCATTAAACAGTAAAAGATAACATTAGATACTACTTACCTACGCAAGCTATCATCGGAGTTTCTATATCAATCCCATAATCCGTTTGCGTGGGAACCCTTAACAAACACAACTCGGCTCTTCATTATATTTGTATGAATAATTTAACCGTATCAGTCAAGTGTCTGTCAAATTTTGTATGAGGGGAGATAGTTGCGAGAGATAAGTGTGCTATATCTTTCTATCAGACAATCATTCTATTATAGTTTACTAGCTGTTGGTCACGGTTTTTGTTGAATCTGAAATTGCCGATGAAAAATTTCTGTTCGTTTGGAATGATGGACTGAATAGGTGCTATTCGTTTGTGCGTCCTTGTCGCTTCTATCTTGTATAGAATTTGAATTAGACGAGAGAGAAATAGGTACCGGTGTGCTCACCGTGACATAGTTAATATTTCTAATTCCGTCTATGAATAAGTACACAGGATGATTAAAACTTCGGAATATCTCATCATCATCTGCCTAGCCTTTTCCTTACTAGGTTGGGGTAAATGCATTCTTACTGAATTCATCTGACTGAAAACCAGAATTATATGTACATGGACCGACTGCCTATCAGTCCTCAGAAAACCAGTAACTGGATAATAAGATATTACTAAGTAGAACTATGCCCTCAGTCTGTTCGTTCGTGCATTAAATTACACCAAGTGCGCAGCGGTTACAGCATGTTTGAGTAACAAACAAACAAACATCCAAACTTTCACATTCACAACAATAATAAAATAATAGTGTGCAACTAGGATAACAGATCTTTATGCCCTTCATTTTATTGAGTGACCCGTATGGTGGATAGTGGATACGGGACACAATTCCCGATAAATTGCTTTTGTCCGGTGCTTCAATTAACAAAATTTTCATTAAGCGCACTTGTATATTTTGTCGCGGCGTTCAATTGTTTTACTATGTAGTTGAAAATGGGGGGAGTTGGGAACTAATTTTGATAAAACTCAACTTAATTCGGTCGAAAAACTTTCTTTTATCAAACCAACATCTAAATCACGAAATAATTGTTTCCATGGAGTTGTTCAGTTTGGTCTGAATCACACAACATTCATTCTACACCAGGGTGTAGGCCAGGGATCACCAATTAGTTTCTTCAGGGGTTCAGTTTTTTGTATAATTAAATATTTTTTGTCAATTTCGTTGTCACAGCTGATCATTTTATTAAGTAACGTGCTCAGAAATACAAGGTTTACTAAGGTCCGCATAATAATGTAATTGTTTGGCGGTCCGAATGCAGACCGCGGTCCGCTATTTGCTGACCCCTGGTGTAGGACTGTATAGGCAATTCAAAGAGACTATACTTTCCCTGGTTAAGATGCTGGCCTTCTTCTGCGCCTGGAAAGGTATAGCGCAAACGGTAGCGCATTTACTCCTATAGTGCACCGACGTCTCCCAGATCCAGTCTTATCTTTGGAATTACGAGTAAAAGTTATTGTAAAATACCTATTTGCAAAAAAAATAACAGCATTTATCACAACTTAATATTTTATGTATTATTGTAGCTTAATTTTTTTTAGCTGTTTCTTAATTTTTTATCATGACAGAGCTGAAAATTGATCGGTAGCTTCTTATGCATTTTTGACGTACTGTACGTTATGTCAACAACTTTGAGTTTAAATTCAGTTAACACCGTACCATTTCTTATTTCAGCGGTACTTCTGCAACTAAATTATCTAGTGGTGTTTGTTTCAGACAGCTGAGACGAACGTTGAAGATGATAGAAAGATAGTTAGGTATCACAAGATAAGTACAAGTAGTACTTGGACCGATGACATGTGATATTCTATAGGTATCTTATTAAATGTTCACTTGGAAATTGGTCTCGAAAAACTAGTTTTCTGTTTTTACAAAAAAGTTATCGAATACAATTTCTATTTATTTATTTAATCTGAAAAGGAGAGGTTGCAGACAGATTTTGCGTATATAGGTATTTACGTTTTACTTGGTGAATATTTGATTAAAAGAGAAGTAGGTACCTTCCGTCGGGGCTGTGGGTTTATCACAAAGATACCGCGGCCTTGACATAAAGGGCTAAGAAGGAACATGGGTGGTTTTTAGTCAGTAGAAGTCTGACACTCCCTTTCGCTCTGCCCAAGGGCGGGAGGGGTTATTTGATGATTTTCCAAACACACCAAAAAAAATGCTGTCTCGGTCACAAATAAATAGGGATAAGAGCAGAAGAATTATAACAGTAAATAGGTATCGATATCGACCTATTTATTAAAAACAGGAGTTCACTAATATAATGAGGAGCCCGTGGCTAAATAATAAACCGGTCAGGTCGATCTTCAGGTCAGGCTGCGCATACCAGGGTTGGTCCATGGATGGGTGACCAGTACCGACCAGTGACCACTCATTACCTACCTACATACCGAGTTTCTTCCGTACCTTAGAAAGCACGATAAACTATTTTGCCAGTCTTAGGGCTCCCACACATAAACACGATACGACGTCGCGTCGTGGAAATCTACGACACGACGTCGTTACGTGTCGATGCACAGCGCAGTTGTCTTGTTACTTTAATGAACAAATTTACATTCATTTGGGTTCTAATTTCAAAAACATTTAAAAATATTCTTTTCAGAATGCATTTTTCGAAATGAACTAAAACACCACCCCTCTGTAACGACGGCATCGTGCCGTGTATCGTGCGTGGCACATTACGTTACGATGTCGTGTTTTTTTACGATGCTCATCGTAGATTTCCACGACGCGACATCATATCGTGAAACGACGCCGCATCGTTGTACGACGCGAGTACGCGACGCGACGTCGTATCGTGTTTATGTGTGGGAGCCCTTACCTATGGGTATCGTATTACCCAGTCGGACCCTTGACTATAGCTTATGGAGGTCAGATGGGCAGTCGTTCCATGTAAAATAAAGAAAGAAAGAAAGAAAAAGTATTTAATGGTAAATACTGGTATTCAGAAACCGACTCCAACATAGTTGGGAAAAGGCTCGGCAAATAATGAGGAGTTACTATAGCCCATCCCCTAAATACCAGTAAAATACCTGTAAAACAATAAATAAGTATGGATCATCATCATCTTCATAATTAATTAAGTCTTTAAAGTATAATCAACTCTTCTATATTCATTGTAACAAACTACTTCCTAATAAGTAAGTTAAATGAGCAAGTTTTCATTCATAAATCTTCGGTAACTGTTTACCTACTTTTGCCGTTGATTGTACCTGGATTAAACAAACGTTGTACATACATATTAGGAAAACGACGCAAGTTAGTACAAAGGTTAATTAATTTAATTATAGACCTCGACTGTAATGACTTGCCTATTGTGATTTGTGATTGAAGGACTAGGTACCTACCTTAGCACACAAGTGCGGAAAGTGTGTCAATAAAATTCCAGAGTCAAAATGTGGGATTGACAACCATAGAGTTACTAAGTTCATCTGTGTTTATTAGATTTAAAAACTAATTCTCCTATTCGCATAGTTATAAAATATTAAAGTTATGTCTACTAATCTTAAAAAGAAAATAATATGTAGTTAATATTTAAAATTAAAATACTATAGGTTCCTAATAATTTACTTATTTCAATATTTTTTTGTCTTTTTGTTTGTCTACAACTAGAGTCTGAAATATTTTATAACTAGCTTCCAAGAAAGAACGTGGGCCATAAACATGACGGTCAAAAGACTTCGATCACAAAACGACAAAAATTCAATTCATAAAATATTAAAGCCAAGTAAAGTTGGCGCGAATATGAATGTATTCATTGCCTTGAAGCAAGGCGAAGGAGCCATTTGATAATAATATCTTAATTCCTCATCAAAAAACTAGCAAGAATTAATTCAATGATGTCATTTAGTTCAATAAGGCACTGGTTGGATACTAAACATTACAAGGACCGTAACGGCATTCTTGCATTACACTTGCATTGATAACGGTTCCTTACCTTAGGCACCGCCTAACTCTACGTTCATTCAACTTTGTAGTACGAGTACCCAACGGCATCAATGAAGTACCTATTTTTACGCGGGAGTGTCGTCAATGTTAGCGAAAATAGGAGTAAAGGTGGTCAATGAATCGTATGATGGGCTGAGGCGGGAGGGTGCATCGCTATCACGCACGTGTTGTCAGATTAATTGAATGCCTTCCGCCGCGCGTAGCCCCCGCCACCCCGCCACACCGCACCCCGCCGGTTGCCGTACTCGTACAACTACCAAACAAACAAACAATCGCACAACTTGCACAACCACTGAGGGATGAACTATGATCTCTGCTCCTCTCCGTGCACTTGTGATTTTTTCAACGTTACTTTATTTTCCTACGGTGTGTACGCGCGGGTCGCAGGGCGCGGGAGGGACGCTCGCGGGCCGCGGGGCGGGGCGGGTCGCGCGGCCTCTCGCGTTTAGTACAGCGCTCAGCAGGAGTGTCGGACGCTCGGCTTTACAGTCGACGACTTTAGTATTCTTCGTTTATTTTCTTTTCTATTCGTTTATTTGTCACTCGGACCTCACCGCGGCACAAATATGGGATGTTACACCGTAAATGAGTGAGTTACTGGTGTTACCGTGTTTACCTAATTTTTATTTTGACAGTGTCACGTTCACGTGCGGAATCAAATTATTACCGGTTCCGGAGTTTTTAAGTGTTTATTATACGTACACGGCCTTCGTTTGATGCAGGTAGAGCCGGCTGATCGTCAAATAGGTGCAACAGTGTCGGTTTCTGGTGGTACTAATAAAGATTTCTCGTGGGAATAACTTTACAAGTGCTCCGATAGTGATTCGTGTGTTCCGCGTTATCGGGAAAAAGTTCGCACGGATTTGTTCCAACAAGATTCTTCTGGGAAACTAGTGTGAAGTGCGTGTGCCGGTGAAGTGAAGCTGAAAGGAAGTGCTTACAACTTAAACATAACCTTACCTTATATTCAAAAGAGGCGCGCGTTGCACGGGCATGCGCAGACCGGGTCAACGAAATTATTAATAAGTGCTTCATAATTTTATAAACAAACTGTGACAGTGTTGTAGTTTTGTCGTGGTGCGTCGCTAAACAGAAACGCACGAGTGAGAACCGGGGGCTCGCCGTCACTAAGCCGGTTCGCCGTTCAAAATCTTTTTTCGAAATTCAAAATCGAGAATAACGTTCACCTGTGGGATTTCGGTGTTTTACCTGCGCGCGCACAGAACTTCTTTACAAAGGTGAGTAGTTTTAACACTGCTCTGCGAACTCGAACGCAATATCCGCAACTTTACTTGGCTTAAATAGGTACCTATTAGTTTTTTAATTTGCTTTTATGACTGAGTAGGAAATAAACGAGTTTAACTTTAATTTATACTTCTGTCTGGAAGCTTACGAAATCAGTGCAACACACGTGCAGTGTGTGATTTACTCATTTACAAAAAGGTGTTTCATAAAAAACATCGGTTCGTTTCGGCGTCACGCGGGCAATGTAGTGGTCCTCGGTCCTCCGAAGCTGACTTTTTATGTTTTTTTTTTATTGCTTTGTGCGTATGGTTAGTTTATTCATTAGACCTGCCAGTCTATGGGCTGACGTCACCACAGGAGCATCTTGGTCTTCCATCTCGCTTGCTCTTGAATAGTTAAAGACTCGTTTGAGGAGCAGAACCAATTAAACCGAAGTGACGTTTGACTCCCGCACAAACTTTGCTTTTATTTTTTTTATTTGACTTTTTTTTATTCGAATGTTTTGGAGGGAGAGAGACTTTGCATTCGTGTGTAGATAAGTGTGTCCTTGGACAAGTTTATTACCTAGTACCTAATTGTTTTAATTAAGAGTATTAAGACTCTTTTAATTAAATGGAGCTGAGTACCTACACCTGCGTAGGCTTGATTTGTAGCGTGATGGGACATCCATTTGTTGTTGCGGACCACAGACAACGAATTTATTTTCGGTTTGTTGTTATGTGACTGTCTGTACCTACTGTATCTACCTACCTACATTGAGACACGCTTGGCTGTACCTGTATTGTACCTACCTATAATTAGGTACCTACTATGTATGTACGTATACATACCTACTCACATACAAAGTTGAATGAACAGTCAAGGACAGTAGGTAGTACCTACTTATACCTACCTACGATTAATGTACCTAGTAGGTATTGTATCTACTATAGTTATCTGCAAGTTCTGCAACATAAGCAGTAGGTACTAAAATAAAATAAACAAAGGATCATGAATGACTAAGACATTCATTCCGTAAGACAGATAAGATTTAATAATTAAGTCCTAACTTCGTTCTGTTATTCATTAGGTGAAGATTGACCTACTTATCAACCTGAGACCTAAATAAGAGTGTAAGGCATCTCCTGAGCAGGCTCGTTCAATCATAGACCTCATCCATCGCTTTCCATCAGACTTGATCGAGGTCAAGAGCAGGCCCATTTTGCATTAAAAAAAAAAACCTTATTGCTTATGTATCTACCAACTAATTTTGTCACTCTCATCGTCTACTAGGAGTACTAGGACTCAATTTTCAAATTCACAAAAAAATACGGGGCTTTGAGATGTACCTAATGCCAAAAATGCACTTGTATTTTGAACTCTTCGTTCAGCTCTTGAGAGTTGAAAAGCCAATTAGGTGTCGCGTTGTAGAGAAATCCGGCGTTAGGTAGGGAAGTAGGTAGGTACCTACCTACCTAACTATATTGTGATTGTGTCTATAAAGTTTCAAACTGACTTCTAAACAATGATCTCGTCGGTGTCAATACGTAGTGAAGTTTTTCGCGAACTTCATTCAGGATCAGGAGAGCGTAAGTGAACGAAAGTTTCAAATCCTACATGACTTGAGAACATCGAAGATAACACTGACCCTGAGCTGGTCTTGCATAATGCGGAGTTCCAATATAGAGGTACCTAATAAGAGGCCAGTTTATATACCTACCTACCTAGGTACTGGTTTTTTTATTACTGACGTGTATTTTGGATTACTAAACAATTTACAAGAGTTACTGCTCTACAGAATATATTATATCCATGAGTTTCAGAACAGCATCTGCTTCCAAGATTTTTTAAGTAGGTAGGTATGACAAGGTTTTTTTTCGTGAGAATCTGATGGATGAGGGACGCACAGAACCGAGAAGAGTGGCAGAAGAAAGGGGAGGACTATGCCCCGCGATGGGTGATACCGGGATGAAAAGTCGATGAGGATCTGTTTCCCCTATTGGTCGCTGGGCCCTGCCAATAAGCCACACTGCTTTTATCCAATGTATTGGATTCGAAACCCTGACCTTACAGATGCTGTTCACTTGTTCACTATGAGGCTATTGCAGCTTTACTCACGTAGCTGTCAGAAGCTGCATCACTATCACTACATAGTAGGTATAAGGGCATTTCTCTACTAACTGGAAAATCACTGTCCCAAGCTAATTTTACGTTGTGAAACGTAATATTTCTCAGATAATTGTATCAATAACGACATAGTATTACGTATTCTTGGAATGCAACTGCGTATTCAGCAATTTAATAATGTAATATTTGAGAAAATGAACCTCAAACACCTCAAAAAACAGTCCTCTGGTGCGTCCCTATTCCAGAATTACAAATCTTGTAACAAATATTTCTTTTTTTGCTGTTGATAACTGAATAAAAAATATCCAAATACATTACACATAACAGTAAGCATCTAATACATAGCAATTATATTTTTACGATTGAAATTAAATCAAAATATCTATGTGCGAATGCTGTCCTCAAATTATTGAAACAGTCCCCTGTTAAAATTTGAACACCACGCTGAAGTCAAATTTTGTTTTAGCGTGATGCATTTAGATCGTGATACAGAAAGTAATCGATGTGAATTTTGTGCAGTTGTGGAGCTAAGCGAGAAACTGCCATTTTTTTAGTGCTACGACAGCGTCTGTAGGTGAACTACACATCCAAGACCGTTACGTAAACAGTCCCCTGGCTAGCTTATTTTATACTATTTTAAGAGTTAAAATTATGAAAATTTGTTAAAAAGAATTGATTATCTAGGATGTAGCCACATCTGTTTGGTTAATCTGATATGTTTAAATGATTTTGTTTTATTAAGTATTCATGTAAAAAAAACAGTCCTCTGGTGAACAGTCCCCTGTCATTTTTTAAAATGAAAAAATATATATTATTACGAATTACAAAGAAAAATAAAGACTAATTACTTTAACAAACAAAATCCTTGTTAAAAACAAGTATTTTTGATTATAAGGGGCCTGTTTTTCTGTACAAAAGTAGAGAAAAACAGTCCCCTGTCACGGTTTGCTTAGGACAGTCTTGTATGGACGATTTTCCAGTTAGTGGAGAAATGCCCATAAAACAAAGTCGCTTTCTCAGTCCCTATGTCCCTTTGTATGCTTAAATCTTTAAAACTACGCAACGGATTTTGATGCGGTTTTTTTAATAGATAGAGTGATTCAAGAGGAAGGTTTATAGCATTGCACCCGTGCGAAGCCGGGGCGGGTCGCTAGTTGTCAATAAAGGTATTACATCCAACTTGGTGTTGCAGCGGCTTCGCCCACTACAACTCGAAAATTATCCCACGGGAAGATAAAATCGGGATTAAAACTATCCTATGTGTTAATACAGGTTAAACTATCAGTTTACCAAATTTTATCCAAATCCGTTCAGGAGATTTAGCGTGAAAGAGTAACATACATACTTACAAACTTTAGCGTTTAATATTAGTGGGAAGTAGAATGTTTTACGCAGAAAAACAATTAACTCAAATTCTCCATAACAATGATTTTATACCTGCCTGGAATCTGACATAATATATATCTTGTACGAAAAAAAAAATCGCCCATAAAATGACAACCGACGACAATGATCGTTCCTATCTTTTTTTTCACAAACTTTTTAAAGTTACTGGCAGCATGGTGGAGTCGAAATCGAATCGAGTGCTAAGTTCAAATCGATGTTCGGTTGTTTTTGGTGAGAAAAAACTTCGATAGACAAAAAAGAATGTCCCGCGGCCGCCGCTTGGCAGACGGACAACGTCAGTTCGTACTTCGTAGGGTAGGATTGACACTATAAAGTTAAGGGCTGGTTTTTTCTTTGTCTTAGTTTAGAAGGGATTAGGTTTGTCTTTGGTTAAATTCTTGGGTATGATTTTCTTTCTACGATGTTATTTATTTAAAAGAGAAGTTACATGTAGGTAGCATGAGCCCGTTAGGGTCAGTGTCTGCCAGGGTTACGATTTTTTTTCGAAAGAGTTACCGCGGCCCTGAAACGCAAATGGCATTAGAAGGAACACGGATGGGCTTAAGTTAGCAAGAGTCTGACACTCCCTTCTGCTCCGCCCAGTGCGGGAGGAGTCGTTTTATGATCTCTGACCCTTAAATAAATAGGTATGGAAACTGTAGTTTATTTGGAAGAAAACCTCTTTTTTCAATTTATAAAACGTAACTTGTAGGTTTGAAGGACGATCAACAAGATTCGAAATTTAAAATGATTTGAATGATTCATAGCTTGCTTTTGTGCGATTTACTAATAAAATCAAAAAATCAAGGAAAATGTAGAGATCTGCGCACGCACATTTACGCAATCTTGCGCAAATTTTGAATACACTAGTGAAGTGTGAGTCAGTCAGTATATGAACAAATATTTAGTAAATCGTTGACATTACCTATTTAATCTAATAATGTAAGCACTTATCCTAAGAATAGGTATTAAATTTGCTGAAGAATATCATTAGCGGCGCGAGTCGAGACAAGGAAAACACGTTATGTCCCAAGAAATTTGTTAATAAACTATAAGTGTCTGCTTAGCCTTTCCTAGCAGGATCCAGTCGATTTTTTTTTTTTTGATTAACGTATTGTGGTCACTGCTGGGCAAAGGCCTCCCCCATTTATTTCCAGCTCTCCCGGTGTTGTGCCTTTTCTTAGGATAAGTGCTTACATTCAGTCGAATACCTTAATTTAAATAGACTGCATATCTAACCTCCACAACCCAGTGCACTGGGAAATATGTAAGTACCTGATGATGACCCCTTGGTAAGACTGGTTGTCCGACTTTCGGGGCACTGACTACCTGTAACGACTGTCAAAGACCTAAAAATTATATCTGGGACCAACGGCTTAAGGTGATTTCCGGTAACTTGGTATGCAATGAGTGGTCCTGGTCACCCATCCATGGGCCAACCTAGACAAGCGCGGCTTTACTGGATCGACTTTTTTTTTGTGGGTGGAAAATCATCGAATAACCCCCCCCCCCTTCCGCTCTTGGGCAGAGCGAAGGGGAGTGTCAGACTTCTACTGACTAAAAACCAAACCTATGTTCCTTCTTCGCCCTTGTGTCGGACTCGGAGCCGGATCGACCTGAGTTGCAGTTAATTTTTAACCACGAGTTTCTCTATGCCGTAAACCTTAAGCAAATCTTAAAATGTCAATTAGGTACGATACTTTACTTCGCACGTAATCTTCGCACTCATTGGGTTAAACGAACTTCTTCTAGTCATAGGTATAACATCGTCCAACAAATATTGACATTAGAAATCTTCCCATATTTGCTCTAAGTCTGTTGCCAAATACACTCGAATATACTCGGTTGATTTTCTCGCCAGAGTACACTCTAACACAAAAGTCTTCTTATCTTCGTAAAAAAACAAATTAATTGAAAAACTTCTTCTGATCTAAACTTCAGATAGAATACAAAGTTTTAGTAAACATTTTTTTATGTAAATCACAGATTTATTTAGATTTAAAGAACGTACGTAAAATGTTAAAGTTGCGTAAGTTTTCGAAGGCGGTTCTAACCGGTTTTTGTTAATCTCCTTGTTTGTTGTTACTTGGTACAGCTGTAATTAGTTAATCCACTGTCGTTGCAAGCTGGAGAGCAAACAACAGAGTAGCTGTAATGCGGTTAGTTGCTAACGTACGTGTGGTACTCTCGCCAATTTACTTGCACAGTATCAAAAGGAATTAGTGTGATCAAATATACATCTAGATAAACGTCTGTTTGTAGTTATTTGCTATGTTTACAATACAAGAACCAAGTTTTGTTCTGTCATTCACATTTCTTTGATTAACTCACGGCACCCTTAGGCAATTATTTTGGGATGGAAAATTTATTATGAATTAAATTGGAATTGATTTTATTGATGAACATTTGAGGCGGCATACAAATTATAATAAATTAATGGATCCAATCATGTGTTTCATTTATTTTTGAATTAAATAAATCTGTCGTTGATTGTACCTATGATTTATTAAATAATTTTTTTACGATGTGTTTTAAAAAAACTTTTAAATGTGAAGGGGTTACGCCGATCGTGACCCGAATAATTGCCGAACGTGTAAAACTATAGACCAAGCACTATCCGAGCTCTGAGTATTTTTCTTAGTTCATCTTCATTCTTCTTCCAGGAGTGAGATAATAGAGCCTAAATAAAGAGTATTCTATTATCCCACTCCCGGACACGTTCCGCCACCCATTCCTTCTACTTCTCTCGATTGTATGCTTCTATTCACGCCAATTCTCGAGGAAGCCATCCAAGGCCGCCTTCTTCGTCTGCCGCGACTCCGTCTAGCTCTCTCAGGGCTGCAGTCTTACGATATTCGGGCCCACAGCTGTCCCAGCGGTACCCGGCAGATATGGTCTGCCCAGGTCAACAATATTCAAATAGTCTCGTTTGAAGTACCCAGGAGGATCCAAGACAGTTTCACAGAACCCCGTAACTCTACGATAAACTTAAAATGATATAGGTAAGGCAAGTTTGTTGAATTTTTAAAGGTATACCTACGACACCCCATCCGTTAGAGTGCGCAAAAATAATATTTTCATACACCGTTCCACATACAGAGAAGTACTCGACATTTTTTCACCTTACACTATATTATTCAGACAGACGTAGGATGAAATTTTAAATATGGGTGAAACAATATCGCTGACATTTTCGAAAGTAATTTTAAATGGGGCACCACGTCGTTGTTACTATACTGTATGTAGACTGCTGGGTACTCCACTATATATTTTTTTCGACATACTTTTCTCAAACCACTGAAACTGCTGAAAACTAGAATCCAGTGGCGGCCATCACAAAATTCTAGTAAACAAGTCACTACGCAAACGAGGCAGTACGTAAAGTAATATACTTACTAATATTACGATATAATTAATCACCACCAGAACCAGGTGTATGCCAAATTTCAGCTCTATCGGTTGGGGTCTTGTTAAAAATACAGGTGCAGTATTTGACCAGATAGTAACTTACAGACTTGACTAATAACATGGCAAGTTAAATAAAAGCTTCTAAAACCAATTAATATATTGTTACGAGCTGGGTATGGGATAAATAAAATCACTACCAATTAAACACACGAATTAACTTTATTACTCACAATACACTTATAAACAATCACTTCAACAGTACTGAACACTTATCGTACTAGATTTCACTTCGATCCTTTCGTTGTCCCGCTTAAAAGTAGACTGACTAACTTCGTCCTTAATCGGTCCTTTTATACCCAAGCAAACAAAAGATATTCGAGATAATTCTCTATTATTCAAGAAAGCATCAACAAAAAAACATTAACAAAAAATAAATTTAAAGATAAAAGAACCGACAAGGAAGAAGTTACTTTACGCCCTCGGCATACGGTCGAAATTACAATGTCAATTGCCGCTGACGTAGTGCGTAGGCTGACCTTGAAATACAATGTAACTATACCTACAGCGGAAATAGGTACCTAAAAGAATGAACTCGTATTTTCTAGGCACTACACAGTTATTAGCGCGGTTTCTCGAAGATTCTAGATGACCGTCGTAACACTGCCCCCTCCTTAGACATGCTCGTCCCGAGCATCATTGGTCCCGTAATATCGCGCCAATCGGTCTACATGCACAACCTTAGGTGCACCTCGCGGACCCTTCTGTATTCTGTAGGTAACATCGTTGATCCTGGTCACAACTCGGTATGGTCCATCCCATTTTGCTTGCAATTTCGGAGACTTTCCCTTGCTCCGCACTGGGTTATGCAACCACACCAGCGAACTTTCGTCGAAACCACGACTGTTTGCCTTCCGGTCATAACGAGTCTTCATCTTCTCAGACATCTGTTGCCCGGATTGCCTGATATGCTCATACACATCATTTAACTTGTTACGCAGGTCATTCGCGTAATCCGTTACACTGCGTGGGACATCAGGTGGAGTTCCAGTAATTAAATCTGCAGGCAACCGTAATTCCCTTCCAAAGTTCGCGAAGGCTGGAGTTACAGTCGTACTTTCGTGAACTGCACTCCGATAGGACAGAAGAAACGGCTGTATGTGCTTGTCCCAATCCCTTTGCCTGTTTTCCACAACTTTTGCCAGATATCTCTCCAACGTCTGGTTGAATCGTTCCACCATTCCATCAGATTGTGGGTGGTAAGAGGTGGTTCTGGTTTTGTGGGTACCCATCAATCGACAAGTCTCCTGAAAAACTTGCGATTCGAAATTCCTCCCTTGATCGCTGTGAATTTCTAAGGGTACTCCAAAACGACAGAAGACTTCCTGAACCAATTTATCTGCGACTGTTGTGGCTTCTTGGTTAGGAATGGCGAAGACTTCTGGCCACTTTGTGAAATAGTCCATGACAACCAGGAAGTACTTGTTTCCGCTGTCACTTTCTGGAAATGGTCCCGCAACGTCCAGTGCTATCCGCTCCCAGGGAGCTCCAACGTTGTACACTTTCAATGCACCTCTGCTTCGTGTGTGGGGTCCCTTCACAGCCGCACAGCTGGTACACTTGCGACACCAGTCTTCCACATCATCTCGACAGTGGATCCAGTAAAAGCGCTCTCTGATTTTCAGTAGAGTCCTTTTTACCCCCATATGTCCTCCTGAGCATCCATCATGGTAGAGCCGTAAAACATCCGGTACCTTAGCTTTAGGGACAACCATTTGTAGATGACAGTTGTCCCCTCGAGCGTTTTCCCATTTACGGCACAAGACTCCATCCTGGATCTCCAAACTGTCCCATTGTGCCCAATAACTCTTCGTGATGGAACTCATCGCAGCCACATCACTCCACTTGGGCTTCGGAGCACCAGCTTTGATCCAGTCGAAGATTGGCTTGATGTCCGAGTCACTTTGTTGAGCCTGTTGTAGAGTCTCCTTCCATTCATCGCTGAGATCCGTTCTAAGCATCCTCACGGGCACTACTTCCTTAGTCTCTTGCCTGGCACAGTGCTTGCAGTCTTCAGGACAAGGTCTTCTTGACAAGGCATCTGCGTTACCGTGAGTTCTCCCACTGCGATGTTCGGTTACAAAGTCAAACTCTTGCAGAAGTTCAATCCATCTCGCCACTTGCCCCTCTGGATTCTTGAACTGTAATAGCCATTTCAATGCAGCATGATCGGTTCGTAGCTGGAATTTCCGTCCCAACAAATATTTACTGAAGTGCTGCAATGTCTTCACTACGGCGAGCAACTCTCGTCTTGTTACACAGTAATTCCTTTCCGGTTTGGATAAAGACTTGCTGAAGTAAGCTATAACAATCTCCTGATCTCCTTTCCGTTGAGATAACACGCCCCCAATTCCAGTATTACTTGCGTCTGTGTCGACTATAAAGTCATTTTCAGTGTCAGGATATCCCAAAATAGGAGTGTTGCACAGACATCCCTTTAATTCTTGAAATGCGGCGTCGCAGTTCTCATCCCAACAGAATTGTTGCTTTTCCTCAGTGAGTCTGTGTAGAGGTTTCGCAATGTCGGCAAAATTCCTCACAAACCGGCGATAGTAGGAGCACAAACCCAAAAATGCTCTGACCTGTGTCTTGTCTTTCGGAACTGGCCAATCCTTGACGGCAACTACTTTCTCTGGGTCTGTTTGAACACCTTCTCCCGAAACTATGTGTCCTAAAAAGTTCACTTGCTTTCTGAAAAACGAGCACTTTTTCGGACTCAACTTCAGGTTTGCTGTTTGGATCTTCGACAGCACTCGGTTGAGGTTTCTAAGGTGATCTTCAAACGTACGGCCTACAATGATTATGTCGTCTAGGTAGACAAGACATGCGTCCCCAATCAACCCGGCAAGTACTTGCTCCATCAGCCTTTCAAATGTTGCAGGAGCATTGCACAATCCGAAGGGCATGACTTTAAACTGCCACAACCCTTTTCCAGTTGAGAATGCAGTCTTCTCCTTATCCTTGGGGTCTATTTCTACCTGCCAGTAACCACTTTTTAGGTCTAGTGTGGTAAACCACTTCATTCCCGTCAGCGTATCCAGTGTGTCATCGATCCTAGGCAGTGGATAGCTGTCCTTTTTCGTGACGTCGTTCAGTCGTCGATAGTCCACACAGAAGCGCATACTGCCGTCCTTTTTCTTTACCAGGACCACAGGAGAACACCATGGACTGGATGAAGGCTCTATAACACCATCCTTCACCATACCCTCAATCATGGTTTCCACTTCTTTTTCCCGTGCAACTGGCAGTCTCCTTGGTCGCTGACGGATAGGTAACTCGTTGCCTGTATTAATTCTGTGCTGAACCAGTCCAGTTCTTCCTATGTCAGCATCACCCGTAGAGAAAATACCGGCGTACTGAAGTAACATCTTCTTTGCCTTGTCCATTTCTCCTTCACTTAAATGACAGTTTTCAAGAAGCGTTGACACGTCGAATTTGGCACTACTAATTTTGCTTCCGGTAGGTAGATCTTGCAATTGACGCATCCAAGCTACTTCCTCACAAGTGCCGATCAAGGTACCCTTCTTAATCACTTGCTCCTTGTCACTTGGATTCAGGATGCGTACAGCTGAGATGTTGTTGGCCTTTACCAGAGTTCGTGCCATCTTCCAGGAAAACTCATTGTTCACCCTTTCTATCAGAACACTTCGATCTTTGTGTCCAGAATTCGGTGGTAACTTGACTGGCACGATCGTTTCTGATCTGCGAGGAAGAACAATTTCCTTCAAACAGTACACTTTCCCTGATGGTGCACCTTCCATGAAAACTTCCTCGGAACCACATTTCAATACACCTTGGTCAATGTCGATCTCACAACGATATTTCCGCATGAAGTCCAAGCCTAAGATGCAATCGTCGACTATGTCGGCCACGATGACATTGTGTCGGTAAATTCTATCACCTAACTTTAACTCCACCTCCTTCTTGCCTCGGACGGTTATGTGCTGACCGGTAGCTGTTAGTAATTGAAGACGGTCGTGGTTATTGAAGTAGCCCCCAAGAGACCGTTTTGCTAAGTGTGAATTGACGACCGTGTGAGAAGCTCCAGTGTCCAACGTCAGTTTGCACGGAGTTCCGTTGACTTCGCCGTTGATGGTCAGGCTGTTCCCGTCATGTACTTGTGAGATCGAGATCCTCGGGGCTCTTTCAAAACCAGCCAGCACCCGCCCCCCAGTCCTGGCATTTACTCGTTTCCCTGTTGTGGTTGGGCAGCCACTTCAGCCACCTTTCCCTGTTGAGGTTGGTCTTCTCTTGGTGAGCTGCGCTTAGGACAGCTTGATCGAAGATGACCCCTTTCTCCACAAGTGTAGCACCTAGGGCTGTATCCTTGCGGGCGGTCGCGTACAGGTGACGCTACAACCTCCCTGACCCGGTGCGTACGGTGGTCCTGCCTCACTGCCTCTACTTCCAAGGCATGGGCCAAGGCATCTTTCAGCGTCTCATGATGCCCAAGTCTCACAGCGGCTCTAACCTCCAAGTCGCGTATTCCATCGATGAACGCCTGTACCAGATTTCCATCAATAAGTGCAGGGGCGGACTGATATGCTTTCCGAACTAGCTTTTCAACTTCCAGGGCCCACTGCTGTAAGTTCTCGGCACTACGTTGAACGCGATCCCTTAATTTTGCACGAAAAACATGCTCCAGGTGCGCGTCGCCGTATCTGGACTCTAATGCCTCCAGCAGCTGTTCGTAGGTCACATCCTTGCCGAGGGCCTCAAGAATGTTAAGGGCCTGGTCTCGGAGACCCAAGGTGAGCGCGGTCATGGCTTGCGCTTTGGTCCACCCATTCACTTTCATAACGGCCTCGAATTGGATTTTATAGGCCGACCAAGAAGATGTTCCGTCGAATGGAGGCACTTTAAACCCGCGCACCGAAGGGGCAGCAATCACTGAAGTTACAGACCCGTCTCCAACCTTAATTTCGCTTAAGGCCTTCTTCACATCAGCGATCTGAATTTCGGCCTTTGCGATACGGTTGTCGTGCTGCTGTACCTGCTCCTTCATCACGCTCAGCTCTTTCCCAACTGATGCGTGAAGATCCTTTATCAGGAGCATCTGTTCCTCTTGGCGGCGAGCCTGTTCCTCTTGAAGGCGAGCTTGCTCCTCCTTATCTTGTTGCCGCTGTTCCTGCAACTGGCGCGCCAGCTCCTCTTGACGACGAGCCTGCTCCTCTTGACGACGAGCCTGCTCCTCTTGACGACGAGCCTGCTCCTCTTGAAGGCGAGCTTGCTCCTCCTTATCTTGTTGCCGCTGCTCCTGCAACTGGCGAGCTTGCTCCTCTTGACGTCGAGCCTGGTCTTGCAGCAGCGCCATTAAAGCAGACAAGTCTGGTACTGCTGGTGCTGGAGAAACGCCAGATGAGCCAGCGACTGGCTGTGACGTAGGCTGGACACCGCCCGGTGTCTGTGTCGGGGAGTCTCCAAATCGCCTTTGGTCCATACCTTGCTGCCGCTGACTCCTCGTACGGATACTATCCGTGTCGTCCTTCGGTAGAATCGGCATTATTTATCCCCGCTTCTGACACCAAATTGTTACGAGCTGGGTATGGGATAAATAAAATCACTACCAATTAAACACACGAATTAACTTTATTACTCACAATACACTTATAAACAATCACTTCAACAGTACTGAACACTTATCGTACTAGATTTCACTTCGATCCTTTCGTTGTCCCGCTTAAAAGTAGACTGACTAACTTCGTCCTTAATCGGTCCTTTTATACCCAAGCAAACAAAAGATATTCGAGATAATTCTCTATTATTCAAGAAAGCATCAACAAAAAAACATTAACAAAAAATAAATTTAAAGATAAAAGAACCGACAAGGAAGAAGTTACTTTACGCCCTCGGCATACGGTCGAAATTACAATGTCAATTGCCGCTGACGTAGTGCGTAGGCTGACCTTGAAATACAATGTAACTATACCTACAGCGGAAATAGGTACCTAAAAGAATGAACTCGTATTTTCTAGGCACTACACAGTTATTAGCGCGGTTTCTCGAAGATTCTAGATGACCGTCGTAACAATATCAAATATAGCATAGTTCATAATAGTTCGTGTGGACACACACAACACACGCTCAATACGATTGGCATTGACTGCAATGGTGATCAAATGATGAGACTTAATTCAAATCCTTTCAATTGAATTACCTTTGTATCGAACTCCGATTACATTGTTCACTACAAAACTGGGTTTTAGTTCATTAACATGGCTATTTTATCGACAAATGCATTACGGTATCTGTTGACAGCCGGTGTGTCATTCAGAGTTTGACATGCAGATTTTCGATCGATGATGTCTATCGTCGAAATCGATTAGCGATATCTGCGCACGCTTCAGCTTGTTCATCATTTATCATCCTCTTTGATAGCTATGCTTCCTTCTGCCCTGGTCTTCGCGTATCCCAAGTTATATCCACAGTCTTAAGTAGATCATCAAAAGTCTTTCTCGATTGTGGTTTCTGTTAGTCTAGTCTGGTGAGACTTTTATTAGACTTAACGATTTAAGGTTATTATTGTTGTAAACTGGATTGATAGTAATGTGTCTAGCAAGAGTGCTCTAGGTAAGGCCCTAAGACAAGACTTCGTTCCGGTCATATTCCATCAGGTCGGTCATCAACAAAGTTTGGCTTTCTTATAAAAAAGGTTAATTCTCCCAATTGTGAAGAATGTCGAATAGTCGAAGATGTTCAAGATGTTTTGGTGGAATGTGTACGGAATGAGGCCATGAGATAAAGTTTGCTTGGATTAGCCAAAATGTGGGAGAATGTTATGCAATACTGGCTTGTCCTTTATAGAAACATGCTCGGTTTTTATACAAATCAGTAGCTTTTGTTTTAAAATAGTTAATTGTTATTTTTAGTCTTACCGTTGATTATATAGGGCGACGTTATCGCTCGTTTACTTAAATAAACAAAAGAAAAATCTAATGTACCCACCTGCTTACTTCTAAGTCCCTAGAACATCCGTCTCTACATCTAAAAAAAACACAACAGGTAAATTATTATTAAACAACCTCCTTCAATATCTAAAAAAAAACATGAGAGGTAATCTTCCTAGCAACGGCCGCTCAATAAATATATATTTTCCTCTTTATTGTCGAAATCTGACCTTTGCCACGCATCACCAACCCTGTATTAACATAACCGGTATAAACCAGTTAGTTGAATCTTCCATTCCAGTACTGTATTCCAGTTTACTAGTGAGTAGTGACTTGGTCACTTCTACTGACTTGCCAGTTGCCTCATCGTTACCTAATGCTTATTTAGTCGAGGATCTTTCAAGTAGTGGAGCCAGTAGGCTCTTCGGTGGCCAGTTGATGTAACACGTAGGTATTTTACAATCGTAATTATTTGCTGGCAATGTTTATTTTAATCGCTTTGTTATGGGCTTTAGTAGTTCTGTAATTGATTAGCTAATGTAATTAGAATGTATAGGTAAGTACGTAGATCTTTTGCGTTAAAAAGAGACTGAATTTTCTCGGTTTGATCGGAATCTTAATAAGCTGTGCCCCATGATCTACGTCCTCGTAATAACTATTATTTAAAACATTACTTCCCTATTTGCCTTTTTTTTTTGGTGTGTGGAAAATCATCAAATAACCCCCCCCCCCCGCTCTTGGGCAGAGCGGAAGGGAGTGTCAGACTTCTACTGACTAAAAACCAACCCATGTTCCTTCTTCGCCCTTGTGCCGAGGCCGCGTTATGCCTTTCGATAATCCGCAGCCCAGTCGGGCTTCCCTATTTGCCTCAGATTTTGTTAGCAATTTCTTTCCCTAATCGTTTTTCCAAAATAAAACTAGCCGAATATAACCTACTACTTATTAGTAACAGCCAGTAAAAGTCCCGATACTTCACTTGTATTTTTATTTGTCTAGATTGATTCATAATGATTAGAATATGATCTGTTCAAAGAAACTCGAGTTTTAATTACCTATTCAATATTTTTCCCTATTACTCATCCACAAAGGTTACTTTCAGCTCACGGCAAGCGTAATTATTTTCAAGTCATCACGGATTGCGCAGCGCCTCGTAGGGTTCACAATGATTATTACTCAACATCGCAATGAATGCCAGTACTGAAGACGAGGTCAGAAGTCAGCCGCGGGAGTCGACTAAAGATATTTATGTACAAACTTAAAACGTGTGCATTAGAGAGTGCATACTTAACCAAAACAAATGTTAAACCAAGACCAAAGTTCAGCGGGTTATACTCGTATTGCGTAAAGTTTGCCCCAACTCCTCAAGCACCCGGTTAAAGGAGCAAAAGTTTCTATTTTTGGTAACTGAAGATCCGGATAAGGCGATTTGAATATTCTTGATTTTTTAAGCAAGAACTTTCTGACTGTGCGAGGGTCTTCATTAAATCTTAATTAGACGCCTAGTGAATTTATCACGTAGTAAAGAGCTCCAGATTTGGAAACATGCAAGCCTCGTTTCATCAAATATTTTTATTCGTGCGAATATTGTATTAAAAAATCTTGTTTGGTTGACCTAGTCCTAAAGGTATAAAACTGGCGCGTAAGAAGGGTCATATTGCGTTGTTAGTAGTTGTAATACCTTCGAAGTAACTATGGAATTGGCTCTCGACTCCTGGGAGACTTGGAGCATGAATTAGAGCAAGTTTTACACCCTAGGGTGAAGTATCAACGTGTCCTTCTAAATATCTTGAGAAGACGCAGTGTAGTAGGGAATTCAAGGTTTAGATAGAGACTGTCAAAGCAGTTTGAATGGCAGACACAGAGTTCTACAAACACGATTTTTACGATACTTACTTGATTCTGTAATACTATCTAAGTAAGTATCTCCTCCTACATAAATATTATACGGTCTCTGAAAACTATGAAGAAATAAATGAATAAGGTAAAGTTGAACTATAACTTAGAGCAGAAGACACCCTCTTTGGGCTATTTGTCACACGTGGGGGCCATTCTCATCCACATTTTTGGAGCGTCTCTCGAACATAATTCTGACACTTGTTGAAACTAGAGACCGAGTGCTATAAAACAGAATATGTCTGCGTTAGCTGAATTGATGGCCGCTTCTCCAGAATCCGGATGAATTGATGGTCTAATACGAGAAAGTGTTGACTTCACAAAGGAACGCGATCTAATACCGTCAGAAGCTTCTTAATGTGATGTATTAGCTGGTGGAACGAGTGTTACGAAAATATCCTGCCGAATTTACGAATGATTTTAGTTTTATATGCTGGCTCGCCCGATGCCATCGGTGGAATTTTTAAAATGATTAAAAATAGTTTTTTTTTATGCCAACATCGAGAGTAATAAAAATAGTAGTTTCGATTGAGCTTAACAACCGGATCCGGGCGAGTCCCGCCATCCGACTCCTCCGGCAGATTTATTTGATGATGTCATCGATGTTCAAGTTGATGTTTACACCGGTTTTTTTACTCCAATACGTGCATTACGCAATATTAACATTTGATCTGAGGTTTTTGTCTAGTAACCCTTAGAATTAGTCAACCCGAAATGTTAAATTGCCGTCACATAAAAACTGGCTGCAAAAAACGACCAGACGCTCCGAAACTTGTTGGACAAAAACTTTTTTTTTGTGTGAGGTCGTGGTGGCGCGTGCAATGCAGGTAGTTTTACCCCCAAGTTAAACCACAGAGTTCTTATTGAATACCTGCAATAAGTTATTAATCGAATAAGGACAACAGAACCGAAACCCTCGGTTGAAACAACCAGAATCGAAATAGACAATGAATAAGTAAATAGGGCCACCGATTGGATCCGAATAATCTATCCAGTTATTATACTGATAATGTTGGCTTACTGAAACTTCGATAGATAAGCTCAGTTTAAGTACTTTGTCGCTTTAAAACTCTGCCGACGTATAAGTGCCTGCTTGATGTTCGATTTCGGTTGGGGCCGAATTCATGAATAAACTAACTAGTCCACTTTCGGTATCGTTTAAATGCTTGAGTTTTTTTTGCGGCTTAAGCCATGTGAAATTCATTTCTGAAAATATTCCTATAGTAAGTATATTTGGAAGAAAAAAGGAGAAGATAGATTTGAGTGCCGAACCGTTTCGTGAGACCGCATTTATGTATTTACAATCCTTATTTTGTTAGGACTGACGTCTGTGTTTGCATTTTACCTTCGGACGCTTATTGGAAAATGTGATTTATTTCTTTTGGGACAAGTCCACGGATGAATGAATACTGTCCCTCAACAACTTTTGCATAACATATTTTAAAACCTTTTGATTTTACGGCTACTGTGCACGCATCATGTGAGAAGGCTGTTCGGAATAAAGCGAAAGCTTTTAAAAATCCGCGCAATCACATACGATAATCTGCTATTAATACCCGTAGTAAGTATACCTGTAGCTACGTAAAGCTATACAGTTTATTTATGAAACGATAGGTACTTAGCAGCCTTCGCTTGTCAGCGACAGCAGTAATTAATTACGGTTCGGCCTCACCCCCGCAGTAGCGCTACCCGATTGAACTTAACTAAGCGTAGTTAGCTCAGCTCGTAGTGTTTTGACATTCGATGAGACCCCAACTATAGGCCAGCTTTGCCAAATCTTCAAAGACCAAATTGAACGGACTCGAACTCTCGGCGTTTCAATCTTAATAGGTACCAACTTTATTCGAACGCTCCAAAGCCATTATACCGTTCCTAGAAAATGTTCTTCACATTTTGCATTATATTTCGGCGCCTGATAATACTTGTGCACTATAAAAGAGATGTCTTTTGTACCAGGCGAGGATGAAGTTGGAAAAGTGTGCAACTGAATTCTGTAGCCTCGGGTAGATACGCGCCTCAAGCGAATCGTACGTAATGCGCCCGATAATATATTCAGATCGCATTTATTCGCACAGCATAGGTAGGCACTGAAACAAGGTTTTGTTAGTATAAGAGACACAATCCCCGTGGGCTAGACTTTTTGAATCGCTTTTGTTGGAACTCCGTTGTGAATATGAGAAATCCTTACGCGAAATATAGATATCGAGACGGTAGAGAAAGCCGATATGCGTTTGATATAACTCCATCCGCATTACAATACGATACTAGGTACGATGCCACACAATATACGATACAAGTAATGTTACCGTGAATGCGGGAGAAGACAGAAACATGAATATAGAAATATAGGACAGTATGCTTCCTTCCTCCCGTAATCGTTAATAGTCTGGAAATCGGGTTATAGCAGGGATCGTACGGAATATTATGGCGCTATGCTTTTAACCATACTCCACGCATATTGAACGGGCTCTTAAGGCCCGTATTCACATTATACATTGCGAGTCGCCCATAAATCCCAGTGCACATTAGAATTTCGCCGGACCAATGCGCCATTGAAAGAGCTACTTACTCCAATATGCCGTGCAAGAATAACGTAAGTAAAGCTTTTAAATTTTTATTCACAGCGTCGTGCATTTTAAAAGAGTCTTGATATCTGGTGAAATATGTGTGACTCTGGATGACCTTATAAATTTATTGAAGACTATTTCATACTCAGTTTTATCTTTTCCGTCGAGCACTCTACCTTCTTCGGCTTTTATTTATTGTTCATAATCCCAAAATCATGAATTTGCTTCAAGTATCTTATATTCTAAGGTTATCTCTATATTTGGCGTGATATCAAAGTTTTACGCCGCCGTATTTTCTTGATAACGGAATGGAAGGTAGTACGGTCTGATGAACAGTTTTCTCGAAGAATCTATATAAATAAAGAGAGAAGTCCTGACTGACTGACTGATTGACTGACTCATCAACGCCCAGCCCAAACGCTTGGACCTAGAAAGCTGAAATTTTGCACAGAGGTTCCCTTTATAATGTAGACAAGGAATAAGGAAGGATTTCTTGTAATTCAACCCCTAAATGAGTTAAATAGGGGATGAAAGTTTGTATGGAAAATCGACATTTTCACGCGGGCGAAGCCGCTGGCAAAAGCTAGTCATTAATATTCCTTCGAACAATACTTGGTGTACGTGATCCTAAATATAAGAATCTGATTTCCCATATTTACTCGTGCGAACTGGTCATGATTTGAGAATAAAACACGACTATGTATAATGTATTAGTCATAGAAGTATTTTGAAACGGATATTGGTATTAGAAGCCAGAACGCATACGTCACTATAGCTAATTGATTGATATTTACAAATGCATGTGTAGTTACTAGGCTAGCATAGAAGGCTAATATGTGTGTCGAGTGCATAAACCGCGTCCATCAATAATATTATGCTGGCTTTTGGGAAATGGATGGCATTACCGCAAAACCCCTCTCCCTTCACCCTTTAGGGCGCCCACAAACCTTGCCTTGTTCAATTTTTGTAAAAGGACACAAATATTTGAATGGCCCACGGCTGTTTGAGAAGAATATTTGTGTATGTGATTTGTAGGGTGTTATACCCACAGAGTGTGTGGAAGGCTTGGCTTGTTTATTTAAAAGAGAGTAACGCACTTCCGCGTGATTCAAGGAACCAGGAGTCCTGACCTGTGAGAAAGGGCAATAATGCATTTCTACAGCTAAGTACAACAATGGTCAACGACTTCTGGATTTGACAGCAGTTATTTGCATTGGCTCTAAGCTAAGACTTAAGAGCGTAGACGGGCTGCGTATAATATACGTATATATAACTATTGCCGTCGCGCTGCGCTCTAGCAACCGGGCGGTATCAATATGTGAGTGCGATAGAGACAACTGCAGCTCAGAACGATTTTACCTATAAAAAACCTTGACCGATCGACGTTTCGTATTCTCCTGTTTTCTCCTCGAAACCTAAGCCAATTAAATTATATTTGGTATCAAAATTTAAAGGAAGAATAGATCTATGCCCCTATTACTTGTTTTTATTTTAAAAACTTTTCAATTTTCTTTGGTAGTCATCTGATTACGTAGGTAAAAACGGGGTATTTTTTTAGGTTTTTGGTAAGTCATATTTATTTTTGTAATAAATTTTTTGAAAAAAAAAAATGACAGGGGCATGCCTTCAATAGACCTGGATTTTTATAAATAAAAACCATTACTCTAGAGGCATTATCCAGGAAGAGAATAGGGGAATACATTTGTATGGAAAAATGCAGCCCGTCTACGCTCTTAAAGTGAGAAGTCAGCGATCAACAATAAACATAGTACCCTGAAAGCTCGATCTGTATACGCCGATCAGTCAGCAAAACCCGCTTTGCAACTTCCGACCTATCCACATCGATAGATAAATGGCAACGTCAGTGGGAACATCGCTACCGATATTTCAAATTCTGAACATTGCCGGCGATACTGCGAAATGCTGCGATGGATTGCAAGATGGATGTATGGCGTTAGTCAGGAAATTAAACCTATCTACGCTGCTTTTACTAAGTTTTTTTATAGATGCGCTTGCGCCGTTAAGCCAGTATTTGCTGTACGATTTGCTTCCTTTAGTTCTATAAGAATAAATTTATTCCTGAATGAAACAAACAATACCGAAGCAATGAGCCGGGATGAGAACATAACCATGTACCTACCACTTCACAAACACACTGTAAACATGTACTAAAGCACAATAATCCATTCCGCTGGTTCTATTATTACTTGATTCGTCGGATGTGGCTGACGCCTTAGCTTTGTTTGACGTCATGCCCAGCCATGTAGCGTAACGTCAATATACTCTTGGCTAACTAAACAATAAAATAATGGCCTATAAATTTAACAATTGGCATTGATGGTGCTATAACTTATGTCGCGGATTCGTCCCTGAGGAGCGGAGCGACAAAGAGTCGGTTGCTTGCACTGAGAAAAAAGACCTTCTGAAATACAGAAGGTATTTCCATCCCTTTTGACTCAGCAGGAAATTTACCTTTCAAATTGGACTGATTAAATTGTAAAAATTTACCGTCTAAAAATTTCCTTCTAAACAATGTCCTTCCAATTTTTCCTACTATTTTGGTGGGTTATACATATCATAATCTACCTTCCAAATTTCGGTCGGAAATTCCTACTGAGTCAAGATAGAAGGTATTTATTGGAAGATAAATAAAGGACGGTAAATTACGGACGGTAAGAAACTTGTTTCCTTGTAATATGTTTACCTTTCATTCTTTTTCCTCCTACATTTAGAAGACGTTATTGGTCGGAAAGTTTTATTGACCTTCCACATCTAGAAGGTAAATACCGTAGGTATTCGGGTATAGTAAGAAGGTATTTACGGAATTAAACTTCTAATTTATGAACTACCTACCTACGACGGAGGAAGAAGCGGTAGGTATATCAGCATTATCCTTTCAATTTAGAAGTGTTTACATTCTGCGAATTAGTGATCCCCCAATCTAGAAGGTAAATACTGAAGGTAATTACAGTATTTTCCTTCTAATTTAATGAAATACCTACCTACGACAGAGGAGAAAGCGGTAGGTATATCACAATTCCTTCCAATTAAAACGTAACATATGTAATAATAGAGGATTAAATTAAAAGTCACTCAGACAGCGACAGTACCTACCCCACGATCCCCAGTAAAGGGAAGTGAACGATCGATCATCGAGCCATCGAGGGCTGATGGTTAATCCATCGCCCGCCTCACGCTCAGGGTACCACGCCACATCTCATCAACGTGACTTGTGAGGACTCACATAGTGTGAAAGTCTCGAGAAGAGCTTACTATAGAAATGATCCTATGAAGTAAGGTCTTGTTCGATTTGGGCGAACCGAGGGGTGTCATTCAGCCGCGGAGAATCTTAACACCGCGATGTAGGAATGCGCGTCATCGGTACAACGCCATCTAGTGGCGCGGTTGGTTCCATGTTTCGGTGGATGTAGGGTTAGCCATGATAACAGCGTGGTATTTTGTTACAAACTTTTATTTATTACAATGAATATACAAATGTATTATTCCGTTTTTCATTGATCAACATTTTATATCTCATTTGAATGGCTCAATCCTTCCGGCCGGACCTGGAGATCCTTTCGTTTCTGATGGAATAGTAGATTAACTTCATTTACCTACCAATGAATATGAAGTACCTAAGTAAATATTCTTATTCTATTAGTAGCACTGTTAAGGTGTGTCCTTAATTATAAGGGAGTTTCAAAACAGGTAATTATATGACCAAAGTGATTGGTTTATTCTTCTTGTGATAGAAATTTATTAAGAGATTTACAAATGTAATGTGACGTGGGTTTCAGCTTATATAGATGTGGTTTTGCGCCCTCTGGTGTTGAAGCAGGAACTACGTAGCTTGGGTTGTGTGATCGATGTCATGACTCGATGCTCTCGTAGTGTCTCGTAGTTGTGCATAGATGGCGCTGTCCTCAACAAGCACTATTTGGAACAGATGTTAATCTGTATTTTCCTTCCGTTTCCTATGTAAGAGTTTAAACGAAATTTAGAAGGATGTTATCATTTAATATTATGTATGGTTATTCCTTCCAGCCAGCCTGGAATCATTTCGTTTCGGATGGAATAGTGGTACCACTTTATTTCCAGCTAGTTAATTCGGTTCATATTCTGTAATATCGGAAGGTTAATCTGCGTTTTCCTTCCGACACTGTTCCTACTGAAAAATTATAATAGATTTGGGAGGATATTATCATCAAATTTAGGAGGATGTTACTTGTGATATTCCTTTCAAATGTGATACATCTAATTTGGATAGTATTTCCTTTCAACAAACCTGGCAAATCCTTTCGTTTCTGATGGATTAGTAGTGCCACTTTGTTTCCCATTAGTTAAGAGGATAAATATTCTTCAATATCAGAGGGTTAATCTGCGTTTTCCTTCTGACACTGTTTCTACCTAAAAATTATATTTGATCTGGGAGGATATTATCAGCAAATTTAGGATGATGTTCCTTGTGATATTCCTTTAAAATGTGATACATCTAATTTGGATAGTATTTCCTTTCAACAAACCTGGCAAATCCTTTCGTTTCTGATGGATTAGTAGTGCCACTTTGTTTCCCATTAGTTAAGAGGGTAAATATTCTTCAATATCAGAGGGTTAATCTGCGTTTTCCTTCTGACACTGTTTCTACAAAAATTATATTTGATCTGGGAGGATATTATCATCAAATTTGGAATGATGTTCCTTGTGATATTCCTTTAAAATGTGATACATCTAATTTGGATAGTATTTTCTTTCAGTAAACCTGGCTAATCCTTTCGTTTCTGATGGAATAGTAGTGTCACTTTGTTTCCCATATTTTTCAATATCAGAGGGTTAATCTGTGTTTTCCTTCTGATACTGTTCCTACCGAAAAATTGTGTTTGATTTGGGAGGATATTATCATCAACTTTAGGAGGATGTTCCTTGTGAAATTCCTTTCAAATGTGATACATCTGATTTGGATAGTATTTCCTTTCAGCAAACCTGGCTAATCCTTTCGTTTCTGATGGAGTAGTAGTGGCACTTTATTTCCCACTAGTTAATAGGCTCAATATTCTTCAATATCAGAGTTAATTTGCGTTAATCTGCGTTTTCCTTCTGACACTGCTCCTACCGAAAAATTATAATTGATTTGTGAGGATATTATTATCAAATCTAGTAGGATGTTCCTTGCGATATTCCTTTCAAATATGATACACCTAATTTGGATAGTAATTCCTTGTAACAAACCTGGCTAATCCTTTCGTTTCTGATGGAATAGTAGTGTCACTTTATTTCCCACTAGTTGAGAGGGTAAATATTCTTTAATATAGGAAGGTTAACTGCGTTTTCCTTCTGACACCTTGTCTACATAAGAATTCCAATAAATTTGAAAGGACTTCATCATCCAATTTGGAAGGCTTTTGTTTATGATGTTCCATCCAAATTCTACACGTCTAACTTGGGTGGTAATTCCTTCTGACCCATTCAGCTAATCCTTTTGTTTCCGACGGAATAGTAGTAATATTTTTCTCGCCAAATACTTCCCACTATTTTAAAAGGATGAATTTGGGAGGAATTATTATTATCCATCCTTATTTAGTAGGAATATTTAGCTGGATGGAAATTCCCTCTTCGTTAATGCCTTCCAACAAATTTCCGTCCTTTATGTTTTTCCGTATCAGATGGATAAAATCCATTACCTTCTAAATTTCGGTAGGAATTTGGTAGTTCCCCGATTCGAAAGGTAAACGGTGGAAGGAAAAGGCCCAATTTTGGAAGGAATTGGTTTTGGAAGGCAAAAATCGGAAGGTATATAAGGAAATTTTTCTCAGTGTGATTAAAGATCTGCTTCAGTGCTTTTTAGCGTGGATGGACGTTTTATGGTCCCCTGGTACTTGGTTTACATCGGCGTTTAGCTGTGTAAAGTTGGAAGACGAAACGGCAGGATAAACTTGGTCCAGTACCGAGTTATGACATATTTTCACAGATATCTCCCAGTAGACCAATCAATTTAAAATATTTGATGTTAAAGAAAAGATGACAAAACCAAAAAGCTGACAATTTTTATGTCAGTGTTTTGGATTTGTTATGACTTATGAGACAGAAACACAATTCAAAGCAAAGTGATGTTCAGAAGTTTCTTTTTGTGCCAGTATTTATTAACAATCTGCAAGTCTCCCGCAACGCAAAGCAGGTACCAAGACTCCTGAAGTTCAATCTACAGCACTTAGAAGTATTACAGCCTTACTGTATAAAAACGTAGCAGTAAACGTTAATAAAAGGAGAGCCTTAACAATATTAAAAGAACGCGGCTACTAGAAACATTTACCTTGTACGTTTCCTTCTACCGTAACCAGAATTTATTACGACTCAAGCACTAATAATAAAATGTGTGCAATCGATAAAATTCATACAAGTACCTACTCGTATAACTATTGTAGTCGTAAATGACCATTCCTAGATTTCTAATCCAATACCTAAGACCTGATTACAACAATATTTTCTCTGGTAGCCATTATCGGCGTGCAAAATCAAGCTGTTAATACATTGACTGGTTTTTCTATTATTCCGAGATTGTTTTCTCAATGAAAAACGGGTTGTAAATTGAATTTTGAATAAAAATCGATTCAAAATCAATTTCGGTTACCGCATACGGATTTAAAAGCCATTTCACGTACACAACTATGCTTATTATCGATTTAGTAATACGGTTTCATCTTCGGGTAGGTCTGGTGGATCTGATTGTTTATTGAGTCTCGGGTATGTTTATATAGGATCGTGGATTGTTAAGGAGGTTATCTCTCTAATTAGCAAGCTCTTAAACATAATCCTTCCCTACTTGCTATAATAAGATCAATATTTGCTCACCGCTGTCTGTAATAGGATTTACTTCTGTAAGAGCATTACTTGAAGAAAGACATTGAGATTTCAATTAACTACCTATGTACCTACGTCAAATTACGTAGGTACAGAAATTTATATCACATACAGAAATAGATTTTTGGTTGGACTGCGGCATTGTTGGGCGCCATTTCAATCAGGGTCAAAAATCGACCCTAAAACAAAGCATAATTAAAATCAAGCGCCCAAATCAAATTTTAATAGAGGCAACCTTCCAAACGCCGTAATAATCACGTCGACGGCCAACATATCCGTTTTCAGTTAATTTTTCGCTCCATTTTTCCGAAGCTGTTAACTTTGTAGAGTATTAATTTGTTAGGGAGTCATTAAACGCGTTCATTAATAATGAGGGTGTAAATGTAATGCGGTCGAAGTTATAATTGGGCGAATAAGTAGCGATCACAAGTTCACGCCTTCGCTCCGGAGCTTGACGTAAATTAGTTAGGAACTACTAAACTGATACTTCGACGGCACATTTGTCTAGTTAGGTTAACAGCATATTCCGCTCATCGAATGAATCTTTCACTTTCCGGATTGAATTTTGCGTAAAAAAACTTCTGCGGAAATTATTTGGATGCTACACTAACAGATCTATGTTGGTAACTAATAAAAGTGTCATCAAAACACAGAAGCATAATAACCATCACAATTTAATGGTACATTTGAAATTATAAACCTGATTCATGAAAGAAATATGTCTGATCATTTGCTTCTAACTCCTTCTCCCAAATTATTTCCGTTCGATCTATTTCAGTTAGTGCACTCACAAAAATAAATGGCAGTATTATTTAATATTTATCTTTACTTACTTTTGTTTTGGTTTCTCCGGGGAGAGATATATTTGTGTTCACGAACGCCCCACATTCACTACATTTCTCTCCAATTCCAACGAAATATTTTCTTACATCTCGTCTAAATTAACATGTACCCTGTAATGCAGGCAGAGTGCTTTCCTACATAAAATGTTAATTTAAAAATTATTCTGAAACTCTGAGCATATTACGAATCTGGATGAATCGCTATAATGTTTTAACAAGACGTTTTCGTAAGCGTAAGGGGACCATTGGGTGTGTGATTCATAGAGCGTAGCGGTTAATGGCTCAAAATGACCGGCTCCACGTGACGGATCGCGGCTGTGACCTTCACTTACAGACTCAAGACTTCAACTCCTAAATATAGAACGTGATTAGTGTTATAACTATTGTGAGTTCAGACCAGACCTACCAGCATTCTGTCAACGTCCGCATTCAATTTATTCCTCGGTTTGCATTACCTACTCTAAAATAATACACACTCGTGCCATCATCGCCGTCGTTGGTAACAACGGCGACGTTTTTTATGTGTTACAATATTTTTCGTGTCAGTCTTTACATCAAAAGAGCGAATGTAACGTCCTAAAAATAGAATTAATTTTGTACGAGGAATCAAATATCATTCAGTGATAACTAGTGCCAGCCGCAAGAATATAGATACGAGAAAAAAAATCTGGACGTCTTCCAAAAATCGATTACATTTACTCTATCGTTAACAGGAAATGATCATATATCTCTGCATTGGATAGTTACTGCTAGGCTGCTTGTAGTTTATTCTAAAAATCTGAAATACAATTTAATTTGTATGTAAAACGTTAAAGATTATCCCAAATCGAAAGAGAAATGAGACCACAAACTAAAATTTGATGCGAATTTACGTTTGCGTGTATGATCTCTTATCAGTTTTCGCTCTCGACTTATCAGCTCCGAATTATTTATCTATCTGGGATCTGTCAATATGTCGGCGATATGACAAATTTATCAGGATGTCGGTAATCATGATATATGTGCCCTCTTGAAAGATCAATACCTAAAAATATGGTCTCAAGTTCTCAGCGGTTTCCTCCCAATTAGAGGGATATCTTTGATGCGAACAAATCTCCCGTGACTCCGATCACTTTCCATTTAAAACTCCTTTTCCTGTCTATGATTTGAAAACGAGAAGCATCCCGTCGGAATTCGAATAACTCTTTTCTGAGAACGGCATCAAGAAATTGCCAAACAGAGTTTTTGGGAACATAAAGCTTGGAGATAAGACAGTTGGCTCCCATTTAGTAAAGATTTATACTGATAAACATGCACACAGAGTCCTTCTTTTTTAATACAGTGTTAGCGAGGAGAATGTGTGTATGGATTGTGAATCATAAACAATGGTTAGCCTTGTTAATGAATCTGAATGCGGGCGAGCAGCGGTCGTGGGACCGGCACGATTCATTGCTGTGCGATGCCTTGCCTCGTACGATATAAAATTTTCTACTTAAACAAGCATTATTTTATACAACACAGCTACTTTGAATACCGCTCTACAGATTCTGTCGCAATTACTTCAATGTCGAACACACAGTGGTTCAGGAATTTATTACAGTAATAAAAATTCAAGACGTTCTTAATGTTCTTATTCACACGATGTGTAAGCTATGTAATGAATTGGGCCAATACGCTAATTAATAAGTAGACCTATTTCAGTTGGTATTGTCTGCTGGTCGAGGTATGACACTAATTTCATGCTTTGAAATCGTATTCGACAATGGTATATTGTTAAGGCATTGAGAAAGAATGGCTGTAATAATAAAAAACAGATGATGCGATGGTCAGCTATGTAAAATACCCTGATGATATCATCCGGCGTGTTTGCTTGCACGACATTGTGAGAGGCCATGGTTACTGGGTTACATTTTGCAAAGGTAATCAGGTACATTATTTAACGGCTTTGTTGCAAGTAGCATTCCTAACTATGTAAATGTATAGTCTATAACGTAGCAATCGTACTGGTTCGGATATCTCCGAGTACAAGTGTTCATTGAACTTGGCATGAGCAAATAATTCAATTAGGGGACTTAATATAATACGATTATGCTAGTTAGTCAAATATAATTGTGTGAGAATATGTCAGTTGTATTCAACCTATATTGTACTAATGTGTCACTTGAATACAATTGATGGGAATGCGTGGAAAGTATAAGACAGACCCCCAAAAGTACGTACACAATCGCCGTCCTATTTAAGCGACGATCTGCCCAACTTTTGCCGGAATTCGTCCCAGGAATGTTTCGGAAAATTCCCTGAACAGGAGGCGACGTCACTTCCAGAGGGAACTAAGACGTTAAATCCTGGTTACGAACACCTATTGAGCCTTTCTCACTTTGTTAATGAATACAAATTGTCCAATAAATTGCTGTTACAAGTGAACCGCTGTTACATTTTAAAGGGAAGAAGCTCACACGTATTTTCTCACATTCTCCTAACGAAATTTAACACAACACACTGCCAAAAGGAACACCTATAAGTTTACTATAATTGGCTTAACTTACTAATTACTGCCGCCCCTGTTTGTGACCAAAACCAAAATACTGTGTATTATATTAAAGTCGGTGTTAATAACCTGAGTATCTTAGATTCCTAATTAGCTCGGCCTTGGGACGAATACGACGAAACGAATGCAAGAACCATTTGAATAATTCAGGGTCGAATATTTTCAAGTCGTCTAATAGCTAATCTTTCGTTGGAAGCACAACAGTTGTCGCTATTAAATACATGTTTTATACCAATTTTTGTCACGAAGGTTCTAATAAATAATGACGTGGTCGGTAAATGTTTGAGTAGTAACATTGATAACGTTGCGTGAATGGCTATTCATGTTGGAAATTGTTTTGTTTGACTTCGTACTGTGTACGCGAGCTAGACAAAGCATGATTTTGTATGGAACTATGAACATGTAACTATAAAAACGTCATTGTAGCATGTTGCCGCGTGGTGACACCCTAGGGACGCTTTACATATTCCTGTAACAGAGCCACTAGCTCTGATGTGTTCACTGTATTGTGTCCGTTCCACAGCGGGACTTTGTTCCGACATTAATTTAAATTAACCCTACAACGTTAGCGCTAAGAGTCTTTTTTCCATCACACGTGGAGTAATGCATTCATTCATATTTGAATTTAAACCACGCTTACGTTAATTGCACTAACAAATGATGTTACAAACTATTCTAGCCTGTATGGTAAAATACTCAGTTCGTGAATTAAGGAGGTCGTGTCTCTGGAGGGTTTATACGTATTAGTTATGCAGGAACTTGATCTTATTACTTATTTAATTAAGTTCGGCTTGTCGGCGAAGAAATCGATAAATGAACGTATGCGATCTCGACATATTCGATTTATTTCTCATCTAAATTCGGTGTCATTGAACATTTGTTTTCATGGAAGTTCTACACGATGAAGTTTAAATTTAAACCACTTTATTTAATGTTCTTGTTTGTTTGGTAAAATTAATTTGGGCCAATCTCTATTTTAATCAGGGCGGAAGTAGACAAATGAGATTGAAAACAAAGTTATGATTTTGATTGATAAATGATCCTCATTGAATAAGCAACCCGAAATACCTTTCGGGTTTTGGATATCGGAGAGGCATCCTTAAATTGATTCAATATTTTGATTAATAAAGTATAAGTAAGGTAATTTATTGACAGCTGTCCTGCTGTCGATGATGTAAGAATCAATTTTCTCCCAAGAAAAATCAGTCCGGCCTCTACGCTTTTACCAAGGCTGAAACAATAGACAGCACACTTCCGTTTCCACCGATAGGGATCAAAATTGTGCATGACTAGTGACAGGTCTGCCTGCACCACAATAAACCGTTCCTGTCTGCTGATTACCTTGTGAGGGGGAGATTTAATCATAGGATAGCTAAACAGGGGCGATGAGACGATGTCCCGATAAAACGTAGATAAGAAATTTCTAGTTGATTTGAGAGTCATCGCGTTAGGACGGTAGACTGGCACTCACTAGGTGATCATCGGTTACCCTTAGTTGTAGGAGGTGGATTACACGCTCAGTTTGGCATCAGTTCATTTCGTTCCGTTCCATTGTTTAAACTGAACAAGTAAACATCAAAAAATAGGTGGGTAGTTTTTAAATGTTTTGACTTGTCAAAAACTGATTGATTTGGATGGACACCTGCCAGTTGAATGCGTATTACACCGCCACAATAAAATGCCATTAGCACTAATCGAAACTGAGTAAGCCAAGTTGTTTTCGGACCCAACGATTTGCTGTTTAACAAAGACCCGAAAAGTCATAAGAGGACAACCTAAAAAAACAGTTTTGGTCCTCAAAATGCTACAATTTTTGCTTGACCGAACCATCCAAAGCCACAAGTTAGACAAGAACCCAAATGTTTCAGTCCCATAGCCTAAACACCAATACCCTTCAATTTCCAGCCCTTAAATTTTGATACGAAATCTCTCAAATTGGTTTAAGCCTCTTTTGATTACGTTCCTCCATTATGGTGTGGTGTTGTGTCAACCGCATCGTGGTTATATTGTTGTTCGACGATATGGGCCGGAGGACGGGAGACAAGAGTCGGATGCGAGCGGTACTTATGTGATGAGCGAATCGATACAACGTCACTTTGAATGCTTTACCGTATGATATTTCACGGCAGATAGGACGTTTTATCTTGAGTAGATACTGTGTGGTAGTTATTGTGTTGTGGCCTACATGCTTCAAAGATAGCTTAGTGTTATCTCAGTTGTAAGAAAGATGTGTGAGAGTTAAAAAAGTGCAAGCTAGGCATTCTGCCTGTAGGCTTAAATTGATCTTGATCAATTATTACCCAGTGCACTTTTTGAACTTCCCTCAGATAGCTCTTGATTCTGCCTGCTTACTACAATGCCATGGCACCTTCTGCTTCTTCATCTGCAGTAGGATTCCTGCATTTAGATAACTGTATGCCTTCATTAAACGTTTATCTTTTAGTGTCGATTAACTACTACACAAATTGTGCCCGACCAGGAAGTTACAACCGTTTCAATCCTGGAGTTTGCATGGCAGACAGCAAAGAAGATGAAGCATATCCGGTGACGAGGCTTCGCACCGTCTGTGAGTTATTCCACGTTATTTGATTGAATGAAGGACGACACCCCATCGACGTTTGTTGAAACTTTATCGAGCCGATTATTGCTGGTTGAGAAAACTGGCCAAACATGGGTGTAAAGTGACGAGTTAATCCAAAACGGTTAGACGTGTCGAAATTCAATTAGCTCCGTGGAAAACTAACTATTGTTCTTCGTAAGCAATACAAATCGTGGATTAATTTAATTGTATACATTTTATTGTAAAACTGTTAGTATTAGAACCACCGTGTATTACATGTAAGTACGGAATCGTGATTGGTGTGCACGCTCACACCGGTTGCACAAAATGAAAACATTATCATAAATTACTGTAGACTTTAGAACTGATCGTTTGACCGCTTACTGACATGCATTTGGTCATTAAACCTTGCATTTACGTCAGTTAGTAGTTACTTAGTAAAATTTGCATTATGGACATGTAAAATATTCCAAGACCGCATTTACAAACAATTAAAAAAAAATGGTGTTTCTTACAAAAATCGCATGACTTCTTGCTGACCTAATTTCTCCTACACTAATGGACAAATAATTTATTTTATCATAATGTCCCACACCTAAAACAATTACACAAAGTTAGTCCATATCCACCCTAATTGTAGTGACGGAAACGAATATCAAATGTACTTGAGTGACGCTCCCTAGGGTTGCCACGTATTGCGGTCTCGGGGACCCTCGAGATGGCAATCAAAGAGAATGACCCTGGCAGCCACCGCGAGCAGCAAATGTCCTTCAATTATTTTCTTTACCTTTACTTCGTGCGTTATTTCTACTTCTGAGATGCTCGAATGGGATTTGTGTAGTGTGTTAGTTCTTTTATTTTTTGTTTGTCTCTCATTTTGTTTTTTTGCGGGGATTTTCGGAGAACATGATTGGGTGTGTTTGTTATTAAGGTTGTTGTTGTTGCAATTATTTCTTTGGGCTACCTTTTATTTTTGTTTTTTGTTGATTAGAAATCTTTTGATATGCGCTCGGATCCTTTAATCTGCGTGCCCGCAGTCATCAAACACTGATATTTTTGCAATGTGACTTTTCTACACTTTACCACAAAAATTATATTTTGAGATCTTACTTTTAGTATGTACATTGGGAAACTCTTTTAAAAAGCTATTATTGGAAGAGCACTGATGGGTTGGCAAACTGTCACAACCTCACAACACAATGATTTATTAACTTTTAACTGTCCATTGTTGCGAAGACTTCAAGAAATGATTGGTACACTCTGTGACCTCTTAACCCAAGAACCTGCCGTAAAACTTTAAATGTATTTCTCATACACATAATCTTATCTAGGTACCTCACCTACCATGTTATCCAGACATATATGCCAGTATTCCTAGACTAGGTTATCTAATGTTACATGGAATCCGAGAGATGTATGCCCGAGGGGTATAAGGCAGGGCAACGCCGCCGCATGATCGATCCTATCATCAACTTAGTTAACTTTGTATCTTCAGACTTTTATTTACTCACGTCTATCCTAGGCCCGTATGTCTGCAAAAGTATTTTCGTCTCTAGAGGTCCTTGACGTTTCGTTCTGATGATTAACTTTTGCTCAATCTTCAACCTAGTTAGGGTTGTTATTAATTTGGCCGAATTGCAATGCCATGGCGGCGGCGGTGCCAACGGCAACACCGTTTCTTATCGAGTTGTTTTCGAGCGGTAGATTTTTATTGAATTGTAACTGCCGATTTGATTCTTTTCGTTGAAGTTAAAGGTCCTGCAACCTTGTTTAATTTACGATGAGTTTACGCAAATTTAAACTATCTTTGATGTGCTTAACTTATGGCTAAAGCTTATTATAAGTCTCTCACACCTCGGCTGACACCTTTAAAACAAAACTTTTCGTTCTTTTTTAAACAGTCATTAGGCGGAAAGAGTAATAATCGCAGACACATACCCTACATTATTCTAGCAGTAATGTATATTCCAATCCAAATACACTTCATTCCCTAAAGGTAATAGACCCACTGGTTGTTATAAAACATCCCGCCGACATTTCATGCTCCGCAAAAAGCTTCAATCGGTCACAAATTCTGCCAACATTCCGAATCAACGCAAGACTTGATCTTAACCTTATACCGAAGCTATTTGCGGTAATTAACGGTCGATGTCAAGTACTACTACGCTACGTGAGTACTTACCGCTCGTAGTACGAACAGTCTGGCAAGGATCCATGAAACGGGGCCAGCCAGCGCGCCAGCCTGTGAGAACGTGTTACAGCTTTCAGATTGATATTGCATACACCGGTTTACATACTTATTGTCTGGTGAACACTTGGACATAATCGATTTTCGTTTTATTGTGTTTTGGAAGTGTTAATGTGCCAAAATTTTGTTATAGGACAGTTTTTGCAGGAATGGGTTTTCAAAGGCACCGTTCAGGAACCGTGCAACCGTTGAAAATTGGTAATATGGTGTTGGGATCCCAGAACCCCCAAAGCAAAGGAAAAGATGCTTTCTTTGCTTTATGGAAAGCATTCTTTTCTTTATCATAAAAAGTGAGGTGAAAGAGGTAAAGCATCATTTATGGACAAACACTGGTCCAAACTGGTTTTGAAAATCCTTCTTCCTCACTTCCCAATATTTTAACAAGACTTGAGCAATGGTTGTGGTACGTAATCGAGATAGATAGAACTCCAGTTTAATACTAAGTAGTCTACGTGACCATCTCGGATATGCTTATAATTAATTTACCTACAATCAACGAGAATGATGATGACTTAATATCCACAGATAATACCTACAGAGCTTGTGTGGCTTGACTTGTTTGGACAGCAAACAGCTAATGGCATATTAATTAGTTCCTAGAGTCAATGGAAGGATATAATAATTACTTTGTCTGTACAGAGGTACCTTCAAACGTGCGAAAAATTCGTTTTGGAATCTTGTGAATAACTTTTATTTCCTCTGTTGAGTTATTGAGCGTACGCCTTTTATAGACACCTAGGAGGTAATATTAAACTTGAAGATATGCCTACAACATATTTTATTGCTATTTCACGCCGAAATAGGACATAAAATATAAAAGCATTCCAAAGGTTACGGCAAAGTGACTTCTTGAAAGACGTCTTTAAAATTAAAGAGATATTTGGGCCACAATCTAAATTGCGTACATACTCATTATATTTTAACAGCATACAAAAGCGATAACAATGATTGGATTCAGGGGAGCAGAAACCATAAAATTGAAATCAATTTTGCTGTAATGGTTATAGGAACATAAAACACGTACTGCTGGTCACTGAAAGAATTCTTTTATCTTTATTATGTCTCGTGGTCGACTTTTATCAACTACTTTTTCCTGTTCACTTGATACTGAACAATATTCTCTCACATCATTCGCTCTATCTTCGAACTGATATGAATGAATGGATCAACATCAGTGAACTCTATTGGGAATGCCTCGGCTAATTCTCAAAAGCCTGTCCAGACGACCCTGGAAGTATGTCACAAAGTGATAAAAGTTTAACAAATAAGGTTACTTAACTTCTTCGCGATCAATTTACGAGTTCTTATGACAGTGTAAGATTTCAATACACCGAACATATTTATCGTCTGCCTTGCCATATGATCGCGATTTGGGATTTGTAAAAATGTTACCCGCCCAGATGAATTTCGACTTATGCAGTAGGTATTAGGGGTGAAAATCATAGGGACCGAACGAGAAAATTCCCGCTTATTTCTACGAGTTCAGTTCTTTTTGATATTCACCCTTACTCCGAGGGCGAAAGGTGCTTTATCTTTTATCAGGGTATAATATATTCAGTTCACAAAATGAATTGCGAGTGTTAGTAACTCGGAGTGAGCCTGCGAACATATTCGTGGGGATCTGTTGCGTCGTTCGTTCCCTTTATTGGTTACACGCTTGGTCGAGAACGAATCCTATTCCTAATTGTGTTTAGGTTCTATTTCACTTGACAATGATTGTGGGGATTTTCTTAAAGGCGTTTTCCGATCGTTTTATATGTAACTTATTTGTTGATGGCTGTGGGAGTCTTGTAGAGATATTAACTTGCTTGGGTCCATGTTAAACATCGGGCTAATGAGTGTACTAACAATACGACTTAGTGGAAGCTTTGTGACTCGAATTATGTTAAGATGTCACAAGACTCGAATTTAGTTACTAATTACTATACGTTTATGTTCATGGTGTTGTTTCGTCTCTTGTTCATTTACTATTATTCAATTTACAACTTTCTTGCTTCAGTAACACGTATGTTTTTGTTATGTAAACTGGAGTTACCCATTACTTCGGATTGCCGTAATTTTAACGACTGTTATTCGTGTACGTACTTTCAGTTTCACGATCATTGATCCGAACAAACCAACTCCAGGTAGGTCAATAGGTCACAAAATAAACAAAACAAAAAAATAATTACTTCCGAAACTTTTTAATGGTTCGCTTCATGTCAACTCCGGACGTCCAAACTTTCTTCGGCTTCCTATGTTTCTCATTTCGCTTCACTCGCTATTTTTTCATTACATTATGTCTTTTAAAGTTTCCCGAATAGAGACAACTAACCTACATAAGGTTGGTTTTCATTCTACAGTCTTTTTCTACAGTTTACTCACCGATTCTTTTGTTAGGATAGTTCATCGTCATTATTTTTCTTTGTCTCACTCCTTCATTATTTCCGGTGGACACAAAAACTTTATTGTTGAGCGCTTTAAGTATTAACCCGCTTGTTGTTGCAGAGGTATTGTATTGTTGAGATTTTCTCTCGCAGTTGTACTTAGACTACTGTTTCAAACGACCTGTCTTGGAGACTGTTAGTTGCAATGCTTCGGTTAAACTAAAAAGAAAAGTACGAAAGAATCTTTCAATGGAACGTCCATTGAAAGAAATAGTTCGTTGAACATAACATTACACCGCGCCTGCAATCCTCGATGGTTAAGTTCGGTGTAGAGGTGTACCAGTTAGTAGGTACACCCACATTTCGCCAGTCATGTTGTATGTACCCTGCCATCAACCGGCCACAAATCCGGACTCCGTGGCTGCTACTGAGAAATTCCTGATGGAAAATAAAACTTTACCCGACCTGTGAATCACTGCTTGCGACCACTAGACCTACGAAACAGTCGTTCTATTAACATTTTTATTGAAAGCGAAATAAAATAAAAACGAAGATGATGGTATTAAAATTTATATTTTCCAGTCAATTGTTTAAATTTCCACAAGCATGAAATCAGAGCCGTTTAATGGCCAGTCATTTTACGTTCACTGAAGAACACTCGAGACTTGATCTCAAGTCGAACTGAATCATATTTTCCTGCAAAATTTTCACTATTTATTTCTTATTTTTTTAAACCGTTAATGCCTTCAGGTGCTAAGTGAGGTTCATTTTAAAGTATATTAAATACTTGTGCCGGTTTTACTGAATTTTGCTGTATTGGTATAAAAGTTAAGGTTCATTTTGCTTTGGCGGTTGTGTTGGAATGTTGGTTGCAATGCGAGATAGAGGCTGGTGGCTCAGTCCTCACCACGCTGGGTGTCGTGCAATTAACGTTTTTCAGGACGAACGCTTCAGGGCATTGTGACGTAGCCCTCCACGTGGATAAGATGGCTGAAAAGTACTGAAATCCGTGGTACTCAAAAGGCATCTTTAAGTGTCGGATTTTTCCCCGGATGACGACTCACTTGGTTGGGTTTCATTATTCTTACATTTGTAATTTTACGAGGTCGCTGACCTGGTTATATTTTGTAGGTACTTTTTCAGGGTTGTACTTATTTAGTTTGATGTTATTACGGAAATGTACGCATTTAGTTGTTAAATCTGCGTATAAGGACGCATAAATTAACTACGTGAAGTTACGCTTGCCTTGTCAAAACAAAGGTACACACGGCTACACATCAAGCTATACAAAACCAGTTAATCTTGGCCTCACTTTACTATAGATCTTTTCGCACAATAAACGATCAGATTATACTGGTTTTGTATAGCTTGATGTGTAGCCGTGTGTACTTAATTTTATTTTTAACAAAAGTATTCGAAAAAGATGTACCTACTTATTTCACTAGTTTGTCAAAAACGTGTATTTTGAAAACAATATAAAGGCTGAGTATATTGACTGTACAAAGGTAGCATAATCATTAGTTACTGTACTATAAAATTGTAATTTATTTATCTCAAAAAAGGTACGTACAATTTTCGAACATTAAATTATGATAATCTAGGTTACAGGCAGATTCTAAAAAAAGTTCAAAATCAAAGTTAAAACAATCTTATTTCTTGAATTTTTTATCTGACAAAAAAAAATATCTTTCATTGCAAAACCGAATTCTAGGTAAAGGTACACACAATCTCGGCTCGCTTTTGCAAGTGTCGCGGTAGACAAATGAGCAATTTGCCGTCTCATCACAGTTGTAACGTTGCAAAATGGCGGCGCAGGCCTCTTGCGACATTACTCGTGCCTTTCAAACCACACAAGAAATCTTGACGATCGAAAAGTTTCGACTTTAAAATAAAATTAAATGGCAGAACTAATGGGGGGAGATATTGTTATGTAAATAATTGTACCTAAGTCTTTAAAAATTACGCCCAATTTTCGAAGTAAGTAATAATTGTTATGATTTTGGACAGTTAACGCTGATTAATTATGTATGTTCGTCTGTCAGTCCGTTTGTAAAATCGGTAACCGTCTAATTTTGGAGATATTGGAGGTCGAAGTACCTTCACGGCCTATTCTATTCAATGTCAGCAGTGACTGCATTACATTAAATCCGTCAGTAAAATGTTTTTTTAAACCGTATCTGCTTGTTTACTCTTGGTTTTTTTTGGTTTGCACATGTACCTTTATAGAATGCTTGCTTGCCGGTTTCGTAAAGGGTCCGTTTACACATTGTACCTATATGGGTCTGACTTTACTGCATAGAAAAATATCATATTATTATATTTTTTGCACTAATTTTTTTTTATGAAATGAATTGAATAAGCGATTGTGGGTCTGGGTTGGCTCATTTTCCCAATTTGTATGAAAAATTAGTCAAACAACCAGGTAATATCTCCTATTTTGTTCCGCCGCTGGTTTTCTTGCGGTTATAACCAACTGCTGTGGCAACCTCGAAATTAATCGGCCTCTAGAGGATTGCAGACCCCCGTTTCCCTGCTCTTCGATACCTTACCAGTGAAATATGGTTGGGATGGGAGCAGAACTACTGAATATTTCTTTCGTAAATTAATTTATGAAAACTGCGCAACTGTTTGGGTGGTTTCTGAGTTTATTTCGTTTGTACTTGTGGTTTAGCGTGTGTGGAAAATTTAATTATCGGTCTTGGTAGTTGACATATCTATCGTTATTCAAGACGCGTATGTCTGGCGGCCGCTGACGTAAGAGCTAAGTATTTATTGGTATAGACCGATGACCTCCCGGCAATTCGACAAGCAAACTTAATGCGTTAACAAATTCAAACCTTAATACCGCATTAAGATGTTTTCTTTTACTTTGTGTTACTATAAGTATTTTCTTTGTTACTTATCTGCTGAACAGCAGCCTTGATTAACTGGCCTCTGTGTCACGAAATAACTTTTTACACGCGACGGTAATGCTTCCTAATGCACCTATTATTATTATTTCGTAATACAAAAGAAAATTACTTTGCGATTTATGCTGGTATCATTGTCTGTCGCGACATTCACATCCAACGGCTTTATTATTTGTTTCGCAGCATGATGAATGCTATAAGCTCGAGTTATGACCTCTTGTCAGGTTTCATAAGGGACCAGTATTGTTTTGCCCGAATCAGGATTTGAGGGCGGCAGTGGAATCCTCGCTAGAAACATGCAGATGCCAGCCATTTGTTATTCAAATTCGTACAGACGTCTCGACTCAAACGCACCCTGACATCGCGATGAATATGTAAAAATGATTATGGAAAACTTTTGAGTAACACTAAAACGTTGCTTGGTGTGATTTTTTGTTGGTGCGTATGAGTCACTGTCAAAAGACATGTTGATTGATACCTCCCATAAAAGGCAAACAAGATGTCAATTGACAGCATGACCGGCAGAATCGTCTTCCTTTCTAGATTCATGATTGTAATAACCAATAAATTTACTTGGTTTACCTGTAATTTTTTGTCAATTTGTTTTTGTCCTGTGGGAAACCAATAAATCATTTTTCTTTCTTTCTTTAATACTAATAGAACTCAAAACTATTTGTTTTGTTCTCAGGTGCATATTTGTCCTCCTTTCCAGGCTCTCGATGCACATAAGTAAAGGTTTTCATAGTGTCCCACTGCGCCAGATCGGAACAAGAACAGTCCATTCTATATCCATCGGTTTTTATCGTACCCCATTGACGATGACAACAGTAATTACTGTTGTTCGCAGCTCTCATCTAAATGCTTAATGCTTGTACGAACAATTTACTTTTAATTAACGCAAAGCAGATCTTTCTCAGTTCATTGTTGTCGCAAGCAGGGAACTGTTGTGATCTCATTTTATTTGTTCGCTCGACCCTCCGATGGACGGGAGTGAATTGACAATGATTCCGCTACGCTTTTTAAATGTAAATAAAATTTATTTTCCTCAGTGAACACCCTCCTGCTGTACTTATGTATGTATGTATTATAAGCTTTAGTGCCTTTGAGATATTTTCGAAGTCACGGGCTACAGGTTTTCGCCTTTTCCAGGATGCTATAAGGCTTCAATAGAAAAGCTGTCAGGATGAAATTTCTTCGGCGACCGTGTTCAATTTTTGTATTGTATAACACGGGCAACACTGTTCAAATAATTTATTAGTCACACCTATCTGTTTCGCTCGTTTCATTGATTTTCGATTACGGCGTGTGCACGACAATTGTTTAATATCATCGCAGCCTCGAAATAAATGGCGCGTACATTTTTTTAGTTTAGGGGGCGGTGGACGTCGATGTTAATGGAAAACAATCGTGTTTTATTGTACTCGTAAGGTTTGATGGGCATATAAAAGTGCTCACCTTAAGGGAAGGGTCTGTGCCTTCACGATAATGTTTGCGGGATTCCGTACTTAAGGTACCCTTTTACGTTAGTCGCAAAAAATCAACTCTCCTTTATTCATTCGATATTGCTGGGTTCTTCTTCACTAGGGGCATTATTTCGATTTATTGTGGCATTCTTTTGAACTATTGCTAGTACAGAACGTAAAACAATTCTGTTTTCTACTCTAGTCATTTAGATTTTCTTCCAATACCTTTAAAAACATCCCAAAATCACCTATTTTAATACCACAGTCACACTAAGCAAAATTCAAAAGCAAAATCTTGGGAAAATTCTTTTTCGTAGAACGAAGACTTCCAAAATTTAAATTGAAGTTTTTAGTATCTTTATCTTATGTTCGTGAAAATGTCAGACGTCAATCAACACAGTAGCAGAAAATCACTTTTAAAAGTTGCTCCGTGTATCGAATGTATGCTTGTGAGTGTACAGTTTAGATTTTGCCTTAACAAAATAACACGTAGTAAATTCTCCAGTTTATTTCCAGCGTTTCACGAAACTGTTCACTGTTCTACCTGCACTACTTGATAGTTCGAGAGCTGTCTCACAATTTGTGAATTTTAAGTGAACTCTACTGAAAATTCATTTGTTTGAGCTCGCTACTCTCGCTCTATCGCAACGTAAAATATCTTCCACAGGTCTTCGTTAATATTCTACGGATTTTATTAATATTTGATATTGATACAAGTTTTATATACTTAGGTATTATTATATCGTAAAATATTATATTCATAATTATAAGCTCTGTATGTAGTTTTACTCATGTCATCTTTCAGTATTATTTATCCTTTAATTATTGTGGTTACGATAACTACAGGCTATTAAAGTGACCAGGCGGACAGATAACGTTGAGCACTAAAACAAAATTACTTATGAGTGTTGGATAGATATTCCAAAGTAGTAAGTACTAGTAGTAGTTAGTGGGTTAAAAATAAAGAAGCCAAAAGGTGCTTCTTCTCACCATCATGACGATTTTTTTTGTTCTAGACCATGCCTAAGATCCTTCCTAGTTGCATTCATTATATTCGTAGTTATATTTTCGGTCAATTTTCTGACAATAGTTTATAATAACTTTGCTTTAAAAACAGCCACGACCTCATACTATTCAATGCATCCATCCATCAGTATAATGTTTTGAGTGCGTTACATTGAGTCCTACCGTACCACGTTATTTTTCACCCAAAAAAGGCTTTTTCCAGCAATAAATTTTGGGTACAGTTACTTAGTTTGATGTCAAAAACCTTGGTTGTCGGGTTCGTAAAGGGTCCCTTTACATCTTGTATTTCAAAATTAAATACTTTTCATAAGCAGACACTTCATAATCATAGACTTAAAAGTTAAATCGTGGACACTCGAGTACCAGAGTGTGTTGCAACCTTTTTCATATTCATTCCAAAAGCTTAAAAAAAAGTTTATCCATAATTTATTACTCCGGTCTCGGCATCTAAAGTTAGGAGAAAGTTTTTAGGGTCAAGGACCTTTCTCAAAACATTCCAGTAAAGTTGGCGCTGTTTCCTACAATATTTCCGACGACCGCTGCATATAAAGTTTATGTTACACAAGTGTGAATATGTTGTCTACCGAATGCTTAAAGGATGTAAAATTGACACAATATGTCTGTCTTTACGTAGGTAAGTGATATTGGCACCTTTTTGGAGAATCTTCACTTGTTTAAACTGACTGTTTACGTCTCCAATCTTTTAGCGTTGTGTTAATTTGTTACGTTTTTTGTTTCTTTTTTTTTGCTCCATGTAAATACTGGTATTCAGCTGCATCCGGTTGGACTGGAAGCCGACCCCGACATAGTTAGAAAAGGCTACAGATGATGATGCAGAAATGACGTTTAAAGCAATTTTTGGTCTTTTTAAATTCTTTCACGCCCAAATACTCAAACGTCACTCAATTATAAGTTGCACTTAAATTTCGTGCTGTCTTTGTTACTTTAACGCAGAGTGACAGAGATAGCAGGAGTTTTGAGGGTTACTTATAATTGAGTGACATTTGAGTATTTGGGCGTCAGTGTGTCAGTGGTCACTTGGACCATGAGCTGACCTAGCGTCATTCAGAATACAGAGCATAGCAACACGCCTGTAATACAAGAAGGTTTAGGTAGAGGTGTCCCTAGTACTAAACCCACATTTCGATACTTAGTTATGTTTAAGACTCTTGTTATAGACGGCCAGCCCTTTGACATCAACCGAGTACAAATCCAGGGTGCTGGAGAAATTCATGTTGGAAAAATCCAAAAGCACTTTGCCCAACCCGGGAATCGAAGTCAGGACCTCATGCTCGTAGTCGCCTCTGTTACCATTAGACCAGCGTGTCAGACAGTTATGGAGACATTCCTTAATGGCCATTTGTTCCATAGAGGCTTTTACTATTGTCTCTTACTTGACAATGCTTCTGTGCAGCATCGCTTGACACTTGCGCAAGCGCATTGGGATTATTTGGGATGGTTATTTTTGGTTTCTTAAGTAAGATTTATGTTGAAAAGGTCTACCTCAATTAATCAGTCAGCACCTAAATATTATGAAATCAAACTTGACCATGGCGCTACGGGGCCCGTTTGTCATTAGGTAATGTTATTATTGTATTTTAAAGGTCTTCTTTGTTTGTTTTGTTTTTATTGTATTAATGTTGACGTGTGTAAATCAATAAAAGTTAATTTATGAGCTAGCGAATACCTTCATTTATTGCCTGATATTAATTTATGTACCTTCAAATGTCAAAAGGAATCACGATTTTAACATTTTACATTTTGTTATTGCAATCAATAATTAAAAAAGTAGGTATTTCGTTCTTGTTTTGTTTTAGAGGTCAGCGATAAAAAGGCAATCAGATAATGAACTCATAGAATCAAAATGATAAATGATCACTACAAAATATTACTAAAGTATTAGCGAGAATGCACGACGACTTATCCAGTTATGCAAAACCAAATTAAATTGATCTCTATGTACGGAAAGCACAAACAAACCGAGGTCAGATTATACTGGCATAGTATAGCTTGATGTGTCGCTGAATGTACAAAATAATGTCAAAGAAAGGAAAGCACCAACAGCCAATGCCATCAGCCAATGTCATCAGCCAATGTCTACAGGAGCCAAAACCAACTGCCCATTATAAAGCTAACATTGCCACCAATGTAATTTGTTATAGATCTGTAGATGTACACACTCGATGGATACAGATTAAAAAACACGCTTCGGTTCACTAACTTTTTAAATAAATCTCAGGACACCAGACAAGGGTCAGACCAATTCGTTGTTTCTCCGATGTTTATTAATTGTACCACGTTTCATTTGTGTCCATGGATTTAAATTAGTCAAAACTTTTTCTACTTATGTGAAATTATAATTTTAAATTAATGCAATAATGAGAACCTTTTGGGTAGGTACTTGAATTTTTTGATTGCCTTATGGGGTGTTCCCAATTAAAATATTATTTTTTTGACAGTAGACTAGTGTATTTGGTAAGCAGGGTGACCAATCTAGCTGATCTCTCTTTGCACGTGAAGCTTATACAAAGTGTGGCCAGGTTATATTGGATAATTTAACTTGATGTGTCGCCTCGCCTAGCATAATTATGTAGATAAGATGAGCATATAAATAAAATACTTAATACAAATTTATTCATATTTAAACATATTAAATTAATTGAACGTAAAGAAAAGTGACATTCCAAAACGATGTTATTTTTAAAGGAATCACTTACTTCCACGTTATCAAAATCTTTATTTTCTATTTTGTCTCCACCTTTGAAACCGTGGCCGCGTGGGCGTGGGCGTTCCTTACACAAATTATCAATATGAAAAAGCTTTTTATCTCTAAGCGGGTCTTCGACCCCTATTATATCGGATAATTAACTTATCAGAAACCTTTGGCGAAATTCTATTTGAAACATCACAAGTTGCGATTTTCTCCCTAGGCTCGAAATCTGAAGATTGTAATCAGGAAAATCGAGAACAAATGTCGAACGTGGAAGATACTGAGGCTTTTGTGTTTTTGATAACTGATCTACTCCTTGTAAAACGATCGTTTTGTACTAATTTATACTAGACTAGCTTTTGCCAGCGGCTTCGCCCTCGTGAAAATGACGATTTTCCATACAAACTTTCATCCCCTATTTAACTTCCTTAGGGGTTGATTTCGAAAAATCCTTCCTTATTCCTTGTCTACATTCTAAAGGGAACCTCTGTGCAAACTTTCAGCTTTCTAGGTCCAAGGGTTTGGGCTGGGCGTTGATGAGTCAGTCAGTCAGGACTTCTCTCTGTATTTATTAGATTGTATGCTAACAGCCCAGGATAGGAAAAAGTGCAGTGAGCTGGAGGAGGCCTATACTCGACGAAAGGTCCTTAGCTCTAATAAGAACAATATGAAAAAATAACAAAAGAAAACTGTGAAATATTATTGATAAGGAATTAAAGATTCTTAAATAAAAAAATTACAAAAATACTAATCAAGTAGGTACCTACTATACCAAAGTGTAGACGGAGTCTTCACGAAACCATTCATCAAGTATTCTGCGGACATCAAATTAAGTACTTAACTCTACACAAACATTATTGCTGGGAAATTATTTTTTTGGGATGAAAAGTCATGTTTTACGGACTCAAAGAGTTACACGTCCAAAACATTGAATAGTACAAGGACCAAGGTGGCAGGGCAGTAAAGTTAGTACATTTAAAACTTGTATTTTAACGACTGCCAAAGTTCTGTAAATGGATGCAGACAGCCAGGAAAGAAGCATCATCATAATATCGAAAAATATAAGCTGTCCCATACAAAATTTCAATACCTACCTACCTACTTGACCCAAATATTTGGAACGGCTGTTTTTTTATGTCAGATCCATGAAGATAGGTACTTAGTTGTGGATTTTAACAGCCATTATCACATCCTCAAGTATCATCTTCCAGATACATGCTGTAAAGAGGTTGCCTAAATATTATCTAGAATTGTATTCAAGCTAGGCTAGTGTTTGGCTGGGCTGGAAGGCTGACGCGACGTCATTACGCCACGGAAATAGGCACTTTTCTCCTCGTTAGCAACTGCGAGCTGTCCTCACTCCGCTATCAAACTACATTCATACTAAACTATCGTACCTATGTGTGCTCTTCAATTAACGACACGTTTTATGAGCTTTTATGGTCTATAAGAGTGGTTTTTCTATACGTATACATTTGTGTCTGCGAAAATATCTAGTCATTGAATTTAATTATAATAGTAGCCAGATTTTTTGTTAAACCGTTCTATTTTAAGCTAAAATCAACACTTTTACAGAACAGCTAAACATGAAATAAAAAAACAATATATTTTAAAATTCTTGTGTTTGAAGATGTTCGGGATGCTGAACAAGACAAGATATTTGATTAAAGGATTAACTAATTTAGAAAATCTTACGCAGATTCCATTTTTACGACGTTCCATAATCCATCTTTGCTTGCTCAATACTACCCTGCCCCTCCATCTTGGGAATATAAACTTTAGACGGTTCTTAAATAAAGTTCATTTCAGATCAACACCTACAAGACCTTCTAATACGAAATTCTTTTCTTCTTAATGAATGTTCGGTAGAATACAAAGCTACGATTGTGTTTTTTTGTACAGTACAATCCTGTACGTTTATTGCTGGAGTTTTAATTTCTGTAGTATTAATTATAAGGGTGCTGGTGATTATGAAGCTTAATTGGTACCTTTGTTCTGGTTCAGAGGGGCGGAAAGGGATTTAAGTTTTAAAATACCACTTTGGATGGCGTTCAACCGGTTTCTTAATCAACCTCTGGGTTATTTACGTCGTTTTATGTTTAAAATATCTCGCCGTAACTATTTCAATATAATATGTCCGTCTTGTGTCTCAGAAATAAAATTCAAAGATAAACATGAATGAATTTCAAAGAATCTTCACGGACTCGTTCTATAATTATGTAGATAGTTTATGACGTAAACCGTAGTTAATATTATTACTAGTTATTCATATACAGCTAATTTAAATCAGTTATCGTGTTTTACAAAGAACATTATTTACAACGTTGATATTGTCATGGACTCATGGTGTAACTTTTTACTTCGGGTTCGTTCACGCGACCTTCGAATTTGGGTAAAATATTTGGTCTAGTTACGTCTTACGTTGACTTACGGTGTAACTGGTTGCCAGTTTTCGTGAATAACGTATTTAGTTTAAGTGGACTTTAAAATGAATTGGTTTGAGGAATAATGAGTTACTATTCAACTGCCTTGTTGGTGTAGTGGGTGCATGTAATAAGGGGCGAGCCTATTGGCCATCACAAATCCAGACTGATGAAAATCATGATGGAAAAACCCGATAGCAATTTGCCCGACTCGGGAAACACAACCAGGACCTCATTCTTAGCAGTCACGCTTGCGATCACTAAACCAACGAGGCAGTCAATTTATGTATTCTCAAGGTGTTTAATATTCCCGTCGGGGCTGCGGGTTGTTGGCAAGAGATACCGTGGCCTACGAAGGACTACGAAGGAACATGACTGGTTTTTAGTCAGCAGAAGTCTGACACTCCCTTTCGCTCTGCCCAAGAGCGCGAGGGGTTATTTGATGATTTCCCACCCGCCAAAAAATTAAAAAAAGGTGTTAAATATTATTGACTTGAATAAAATTTTATTGGAGTCTAGTTAATAAAACGGAAAATCAACACCAACTTATTAATAACTTCTTAACTATTTGCAAACATCAGTTCAGTCAACGTCGATGCAAGTGATGCAACAGTCTAGACTTCATAAACAATGGAACAGGTTAGCAATCACAGACCACTGAGACGAGCTAATACATTTAACATAATTTATAGACAAACTCGAAACACGTGTTTTCTATAGAATTTTGTCTGGTAGACGAAATTCCATGAAAAACACGTGATTCCATATCTCAGTGACGATTTAAAACAAAAAGGATAGGTATAGTAACCACGCCTTTATTAAGTACCTAAGTACCTATACATCACCTAATGGCCATCATCATCATCCAAAACCTGACTTCACCCTCTGCTGCTGGGTATTAGGCCTATCTTTGCTTGTTCCAAGCTCCACGTTCTTGTGCCAGCCTCCTCTAGGATACCCCCGAAACAATTCGGACGTACAACACTTCTCTTGTTTTCTTCTGTTCCAAAGAGTCACAAAGATTTTACACCGGTAATTAAAAAAAAACACCTGTTCTGGTAAATTTTGACAGTGTATTGCACTTTTGCTTGATCTAAGTACGGTGGGCGCACATCTATGATTTAAATCTACGCGTCTACCTATATTCAGACATCTTCGGTGACGAGAAAAGAAAAGAAATCCAGTAAAGTCGACATTCCGTCGCTATCTCACTCTGGGTCTCATCCCAAAACCGGTCAAGCCGAAATCCAAGATGGCCGTCTTGGCGGGAATACCTACAATATTTACATTGACATTTGCGTTCGGGCGCGTTCGGTTCATGCCGCGCGTGACCTTCACCTCGATTGCAGGTGAACGCGCTTGAAACTTGGAACGCACCGGTAATAACTCGGGCGCGACCACGCGTTTCGTTGATGTTCCGCTGATGTCCCGCCGTCTGGCCGGACCGAAAAGTAAAAATATAAATGAGAAAGTAAATTCCCCTGTCTTTTTACGCCTTTTAATCACAGGACTACACATGCGATACCAGGAACTTGCACAAAAGCTTGCATGCCATTCATGTAATCCTAATCACCGGAAAAAATCAAAACTCATTTATTCAAACTAGGCTGATAATCAGCACTTTTCGAAGGTCAAAATTTACTTTAATTTACTAAAAGAAGTTGTTAGCTGAAAATGGCATGATAGATAGAAGACTACTTGCTAAGCATTTAATTGTGGAAAGATGTACTGGTACTTAAGCGTATTCCTGAACGGACTTGGATAGACACAGGGATAGACCATGACCTAAGTCAGGACTTGAATACTGTTAATCCCACTAGGCGAATACGCAGGCAAAAGCTAGTACTAATATAAATCATTCAATATTTAATTTAATTAGTCTCCACATGTTGTGTTAATTGCTCACATTAGCTAGACTCATCTAGTTGAGACGGCTAGTTTTTGTTGATTTCGAACGAAATTCCAATGGCTTACTCAGTAATTACTAACAATTAATTATTCGCGCTTGCAAAACCTGGTAACAATTGTTTTTTACGAAATGGAAACAATAGTATCTCTGACAGAGCGTGCTTGGCTGTACTCTAGATACCGCAGCCGTTTACTTTATTTAGGTTAAGCATAGCAAGCATAATCAGTCTATAATATTCCCACTGCTGGGACTCCAGGCCTCCTCTATATCAGAGGGAATGGGACCCAGTGCCGGATGGTAGATGTCACATGTCAAACAACTAAGAATTTGGAGATTTTTGGTTCTAGGACATGCTGGTTTCCTCACAATGTTTTCCTTCGCCGTTTTGAGAGCAGTGGTGATAAAATAAATTACACAAAGTAATCGTTCAATGTCTTGGGGGAGGCCTATGTCCAGCAGTAGACGTCTTTCGTCTGAAATAATGATGATGAAGCTGCCTGCCTAGGTTCGAACAATTCGAACCCATGACTTACTGCTCGTAAGTAGAGACCATAATAATTAGGTTAGCGTCTACGTTTACGTACTTAATCCAATATCTAGCAAGACAATCGACATTAATAGTGTTTGGATACACTGCAGAACACCAATCGACTTTGTGTTGTCAGTAGACATTCGACAGACAGTCGCTATGTCTCTATTATTATCGCATGTTTTTTCCACGCCGCTGGTTTCTCGTGACAACCAAAGATCCTGATAAGGGTTTCTTATTGTTCTAGTCGGTTGTCGTTAATTATTACAGATTTATCGTGTTATTTTTTCAAGGTTTGCGCTTTGCAGCTAACTCGAGGCTATTTACTTATAATATTCATGCATTTACATAAATTATGAGCATAATCTCGGTAAGATCTCAATCATCCTTTTGCGTAAAAGACGAGATAAGTAGTTTTTTAAGCTATTGCATAGCTTCTATCGCGGGCCTTGAGCGTGGAGAGCGAATCCAGAAATTCCGTAACGAAAATATTTCAACCAGGTTGCTATGGTTACGGAAAATAACAAGGTTGTCAACTGAGGTTGTCTAATTAAATAATTGATAAAAAATGCTAGCAATAGCTTTACCGCAGCAGTCTCCGAGTGCCACACCGTTTTTTTATTTTATTTTGTAATAAATGATTCTTAATTCTCCTGCTGTAATCCCATTTATTATTTATATCTTCCATACTTCTCCATTACCAGTCATCTCAGCAGTCACCTCCTTTCTAGCCATATTATCCTTTCATTCATTCATCGTTTTTTTGGTCTTCCTCTACTCACAAACTCTACATTCATACTAAACATTTTCCTCTAAATAACATCTAATAATTAAATTAAATTACCAGCACCAAAAAATCATAATTTTATAAACGTATTAAATGGCAAGACTTCACAAAACGTCACCCGACATTAACGTATCACAAAAAAAATCAATAAAGAATGCTTGTGATGTGTGTAGATTGGGTGTGAAGCAAGTAAGTCGCACGGTGACAGCTGTCAGTCAGCCGTGTAGCGCCGACGACTACTAAATAGAAGCCAAGTTGAGCGTATGCGCACTATTTTTGGAGTAATCAGCGAATACGGAACTATTTAGTAATTACTGCTTGATTTCAAGGATGTGAGAAATAAATAAATAATTTCATAGTTTTATTAGGTACGGCATTTAAAATACTCCTGGATTATGTTTACGTTTTACATACGATAAGTACCTACTTGCTTGCTTGAAGTTTTAGCAAATAAACGTATTCCGTCCTCAATATTATTCAAAGACTGTCGTCTGCTTGTGCAATTACGAATCCTCAGATTCTCGAAATGCTATCCGCAACAAGTCCATGGAGCGTTTTGTGATTCAAGCTAGACTCGAAGGCACGATATTATGTGGTCGATCACCAGCCCGTTGGAGAGACTCCATCTAATCTGTCAACAAGATCCTTCTGGCACAAAGTGCACACCATGCCGCCAATAGAAACCCCAGTTGTGGGCGACCCCCAGCACTCTGTCAAGAGTGAACTATTTTTTTTTGTAAACCAGTAGGTTTGAAATATGTATATTTAAAATCAAAACCCAATTAAGAACAATTTTGAAGGCCATTTCAGGCCTCCGATGATTAATTATCAGCTATTCGTTTAAAAAGAATAAACGAAACTTTAAAGAAACAATTTGCCGTAAATAAAAAGAACATAAACGTGCATTGATTCGATGACAGCCCTGTCTACACGTGCTGAAGAGCTCATTGAAAGATTTAAATACCTTTGCTTGTTTTGTCTGCCCTATTTATAGTCTTTCATTTTCAAATCTTTCATTCATGATCTTGTCTATCGTTCACTCTCTCTTTTTTACTAGTTTACATCCTCTCATATGTTGGCCTAATGCTTCCCTTTTTCCTTACGTTCTTCTCTACATAGGTATACTGTGCGATTTCTGGCCATTTTAGCCACGCAAACGTGATCAGATCGTCACGCATCCTTCGCCGTGGTCTACCTCGACGCGACGACGCTGTCCTTCCTCAGGCGTCAGTGTATGACGATCTTTGCCCATCTCTTCGGGCGCATACGTGCCACGTGGCCTGCTCACTCCCACTTCAGTCATGGTTGTTTGTCACTCGGGTCACTCGTTCTAAATACTCTTTCGATACCTGTTTTATCTATTTGTCTATCTAGGTTCATTGGAAAACTCTTAATAATTATACTCTATTCCAAAGATTATAACGAGATTGTAAACAAACCATGACCAGGTTAACTTTTTTTAAATCACAAAAATAAGGTTACAAGATTTAAGGTTAAGGTTTCAACTTTAATATGACTACTTTTTCCAATATCTCCAAGTTTTAATAAAAATCATCGACTAATATTGATTTTGTACATATGCATAACATTAATAATCTCGATTGTCAAGTAAAAACATCTTTAAGTAAGATATGGTGATGTAAAAGTGGAATTTCCGGTTTTGAAGTCTTCAAAGAATCAAACCAAGCAATGTTTTAATTTTGTAGGAATGTAGCTGCAAGTTGGCATCTACAAGTATGTTTTCTTTATTATGGCAAGTCTTGTCCTATTTAGCATCTGATTTTGCATGATCACTGAAAATCAAAGTGAACTTTATGAATATTGCAATAGTGCTTCAGATAGCTTACTGAATGGGTGAAATAAGTGTAAAATGACTATATCGCCTTTGACCAATACCAAACAAATGCTTCAACCAACATGTAACAGATCTCAACTGTCACTGTGAAAAATGGCCTCTGTCAAGGCCACTCCCATTAAACTAATAAACGTTTTGTGCCGCCTGCTAAGTGAAACGGTTAAAGACAAAAGCGTTACATCACTCCACTCTATTATTACACGTATTATGTTAATGATAGGGTTGAAAGTTCTACTTATCAATAGTTTCGTTGATCGTTCCATTAAGTGTTGAGAATACAAACAAAAGGATCTTGTATGAACGGAGATTCAAGGTTAACGAGTTTAACACTTATCTTCATGGATATAATTATACAAATAAATTGCTTCTAGGCTACATCGCTAGTTTACGTGTTTCCTTTAATGGATCTTCATTACATTTATTAATCGGCTTTATAAAGGAATTTATAATAGGCAATGCATCTTAAGGCGGGGTTGCAGTAATTTTAAGATTTTTGAACCTATAAAAATCGAACTAAATACGAGTTTTTTATTAAATAAAAATCATTACATAAAAATTGAACATACTCTCTAGTAAAGCGTAAAGATAGAAACGCGATTTAGAATGATCGGCTCGATACTTTTTTTATCAAACATGACTCTAAATCACAATTTCAAACGTGTACTGCTAAGACATTTCATCATGAATTTATATGAAAGTTATATCAGTAGATAGAACTTTTTATTCTGAAGTAAATGGTGAAAACAGATTGTATAATTTCTTTATAGTTTTTCTCCAAGAAGCAAAAAACAGTAAAAATTTAGGCATTATATCGCTCGCGCGGCAGGGCGGGGGGCGAGGTCGTGCGTACATAAAAACAAAGTACTGCAACCTCGCCTTAAGTTGACTTGTGCAGGCACAACCTGATCTATTCTAGATTGAATTTACTGATGATGTCAGCCACACAGAATTTAATACAAAAAAAGAATATCGACAGAACATTATTGTGTTCTATGAATAGAAGAGTTTTCGGTGAGAACTGATCTCACCCAAAACACTTAAATAAACATATCATAATATCATAACATCGAAAAACGTTCGAATAGTGCCGATTATCAACCTAATTTGAATAAATGACTTTTGATTTTGATAGATAAGTACGAATGCTTCGATTCGATTTCGATTCGATAATTCGTATGTCTATCTTCAAAGAGTTTGTGAATAAGGGGCCTGAACAAAAATATATTGTTCACAACACATTCGTTGACTCGCGTTAGAAAAGATTTTAAAATTGGCACGTGTCTAGCATAGCATACATTAGAGTTTTTATACCACGTGTAAGCTTGAACGTAGGTAGTTGCTCTAAAATTTATTTATTAGATAAGCGCCACCTAAATGCCAAAATAATAGCACACATTTGGATTTTCATCTCTTGGCTCAGCGCCGATAGTTGATTTTTCAAGTGGGTCGCTTCGTATGAGACAAAATCGATCATTATTTTTAACAGTTTTAATCCCCTATTGAGAGATTCCTAACATAATTATAACTATAGGTTTTTATTTCCGAATTGTTAGCAGCGTTTATATGATTAAAATCAATATAATAACTATTCAAATGTAATGTGCTTTCATTTGTTAGCCATTTAAATACTGCCCGCCGAAGAGAAAATCAACAAATTTATTTAAATTTAGCCTTGTTGGTGTAGTGGTCGGAATCGCGACTGCTGAGCATGTGGAGAGCAGCGGTGGCCCAGTGGTGTCGGCCCCGACTTACGAACAGTAGGTCGTGGGTTCGAACCCAGGCAGGCGCATTACTTTGTGTAATTTATTTCATCACCGCTGCTCTCAAAACGGTGAAGGAAAACATCGTGAGGAAACCGGCATGTCTTAGAACCAAAAAATTCGAAGACGTGTGACATCTGCCAATCCGCACTGGGCCCGCGTGGTGAATTATAGCCCATCCCTCTCCTAGAGAGGAGGCCTGAGTCCCTGCAGTGGGAACATTATAGGCTGATGATGATGATGATGAGCATGAGGTTTGATTCCATGATCGGGCGGAACTGTTATTGTGTTTTCTCAGTAGCAGTCACGGAGTCAGAATTTGTGATCAATAATAATTGATGAAAAAATGTTGGTCTACAGACTGTTAGGTACGGTCAGCAACAGAAGTAGCTTAAAATTTCGGAATTTTAATTTATTTGATGTATAAGACTCCAGCTATTATTTTTAATGTTTCAGAAGATTATTCTTTAAAATATTCCTAACTCTTCAATAACTTGTTAGTAACGAGTAATATTTAACATGTTTTATTGATAAACCTGCTTTGAAACTTTAAGTAGTGTTTATCTACTTTTGATGCTGACTGTACACCTCTGCCTTATTCGGGAATTACAGGTGTAATGTTATGTTATTTTGTGTCATTTAACAAGCAAAAGGTAAGGTCAAAAAAACCGTTTTAACACCTGAATATGACTAAACATGTACATTTGACCGTTTGTGATAGCGACCGACCGTCTTAAAAAATAACGATTATCGTCCACCTAGGTACCAGTTTATCTATGTACCTATTTGAATATAAAATATTATCGAGGTGACTGAGGTCAAAGGCGGTCACATGACCTTGAAGTTTGTTGCGCGAATAATACCTACGAGAAACTTGTTAGTATGACTTTTAAATATGTATATTATTGCGCAACGTTTTTAGAGCTTTCATTTTACTTAACAAATATTTATAACTAAGATTGTTGGAAGTATTATGTCTGCCAAAATTATTAATCTAATTTTAAGAGTTTTTTTTTAGTTTTTTTGGGTGGTTTTTCTTGAATGATGGATGACTCTATATACGGGGTGATTGTTTCATACGTGAGCCATATTCCAAAGATGTAAGTGGTGTAATTTTTTTAAATGATTAAAGTCTGGAAAAAAGAGAGAAAATGTATTTATTCGTAATATAACAGGGCGTTCTAAAAAAAGGTTAAATTAATAAAACAAATAAATCTAATAATCAAATCAATCTAAAAAAGCAAATCAAATGACTATTTTTCGCTTTTTCAGATAAACCTACATGAAAAACGTACTCTGCATATCAATAGCCATATAATAACTGCAATCTTGTTTCTACGTTATCCGTAAAGCTATCCAATTCGGGTTGATTGACACACCGTGCCGTGTATATCGGAAAATTGCGAGTTACCAGACGGCTCGATTCCGCCGAATTATGATTTATTAGGCGAGTCCCATTGCCAACTGTCAACCCCACACAGAACAGAATTGAACAGCTAACGAGATTAAATGGGAACCCACTAAATTGCCAATGCTAATGTACCAGGAAATATGACTTTGTTCTTAATGTCTTCAATGCTAATTAAGTTAATAAAATGCGACAAGGATAAATATTTTAAAAACTTGTTTGAAAAAATGGCGCCTGTTTTTTGGGGTCATAAATATAGGTTAAAGAGTCAAGTAACACTTATCGAAACCATATTCTGGGTCTCGAACATTCTATTTTAACAGTCCTAAAGGGGCGCCGAAAATAGTCCCAATGCGGGGTATTTTCAGTGTTAGTTAAGACCCATTTTCGGAGACACCAAGCCAGGGGGTGAATGTAAATAAGATTTGAATTTTAAAGCAGGTTGGACACGCGTGTGTAACTTTAGCTCTGGTCATTCATTGGAGCCTTGAGTCTCGCGTGTAACTACTCATTTTTTGTCCTAAATAATATAATGCCGCGGCTTTTTAGGGTTTTTAATGTAGCGAGGAATGTTTATACACGATGTTTAAACTTTTTTGTGGCATAACTTGTGCCTTTGTCCTGTAGTCATGTGAGGTTAACATTCGTTAAAATGTTCGTCGAGTTTAGACGCTCGTTTTTTAATCGTCGACTCCTTGACTTCACCGCAGTGTGTTTCGTGTTTTATTTTTGCGCGTTTTTTTGTTCTTCTAGTTTCTTTTATATTCGTAAGATGGATAAAAAGTGTTTGTGACTGAACTTGTTTTGATTTAGTATGGATTTTATTTAAGATGCATCAATGACATTGATCAAATGTTACTACAGTACGTACTTAGTCAAGTATTTCTAACTTAATTGACATTTTAATGATTAAAAAAAAAACCCTCATAATAAAAATCAAAACGCAAAATGAACATGTCCTTTCTTTTCAGCGATATAACTTTTAGCTCAGCCCACAACACCGTGTAATATGTAACTCGAAACTCCCCTTGCATTCCGTGAATGGAAGCCCATATTTCCGGAGTACGAGAAGATCTCATCAAAATCGGATCAACGGGTCTGGATAATAGGGCGTAGGTACATAACATACATACAGTCAACGCATATCTATGTACGCTTAATAGGGTGTAGGTATCTGCAGGTTATACAACTTTAAGATATGATTTTTTTATGTAAGTAACATAATAAAAGTAAGGTAAGGATAAATTATGTTTTTTATTAAATTTTTAATAATCATACTGAATATAATTTTGAAGTTGTAGAATATTATATTGTTTTAATAATTGATAATTTCTATCGTTATTGCTTGCCTGTGTTATTTGGAGAGATACGACGAGAGATTCCTAAGAAATTTGATTAATTTACTAAACCTAACTTTGTTTAGATACAGAGAATATTAAATTGAGTTTGTAAAACCATACCTACTACTAAATTAGGTTACAACTTTACAAGAACTTATTACAATTCTTAATTGTAGAAATTTTCACAGAATTTTGACGAAAAATAAAAATTTTAATTTAATTTTTTTTTTTTTTAATTTTCAGAATAGGTACCTTAGTAGTAAAGTAACGGAACATCACCTTCATCATCCAAAGCCCGACTTCACCCACTGCTGCTTATTATAAATAGCCTAAAAATTTATGATTTTTATTCAACGCGAAATGTAAGAGAAATGAGCATACTTACCTATTTACCAATGAAACTTGAATGCTGAAAACCATTTATTTCACTGCTCGTAGTCGATAAGTGAACTTATAAATACGCGATTCAAATACCCGACCCCGCTATTTAGAGTCCCTGCAGATTGCCGACTTTCTACCAGCCGATAGTTTAGTCGAGCTCTTAAGAGCTTATACTACCTTTTTTTTTGGTGGGTGTTAAATCATCGAATAACCCCCTCAGTGTCAGACTTCTACTGACTAAAAACCTAACCCATGTTCCTTCTTCGCCCTTGTGCCGAGGCCGCGTTATGAGCTTATACTACCTCAAACGCGAGTTTTATAATGTGTAAAAGTATATGATTGACTGCAGTAATCAAAATCAGAAATATATATGATATTCTTCAGGATATATGCTGGTGACATAGTGTTGTGAAAACATAATACTTACAACTAACTTTGCTCCATAGAAAAAAATCGCGAAGATACCTCTAAAAATTTCTTTTAACGAGTAAAAACCATACTAAAATACATGTCATCGTTCTGATTTTTTTGCCAAGTAATTCTACAAGCAACATACTAAAATCATAGTGTTTTACTTTTTTAGTCCAATCAATACCTAGTTATTTTGTAAATCGCAAAATACCACTAATTTCGCACTATTCGGCCGCAGCGAAAGACGTAACAACCGCTTTGTAGTGCAAGCTGATTAGAACTTTATTCTAACAGTATTTCAAGCGAAGTTTGAACCACCACAAATAGGGTTGCTAATCTGAGGTAGCATACGCTCTTAATCAGGAACATGTTACATGCTATTGCGCATATTACAAAGTTTCGGTACCAGCCTGGGATGATGATGTTTGATGGTTGCCGTAAACCTAATATATCGGTCAGCAACTGATATTCGATTCTTTGATTGGTCAATCGTTCTAACAAACAAATTGTTTGAGCGCAGTCGACTGATTGTTGGTCTGTTTTCCGCAGTCGATACCAACCTGACCTTACAGTTGGCCTAGTGTGCGCGCTAGCAGTCCACCAAAGCGACAAAACTATCGGCCGATAGAAAGTCTACAGTCTGCGGGGACTCTTAAATAGCACATTTCGCATTTCCAGTTCCCACCACAAGTCCTATAGTGACTTCTTTAACAATTTAAATGAATTTGTATTTCGAAGAAAAGAACGTTCTATCATTCTATATTCAATAATGTCCTTTCAAAAGGAACTGGTCATAGAGATTCAAATAAACGAGACTCCTTTGAGCAACTGAAAATAGGCCACGGATACCGAAGGGTGAAGAACAATACAAGTACAAAGTAGTTATTATAAAGCTAGCTCTCCAAGAGCTCATTCAATTTTATAAATTAAAAGTTTCAATGGATATGTATGTTTAAGACCATTAATCTAACAAAAGTACTGAACAAACTTCCCTACAAGTTCAACAAGCTTTTCGGTGGTAAACTTTCCTTATAAAACTAACAGGGTTGCGACTACTTGCGACCCAATAGATAGAAGAACAGAAATCTTTTTAAAACTTTGCAGTAATGAAAGATGTGAACAGACACATCGATCAAAGTGTAAAAGGCTCAATTTAGGTTGACACGTCCGAAAATAAAGGGTTCACCGCAAACGCTTGTCACACTTTATCATTTTTTTTATCCTTTTCGTGGTGGCTTGATGAACATGGTAACACACGGTCTCTAGTGTGCCATCAGGCCAGGGTGAATGTAGCGATTAAAATTTCAAAGACCGCTTGTGTATGCCATGCAGACCGAAATAGCGTTCCCTCTCGGTAGATTGACGCTCACAGAACTACCCGATTTCTGTACCGTTGGGACCGTCGTGTCACGCAAATTTTTACTTTATTGTTTTGTGTGTAAAATCTAATGTTGCGAAGTGGGGCGTACAAAAATATGTTGGTAGACTTACGCGGGACGTGTGTTACTTACGAGGCAGGAAACGGGGGGAGATACTACTGTATGTTTGCCGAGTGTCTGCCGCGAGATTTGTATCGCATTGTACATTTGTTGCCGAGCACTGAGCACTGAATACCAAGATGATGTCACGTTTTATGATGTGCGTGATTGAATAAGGCCTTTAAATGTTAAGATAAAATGATGCTTCTATATCCGAGGTCGAATGAACTGTTTATGGGTGTGGGAAAAAAGTTTTATAAACTTTGTCTTTTTCATTTTATTATTTGGTATCAATCACTGCTTCATCAGTCAAAGGTCAAATGTCTTTAAGCATTAATTAGTTAGAAGTTAAATTTTAATGATCATTTATGACTTATGAGACGCTAACTAAGACGTCGTTCACACTACGATGGGCCGAACGACTGGTAGACAGAAAACACGAATTTTTGAGTGATTTTTTTTGTATGTTGTAAGTAAGAAGTCACAGGCGCGTGCACCCTTTTGCGTTCCAGGAGTTAATAAAATAAACAAGGACCAATTTTTAAACTTCATGTCATTTTCGTCTTCGTATTGGCCCCCAGCCCTTAAGTCGTAGATTAATTGTTAACAAAGACTGGAAGTACCCCAAGCTATATGAGCAAAGCATCTGGTCGAAATAATTAGTTTCTCGACTACATAAGCTAACTCTTCATGAGAATTGGAGCAACTAAGTAGCATCTGCCATCTGCCTAGCCTATTGCCAATTAAGAATGTTGGGGTCGGTTTCCTTGTAACCCGATGCAACTGAATACCATTGTTTTACATTACAGCGACTGCCTAGATGACTTTCGCAACCCATTAACAGCTAGCGTAAGGGTTTAACTTCATCTCACAGCCTGTACTGTCAGAATCGCACGATATGCTATACTGAATGTCCGATATTTGGGCTTCTGGCTAGCCGTAACGACTGTCAAAGATTTCCGGAACCAACGACTTAACATGCTTTTTGAGTCCTGGATAGAACTTAGTATGTAGGTAATGCATGGCCATTGGACCCATGCAAGGACCACCTCGGAAAGCATCACTTAACCTTATGTGTGGGTGCTAGTACCTACTGCGTGCGCACACTGGCTGCTCCCATTCTTTAGTTTATAAATTCCTAGACGGCACCTTCGCTGACTCCGTATGATATCACTTCGTAATCTGCGCCATTCCGGCCGTAATAGCGCGAATGAGTCGCGCGCCATTCTCACGTCGACGACGACTTTAGTATCCCGCGCCATTGCCAGCCGAGCGCCGGACATCCGCCACGCCACGCCATTCCACGCCATTCCCCGCCAATGCCGACTGTCGCACCATACAATACCCTCCAAGGCGTCGACGTTTTGTTTTGTTTAATTGAAAATTTTCGTCATATCGCGCCCTATTGTTTGGTAAATAAATGTCCGCGAAATGTGAAATTGTTTGTCATTTTTGGGGTCGACGATACGGTTTGTTAGTGTCTGTTTTACTTGTAAAACAATTTGTATAGACTTACTTAAATAGTGGGATGTGAAACACCTGCTTCCAAAATCAATACTTACAAAGTTGTATAACGTCCTTCTATTCCTCATTTTACCGTAAAAGTGCATAAATAAATTTTAAACGCAACGACAGCATAACGTTTTATTGACCTCTCTTCAAGTTTCTCTCAAGAGATGAGGCAAAGGAACTTGACATTCCACTTAAAATGTCACTTGAGCCAGTAATAGTGAGGGGCAAAGCGTAACTGTCGTTGGTCAACGGTTAGTTAACAGGGTGTTGCTATCGTCGCGAAGCGTCGCCAGACTACACTCGACTTAATTTATAAACTGGTGGCTGTTGATGTACCGTGTGAAAAATTGTATATAAATGGGGATAGGTACTACTTACTACCGAGATCACGACTAACATAGCTATGATAAGGAAGATGCTACACCGAGCCAGAGTAAATAAAGAAAATTGTGTTTATTTGGCATTATTAACAAAAACACCTTAATAATCTAGTACTAATACAAAACTAACAAACTAGTAATCTCAAATACCTACTCAATACTTTTATTGAAGTAGTATAAAGATGAACAGTAGTTGTGTTTTTACATCAAATGTTGTCCTGTCATTGACCTCGAGTACAGAGCTTTTTGGTCTTAGGGGAGTGTTGTCAATTGGTTTAAATTATTTATCGGGATACGGGCTACTAAAGTTGATGATTGATCATGTTGAGGGGAGTTTAACCGCAACTTGACAATAACTAACTTATTTTACCATTATTGAATGTATCTTGCGTTTAAATATGTACCATAGTTTAAACACAAAAATAAAAATCATGGTGTAATAGTATATTTCATTATAAGTGCGGAAAGTCTGTCATTGCAAAGAGTTCCGACAAATGTCTAACCGAGCCGAGGCACAGCCGACGGCGAGGGTTGACAGTCGGAACAAGTTGCAATGACTGTTCTGCACGTGTACTGAACAACTATTTTTAATACAGTTGCGAGAAAATGAAGCAATTTAATAAAATAATAAAACCTTAATTAAACTCGCAAAGAACATTTTTGAAAATGGCGAAGCAGAGATTTTTTTTGTTTTCTTTACCTATTCTGGGTAGGCAAAGGGAACTATGCCCATACAGCCAAGTCTTCAGTAGATTTTTTTTATTGATATGAAATAAAAATGAAATTTAATGAGATGAAATGGAATGAAACCTTTAACTCATTGAATCTAATAATTAAATCTGATATTGAAACAAATTAGTAGCTTCTTTAGAAATATTTGCATGAATCATAAAAACTTCTATGATTTTATTTAGTACCTATTTCGTGGTTGGTTTTTTTTTTAATGGACATTATTTTGACAGTTGGGAAAGAGAACGCACGTGTTCGGGAAAGGTAAAGAAAAAGCACGAGTACGTAATAGCCCACATCCCGAACGCTATACGTCCCTGCAATACGCCACTTTTTGAGCAACTGTATTAAAAAATTATTGTTCTGGATCTCTAAGTAAACGGTACAAATTGATTTTATGTGTAAAATGTACTACTTTTCCCACATCAAATCAATTTGCAAACATTTCCGCTAAAGTACATGACTTGCATCGCCTCGTTCTAGCCCATCGACTGCTTATCAACCGGCGACACGCGGCCACCAGAGGATTTGACGCGGAGATGCGCGCCTATTATACTGACCACACTATAACGTCTTGCTATAACACTGCTATTCAATAACAACTAAATAAAACCTGTTGTTAAATTGAACGTTTTACGTGCTCACATCACTATTTTATTCGCAAATTCGAAATATGTTCGAACTACATAATCCGATTTGCAGACGTTCTATTTTTGATAATTCGAACGTCTGATTATAATAGTAGTTTATGCAACTGTGCATAATGAAGGGCATTACAACACAAGTGTGGGTTTAAGAAACGAGCCGAAGGCGAGTTTCTTAATAGCATCACACGAGTGTTGTAATGCCTAATTATGTATAGTTGCATACACTAATTTATCTACCCGAATATCATAAGGGCTCTATGATGGGCTCAGGAACCATAGGGAAATGACCAGCATTGTTACCAGTGCAATGCAATAAAAAATAAACAGGTTATTAGTTGCATTCGTCGCTGCATTTACGATATCTGGCGGAGTGTTCATGTTAATTTCTGAGTCACTATCACTCATTTTCGACAGAAATAAAGAACATAACAGAAAATTTGTCTACTCAATGAAAGGGAATAAAAAGCTAACGAACAAATGACAGCTCGAAATGGCGGCGTTTCGGATATCTGTCATTTTTTTTAAATCATAGGCAAACAGTCACTATTCTTGTGTCACTCGAGATCAAAATGTCGTGCGATTTATAATTAAAATCATACTGAATTGGGGTTTCGTATCGATAGGTATCTGTTTTAATGTAGATACTAGAATAGCACACTCACTTGAATTTGACACCTGTTCCAAATTTAAAACTCATAACCTACTGTTTTCAGTAGGTTATGAGCTCATTACAGTTCTGTTAATTTCTGCTGGTTGGTAATGCTGGTCATTGCCTATGGTTTTTGAACGCATTAGAGAGGGTTTATGATATTTGGGAAGATAAAAATATAAAGTACGCACTCACTGTACATTTTATTCAGTAGTTTTCGTCCACGACCCCGCAATTATGTTTTTAGATAATACAAAACATAGTATAAATAACGTTACATGACTGTGTTATTTTAATTAAAAAGCTGACTGTAAAGTTTTACTGAAATTCGCGCATTGGTTTTTCGTGAAAGAGAAACAGCCATACATCCACCATTTTTTGTAAACCCCGGAGTAACTGTCTTATCTGCAACCCAGAATAATCAAAACTCGATAGAAATTCTCACGATAGATGTAGGTACCTGCTCGATCACTTCGGTCTACAAGCCCCCAAACCTGCCTTTTGAATTTCGAAAAACACCAAACTTTGACGATCAGCCAACTAAAATAGTCATAGGGGACTTTAATAGCCACAGTTCATCCTGGGGATACCATAAAACCAACGCAGACGGAAACTTAGTCGAGGAATGGGCTGATGCCTCCGAACTATCCCTCATTCATGATGCCAAACAGCCAGCATCCTTCAACAGTCGACGTTGGAAACGTGGGTACAACCCAGATCTAATCTTTGCCAGTAACAACATCAATTCTTTATGTTCAAAACTTGTCTGCCAACCAATACCAAATACACAACATAGACCCATTACGTGTGAGATAAGAGCGGCAATTAAACCACGACTGGTTCCTTATAAAGCACGCTTTAACTTCTCGAAGGCTAACTGGGAGAAATTCACTGAAGACGTAGATGTAAAACTACGTGATATAGATCCTACACCCTCCAACTACGATCACTTCGTTGAAACTATCTGGACTGTGTCACGTCAATGCATTCCCAGAGGTTGCCGCACATCGTACATACCCGGCCTAACTCCAGAGTCTTCCAAACTTCTTGAAATCTACGAAGAACTATACGAAAATGACCCTTTCTCTGAGGAGACACTAGCTGCTGGAGAAGAACTGATGGTCATGGTCGGTGAAAGCAGAAAACAAAAATGGATTTCCACTGTCACCAATACCAACATGACCCACAATAGTAAAAAAGCCTGGTCCACAATACATAGACTTACTGGAGACCCCCCGGAACCTGCCAACCAAGGTTTTGTCACAGCCAATCAAATAGCTCAACAACTGCTAATTAACGGCAAACCTCCACACAAACTTCACCATTCAAAATTACCTGCTGACACTGCTGCAAATGCCACCGAAATAAGCAAGCCTTTCACACTCACAGACATCATTCTGGCCATTAAGTCACTGAAAAATGGTAAAGCGGCTGGTGTCGATGACCTTACGGTGGAGCAAATCAAACACCTTGGGCCGTTATCCGTATCATGGCTCTTAGCATTATTTAATGAATGCATAGTTACAGCACACATACCCAAACTCTGGAGAAAGACCAAAATCGTTGCTCTACCGAAACCAGGGAAACCCTCAGACGATCCCAAAAGCTACCGGCCTATTTCGCTGCTGTGCCACACTTATAAGCTGTTTGAAAGACTGCTGCTCAACCGCCTTACAGCAGCAATTGACACAGAACTAATTCCTGAGCAGGCTGGCTTTAGGCCTGGCAAGTCCTGTTCCAGCCAAGTCCTCCGACTAACAGAGTACATAGAGAATGGATACGAGTCTAACAAAGTCACTGGTGTCGTATTTGTTGATCTTTCAGCAGCCTACGATACCATAAACATCAGAAGACTACTCGGCAAAGTTCTGACTCTCACCAACGACCAGGTCTTTGTGCGGATACTAAGTGAACTCCTGCACAACCGCCGCTTTCAGGTTTACTTTCAATCTGGTAAGAGTAGATGGCGACGGCAAAAAAACGGTCTTCCTCAAGGCAGTGTGTTGGCGCCAATGCTTTTTAACATCTATACCAATGACCAACCTAACACCCAACACACTGAGCGATTTCTGTACGCGGATGACTTGGCACTTGCAACGCAATCACCGACCTTTGAAGATGTCGAGCAGAAGTTGTCAGAGGCACTTGATGTACTAGGGAAATACTATGACAATAATGCTCTTCGGCCAAATCCGTCCAAGACACAGTTGTGTGCATTCCACCTCCGCAATAGAAATTCAAACCGGACACTCAACATCTCGTGGCGAGGTACTAATGTAGAACACTGTCCGAACCCAAAGTATCTCGGTGTCACGCTGGACAGGGCCTTGACGTATAAGTCACACTGTCATAGCACAAAACAGAAGGTTGGGACTCGAAACAATTTGCTACGTCGTCTAGTTTCTACTAGCTGGGGAGCAGCACCCGATGTTCTTCGAACAACCGGCATGTCTCTATGTTTTTCTGCTGGCGAATTTGCGTGCCCAGTGTGGCACCGATCCGCTCACGCAAAGCAAGTAGACACCGCTCTAAATGAGACGTGTCGGATAATATCGGGCTGCTTAAAACCGACCCCTCTCAACAAGCTCTACCCCCTAGCAGGTATCGCACCACCTGCTGTACGAAGAGATGTCGCATGCGCGCTGGAAAAAAAGTACCAAGAATCCGATTCCCGACATCCCCTCTACGGCCACACTACTACCCCGAGCAGACTAAAGAGCCGCAAAAGCTTCCTTCGGACCACCCAGGCAATTCAAGATAGGCCACCTAAAGTACGCAGCAAGCTATGGCAAGAGAGATGCCCACCACCTCACGACTTCTTGAAGCCCCAAGAACACCTGGGTCCCGGCAGTGAACTGCAGTGGCCCATCTGGAAAGCCCTTAATAGATTGCGCACCCAAGTGGGCCGCTGCAAACATAATCTGGCAAAGTGGAACATCATTGGTTCCTCCAACACCGAGTGCGAGTGCGGCGCTCCGGACCAAACAATGCCTCACCTGCTGGAGTGTCCCAGATGTCCGTATACATGCACCCTTGGCGACCTGAACAGCGCCTCTGCCGCTGCAATAAACGTGGCTACCTACTGGGCCCAAACCGTTTAACATGGAAGTACATAATCGAAACGAAAAGAAGAAGAAGAAGATCCACCTATGCATCTTCACAACTTTTACGTTCATAATAGAAAGTAAGCTTCCATACATTTCGATTTTAAAATGAGAACGCCAAACTCAAATCCGTTGCAAATGCTTAAATATAATCCGACGTTTTTCGCCAACCAAACTTTGTAACTAAAAGATAACTGATAATAAAATAAACTTCCAAATAAAAACAATATCTAGGGGACGTTAAATAACAAGTGAGGTAATTAAAACGTCACTCATCGTGCCTGAGAAGGGCCCATAACGAGAGTACTGACGTTGATGGAGGATACTGATAAAACTAAATTAATTTGTACAGTTCAACATGTTTAGACTTAAAAATTTAGTAGATAAACAGACAGTTCACGTGAATGAGTCTCAAGGGAATCGCGTGCTTAAGACCCATGCGGTTGGTCAACCGAGTGCGAACCACCCTGGTCATTCAGCCTGTTTGACTTCGCATAATAACTTCTTACCAAATTCCCACCGGCAAAAGTTGCGGCTCTATAGCTCCATCCCAGGAGCCTGAATTATGAAGTAACTTGTTCAAGATTGAAAACTGTAACTTTCAACAATGGCAAGTTAGTTTCGACTGTAGTTACCTCCTCCTGCGAGGTAATAAGCTACATTTTTCTGTGTCCTCTCGGGAAATTACGAAAGAATTTCGGATACTGAGGAGTTCATTGTGTAACTTTAATCCGGGATTTTTCTCACAGGTTCGTTCGGTTATTTTGATGGCGACCATTTGTCAGTGTTGCTTAGACGCCTGGATAAATAAATGGAGGATTCCATATGTATTATTGCTGCTAGCGTGGGCACATGAATATTTAACCCTTTTTATGCGATAACCTAAATAGGCTGAGCGAAATCGTAATTACACTTTATCTGCAAAAGTTCGGGGCATTAATCCGGCTGCTCTGATAATACTGATTATGTTTATTAAAAGGCTGAACATTCATTTTACTAATGATATTATTTTTATTTTCAGGTAACGAGTCAAGCAATATAAAAGTTACTGCATAATATAGAGTAAGTAATCGTTCAGCGATCAATTAATCACTTGAGATGAATCCAGACAGCATTCCCGCATACAAAACGAAAAGCCATAACTCATTGCGAACCTAATATGAACCTCAATCTATTATCTCTTAAACGATTTCGCACCGAATGAATATTCATTTAGGAGTAATACCATCCCAAAATGGCATTAGAAGACGAAAAAAAATACGCTTTTCTCGTGAAACGAGGAAACTCATTTAAATTTTTGATTGTGAATGAAAGCTCGAGAATGGCGGGCCAAATAGCAACATAATCGAAAGGTCAATAATTTGTTTTGACAGATTTCATAGTATTTTCTGAAACTATACCTCAGTATTATAGTTATAAGAAAAAATAGAGAGGTGTCTTATGGACACCCGGTTGGAACCTTTCCTTTCGTTCTTCCGCTGGAACAGTTCTTTTTTTATTCATATTAATAAATAAGGGAATACTTTTGAATATTCTCAAAATTGACGGCAAGCTGAATCGATTGAAAAAAGTTTTAGTTTCCTAGGTGATCGGAATGTGCTTCAAAAATCACTGCAAAAAGATGTCAGTTTTTTTATTGTTACACATTTTTGCCCCTCAGCCCACAAACAAATCAGAACGATAACGTGCGATAAGGAACTTCGTTTTAACACTTTTGGCTCTTTGAACGTAAAACTGACCTTGCCGACCTTATTTGGAGGTGTGAGGTAATGAAAAGTCCATTCATTTATCTTTTTGGTCTGACGGCGGACGGCATGTACCATCGCCTACAATAATGCATGGGAAGTTCAGAAAAAATACCGTGTGAAGCAAGAAATGACGCCACCTGGCGTAAATAAGTACTCGATTAGCAACATTGATTGTATTGTTGATGCTACACTAACTAGAGGGCGCTCACGCTGTATAAAATGTTCATGTAGTTTCTTTTTCTGTATTTTACATTCAAATAATTTATAATCAATTATTTCTATTATATAAATTTATTCCTAACTACCTACTATGATTGTTTAAATTGAATATTATTATCATTTTATAACTAGGTATCTGATTTTAATTATCTATGTTTTAGTTTTCAAACTTGAGGGTAGGTCGAATATGAATTCATAAATAAATTTGTAGGTAGTAGAAATAATTAGATTGAAGATTTAGATGAGTTAAGACTAAGCTCAATTGATTGTTCGTTATGTTTGTTTCGATTACCTCATTCGAGTGTGTTTAGCTCACTTTTATTTTAATTTAGGTGAATTAACTTATTTCATCAAAATGAGTACGCGTTGTAATTTTGTTTTCTTTACAAGAGCTCAAATAACTGATTTGCAAAATCAAGGCAAAAACTTATCGACACTCGAAACTTGTCGACTTGTTAACTGTTATCGTAAGTAGTTTAGATTTCAAAATTTTTATAAGAAAAAAAAAATGTTTTAGTTACGTCTATACTACTTAATAAATAATCATTATTGCGTGTTATTATATTTCTGTTATAATTATTGTTGCAGAGAAAAACAGTTGTTCTATTGGTACGACGATTTGAAGACGAGGGATCTTTGCAACACCATCAAAGAACTAGTAGACCACGGCTCATAAACACATTACAGCGTCAAATCGTGATAAGAGAGTATGAAGAAAATGGATTCCTGCCGATGACCGACTATGCTGCTTTATATGACTCAAGTGTTGACAATGCCCGTCGTGCTCTTATAAGTGAAGAGCTGCATTATAGGAGGCATGTTGTGAAACCCTGGCCCACAGAAAACCAATAAAGGACAAGATTACAGTTCGCTTTGGATCATGTTAACTTTGATTTGAGTAACTTTTAAGTCCAGTGAACACGGACGCTTATGTTTGTGGTGTAGAAATATTACGTGATAAACAAGTGGTTATGTGTGTCCAATATGCTGGTCATATTGCAGTGAACGTGTGGGGATAGATAAGTGTTGCCGATCCAGGATTTATATTTCATAATACTTAAAAATAATATTACTTAACTTTAGTACTTATTTTTTATATTAACTGGAGACCGGGTTATTATAACCTATTACGACTGACTGTTATTATATCCTATGACTTACGTATTTTTAATAACTAAAAAAAGTCAAACAATTTTTATTTTTTTTACATTACATAAGAACCTTTTCGTATGTTTTTGTGCAATTGTATAGCTGTTATCCTACCTATTTAATTCATTTAATTTAACTTTTCACTTTTGTGATAAAATAATCCGGTCTCCTGTTTGTCTTTGTTGAGGTTACAAAAGCTTCAATCCTCTTTCCGATTTTGGAAACGAATACTTAAGCTATGGCCTCAGAAGTTTTATATAATGTAATAATGTTGAACGATAATAAATGTCTGTTATTGAATAATAAACTGTAAGAAATAAACCTCTAAAATTTGTGTGTTTTTTTGTTTGTCTCCGTTCATCCCTGTTGCTAACTACTACTAACTCGAATATTATATTTTTGAATGCTATGCGCACTTATTAGCTTAATGAAAACATTCTTTATGGTTTCTTTCGTATTTTTTTTTATCATTTAACTTCTCACATCCAACCTAATACGTGTTTCCTAACTTCTTACTTACCTAACCTATTCCCAAGTCAAAGTTCATTTTTTTCTATATCTCAACAGAATAGTTTACATTTAGTTAAGACTAAGTTATAAAAATCTACCTCCATTTTATTTCACCTACAGGTGACACCGGGTAATCCGGATATTGTCATTGCGGAAAGTAAAAACTTTAAAGGTTTAATTTCTTATTATTATCTATGTAGGAATTACAAATAAAATTTCTGTGAGGTAGAAACAGAAATAAAACTTATGCCACCTACAAGTGACACTGGGGATTAAAGAGTTTAATATCACAGTTGTGCAGAAACCAAACGCCATCTATTAATTATTTTCGAAAATTTGATTTCTACCTTCACAGAAAAATAGGCCCTAAGGTATCCATGCACTTTTGTAGGCGACTGTACAATCGTCTGCACATGTCGCTTGCCACAAGACGAATGACCGAGTATCGCGCAAAAAGGTTCCGCCGTCGTCATTAACGAGGGTAGTTGTAACCTTGTAATGAGGAGAGTTTGTGTGGACGGCCACATTCTTCATATCGTGGACCATTGCTCCGTTTAAGGTTCCGTCGTCTAACGATCGGCCCTTTTCATTATCTCGCTTTGTGGCTCATTCTCAACTATCTTTGATGTTAAAACCGTAATAAGCTTGCCCGAATTGAATTTTATGGAGGTTTATAAAACGCTTACAGACTTAATGGCGTGTCTTTTGAAACGTTTGAAGGGGAGGGATTTGTCTATGTTTTGTGATGTACTTAACCAAGTTTAGTTTGAAAAGTTACCGTGTGATGGGACCCGTATTATTCTATTGAGAGGGATCTACAATGGGACAATGAGATTTGGGACGGCCTTTTATAAACAAATGGGTCATTCAAAATCATTCTCATAGTGGTTATTTGGGTCAGTGTATTTTGAAACTTGATTTGTTGAACAATGAAATCAGCGGTAGGTATGTGCTTTTGCTCTGACAACCAGTCTTACTAAGGGGTATCGTTTTACCCAGTACTAACTGAATTGTGGAGGTCAGGTACGCAGTCGCTCTATATAAAATACTGGTATTCAGCATCCAGTTGGAAGCCGACTCCAATGTAGTTGGGAAAATGCTAGGCAGATGATGATGTTTTTCAATGACAGCATCCGTATCCGCAGATGAGAAAACAAATAAAAGTCCTAAAAGAAAAGCTAGATCAGATTCTAACTACGACATTTCAACAAACAGTTTTCCAAACAAAAATAAAACTTCCCACTTATTTGTTTATTATCCAGTCAACGACGTAATTAACTGTTTACTTTCCAATCGCATTAAGATATCAGTTTACAGAAGGATAACGCAATATAGAGGAATCAGGGCAACTTGTAACGGAATACCTACGTCACAGAGGGAAGAGGGAATCCGAGAGGGAAGACAATTGTTCAATTGATCACGTATTATTGAGATACTAAGACCGTCACATCCGTTTTGTGCCCCGATATCGGCATTCCGAAATATGTTACCGATACCGATATTCTCAGGTTTCGATAGCTGTCGTGTTCGGTATATTGTAATATTTGTAATGTTACGTATTGGTTTTGAATATATAGGTTTAACGGGTAATTGTTTTTCAATACTTTTGGCGGGGGCGGTAATTTAACTAAGGCCACTAGATTTGAATGAATATAGCTAACTGGTTTTAGATAACTTTGATGGAGTTTTGAAGTTACTTCGGTATTCATTTCGGACTTGTTTTAAATGTTATCTTGTGGAAGAGAATAGAATTACGAAATTACGATCATAATAATATTTTGCCGTTTCCGGTGTACAAATATGGTTTGTAAATTATTGTTTAACATTACATACACAACATAATTATAATCGTGTATTAGAATTACAAATACTGTAAATAAATAGAACGATAGTTACAACTATTTTAGACAGATTTTGTAAAGTAGGTAAGTCTACGTGGTAATAGGTCACTATTATAGACACTGATTTCAGACTAGAGGAACTGTTTTAAAGCTAATACCTAACTCAGAACCAATCTTAATTCCATAATCAAAGTACTTAACCGTTTCAGTAATTTTATGAAGAGCGAGTATTATGTCTAGAGCAAGAAGCAGCAAATATTATAGGCAATAAAAATATCAGACAGTTATCGACGTAAGTGAACAAATAGAAATATTTCTCGACGGCATGTAAAACCAAGTACCTACACACGATAAAGAAATAAAGAATAGAAAAATATGAAAATCTCAATTGAATTACACCATAAATCAATAAAACCGACCCAAGTTACCCACACTTCATCCTCAGAGCCTCATTCAAATCAATATTCTCCAACAACTTACCAATAAATTGAACCGTGACAAACGTTCCAAAGGGCGAGAAAAAAAGGGTCTGACCACTTTAAGAAAATCACATAATTGAAGAACAGTAAACGGTGTGGAAAGAGGAGGCGACCCTTGGAAATAATTCTGTAGGAAGACGGGCCTTTGCCGGATGCCAAATGACACCCACGGGCCATATATCATACGCGGTTAGGGGACGGAAACGCCATGAAAAATTACCTGAACACCCAGTTTTATATGTCACTTTAGATGTAAACACAAATTGAAGTGGCGTGAAAGTAATTATGTCTACGCAAAACATCACCTTCATGATGTTTTTTTACGAATAGACAAACATTTTTATAATATACCACGTGGTGAGCACTTCCTGAAATTCAATATTTTACGATTATTATGACATAAACAAATACTTGTATACCGGTTGTATACTGGTTGTATATTGGCTGTCGTGGTATGGGCATGTGATGCGGAGGAATGAGGAAAATGTCGTGAGGAAAGTTTTGAGAATGAATGTAGATGGGTAATGGTATATTAAGTAGAAGACACACGATTGATGTACTGTGTGAAGGTAATATGGGAAGCAACGAGAAGTCTGATGTGATGACGAGTAATATAGAAGTATGAAAAAAAGTCGGACTTGCACATGAAGCGTTCCGTATCATTGTAGTAGAAATTGAGAGATTTTCCATGTTATTTTAGCACGCTAGACTTCTTATATGTTTTCCTGTACTCAATCTATAAGTGTTGAACTAATTTCTGTATTTTATTAAAATATTTAGGCTTAGTAGTTTCGGAGGGGACAGACAGACAGACAGGTACGGAACCCTAAAAAAAGGAGTTATACTGCACCGCCCCAAATAAATTGGAATAAGGGCAGGAGAATGGTGATAAATAAACGTGTTAAAGATATGTGTAGGAGTAAACTCGTGTTAGATGTTTCTCGACGCGCAGTAACAGTAATTTAATATCAAATAATATTGGATACAACCAGGACTTCCTAAATTCTTTCCTTATTATGGTACAAAAACGTAATTTAATCTCCACGATGTAAGAATGTGCACTCGTGTTTTAAAGGAATATTTTCACTATCTTTTACATCGTTGTCAGGAGTATTTTTAGAGAATAGAGGCAGCTAAAAATGCGAAATAGTACTAGTGTTAACAGTGTCGTATCCTAAAAGAGTATCAAAGAATTAAGAAAGCAAGTTCCTCTTGACTCAGCTTTTTCGTTCACACCCGTTTTAAATTTTAGTTTAGGTACTAAATACACGGATAAAGAAAGAAGAATTGTTTTTCAGAAAATATCACAGGATAATGTTGTTTTGAATTCTAAGCAAGATGTTATTGAAAAAACTAGTAGCAATTTTAGGGAAATGCCATCGAGCCAAGGCTGAAATCGTAACAAAATAGGACCAAAAAGGAAATCGCGAAAAAAAAAAAACTACGTTTGGTCGAATTGTACAAATAGGTCGCAAAAATGTTATTGCAGTTTTTACAAAACGTCAAAAGCATTCGGCTAATCACTACTGCCAATAAATGTACTATTGCAAATAAAAAACAAGCTTTGACATTTACATTCAACGATTACATTGTATGGCGTGAACATCGAAAACTGTTTCCCATTAGGTAATTGAAAATACGAGCATTCAATTCCCCTATGTCGATAAATATTTGTGTGAACTATACACACATATCTACTTTATACATATAGTAGCTGTAATGTTTGCGCTTGCAATTTGTCTGCAATAACAGACCCAGTGCCCCGATGACGAAGCGTCAAGTATCAACTACCGTTCATCCATGTGAAATAGGACATCCTGGCGCATCCAACATCCAATCTTGTATTGGATAATGCATCTGTCTGCTAGATCATACGGGTATCTTCATCAGTGACGCTCCTTAGACCCAATGGGGCGAGGTCGAATCCATTGAGTTCAATTGTACGATGCTCAGAAACTATCGTTTGTCGCACTCGGTTGGTATGTTCGTAGCATATTATTAAGTAGATAGAAGTCTCTTGTTGGACATTAGGAATAAGTAGTGTCAAATGATTTGGTGTTTGGTCTGAATATTAATAAACAGTTGACCGTCGCAATTGGTATTTATTGGGGCATTGAACTTTGGATGTGGACGAAGTTCTTTATTAATTTTTATCAAGGCCTAATAAACCTAAAAATCTTCCGATAAAGCCTACTCATTGCTTCTTTCTTGTAAAGGGTTTCAAGAGAACATAATCTTAGGCTTAGGCAGCTAGTCAGAGGCCCGGAAGTCTGACAATCAGTCTTACCAATGGTCTTAAGAGCGTATGGTACCTCAAACGCGAGTTTTATAATGCGTAAAAGTATATGATTCACTGCAGTAATCAACATCAGAAAAATATATGATATTCTTCAGGATATATGCTAGTGCCATAGTGTTGTGAAAACATAATACAACTAACTTTGCTCGATAGAAAAAAATCGCGAAGATACCTCTAAAAATTTCTTTTAACGAGTAAAAACCATACTAAAATACATGTCATCGTTCTGATTTTTTTGCCAAATAATTCTACAAGCATTAAACTAAGGTCATAGTGTTTTACTTTTTTAGTCCAATCAATAGTTTTTTTGTAAATCGCAAAATACCACTAATTTCGCACTATTCGGCCGCAGCGAAAGACGTAACAACCGCTTTGTAGTGCAAGCTGATTAGAACTTTATTCTAACAGTATTACAAGCGAAGTTTGAACCACCACAAATAGGGTGGCTAATCTGAGGTAGCATACGCTCTTAATTGGATTGTAGAGGTCAGATTCGCAGTTGCTCCTTGTAAAGTACTGGAATTCAGCTGCATCCGGTTAGACTGGAAACCGAGCTTGGAAAAGGGGTAGATACATAATGATGAAAATCTTGGAATCTTACCTGTAAACTCTTGCGTAAAAGTAAGACTAGTCCACTTTCACATAGCATGATTTCACTCGATCATTACAATCATCGCAGCGCTTCGCTAATGGACCAAGAATTTAATGGCAAGGTATCAAAGGAATGACATAACATATAAAAGAAAAACTCGATACTTAATTAGAGAATAATATCTGCTTCAATGACGACAATCCTTAAGATTTTTATCATAAGTCATCAATAAGATAAATGAAGAGGAAAATCATAATGTCACGAGAAATGATCACATATATTTTTATATACGATGACCTTTTGCGATTTGACCTTCGACAGTTCGTGTAGGTTTGACTTGCTCGTTCCATTATTTATTAGAAAATCATATAAAACCTTTGTACACTAAATATCACTAATAGTCAATACTAACTGTGTTATGGAGATCGGATAGGCAGTCACATCATGTAAAATACTGGTATTCAGCTGCATTTATAGGTAGACTGGACATCGACCCTAAAATAATAGGGAAAAGGTTAGGCACATGATGATAAGGCAATCCCTCTTCGATAACTTAACGGCTCTGTAAACATATTTGAATATATAATTATATTGAAAGTTGGCTGATTGGCTGGTCAATATTTTGGACTATCAACCAACACTACTAGATTGTACCTTCAGGAGAAAAGGTTATTTTTCAGTTAAACACAACATCCTTATTAAATTACACAATAAACACTCTTGATTATAACTTGGAATCCACATTACCGCAGTAAGAATTTATTGATCTAAAGTGTTCCACACAAAACTGGTGGAATGGGTATCAACCCATTCCAGAGGACCATAATATACGAATATGTAAACGGTTCCCCAGATAGCAACAAACAGTGGCTTAGGATTAAATTAAGTTGAAACCACTCATCACTAAGCTGTTTTGATTAATAATTCAATTTATAATACAGTGGAGGACTAAGCTCGGTGTTCCTCGTATACTGGCTTCTACCGGGCTATTGTGAGAGTTTTGCTAACTATTCGTATCAGAATTATTTGGTGTTCTAAACTTGTACCTAGTGAGTAGTTACTAGAAGTCATTATAAGCCTTTACAAAGCAGAAAATTTCATGCGGATACCGAAAAATCATTTTTTCTAAGATAGAATAATTCTGTTAAAAAGTAGGAAAGTTTTGTGTATGAATGGTTTAAGAGAAACGATGGATGGACCGTGTAAAGGATAATATGGCATGAAAGGAGGTGTCTGATGTGATGAAGAGTAATGATGATGATGAACATGATGATGCTATCTGGCCGATTTCGGCCACAGCGACTGCATTCGCTGACTTTCCAAAGATTTTCAAGAGCTTTGTTCTGCTGCTCTCTCGTGTGCTCTTAGGTGGCTAGCATATCCAACATTGGCGAAGAAAAAATGAAAAAAAAAAAAACTTTATGAAGAGTCATAGAGGTATGGTAGAAGAAGACCATGCCACAACGACCTCAAATGAATTGGGATATAAGGGCAAGAGAATGAAAATGATTATGTCGCCTACGCCTATGCAGCATTATTTTCCGATTGCAATTGTGTTATGCCCGTAAAATGGTTAACACAGTCAAAAGAACAATACGCACGTAAGTACAACGAAACAACACTAATAAAATAAACTAAAGCTTCAGACAGCGTAAATTTATCTCCAAACGGAGTACATTTTACAATCGCAATCGGTAACAGAATTCGTTTACATTTCCTTCTTTTACACTCGATGCAAGTTCAGCCGATTAATTGGTTGTGGTCTGCGCTTTAAAGCTTTTATTTGTAAAGTTCTTGACGTAGTACTGGTGGAGTTATTTTCTATTTGTTGTTGATAATGGGCGTAAAAGAACACTTAACAAAACCTTAAGGCACATGTTCTGCTCGTCATTACGATATTTTTTTTTACTGGGCCGGCAGTCTCTACAGAGATAACGACAAAATCGCTAACTTTCGATTGATTCAACGAATAAATTCGGTTGCAATAATGATGCTTGCGAGAAACGCATCTTGGATGTAGAGTACTTGCTTTACTTGCAAGCATCATTATTGCAACCGAATTTATTCGTTAGTAATTAAGGATTGAAAGTTAGCGATTTTGTCGTTATCTCTGTCGAGACTGCCGGCCCTGAGAACCAAACGAGTAGTTACGAAGATAATATCCAACGACTTTATATTGATTCTTCGGTGGAGTGAAATGAAGAGAACTAACCTGCTCATCTACGTTCCAGTCAAACGTCTAAAATAAATTTCAATGTAAGTAGCTGCCGATACTCATACCATATAATTCTTTCAGAGAATACAGAGCTATATAAAGAGCCACCTATTCCGTTTGGCAACATTCCACGTCCCATTCATCATCTTAATTTACGTCAAATCCAATACTAATCCCGATATTTAGACCAAACGAATTACACTGAATGGCACACAATGGGTAGCTACTGAAGGTACTGTCATGAGCAACAATATGTGTACACTTAATGGTGGTCAACCGGACCCGTGGGTCCAGGGGCCGTATTTTTGAATCAATAGAATTCCAAATCGTGTACGAAATCGCAGAATTCGTATGCGAATCCGTACGAAATCGCTATTTTTGAATATTCATACCCGTGAATTTTGCAACGAGTGGTCCGACCCACTCGTTTCCGATATTCTACCAGTAGAAATGACGGAAATGACGTGATGAGTTCTGCGATTTCGTACACGATTTGGAATTCTATTGATTCAAAAATACGGCCCCAGTAGCGAGCGGGTCCAGTTGACCAAATACTCTTAGCAAAGTTCAAAACCGTTTTTTTTTGTGATAATGCGATTGCAACTGCGAAAAGATCTATTTTTAATTGACTTCTTAAATGGAGGACATTCTCAATATGGATATTGGTTTTTTGTTATTGTTTGTTGCCTTATAACTTCGTGACTACTAATCCGATTTAAGAGAGATACTGTTCACTACAAATAAAAACGCTGAAATAAAACAGCAACTACAAATACAAACGTAGTAGGGTGATTAGGTACTCCTCTGGTTGACGGTGTAGGTCCAAAATTAAAAATTGTATCAACTGGTCTTGTCATTATCTAGGCCTCTATGGAAGCAGAATTGAAAAAAAAATATTGGTTTGGAAGTTATGAGCGTCGAAACTTTCATATTTTAGCACTAATTTTAACCATCTTTGGGCGTAAATAAGTTACGTATATAGTACGAAAATGAAAAAAGTGAAACTATACAGGCATAGATTAGTTATTGAAGAATTCAAATCATTTTATTTTGAACAGATACATTCAATGGATTTTTCATGGTATCCATACTACCTAAGGTCTGCATAAAAACAATCGCGCGTCCATTTTAGTTGTGTCTCTTTCGCTCTATGCATTTCGCTCGTGATGTCGGATGAAATAGCATGCATTTTAGTCCCGCCAACCAACTAGTTCGTGCCGTTGGCTTGTTTACCCTTAAAACATTAATACGCGGAGAACTACTTTACTGCCTGAAGTCTGTGGCAAACAATTTAATGACACAAACAAAAATCACAGACTTCCGGAAGTAGTCATTTTCCACTTTTCAATGTTTTTTTTTACATCAACATGCTTAGTTTGTAGCATCTTACGATAACACCAAGAGCCTAATTCAAAATCGCTTTTGAATTTTGCGTGAATGTAAGGTATTTATGCTCATGACTGTACACGACATAGTAACCAGTTAACAATTTTAACAATGTCTTTCCGCCTGGTTTACTAACCAATGAAATCCACTAACAAGGGACTACGCACTTGTTCGAGCGGTCGAACATTCGAATCGGCAATATTTGTCGAACAAAAAAACCGACCCGAAGGAATCACTGCAAACCTTCGGCTTTTGTACCGATCCGCATTACACATACTAAAATAAAATCATATTGGGGTCGGCTCGGCACAGTTCCGGTATACTGACCGGCTTGTTCCCAAACGTCATCAATAGGGGATCGGACTGGGTCAAAATAATACATATGATTCTGTTTAGTCCGTAAGTTAGATTATCGAAAATTATTGAATACGTGTTTTTTGTTTTATCAAATCAATAAAAAATGACGAAGATAAAACGCGTCAAAGATCTTGGAGTGGGGCTTGAAACGTCACTTGTGTCGTCAAAATGTACTATCATATGACGTCACACGAGTTTTCGAAGCACTGTATCGTCTTTACGTGTCCAATATTTTTTGGAAATCTATCTGACGGGCTAATTAGTTTTTTTTTGTCCGATCCCCTATTGTCTAGTCTTTTACCACCTATGTCCACGATTTCTAGTCTAACCGGACGCAGCTGAATACCAGTATTTTACATGGAGTGACTGCCTATCTGACCTCCAGAACCCAGTTAGTACTGGGTAAAATAATACTTTTTTGTAAAACAGGTTGTCGAATTTCGGACCACTGACTACCTGTAACGACTGCTAACTAAAGATCTACAAATGTCGGAAACTCGGTATGTAATGGGTGGTCCCACCCATCCACAAACCAACCGAGGCAAGCACGGTTTAACTAGAAGATCGACTTGAGTGGCTGTTATTTAGTTAGCCACGACCTTCTCCACCGTTCGGTGATTGTGTAGAACCCTTTATAGCGTGCGCTTGACTAACATAAAAGAGTTCCTTTACTTATATTTTGTATTCCAACCATTTTTGTATCATAAAAGGTATTAGGAGATAGCTCGTATGATGGCCATGTTTCAAGCCTAATTTGATTGAAAATACTATTTCATGTTTACTTATTTTGATAATGGATTTTCATTATAATATTGAATTGTTTGATTTACCGGGATACGGTAAGGTTGCCAGCGTTACCTTTTTATATAAATTGTGAATCTGCTTATTGAAAAAAACATACTATTTCATTTTTAACCGACTTCAAAAAAGGAGGAGGTTATAATGTTCGTGTGTATGTATTTTTTTTTTTCTTTTTTTATTGGAACGGAGATACTTCAAGGGCCACCATGATATGGAAACCAGGACCTGATGATGGAATCCCAGAGAAATCGAGGGCAACCCTCAAATTTCATAGGCACATATTACGTGTTTCGTGCTTTTTCTGACGATATACAAGTATTCGCATCTAGCAGTCATCACTTCATGTTGATGAGCTTATGATGGAAGGTACTACTCCTCAATGGTTAGGAGTTGAAAGCAATAATCAGGGAATCTTGAAGGTTAAGGGTTAGGTGTCATAAGTAGTAAGTATTTCTATAAGATATTACAACTAAAAATGAAAAAATAAAAAACTTTTTGCAAAAAAAAACAACCGACTTCAAAAACACCAAAAAGTGAAAAATAAACTTCAGAAGAAAAATCAGCTTCTGAGGTCGGACATTTCTTTGTTTTATTTGGTTTTTTGCCACCGACTTCAGATGCTGATTTTTCTTCTGAAGTTTATTTTTCACTTTTTGGTGTTTTTGAAGTCGGTTGTTTTTTTTTGCAAAAAGTTTTAAGTAGTTTATTAATTTCAAGATCAAAGACTTCCTGGTTGAAAATAAACCTATTCGATTTTTTTCCTCTTTCGTGTGTTTTGTAATAAACATTATGATAACGAAAGTAGACAACAAAGTTTGATTGATGTTTCGTAGCACGAAGAAAATGGCAAAAAGCTCCTCTACCTCCATCGAAAAGAATAGAATCTAAAATAAATTGTGCTCGGTGACAATAGGCTCGCTCTCATTACGTAGGACTTAAACATACTTATTGTGGGAGTACTTACAATGAGTGGTTTTTTTTTTTGGAGGGTAGGAAATCATCAAATGAATACAGACAAATATACCTATGTAACAAGTTCGAATCTGGGACTCGCTTTTCGGATTCATGTACGTATGGTATAATAGGGTAGTTGACTGTCTAAAAAAATATGATTCTGTTTAGTCCGTCAGTTAGATTATCGAAAGATATTGGAAACGTGTTTTTTGTTTTATCAAATTAATAAAAATTTACGAAAATAAAGCTTGTCAAAGACCATGGAGAGGGGGCTTTTGACGTCATAGTCTGGTAAAAATGGACCAACCTGTGACGTTTCACGACTTTTCGAAGCACTGCTGCACTGTAGGTATCGTCTTCATCTTTTGTTTACGTGAAAAAAGAAAAAATACATGTTCAATATTTTTTGGAAATCTATCTGACGGACTAATTAGTTTTTTTTTGTCAACTATAATTTGTGAAGATAATCATCGTGAGGAAACTAGCATGCCTGTGGGTTCTCGACGGCATGATCCAAGACAGAGGCCCATGGGTGGCATGAAAGTACCGATACCTGATTAGGCAGTAACCACTAGAAAAAGAAAAGAACGTATCGTGATCAATAGGGGATCGGACTGACTAAAAAAAATATGATTCTGATTAGTTCATCAGTTAGATTATCGAAAAATATTGGATACGTGTTTTTTGTTTTATCAAATCAATAAAAAATCACGAAGATAAAGCGCGTCAAAGATCGTGGAGTGGGGCTTGAAACGTCACTTGAAGGTACAAAATGTACTATCATATGACGTCACACGAGTTTTCCAAGCACTGTATCGTCTTTAGTTTTTGTTTACGTGAAAAAATAAAAAATATGTGGTCAATATTTTTTGGAAATCTATCTGACGGACTAATCAGTTTTTTTTTTGTCTGATCCCCTATTGATAATTTTTCTAGCCGAGCGCGAAATAAAATATTATGATTTAGTTTAAAGTGAGCTCCATTTTTGATTGTGATTGCTTAGGTTAGTTCAAAGACACAAGGTCCAAAAGCTAGTTTTGTTGACGTTATTGCCAAAATTGTGGAAAAAACTCAGATTAGATTCTAGGCTTATGATGATAAGGATCATCAATTAGTCTTAACGAAACATCTACATACATCTAAAAGACTAGAAACCATCTCCTCAATTCCTTGCCCCAGGAATACAGGTAACGTTTAGCATAAATTGATGTTCTCAAACAATGAAACCAGTAGGTAAGCGAGTGAAGTTCCTCGCTCCAAGTTTGATTACGGTTTATTGTGCCGACCGACCGGTCTGTCGATCAACTAGTCTTTGTTGTTTGTAGGACAAATATACATACAGTGGGCCTAGTGTGAATCGACGGAGCGTTGTGTTCTACGCGCGCCTCAAAGAGAAGTCAGCTTATGGGCCTCCCACACGCTCAAGCTTCACCACACTTTTGCCTGTGCGATTGCACGGTGCACACAGTCCATCGTGCGTGTGGTTGGGAATGGTAATACAGTTTTACCAACCACACGCGCGATGTACCGAGTAGGTACATTAGTGAACGGGGTACGCTAGGGTCAGTGCCTACCAGGGTTGCGGAATGTGTTCGAACGATCATCGCGGCCCTGGAACGCAAAGGGAATTATCAGGAAGGAAGAGTTTTTAGTCAGTAATAGTCTGACACTCCTTTCTCTACCGCGCAGAGCGGGAGGAGTTATTTGATGATTTCTCATCCTTACAAAAATGGCCTTGTATAAAATTAAATGCACGAGGTAAACTTACCATTTTTTAACCGAAAATACACCCTTTTGGCTTATAGATTACAATTTTTGCAGTTGGTAGTGTTAGTATCAGCCACAAAATGTGAATAAAGCTTTGAAACTGAGATTATTACTAAAATATGGTGTGGTGGAATGTGGTAAAACTATTATTTTCCAAATTAAATTGAGATCACTTCGCCAGTTTGTTTTGGGCCCACTGAATACAGTTGGGTATGGTATGGGATAGCGTTCACCATGAAGATTCGTTAGGGAAGGTTTAAAATATAACCTTAGGGTCGAAGCGTCCTTTGAAATTTGATCTCTTGCGATTAGTAAATAATTTATAATTGGTAGATTATGAATAGTGAAAGAAGAATATTTGACCTGAACAATATTGATCTATACTTCTACTAATATTATTATAAAGAGGTAAAGTTTGTTTGTATATTTGTTAAATTGTAAGGGGTAATCTCGGGATCTACTGAACCGATTTTAAAAATTCTTTCACCAATAGAAAGCCACATTATTGCTGAGTGTCATAGGCTATATAAAAAACCGAAAAATAAAAAGGCTTTTACGTGGTAGTCCGTTTTGCAAAGTGAATCGGAGAAAAAAGCAACGCAGCGGCGGGCGCGGGATGGTTTCGGGTTTAATTCGGTTCGCGTTCGTGCCCGCTTCGGGAGAAAGGGGCGTGGCCTTTTACATCTGATCTGAGAGGTAGGTACCCGCGCGGCTCAGTCGCGTGGTCGGCTCCTTACGCAGCGGACGTCCCCGAAATTGAATTTTTCGAAACGTAATTAGCTTACTTTCGACTAATTATGCCCAACGAAGTGGGCACGGGTCAGCTAGTATATGATAAGAAGAATATTGACACCTAAACAACGATATGGGAATCCCTCTTGCTCAACGAGTCTTTATTCTTTTATAATATGCAGAGTTATCATGAGATGAAATCGAAAAGATAGGTACTGTGATATTGAAAGCTAAATCAAGTTAAAAGAGGTGTTAATTTTGATAAATTAGTGTCAGTACAATAACTTACATCCATCCTTTTTGATCCAGAGGTCACAAAAGTTACTGTTGTGCATGAGGGAGGTCCAGGACGGCCCAAGTGTTGTGTTGTTAGGGGTGGAATTCCGTGCCTGCGTCGGTTTTTCCGAGTTCATATAACCCTAATCTATTTAAGTCGCGTGTAAACAGGCTTCTACGTACGCTCGTTCCATCGTCGACATCATCTCTGCCCTTAGGGCAAGATTGAAGTCAAGAGCAAGCCCATTTATAATAGAAAAAAAAAGTTACTGATGGATCAGTAATTTCTCAGTAGCCGCCACGGACCCTTAATTTGTTTCCAGTTGATGGCAATAGGCTCTCCCCCTATAACATGGGACTTAGCATACCTGGCGAAATGTGCCTGTGCAAATGGCCACACCCCTGCTTAACCCCTTCGGGGATTACAGGCGTAATGTTATATGTAGGTCAATACAATCAACCCAAACAAGCTACTAAAACTTTCAACTCATTTTCTTTTAATCACAAGAAAAGAGCAATTGCGCCGAAATTACGTTCTCCAGCCAAAGAATCAATTGAAACATGTGGACCAATAAGTGTTAACCGGGGGCCGATTCCTTCTACTATTGTTGCTAGACCGCCCACTCTGGGCCTGCCGTGGACTGAATCACAAGTAACCCTGCACTTACTACGGGAACTCACTTTTTTAGGAGATGTAAATAAACAAATGTTATGTTTTCTTTGGCTATTACCAATGCTATTATTATTTTCATGTACCAATTTAATCTGTAAATTCTAATATAATTGTGTTTTGTCTTATTTTTCTAGTATTTTTATTGAATGTACCTAATTGCTAATTATGATCACTTGTGATTGAAATAAATGAATTATTATTATTCCCTTTATTCAATATATTAACAAATTTCATACATTTTTAAATAATTCCTATATATAAAAAAATACATTTAAAAATATAAAAAACTGTAGCCCACCGGTATCGGGAACAGGGTCCAAGCTACCGGCGGTCAGGGCTCCAGAGAAAGGAACCTCCTAACTTATTATTATTATTATGGTTCTGTCGAATCGGTAAGGGCAGATTGTGAACCGGTCCCCAGAACTTTTTTTTTTGGTTAGTGGGAAATCATCGAATGACTCGTCCCGCTTTGGGCAGAGCGGTAATAGAGAGTGTCAGACTTCTACTGACTGAAAAACCACCCATACTCCTTATTAGCCTTTTGTGTCGAGGCCGCGGTATCTCTTTCGAACAACCCGCAGCCACGACGGGTGCCCGCAGCCCCGACGGTACCCGCAGCCCCGACGGGGGTCTCCAGAGTCTATACTTTAATAAATAAAGTACAGCTCGCGCCAAACTTTGTGACCGTCCCGAAACTAGGCTCTTGCATTGCGCAGAACACAAAATGAGGTATTAGCGGGACGCACAAGAGCTTGGGGGCAGGGCCATAATATAATAAGTAGGTATTAAAAATGTTAGAAAACGAAAATTGTTTGGTTGATTACGTATTCCCACTCGACTGTACCATGCGCAAGTTCGGACTCGCGACTATACTCAGGGCGGTCACATCAATCTACACATTTCTATTCTCACATAACCTGACTTGGTAAGTTGGTACATATATTTCCGAAGGTCTGACAACCAGTCTTAACAAGGTATTATTCTTCTTCGTATTATCCAGTACTAGCTGTTTTGGTAAGGTCAGATAGGCAGTGGGTCCTTGTAAAATACTGGTATTCAGTTGCATACGGTGGGACTCATGTGGTACTGGAGGCCGACTCCGACATGGTTGGGAATAGGCTGGGCACTGCCAAGCAGGGCAGGTGCCGTATCATCGATGTTACAGCTGTCTACTGCTGCATTTAGGCCTGTGCTTCTCCGATAGCAGGTCATCATATTCGATCCCCTGCAACTTGGTTATAACATTCATCTGTCAGTGATTACATTAAGTACAAAATAAAATAAAAATCTTAAATCTTTAGGTACCTACTGAAATAAAAGAGATAATTTTGTTTCTGTGCCAAATATGCCCAGGCTTTAAGCTGACATGACGAGGAGATTAATTTAGAAGTCCACAAAACACTGTCCACGAGTATTTAAAAATAACAGATTATAATTTTCGTCCCTAAGACCTCTTTAAAATCGTTACGCCCGGTAAATGAGTCTGCCGCATTATAATGGTTTTAATTTATTCCATTTACGCGGGCAAAGAAGGAAAATTCACAAACGAAGTGTACAATGCCGAGTCATCATGCAAATCAGTAACGTAACCATTATCCATCGGTTTTTAAAGCAAACAAAACACGGTCTTATGGGGATATCAATATTACCTTCAGATCCTATCGTAAACCCAAGGTTGCCACAAGATCGTCTTTCGAATGGTGCAGCTTTAATCCTTAGTTGAAAGAACGAAACCAGTGGTAAAGGCCATAACATTTCTTTCAAATCTTGCTGTAATGGAACTAACCAATTTGGAGCCAACTCTCGGATAGCTTTTAGCAATAGCTGAATTTTGTTTTTATTTCCAGCTCGATTTATGTATCAGTAAAAAGAAAACTGCCTGGCGCTTTTCTACTTGATCGTGGCGAGTTCTCTATAGTATTTTGACCTCTCCAAGACCGGTCAAATTCATTTGAATTAAATAGGTAGATAAACTTCTTATTTTTCTTCTCGAATCGATGTCTCATCTTCTTGAATCGATGTCTCAGACTTCGCCCGACCAGTACGTAGAGACCTGAAGAGGTCTATCGTGGGCATTCGTGGGCCTTATTCTAGCTTTGGACGTGTTATTTAATTCAAGTAAACTTACGATATTATAGCTCACGCCTGTGGTTTTCCTCGCGTGGAGTTCGGTAATTATCCCATGGGGTCGTACTTCCGGGATAAAAAGTATTCTATGTGTTAATACAGGTTATAAACTACCTGTGTGCCAAATTTCATCCAAATCCAGCCAGTAGTTTTTGCGTGAAAGAGTAACAACCATCCAGACATACATCCTCGCAAACTTTCGCATTTATAATATTAGTAAGATTACAGAGTATGTTTTTGTACGTTAAACTCAATACGAGTTTAACGTACAAAAAAAATACTTCATAATATTAAGTTCTGTTAAAACATTTGCTTCATTACCCTCCCTGTTAATATACAACAGCAAATACTTGTCGTTAAAACAACATTACACGTTCGTTAAGATCCCCCAGGTGAAATATTACCACGGAAAAGAATCGTGCGTAAGTAACATTCTTAATTAATATTCTGCGTGGAAAATTAAAAATTTTATAGTCCGATTAACATTACAAGTGAGAAAATTGTTATGGGTCTTTAAATATTCAGCATTACCGTTTTGTTAAGATTTTAATCGAACCTTAGGGGACTGTGATTTAACGATTTAAGTACGTGTTTAAAACTTTATTAAGGAAACCTTTATTTTCAGGCAGGTTTATTTATTTAAACTGCTTCCATGGTCGAGTGGTCGCATGCACGACTGTTAAGCATGCTGCATGAGGTCCTGGGTTGGGTTCACGGTTCAGGCAAAGTTTTACTGGGTTTTTACATTAGGAATTCTCAGTAAGAGCCATGGAGTCTGTATTTGTGCCCGGTTGATGGCAATAGGCTTACCCCTTATTGCAAGAGACTTAATACATAACTGACGAAATGTGCGTGTACCATTAGGTACACCTCTGTCTAAACCTTTGGAGGTCACATGGCGTGAAGTTATGTGATGTTTATTTATTTAACGGAACTCATTTCTGCTTTGTTTTGTTTTTAATTGCGTTTCTTCTGAGGAAGTTCTGGTTGGTTTATCAAATTGCTGCAGGGTACGGGTTTTCCGGTTGCCACTGACGCTAGCAGAATTTAGGGTTTCTTTTTGATCTTGAGAAAATTCCGGTTCCGCAGTTTCTTTCTTCAGACGAGGGTGCTCCTTTCTTTAATTTACTTTTGTTTTATGGTATTCCTTTATTGTCTTTAATCCAGTAGTAGTCTTATTTGAACTCTAAATTGATTATGACATCACCTTCCTGCCCTTATTCCATGTTACTTGATGTCGGACTTCGGGGTTCCTTGGTCTGCGTCTCCCTCTCTGACCATCGACCCATCTTTTGTGTCTCTGGCCTTTTTCTAACTTTAACAGTTCGTAAAAAATTAATTGCGTAAATTGTTAGTTTATTTTTCACTTCTTAAACTGGTATAGTTTGGTTCATCCTAAGTGAGCCTTTCAAGTCACTGCAGTAGGTAATTTGTAGTTACTGTTTCTGGACCTAATTTAGCCAACAATTGTCAGTGAATTGCAAAATGGTACTGGCACAGTTAACCGTTCAATTCGTTTACAAAAGGTATATTAAAGCGTAAGTCATCTGTCAATGAACTAAGCAGTTCCTTACAAATGCAGGCATTGTGTGCATTAATCCGAAGTTAAGTGAGGCATTATTCAATCATAAGATTTGTTAGCTTTGAGCTGAAAAGTAGTCATCATGGTCTATAGCCTGAAAACACCCACTGGGTATAGGGTTCTCTTTTTACGAGCTATTCTGCACAGTCCTGTGCCAGTGTAATCCAGCTTTTTCCTCCAATTCTCTTTACTATGTTGTCTGCCAATCTATATAGCCGAGCCGCCGCCGCCCGGACGACCCACATTTCTTTTACCAGTTCTTAGACGCCATACATCGCCGTACACTCATCATAAACTTCTCAACTGAAATATTACGGCATAAGTATTATTAATAGACGGCACGGTTGGCGCAGTGGCTGAGCAATTGAACTGATGCGCTGCGTGTCGCGGGTTCGACCCCCGCACGGAACAAGTATCTGTATGGCCTACAGATAGTTGTTTCGGGTCTGGGTGTTTGTGTATGTGAGTTTGAATGTTTGTAAACGCACCTACGATACAAGAGAAATTCCTAGAGGAGGGGCAACGATTTATAAATAAATAAAAAAATACCTCTGCGCTGGGCATAGATCTGCGAATGACTGGAAAACATTACACACCCAGCAAGTCTTCACAGGAACCAAAAAAAGTACCACGTTTTTAATCCCGAGATCAAATACGTGATCCCATCACTCCAGGCAGCAATTCCATCAATTCCAAGACAGCCGTTCATGTGAATAACATCACACAATATTCCATACACGAAGCACACGACGTTAGTCAACACAAATTACTTGATAGTTATTGGTTATTGCCCATAGTAATAATACCGGGAACCCACTGAGTAACGACCATATTGCCTTGCGTTTACGTCAACCAATATAAACCAATTGAGGGTCGGCTCCTGGTACAGCAATAAACGGTATGCGACCTGCTTGATGGGAAGCCAAAGGAATTGACCTCATTAAGTTTTATCATGAAATTATAAATATCTTTGTGATGAGACCATTACGTCTTTGGTGTTTTGTTTTTTAACCGACTTCAAAAAGGAGGTTCTCAATTCGTCGAAAGTTCTTTTTTTATGTAATTTCCCCGATTACTCAAAGATCAGTTATCAAAAAAAAAAACAGTTTCTTATGTCGGTGGCAAAAAAATGAAATCAAACAAACAAAAGCCGAAACCGACTTCAAAAAACTGTTTTTTACAGATTTTTCTTTTGGTGTTTATTTTTAATTTTTTGTGTTTTATTTTTTGTTGAAGTCGGTATTTTTTTTTTAATTTGATGGTGAAATCTACAGCGTGATGCTATCAGAAAGTAAAAATAATTAATCAGTAGTCCAGTACATGATGACACTTGAGTCAAGTAGGTGTTACAATGTGTGTAAATGTTGGTCCCATGGAGGAAGTTCTTCAGTTTGATGGTCTGTTCCGCCTTGATATGACTTAAGTCTCTATCTCGCACTACTAGTTTGACAGTATCGTGACGTGATAACATTTGAGCAAAGTAAGAGTTGCGTTCAAGGTCTTTTCCTGAGAAACGATGGCTATATCCCTAAGGGCTATTTTTAGAATCGAGAAAGCCTTTATCGCTATTTTGAATGAAAATGATGAGGTGTAACTTACACCAATTTAGTTGTAATTTGATAGGAAGGTAGCTATTTACTCGGAAAAGGACTTGAGCTATAGTCGATCCCAGAAAATAAACACTTTACACGAGGCTTGAGCCTCGGGCACAGATAGCTTGAAGTGGGCTTATTTCAACAGGAAATTTAAAACTATTTCACAACAAATAAATCATTGTGGTTATTTCATTGCAATAAATTAATGAGCACTATTTATAACATTGCTTTACCACCTTGGAAATTATCAGAAAAATGAATATTCAATTAATAATAATAATTAATTTCAATTATTTATTTTATTTATTAATTTTGAATTCTTTTTTTTATTATGAATAATTTATGCACGATGGCCATCAACTTCGTAATTCTTTTGTTTTTGCTTTAATCAGATAAAAAGTTTGCTCGTAAATGTTAAAGGTAATCCTCACAATAATAAAATGCTAAGCGACATAATGAAAACGAAATTGTCTTCAAAACGAGCTCCGTTTCACATACTCATCATTTCATTGAATAACACTTATTTGTTCATTTCCAAATAAACTTCGCGACGGTTTAATATCAAAACATTGAGCATGATATTCCAAAAATCATTACCTTAACAGGGACGTATTTAGAACAAAATTTCGCAATTGAAATCGAACGTCAAAATATCGACTTCCTTATTCGTTAACGACCGCAAAATGGACATTGTCAAAAGAGCAGGGCTGGAATTATAACCCGAATTCGTCACTCACGCATAGAATGCGAAAGACGAATGCTTTAATAATGGTCGGATTCACGAAGGCAATACGACTAAATAGACCGATCTAACTGAATGAGCCACCAATATAGGACGCCATTAGTTTCAATCAGAACGGTATGTAACTGCGGTAGCATAAATTATTTATTATCATCCCATTCAATTGTTTAGGGACGTTTATATTATTAATAGAGTAATCGATGTTGGTGTTCAGTGACAGTCTATGATGTCGACGTCATTAGTAGTTAGTTTCAATTAAATGAGATATATAGTCTCCGTCTGCAAATCTGTCGGTCTAGTTTATCGTCGTGTTAACTAGATTTATGCCATCGATCTCAGCTAAAATATTTCATAAGTTAATTGCTTGGCGGAATTTCGCAATGCATTTTGTGGGTGATGTTGAATGATTCATATTGATCGTTTGATTATTTGCTTGCGCCTACGCATACTATTAGCGTGACACATACCTAGTTTTTGAAACACAAAAATGCTTTTTCGCTTTCTTGTACGGCAACATGTCATTTTGATGTGTATTAATTTTTCGAGCAGCATATGAAAGCTAAATACCGATCACATTAATATTGATCTGAAGAAAAACTTCACAGATTTCTTCAGACAATTTCTCTTACGTCAGAAAATATGACAAGCCTTTCAAAATGTAACGTCAGCTGTAACATCATAAATACGTACTTATTAAAAATAGTCAGACGTAAACTAATTGCTTAGCTAGTTTTTGTAACCATAATGTTCAAAAATAACAGTCAAAACGGTGTCATTACTCTCATAAATAATATTAAAATGTGCGTGGTAATTGGTACAGAGTTCGTCTCTGGTTTTTTTATGGCGTTCCTGCTGTCAAAATCATTAATCATGCGCACACTGTATCTAGCAACGGCACAGTCAGATTTAATATACCGACAGCTACCATTTTCGTTTATTATTTAAATAAGGTTATCGTAATACTGTACTTTTTTTGTTAACTGGAGTTTTATTACAGGAAATTTATCCATACCATGATATCGTTTACCGTACAATTACATGATCATTCCTTACGTTTCTGAGATATAATAGTTTTTTTTTCTATTTACTTTCTATTATCATATTTCTAACAAAAATATTTAAATAAAATATTTAATCGCTTTTAGTGATATTAAGACCCAATAGGGGATCGGACTGGGTCAAAATAATATGATTCTGTTTAGTCCATAAGTTAGATTATCGAAAAATATTGAATACGTGTTTTTTGTTTTATCAAATCAATAAAAAATGACGAAGATAAAACGCGTCAAAGATCTTGGAGTGGAGCTTGAAACGTCACTTGTGTCGTCAAAATGTACTATCATATGACGTCACACAAGTTTTCGAAGCACTGTATCGTCTTCATTTTAAGTTTACTTGAAAAAAGAAAAAATACGTGTCCAATAATTTTTGGAAATCTATCTGACGGACTAATTAGTTTTTTTTTGTCCGATCCCCTATTGTGTCACCCGAAGTAAAATTTCTACATTAACACCAATTAATTTACACAGCGTACCTATTCTATCAATTAATTTTGGTATCTGTCTTTAAACGTAGACAATATGTAGACGATGTGTTACGTCAATGTGTGTTGATGATATTGTTGTATGTGTGTCTTAATTTACACACGGAACACTTAAACATCGATACAAGACAATCGTCATCTTAATCGTTTCGACTCGATTACTCGTCAACACCAGCATAATATAGTGATGTAGTCGAAACGATTACATTGAAACAGTTTGTCGCTCCGTGATTGATAGCAGCGGTAATTAATTTACATCAGATAAGTTGTCAGCTGGGACAAAGCTATGGCTTGATTACCGGGAGCTTTATTAAAACTACATTAAAGCTCGTTATTGTTTACAGTGAAGTTTCATAGTTATTATAAGTGCGTGAGTCGAAGTGAAAAGACTGACCTTGATTTGTTTCATATTTATTGTACTTTTATGATTCAGCATAAAATATAAATATTGCAATCTTCATCAATGCACGGGGGTTGTCTTCAGCAATATCGAAAGGGCTTTTGGAGTTACTGGTAGTAGTACGTTTCTGATGGGAAGGTAGTTTGTTGTATGACTTGGCGAAGACGCTGGTTCATTTCTTATCTTGATTGCACAGCAAAAGCTAAGAAAATTACACACACAAGGAAAGTCCCCGAAAACTCCCTGCATATTATACCATTTCGTGGAAAAACAGTGGCGGATGAAACTCTTTAATGTACTAAGACCAACATACTGTAGGCCACCTTTAAGGCTGCGATTACTAAATAATCCTCCTTTTGGGCTTCGCCGCAGTCAGGTAAAAACATGCAGTTTCAAAGCTTCATGAAGACGTCTTCAGCAATTTCCACGGAATATTGTAAGTACAGATGACGGAATGGACTAGATAAAACCAAAGACCAATTGGCCCTAATTAAGTGAAATTGGCGACCACGAACCGGAAGAGTGGAAGACGCAGCGTTGGTAGGCCTCCCACCAGGTGGACCGACGATGGTGGATGCAAACTGCAAGTGGCTGTTCGTTATGGCGTTCTATGGGGGACGCCTTTGTCCAGCAGTGGACGTCTAATGGCTGATGATGATGAGGTGGAAGTCATGGGGGCGAAAATTTACCCAGTAGTGACATGACGCAGGCAGACAGTAACAGTCAATCGCAGGTTATTTTAAACAGCATTGATTCTTCTTATTTAGTGTCGTGTGTCTCTGAATATGTTTCGATTATAATTGACTTTGTTTTGGAAACATTCGGCCGCTTAGTATTGTTATAATGTTTGTTTTATCTCATCCGGCCGATCTTGTTTTGAGGATTTTCTAGGTATAGGTGTTATTTTGAGTCTTGATGTATTCGCTGATTGGCTTTCCTCATGTTCTAACCAAAGCAAATACGCGATTGTTGCGTTCAAATGTCACTCATTTATACGGAAAACGGGATTAGCCAACGACGCGTTCGGGTTTATCACATTTCACACTAATATGTATTGTGAACGTACAAACTTTGGTTAAGACACGGTCTTATGTTTAGGTAAGAGTCAATAATGAGATGGTTAGGTCGGCAAAAATAAGA